>CM073451.1:38832500-40238750 GCA_037074485.1 Delonix regia
TAATATAGGAATTTCGTTAAGTAAACTCTTAACTTCTTGTGTCATGACTTTTAATCTTTATTATATATGTATTGAAAATTTTTTGAAGTGTGCAAATTTTTTATAGTTATCGTTAATTTGTATAAATTATTCGTAGTCAATGAAAAAATAATAAAGTAAAAAATTAAAAAACTAATTAATCATCTCTTAAATTTTGAATTTTTTGAATTATGAAAATATTTTAGAGTGAATGAAAAAATTAATAAATTATTTTTCAAAATTCAAATTTTTTTGAAGTGAATCAAAAAAATAATAAATTAATTAACTGCTCTTAAATTATAAATTTGTTTAGGTTTGGATTATTTTTTAAGTGAACAAAAATAATAATGAATTAATTAATTAATTAACTATCTCTTAAATTTTCTAATAAATAATTAAAATATAGATTGACATAGTCCAAAATTAAAATAAAATAAGGCATTTACACTTAATCGTTTATGATAGTGCTCTCTCAACGCATATATTATATTTAGTTTTTTCTCACTAATATCACATAACTAATTTTATGAATTTTCTTTCATTTATTATATTTTATTTATATCATAATAAAATACTAAATTCAAATTTATATTAATACTTATAAATATTTTTAATTTAAAATATGTTATTATATAATAAAATAAACTAATTTTTGTAAAGGTCCGCGCTTAAATAAACTTGTTTTATTTAAATATTTTCTTTCAAGCTGTATTTTACCAATTCCCATCTTAACATAATTCTCGAAAAATTTTGATGTTAAAGATTTAAAATTATACATAAGCGTCATATATGAGATTTAAAATTAGATTAATAGTTACTCTCGAAATTTTATTCTTTACTCTAATTTCATGTCAATAAATTTTATATAAATAAGTCTTAATATGAAATTTTTATTTATTTAAAGTATGTTTCTGCAATAAAAAAATTAGATAAAATATTTGATATAACTATAAAATTAGTTACACAAATACAATTATTACATAATACAGTAATAAAAAGACACATAATGCATTATATTATATTAATTATATACTAATATAAATTAATTTGTTATACTTATATTTTAAGTCTATTATTTTCAAATTTTATATATAAACTCAATTTTTTTAATTTTTCAATTTATTCTCAATATTTTTTTAACTTACACATAACTATTAGTTTATAATTTTATTGACTTATTTTTATACTTTATTTATTTTTTAATAATTCTACAACTTTATAATTTTATTATTATTATCAATTTTTGAACCAACTAAAAAAAATAAAAAGTATAAAAAATTATTTTTTAAAAAAATTAAAATTAATATATAAATATAATAAATTATTTTAAGTTAAAAAATTAACAAAAAAAAAATAATTATATCTGTTGTGCAGTGCACGGTGGGGAATAGTCAGATTCTGACGTGTCCGTTAGGGATGCATGGTGGGACCACTTCACACGACACTCCAAAAACGTGTGGTTCAAATTTCGCTTCTTTTCACTTCTCGTGGACCCCACTTCCAATGACGCCTCCTTTGATTGCGAATAATGGGCTAAGAAAAGTACCGGACGTGAAACACGCCACATATTAAAAGGCAACTTTTTTTTGTGTGTCGTTTTGGGACATTTCAAAATCTATTCCATCCATGTTTAAAAGTGATTTGTATATTGAAATGAATGTTTGTTTTATAAATATTGAAAATTTTGTGTATTATATGATATACGTAGATCTAATATAGATATACTTTTTATTTTGGTATATCAATGTTTCTTATGTTTTGAGTTTTTTTTAAATAAATCTAATTCAAGCTTAAACATGGGTTTACAATATGTTTAATTTTTAGTTTGCAAGCAATATTGACCTTTTAAATAGGAATTGGCACTTAAAGCTACAAACTTTTTCTTCTGCATTGAAATAATTAACGAGGAAGTTGGTGTAGTTGTTGCACTGACATAATATGAACAAGTTTAGAAAATGTCTTCACCATTCAAACTTAGCTCATGAATGATATTTTCATGGCCACACCCATAATTGATTCGTTCGCTTTATTATTACTATTATTATTATTATTATTATTATTATTATTATTATTATTCATGTTGGATATTTGTATAGTATTTCAAAAGAATAAATGAGAGGTGCAGTTTTAAAGTATTTTAATTTTTTATTAAAATATTTTTATTTTTAACCGTTGTCAAATTTTATGTATAGTGTAATCTTTTAAAATATGTCATTTCATCTGTTTATTAAAATAATTTATTATGAGAATTTTAATGTTTTGTTAATATTGCATAACGGCTAGTTTTCAAATCTCTATATCTATCAATTGTCTCTGCATTACATGGATATATTTTCTAAACTGCTCCACCTCATTTCTCTCTTTTTTTTGCTAGTCTTATTCCCAAGCTTTATCTCATAGGTTTGTATAATTCTAAAAAAATTTATATGTGATGAAATATTTTTTAAGGACAATATTTTTTTAATGCAACCCTTAAGTTTGCTAAATTTTGAGTAATTGACAAGCGTTTAATTCTATCATATTCAATCTAATTAAAAGAAAAAAGAAATTTGATGTATTCATATGTATCTAATATAAATACATCTTTTATTTTGATGTGTTCATGTTTCTTAGGTTTTGAGGTTTTTTTTTTTTCAAATAATTCTACTTCGAGCTTAAACATGGGTTTACAATATAGGATTTATGTTTAATTATTTGTTTGTAAACAATATTTGTCTTTCAAATAGGAATTTGCGCTTAAACAACAATTTGTTGCTCCTGCATTGAAATAATTGATGAGGCTTTAAAGAAGTCGGTGTATATAGTTGTTATGGTGACATAATGTAAACAACTTTAGAAAAAGACTTCACATTCAAACTTAGCTCATGAAAAGAGATTTTCAAGCACCTATATGGCCACACCCACAATTAATTTGTTTGCTTTTTCTCCTTCTTCTTTGGTCATTTTCCCATTTAATGGAAACAAAACCAAGTCAAAAATGAATTTAGCGTTTTTTAACTAGTTAAGAATTATTTATTGTACATAACATATAAATATTAATCACTAAAATTAGTACATAAGTATTTATTATTGGTAATTGGTACAATAAATTATTATAGATTAATTTCAATGATTAAAGATTATTTATTACGTACAATAAATAATTCTTAATTAATGCCTTAAGTATATTTGTTAAAAAAATTAATAAATTTATTGTGATTCTAAAAGCCAATTAACAAAACCAAGTCAAAAATGAATTTAGCCTTTTCTAGCGAGTGTTTTAGGACACTGTTTAAGAATTATTTATTGTACATAATAAATAAACATTAACTAATAAAATTAGTTCATAAGTATTTATTATTGGTAATTGGTATAATAAATTATTATAAATTAATTTAATGATTAAGGATCATTTATTATGTGCAATAAATTATCCTTAACTAGTGCTCTAAGTATACTTGAAAAAAAAAATCCGTGAATTTATTGTGATTCTAAAGGTCAATTAACCTGCTTGGATTTTCATTCTAATAATATCGATAAACTTCACTTTCTATCAATTTATTTTGTATTAAATATTAAAAAATTCATTACTTAAATGATTAGATTTTGCCAGAAATCAGAGGTTAGTTTCATCAATGCTTTTCGTGTTTGAAGAGCGACCCTTGTGTTTGTTAAATATTGACTAATTGATAAGCGTCTGATTCTGTCATATTCAAATTAATTAAAAGAAATAAATAATTTGCATTTAGTCTCTCTAATTTTTTATTCCAACCAAAATTTTTCTCTGGTTTCAACTAAATTTTCAATTAAAATCAATACCTTCCCATTGCCTATCATCCCATTTTCCCTCTCTCTGCTTCTTCCCAAGCTATTAAGTCATAAGCATATGCTAGTAATCTTGCATAGTTAACATTCAATTCATATTGTATGAGATATAAATATAATGGAGCAAATAAATTAATAAGTTGGTAAATTATAAAAATAATTGACTAAAAATAAATTATAATTAATGAAGGGCAAAGCTCAATTTTAAGTAAACGCAATTTTTTCCTTAGAAAAAAATGCATGCAACAATATAAATATTTTGGTTATTGTTCTTTTAATTTATATAATTTCACTCAATTTTTTAATTTAGTTCTTATAATTTATATTCTTAAAATTTATAATGCATTTTTAATGTCGTTTTCAGGCTCCGTGAAAACTCACATGAAACCCAGTGGTAGTAGCAATGACCCCATTAAACTTTCAGAAAGAAACAAGACATTAGTTAATGATACTTCTTCTTTAAGTTTCAGAAAATTAGCAGAAGGTCGGACGTGCTTATGTGATCTTTTGGGAAAAGGATCGCCTCCTGTAAAAGATTTTGCATTAAAAAATCGTCACCGCTCGTTGCATGTAATGGCACTTATTTTGACACGTAATAAAGATGGAGTGTGTGATATATCATACTATAAAAAATTTGGATAAAACTGCGGAAGGTGGAACCAATTTTTTAAGTTAGTTACAATATTTTTTATTTATAATTAATAAATATGAATTATCAATTTTTTTTAAATAATTAAATTAACAAATTAAAAAATAAGGATATTAAGTTTATGAACAAAATCTTAAAAATGGTAAGACTTCAAAAAAAATATGACAGATTATTTCAATTTGCATTAAACAAATATATTTTTATATGTCATCATCAAATATATTTTTTTTAATATATCATGTATGAATTATACTAATGTACCAAAAAAATTTCCGTTGAAATCTAATTGAATTTGAAGATTTATTTTATATTAATAATTAGCTTAAGATGTAGTAAATGTGATAATAAATTAAATTTGAAGATTTATTTTATATGAAAAATAATTTAATTGACGTACCAAAAAAATTTACCAATTTTAATTTATTTTTTATATAAAATAAATCTTCAAATTTAATTTATTATTATATTTACTACCTCCTAAATAAACATGATCATCGAGCCAAGCTTTTCAAAATTGGGTTTAAATTTGGGTTTTAAAAAAAGTTTAAATCCGTATTTTAATCAAATTTTTTTATTTAGGTTTTTCTCTATATTTTTAGGACTGGGCCAATCAAATTTTTTAAATAATAGTCAAATTAATTTGTTATTTAAGATTTGATATAAATAACATAAATAATTGTTATTATTATATATAAAATTATATATAGAAAAGTTGTAAATACAAATAAGTTATTGCATTGACATAAATTTTTTAAATAAGAAGTAGTAATTTTTATTTATTTATCAAAATATCATGTTACACTAAGTTTTTTTTTATATAATAAGTTTTTAATAATTAAAAATTGAGTTTTTTATTTAAACTTTATTTTTTTTATGTTAGACTCATTAGGTGGGATAAGCTTTTTAAATTATAATTAGGTCTAATTCTAAACTAAATATTAATATAAAATAAATGTTTAAATACAATGAGATTTCAATAGTAAATTTTTTTTGATACATCTATTGCATTGGTATAATTAATACGTGATATATTAAAAAATATATATTTGATGACGGTATGTAAAAATATATTTGTTTAATGCAAATTGAAATAATCTGTTATGTTTTTTGAACTCTTACAATTTTTAAGATTTTGTTCATTAACTTAATATCCTTATTTTTTAATTTGTTAATTTAACTATTTACTTATTTAAAAAAAATAGTTCCACGTTCTGCAATCTTATCCAAATTTCTTATAGTATGATACATCACACACTCCATCTTTATTACGTATCAAAATAAGTGCCATTAATGTAATGAGTGGTGACGATTTTTTAATGCAAAATCTCCCATGAAACCAATTACTGGAGGTGATCCTTTTCGGATCTTTTGAGCTGCATGCATGCATGCACGCATGGCTTGTATCGTTTTGCATTCATTAAACGACACGTTCTGGGCATCGTTTCGGGAACCACGACATGTAAATGTTGCCATAGGAAAGCTTATTTGCCAAACTAACAAATTGCATCACTATATATGTCATGCATGTTATTTAACTTTAATCTTTGAAAATTATTAAATTAATGAAATTAATTTGGAAATAGTATATTTATTATGTGTTAAATTACCAGTTCTGATTTTATTTTAATCCCATATAGATGGAGTATTTTTCAGTTTAGTCCCTCAAATAATAGTATTTCCACTTGTGTCTCTCACAAATAAGGTATTAGTCAATTTGGTCCTCATAAAATTACCTTCACAATTTGATCAATCATAGATAAGTATTTTTAATATAATCCCTCGTAAGTAAAAATGTTATTAATAATATTATTTTAAAATATAAATAATATTATTGATAACAATTTTATTTGTAATATATCAAAATGAGAAAGCAACTCTATAATGAGGAACCTAATTAAAAAATATTTCATTTGTGAAAGATTAAATTGAGAACACAATTTTATAATGGACTAGATTAAAAAAAAAATGCTCAATCTGCAATGGGTCAAAATGATGTTTTAATTCTACAACAGTGATTCACATAAATAGATATTTGTCATATATGTTTGTTCAATGTTAATCTTTAAAAAAATATTAAATTAATAATTAAATGATGGACTTCTTGAAAATAGTATATTTATTATGTGTTAATTTCTTTGTCAAATAATTCAATAATGCTTTAAAGACTAATTATACAATGAATTTTATTATTGTTGATAACTATATAAAAAAATTTGAGTAAAATATTTTTTTGGTCCCTCACTTATTACAGAATTATCATTTTATTCATTCACTTACTAAAATGTCCAAATTGGTCCTCTCTTTAAAAAAGAAAAAAGATTTAATCTCTAGGGTTTAGAATTTAATAGAATTAAATTTGATAATTTTTTAAAAAGTGAGAGACCAAATATAATATTGTCTAATGAGTAAAATACCAAAGTGATAATTTTGTGATAAATTAGGCATGAAAGAAAGTATTTTTGTCTTAAAAACTTATTAGTTTTCAGGAATTAAAAGTAAATATGGCTTACATGTGTAAGGGCGACATTGGTAATTTAATCAATAAGAAGAATAATTAAGGGTTTTAAGTTTTAATTTTCAAGTTAACAAAACGTAAATATTGTGCTCTGGTTAATTATCACATGATCATTAATTGATGGGAATTTTGCCGTGTTAAAATTCAATGAAATAAATTGATTCCTTAGAACATGCAAGCGTAATGAATTACCAAACCAATAAAGGAATGTGAAATTAACGTAGAAAAGGATGGAGTAAGTTTAGAGAAAACGTACAAGTACACAATATATATATATATATATATATATATGGCTGCCCATGCTTTCGTAACAAGTGAAAGAAACTAATAAAAAAACTAGCTAGTTAATTAACTGAATGACATTAATATATAATATATTAGATACACATTATTAATGATCTAATCAAACCAAAATAATCTTATACGTCTAAAAATAAATTAAAAAGTGCACGTAAAAACTTTTCACAACGCGCGTTAAAGAAAAATGTGTATTTTTATTTGATCTAATTTTTATTAGGTATATAAATTATATTTTAAAATAATTAGTCTCAGGTCACATAATTGTAATTATTTTATTGTTTCTTATGTGTCACATTGCCTAAAATTATTAGTCATTTTTAAACTTTTATAAATACCGTTCACTGCATGTATTACAATATATCATATACGTATGTTAATTTTAATGCTGAGATTCTGAGACATTTTTTTTTATAAGATTCAATTTAGTCTCTATTTCACTTCATATTGATCCCATTTCCTACAATTTTTGACACTTGGAGAAGATGAATTGATGGTTGAGAATCTTTGGGAAATCAATTGCGTAAAAAACAAGAATAAGAAATCATAATTAATTACTAGAGTCGTCAGCCAAAGAAGGATGAAGTGTTGGCATTGTTTAACGTAAGATGAATATAGAAAATTATTATTAGGGATTGTGATGTGTTAGGTTTACCATTCTGGATTTCTGACCTAATCATCGTTTTGAAAGCGTACACGTTGTAAAATTGGATGGTTTCAACCACTACATAATTCATTAATTTTGTGAGATATTTTCTACCTAGGGTGAATTAATTATATTAAATTATACACACGTGTCTTGAAATTTCAGAAATCCTATTATTCAATTTATTTTTTAAAAGAACATTATTTTGGTCCCTTACATTTAGTACAATCCACATTTGCCCTGTCATAAAATAATTTTTTACATTTTTTAAATATTAAAATTGATCCTTTCATCAATTTATAAAAACTAAATTGAAAATTTATTTGCTGACAGAATGATCACTTTTTTTTAAAGTTCAAAAATGGAAAAAATTATTTTGAGATAAGACAAAAATAGAAGGTCAAATTAAGATATGATCAAAATGTGAAGATTTCTTTTATTCTACTACGTTATGCTGATTTTCAACGCTGTGAAAGAGAATGACCTAGAAGTTTTATAATTATCTGAATTTTAACTTCTACGGTCTATAAGGACAAAAAACTTACTCATTATAATAAAAGAAAATTTAGTTTAATCAAATTGGTACACATGCATTAACATGTTATAAGTTATAAATAAAATATTTTGATATAATAAAAGTTGACATTAAAAATAAAATACATATCAGTCATATTTAGTATCCTATCAATTGTTCGTCCGCCGCCCTCACCACCTTAGATAATGATAATTAACAATTTAATATACAGATTTTTGGACAGTAAATTAACTTTGTATTATGATGTTATGTGGACTATTAATATTTAAATCTATGATGATTAATTAACACCATTAGTGCTACAGGGAAAATTATAAATAATTGTATGAGTTTTGTCTTTCAAAACTCAAATTAATATTGAACAAGTCGTGATCAATGAAAATTTGAATATTCAATTGTATATTATCATTGAAAAGCATTGAATTAAATATATTATGAATATATTGCTTTTCGATATTATGGGTGATAGCTTATAATTATATAAGCAAATTATCTAATAGCATGAAAGATATGTAGACTTTTTTCATCGACGTCTTTTAACACAATTATATTCAGTCTTTAGATATGGGATTAATCTCATTTAAAAATTCGTAACTATCATTTTATATAAATATTTTTTTATTAATAAACATATATTAGTGCTTTTTTTTTTTATTAGGAATAAAATATAGACTACTTAGTCGGTCTCTAGGCATGCTTTTCTTAATAAACACGGTTCTTTTTCTATTAAAGTCAACTATATATGTAGGTTTATGATTTGGTTTTTCTTTTCTTTTAAGTTAATTAATCATAAATTTTGCAGAAATTTTGCAACATCTACTATTGTGTTTTAAAATTTATCTTAAATGAGACCTTTTTTCATATATAATGAGATAATGCTATATTATTTTTTGGTTAAATGAAGGATGTTTGTTTTTGGCAAAGTTCAAGTATACTTTCCCCCAGAATATTAATTATAAGCACAATCATGAGATAAGATTATTAATGTTTAATTTAAATTTTAATAAATTTAATTATATTACAGTTTTATATATATATATATATATATATGTTTTTTTTTTTTTCCATTTGATCATTATTTCAATACATTGTATTCAAAGAAAGAGACAAAAAGGAATATTTTCAAATGCAAATTGAAATATGTATAACATTCAACTAATAATATATGTGATATATTCTAATTGGACAGAAGTGGGAGATTAATGATTATTATGGCAATTGAGACACATACAATGTATAATTAGGCTGCTATTATATTTTCTTAACAAAAAAGATATTGTAATGATGTTCAGAATCAAAAAAATGTTGCATATGTCAAATTCAAACAAAAGTTTTAATTCACATAGGATACTTGAGGGATTCAAAGATTATCCCGCATGACCTACCTTCAAGAATTAGATAGAAAATTTGTTGACAGAAGAAATAAGCAAATTTGGCTCCCAACTTAACAATATTTTTAATTATTATCAATATTATATTCTCGATTAGCACTTTTGTTCAATAAGTATGGAGGCAAAAACCAAACAAAAAAAAGAAAAAAAAAAGAGGGAAACTAAAATCATATTACAAGAGACATCTAAATACCCACCATATTTCAGTTATCTATTTTTTACTAATAAAAATGTATATTTGAATTAACGGTGGACTAACATAATTTTAAGTGAATTTAATTTTTTAAATTAATTTTGGTCAAATGTGATTTTACATCACTATAATTTATATTTTAAAATTAATATTTATAATTCATATAATGCAAAATTAATTTTTTTTATTTATGTATAAATAAAAATTTTTAAAATAAAATTAATTTTTTAAAAAATTAAACACCAAGCCAAAATAAAAAATACCCAACATTTAGCTTTGAGAGCAATTTCTTAAATTTTGAGTAAAGTCAATCGAACCATTTACCATCCTTATCTCTAATAATACAGACAACACTATCTTTGACAGCTCCATTTGTATTAATCCTTAACCCATTTCAAATTCGATTTTTGCCATGGATGAAATATTATTTTAGTCACTTATTTATCATAAAATTATTACTTTAATTTTTTATTTATTGTAATATTTAAAATAGTCCTTCACAAATGTTATATTTGGTCCACAATTTTTTTAAATACTAAATTTAATCATCTAAATTTATAATTTAGAGTTTGATAAAGAAATTAAATTTAATATTTTTTTTAAAATGAGAGATTAAATATAATTTTTTTAATAATAATAATATTATTATTAAAAAATTTAAAAAATATGTATTTAATATTTAAGAGAGTGATGTAAAATAATATTTCATGTTTAATTTTTTAAATATTAATTTATTTTGACTTAATTAATGAGCATATTTATATTATTAATTTAATTTAATAAAATGAGTACAAATATTATTTTATATTTAATAATATAAAGTAATTTATATATTATGAGAACTCTGTTTGACTCAATAAATTATTTGATGTAAAGCTTATATCTTCATTATTTAATTTCTCAACTATATATATCATTTTCATATTTTCCGCTTCCCTGTTATCGTCATCATTATTTTGTCCCCATGGCGACCATCTAATAATTAATTAAGCATTAAGTAATGTATATTATTGTGGGCCCAAGATCAAATCATTTCTGGTGGAGCAAGCATCGTTGAAAATCACTATCATTATTATTGAATATTTTATTTTAATTAAAAATTGCGTCGAACTGAATCGGCAAAATCAATTTCCGTCAACCTATGAATATTTTTTTTACTAGATATTCATAACTATAATGTAACCAAACTTTTTTTTTTCATTAAATTTTTTTTGCAGCTTATTTTAAAACATAAAAAAGTTTGAAATTAAGTGAAATAAAATTCACAGAAAATGCAGCTAAAAACATATAGAATAAAATTATCATTTAATGTATAATGATACTATGAAATCAGAAGCATGTACTTTTTATTTATAATACAATAATATTATACTTTTTATGCCATTACATTTATTATTATAATTAGAATGATAAGAGATCAAATGAATTGCTTTAGAAACTATTTATTATTAAAAATGCATTTAGTATTAACGATGCCTTTGAATGAGAGGTGGGAACCTGGGAGGTTGGGTTCCACGTGATGGGTTAGAAATGGGTCCTACCATTGGCCAAAAACAAATAAGTGGGTCCCACGAAATCATTGCAAAAAATTTACAGTTTTTCTGAAAAATAAATAAACAAATATAATTTTCATTAAGTGAATAAAATATACAGTTCGTGATTCGATTTCTGACCTGGTCGGATCCGAACCGTCCCAGGCGTGCAGGAAGATCATACATGGTCAATTTCGTAATTTCGTACCTTTTTAGAAAACTGAAAAAATGAAGAATGAGACAAAAATTCAATGCCCTTTGACGGAAAGATAATCTAATAAGTAGATAAAAAGAAAACCACCTTTTCGCAAGTTTGAATTGTGTGAAGAGAAATTGAATTGTTAGTGGTTGTCAAAAGATGCTGACTTAGGTTTGCGTAAAATATTATTTTAATAATTAATTAATTAATTAATTAATTTTTAATTCAATTTTTATTTAATTTCTTACGCATATGAATTTTATTACTTTTAATCTTTTTTAATTTAAATATTGATATATTTATTTAAATTTAATTATGATTAAAAAAATTAAATATGATAACATTTAAAGTAATGAAAGACACCAAATAAAAACATTCAAATTTGCAATCTCTTTTAGATTTTAAATAATTCATAAATATATATTTTTTAAAGAGTACGCACAAGCATATCATGTGCATTTGTGCGGTGCGGTCCCACCTATAATCTAACATTATAATTAGATTATCATTTTGATGATGAGGCGAATTCACCAAGTTAAGGTACAGAATTATTAAGGGGGGTTGAGATTTTTATTAAAAAAAGTTAAAAGCCCAAAATTATAGGAATTACTAGTGTAATGATAAAATTTTAGGACTTTCTTTGAATTTTGAAATTTTTGTTTTATTCCAAAATCATGAATTTCAAATCTTGGCATGGATGTGGATGGAAAAAATTAGACTTTCACCAAAATTTCTAATTTCTATTTTTTAAAATATCCATTTGGTGTGATCTCTAGAAAGTAGTTGGAATGATGTCAACAAAGTTAAAAGTAAAAAAAAAAGTATAATTTTTAATATTTGAATTTCCTTATTTGATCTATCTTCTAATTTTTGTTTAAAGGGTTTGAGTTGATCAAGATTCGGTCCACTTTCTAATTGTGAAGATTTTATTACTTTCAGCTAACTTTTATTTATTTATTTTTTGTTTTATCTATTGTTTAGGTTTACACTTAACTATTTTCTTTGCTTCTATCTCATAATATATATATATATATATATATGGAGTTTTTTTGACACGTTTTGATTTCCTTTTGTAATCTTTTAAATCTAACAAACGCAATTTAAGAGTTTATAATATGTAAATTTCTACTAATAATCTGCAAAAGTACTTAACAAAATTTTATAAAATAAGATTGTGGGTTTAAATGTAGATAATTTTTCTTAGAATAAATTTACAGATGTTTCTTGAATTTCGTTCAAATTGCATATACCTTCCTTCTGTTTATTAAATATATATTATAGCCTAATTTTAATTTTTTCACTGAAATATTAATTCTCCTTAAAAAAATTATGTAAGAAAGAATTTTAGTTAAATAAAAAAGTAATTAGACCACTGGAGTATATATTAGTGAAGAAATTATAATTAGCCTGAAATGTAGTGTAATTTTTTTATTTCCAAGAAATCCAAATATCTTTTGAAAACGGATAAGAAATTGGTACAATTAAAGTAAAAAATAAAGAAAAATTTGTGTGATCTACTAATTTTTTTAATAAATACAAAATAGTTAATACTCTATAAATTAAGAATATGTAAGTAAAAGAGAAGATAAATGAAAGTTGAAACGTTCACGTGATGTGTTGAGTCTGTCACGGACGAAAAGCTATTGGTTCATGTTATTATATTTAGATAATAATTAACGTGATGTTTCAGTTTTAATAATATTATTTATTTAATATTTTTTTAAAATAATTTTATTAATTATAATATACAAAATTAACTATTATAATCCTAATATATTTTTGTCAAACAACTAACAAGTGGGCCAATTATAGGTGAAACAAATGGACGGTGGGAAATCAAAATAGTAAACTAATGTTGCTGCCTACACAAATTTCACACCTAAAAATTTACAGGGCCGACAAAAACCATAATTTTGGCATGTTTCATGTATTATATATCATGTTCCATTTTATAATCCTAATGTTTCTTTAATCATACACCTAACTCAATTTAAAATGCGGCATATTTTGCATGTGGCTATGATTTTGCCATCATAGCCTCTCTTCAAGGGTTAACAGTTTTACAATATATTATTTAAAAAAATAGTGTTCATTCTTGGAACCTATATTGTAGTAAAAAATATAATAAGGTAAATTTAAGGTTATATTTGAGAGTATAAAAAATGATAAAAATAAGATGATTAATAATAAAATAGAATATAATGATAAGATATTATAGTAAATAAAATTTTTATAAATAAATTTAGTATACTAAATTTTTTAGCCATATAAGATATTATAGTAATTATATTATTAAGTCTTTTTATTCTATTATTAATCTCTCAATTTAAAAGAACAACAAAAATAATACTTTAGATAGTAAGAATAGTCTTTGAGTCATTTTTTTAATCATTCTATTCTATTTTAAAATAAATTGCCAAACGTATAATTATTATAATTTAACTATTTTATTTATTGTTACTCTCTCATTGGTCATTTTTCTAAACATGATTTTAAAATTTATTATGAATTCATTGATTCAAAGCAATATTTTGTTTATAAAATAATTTTATATTTTTCTCATTTAATATTATATATATATATATATATATATATTACTATATTGGATGGTGTAACTCATCTTAAGGAAACTAATAATTTTTCCTAGTGAAGTGTAAGATAAAAGGAAGAAGAAAGCCTTCACTCTCAGGGTAACTTGTATGACCATAATTAAGATTTTCAAGGGCTTAAGAAAATTTTTAATTGGCAAGTATAGGTCCAATAGGAAAGAAACTTCATCTGAGCCCCAGATTTAGCTCTAAAGAGTTCGAAGACTCACGAGTGCGATAATATGATGACAAATTTGACATCAATTTTACAATAAATGAGGCAAAAAAAAAAAAAGTAATTGAAGTTCCCAGAAGAAGAATTTAAATGATGGAATATGACAAAAATGACAAAACTGATGGGGAAATACATAGAAATTATCTAATAACAATATAAAATGTAATACTGATTCTATCTCTTTAACGGCTCTCAAATAATTTAAATTTTTATTAATATTATAAACTTTAATCATCAAGCAAAATTTTCTTTCAGGCGTTGGAAGCTTGTGATTTACCCATACGCTGAAGGTCAATTTTCTGATCATCACATACTACATAGAAAATTAATATAATAGAAAAACTTAATTAACCAAGAGAAAATTTATGTATTTGAATATTAGGTGTAACTGAGAGAATTTACGTTCTTGAATTTTAAATAACTATATTAAGATACACAAAGACTTCAATTTTTATTTGAAACATTATTTCCTAAATACTTTATCAATTTGAATTTAAAGAAAAAAATAGTGAATATTTCCAATTATACGTATCAATAATTGTGTCTATGTACAAAAAATGTTAAATGAGAGGTGAGAGACACATTCCGAAAATATGGGTAATTATATAACACTTGTCAACGTATGACTTAATGATGTGAAAACTCATGTCCGTTTCGTGTAGGGCATCACTTCGAACAAAGTAATATTAATAAACTTAATTGTGTTAATTTTTTTTTTAAAAATTACAATCCAGAATAATAAATTAAAATACTTATTATGAAAATTTTAAAAGATAAAATATTTAAGGAATTAAAAATTTTATATTGAAATGATTTTATTTTATATTTTTGAAACTTTTTATTTTACATAATTGCCCTGAAATATTTTTTTTTTCATATTTTTAAAGTTCTAGAATGTGTTTTTCAAAATAAAAAATTTAGTCTTTTAATTTTTAAGTATGTAATTCTTCATAAATTTTCAATGGTAGATTTTTTATTCGTATTCAAATATTTATTCAAGATTCTAAATATAATAAATATATAGAAGTAAGATGTTGGAAAAAAAATACACCAGTCGACAATAACATTAAACATTAGACGGTAATATAAAAAGACATAACGTGTCGCGAGTTGTGCGTGTCAATCATTTATGGGCGAATAAAAAAAAATAATTGAATTAACGGGCAAATAAACTATCTGTATTTATTGCCATCCTTTCATCCACCTCCAACCGTTTCAGCCTCCAGTGCGCGTTATATAGCACACGAAAAATTCAGAACAGAAGCCGAAACGCGGAGTCCAAAATCACCAGCAAAGAAAGCTCCAATATCGTGCGTTGGTGCTAATTTCGTCGTTTTCGATTCAGATTTAGTGTCCGAGAAGACTTTTTGGCTGAAGCCTTGTGTGATTTGCAGAGGAAGCGAGAGAGAGAGAGAGAGAGAGAGAGAGAGAGGGGAGGGTTTAGGTGATGGTGATCGTGAAGCTTGGGAAGAAGAACGAGAAGGGGAAGCAAGGGCAGGGAATGCGACTAGGGAAATACGAGCTTGGTAGGACTTTGGGCGAAGGAAATTTCGGAAAAGTCAAATTAGCGAGGAACACCGATTCCGGCCAACCCTTCGCGGTTAAGATAATCGAGAAGAGCAAGATCACTGACCTCAACATAGCCGATCAGGTCTGCTTCGCTTCTAATTTTTCTCCTATTCTCTTTTGCTTTGTTCATACTTCGATGAATCTGGGGTTTCCCATCTTGATTTGTGGTTAGAGTTTAACGAGCAACAGAAGAGTATAAATCCAGATTTCAAGTCCACTCTCAAAATTTTGGTCCTTCATTTCCTTGTTAATTTTGATTTAAACAAATAGCGATTGTCATTATATTATCACTTTTCTGTTCGCAGAATCTCTTAGATACAATCTGTCTAACATATATCAATTGGGAATTGCAGATTAAGAGGGAAATCGCCACCTTGAAGCTCTTGAAGCATCCGAACGTGGTCAGATTATACGAGGTACGATCTCATTGCAGGAAAAATTCTACCCATTAATAATAACAAATTTAAAGTTTAATCAAATAAGGAACCAAAATTAATATTCTTGCGCAAAAAACTCTGCACAGTACAAATTTTTTTTTTTTGGGTTTCTCTGCCCAAACTTTTTTCTACATAATTGGTTGTTCACGCGGGTGTACAGTAAAAGAGCTTGTATCAGTCATGGAGGCACTGATTTAGTTTATCTTTAATTTTCTGGCTTTTGAATTTTTCTAAAATCATAAGTTTATGTTTCCATCAATATTAATTATCAAAGCATTTTCCAAGAAAATAGTTCTATAAAATGGCAACATCCCGCAAATAGTACTCTCCTGAGTTGCCATCACCCTTGTTCTCCCTCCCCACACCACAGATACGTCCACAGTTGGCAATATTGTTTCTTTGTCTGGACTCTGCTAAGTTTTGTGAGGTTACATGTTCTCCAGGTCCTTTTTATCTCTATGATGAGTTAACATCACCCAAATATTTTTTAGTAGAATAACCTAATCATAAATTTATCTATAAATATATATAATTTTTCATTAAAAATATATTTATTTCTAATTAATTTAATTTATTGGATTTTAATAAATTAAGTCTATTTAAATTTTCTCTGTATTATGCCTATGTCTTTGATTTTTATCAGACGGTTACATTATGTTGGTATTTAAAAGTCTAGATCTTCTGAATTCTTCGTATGAATTGTTTTATGAAGTTAGAAAGAAAGAGAAAAGAAGAAGTACGTGTTTTTTTTTGTTACTGTTTCTTGAAAATTTTTAAAAAAATATTAGAGTACGTGGGTTTTATTCAAGAGAGCTTCTGGACTGGCAACTACCCAAATTTCCAGCACGTGATGCGAGAGTTAGTGACGTGTGCCACAGCGACTTTTCCTTACTTTATTTTATTTGATTTTAGTGGGGCTCAGGGAGTTAATTTTTGGATCAGTAACAATATGCCACGTATGAGAAGCGTATAAAAGCAATGAACATGATACTGAATTCCGGTGCAAGTTATCTAAATCAGTTCTACCACGTAAGGAATCTTATTGAATTTTCAAAACTTGGGTGACACCGTGATATTATAGAATTTATGGTTAGAATCTGTATACACACACACACACACACACACACATATATATATATATATATATTATTTTGGCACTTCGTTGCATAGTTCAAATTAATGTGTTCTTGTGTGGAGTTCGCCTGATCTCATCCGATAAGCAGTCAGCATCCGAGGTAGATGCTTATTTGGATTCCATATCTTCCTTCGCCGTCAAGGTGCACCAAATAAAGAGTCTCAAATTCCCTTATGGAGCTTTATATATACTAACTTGTATGATTAGTTGGAGGTGGGCCACCTGCACTTGTGAATAATGTAACAGGTCATTGGAAGGAATATCCACCCATAATTAAGTTATGAGGATTTTTTTAAAAATAATATTTCGTGGTCCCCATGTATAAATTGAGATATGACTGTGCTATGATGGCCCCCACTAAAAAGAAATATATTTCGTGCCACCATACAATAGCCCTTACGAAAATGGACAAGTCATTACTTGGATTTTTCTATTGCGTTTACTACTAAAAGAAAATTTTAGTTAGACTCTATCAAAAATAAGTAATTTAAGATAATAGTTAATCGACATATAAATATATTATTCACTTTTTTTAAATTTTAGTGAGCTTTATGTTTTTTTTATTTTGGTTTATTTAGTAGCCTGCATTCAAAGTCTTGATATCAAAATCATCTGATCATTATTTATAACTGTAATTGCACAGGTTTTGGCCAGCAAGACCAAGATTTATATGGTCCTAGAGTACGTGACTGGAGGAGAATTGTTTGACAGGATTGTAAGGACTATTACTATATAATTTCATTGGCATGACCTATGTCAGCCGACCGCTTGGCAATGACAATGAATGTGATATACTTGTTTTCACAGGCAACCAAGGGCAAACTTCCAGAAGCTGAAGGTAGGAAGCTTTTCCAACAGTTGATCGACGGTGTTAGCTACTGTCACAATAAAGGGGTCTTCCACAGGGATCTCAAGGTTCTTTCCATCTCCTTTTAGAGCTATTATGATCATGTATTGCCACAGGGATCTCAAGGTTCTTTTCTTCTCTTCTTAAGAACTAAAAAATGATGCTATGTTGTTGCAGCTTGAGAATGTACTAGTGGATGCCAAAGGGAACATAAAGATATCTGATTTTGGCCTTAGTGCTTTACCCCAGCATTTCAGAGTAAGATATTCTTTTAAGCATGCCTCCAGGCAAAGTATACCATTTTGGTGGAATATGAAAGAGAATAAAAGAAAAAGGAATTAAATTTCTTAAAAGTCAAAGAACAAAGTCAATATATCAATAACTGAAGGCAACTAATGACTATAAATAACATGATGCATATTTGGAAAACCTAAAAAAAAAAGAAATATATCGGCTAACATAATCTAGACCCAAAGAACTTTATTCATATCTCTAAGCAACTCTTATGTTGCTCCACTTGTCCATATTACATTACATAATAAATAATTATTTATCACAGTGCATTATTTGATCGTTGATTTGTGATTACTGTATGAAAATTTCAGGCAGATGGTCTGCTGCATACCACCTGTGGAAGTCCCAATTATGTTGCACCTGAGATTCTTTCTAATAAAGGATATCATGGTGCAACATCAGACATATGGTCATGTGGGGTTATATTGTATGTTATTTTAACAGGATATCTTCCTTTTGATGATAGGAACCTTGCAGTTCTCTACCAAAGGGTATTCAAGTTCTGCCTCTCTGTTCTCCTGTTTCTAGGTTGCTTCATAAGTTCAATAAACTAAATATTCGGTTCATTTTGATTCTATTTCTTATGAGGGTGTGCAGATTCTTAAAGGAGATGTTCAAATACCAAAATGGCTATCTTCTGGAGCCAAAAACATGATAAAGAGGATTCTTGATCCCAACCCTGTTACTCGGATAACAATGGCTGGCATCAGAGAAGATGAATGGTTCAAGCAGGACTATATTTCGGCAAATCCAGAGGATGAGGAAGAGAATGTATATATTGACGATGAAGCTTTTTCCATCCATGAATTGGTATATATACTTGCCACTTCATTTTTTCTTGGCTTTCTTTAGTGTTCTTTGGATGTAATCCAGAACCATTTTCTTGGCAATAGCCACATGAAGCAGAAAATAAGAGTCCAAGATCAACGACTCAAATCAATGCATTTCAATTGATAGGGATGTCTTCATGCCTAGACCTCTCTGGCTTCTTTGAAAAAGAGGTAAGTGTGGTGGATGTATTTGGCATAAATTCCATTGTCTTTTACTATTCTTCACTTCATTAGGAAATTCTGCACATACTCAAAACACATCTGTTTTGATTACAGGATGTCTCAGAGAGGAAGATAAGATTTACATCCAACCATTCCGCAAAAGACCTGATGGAGAGGCTTGAGGACATTGTGACAGAAATGGGATTCACAGTCCAAAAGAAAAATGGAAAGGTTAGTAACGTTGCTTATATTTGTGAGAAGCTTCTTTCTTTATTATCATCACAAATAAATGAACCTTTAGTTCTGCAGTAACGTCATTTTATCATCAATATTTCAGTTGACAGTGATACAAGAGAACAAGGCACATAGAAGTTTAGGCAGCCTCACAGTTGCAGCAGAGGTAATAATTTTTCTTAGACTCTGTCAAACTTTTTAAAATTGATTAAAAAAACCTTATGTTGATTCATTCTACAAAAGATAAGTAAATCAAGCTAGTCATGAAAATAAATGCAATGTAAGCATGCTAACTTCACTTTTCAAGGTTACTCACGATGTTTTTTGGTATTTCTTTATGATTATTGATTGGCTTAATTTATATAACACTCTCTGACTCATTTTTGCGAATTATTATATGCATAGTATATCAGATTTTGTGAAATAAATCTGCGACTCAAATGTGACAGGTTTTTGAAATCAGCCCATCCTTGTATGTAGTAGAGTTGAGAAAATCTTATGGAGATTCTTCTATATATAGACAGGTTCACCCTCTCTCTTTCTATCTCTCTCCCTCTCCCTCTCCGCTCGTCTTCACAAAACCAGAAGCTGATGCTATATATTTCACATATGATCTATGATGCAGTTGTGCAAGAAATTGTCAGATGACTTGGGCGTTCCTCCAACTCCAAATGAAGAAGTAGTGAGCTCGTAAGTGGATAGCCCTCCGAGAACATAATTTTAGAAGCCACGCCGTGCATATATATATATATTTTTTCAAGGTCGCATAGTTAACTAGATTAGTTAAATTATCAATTGTAAAGTATATTGTGATTCGAGTCATTACTAGTTAGTGATATAATATATATATGTATGCGGAGTTCAACTCCAAACAATATATTTAAGGAAAAATATTTTGCACGCATATTTTCGTCAAAGCTTTCAGTAAAATTATGATATGCAGAGGAAAACATTTCAAGTCCTCATCAAATTGATTACGATTTACTTGTTATAATTTAACTGGAGAAAAATTTTTGATAATAAATATCTAAAGTATTTTAGTCTGGTCAGGGCTCCAACTTTTAATAACTAAACTATTAGTTGAACTCTAAACGCAATAGTATCTAACCACTAACAAACCTGAAATTCTCCAGCTGACACAACTTCGGCATCCATCTGTAGTCATATTTGCTATATGGTATCAATATAAAATTAATAAAATGAAGTCACAATATGGGTATCAATTTGACCTCTGATATGAAAAGGAAAGGAAAAATATGACTAATAAGTCCTGTTTTGGTGAAACCGGACTCATCTTTTATGGATGAACATGGATCCCATGCATACAAAAGAACATCTGCATTTTATATAATTCTAAGAATTATATCTTCGAAGTTAGGAGTACTAAGTTACATCTATTGAACAGTTCGATTTATAGAATTTGTCATTTTCATGAAGGTAAATACTAAATATAAATCTTAATGGCCGAAAAAAAAGTCAATATTTATAGTATTTATTAGCATAGCAAAGGGTGCTATGGCCAAAAAATATAATAATAAATACACATATTCTACAAAATATACATTAGAATAGTTGTAGTTTTTACACTAGGTGAGGTGGCCATCAAAATTCCACACCTTCGTCCTAGTAGAACCTAATCTACACCGAAGCCAACAACATATTTGCGGTGTAACCGCAGGAAGAATTCTTTTTTATAGATAATCCTTGCTGTTCGTGAACCCCAGGAAGAATGGCGCACCTGTACTCTGTAGCCACTCATTCCCCTGTATAAATGGTTGCGCAGTGAATTGCTGAGCCTTGTTCTTATCCGTAATCACCTTGTACCCTTTCCACTTCACCCTGCTGGTGGTTGCAGCACCGGGTCCCCGATTCGCATACTCCGCGTAGTACAGCGTGTCCAGAAACATGTTGCCTTGCCAAGGAAGCCATCCTTCTGGTTGTATCAAGTCCCCAATCGAGGATTCCATTATCACCGTCCTCGAATAATTCTTCCATGGCCGGCCCAGGTACGACTTTGTCTGAAGTCTCGTAGGGAAAAGTTTGTCCTCGGGTTCGATTCTGCAGTTTTGTATAACTATCCCTGTGGTTTCGCGCTTGTCGACTCTCCCGTGAGCCGTGACTATGTTTTGCTGGTTGCTCATGGGTTTTCTGACGACGATGACGGAATTCTGGATGACGACGGACGCGTCGCCGAAGATGAAATCGATGGTGCCGGAGATGACGCAGTTGCTGTAGAATTGGCGGTGGGCTTGGGTGTAGAGTGTGTCTTGGTAGCCTTCCATTTTGCAATTGTAGAAGGCTGATCTGTCTGCTTGAACCCTAAGTGCCACTGCTTGGTGTCCCTCGGGGCCGGCTGTGTTTCTGAATCCCATGTCCTTGCAGATGAATCCGAACCCAACAACGGCTGCAGTTTCAAAATTGTTATTTTCCCCGTTTCATGAAGGAACCTATCTTTAGGAGGCTTCATCATGTAATTTTCAATAACCCAAATTGGATAGTACTGTCAATATTTGAGCTTTGGGTTAGAGCAGGGATTTCAAACAGGTTCATCCATTACCTTTTGGACTGAAATGGCTTAGCCAGGTTAGACTGTTTCTCATACAGATTGGTATTATGGAGACCTGACTCACATTGACGGTTTAATCTTGTAATCTTACAATTTAATTCGCTTTTTTTTAAAGTGGTGTAAGTGTTGGACTCACTTTGAGGGTGTTTGAATATTTTATCTTGGAGGTTCTATGATCAGTGAAAAGTATAAGCTACATTATACTTCTTGGGGTTTGGTTCTAAATCAGTTTGCTTTTGTGGTTTAAAAGTGCGTCGTTCAATTGTAATAATTTGTTCTGCTACCACTTCATAATAATTTTTAAATATACTTTCAACCATTAAATGGCGACTGCGGTTTGAATATCTCCTTAATAGGGAGTTCTTCTCTAGGAGGCTTCATACCAATAACCAAAAAAGGATAGTATAGTAGTGCCAGTGTTCTCTTGTCAATGGTTGAACTCTGGGTGATTAATTAGTAGTTAAGATTGTGGATGCATTAACGTAAAATCGTATGAAAAAGCAGGTAGCTAGTTGAACTTACAATGACATTATACACATAAACATATGTAAGAGAATGGAAACAAGCTTACCAAAGGGTGCAGTCTTGAAGGTGGAGACGCCACCAGTGAAGCTTTTGCTTCCGGTAACTATCGTCTTCTCAGGTCCATCTCCATACATAAACACATCAACTTGTTTCTTTGTGACTGTAACATACTCATCGTACACCCCAGCCTTCACATATATGACAAATCTTCCTTGTTGATTCTTAGGATAAGCAGCAAGAGCCTCGCCAATAGTTTTGTATTGTCCACTCCCATCTTGTGCTACTATTGCATTAGGCTTCGCACTGTTTGGGGCCTGCAATAGCTTTCTATCAGCAGCTGTTAACCAAGGAGGGTATTTTCCATTCTCTGTTTCAGCTTCTCCCTTTTCTGTTTCAACTATACCCTTATCTGTTTCAAGCAGCCTTCGAGAGCTTGAGCCTGAACTCGGACTTGAACTTGAATTTGAGTTTGTTGGGATGTTGAAGGAGCCGTAGATCTCAGAAATGGCAGAAACAATGGCTAAGGCATTGCTGGTTAGCTGGGAGGCATTGAGAAGCCCATTGGACATTTCCACTTTCAGGTCAGGTTGTTCCATCCCGTCAAGGCATGACTGCTGGTAAGAAATCACAGCACTAAGCCAATCTTGAAGCTCTGCTTCTCTTTGTTGCAGGGTATGAAGCTGAGCATCACCCACCATTGTAAAGGAAGCTTGGAGCTCATCAATGGCAGATTCCAGCAAGTCCTTGCAATCGTCCACCGCCATCTTCTGCCTCTCATCCTTGGCGTTCTTGGCTAGACCACCTGATTTGTTCATAGCTGCCTCAACCTGTTTGAGGGTGTAACTAATTGCAGCTTGGATATAGTCATTTGGGGTGGCACTGCCATTCTGAGCCACAGCGCTGAGGCTTTCAACACATTGTTCCTTGTAATCTGTGGGGCTGCATAAAGCTGTGACGGCCTTGGAGGTTGTGGAGACTCCCCCATTCTTGGTTTCATTAGAGCCAGTACGTGTGACACCAGCTATGAGGCCAATCACTGCCCCTACTACAACAATGATGGAGACTCCTCCTGCAATAACCTTGCCATGCTTCATTTTTGTTTTTGTTTTTTCCTCTTTTTTGCAAATTTTTTTTGGGGTTTGTTCTTAATGAAAGATTAGAGATTGCCAAGGAATTTGCTGATGAGGAAAATTGGCATTTCTTATATTCAAAATGGCGTCTTAAATTAGGGAGGTTTGTTATGGCCTTGCTTTTTGTGTGTGTTGATGTTTTGTTTAGGTTCTTGGTCGTGTGGGTTTGGAGAATTTAAGGTTAAAAGGCAACCGGAGAAATGAGCCATTTGTATTTTATGTTTGTATCCAATAATTTTCCGAAATGGTTTCCCACTCATCAATTGCATGGGGCTATTTTTGGGCTCATCAAAAACCAGACAACAAAAAAGCATGCTTTTCCATATATCCATATGTTTCACTCAATTATGTGAATAATATTCTGCTAAAACCAAGCTTCATGTAAGCTGCATCTTAAAATGACATAAACTACATGTAAGTCTGTTTATCTATACGAAAAAATTTAAAGCAAATTTCAATTCAAATATATTATAAATACACATCTATTACAAATAAACACATAAACATATCAAACTAAGTCTTGTTATCTCTTGTTAATCAGGTATACATATAAGAGGTCTATTAAAAAACGTCTCCTAAGAATGACATGCAATTTCTTTAAGACAGAGTAAGTCTAATTAGATTTAAAGAAACATAAAATCCTATATCTAAAATTTCGTTAGTCCCAGTAAGTTAATTTAAACTTCACTAATTTTGCCAACTATTGAATCCGGAAGTTGATAAATATTTAAGTAAAATAAATCTCAAAATGCGTCTGATGATAGGTTTAATTTCATCCATCCAACTATTAAATAAGATGGAAAAAAACAAGAAGTCTACCAATATTGCTGCAAGTCCCTTGTCTATTTATAATATTCTGCTCATACCAAGCAGAATATTAGTTGTCAATAGATGGGTTGAAGTTTTTGTGAGAATTGCACATAAAGCTAACCCATCAGGCGGAGAGACTAGAGGGGTTTGCATTTTGTTCAGTTTCTTCGTCCTGTGACTATGGAAAATTTAAGGTTGAGAGGCAATTAGAAAACCTATAGTCTATAAATTGCCTATCAAAATCACATGTTTCTTATATAAGACTTAAGTCTCATACTTTACAATTGAATCTCAAAAAAATCATGGGCAAATCCTATTCACCTAGCAATTTCCCATGATCACATTAAACTGTAACTAAATTAACACAAGAAAAATCATATATCATAATTTTTTTAAATCAATCTTAGTTGAAAGTTATAGGAAACATTTTAAAAATAAAATTTCAAACTTATCAAAAACAACATGGAAGAGTATACCCTTAAAATTAGATTTAACCCCCACAAAATTTGAAAATTGCAATTTGAAAAAAAAATATAAAAGTGGACATGATATTCCATGTAAACGACAACTTTCAGGCCAGTTCTCTCATTGCCAATATCCACATCCTCCGGAAGCGCATGTCGTTTCTCCAGCAAAACCAAAATGTGAATTGGAAATGGACAGCTAAAAAGATAAAGGAAAAACGGTTCTCTCCTGGCAATCCAAGACTGAGAATGGTTTCGCCTCACGTACAGATCCTTCACCCTAGCTCACTGAGCCATTACTTGACAACCCACCACAGAATTGAGTCATGCTCAAGCATGACTGAACTCAAGCAATATCACTCCCTTTTCGTTAAACTCGGCCTCTCGGCTGACAACAATGCTATGGGACGCATAATCAAGTTCTGTTTGTCCTCAAATGGACATTTCGGCTACGCTCTCCGAGTTTTCAGTACAATTCCAAACCCAGATGCGTTTGTCTACAATACCATAATGAAAGGTTATTTGCAGAACCATCTGCCCAGAAATTGTATTCTCTTGTACTCACTGATGCTAGAAGAATCTGTGATACCCAATAGTTTCACTTTCCCATCTGTTATAAGAGCTTGCTGTGTTAATAATGCTGTTAAGGAAGGAAAACAAGTCCATGCCCATGTTGTGAAATTCGGGTTCGGAGCAGATAAGGTCGCCCAGAACAATTTGATATTTATGTATATGAATTTTCAATCCTTGGATGAAGCTAGAAAGGTGTTTGACATAATGCCCGATCGGGATGTGGTGTCTTGGACTACTTTGATTACTGGGTACTCACAATGGGGATTTATTGATGATGCCTTCAATGTGTTTGAACTTATGCCTGAAAAGAATTGTGTGTCTTGGAATGCCATGATTGCCTCTTGTGTTCAAAGCAATCGTTTCCAGGAAACATTTACTTTGTTTAATAAGATGCAAGCGGAAAAAGTGGAGTTGAATAAGTTTGTAGCTGCGAGTATGTTAACTGCTTGTACTGGACTAGGAGCTTTAGAGCAGGGGAAGTGGATACATAAACATATTGAGACAACTGGGATTGAATTGGACCCAAAACTTGCTACAACGATCATTGACATGTACTGTAAGTGTGGTTGTCTGGAGAAGGCATTTGAACTGTTCAGTAAATTACAAGAGAGAGGAATTTCTTCATGGAACTGCATGATTGGAGGGCTTGCGATGCATGGGAAAGGAGAGGATGCCATCAAGCTTTTCAGGGAGATGGAGAGAACAAGTGTTGCCCCTGACAACATCACTTTTGTGAATCTCCTCAGTGCATGTGCTCACTCAGGACTGGTTGAGGAGGGGCAATATTTCTTCAATTACATGATTGAAGTCCATAATATTGAACCCAAGAGAGAGCATTATGGCTGCATGGTTGATCTGCTTGGTCGGGATGGAATGCTAGGAGAAGCGAAGAAAGTCGTAGACCAGATGCCAATGAGTCCCGATGCAGGAGTACTAGGTGCCCTTCTTGGAGCTTGTAAAATCCACAAAAACGATGAGTTAGGGGAGAAGATAGGCAAGAAGGTTATTGATCTAGAGCCTGGAAATAGTGGGCGTTATGTGACATTAGCTAACATATATGCTAATGCTGGAAGATGGGAAGATGTTGCAAATGTAAGGAAGTTGATGAATGATAGAGGAGTGAAGAAGGAACCAGGTTTCTCAATTATTGAAATGGATGGAATTGTTAATGAGTTTATTGCAGGGGGAATGGCTCATCCTCATCCAGATCAATTTCAAGCTAAAGAAATATATGCCAAAGTTGAAGAAATGTTGCAATCAATCAAGTTAATTGGCTATGTTCCTTACATTGATGGTGTATTACATGATCTTGTTGAAGAGGAAAGGGAGAATCCCTTGTTCTACCACAGTGAGAAACTTGCAGTAGCTTATGGCTTGTTAAGGACTGAACAAGGTGAAACTCTACGGATCGCCAAGAATCTCAGAATTTGTAGAGATTGTCACCAGGCAATTAAACTAATCTCAAAGGCTTTTGATCGTGATATAATAATAAGGGACAGGAACCGTTTCCATCATTTTAGCAACGGAGAGTGTTCTTGCCAAGATTATTGGTGACTGTTTAAAGGAATATGCTCCAAAAAATTCTGTATGTATAAATCATCTTAATGTAAAAGCAGCATGCTTAAATATACATAAGTTCATATTATCACAAGGGTCCATACATAAAAATAGTGCCTTTAGTGAATCTTGTGCATGATTTTTGGTTAAATTAATATTCTGCATACTTGACAATGTATATACTTGAGAAATAAGGGTTTCGGGCGGAGTTCTTGATCCATGTAAAATTCATTATATCTGTGAGTTTTAATGCAAAAACTTTGTTTGAAATCTTTGGTTTCTGGAAAGCCTCTAGGAAGAGGCTGCTGGATGCAACAGGGTATCATTGGTTACGTAGTCCTTCTCTACCTCATAAGTCAAAATATATGCTTGGATTTGCATTGGGCTAATGTAATTTTAAATTAAGTTGATTTTTAAAATTAATTTTAATCAAACATAATTTTATATTACCATGATTTATGTTTAGAAATTTTTGTTTGAAAATTAATTTTTGTTATTTATAAAGTTTATATAATATAAAAGTAATTATTTTTCACTTATGTGCAAATAAAGATTTAGAGGCCAAAAATTGATTTAAAAAAAAATTAAACTCCAAACCACATCATAATATTTGTAAGACAAACTTTTAATTAGATATGCAAATAGACTTTTGAACATCTTAACCATTAAACTAAACACACCGAAAATAATTGCGGTAGATGCAGCTTGAAGAAAAACTAAGCTCAGAACCCAGAAGTAGCACGTAGCTGGGTGATGTTTCAACAGTAGAGAAGAACAACTAAACTTTGAAGGAAGAATAATGACAAGAGGCCAAGCAAAACAGGACCAAGGGAGAAAGAGAAAGATTAAGAATTAAGCAACTCATGCCATGAATAGCAAGGAACATCTCCCGTAAAGGAGTTGGGGGCATTTTGGATGTCAAATCCCATCAACTAATAAGAAATAAGTTAATTACTGTACTTTTCCCCCACAATCAACTTAATTACGCTTGTTGTTCCTATAATTTTAAAACTTTTGAATAACTTTCATATATTAGAAAAAATATATTTAAAATTTTTCACTTATTAAAAAAATATCACATTTAATTCTTCACTTTTAAAATAATACTAAATTTATCTTTTTAAATTTAAAATTTAAAGTTTAGTAGATGTATTAAATTTGGTAAATTTCTTTAAAAAATAAAGACCAAGTGTTATATTTTCAATGAATATAAGACAATTTTAAATATTTTATTAAGTGAGAGACTAAAATAATAATTTTGTAATAAATGATGATATAAAAATATTTTTTTTCCATATATCTATTCACGTATGTATAAGTATATATGTATCACAAAACTTTTCTTTGACAAAGTCAATTTTCTACACTACATATGTTCCTTTAAGAAGCAATATTATTTAGCAGTCTTTATTGTTATATTAAAAATAAATTTACATTTCAATATTAAAATTTAAGTGTTATTTTGGTTGTACTCACAATTTTAAGTATACTAATACACTTAATTATAATATAGGGATATAAGTATAATAATAATAATTTAAAAATTAATAATATCACAATTATGTCTGTATATTATAACTGAATATATTAATACACTTAAAATTATAAATATATTAAAAATTTTACCCGAAATTTAATATAAACGTAATTATTTTTAATTTCATTCTAAGAATAAAACTAGTTTCATGTTAAACAAAGAATAAATATTAGAGGAACCTTTTGCAATATATATTATATACTAGAGAAGTTTAATGATATTTTTTTTTATATAAGTATAACACGTGTAACTTACCCAAATTTCAGGATAATTTAACCTTACAAGTTATGCTTATTAAAAAAATAAATGGCTCATTGAGTTTATTATTTTATTTTCAGTATCTAGACTCGCCGAGTCAACTCAACCGAATTTCCCATTTTAGTTAATTTTTTACTTCATAGTAACTTCCTGGTCCCAAAATAGGCTCCAAAGAATTCTGTTTCATCAACATTCTGCTGTGAAGCGTTTATTTAGATAACTTTCAAAACCACATACTGCTTTTTGTAATAAATATATATATATATATATATTAATTATTTAAAACAGAACTATGTAATTTGTCTTTATTATTCATGTAATGTTGCCATAAATTCTGTAGCTATAATTTCTTACTCATAAAATATTATAAAAAATTAAATAATAACAACAACAAATAATCTTTATTAGTCCTCATAAAAAAATTTACTCAGTCTTATAAAAATAAAATAAAATGAGAAAATGGTATAACACGGCCGGGTCGAGTTGACTCTTGAGACTTTCACCCAGCCATCTACTCGCGACTCACGATTCCCAAGCGATTTCCACTTCTCCTTCTCCGATCAAACTCCGAACTCACCAACGCACCTGAAGTTTCATTTTTTTTTCTTACAAGGAATCTTGCAATTCTTCGAGAATGCCGCTCTCTGAATCCTCAGAAACCTACAAGTACTTTGAAATCTTCAGAGATGTTCGCCTGCACAATTAGCCGCTTGTTTTCTGATTCTGCTTCCTCCAAGCCCTGTTCAGGTAAGGGCAAATATTTTATCTCAGATCGATAGGAAGAAACGCTACCGCTCACGATACCGTGATCATAAATTTTACGGAATTCAATAATTTCTTGCTCTTTTCTATTACTGGGCATATTTCTGTTTTTTTTTTTTTTTTTGAACCTGCAAGTTTGAATTTTTATTTTCATTTGATTTCTTGAGTATGTAGGAATTAACAGTAGCTGCTGACAATTTCAGCTTGAGATCGATGTTTTTTCTGTGTTTCATGGAATGTATGAATTAGCTGAGGGACACACCTTGGAAAAGTAAAGTGAAGATTATGAGCTGTTTTGAGTTAATGGAGCTCCGGGAACGAAGTAAAGGAATAAAAAAAAAAATTGCTTTTTTTTCTCTCGGAAATAGTGATAATTCCACAACTTGGTCCATTGTTTTCCGATGATCTTAGAATCTCCTTAAATCTTTACCTACAGGAACTCCTAGCTCTTGAATAACACTTCTAACTAACTATTCCCTTAACAGTATACTACTTTCTCCAATTTCATCTACCAAGAAACATCCCTTGATATTTCCCAATAACTACAAATTTAAGTGGTAATCCTTGGTCCATGTTGGAAGTCTTTCTTCCCTTGATTTCCTGGATGAACCACGCTTTGCACCTTCTGCCTTAACAACAATATCATAAAATTTGGTTTTTTAAGTTGCCGCGACTGCGAAGGAGTTTGCTTTCATTTTTGTGGCTGGTATCATAGTGCCTTCTATATTTCTTAATGTCCTGCTTTTAATCTCAAAAAAGCAGTAGAGCCGATCAACTGAAAATGGGCACGAGATGTTACATTGGCTTGTTCTCAAATGTTCCTTTTGCCTTTTTTTAATTTTTTTTCTTAAAAGCCGTGCACTGTATCGACAACTGTAAGAGTGTAATAAAATAAGGTATGATTTGGTAATACACACACACACACAAAACGGACATCCACCGGAAAATATTAGCAGCATAAGATACAAAACACGATCCTGGTCCCATCAGCAGATTGATGATGTGCTTATTAACGGCTGCAATGAACATAAAGGAGATTCCTTTCTTCAGAGAAAACAGGCCGGATATTTCAAGTTCAGCATATAGTATTAAATGTTCATCTAAAGAGTGCATAAATGATTTATTGGTTAATTTTCTTAAGACATATATGATACAAAATTTGCTATCAATGGCTAGAATGAATACCAACTTCATCAATAACATAACCTTAGGGCTTTTCAAATGGTAACTATTCGTATACATATCGCTTTTCATTTTAAACAAGTATAAATGTCAGGAGACAGAACATGTATTACTACTGTTCAAAAGTAAACTGTGCACATGTTTGCCGTCCAATATGGTGATGAACTAACTGTTACCTTAAAAAGGAGTTTGTGACTTAAGTTTCTTGAGTGTTGAATCTTGAACTTCTGCTTTGTACTGGTGTATATTAAAACTTCTCTCATGCTTAATATCAAAAGACTCTTTTCAAACTGCCTATCCATATTTTACATATACTTGTTTTAAATCATCTCAATGATATTGGCAATTTTCCCCATTTTATACATCTTCCATATGTTTTTCTGCTTATCCTTCTGTATTTTGGCCTGGCCACTTTTAATTTTCTGGCTATACCACTTTCAGCTCTGAGATCTGGGCAGCAGGTTGCCTGCCCATCATGATTGCTGGAACGGGGAAGACTCTTAGATTGCTGGATATGTTATAATTTTTGGACTTTTATGTGCCTTGGATTCAGCATTCCTTCAGATGTGAGAAGAGGATTTCTACTTTGGGTAAACACTTGAACTAATGGCTCCAATTCGCTCCATCGGATTTGTTGATCCTGGTTGGGACCATGGTGTTGCTCAAGATGAGCGGAAAAAGAAAGTTAGATGCAATTACTGTGGAAAAGTAGTTAGTGGTGGTATATACAGATTAAAGCAGCATCTAGCACGAGTTTCTGGTGAAGTAACATACTGTGAAAAGGCTCCAGAGGAAGTCTACCTAAAAATGAAGGAAAACCTGGAAGGAAGCCGATCCAATAAGAAACAAAAGCAAGTTGATGCACAAGCATATATGAATTTCCATTCTAATGATGAGGAGGATGAGGAAGAGCGAATTGGATATAGAAGCAAAGGGAAGCACTTGGTGGTAGATAGAACTGTTTCTGTAAATCTGACTCCTCTTAGATCATTAGGATATGTTGACCCAGGGTGGGAACATGGCACTGCTCAGGATGAGAGAAAGAAGAAAGTCAAATGCAATTATTGTGAGAAAATTGTTAGTGGAGGAATAAATCGGTTTAAACAACATCTGGCAAGGATTCCTGGAGAGGTAGCACCTTGTAAACATGCTCCTGAGGAAGTTTATCTCAAAATAAAAGAGAATATGAAATGGCATCGCACTGGAAGGAGGCATCGACGACCTGAGGCTAAGGACTTGCCAGCTTTCTATTCAAAGTCAGATAATGATGAGGAAGAAGATGAGCAGGGTGAAGATGCTCTGCATCATATGAACAAGGAAACTCTGGTTGATGTTGATAAGAGGTTGTCTAAAGATTTAAGAAAGAACTTCAAGGGAATGTCACCTAGTGGTGGGCCTGAACCAGTAATAAGAAGATCAAGATTGGATTCTGTTTATCTGAAATTGCCCAAGAATCAAACACCACAAACTTACAAACAACTAAAAGTTAAGGCAGGCCCTACAAAAAAATCACGCAAGGAAGTTATTTCAACTATTTGCAAGTTCTTTTATCATGCAGGAGTTCCTTTACAGGCTGCAAACTCCATATATTTTCATAAGATGCTGGAAGCGGTTGGTCAATATGGACAAGGACTGGTATGCCCTCCCAGCCAACTTATCTCTGATCGGTTTCTACAGGAGGAAATCACTGCCATTAAGAATTACCTTGTTGAATATAAGGCTTCTTGGGCATTTACTGGTTGTTCTATAATGGCAGATAGCTGGAGAGATACACAGGGTAGGACTTTAATTAACTTTCTGGTTTCTTGTCCTCATGGTGTCTACTTTGTTTCTTCGGTTGATGCCACTAATATTGTAGAAGATGCACCAAATTTATTTAAGCTTCTAGACGAAGTGGTGGAAGAGATAGGCGAGGAAAATGTAGTGCAGGTAATTTGTTCTTTCCTATTCTTGTGGCAACCTCCTTCATTCCCAATAACATCAGGTAGTGGTTTTTTATCCTTGTTTTTCTTATCCCCCCTTTTGATATAGGTAATTACTGAAAATACTCCCAGCTATAAAGCTGCTGGGAAAATGCTTGAGGAGAAGAGAAGGGATTTATTCTGGACCCCATGTGCCACTTATTGTATTGATCAGATGCTTGAAGATTTTATGAAGATAAGATGTGTAGGAGAGTGTATGGAAAAGGGTCAAAAAATTACAAAGCTCATATACAATCAAATATGGTTGTTAAATCTGATGAAGACCGAATTTACCCAGGGGCAGGAGCTTCTAAAGCCAGCTGGCACCCAGTATGCCTCTGGCTTTACTACACTACAGAGCTTGTTGGATCATCGAGTTGGCCTCAGACGGATGTTTTCATCAAACAAATGGATTTCATCAAAGTTCTCTAGCACAAGTGAAGGAAAAGAGGTGGAAAAAATTATTTCAAATGTTACATTCTGGAAGAAAATGCAGTATGTTAGGAAGTCAGTAGACCCAATAATGCAAGTACTTCAAAAGCTGTATAGTGGTGAAAGCTTGTCAATGCCATATATATACAATGACATGTACAGGGCAAAACTTGCAATCAAAGCCATTCATGGTGATGATGCTCGTAAATATGAACCATTCTGGAAGGTGATAGACAACCACTGGAACTCTCTTTTCTATCACCCTCTTTATTTGGCTGCTTACTTCTTAAATCCATCATACCGATATCGTCCAGATTTTGTGGCGGTACGTGAGAATGTTATATATTTCCAGTTGGCAGCAAATTTTTTCTTCAAGTTCTCACCTGAAGTAATGTGTTTTTTCACATGGCTATAGCATTCTGAGGTAGTACGTGGACTCAATGAATGCATTGTTCGGCTGGAGCCAGATAATATGAGGCGTATTTCAGCATCAATGCAGGTAAGTTATCTTTGATGACATTTTTTAATGGTACTGAAGTTACTTGAAATTTCCTCATTATCATTTTTATGTTTTACAGATTTCTGATTATAATTCTGCAAAAGCTGACTTTGGAACTGAATTGGCTATTAGCACAAGAACAGAGCTTGAACCAGGTAAGCTGCTATATTACTTCTAAAAGCTTCATGTACAGATTCCTTCATATGCATAAATGCATGATTAATTCCATTATGTTAACTTTGAGGTGATCTTTCTACTCCTTTTTTACCTCACCAGCTGCTTGGTGGCAACAACATGGAATAAGTTGCTTAGAGCTGCAAAGAATAGCTGTGCGCATATCAAGTCAGACATGCTCGTCCTTTGGGTGTGAACATGATTGGAGTATATACGATCAGATATACAGTAAAAGACGGAATCGTTTATCCCAGAAGAAACTGAATGATCTTATCTATGTTCATTACAACTTGCGACTTAGAGAATGCCAATTAAGAAAAAGGTCTAAGGACTCAAACTCTATCTCTATTGACAGTGTTCTGCAAGAGCCATTGCTTGAGGATTGGATAGTCGATGTAAATGTACACTCTGCTGGTGATAAGGTACTCAGTTTTAGCAGTTTCATTGATAAAGTATTGATTGGATATTCTCACTAAATCGTAGTTTGAGTTGGCTAAGTAAAGTCATTTCATGCTTATTGCATTTTATGTTCTGGCTTATCCTATATTTCAGCTGTCAAGTGATCTTTGATTCTACCACTTGAACTTACTGTGGCTGAAACGTATAACCTGGTTAGGTCTAATGGGTTGGGTGTTTAGAACAAGAAAAGTTGAAACTGTTTTGAGAACATGTTTCATCCATGTACAGCATTGTTTTTCATCAATGTCCAATGGGATGTTTTTGTTTTAGCTTTTAGTTATTTGTCAGATTCTGCATTGTTAGTTTGTTACTGCCTTGCAGGCAACATAGAATAAGTTTGTTTAGTGTTTAAAATCCCTCAACTCCTTGGCCATGAGTAAATAATGGTCTTCATCTAGGTTCATTTCTCTTCAGCGGTGAAGCTCTCGTACTGATGATGCAGTTTATTCTGTGTTGTTGTCGTAGGTCATCGGTTTTGGAGTTGAACAAGACGATGAATGCGAAAACGATTCAATTGTTTATGAAGATGGAGCTACAAGACCTGTGAAGGAATCCCTTGAGTTGGTCCCCATGGCTGATGTAGGATCAATGGATGTAGATCACGCTAACTTGGATGCTGCCACTGATGATGAATCTGATCTGAATTATTTTGATGATGATCTGAGTGAGTAATCAAGTTACATGTGTCAATAGTTGGAAGCTTAGCATCTCGCGGCCTTTAGTTACTATTTACTTCTAATATTCCGTGAAAATAATAATAAAGACCTTTCTCCTTGTAACCATGTATTTCATATCCATTTTATCTGTTAAAGGATAACCATTTTAGATGGAATCTGTTGATAGCAATTCTTTTTTTTAATTTTAAATTCTATCTTTATAATTTAAAAGTTTGTATATAGTCTTTCAATTTGAAAAAAAAAAAAAAGTCAGTTTTTTTAGATAAAGCAACAAAGGAACAGTTTGCAGAGAGTAAAAAACACTATTTCTATCTGAAAGCCCTATGCTATAGCTATTAAAAGAAAGTAAAAGATGAGTGATATCATTGCCCACCAAAGGATGAAGCCTCGCGGTGGAGAGACTCGTTTTGCAGGCCCAATGCATCTATCATTATAAAAACTCAGGCTTGCATTCGATGAACAAAAAAAGATCTAAATTCATATTTTAATCGAATTTTTTTAATTAAATTTTTATTTATATTTTTTAGACTAAATTTTTTAATCCAATTATATTTTTTTAAATTATGGTTAAATTAATGTTATTTAAAATTTGAAATAAATTATATATTTAATTATTATTATTATTACATGTGAGATTATATATAGAGAAGTTATAAATACAAATAAGTTGTTATATTACTATAAATATTTTAAATAAGAGATATTTTATTTTATTTTTTTATCAAAATGTCATGTTATATTAATTTTTTTAAATTATAAATTTTTATTTATTAAAAGAGTATTCATTCGAATTTTTTGAATTTAGTTAAATTTTAAAAAAGGTCTGAGTTTATTTTATAAATAAAATTTTTTAATTATATTTTTTTTATTTGAGTTTTATTTTTTTGTGTCAGATTCACTAAGTCAGCATGTACTTTCTAAATTATGGTTAAATCTAGTCGTGAATTTGGACTGGAATAGAGTGAGGAGAAGCTCAACAATCTTGATGTAAAACCCAGTGCAAAGTCTAAAGAAACATTTTGTCAACGCTGCAGGTTTTCCTCTTATTCCGTTTCCAGTGACGTACTAAATTGCCATCAAAATGTATGAGGAAACCATAGTTACAGAATCTCAAATTCCTGTCTTTGTTTATCCTTATAGTGCATAAAATGGACCATCCTGAAGTAGATATGTTCTCAAAAGTTATAGGAGAATTAGTAGGAGAAGAATCATTTTGCGGTATATCAAGATTATTGCAAGTCATGATGGAAATTACATTATATTTGATCCGATTAATAGTCCGAATTGGATCTGGAGGTTCATTATCAAAGAGAAAACGGTTTCGGACTTCCCAAATAACATAATGAATGTAAGTTATCCAGCAAGTGTACCAGAACAAATTGGACTTTAAAGAGGTCCCTCTTTGTTTCAACCATCTGTTTAGCCAGTCCCCTATATCTTGGGTTTCAAAGAAGTCAGATTGAATGCCTAATGGAGAAGAGAACCATAACATCGAATGAATAGATGACTATTGGTCTCAGGCTCAAAACCACATATGCAGCATACAGAATTTATCGGCACTTTGTGGTTTAGTAGATTTTCCCCTAAAGGTAGTGAATTTGACAGGAGCTTCCAGGTGAATAGGAGGAGTCGGTAAGGTAATTTTAGTGCCCGTAACTCTTTCCAGGCTGAGAAATGATTATTGATATTAGGTTGGGCTCGCTGGTCACTCACAATCGAGAAATAGCAGTCTTTTCACTCTATAATTCTCATCTTTATTACCAATCAAATGAGTCTATCTGGCTTGTTTGTAATGGAAAAAGATAAGGAACAGATTTGCCTGCCTGAGTCAGGCGAATAAAGAGAATTAATTAGGCTATAGCTCCAAGATGCGGTATTATGCAACATAAGATCAGAGACTTTAGATACTCATTGGAAATTAGAGTCCTGATATGGTTGCATCTGCCACCAACAAGGGTGGGTAAGGGGAATGGATTTTCCATTGCCAACTTGCCAGGATAGCTTGGAAAGAACAATATGCCTACTTTTATAAATGCCCTTCTGTAGCCAGGATGAATTATTTCTGCAAAAGAGAGTAAAGCCATCAAATTGTTTATTATATTTTTTCCTCAAGGCATTAATAATGAAGTTTCAGTTATCAGCAGTATAAATTCTCTAAACTTGTTTTGCAATGAGGGACTTATTAAAAGCTTTTTAAGTGGAGAAAATTCAGGCCTCTTCTTTCATTGGTGAGGCAGGGAGAGGGCCATTTTCTCATATGAATATTCTTCTTTCCATATTTGAAACCCCAGAAAAACATCTACAAATATTGAATTAATCTTATTGCAGTATTTCTGCGACAGATCAATACAGGAAAGTTGGTAAACTAAGGTGGGACTAACAACAGATTTAATCAGTGTCATTCGCTTAGCTTGAGATAATAGATGAGCTTTCCAGCCATGTAATTTGATTTAAACTTTCTCAACAATTTTCGAAAAAATCTTACTTTTATTTTGCCCCCGGATCAACATATATGCCCAAGTATAGACCATTAAAGATTTAGACTTATTTATTTTCAATCCTAAAATATATCTAAAAGATTCAAGGATTGTATTGACTGTAAAACAAGTTTTTGGCTTATTTTCAAAAAACAAAATGATGTCGTCAACATACATTAAATGTGAGATTAAAGGCCCAGATCCACTAATCTTAATGCCTTTCCAAGATTTAGAATGCTGAGCAAAGAGAATCATACTTGATAAAACATTGGTACAAAGGATAAAGAGAAAATGGGATATTAGGTCACCTTGCCTAGTACCACAATTTAGTGAGAAATCTGGAGAGAGTACCATTGATCAAAATCTGAAATCTGGCTGTAGAAACGCATTGCATTAGTAACTGGATCCATCAATGCGGAAAACTCATCTTATTAAGAACCAAAAACGGAAGTCCCAAGAGATTTTATCAAAAGCCTTTGTGATATCTAACTTCTTAGTGTACCATTTGGTTTTCCCCGTTTTTGTGGAGTGGATCTTTTGCATAAGCTTAGATTCTAATAATATATTATCAGTGATGGAATGCCCCTTAATGAAAGCACTTTGAAAGGGAGAAGGAAGATCAGGAATAATATGTGCTAATCTTTAATCAAGACCTTGGAAATGATTTTATAAAGGACATTTGCCGAACTAATTGGACGAAAATCCTTAAAAATTGGGCTTGGTCAAACTTGGCAATAAGAGTTAGCCATGTTATGTTTATACTTTTAAGGTGGTAACCTAATTCAAACACATATTTAACCATTTTACATCTATAAGGGGAAAGAACATCCAAATAAGTTTGATAGAACCTCACATGAAAACCATATAGTCTCAAGGCACTATTAGGAGACAGATAAAAAATTGTCAGACGAACTTCTTCTTCAGATTTGGGTTGTTTAAGGATCATCTTGTGTTTGTTAGTCAGTATTAGGAGATCACAAGACTATAAAATGTCTTCTCTAGAAATTAGAGGTTGATTGATCACCTTGTATGTTTCTTTGAAAAAATTAAGAGCTTGCTCCCTTATTTCTAAAGGGTCTTCAATCTAGTTCCCTGTAAAATTTATAATTCTAAAAATGCCTTTGGAGATCTTTTTTATGGGATGCCATTGCATGAAAATATTTTTAATTTTTGTCACTTTTAAGCAAGCAGTTTTGCCTTACTTTCTGAGCCTATAATATTTCTTCACAATCATTAAAGAATCCTAATTGATGCTGAATCTCTTTTTCTTGTGATAGATTTTCCTAAGGATCTAAGTTTGGTTGGATATTAGTGAGCAATTTTTGTAAATGATGAATTTGATATCGAATCTTACCCATACAATTGTTGTTCCAATGTTGAAGAGTAGTTCTCAAAGTTTCCAGTTTGCTAAAACAATTAAAGCTAGGTGAACCTCTCACTTTATACGCTTAATTATCTTAAACTATGTTTTTGCATTGAGGAAATTTGAACAAGAAATTTTCAAATCTAAAGATCTTTTGTTGAAAGAGATATTTTTTTGCAAGTTGTACAAGATTGGAGCATGATCTAAGGCCGCTATTGGTAACAAAGTGAAATAGGAATTAGGAAACATCATTTACCAATGTTGATTGCATAAACCTTTGTCTAGTCTAGCCCAAATACAATTAGAGCCCAATTTGTTATTAGTCTATGAATACCATAGGCCCTATGACAATATATCAATTAGGCCACATGTGTTCAAAAGGTCTTGAAATACTTCTTCTCCTTAGGAATAAGAAGACTGACTGAGTTTGTCATCTAGAAGGTATGTTTGATTAAAATCTCCAATAAGTAGCTAAGGATCATAGACATTTTAAGTAGTAGATTTAATTAAATCCTAAAGAATATGTCTGTGTTGTTTATTGGGAAAACCATAAACATAAGTGATAAAATAATTGCCCTTATTTGGAATATTAGAAACAATTTGGATCCAATTAGGGGAGCTGTCCAGAATTGTGCAATTAAAACTATTATCCCATGCCAATATCATGCCACCTTTTTTCTCGAAGCATCAAAACCATGCACGTTCGTATACTTCAAACCCAGTATATTGTTCATAGCTTTATGTATTGATACCATTATATAAGATAAAAACAAAACAATAGGGCGATATTTACAAAGCAAGTTCCTAATTCTACGATCTACTATGGTTTTTGCTAGTCCATAACTATTCCAACATAAGAGATACATGGTTGCTTGAGAAGCTTTACCGAGGTAGCTTCTTGAACCTCATACATAATAGAGTTAGATAAAACATTAAGACAATTTGCTTCCTCTTGAAGTTCATCAATAGATGGTAAACTTAGCTTCTAGCTACATAGGCGTTTAGAAGTGGGATAAAAATTAAATTTGAAATTTTCCCTTGTTTTAGAGTTCTGATATTAGAGACATCTTCAGGGTGGAAACATCTCAAAAGTAAAATCTTTATGCATTGAGATTAGAGCAGGAGAAGGTAACAAGTCTTCATCTAAAATTGTAATGGAGGAGAGAATGTTAATCATGGCTAAAAAACAGGGATTTAATCTAATAAGTGCCAAACCATAATACATAATGTTCTAGACAAGTAGTCCAACTGTTCACAAGAAATTAGAGTCAACTAAGTGATAAAAAATGAAGGAAATATGGTGAGATGGTAGCTAAATAAGAAAGGCAAATCCTGGTTGGAAATGTACTGTTCATATGGTAAATTTGCCAAATTTGAAAATTCATAATAAATTCTAGAAGTTTTAAAAATTTAAAAATTTTTTAGGCAACTATAATAACATGATAGCTAATTGTGCACCAAATTTTAGTTCAAGATTCATTCATTTGTCCCCTCAAATAAATCTATGATTGTAGCTATACTGAATTATGCAAAATCAGGATTTTGTTACTGATATTTGGTTCAAAACCCCCTTAAATGGAATCCAAATGATTTGAAACTTTTCAAAATACCTCATTAGTACCTCAAGGACTTGAATATACAATTTCATCCAAAATTCATCCATTAAATCCCTCAAGTGTCACCTAACATCTTGCATATTAGAACACTTTTTAACATAATTCTTCATACTTTAAGCATGTAACAACGACAGCTACTTAAATCATAATTTGATGGAATTTAGTACAAGTAAACTCTAATATATTAAAATTCAATTTAACAAAACCTTCATTTTGGAGTCCATCTACTTAATTTTTTACATTTCTCTTCTCTCACAAAATTCCATCTTCATGAAACTAAAACTTAACTAAATGGGTTTCAGCATACCAAATTTTGAATTTGAGCTCATTCAATCGTACTGATGCTTCAAGAAGCCTTTTATTACATATTAGTATTTATCAAACTCTTGGTTGGTCATTTCTTCATGCATGTGAAAGTTTATACACGTATAAAGAAAGTCTTATGCTACATCATCATATTTTTTAAGTTACATGACAATACATTTTTATTCCTTGAATTCTTGTTACATACATCAAAATATCGTAACTTTCAACTAACCAAGCCTCTTTAGCTTTGCTCCTCTAAAAGATCTAAGAAACTATTTCCTTTTGTTTATCCTTACTAGATCTATTTAAATGGTTAGTGAAAGATATGATGAGACAAAAAGTCTCAATAGCTTACTTCATATTCCACACACATAAGCAAAGTAATGTATACATCATCATAACATGTACATAGATCATGGAATCATGCTAAAGTTGACACCTTTGACTTTGGTTCATAACCATACTATATTTAATATTATGATTAGGGTAGGATCATAATGTCCAAACCCTATAAGCCATCATACATAACATCAATTGTAGGTTATTAAGGCTCCATATGAGATCTTACACCATCAGACATCAACTTATAGCAACATAAAGCATAAAAATTCATCAAGTATGCGATCACTAAGTATAAGCACACACATAGCATATGAGTAATAGAGAAAGAATTGCCTTGCCACTTTAAACTAATTCCTTTCTTGATTTCCCTTGCAATAACAATATCCCTTCTCTAAACTCAATACTTGATAGTTCTTTTGGCAATAAATAATCCTTATACACATAAGATTCATTATTGTCATTCTTATTAGTTTAAATGCTTTGACCATACTTACTTCTCCATTTAAAATTCTAAATTGCATCATAAATTACTTAGAAATATATCTTATTACATTACTAGGTGCTAATAAATTCAAGACCCACTTGGGCAACTTGGTTCCATTTTGTTTCTCCATTTCTTAGCTTCTTAGCTATAATTTCACCTAGGTCATGAAAAGAAATCTCTTCACCTAAGTCTTTAGATTACAAATATGGTGAGGAAGAGCTAAAACTTCATGGTCTTTGTTATAGAGAATCTATTTGAACTTGAAATTTTATAAACTATTTAAGAAATTCTTATAAGAAAGTTTACCTTTTCTTTTGCTTCAATTTTCTCTACTTAAATCCACCAGATCTTTCAATGCATCTAGGCTGAAATCCATTATAGGAGAAAATATTTGGATCATTAGTAGCTCTAAGTAAACTTTAAAACTTTTTCTTATACCATGAGTGCAAAAAGTGAGGAAATTATCTTGAAAAATATATTTCTACGTTTCTTTCTCTTTTACCATTTTCTCCACCATTTTTGCACCTTCTTTTTCTTCCTGGGTCGTGCATATAATGGAGAAGATGGTGAGGTGTTCTTTTGTCCCTTACTTGGTAAAAGGGTGAGTGGAAAACTTAAATAAAAAAATCATTTGGTGAAAATTAGGCATTTTACCTTTCATTCACACTTTTGTCCCCTTTAGTAGTATTTTTTTAAAACCAAAATTGTATAAAATTCCCAAATTATGGTTTTTTTGATAAATATAACTTTTATCATGTCTTGTAACTTTACAAAAATTATACTTTTACCCCTAGTTATACCAAAACTTTTAATTAGGTCATTTTGGCTTTTCAATTCAGTCCTTCTCTCTTTGATTGGTTTAATTATTATCTTGACAAGGTAAATTTGTACCTATTACTAACTAAAGAGTTATTATTTGGGATGTTACAATAAACATCAATGCCTTATTGAGGATTATTTTTTAAGCCCAAGACAGATAAAATTTGATTGCAAAAACTCCATTTAAAAGGGACCAAATTACATTGTTAATGTCATTTGGCAGATAAATGGAGAGATGTTAGACCCATATCATGACTTCAGAATTTGGAGGAAGGCATGAGCAGATCTGCCAGTGAAAGATGTACACATCAACCAAGCTAATCAAAAAACCAACATTCTGGGAAGTGTTTTATAGATAATTTTTTATGTTATCATACCACCCATTCAATGTAACATCTATTGTTGAATAATAAGAAAAGATTTCTTGTCAAGTGGAGAATGATTCTAATTGAAAATCATCAAGAATTCCTGGATCTAGAACAAATCAGTGTAACCAAAGTTCATAAAGTAATTAAGCTATACTAGCTTCCTTTAAGATGTCATGGGGTCTTCGCATAATAAGATGAGATTGGTCAAAAGGATATTCCATGTCAGAGTTTGTTGGAAAAAGAAATTCTTTAACTTATGGAAAGATGTCAAAAGCATTAAGATCATTCAACATGTCTCTAGTGGGTTGCTTCAGCAGATAAAGGAATTCCAAAAGGCTTTTCCTCTTCCATCTCATACATATTCTAATCATCATCAATTTCCTAGAAGAAATTTAAAGTAGCATCCCACGTACCTATATCAGAAGTGTCCTCCATAGGGTTAGTTAAGTTTAATGGAAGGAGGAAATCATAATTATTTTCCTTAGAATTAGAAGTATTGTTGCTATCACGTGCATTAATATTGAAGATGAAAAAGGGCATTTAATATCAGGGGTAAAAAAGTCAAATAAACCATTATTAAACATTCCCCTTGCTTGTTGCCCCACATGATGGTGATGCGTTCCAGAAGGGAGAGGTCAACTATTACCAGTTTCATTACTGTTTGAAGGAGCATTTGTCTGATGTGGCATTTGTTGATTGGGTTGAGGATTTAGATTCCTTTCTTGCACATGAAAAAATCCATTGTTAGGGGAATATGAAGACAAGGAGTCCTCAGTGACACTGATAAAATTGGTGGGTTGTTTGGGTCCATTGGTGCCAGATCCAAGTGACAGGGCACCTAGAGGGGAGGGGTAAATAGGTGCACTTAAAATTTTTATGAAAATTCTTGTTTTCAAAATATAGTTAACTAAAATTTTTTTAGTCAACTATAATTCACAATAAATAGTTGACTGAAATAAAATACAGTTGACTAAATTTTTCAGTAAGGCATTCACTCTATTAAAAGAAAATAAAGTTAACTAAAAATATATTTAGTCAACTATAATTAACACTGAACAGTTAACTAGAATAAAATAAAGTCAACTGAACCTGTCAACAGCGGGTTCACACTATTAGAAAAAAAGACAGTTAACTATAAATAAGTTAGTGAACTGTGTTACTTGAAGAGAAAAGATGAATGGAGAAAATAGTTAACTATAAAATTTGAAATTGACTGAAAATAAATTAAAAGGAAAAGTTTAGAGAATCAAACACGATAGTTTATCCTGGTTCGGCCAACCACAATGCCTACTTCTAGCCCCTTTGACTTCCCTAAGGGATTTTCTACTAAGAATAGTTTTCTTACAACTTCTCATAGAATTTTCACGTGCTAACTCTAAACACAAGGTTTTCTAGCTCAACCTCAAACTCTTAAACAATCCTCCTCTCCACTGAGATAAAGGCACAACATCAGTAGCAGAAAAAAGTGAGTTTTTATGAACTTTTATAAATTGGGTTTTCTCTAACAGCTCTCAAATATGCTTTAAAAAGCAAATAAACCAGAAACTAAGCTCTAAGATGAAAAAATTTTAAATATTACATAATCATTTTTCTCTTCAGCTCTTTTTTATTCTCTATCTGTCTCTTGAAGGCAGCAGCTTGACATATTTATAGTTTTCTTATAAAGTAGTTGTTGGAGAGCATTTAATGTTGCAGATCTTCATGATGAGAGAGATATTCAGGTTGCTCCTCCTTCAACCGCCATGAGGTACAGATTTTGGGCTCTATTGGCGCGGTTGTTCCAAGCATGCTGAGGGCGCCATTAATGGCCGCTTTTATTAGCAGCTCTAAGCGGGAAGCAGAGGGTACATAAAGCATGTGACAGTTGGTGTCAGATAAGTGCTGAGATTTGTCTCTTCAGGATAGCTTTTCGTACTTGTGTTGGAGAGATAAATTTGTGAGTTGTCTTTCACTTTCTCATGCTGATATGGGCTTCAGATATGGGCTGAGATTTAAATTGTCCAGACTTTCTAATTTCTCTAATGTGGGTTGGGCTAGGTTTTTAACATTTGGTTTGTCATTTAATCAAACATGGGTTTAGACTATTTACTTTTGGGCCAACAATCTCCCCCCTTTTGATGATGACAAAACCAAATGGAGAAACTGCAAGAGCTCCCCTTGAAACTAAGAATCTCTATTTTCACAAAGCAAAGAATATAACAGCCAGCACACAGTAGATTATAAACACAGGATATCACAATAATATTTATCATAGTATTGATCATTCAAAAATCATCACAATATCAATAATATCACAATAACATTCATCTAGGTATCATTTATCTTAGTCATTCGTCACTACAATATTCATCTAAGTGTCATTCATCTCAATCATTTATCACAGCAATAAGAGTCAGCAAAATAAGGCATAAGACAATGTCAGAGTATAGAGTACTATAAAGTTCCAATAATATAGTTAACTGAAAATCAATGAATAAAAATTAAAGTTAACTGCAATCTTTCTCCCCTTTTTTGTCATCACTCAAAAGGAAAGTGAGTAAAAAGAAGGGTCATCACAAGCCATATGTCAACCAGAGAGAGAGAGATCTAAGTCAGCGATGCCTTGAAGTCTGAAGAAGCTGCTGAAGACTCATATGTGATTGAAGTATAGTGTTGTGAAGATCCTAAAAGCACTGAGTGAGCTAGGCTTCACACTGTTGCAACTTTGACATCTTTGAGGTCAATGTCAATGGTTTTTTGTCTCTGATTGTAGGTATTCAGCTATCCACAAATGATGGAAAGCTTAGAGTAGACTTCACCCATTTGAATGTGCATGCAATCCATAAGGGTGAGCATCTGAGTCTGGTTGTTAACCAGAGTGCTAAGTATCTGAAGTGGATTAGGAAAAAAACTGCCCATTATTGAAGATGGTTCAGTGTGAGGTGTAAAAGAAGATGGATGAACTGGAGCTTTAGGAAAGTCAAAAGATGTAGGAACTGATTGAGCTGGAGGGGTGTCAAGATCAGCCATTCTTATCCACCTTTCATTCACAAATTTGTATTTCATTAGTTTAAAGGATGAAGCATCATAAGTAGCTGTAACCCATTTGCAAGGGTGCTAATCCAAATCAACTCCCTGATCTCTAAACAGGCAAATAAGAAGCATGTTATAGGGTAGATTAAAGGATGGATCCAGGTGAGTGCTACTTTCCAGTATATATTAGAAGATCCAATGATGAAGGTTTATAGGCTACTGAGCATACAGACAAAATAGTAATAGCAATTCTCTTTTACTTAGGACTTCTAAAGATTTGATCCTAGGTATAGGACAGATGTGGCTGTCATATGAGCTTGAACTCTATCCTTAAAAGAGAAAGCTAGCCTATTCATTTTTTGACCTTGAAGAAATTCACTCCTCTCTACTAGTTCATTTTTTACCTCTTCAAAAATGAAGTTAAAAGTTTTAAGCCATTTGCTCTTAAAAAAAAAACTTATCTTTAGCTTCAAAATGCATGTCCAAAATGCCAGCTATTGTGACTTCATCTACTATTATTCTAATCCCATCAACTAATGATTCAAAAGTGGACTCATCACCCCGAACAATAAATTTGTATACAATTTTTTAACTAGATCTTCATAGACAGGCTTAGATAGGGTAGAAATGGGGGACCATCCTAAGTTCCTTATCTTTGGTTCAACAAGAACATTGAGATTTGCTAGTTTTTCAAATAATACAGTTCATCCATGTGCTATAGGCTTAAAGGAGAAATACTATTTATATTTGGTCGCATGCTTAGTGGACCGTAATTATCTCAAAATATGGGAGGAAGAAATACCTTTGCCTTTGGCATTTTTAGGTTGAGAAGAAGAGGTTGTGTTCTTTGAGAGCTGAGTAATCCAAAAAGGTAGAGGATTTTCCAATGGGTTTTCTTCTGTCACAGGGGTTCCCTCAGTTGTTGGGATTTCTTCAGGCACCGGGGTTTCTTCAATGTTGATAGGATGTTCATCTTCATCTGGTGAAGACGAAGGAATCACGATGTGATGCTTTCGTCTAGAGGTTGCATTTTTTAGAGTTTTTGATGAGACTAGAGATTCGGTGGCCATGCCAGTAGCGTCTTTACTCACAAGAGGAGGAGGATTCTCCTCGATGGTGGTCGCTGCTAGTGGTTATATCGCTGCAAATCGTTGCAATAACCATTGATGAAAGAATGTGATGACTCCTTCCATGGATGATGGTGATCGAGAACAGAGAGGCTTGTCGTAGAGAGAGAAAGAGAGAAAGAGAGTCCTGAGATAGAGTTTTCGTAAGTTTTAGGGCACGAGACAGGTAGTGAGAGAGACAGAGAGAGAGTCTGATCTTTTTGTGTCTCAAGAAAGCTTAGAACCGTCTTCTCTTATCAGTGTGAACAGTGATAGTTGCAGAGGTGGTTCCGAAGAAACAGCTCATGATGTAATTGTCATAATAAGTATAGAGGGAAAGTAGAAAGTCTCTGACAGATTTGACTTGAGGATTAGCAAAGTACACCGTTTTGGATCTTTCATTTTAGATTGACAATTTTGGCCTCAGACAAAAATTAGTTACTTAAAATAATATAGTCAACTAAATTTAAAATAGTTAACTAAGAAATTTTACAGTTGACTTATTTGTCTAAACTTTAGTTAATTGAAAATTTTATAGTTAACTGAAGTTTCTAAATTTAAGTTAACTAAAAAATTTTCAGTAAATTGCATTTATAAGATTTCAATTAACTTTAGTCAATGGAAAAGACAAAAATTCAGTTAACTTAAAAATTTCCAGTTAACTGAACATGTTTAGAAAAACTCATTTTTCACACAATTCAGTTATTTCAAGTTCAAAGCATAGAAATTTGAACCTGTCTTTATGAAGAGGCTTAGTGAAGATGTCAACCAGTTGATATTCAGTCTCAACATAGTTTTCCTCAATGGTTCCTTGTTGAACATGATCTCAAATAAAGTAATGGCAAACCTTAATGTGTTTTATTCTTGCATAATGAACCGGGTTCTTTGTTAGACATATAGCACTCGTGTTGTCACAGTAGATAGGGATGTATGTGAGAGATGGTGAGTAATCTTCAAGTTGTTGCTTCATCCATAAAAGTTGAGTGCAACAACTTCCAAGTGCCATATATTCTGCTTCGGTGGTGGATAATGCCACTGAGGTTTACTTCTTGCTAAACCAAGAGACTAGGGCATTGCCAAGCATTTGACAAGTTCTACTAGTACTTTTTCTATCCAATTTATCTCCTGTAAAATCAGAATCTACATATCCAATTGGATCAAAGTAATTAGTTCTAGGATACCATAAGCCATGGTCATGAGTTCCTACTAAATATCTAAATATTCTTTTAATTGCAAGATAGTGTGATTCTTTTGGATTAGTTTGATATCTAGCACACATGCAGACACTATTCATAATATCAGGTCAACTAGTAGTAAGATATAAGAGAGAACCAAACATACCTTTATATACATTTTGATCAAAATCCTTACCATTTTCATCCTTATCTAAGTGGGTGGAAGGGTTCATGGGGGTCTCTATAGTTTTTACATTTTCAAAACTGAACCTGTAGAGTAACTCCTTTGTATACTTAGTTTGACTGATAAAGTTTCTTTTATTTAAAGACTAAGGAAGAAAGTCATCTCACCCATTATGCTCATTTCAAATTCACTTTGCATGAGCTTAGAAAATTTCTTGCACAGATTATCATTAGTACTTCAAAAATGATATCATCAACATAGACTTGTTCAAGTATAGCTTCTTTGTTAGTCTTTCTAATGAACAAGGTAGTGTCAACATTCTCTTTTAAAATCATTTGATATAAGAAAATTGTTTAACCTTTCATACCAAACTCTAGGAGCTTGCTTTTAACCATAAAGGGTTTTTGAAAGTTTATACACATGGTTAGATAATTTTTCATTTTCAAACATAGGAGGTTGTTTGACATACACTTCTTCATTTATAAAACCGTTCAAGAATGCTATCTTGACATCCATTTGATATAATTTAAAATTCATGTGAGAAGTTTAAGACAATAACATTCTAATGGATTCTAATCTAGCAACAAGAGTATAGGTTTCATTGTAATCAATACCTTCTTGTTGAGTGTATCCTTAGGCTACTAGACAAGTTTTATTTCTTATCACTTTTCCTTGCTCATCCAACTTGTTTCTAAATACCTATTTAGTTCTTATTATGAAAGCATCATTTGGTTTTTCAACAATAGCCCATACGTTATTTCGTTTAAACTAGTTCAACACCTCTTACATGGCTAGGATCTATCCTTCATCATTTAATGTCTCATCTACTGTTTTAGGCTTTATTTGAGAAAGAAGAGCTAAATTGTTGTTTTGCTTGAGCGATGATCTTGTCATCAGTCCTTCTTGTGGGTTTCCAAGAATAAATTGTATGGGATAGGTAGGTAAGTGTTTCCATTATCTTGGAAGTCTTTGTTTAGTTCTATATTTTTCTAGTTTACTGTGTTCATTTTCCAATTGACTGAATTCTTAATCCGCAGTAATGTCTTGATTGGTGTTCAGTTGACTGTGCTCAATTTTTAGTTGACTAAAATCTTAATCAGGTTGAGTTTTCTGATTTTCTTTTGAATCAGACTCATTTTCTTGATTTTCATATATGGGTGCTGAACAGAAATGGGTGCATGTTTTTCATCATCATTTGTGACTACGAATTGCTTAAGAGTTGAGTTAGAGTTATTAAATACCATATGCATGGATTCCTCTACTACTAGTATACGTTTATTGTAGACTCTATGTAATTTACTAGAGGTTAAGTAGCCCAGAAATATACATTCATCACTGCGAGCATCAAACTTCCTGAGGTTGTTTTTACCATTGTTGTGAGTAAAGCATTTGCAACCAAAAATAGGAAAATAACTAACATTGGATTTTCTTCCTTTCCAAAGTTCATAAGGTGTTTTCAAGAGAATAGACCTTATTAAGCAACGATTCAAGATGTAATAAGCAGTATTTATAACTTCATCCCAAAAGTATTCAGGAATATCATTGTCAATAAGCATAGTTCTAGCTATGTCTTGTAATGTTTTATTCTTCCTTTTTACCATATCATTTTCTTGTGAAATTTTAAGAGAAAAAAGTTATGGTTAAATCTATACTCATTATAGAAATTTTCAAAATGTTTGTTTTCAAATCCACCACCATGATCACTCCTAATACTTGATATCAAATACCCTTGTTCTTTTTGGACTTGCTTGCAAAATGTTTGATAGAATTTAAAGATTTCATCCTTATGACTTAGAAAGTATACCCAAGTGTATCTTGAGTAGTCATCAATTATGACAACAGTATAACTCTTTCCACTAAAACTTCTAGTTTAAGTAAGTCCAAACAAGTCCATGTATAATAATTGGAGTGGTCAAGAAGTATAGACGCAATCCTTAGATTTGAAAGAAGACTTAGTTTGTTTGCTAAGTTGACATGCATCACATATATGATCTTTTTCAAAGTTTAATTTTGGAAGACCTTTAACAAGGTCAAATTTAGAGAGTTTTGAAATGAGATGCATGTTAACATGACTTAATCTTTTATGTCATACCCAAGAGTCATTACAAATATATGAAAGACATGTAACATTCTTTGTAAATAAATCTTTTATGTTTAAGATATATATGTTCTCATGTCTTTGACCAACAAAAAGTGCTTTGTCACCATTGAACACTCTACAGCAAAGTGATTCAAACATTACTTTGTAGCCTTTATCACACAATTAACTTATACTAAGAAGATTATGTTTGAGTCCTTCTACAAAATACACATTTTTTATACAGCAATCAGGAAGTAATTGTACCTTACCTATGCCAACAATTTTACCTTTGTTGTTATCTCCAGAAGTGACTAATCTTCCATCCTTTATTGAGATGGAAGTGAACTTGGAGGGGTCTCCTGTCATGTGTCCTTGGTAGCCACTATCCAAGAACCATTGATTTCTAAAAGTTCTCTCTTTGAGGCAAACCTACAGAAAAAATTTACTTTGTTTTAGGTACCCAAACTTGCTTGGGTCCTTTCTTGTTACTATAAGCAGTAGAGGTGCCTTTAGGGATCTATATCATGTTATTTTTCTGGTATTTACATTTGTAGCAAGCGTGTCCTCTTCTTTGACAATGTATACAAACAGTTTTGGAAGAGGACTTTACAAAGAAATTTTTGTATAATTTAACAAAATTATTATAACCAAGACCAGATTTGTCAAAGCTACATTTTTGTTTTCCTAAAAGCAAATTTAAGTTTTCTTCTCCTTTGACAAAGTTTGCTAAGTCTTTAGTTAATGTAGAAACTTTTATTTGTAACTCCTTATTTTTACTTAAAACCTTTTCACTTTCAATTTTTAGAATTTGAAAATTTTTCTCAAGCATCTGTTTTTCTTTTTCCAAATTTCTGTATTTAATAAATAATTTTTAAAGTCATCAAACATTTCATTTAAGGTATTTTGTAATTCTTCTTTAAGGAATCGATAGTTACTTCATTTTTTGATGTAGCCATGAAGCATAGGTTGGCCATTTCCTAGTCTGGCTCCTCTTCTTCTTCATCTTCATCATTACTCCATGCAGCAAGTGCTCTTCTTCTGTTTGAGGTTTTGCTGAATCTTTTCTTCAAGAAAGGGTAATAAGAACGAATGTGCCCATTTCTTCCACATTCATAGCAGGTTATGGAATTCTTCCCTTGATCATCTTTCTTGAACTCTTTTCTTAGAAAGTTTCTTTTATTCATCATGAGCTTACCCTTCTGTCTAGCATATTTCTCAAATTTTTTTTTGAGAAGACAACTAGGTCTTGTAAGTCTACTTTACTTTTACCATCCTCTTGTTGCATAGAAGTTGTTGTAGCTTTTAGTGTCATATTTCTTTCTCTTTTGAGCTCATAGCATTTGAGGTGATTGTTTTAGTAAGTTATAAGAATTCCTCATAACTCATCATAAGTTAATACTTTGAACTTTGAACTGCTCTCAGTGTTGTCCACCTTAGATTTCTAGCTTTCTAGGAGAGATCTTAGCACCCATTTTACTGTTTCATGATTGGTGTAAGTTTGTTTAAGTAGTTTCAGTTGACCTATAATTTTGGAGAATCGATTGAACATAGCTTCTATGTCCTCATTTTCTTTCATTTCGAACAGCTCCAGTTTATATTGCAGTGTACTTATCTTAGAGTCCTTCACATTTGTTGTTCCTTCATGTGTAAATTCTAGTTTGTCCCATATTTCCTTCACAATATCACACGTTGAGATTTTATCATACTTTTCACCATTGATAGCACAGTAGAACATGTTTATGGCTTTAGCATTTGCCTGAATCATCTTGATTTCCTCCTCATCATATTCTTCTTCAGGTTTAAGTTCCTCCTATCCTGTCTTGGGAAATTTTAGCCCTTGCTCAATGACCTTCTATATTGGGTAAAATGTGGCTTGTATGAAAATCTTCATTCTGCCTTTTTAATGTGTATAGTGATTTCCATTAAAGTAAGAAGGCCCTGAGGTAGAGTGTCCTTCACTAAAATAAGCCCCCTCAAGATGTTGTGAAGTCATTTTCTGCAAAAAAGGGATCTTTTCTCCTGGCTTTAAAGCACAGATCAAGTGAGACCACAGCTCTAATACCAATTAACAAGACACCTAGAGGGGGTGGAATAGGTGCACTTAAAATTTTTGCAAAAATTCTAGTTTTAATAATATAGTTAACTAAAAATTTTTTAGTCGACTATAAAATTTTTTCAGTAAGGCATTCACTCTATTAGAAGAAAATAGAGTTAACTAAAAATATATTTAGTCAACTATAATTTGCAATGAACAATTAATTGTAATAAAATAAAGTCAACTGAACCTTTCAACAGTGGATTTGCTCTATCAGAAAGAAAGATAATTAACTATAAATATTTCAGTGAGCAGTTACTTAAAGAGAAAAGATGAATGGAGAAAACAGTTAACTATAAAATTTGAAGTTGATTGAAAATAAATTAAAAGGCAAAGTTCAGGGAAAGAGAATCAAACACGATAGTTTATCCTGGTTCGGCCAACCACAATGCCTACTTTTAGTCCTTTTGACTTTCCCAAGGGATTTTCCACTAAGAATAGTTTTCTTACAACTTCTCATAGAATTTTTGCGTGCTAACTCTAAACACAAGATTTTCTAGCTCAACCTCAAACTCTTAAACAATCATCTTCTCCACTGAGATAAAGGCACAACATCAGTAGCAGAAAAAAGTGAGTTTTTATGAACCTTTACAAATTGGGTTTTCTCTAACAACTCTCAAATATGCTTTAAAAAGCAAATAAACCAGAAACTAAGCTCTAAGATAAAAAAACTTTTAAATATTACATAATCATTTTTCTCTTTAGCTCTTTTTTGTTCTCTATCTGTCTCTTAAAGGCAGCAGCTTGACATATTTATAGTTTTCTTATAAAGTAGTCGTTGGAGAGCATTTAATGTCGCAAATCTTCATGATGAGAGGGATATTCGAGTTACTCCTCCTTTAGCCACCATAAGGTACAGATTTTGGGCTCCATTGGCACGGTTGTTCTGAGCATGCTAAGATTAATTTGTCTAAGTGGGAAGTAGAGGGTACAGAAAGTATATGGCAATGGGTGTTAGAGAAGTGCTGAGATTTGTCACTTCAGGATAGTTTTTCGTACTTGTGTTGGAAAGATAAATTTGTGAGTTGTCTTCCACTTTCTTATACTGATATAAGCTAATATTTAAATTGTCCAGACTTTTTAATTTCTCTAATGTGGGCTAGCCTAGGTTTTCAACATTTAATTTGTCATTTAATCAAACATGGGTTTGGACCATTTACTTTTAGCCCAACACCAAGGAGATTAGTATCTCTATCATCTATATAGTAATAACGATACTTGGTCATGGAGCGAAAACTTCACTTCTTCTTGAAAGTTATAACTAAGTCATGCACAAATGGGAATAAAAAATTAGTAACGAAGTTAACTTCAAATTTTTTATATATACGTTGTCTCATTCAGAGTTGTGCTTGTTTAGCTTCTTCCACTATCACAGAGTAGTCTCTTGCCATATGCCCAATTTTACCACACTGTCTATGAATACAAAAAATATGTTTATAGTAACACTCAACCCAAATTGTAGTCCATTATCGAGCTTGATTTGCACCGCCATAAGCAGAGGCTCCTATGAGTCAATAATAACTCTCACTCGAAGGAAACACACGTTCTTGGTACTCTGCATTAGGCCATCTAACATTCGTGGTTCTCCATCTGGACCAAACACTTCTATAATTTCTAGGTTATGATATTCGATCAGCAAACCCTAAGACTGAACCTGGTTATTGAGTTCAAATGGACATCCTTTAAGACAACATTTGGTCTCTAGTGTTCCATAACCAAAAAGTAGTTCATAACAGACCATGGACCATGCCCAAGAATGAAACATTGGTCTTCCGCGTCTTGAAATTGAATAAGAAAGTTATTATTTTCTCAAGGGACTACCAAGAAATCTAACTTTAATTTCCATGTATTTTAGTTGGGATGGTTTTGTCATCAATCAATACAACAAAGATGCATCATGCATGTGGACTAACAATCAGAGGCTTTTGAAAGCATGTGATTGTGAAAACAAATAGTAGCTCCTAAGCGTGGATATAAGTATGAATTTGCTTCATTAATAGGGTACTATAAGGAAATGTAATATGGATCCGAAGAGCTACCTTCAGTCCATTGGAAACCTTTTGCTAGGAAACGCTGCCTATACATGAGATTAAAAAACCAAAGAGCCAAATGAAAACTTACCTGCACTACTTTGATAACTATGCAGCCAACACCTGTAAAACAGATAAAAATGAGACCCAAAAGAAAAAGCAACAGTAGTTCCAAGCACTTGAGAAGGAGGTTAACAAGGGAGTCTATCCATATTATCAGCGAAAAGGTCCATCTTGAAAGTCATTAGGAGGCAGAACTAGTAGTCAGAGGACCAAGGCCAATAAGAGAAAACAAGGGGATCAAATAAGAAAAAACATAATAGAGTTCAGCATTACTGAGTAAGAGAAAAAACCACTAAAGCCAGCATGCAATCATATGTACTTGAAGCCAACATTTGGATGATCATAAAGGTACATTTTTTATCAACATGCATCATTAGATAAGCAATGCCGGAAAAGAGAAGCTAACACTAGTGAACAATGGTTTTCTCCACTAGAAGATTTATTCGCTCAGACGAGCTTCCTTAATCTTCAAAAAAAAAATATATCAATTAATCATTAAATTTTAGGCTAAATTGTGTAACTCTCTTGAACTTTAAGTCACGTGCAAATAACCTTTTATGAGTTTCAAAATTTAACAACACACCCTTTAAATTTGAAGGGAGTTATTTGCACAAAAAGTTATATTTCATGGGAGTCTATTTATTCTTAATAGGATTGTTTGCATATATTTAAAAGTTTAAGTAGATTCATTGTCAAATTTTGAAGGTAAGGAGGGTTATTTGTGCATTATCTAAAGTTTAAAGTATTCTTATATAATTTAACCTAAATTTTATTAACATGGTTGATCATGTGCCATCTTGTATTCTAGCATGATTAACAACCCATTGACCCATTGTCCAATATCCATAATAGTGATTAAATTAAAATTTCATAAAGATGTGATCTTTTATGCTATATCAGAAAATGTAAAAAGAGTGGAGGGTTCAATTATTCTCTTGATCTTTAAAATTCAATTTTATTTTAGTTCATACAATTTAAAATTCAGTAGTTAGGTCCTTATGATTTTGGAAAACTTTGATTTAATTAATGCTTTTAAATTTTGCTAACATGATAATCATGTTTTATCTTAGTATTTTAAATATAAATAATCTCGGTAACAAAAATAGTAAATATAAAATTGACTTAAATTTTATATATTTAGAGTATCAAGATAAAAGAAGATCAATTCAATTTTTATTTTAGTTCATATAATCTAAAATTCTTTAGTTAGGTTCTTCTCATTTGTGAAAATTTTAATTTAATTAATGCTTTTAAAATTTGCTAACGTGATAATCATATGTGATCTTAATATTTTAAATATAAATAATCTAACTAACAAAAGTAGTAATTGTAAAATTAATTTGTATCATATATATATTTAGAGTACCCAAATAAAAGGAGATCAGTCACATTAAAATTTATCTACAATACTGCATGCCAACATGAATTTAGCAAGGACTAATTAGATAGTTTTTGAAAATATTAGAATTAAATTACAAAATTATGAAAAACAAAATTACATGTAACGTCTTCGACTACAACTTAATTACAATTCGAGTATACATTCCAACTTTCATCATATATAATGACATTTATGTTATTTTTCTCATGTGTTACTGCTAAGATATGTTTTCAGAAGGAATGACCAAACGGTCTCAAAATTGTTAATTAGTAAAAAAACATATTTAATATATGAATAAAATAAATATTTCATAAATTCATAAATATTAAACTTATTTAGTACATCTTTTATCAAAAAATATAAATAAAATTATTATTTTCATTTCTCTACTCTATATTCAACATACTTAGATAAATAAATAAATAAAATAGTCTTTTATATAATTATAAATTAGATCGTGTCAATTAATTTTTTATTTAATTTAATTTTAATATATATATATATATATATATATATATATATATATATATGTTTTTAAGATGGACCCATTGGCGTGAGATATTGCGGAACCTCTTCTCCTCAGCTTTGTGTCTTTCGAAAACCCTAGCCCTCGAGTTGAGTTGCAGCGCCAGCCACCGTTCTCCGTTGGAACGTCCGCTGTTCTTGCTTTGATTCCGGCGAGTGCTCTTTCCTTTCTTCTCTCTGGCTTCACTCTTTTCTGTGGACTTCACTCTTTCTCTAGGCCTCGCTTTCATTGATTTTCCGTTCATCACTGGTATGTTTATCGAATTTGTTTTTCCGTCCATAACTGTTATGTTCGTCAGATTTTTCTCCCGTCCATTATTCTCCTGTGTGCATATACCTGCGATTATATCCATGTGCATTATTGTTCCTTCATAACCCCGTGCCCTGTTACAACTATTATGTTCATCGGAGTTGTTTTTCCGTTCATTGTGGTTTGTGTTCTCCCCTTTGATTGCGTTTTCAATGGCCTGTGTATTACATGTTCAGATCCTACGTTAGCTGGTCTAAGCAAGAGTATTATCGTTTGCTTTTTAAACAACATTTGGAAGACCCTTGAATTTTTTTCGGTTTCTGATATTAATGCTTCCCCTTATGAACTTCAAAATCATTCTAGTATTCTATTGCATTCCTATGTTCCTGCAACCACATATCTTACGGCTTCACTATTCTCTGACCGATTTTAAAGCTCCCCAGCTTTCTGAGTTATCAATAAACTCTATTTGGAGCTTCTGGGTATCACAATCTCTTTCTTTTTTTTTTATTAATGTGTTTTTCATAGCTGAATTGTTCCTTATAAATTTTTGGTTTCAAGATCTCATCTTTTTAACTCCTGGCTATGGAACTACTGGCTGTTCATCTGGGTACTGGATTTTCCATTTAATGCTTGCTCTTGTGAAGAAGAACCCAAGAGTTAATTTCTGGTTTCTTCACTTTGATCAGAACAAACAATCAGTTCATCTAAGGTTTGAGTGAGAAGTAAATTAATTTGTTCGGACTTTTTTCTTGAGAATCACTGAGTAAGGGGAAGGTTGAAATAAAAAGGATTGAGAATGCAGCTAACCGTTAAGTGATGTTTTGAAAGTATAGTCAATGAAAAGCATTAGTGCTGAGATTGACATTCTCCATCCTTTCCTTTGCAATCTCCTGCATACCAAACACAACATCTTTCCAGAATCTATTCCATTCCATGACATACCAAACTACTTTTTAATTTTATTATTCCATTACTTGCATTCCATTCCATTCTTCATTACCTTTTCCATTCCATCAGAAAGGAATTCTGGATATCAAACGTAGCCTAGTCTCATCTGTCATTGCGTACTGCTTTTAGCTCGTTTGGCATTACATATGCTTTTTCTTATATATTTAAATATTTTAATAATATGTAAAAGAATATTAAACAATTATACTGTTATTTAATTCTGTTTTTAACATTATATTAAGTATATTACATTTCTTAACGGAGATTAACTTTTTATTCTTTCAGTACCCTCGCTTCTCTCTCACCGGCATTTAGGTTGGGGGTTACTGGTGATACCATACACTACTTCCTTTGATCATGCCTGAGAGTAAGCCAGTGGTTGGCCTCTTATGGCAACCTAAGTTGCCTATTCTATCATCATCTTCATTAAAACCTACAAATAATTCTCATGACAAATCTCAAACAGAGGCAATTGGTAGAACTGTTTGGAAAGCCAATTCTGAGCTTGTTGATGGGCTTTTCGTTCCTCCCAACGACCCAAAAAAATTGAACAAGTTACTGAGAAAGCAAGTCAAAGATACAGCCGGCAAAGATTGGTATGCTTGAATTTCAACTATATATTATGCTCTAGTTCCTTTTATGTTTTTGCTGTTGTTTTTTTTCTTGTTCCAATACTTTATCATGACTTTTGTCTGCAATATATACTTGTGATTTGTGAAGAGAATTATCGATTTTTTCATATCATTGTCAGGTTTGACATGCCTGCTCGAACTGTTACCCCTGAGTTGGAAAAAGATCTCAAGTTATTGAAGGTGCTGTTTTTTTCTTTCTTTTTAATTTCCTTTTTCTCCCTCATTCATTGGAAATATGTTCAATGTCATGTTCTTTAGAATAACCTACTTTTAAAAGATAAAGTATTACAAGCATAAGATATAAATTTGTACTTTGCTCCGACTGTTGGAATTTCAATGCACATAGATATGCAGCTTCCACCATTAGTTCTTTTGCACTCTTTAATACCAAAAAGAAAATCATAAAAAGGAGAAAGAAAACATTGCCTGTGACCTGCAATGGTTGTTGCTGACTTCAAAGCGTTCTGAAGATTTGCCTGACCCAACATATCATCCAAAGCTGTCTGTTACATAAATTATTTAGATCAATGCGTAATAATAATCTAGCAATCTCTTTCTACTCCTCCTTTTCTAGAACAACATAATTAGTGTCCTACCTGACCTCTTAAAGTGAACTTGAGCTAGTCATTGCACATAATGTTGTTAAATAAGCTGCAATTATATGTCTCTTTTTATACAATGGCAAGTATTATACTAGAACACCAATGTAATGCATTGGTGAGTATAACCAAGGAATTATGGATACTTCTAGAGCTGAATTGCCCATTGAGTTGAAAAGATCAACATAACAGACACCTTTGAGGCCATGATATATAAATTGGTGACACAAAAGAAATTTTGAGGTCAAGTTCATGTTAGGATAGGAGCATTTAGAAATAAAATTAACTAATTTCACTGTATTCATCAATTTGCATCTAGGTACCTTATTTTGTTTCTTATTTCAATTCTTTTACCTTCATATGTTTTAAGAGGAATGGTATATGTTGATGGTTGCAGATGAGGGGCGCCATTGATCCAAAGCGGCACTACAAGAAGAGTGATTCAAAATCGAAAACGTTACCCAAATATATCCAGGTAAGTTCAGGGTTGTACATGAAATGGATGATTACATAGAATATATATAATTTATTCCTTTAATATGTCAAGCTGTTCATTAAGTTGAGCATTTAATTCATTTGGACATGATCAGGTGGGAACAGTTGTGGAGGCTTCAGAGCACTTCTTCTCAGCGAGATTGACAAAGAAGGAGAGGAAAGCAACGCTTGCTGATGAACTGCTTTCGGATCCCAATTTTTCAGCTTACAGGTAAGTTACACAATATATCTCTTCGTTCCTGGGGTGATCTAGGAAGACTCAATGTTTCCATTTTGTATGCATATTCTGGTGAGCATACACATGCTTGTACATATCCTGATCATAAAATTAATGTCAAAATACATAAGGGGATAACTGAACCAAGTAACACTCATATAATATAATGTCTGTAAAAGGGGAAAAATCGTATTTATAGTTCCATTTTTGTAGAAACTCCACTACCAAATGTAAAGTGATATGATGCACTGAACAGTGTTGTTTCGCACATGTAAGTTGGAACTGAAGGTGTTGCTCATAAGTCGTTCAAATGATGCAGTTACTTTTGGTAGGTTGTTATGTTGTTTGTTAAGGAGCCCCATACAATTCTGTGGATTGGATGATCTCTTGCATCAGTAGTTTCTTCCCTCCCACCTTTCGTGGGACAGCTATTTTCTAAGCTTTTTTGTGGGTTTTGGCTCATGGTCTCTTTCCTTGCTTTCTTTTCCTGCTTATTAGATTTCTTGATTCGCTTAGAAAAATAGTTCTCTTGCATCAATTGATGATGGAAGAAGTTTCAGCCTACAAATGGCGGTTCTGCTATGTTTGCATAGTCTACACGTATACCCTTTGTATATTTTTTTTTTTTTTGGAATAAAAGGAAAGGAGGCTTCTTTGTAATGAAGTTCAGATAGTTAACAGCAGCTTAAGCATTTTAATATATGTACTTAAAAGTCAAACTTTCTCCTATGCTTTATTTACACTTGTTTATCATCTTTTTCTAGGAAACGGAAAGTTGAAGAGATAGAAGAAAAAAATCGACCAGCTGGAAATGACAAGTGGAAGATAAAAGGTCGGAATTCTCAGAAGCGTGCCAAGCAAAGGAGGATTTTATAAATTCCCACCATTGAGTGTTGCAGCAAAGCAACATAAGAAGTATATATTCATCCTCTCTTGGGATTTTTCCCCCACCCAAGATGATTAAGGAGTGAAGCCTACCCAAGATGATTAAGGATTGAAGGCAGCGAAAAGAACAGCATTCCTTCTTGTCCGTAGGTGCAATAGCTACTGCTATGAAAAATGTCACTATTTTCTGGTGTATCGAATATAATTTATACTGGACCATTAGTGCCCACAGTTTCTTTGTTTTTGTTTCTGTTAATGCTTTCACTTATTATTCTAGCATATGGTTAATTAAGGATGGCAAATGGTCCCAAATTTGGAGATCTTTGCGTGGACCGCCTGGATTGGAGATTTACATTTGTGAAATTTTTTTCCATAGTAAGGGAGAGGAAGAAATTTCTTTGAAGATAGTTTGGAGTAAAAATGGAATTATGCTCGCCTATTGGGTCTTAATTGCGTGAATTTTACATGAATTTCTTTGAAAGTTTATATATTGACGTCCCTAGACCTCCCGTAAAACCAATACTTGTGCTACACACACTACGAAGATATTTTTGCCTAATCTTTAAGGAAGAACATATTAGTCAGAAACTTTAAAATTGAATTAAAATGAATAGGTTAAAAAAATATTTCGAAGTTTAAGTTGACTTTGAGTAAAGTTGTGAGGATATTTTAGTCAAAGTACTCAGTACGGCTTGCCAACCTTAAAGTGAAAAGATACGGATTTGAATACCTTAATAGTACTGAATTCGAATAAGGATTACACTGCAAATTCTTACACCACTTTTTGTATTTCCTAAATCATTTTGCTCATTATTTATGTTTATGTACAATTGGTTTTAAAGTTTTTAATATTATAGTTTTGTTTGTATTTTAATAATTCATCTAATGTTTAATTGTTTTTATGCGAATTCCGATGGTTTATGTTATAAATTTGTTAGATTGTGTTTCAATTTTGAAATGCAAAACAAGTATTTGAAATTATAGTTTCTGATATTTATACAAGACTAAATATGGTTCTTATATTCTGTTCTTGTGATGTATGTAAATACAAAATGCTAGGGTTTAAATTTGTTTAGATATGATGTATGCAGGTCAAAGTAACCTTGTGTGATGAAATCATGTTTAAATTCTATTAAGAACTTCAAAGGGGGAAGTGGATTTAAAAGTTTTTGTCTGTTAATTGTTAAGTTTCAATTATGGGAAATATCTATCAAAATGAATGGAAGATGAAGCAGCTGATAAGTTGTCCTTAGTCATCAATATTACGTGATATATATATATAAATAGAATGACATTGATACATGAGATAAATTGGCAAGAACAAACAAGCACTACGTGCACCTCTGTTCAATGTATAAGTTACAGTTTTGCACAACTTTGTGCATAATGGCATTTGAGTAAAACCTTAAATACTACATTTTAAACTTTTATTTTGATATTTTACACACAAGACATTTTTTAATTAGTTTCTTATAATTTTTTTTTATTTAGTTTCTCTCAAGTAAGATATTTATCGATATAGCCCCTCAGATATAAATGTTTCTTGATTTGATTTACTTAAATAATAAACATCATCCATTCAAGGATATTTTTAGGTACATTTGAAATTTAAATCATCAAGAATACAATTTAATTTCTTGAAAATACGTTATCCTGGTGTTTTAGCTTTTTTCCTCTTTTCAAACATTTAACTTATGTCAATTTTTATTATTTTACATGATTATAATAATTTAAATCTACCAAAGAAGAACGAAATTTTAGAGTTAGATTGAATTATCAAATTAAGAAAATGTTTGTCCTTTGAATACCAAAATATCAATTCGCAAAAAAAATGATAGAATAAAAAATCTTCATAACCATAAAGATATTTATTTAATAGTAAAATCCTATCAATTTGGTAAAATTTAAAGGTTATAATGAAATTAGTATTTACAAAGTCAATTTTCAATTATATTTCAAATTAATTTGATTTTAAAAATAAAAATAAATTCTATTATGTTCTCAATTTATAATTGTTTTGTATTTAAAACACCCACATCGGAGACAATCACATCGACTTTGTAACTATCCAAACTTCCGTAAACTTCTACGTGTGTCCCAACACGACGAGGAGGACAAGAAATATAGTTATAATAAAAAACAATCATTAATCACAGAACTTATATTATCCTTTCTAACTACCTCTTGTCTTTTTCAGTATTTCACTATTTGGGCGGGGGTAGGATGTATAAATATTCCTGATTGCCATCCCCTAATATTTGCGAAGAGAAATTTATAAAAGAGGATAAATTAAATTAATTCAAAACCCATTGAATAAGTAAATAGGATTCACTAATTAAGTGATAGACTGCACATATAGCATCTTTCTCCCAAAATTTTACCATGCAAAGTTTCCTAGAACTTCCAATAATTCTAACCCAAACATCCAATTCTACAAATTGTTTCTGACTATCAATGAGCATTAAATACGTGAGACATTCCACTTCCAACAGAATGGAATAAAGGAAGTTAGATACTATGAGAAAGAAGGGATCGTTGTCATGCATAATCTCCGAGTATTGTATGGCTTATTTACAAGAAAACTGCCAATTATAAGAATAAAAATTGACAGCAAATTGTTTTTTTTTTTTTTTGTCACTACCATTTTTTTCTTACACAGCACTTCCTTGAGTTACTTATGGTAACTTGAAGCATGTCGAAATTAGAACCAGCCTAGTTGCTTTCAGGGCAAAGGTTCTTGAGAATCTCCCAGACGAGATAAGTGGAGATATGCATCAGTCCCTGTGAATGATCAATCAAGGAATGCAATAGAATTTCAATAGTTGAAGCCCGCGAAAATAACAAGCAAAAGAGGGCCAAAAAAACAAGAAAACTCTTAGATAAATCCGCCACACATACACCAAACCAATGGGAGATAGATGTATGTACATTCTTATGTAAGCAAGCAATTTATGAACACGGCAGCTCTTGGAGTTCCGGGCATCAATGTGCTAAGTAGACTTCAGCAAGTTCTAAAACCTATCGCACTAACATAGCCACCGCATGAAGCCCTAACGAGTAAAGACCTATGAAGCATTGACATTGGCACAAGAGACAACATGGATACAAACATTGAAACAGGACAAAATTTTGAATGTCTAGACGCAACTCAAAATGTCATGTCATCTTTAATGACAGTCCTAGTACGTGTTGACATGAACACCACCCTTTTTTCAAGTTTTTATACTTTGCAAGTCATGACAAACTTACACAAGGAGATAGAAAAGGTTTCATTTGAATAAGGTACTTCACTTAAGGCAGTCACTATTCCAATAAAAGTCCACAAGCTAGTAAAATTATGCTATTACTCTCACTCACACACCCAATACACACAATACCAAGCTGTATTGCAAAAATAATCAATTAAACAACTTTCACAGGGACCATTGGATCATTTAGTGTCTCAAATCAATGACATATCAGATGATATAATGGCCAGCATAGGAGGTGTTTATTTTCTGAAAAGCCTAAATAGAAACTCCAAAAGTAAAGGTGGACACAGCTGTTTCATGTCAAAGTGACATCAGATCATATCTCAAACTCATTTTTATCCCACCCACTTATCAAACAGAGAGGAGAAAAAAAAGTCGACATAAATTGCTACAATAGAATGCAAGAAGGAAATCTGAATGAAAAATATTGCTAATGAAGACAACAACAATAAATAGTTTACTCACCATATCCCTCCATGGAGATGATTTGAAGATCACCCCCAAAGTAACGAGCATATAGGCGGCTAATAGGAAGCCCATATCCATATCCAGCCATTGTCACAGCATCAGCTGTTCCAAGATCTGAATGGTCATCCAATGGGTTTCTGGCAGTACTGTAGAGATATGTAAAAATTTTTGGAAGACCACTCCTTGGAATTCCACCTCCTTCATCTGAAACCTACAATGCCATTTCCACCAATTACCTTGAAGTAGCAATTTCATACTGGCATGTAAAAATCTCCAATACAAAAAGGTCAAAACTCAAAAGTTCACAATTGTACTTAATAATATATGTAAACAAAATACCTTGATGGTAACGTCCTCCTCACCATCAGCAACTATTATTCTAATGGGAGGTGTAACTATGTCAGAATCCATAAAGTTCTCTTGGACAGCACGAAGAGAGTTCTTAACCAACTCGAATACCATAAGATGCAAGTGAGCTGGAACATATCTGTTAAAAATACATAAAGGAACTATAAAGAAAATGAACAGAAACAACTTCATAGTTATAGTATACAAATCAAAATGATAGAAACATTTCTATGTAAAAGGAGAACAAAAATGGAATTATACATTAGTTTCAAAAAGTAATGACAAAATATGACAGCAAAATGAAAATAAATGATTTCATGGGAGTAAGAAAAAAGCTACTTACGGGAAAGTAAAAGCCGGATCCCCATAAATATGAACATCTGGGGCACTGCCATATTCACGATAACATATGGCACGGGCATCTTCACTGGCATTCCTTGCCACCTCCACAGGAGACATTTTTGTATGTATATAACCTACAACATGAGGAGGAGGATTCGGATTGTGCAACTCAACGTGCTGCCCTGAATCCCACATAGGAAAAAAACACGGATAACAAGTTTAGATTTTAGACCAACAACTATCATTAGTCTTATAGAAGGCAGGTAGAGTGTCATGTGAACTAACCAATAAGCATGCGGATTCCAATTCTTGACATGTAAAAGCGATCAAGGAACTGCTGAATCTCATCAAGATCTTCATAAACAATCTTTGGATCCATAACTTTCTTTAACTGTTGAACACCCAAGGCCATTGTAGGTACCACATTGTTATGCCTTACCTTGATGGCCTTAATCATTTCAGTAAATTCTTTCTCATCATTCATATTCTTGATCTCGGGAAAAGATCTAAGGTCACGGAAGGAATCCAAATACCAATCTCGAACCTAAAAACAATGAATTTAGCACATTTATGATTTATCAATAATCAATTACCTTCTAAGAAACAGTAAGTCAACGTAAAACAAGTTTTGCTCCAATATGGTCAAGTTAATAAATTTCAATAGACCTCGCCCTTAGAACCTACAAAGCTACATCATTTCAAAAGCATCATAAACGACGTTATTGAAGACCTAAAGCAGAAGAGCTTAGCCAAAGCCCAAAAGCATTCTGGTATCTTCGATCAATGAAAATTATTAAGTTGAAAATTCAGTAACGTTCCATTTTTGGCAGTATAAACCTGGGGGATTTCAGTTGTGAAAGAAAGAAACATACGTGTTAGTGATAATTAATACTGTTATTAGCATATAGTATCCATATACCTTGCCCAGTTTGTCTCGACAAGAGAAAAAGTATATTTTTCAAGTTTTTAAATTGAATATTACGATCTGCAACTCTTATAGTTCCAATAAAGTCAAGAACCGTCATTAGAAAAATAATAATAAAATAATTCAGTATAATTTACCCATTGTTGTTAGAGGCACACAAGTTCCTTGACCAAGTAGAACACAGAAGACCATGAATCTACATTACATTATTGTTTTGATCAAAATTTATTTTTTATCAAAAATCTCACTTTCGTGAATTTAAAGAAAGTTAGTCTCTCAGTTCTCACGATTCAGGCAGTAAAGAAAAATAAAACCGACAAAACAGTAAAAAGGCATATCCAAAACAGTCTTCCCCGTAAACAGAAAAGACCACACAAACAGAATTACCTCGAAAGCAAGGAGAAAGGTTCGGATTAGTGATATTCACAGAAATTTAACATTTAATGCAGAAAGAAAGGAGATAAAGGAGCAGAATAAGCAGTACCTTCAAGACAGCAGGTTTCTGAGATAATCCATAAGGAAGGCTCTCGAGTTCAATAGCTCTCCTAGCAATCCTAATGGGAAGCTCCTTGTGAAGGAACTGAGCGGAAATCAACAAATTCTTATCGGTGGGTTTGAACCCAAATTCCATCATGTACCTCAAGCTCACCCCCGTCTGCTTCATACAACCCCATCTATGAACCTCCTCGATCAATCCCTTGGAGAAGGACTCACAAGCCTTCTTAACCGCCATGGCTCAGTTCTGGAGCCAAGAACAAGAAAAACCCCACGGAATTTGGGTACCGAATCGGAGCAGCAACAATCAGCATGCAAGCCAAGCACAACACGATGCGACACTGACATAGATAGACAACAATAATACACACCCGATGCGTGAGCGAATGGAATCCCCCATGTAGAGAGAGAAAGTGGGACAGGAGAGGAATCCTCCTTCCGTAGAGAGAGAAATTGACAGGTGGGAATATGGTCCTCCGAAAGAAACTATGGTTAAATTTTAACCACACATGAATATATTCAAACTTTTCTCTTTCCTCTCGGTGAATACTATGTATTACTGAACAAACCGAAAGCTGTAGTGAAAAACCTCCTTCGTCACGTGACAATTCCTTCAGGAGGCTTTGATTTCGACACGTGGATTCAATCGGTATCGCTCACGTGTCAAGTGAGGAGGTCATTTCCGGAGTTTCACTCTGTTATTGGGTTGATTCAGATTTTACCGCCTCCGGATTGGAGAAACGTGCAAGGGAATCGGACAATCAGAAAAGAATAAATAAATATATACAATATCATTATAAAATGATTGAGTTAATTTTTTATTAACATCATAAGAATAAGGACAAAGTATAGTTTGGTACACTTCTTTAAACGGTTAGTGCAAGGTTATTAATTGAGCCAATAATGTAATATTGAGATATATAAAAATTCTTACGTTATATTTTTTGTAAAAATAAATAATAAATATTTTTAAAAAATTTTACACAAACATTTTTATATAAAAGTATTTTACAATTTTCAAATATAGATTGGTCTATATGCAAACTTTTCAGATATAATAATTCGTTGCTTTTTCAAATCATACATACATCTCAACAAATATATGTGGGCTAAAGATTTATCCTGAATTTTTTTGTTGTTTCCAACTTTAAAATTTAACTAATTTAAAATATAAAAATTATATTTTAAATATGTAATTTACATATTGAATCATGCATTTCATATTCGTGTACTCTCTTCAAAATCTGTATAGGCCTTTTCAGTTATATAAGTTGTCCCAAGTATTAGTTATAGATGGCCCTAAATTAAGGTGTAATTTTTTATATGTTCATTATCAATTCTTTTAATATGATACTAAATTATAAAATTTATATCTAAAAATCATACAATTTTCATGATATTTTTTAAATAATATATTTATTATAATTTAATTGAATAACTTGATTTACAAACTTTTATATAAACTTTTCCCTTGGGAAAGAAGAAAAATATTTTGGGAGACTGCTCTATTTTGGCGCATTACGTTATTAGAAGTTCAAGTGAAGGTGAAGTATAATAAAGATGTCGTAAAAGACAGGAAATGGCCCTAGTGCTGGGGCACACCAATTATTGTGCCCTATCTTTGAGACTTTCAATAAAGACATAAATAAATAAATAATATATATATATATATATATATATATATTAATAAATTGTTGGCTCTTTAATAAGATATCTGAATAATGAAATTGGATATACTCGAACTCAGAATCTAAAAGCAACGTAGAGTACTAAATATCGACATATGGAAAGGTAAGATCAACATGTTGTCACTAATTTAATTAAGCAACCACTCTGATATAATACTCTTTGATAAACATCACAAAATAGCTAAGATAAACTATAATTGATTTCATGTGACTTACCCAAAAATAAAGTCTTCCTGTGTCCTATTGCAATTTGGAGTATACTATTTAACTTTGTTTAAAAGAAATATTTTAATATTGCATGAATATTGTCTATATTTACCTTACAAAATATCTTTAATAAAATATCTGTTATTTTCAATGGCAAGAACGTGATTCTCTTTTAAATCAAGGGATATTTAAATATGAGAATACTGCATCCAATATAATTACTGAAACAAATAGACATATAATAATAATCTTATTTTTTTAATTATCATTTTAATATTATTTTAGTCGTAATCTTATCTTAAATAAATTATGAGCCCTCTTCTTCTTAAAAAAAAAAACATGTAAAGTATGAGAACAACCTCATTATTGGAAAACTCGTAGATATAAAATATAAAAATCAACATCCAAAATTAAATAAGATATAAATAATATATTGAGAAATGTATAACGTTGGTTTCTTATATTTTCACTTTATGATAATCTAATTTCTTATAAATAAATTATTACAAATTAGTTTTTAATAAATTTAATTTTGTATAAAATTAGTTTATTTATTTTGATTAATAAAAAATTGATTTTGTATAAAATAAAAATTTTTAGAGATTAATTTATTATAATTAATTTATAAATGAGTAAATTGTCACAAAATATAAAATTTAACAAATGGACTTAATACTTTTATCATAAAAATATGTAACATGATATAATAAAATTGAAATATATATATATATATTTTTTCATCAGGTGTAGGTATAATATATTTTAATTTATACAGGTGAAAATGAATGTAATTCAATCCTTATTGTGGTGAAAACATAAGGTATTATTTATTTAATTATAATGTATCGTTAAATGAAGATTTAATAGTTTAAATTTATAAATAAAAAATATAACTACAAGTATTTCTATTAGTTTAATATAATTATAGATTAATAAATCTATATCAAATGATCCACTAAAATTAAATATAATATTATATTTTAAGAAAAAAATTCAAATTATAACAAATGACATAATAAATAATGATATCTGGATTTGCTCATATTCCTACAAAAAACATAAGAATCAATTTTTATTCTTATTCATTCATAAAAATCTAATAATTTAAATTTAAAAAAAATAAATATAATCGTACACTAGAATCTAAATTATTAAATTTCTTATCTAAATAGTCTAAATTACTCAAACATTACCATCTTGTAACTAACGTGTGGGAATCCAAGCTAGTAAATAATGCGGGGCTTAGAGGTGTTGTGAGGGCAAAGGCAAGTGGTGGGGGGAGGGATGTGGTCCAAATAGAAGAGATGGTGACGTGCATGCAGATTGTATGCTCATAAATTAACTTTATGACACAATGTACCCAAAAAAAAAAAAAAACTTTATGATACATGAGGTGGCAAATTGAAGAAGTACACACATTTCAAATCTCTTTATCCTACAAAGTTCACATGACACGACATTACAACACGGAGCCTATCTCACTTTATTGTACGCAATTATTAGAGAGATAAGGCCGCCTATCATTATATTACGAGTAATCATTATATATTTATAATATCTAACATGCGTGACCTGAAATTTAAAAATTATTTTGAATAATACAGATATTATTTTTTTACTTTAAAAGAATTAGAATTTGAGATTTTGCCTTAATACTTTTTAATTTTGCATTTTTAAGTCTTCTGACCGAATAGAAATTTTATATTTTTTTAAGTCTCAAGACGTATTTTTTAAGATAAAAAATTCATCTTTAAGTTTTTAAAAATAAATTCAAAATTTTGAATTTTTTATAATAAGTACTTTATGTTTATAGTATTTAATTGTAATTATCCTTCATCCTAGTCTTTTTTCTTATAATAAATAATGCCCTTTTTTTGTTTTTGAGATATTCCCTCCCATAGAAATATATATATCATTACTTTTCACCCGTAATGGTCCCAGGAATGGGGATTATACTCAAACTCAAGACTACATTTTTTCTTTTTTATAATATGTGAGATGATAATTAATGGAAAGTAAATAAAATAATTTATTTTCGGAAACATAAAATTTGACAACCAATCTGTAAATTTTAAAAAACTTAAATAATTTTTTTAAAAGCAGGAGGTTTCTGTTTTTTTTCCTCCATGCATTTTTCCTAAGTCTCCCATTTTCTTTGTAATATACCATATTATATATCTAAAGCATATGAGCCTTGATAATTTATTTTTCAAAAAAGTACGTACTATGTGTTTGAGTTTTATAAACAATTATTTGCACAAAGAAAAATTTAAACTTCAAGAAAACGAAAACTTTATTATAATCAAACTTTCTTAAAAGGTTCTACTTTTTTCTCAAACCAAAATTTCTTGATACATATCTTTTTGAAAATGTCCAAATTGGCAAATAACTCCGGTAACTCAAATTCAAATTTTTGGCCAAAAAAAAAAGTCAAGTTCAAATTTGTATCGCCTTCGAGATTTTGTTATTATGGTTTTTCACATTTTGGGAAATAATCCGTATTATCTGAAACAATAATTTAATTATATTATTCATGTATAAATTTTTAAGAACAATTATACTTTTAGTCCCTTCAGTTTCATGAAAATTTTAATTTGATTCTTATAGATTTAAAATTTATACCTAAGTCCTTACAATTTACAAAAATTTTAATTTTAATCCCTAATGTAAAAATCTGTCAATATTTTATTAAATTTTAATAATTTAATTTATTGCGTATTATATTATTCTTCTAAATTCGTATGACTTATGTTGATAAAAAAAATAAAAATTGATAACTATATAAATTTAACTCACATATATGATAAAATATGGATAAAAATATAGAGATAATAACTCATACAAATTTTTAACCTATAAAAAAAATTGAAAATGAAGTGAAATTATAAAAAGAAAAAAATAATTTTTCAAATGGTTAAATATAATTAATTAAGATTAACATCTAAAAGGTACGTATTTATCATGTTATGCCTTGTATATATTTTTTTAAAATTCGTTTGTTACTTTAAAATTAAAATATGATATGCTTATATTTTATTATAATTTTTAGAAAGTTAAATTCTGCATCATTAAATATGTATACCGGATTCTCTTTCTTCGTTTTGTCTATGAACGTTCTAGAATGTGATGGATATTCCAAACGTATCTCAATCGTGAAACTGAACCACCGCACCATTTGACAAATTTAATTAGCTCCTTTTATATTCCTTTTGGGGCTAATTCTAATTAGATTCGTCACTCTCCTTTTTCTGTTTTTCACTTGACCCACAAATTGGATATATTTATGGCCTCACACAACCAAATTAAATGACCCACACACTTTTTGTTATTATTATTTTTTAAATGATGAAGTTAAAGTTTGAACTTACACAGCACTCAGATATTTAATTCATAAAATATATATATATATATATATATATATATATAAGGAAATAACTGAGAAAATAATGTTTCCCTCAAGCTCTTCCATCCATAATTCCATTTCATTCATCTAATTCTAAAATGCACATAATGGTCTTTTAAATTTGAGTCATTTGAAAATATATTTGTGACTTTTTAAAATTTAATAATAAATACCTTAAATTTAATATTACTGTGTCATTAGTTGATTCCATATTTCACTAATAATATTATAGAATTACTTATATATGACTCAAAAAATTTTTATATTGTTTGTACATAACCTAAACTTTAAAACAATTTTTAACACAAAAAATAAAATTTAGTATAATCTAGTGCGTCACTCTTTTTTATTATAATAAACTAACGAATTTCGTGACAATAGGTATCAGCTGCTCAAATTTAGAAGTTTAAAGAGGTGTATTCTTATTGGCTAGAAAAAAAAAAAAAAAAGGAAAGAGGTCCATTATTGCATTTTGAAGCTAAAAAAATATGGATAAAATTTCAAAGGAGTTGTACGCATTTTAATTTCCACCTATTAAATTGGTAAGAATAACATGTATACTGAAACCTATTTAAAAGAAAATAAAACAGCTAACTTTGCCACTTACTCGTAAGTCCTTTGAGAATTGCAGCAAATTAAGATTCCCACTAATTTTTTGGTAATTAGCTCCCAAAAGGAAACAAAATCTCTGAAATTTTGCCTAAATGTATTTGATGCATTTATCCCTTAAATGCAGACAATAGAATCTTATGAACCTAGAACCCGGATCCCCTCTAGTAGTATTGGCGGAGATTTTTTCTATTATTCTCAATTTTTATATAAAATATATATTTTTAAAAATAAAAAATAATTTTTTATAGATAAATATATATTTATATTTTAAATTTTTTTATAAGAAATGATATATAGTTGAAAAATAAAAGAATTGAATTATTTTTAATATCTCACAATTTATTTTATATATTTTAAAGTCTATTATTTTTTAACTAAATATCATTATGTATGAAAAAATAATCTAAAATATTAAAATATATATTTATTTATAAAAATAATTATTTTTTAATTTTTAAAAAAATATTTTATACAAAAATTGAGAACCATTAAATTTATATCCAATGACCCTCTTAAATTAATAGAGAAAACAACCCCCTCTAAATACTGAAAGAGATCCACACACATAATCTTATACTACACAAAGTATTATAATAGATGTTATGATTTAGGAGACTCGAGCCTTTTTTTTTTTTTTTTGGTGTGTCATAATATAGGAATTCAAAAATATTGTTTGAGTTTCCCCTAAAATAATTAAAAAAAGTTAAAAAAAGGAGCTCCAATTACTACGTTCCGATTTCTAAAAAAGAAAAAAGCTACACATTCTGAAGAATTAGAACCAAAGCATAATAAATATAGCAATTGTGGAGAGATAAAATGAGAGATAGAGGCCTGCAAGCACATCATGATCACGGGTCCCGCGTCTAATATATTTAACATCCTACAATAGTTTTAATTTTAAACTGTACATTCTAAATAATTCTTGTAAATTTTGTGTTCTTCATGTGAAATTTTACAGAAAGCACTTGATATAAAAATAAATTTTGTTTAATAAAAATATTTAGTAGATAATTTTATTGAGATTAATATGTTTGATAAAATTTTCAAAAGATATTTGTACTGTCAAATTATTAAATAGATATATACTTAAGAGGATAAATAATAATTATTAAAATTAATTATAATAATTAATTAATTTAAATAAGCACAATTTTCTTAAAATAAAGCTTGGAATAAATAACAAAAAAATTATGTTAAATATGTTAATCTATAGTCATTAATGACTATAAATTAACATATTTAATATATTTAATCCTAACGTTACTCCTATTTCTAGGATTGGTCTAAATATAATTACTAACAACAAAATAAAATAGAAGGTGTTGGTTATTTCTTTTAATGAAGAAAATGACAGACTCCTTTTATTATTATTTAGAAGTTATATATATTTAAATTAATACATTAAAATGACTTATAATCATATATTTTTATATAAATATTTTGAAAAAAAACTTAAAATGAAACTAAATATATATCTTACAATATTATTCCTATTAATACATTAATCAATGTTGCTTTTACAACCAACTTTCATAAGAAATTTATCAAATATTATTCCTAATTTTGTTAAACATTAAACATTTTACAGTATTTATAGTACAACAATTTGATTATTAACTCGACCAAATATTCTTTTTTCACCAAAAATCTCCTTTTTTCCACGCCACTAATATGATTTATGAGACACTAAGTCAAGAGACATAAAAAACACAGCAAGACATAAATTTACATTTTTATTGACTAAACTTGTACTTATGAGAAAACTAATACAAAATTTGATATTCTCAATTCATTAATGATTGTAAATTAACATATTTAACATAAATTTTTTTTCCATATACTCCAAGCTTTTCTATTTTGATAATTTGACAGTAAAAATATCTTTTGAAAAATTTATCCAATGTATTAATGTTAAAAAAAAAATTATATCAAGTGTTTTCTATAAAATTTCATATGAAGAACACAAAATATATTAGACGCGGGACTCGTGATGCGCTTGCATGTCTTTGTCTGTCATTTTATATCTTCACAAGTACTGTATTTATTATGCTTTGATTTCAATTATGCATTGGTCTCTTACTTTCTCTCTCTTCAGACGGTGTAGCTTTTTTCTTGTCTTGAAGTTGGAATGTAGCATTTATAACAGGGGTGATTACAGGTTGGACGGGCTGAGTTTTTTATCGACATGAGATTTAAACTAGTATTACATCATATAACTTTTTTTGAACTTAGGACTCGGTTTGATTCGGGTAGTGATCGGGTCGGGTCATCTTTTTTTTTATTAATATGAAATATTTTGTAAAATTAAATTTTTAAAAACAAAAAATGAAAATTTTTTTTAAAGAAAATAAAATAGAAATAAAAAATTTTAAGATTTAGAAAGGAAAATAATAAAAAGTTGAAAAGAATTGATATTTTAAAATTTATTTTAAATTAAATTTAAAATATATTATAAAAATTTAAAAAATTTAAAAAGTAATATCAGACGGGGCCTCATGTCAATCCTGGGACTCAGCTTGACCTGGTCATAGACCCAGCTTGACTTGGTGAAAATTTTAAATTTTTTATTTGGCCCAGTCATAACCCCGTTCTATGTGATCGGGTCGGCCCGAGTTTCCCAGGATGACCGGACCCATAATTAACCCTAATTCAGAGTTACTTTTTTGTATTTTTTTAAATATTTCAAAGGAAATTCGAAAACAATATTTTTGAATCCCTATCTTCTGACATAAAAGAAAAGAAGGAACTTTAAATAAATCATTCCGAGTCCTCTAAATTATAACATTTTGTAATATGTTTGTTGAAAATGATTAAATAATAAACATATTCATAAATAATTCAAGTTACGAAGCTTATATACTTATCTTAATTGTAGAAACTAATCAAAGTTTGACTGAATCACTGATTGTAGGAGATGCCCACAGATGTTTTGGATGTATCTCAAATTTTTACAGTCTAAATTTTCTCTCTAATGCAACTGTAAAATACTTCAGATGTATTCTTCTTAAAGTATCTCAATTATCTATGGACTATTATCTCAGTAGATCAGTCTGTATGGTATAATAGTTTAATTCATTTTTATAAAGAGCTAGCTAAAGTTAGAGTTTAATAATAATTAAATTAGACATTATAGGGTAGTTTAACAGATTTAAACCCTAAATATTATATGATATTATAATACTTTTTGTTTTTTCTTTTCTTGTTTATAGTATCCAGATTAAAAAGCCTTCAATTTTTGTTATTGGCAACGTCCATGTGGCCTTGTTTTGTTCTATAAAGATACAAAGACAAGGCAATTCAAAATGTTGGGAATTAGAAAAATACTTTAAAATAAGGCATCATGGTACGAAAAGAATAAAAAAATAATTTTTTTTATTTGTAAAATTGTTAAGATAAAATGAAGAAAGAGATAGGGATAATGCATTTGAATTGAGATCTAAAATACGAAAAAAAAAAAAACAAAAAAGTGTATGAGAGGAGAGAATCAGAATAAAAGAAGTAAATAATTTTTTTTTTAGATTTTAAAAATTATGGAATGAAATAAAGAATGACATATCAACAGCCTCTTATGCACAAACTATTTATTATCTTCTTCTTCTTCTTTTCCCTTATAAAATTAATTTTCTCCTCCAAGGATGTCTCTGGTGGACACATTTTCATATTTTTAATTGCCATTTGTTTAATGAATAAATCTATTTAAAAATTATCTATTTTCCAAAAGGTTTGAGAAGAATTATATTATAATATTAAAATATTATATTTATTTAAATATATTCAATTTCTATCATATTCATTTTATATTATCTACATTATATTATTCATATAATTAAAAATTCTTTCAAATTGAATTTAATATATTTTCAATTATTTAGTAGCCTTTATTGATTAACAGATTTCTTTTTTCAAAAAAATAAAAATAAAAAGAACGAAAGAACACCAATTAGAATTTTTGAGTTATCAAGAAATATTATATCACAATTTCATACCAAAAAAAAGAAAACTTCCGATAATAATTAATGGGATTTTTATTTTCTTTTCATTAAGTATTTGAGAGTATTTAAAAAAACACCACGTGACCTAAGTAATGAAATTAACCTCGTAAGTGTTAATTCGATTATGTCACACTGATCCTTTACCCTCGATGTCATTTGCTGCGTATGACAAGTGATGTGACCTTTGTTACCCAAAAGTCAAGATTTGGTGTAAAATTATAATAAACTTCACTTTCTCTTGAACTAACAGACTGCTTTTACAGCCACACGGTATTATTAATTGGTTAATTATTTTTATATATTTTTTAACGATGAATTAATTTAATCTAATTTTATTTTATATATTATTCTTCAATGATGGGACTATATTGAGTCGTTTTCGAAGTCTGGGCTGTCTCACTTGGACCTTCGAACCTTGAGTGAGCCAACCAAGTCCACTCTTCTGACTCATTGACATTAACGTCCATCAATTATTTTTGAATGTATGATTAACCATGATTAAAAAAATTAAAGATGACATATATATTCTGAATGGCTTTTATTTAAAGAAAATAGAAAACTAACTAAATATCCTTATCGAGTTCCTTTGTTAAAAATCGACATCTGGATTAATTTTATATTTTCACTATTCTAATAAAGTTCAAAAATACACTGACACTAACCTCAAAAATTTTTACCCTTTAAAAAATAAGATAAGTTTACTAATTCAATTAGAACTCTTATATAAGATAAATAAATTATATATTTATTTTTTCTTTATTTATCCTCAATAAAATTCGAACCAATAGCACTTGAATAATCATGACAAGCCATACTATTAATTACTATTACTATACTCATAAATTATATATCGGTTACGTTTTAACTTGATATGTGCATAAAAGATGTGTCAACTGGTGACAAACAGAATGCCAAAAATTCTTTTTGCGCTCTCTAAATTTGGATTTTGTGTAGAGAAAAGAATTGTGTAGGGTTGGATTAAGTCATTCGTCTAATGCAAATTATTGGATTAATTTTCTTAAAATTTATCAATTTTATTTTTAAAATTTTGAATATCAATTTTTAAATTCACACAATTTATTTAATATCAATTGTCTTATTTGTATAGTTTATTTAAATTTAAGAAGATCTAAATTATTCTATGTATACAAAGTCTTATATCTTAAGTCACCGTGGAACTCCCACAATTCCACAATTCTTTATTTGTGGGTTCTCAATAATTAGGGCATGGATTATGTTGCATATAATCCAGGAGAGATAAAGGAAAAAAGAAGAAATCGATGGAAAGACAATAAATCATAAAATTTTTATTTCTTTTGTTATTTTTTATTTTTATTTTTTTGAACTGCATGTATGTAGTTCTCAACTAAACCATAAAAAATTCATTTTCCTATTTCACTAGTCATGGTTAACTTTGCAAGTGGTTTTTACTTAATTATTGTGTCGTGATGTTAAATATTTAAATAATTAATTAGATAGTAAGTGCTTAAGGAATTAAATATCTTGCATGCAAAATTATTGGGCCCGCCTGTGTGTGTTTTTTTGGGCCCAATTTTTAAAATGTTATGAAATATGATTCGGTAAAAGTATGGAGAACCTCTTTCTAACTTTTCCAGGGTGGGCCCAAAGTGCTCCGGCCCATTGATATGCCTTGTTTTAAATATTTAATTATTTTTTTTAAAGAAATGTGGAGAAGTGGTGCCTATCAAATATCAAGTACCACTCTGAAATTAGTTGTGCTCATGGGATACCAAAGGAATTTCCCCCCCGTAAATTCTTAATTTTATATGCAATTATCATGTGATAAACTAAAAGAAAAATACTTGCTGATCTATATACCCACAATAGCAACTTAAAATAATTTATTATATTTATATAGTAATTTTAATTTTTTTTCCACAGTGTAATTTATAAATTCAAAGTCTTTTATTTCTAAATTGTCAAATTACCTCATTTACCTTTTTATTTTAAAATTTTTAATTTATAAATTTGTTAACTTATCTTTTAATTTATTTTAATTTCTCTATTAGACCCACTCTTATTTCTAATTTTATAAATTAATGTTCTTAAAAGGTTAGGGAGAAAACAAAGAATGTAGGCATAAGTTGACAAATTTAAAATATAACGTGTCTTCATAAACAAACTTTAAAAAGTATTATAATTAAAATATAAATATAACAAGTTTTTTTTTTAAATTATTTTGGTCATTTAATTTTGAATTTAATCTTATTTTACTTGTCTACAAATTGAAAATCTTGAAATAAACTTTTACTTTTAAATATAGTTTCATTTTAGTATTTCACAAATTTAAAATAAAAATTGGTCCTTTTAAGAGTTGACTCAAAATAGTTTTATTTAATTCCATTTAAAAAGAAAATACTTTGGGTAAGATCTTGAAAAATCAAAATCTTATGTACAATAAGATATACCAAAAATTGATTACATGTATTATATAAATAATATATTTTTTTTTATAATCGGTGTTCCCATTAGTTTTTGTTTTAAGCTAAATATTTTTTCATAAAAAATTCATTAAACCATGTTAATTTTCATTGACAATAAAAATATTTGGTGTAATGATAATTACTACATAGTACACTAAGATAAATACATATATAAATGACATGCTAAAATATGCTAATTGTATATTAATTTACATTAGCTTATTGTCTTTATATTTTAACTCTAATACTTTTAAATTTTATTTATGAACCCAATATTTTTTTTAAAAAAATTCAATTTACCCCCTCCATTTTATATTTTGAGTAACCCCACAAAATATAATTTTATAAATTAAAAATAAGAATAAAACAAAAGAGTTGGAGATTTACTAGAAGAGTAAAGAAAGAGTATGGATGAGTTAATAAACTTATAAATTAATATTTTTGTGTGAGTTATTAGAAAATAGAAAATAAATGGAGTAAATTAAAAATTTTAGAAAGAGTTTTTAATTCATAAATAAAATTTAAAAATAATGGGGTCATAATATAAATGATGAAAATTTATTTTTTAATCCCTTATTGATTAAAATGTTAAGAGTAATTTATCATGTATTATAAAATATTATTATACTCTCTCACTTTTGAAAAAATTAATAAATTTAATCAATCTACAAAATTTTAAACCTTAAATTCAAAGTACTAAATCTAATATTTTTTAAAAAATAAAAAATAAGTATGACAATTTTTTAATAAATAAAAAATATTTTAAATATTTTAATAAATAAATAAATAAAATGTTTATAATAAAGGGGAGCCAAAAATAGTTTACTTAGCATGTATCACAAATTATTGACTAGTGTCTTTCTATGCTCAATAATTTTTTTGGCCATTAATGACACTCAAGAATTTACCTTTATATTATGGAGACAAAATTTCCGGACTTCGTAAGATAAGAATGATGCTTTCCCGCGTTGTGATACTATGCAAATATTTAATGTTTTTCCTACTAAATATATTTGTATTTTAATTTTTTTTTTCTTGAAAAAACACTAATTAATTTACAAATTGGGACTTCAGAAATAGCTGTTCTCTCTCTTCCCGACTTCCTTGTTACCCTTTCCCATGGTTCCACGCTACTCAATCGAAAATTTCTTCTGCAATTTTGATTCTCTGCTCTGCCATCATTTTTACCCTGAAAAATCAATGGTACATCCTGGAAAAACTTTCGCCAAATCGACGAGTTAGGGTTTCTGTTTGGTTCAGTTTTTGCCGGGATTTGGGTGGGACACTTCATCTCCGGCAACCATGGCCACCAACTTGCAGATGAACCCCCAGTTGGAGCAGATCCACGGCGAAATTCACGATCACTTCCGAGCCCTCGCGTATGTATTTCAATTTACTATCTCTTCTTCCTCATTTTTTATCACGTGGCCTGTGTATATGTTTGTGTCACATTGCTGATGTATTTTGATTCGAGATTTTCTCCCCTGGACTTTATTGATGAAAATGGTATTCCTTGTTGTGAATGCCTCCTAGAAAGGAATAAACTTGTAGCGTGTGGGAAATATCAATGCTATAGACACATATGTATGGTTAGTACTAGGCTTGATGGTATGATTACCTTAATTGGGGGTCTTTGCCGTTGAAATAGGTTATAAAAGTTTCACTTCTGTCTTCATCAGTTCTGAATACTACGCTGACAGCTTGAGATGGTCATCCTTTTAATTCCTAAGCAACTTAGTGTATTACTGTATTGTGGTCATTAGGCCAAGCGTTGCTTGAAATTAGGTGATTTTCATTTCTACAGCCACGTAATTAGCTAGTTACCTACTAAGTATAACGGAAGTAGCTGATAACTTATTATACAATCCAATTTTGATATTGGTATAAGTGTGGTTGTGGTGGAAATGGCATGGGATAATAGTAGTTGATATGCCTGCTCTTGGTGATTTTGGATATCAAAAGAAGAACCAAAGTACAGACGCTCAGACCACAAGTTGCTTGTTTCTCGTTAGCTTGGTATACTTAAAAGCTTAACTTTCAATCTTGATTTTTATTGGGTAAAGACTCAAACTTGATGGAAAATTTACTTGGTTGTTTGCATAGTATAAGCCCTTTTTCTCAAAGGCTTTCTTTGAGGATTTTAAGGGTTCCCAGACTCAGTTTTTTGGGACAAGATTGCCTATATTGTTTATCTATATGGGTAAATATTGATGGAATTATTGCTCAAAATGGTTTTTGTGGTTTCATGATTTTTATGTTCACAGGTCAAAATTCTACAGGACTTATGTGGTGGTAGTACATAAATTTGCTTGTGTGTAATTTGCTGATGGAAAATGTATACTACCATGTGATGGATCTTGTAGCATCTGCTTCTTATTATTTTAGGACCAGTATATCACACAGTTTTTTTTCTTAAATATTAATATGTTGAATATCTACAATGTTGTAATGATTATTCTGAAAAGTATAAGAATATTTTCCTCTTTCTCATCCACCCCAGATTACTTACGCCATTATGTTCAACTGATTTAGCCCTTCTTTTTCCTTATGTATTCTGTCAGCCGCCCAGCTATAAAAGTGGACTATAATTTTTTGAAATACACTTTTACATCCCCTTTTATGTATGCCATTTTTCCCATTGGTGTTATCTAAATGCTTAAGTTGGGTACTAGCTGGAGCATTGTAGTAGTAACAAAGTTAAACCTCATGCGTTAATTTCCAGGAATCCCTGACTTTAGATACATTTTTATACTAATGATATGCAATGCTTAATCTTTTCTTTTACTTTTATTCATATATATTAATTTGACCTTGTTATAAGAATATCCTTCATCTTCATATTATTTTTTCTATTTTCATTCTTAGCTGCTGCCATATTCATAACATTTTACAAAAAAAAAATGTCATCCTCTAATAATTTGTAGATATACTTTTTGAAAATGTCATCCTCTAATAATTTGTAGATATACTTTTTGAATGTAGATGGTTTTCACCAAAGAATATATTTAGTGTTCGCATATAACATTTTGACCTTTTGCCAACCAGAAATGGCTTCCAGAAGCTTGATAAGATTAAAGATTCCAATAGACAAAGTAAGCAGCTGGAAGAACTCACAGGGAAAATGAGGGAGTGCAAAAGGTAAGCCACACATTTACTAACTTGGATATCTCTTGTTTGCAACTTAAGCTCAAGTTGAATGAGAAGGAAAATGCAGATTTCATGCAAAATATTAACCTTTTCTATTCCGTCGCGGGCTGGCATTGTTTAATTATTTGTTTATTACTTGTTTGCTATAATAGGGTCAAAGTTGTTCGATAATTATCTATATCTTGTAAAATCCCATAGTTTGATTGATGAAAATGCAGTTAGTCTGCAGCCTTGCTCTATGTTGAATATCCTTATAGAAATATTGTATCTGATACAGTGATACCTTGCATTACACAGCATAGTGTTTATGTGTTTTCCAGACTTTTAACTGACAGTTAAAAGTAGTTTGCTAGTTGCCATGTCCCAGTGGCAAATGAAATAAAATTCTGTGTGATTTGGACAAACTTTGCAATTTCCTATTTAATGCATGCCCAAGATTCCTTGAATTTGAAACCTTGTGTTGTGCTTTATCATTTCAGGTTGATAAAAGAGTTTGATCGTGAAATTAAAGATGAAGAGGGCAGAAATCCCCCAGAAGTGAGCAAGCAACTGAATGATGAAAAGCAATCAATGGTCAATACCTGGAACTTTTTATTATATTTGTTTCTGTTTTCCCTGCAAACTGTGGAAAGATGCAATATTTCCATGAATTGTGCATTGACAATCAAGTTTATTTTGTTTTCAACCTTTGACAGCTTTCTGAAACAATTATGTGGCTGAATGGGTCTCAGGCAGTTTTTGACTATTTACAAGGGGGGGAAAAAAGCAAATATACTGCAGTATTTATTAGCACTTAAGTTTTTCTTGGAAACAATTGTAAGTTTAATAGTGCACGGGCAATAACGACTGATGAGCTTTTTGGTTAGACCTAAGAACCTTACTTGTATGTTTTGATAAGGTTCTCATGTCTGATCTTGTAGCATCATATGAAGTTTATCAGATTGGATATGGAAAATTAAATGTGATTTAGAAATTGAATAATCTATCTCTTTTTTAAAAGTACAAGGCTTTCCTCTAAGGATTTTCTTTTAATGTATAATGCTGTTATGAAACAGAAATATGTTGTTCTTGTGAATATTTTAAAAGAAATTCTAGGTCATTTTTCTTAAATGTACAGTTGCTTTGCATGTTTGGAACCTTGTTATGAGGCCTTTTGGATTGGATTATTGAAATGCAAAATATAATTATCAACAATAACTGTTAAACTAGGGGAATCCGTTAGAGCTGGTTTCTTATATCAAAGTTTTTTTTTTCTTGGTAAAAAATTATTCATGGAATGTTGGGTAGCACTTTTATGTGCTCAAAGTGAGTAGGTTTTGGCTGATTGTATCATTGTATCCTTTCATCCCAATAGAATTAGAATTATATGTAATGGCATATTGTGCTGAACAATTAATTCTAAGATTTTAGGTATAAGGATATACACCAACATCAGCTGCAGCAAAGCTTATAGATGTTTGATATGATTATACTGAGGTTGAATGTGTTAGATGGAGAATCGTTATTTTTTTGGGAGATTTTTCACTTGACCTTTTTTTTTTTTTTTTTTTTTTTTTAATATTTTGTTGGGGATATGCTCTTAGTGAGGTTGTATCCAACTTTTATTTTCTTCTTTAAATCAAGGTGTGTGTGCAGGAAATTCTAATAAAAGAAGTTCCTTAGTCCTTATTAATGAAATTACCTTTTCAAGATAGGGAAGACGTCCCAGTTGTCTGACATTTCCTTCAGTATGCCCAGACCTTGTTTTCATAGACGGACATATTATTTGTAGAATATTAGTTCCTGTCTCCAGCTTGGTCCTCCCTAGTCCCAACTATGACTGCCTAAGAACTTTAGCAGTGACTAAAAGTCCAAAACAATAGACACAGTTTGTGTTGGTTATTAATTTGATGTTCCTTTTATTCCTATTTGTCCATTGATTTTTGAATAGTGTGCCATACAAGATCTTTAATAATGTTTATTATCATTTATTTGAAAAGGCATGTCAATTTCTGTCTTGTGATTTATGAAAGTGATTGGGATTACTCTGACGATAGTCTATATATTTTTTCTTATATGCTTGTACTTGCACACAAACGGCCTATTCATGCTTCCTTACGTTTTTCTTGCAGATCAAGGAGCTAAACTCTTACGTGGGTTTGAGAAAAACGTAAGTTCATCCACACACACATTGAACATGTTTTTGTATCAGAGTTGGGCAAAAGTCATTTTGGATCAATTTGATGGTCCATGTGATTTTGCATGACCCTAATTTATGTTTAAAAACTTTCATTTTAAAATTGAGTTTTGCCATTAATATTATTCATCCAACGCAAAAGCAAGTCTTTTCACTTTTGTACAAATGGGACTATAATTTCCTATAATGATATAATCTATTTCCCTAAATTAAAATTTACTCTTTGGCTATTGGAGAATTTAGACTATTATTTGGATGATTGACAGGTATATGAATACCATTGGTAATAAAAAACTTGAACTTTTTGACATGGGAGCTGGAGCTAGTGAACCTACAGCTGAAGAAAATGTTCAAATGGCATCAAGTAAGATGTTACCCTTGCATCTTACAGCTTATGAGTCTTGGCAGTTGTCATTGTAGATTTTGTTAATACAATTGTATTTCTGGTCTAAACTATGCTATGCTATATAGTCTTGACAATTCTGATGGTCTTGTGGGAGCTGAAGAACTTAATTTGGATCAGCAACTCAAATTTTTTGAAGGTTTGTTCTTTGAGGGAAATTAGTTTTAGAGGTCATACCCCTGATTCAACAAAATTGCCGCAGATACTGAAGAGATAGTGGCAGTATTGTGTTATATACTTTGCAACTCATTTCACTTTATTGTGGCAGTGTTGTCACTTGTACTTGTCAAGCATCGACATAGGCTAATTTTTGCAATGGCATACTTCAGTCATTAATTCTTGTAGGTTTGTCCAACTTGGGGTTCTTAATTAATGCTTCTGTATATGTTTTGTGTTTGTGTGGCAAATAACATATCTATGCTGCTACAATTCCCATTTGGCTTGTCTTGTAGCAATGTCAAATCAAGAACTTATTGATGCTGGGATGAAGAGAATGGATGAAACTGATCAGGCTATTGAACGATCTAAGCAGGTCAGTCATTTTATATTGATATGGCTCTGGTGCTCATATATACCTTTGGTCTGAACTCTATTGAACTGTAGGTTGTACATCAAACAATTGAAGTGGGCACCCAAACTGCTACTACCTTGAAGGGCCAAGTAAGTTTGATTTGCACTGAGTACTTTTAAAAGGAAGAGTCTATGTGATCAGTCAGTTCTCTTTGGTGTTTTATTACAAATTTGACCTCAACCCCCCCCCCCCCCCCCACCAAAAAAAAAAAAACAAAATATGTGTTGCAGACTGAACAAATGGGCCGTATCGTTAATGATCTGGATTCAATTCAGTTCTCAATTAAGAAAGCTTCCCAGCTTGTGAAGGAGATTGGTAGACAGGTTGCTTCACTCTCGTTGCCTTGATGCAATATATATAGTATATACATTCCTTCATATGTCATGATACATGCATGTTTTTCATCCTCTCTACCAGGTGGCTACTGATAAGTGCATCATGCTGTTTCTGTTCCTTATTGTCTGTGGTGTAATAGCCATTATTGTTGTGAAGGTATCTTTACTTCATCTATTTATTTTGTGAAATTTTAAGCTTGAGGTTTTCTCTTTCTCAAGTAATGTACCATTATTCTAACGATCTCTTTTAAGTAATTTATTACTAGGTGTATTAGACTACAATACTTTAAAAATTTATCTGAAAGAAGTATTATTTATGGGTGTCATATTTAGTGCACTCATAATTTTGAATGTACTAGTGTTCTCAATTATAATGTAGAGATATGATTGTAATAATATCAACCCAAAAAATAATAATATTACAATTATGTCCCTACATTATAATCGGGTGCACTGGTGCACTTACAATAGATTTTACTTTATTTACGACCTTTTTTCAGAGAAATTCTATTTTAGCGCTTAATAGATACGTGAACTTTCAATTTGGTACTTCAAAAATCTTTTATTTTTATTTAATTCTTCAATTATTAAAATGGTTGCAATGTTATTCTTCTATCACATTTCCTACCAAAATTTAACACCAAACCAAACAGTATGTTAACTTGAATGTTATAGGGTGGCAAATAACCTTCTGGTCAGCAGACTATTTGATTTGACATTAAATTTTGATCGAAGCTGGAAAGGAAGGGCAACATTGCAAGCATTTCAATTAATGAAGGACTAAATTAAAAATTCTCTATCTGTCAAGAACCATAATACAAGTTTCTTCAATTTGCTATGACATGGGGGTAAGAACAATGTAAAAGAAGATAGGGATGTATTGTACGATGCGAAAGGATCATTGCCTTTTGAAATGCTAGATATGTTTATGTTGCCTTTCCATGAATGTTACTTTAGTATTTGCATATTTGATTACAATGACAATGATGCTTGTCTTTTAACTGGCACTGCTCTTTTGTAGATTGTGAATCCCAATAACAAAGACAATAGGGATATCCCTGGATTGGCGCCACCAGTTCCCTCAAGGAGGCTCTTGTACGTAAGGACTGGACAACATATTGACTAATTTTTACTTTGGAGGAGCTCCATCCTACCATCCTGATTCCTATTCTCAGTTGACGGGAAAATCAGAGGATTGCTGTTTGGGGACATTAATTGGGTCATTTGATTTTTTCTTGCCTGAGTTGTTCATGTCCTGTTTGTATTTTTTTGTACATCAAGCGAGAGCCCTTTTTGCTTTTTGATTGGCCACGTTTCTTCATGTAATATTTTAAATCCGTTTCAGGGTTAGACGTTGTATATGTCCTTTTCAAAGGAGATGTATGGTTATCCTCCACCCTCACCCTCCTTCCCCTTTTTCTCTTTTTCCGTCTTTTCTTTGTTGATAAGTTATGCTTATACTCGAATGAGTGTCTACTGGATCAGGTTTGCACATAAATTACACTTGTATTTAATTTGCCTCCTCACTGTACCCTGCTTACAATTACGGGCTTTTCTTTGAAGTGGAAAGGTGCTTTGATTAAACCCTAAATGGGGATTCCAGGCTGCAGGCGGGTTTCAGACAACTTAGTGTATTTTCTTTACAACATGCAAAATTGATGGTTTTATGTTCTGCATAGAGTCAATCAAAATAATAAGAGTATTAAGTAACTGATTGTATTATATATCATTCTATTGGACCTGGATAATTTTATAGTCAGTGAACATAGAAGAATGAGATTTCGGGTGAGCTGACTTGGAGGTGATTTCGGAATTGTGTTGACTTACATAAAGGTTTATTGTGTGTCGTCTTTTGTCTTTTCTTCCTTGAGATGTAATAATGGTAAGGAGTGTTGTCTATTTTCTTCTGATGTTTAGTTTAAACTGTGCAAGTGCGTCAGCGTCTACACCCATGTTCCTATCTGTTATACCTGTTTTATTCTCGGTAGTGCAAACTTTTAAGTTAGATCATTGATCTCTTGTTAACGCCTCTAAATCCTGGGATTATACAAAATTTTCATATCTGTGGACTTGAGGATTGTCCCATTTGGGAGTTTTAAGTTTTTTTATAAAATCGTGAGACAGGAGAAGAAATGTTGAGAATAAATTGAGCACATGAATCATATACCTTGCAAGGTCTGTCGTTAGCAATTTGAGAAAGTATCCTTAATATTTATTTATAAATATAATCATTTTAAATGTCTTCTCTAGTTTTTTATATTAATATATATTTTAATGTTTAGTATAAAAAGCCCTGAAATTTTGTCATATTAAAGTCCCCCCCTTTATTTTCAACTTTCGTCGCAGAGAAGTGACTGCCACATCGTTGCTGAAGACGTCTGTTATCGTGACATCTCGCAAGGTCTTTGTAATGGAGAAAACTAAGAAATTACTCTCTATCCTTAAAAGATTAAAATGTTCCCCCAGAGCTCAATATAAAATGTTGAACGGTGACCCAAAAAAAGGCTAATAAAGAAAAAACTGTAATTTGGAGCCATGGCATAATAATACCTTGGGTTTGGCCGACAAGGGAAACAACCAAATTTGCTTCAGTAGTGTACAGATGAGTCTAACCCCCTAATAGAATCTGCACTCACGAACTGGAGCACTAGAATATTAAAAAATTGACGACGACAAAAGATTGAGTAAAGCACCGTGACATCTATACTGATGTAAATTACAAACACTAGGAAAAATGTCTCAATTACTGAGAAGAAACAAATGAATAAGTGGTTGTCCAGGAAAGTCAGTTGTCCCCTACCTCTGGTTATAAACGGTTCAAAAACTTGAACCAAGCAAATAACGTTGCATCAAACACAGGAAGTAATTAGTAATTACAAAGAACAAGCATCTGCCTTCCATTATCAAACCTACCTTCTCTAAAAAGAATGAGTGGAAATGGGGTGCAATTTAACCCAGCCTCCTTTTTTTCTTGTTCTTTTTTACCCCCAAAATGGTACTAAAAATTGAAATCTGTATTTGGGTTTTCATTTTCCAGATCCAAGGTTGATTAGCTGTGTACGTCCGATATGAGATAACCTAGATGATTGAATAAGAGGTGCTTCTTCATCAACATTTATGTCAGAGGCAGAACCATTACCTCCACAGCTTCCCCCATTATCAATGTCATTAGGAACATAGATGTCAGATGACTTCTTTTCAAATTTCCAATCCTGCATGAGTCATATTCTGAATTCTATGAGCCCAAATATTATGATTTGTTTAAAATGAAATCACTTGCAAAATAAAAGAAATTTAAGAGTGAATCAACATTTTGGTTATTGAAAAACATAATCTTTTCTCAATTTTGTCCTGCCATATTTTCACCTTTTCTTTTCAGTCTTCCCAAGCGAATGACAAAACTGATAGACACTCAATTGTGACTGGAAAGAGGGTTAAAAACAAATATATCAAAACACTTTTTGTTGCAAACTCACCGTTTTGGTACTTGTGTTTTTCTGCTCACAACTAAGAATTTAATGGCTTTGTCAGCTCTTGATCAAGCCACATAACCAATTGTGTTAATTTTATGTTGACGGCTTTATATGAGAACTTTTTAATTATACAATACACCATAGAGGACTGAATGAGAAGGTCAAAACTTGGAGGACTGAATTGAGGAAAGGTGTATCAATCAAGCACCAAAACATTAATTCACTCAAGAATTCAAATTTATCTTGCACCACATTAATCTATACTTGATTTTCAACTTATATTGCCATTTATAACATTTAAATTGCTGCAGTGATGCCAAAGTACTTCTAAATTTAGCAACATGTCAGCTCTAAAATAATATCCTAACAGTCAAACATGCTCTGATGAAGGCTTTTCAGCAAAAATAAAAAAAATAAAAAAAAAAGAGGCATGCCAGGGATTGACATTGTGAAGCATGTTTAACTGTTGGGCCAAAAATTGATGAAGCATTACATACATCAATTAAGGAACAAAAGGAAATTGACCTTTGTGATTCGATCTGGAAGACTTTCAGCTGATGATTGAGAAGCTCGGACATCCTTAACCTTTATGTAATTGTATACGACGACGCCACATAATGCTGCAAGCAAAAATATGTGACAGTGAGGAGGGAGGATGATCAAAAGACATTTTGTTTCATGCAAAACTTACCAATTGCATAGCCAATTATATTCAGCCCAGTTATTGTAGATTCTGGAAATATAACAGTTGAAAGTGCTATTAGTATCCAGTCCTTCAGCACACCAGCAACCCGAATTGTAACAGCACCAGTTCTACCAATCACTAAGAAAATGGAGAAATTCAAGGCCAGGGCACTCAAAGCATTGGAAAAGAAGATCCAAAAATTGAACTGAATCTGTGAAACTTCCATTCCTGGCTTCTCCAGCAAATACCAAGGTACAAAGAGAAACACAAAACTGCACAAGTCAAAGTATGAAGTTAGCAGCTCATCCAGCATGTACCGTATGCTTGTATGCACATATTAGCACTCCAATGTCTTTAAATGGGTAATGGAACAGCAACTCAACAAAACTTATTTATGTCACCTAATAAGTTGAAAAAGCAGGCAATAGAATAGAAAATATGTGACCCCATTAATATAAGAATCTCTGGCTACTGCCCTTGCATTTGAATGTTCAGCAAAGCTAGTTTGCCCCAATACCAGGATTAGAACTTAAAATTTGCATTGATAGATAGTGAGACATATACATAGACAATTAGTTATTAGTTATTCCCCAACTCAAAAATAACACAATGCATAAATCAATTGGATAGTTATTAGTTATAATATTCTGGTCAGGTTTAATTATAATGAACAGTCTCAAATTTGAATGTCTCAGATATCTAATTGAAATCATAAAGGATTATACCTGCATGGAGCTATGTAATATAAACTTGTAATAGGATTTAACGTCAAGCCCTTCTTCTGCAGGAGGACTTGTGTCAAGACCAGCCTTAAAGCTTCTGCAAAGATGCCTGTAACCTGGTAAAGTGTACCAACTATGTTGAAGTGAATTTCCCCATAGGAGGAAATGACAACTCCAACACTGACTAGCACCATGTTCAAGAACACATCGCACCTTGCTTTATCAGTGCCACATAAAACAGCCACGAGGAACGTTGCCACTGGCACTGAAACAGAAATTTTCAGAATTTAGTAAACATAGGTGAGACAGTAAGAGAAACATGAGAAGCTCAAAATAACATACTTAGAGCTTTGAGCATCTGAATGAAGGCCACAGAAATGTGCAAGTAAGCAGTGTTACCAAACCTGTAGCAACCAGAAAAATATTGCTTCTGTAATTATATTTCAAAATTAGTTCTACATAAGGAGCAAGCATGAAAATTGAGCGCATAGAAAAATAAATAACAGAAACAATAGTGATTACTATCAAATTCATATCTTAACTATATATATGAGCTTTCATAGTTCCTTGGAAGAACCATACTGTGAACATATTAAAGTGACAGAAAATGTACAATTTCGAACAATAGGTAGTGATACAAAGTAAACTTTAGTTTATGTATAATCAAATTCAGAAAGCCAAACGACTAGATTTGCAACAAGCCAGCCAAAATCAAGCCAACAACCTATTTTGAGGTCCCTAATGATGACATTGCATTGGTTGGTACACACTCAACCAAAGGTAGCTAGCCAAAAACAAGCAAATAGCTGATTTAAAGGCACCTGACCTAATGTTGAACTTACATATCTAGTTACGAGTTGCCTATCTTAGGGCATTAAATGTCATTCTAATGATACTGCTCTTAACAATTTGAGTAGCTAATATAAGAGTAACCAGCTACAGACTCATAAAAAGCAGGCTAATTAGTACTAAAATAATCTTAGATGGGTTTACATGAGCACACTTCTTGCAATCAAGCTTAAGCTGACTCATACTTCAGCCATGTTCACCCAAGCACACATAAATTGAATTATCTATACTTGACTGAAGAACACTTTGCTTGGGATGTTAAAAATCCACTAGTGAGAGTTTTGAGACTAAACTGAATCTCACTTGAACAGTTTCTAACCAAGTTCAACTTTCATAATCAAAGAGAAGCATCAATACCTGTTGAACTTTAATTAAATACAGTTAGTACAAACACGCATGAGAGACATGTACCAACAAATCTGAGAATAATACATATCACAATATTGTAAAAAGTTCAGATTGCCCATGTTGCAGTGCTTACCAAAGGCTTGATGCAAAGAAAGCACTAATTGGTACCACACTCGTTGCATATCTGCCACAGAAAGAAACGTTTTTTAGAAAGCAGTAAGCAGTTAAACAAGAGAAGGAAAGTTTAATACAGCTTCACAACAATGACAAAAGAGAACTTTAAACTCACATTTCAAATGTCATTTTGACAGGGGACACAACCTGCATTAATAAACAAAAGTACATCACTCAAGGAACCAGCCAAGCAATCAAATTATGAAAAGTTATCTGGCCTAGGATGGTCGGTGGCAAAGTTCACCTACAGAGGATGGAATATGCAGGGAACATTAACAATGAGGAGTTGCACGTCCATGAGAAAGTATAACTTATGCACTATTCAGAAAAAGAAAATCACCCAGCAAGGAGTTTGGGATAAAAAGTGGGGGCACGGGAAAAAGCTCAGAAAAGGTATCAACCCACAACTCAATAACATTCACCTCTGTATCATATAGTTGCTGTAACTTGGGAATAACTTCCAGCCAAATGCAAGGAAAGAATAGATATGTAATGAAACAACTTGAGCATGTACAATGTCCAGAATTGTTACGTATATAAGTTATCTATTTCAGTCATGTTCTAGGTGAGATGATAACCACTTGAGTAGTCATATTGTAACTTGGTGAAATCTTGCAAATGGATGCTTCAGTCTCTGGTTCAATAGAACTGAGCAATATTTCCCACTTATGATCTCAGGTTGCTAATATTTGTGAGCAGTATAATACTTGACTGCCTAAAGTTATACCTTTATGTTTGCCATTAAATAACATCAAATGGACACCCTGAGCTGTAGTCTTGGAGCAAATTATCCTTCCTACCATTTTTTATTACCAATATATATATATATATATATATATATATATATATATATATATATATATTAAGGGCGGAATGGAGGATGACACAGTATTTTTAGTTTCATGCAACTCTTGCATGCACTTAATGATTTATATAAAGAACATTGAGCTAACTCCCTAAAAATACTCCCTTCGGATTGGTGAAGGAGATTTAATCAAGACCAAAGCCTACATTTCGATGAAAATTACAATAATCTCGACTATGCAACAGACAATTCAAAAAATTCGTTACCAAAATAGACTTAGCCTGTACCATTTTTGAAGCTTAGAGGCAACGAAAATGACAGGACAAAGAGACGTGACTGATTGGTTACAATAATTAATTCAATCCAGGTAACAATCGCTAACAATGTTGACCCACAATACAGTCAACTGAAACAGTCTCTGATCTTGTTACGAATAAAAGTGCTAGAGATGTATAAGTATGGTGAGTCCACGGCCTCGGGGACATAATATAGAAGAAAGCAGACGTACAAATGAGCATTTCCAAAGTATAAATGGACGACATACCTTAAAGACCCGCACAAGAAAAAATGCCACGAGCCCAGAAAAGCCCATATGAATCATGGTGAGTGTTATAGGAAACGGGAAATTAAAGTATTTTGGAGAGAGAACCCACTGCAGAAAAGAAAAAGAAAATCCTTCATGCGTCCACATAAACATATGAAAAGAAACCCAATCAAGAGAGAACAAATAAATGGGATCGGTACCTTGTTGTACAATATGACTCCAGACGAAAGCAATATGTAGATTAAGAGGTAGAGATAAGTGAGGAAAAGCGTTTTATTCATCATTTTGCCTTGTTTTGGGTTTCAAAGAATGACCCCCCAACTCCAGAAAAAAGAAACTTTAGCGGCTCTATAACATCTGATACTACAATATTACACTCAAAAGCAGATATACTATACTCCAAGATAAGAAGCTCGATGGGGTTCTTTTTTAAACCCAGAAAGATTCATCTCCTCAAGGAAAGTGTATATCTTCGCAATTGTATCAAAGATTTAGACATTTCTGACAACAGCAATACCTGCTACAAACGAGAATCGGAATCAAGACCAACTAAAATTGATTTCGCAACCAACCCAGAAAGAAGAAAGGAAAACCCCAGGAGCCAGATTCAGAAAACCGAGGTGAAAGTGAAGGTATAATACCAACAACAATGCAGAGTCTGATCCGATCTATGGCGCCAAACGAAAGAGAAAAATACAACAGTGAAGAGATCCAGAGCTAGTATGGTTCGAATCTGAAGCACGAAGGCGCTTCAAGAAAGAGTCGTATAGATCCCAAGAATGGGGAGGTGGAGTGGGTGGGAACGGAGGAGAGCTTGTCTGAATCGATAAATGGGTGTCTGAGCAGTTTGGCAGAAGGAAGGTTAGAAGTTTAGAAGAAGCTATTAATGAGAGCTTCTTCGGAACATGTGCATATAACTGTGAGGCAGCAGAGTAACGCAGGGGAAAGAAATCTTCTTCCTTCTCCTTTTTTATTTTTTCCTTCTTCTTTTTTCATATAAGAAGACACGTTTCTATAATTTTAAGAAATATGAGAGATGTCAGACGAAGAAAAAAAAATCTTTATTCTGCTCTGTTTTCTCAATTTCTTTTGACAAAATTATATTTAAAAAAATATCAGTTTAGTATATTTCTTATGACAAATATTAAATTTTATTATCATTTTAAAAAATATTAATCTAAGACGTTGGGACCTTGACAATCGCATCTTTAATGTATATAACTATTAAGTTTTAGGATATCAATGTCATCACTCAAAATAAATAAAATTTAATCTAAAAATTCTTAAAATAATTTTAAATATTTTATAATAAATATGTTAAGCCTATAATTTTTAAATATAAATAAATGATTTTTTCCATCAGTTCAAAAAATATATATAATCTTTTTCTTCCGTTTTGGAGGCTTAACAATAACTGGACATGTTCTTCCTTATTATTAAATTTTGTGAAACATAAGTGCATGAACTGTTGAATTTTCATGCAAGAAAAAAAAAAAGATTGTACTAAATTGTAGTCTTTTGATTAGTTTTCGTGATTTACTCTCCATAGGTACGATAAAACCAATATTTAATTTTACTTGCATTATAAGTTTAGTATATATATGCGCCATGTTTAAATGATTTTGACAGTGTAACTAATAAAAATAGTAAAATAAATTAACTTAAATAAGTCACTAATATAATTGTGCAAGTTATTGACTAAAAATGATATAAATAACATCAATCACATCTAATTTGTTCAAGATTAACAAGCAAAATTTATATTAAAAAATATGCATTCTCTTCCTCGTGTGGCTTTTATTTTCACTTGTAGTTTTCTTTTTTGTCAATTTAATGATCCATATTCAACAAAAACAAAATAAATGGTTATTTTTGAAATTTAAAAAAAAACTCTTGAACCCAAAAAAAAATGTACCAAGATCCAGCTAGATATCTTTTTTGAAAAGAGATTTAACCTGACTTATGTTAAAATATAATCCAATCCAAAATAATTAAGTTGACTATGCTATTACACCCAATGAAAACAAATGTATTTTTGATTTCTTATTTATTGTAAAATTATTATTTTAATCTTTCATTAATTTTAATATCTCCACTTATTAAAAATATATCATATTTAATCTTTTATTCTTTTAAAAAAAATTATTAGATTTAGTTGTTCAGTCAAATTTTAAGTCTTAAATTTAATGAACTAAATTTAATTTTTTTTTAAAAAAATAAAGAACTAAACGTGATATTTTTAATAATTAAAATATTATTTTAAATATTATAATAAGTAAAACATAATATAACAATTTTGTGATAAATAAAAATTTAAAAACATTTTTTTCTACGCCCAACATATCTAAGTGACTTTATCATGTGTCATAAACGTTCTCATCCATTTTAATTTCTCATAAAGAACAATTATTTATTAAGTGCAATAATCACTATAATAACCCCATTTTGTAGTGTTATACATAATAATAATAATAATAATAATAATAATGCATGTGCAAGTGCATCAACGAAATTTTCTCTCATTAGCCCCGAGTTAGAGCTCTATTAAAGTTGGAGCCATTGTTAATACACATATACTAATTATCCAATATTATCAAGTTTGAATATCTTTTCTAATAGTTTACTATCAAGTTCTTTAATAATAAGATTAAAAAAATCTATAAATTTTGTAGTTATGTATGTATATATATATATATATATATATATATATACTTTTTACAACAAGTGAATCTTTTAAAAAAATTATATGTATGTCTTATTTGTAATAAAAATGTCTGACAGAATAAAAAAAATTACACATAATTATAGTCCACAATATTGGATGATAAAATTTTATTATATTTAACAGTTAAAAATAACATCAATTAAGCAAAGTAACAACAAACTTTAAGTATCGATCAAAGAACTGTCTTATAGTTAATATATTTCATTTCATTAAATTTTTTAACTCAACTTCTCGTTTTATGAATTTCTCGTTTCCGGCACCTATTGTAATAAAATATATTATTAATATTTTATTTATTACAAAAATATTATTTTACTTCTATCACTCACTAAAATATTTAAAATAATCTCCCACTCATTAAAAAATATCATATTTAATTTTTTTATTTAAAAAATATCAAATTTAGTTATTTAAATTTAAGATTTAATATTTAGTAGATGAATTAAATTTAATAAAGTTTTAAAAATTAAGAATCTAAATATAATATTTTTTAACGAATAAAAAATTATTTTATATTTTTCAATAAATAAAAAATAATAATAATTTTATAATAAATAAAAAACTAAAAATACGTTTTTCTCGACACCTGTGTTTGAAATCTAAATTCGTCTAAGACGATATCATTAATAATGACATTGTCACCAAACCCGAAAAACGCCTAAGTAAGAAATTCTTACCTTTTATCATGTGGTTCTGATAAAACAGGCAAATCCTCTGAACTTTAATCATGATTTGATCTAAAAATACTTTTGCATTAGTTACATCATAATTAATGAACTAAAAATTAGGTATGAACTACAAATTTGTGACACTTTCATGTTCAGATCTTACTTCCTAAAGAAGATAACCTATGCACTAGAGTTGATAAAACTGGAATTACGTTTAAAATTTTTCTAGCAAAAGAAGCATAAACAAAAGGGGCTCCAAATTGGACCACACTTTTTCTTTTTATTTTTTATTTTGGTTAATAGTAATTACTAAATCATGCATTTAATTGCTGTGTTAAAATATTTACTTAAACGAGGAAGATAAATAAAGAGAGAAGAATGAATGAGAGTGACATGAAGGCATGGAAGCATGTGCATGCATATTCAAAGTTATACCTGATACTTTGCTGTTTCTGTGGCATCATGACATTCTGGGACTTATCCATGATGTTTCCTGCCAATTAATAAATGGAAAATCCTCAAATCACTGTCAGCTACTACGCCACTTTGTACAAAATTACCCTTTAATATTGTTGAAATTTTTTGTCCACGTGTTATCCAGGCATTTAAAAAAATTAATTTGTGTTATTATATGTTACAATATTTTAAATCAATAATATTTATAAATATTAATAAAAAATTAAATTTAGTAATATATTTGTGATATAAAAAATATAATAAATTAAAAAAATATATAAAACTATATATATGAGATTGATAAAAGAAAAATAATAACAATTAACTTATTGAGAGATAATATTATTATAAATTATTTAATTATATATTATCTTTTTTTAGTTTAATTTTAGATAATATTAAATTATATTTATAGTATTTTATTAGAAATATAAAGGAATAATTATATAATCAATTTATTATTTTTTTATTGACTCTAATAAATTTCTGAACTTCAAATAATTTTTAATTTAGAAGACAATTTATTAATTTATTAATTTTTTTGTTCACTTAAAAAAAATTTTAAACTTTAAAAAATAATTGATTAATTTTTTCATTCACTCCAAAAAAAATTTTAGACTTCAAAATTTCTTTAATTTAAGATACAATTGATTAATTATTAAATTAATTACTTCAATTTTTTCTCATTAAATATAAAAATTTTACACAAATAAACTACCTCATTATATTTCTTATTTATTATGAAGGATATATGTATTTCAAAATTTTTTTAATAAATATATAAGATATGTAAAAAATTAATCGCATGACAAAATAAGAGCTCACATTATAGGAATTGTAATTTATTTATATATAATAGATAGTATGCTAATTTTCCTTTCTTGTGTATTTATTTTAAAATATTTAATATAATAGGCTATAAAAATGTAGGTGGCTGCAAGAAATATAATCTCAAAAGCGAGAGTAAGTGGTAAAAAATTTGTTTTGACATGGTTACGTAATGGAGAGAGACTCGGCTTATTCAAAATAAGAGTTTTAGAGGGGTAGACTATTTTGTTGAAGTGCGAGTTTTTGACATATTAGTTTTCGAAACGTATTCAAAATAATAGTATATATGAGTTTTGAAAAGAGTACAAATGAGTTTATTTTATAAAAGTGTGAACAAATACATTAGTGTTTGAGGGATGTTAATGAGGATATGGGTTAATCAACTGTAATGCTTTTGCAATGATAATAAATTATTATTATTATTATTATTATTAAGAATGGGTCAATGATAATGATTAAATCAAATAGTTTAGTAGTCGTATAAATTGTTTGTTCATAATATATTTTGCCGTGTTTAATTATTCTGAACTGCACTTTTTAAAAATAATTTATTGTTTTAATTCATTAAATATGACTTGAAAAATGTGAGTCAAATTATATTAGGTCCTAACGATGCTTAAGCTTGCTATACGTTTATAGCAATAATCTATTCACTCTATTAAAAAATATTGATTTATTGGTGCTATTTAAACATTTTTTAAAAGATGAAAATGGGATGTGGCTCGAATATCCATATCACTAAGCAGGGTCAAATTGATACCATTACGGTGATGTTTTGTTTTTTCAAGGCATGGAAGGATGAAGCAAGAAGTGTAATCCAAGAAGCTATGACATGAGCAGTTATTATTATTATTACGTCTTAGTCATATTAGTCGTTATTGAACATTATTAAAGTGAGATGATGTACTATGTCATTGAAAAATTAAAAAAAAAAAAAAACAAACTTGCCTCATTTAAACTACGTTTTTGTTTTAATAGAAGGATCAAGCACTTCATTAGAGGGCGAGAGGTTTTTATTTTTCCAAGATTTCAAAGTCCAATACCAAATTTTTAATTAAGCCTGCTTGAAAAAATATAATCAAATAAAATCACATAATATATGATATAAATAGTGCTTTTATAGAACGCATATTAACATATTATGTATCATAAATGAATTTAAAAATTAGTTTTAAGGTGTGTAGAAATTTTTGAATAAAAAATTTAAATAAAATAATTTTTACAATTTAAAAAAGAACAAACTCTTATATATTTAAGGGTTTATATACCAATGCACATGCTAATTTTCTATGGATGTGGAATTTAAAACCATCATAAGAGCATGCTTCAAGCAGCACGATATTTGCATTTTAGATAAGTGGATCAGACTATACTTATAGAAACAGGCTGTGTAGTAGGAGATAAGTTTAAAAAAAAAAAAATATTCAATGATAAAAAAAAAATTCAATGAGGAAAAACTATATAGTATGTATATCTGTACAGCGTCTAATCCACATTGATACTTATATGGCAAAATAGTAAAGACTTCTCTTTAAGGTTATGTGATTTATTCATAGACTTTGAAAGTTGATTATAGAATGTTGAAATTTTTAGTTGTGTAATGTAATTCTTTTACTAATTATTTTCTATTCAAAGTCAGAGCAATATTTGTTAATATAGGTTAAATGAGGTTAAACTAGAATAAATATATTTGTAGCCTAATAAGATAAATAGTGTTTAAAAAATTATTGAACGTGCTAAATTGCATGAAACAAAAAGTTTGAAGAATTTTTAGTTGACTTTTAAAATTAAAAAATAATTACATATATTTTAAAATTGAGAGATATTTTTTATATTTCAACCTTTAAAAATTAGAAAGTAAATGTTGACATGTGGTTTAAAAGTAATCTTAAAATTACTCCTGAAAACTAAACTCATGGCTTCATATGGGCTTGGCCCTAATGGGTTAAATTCCCTCTAAAATGCATAACAAGCCCATTACATGGGCCAAAATTGAGTGCTAAGTGGGCCTATGAATTGTCCGCGTCCAGTTTTTGCTTTCGAAGTTTTTATTTTTAAAAAATCGTCCTTCATGGATCAAATTATATAATATTTCATCAAAATTCACGTAAGTCTTATTTATTTTATATTTATCACTTTTCAAAATTAATAAAAAAAAATAAGTAATAAGAAAGAGACAACATCATGATTCAATGAATGAGAGAAATAAAAATAAAAATAAAAGCAAAGTTATAAAATAATTATTATTTTGATTTCTTACTCATAATATTTCAAATAGTCATTTACATCATTAAAAAATATCATACTTAATTTTTTATTTTTTTAAAAAAATATTTTGATAAAATCTTTGATGCACTCACAATTTTGAACGCACCAATACACCAAGTTATAATATAGGGATAATTATAATATTATTATTTTTTATGTTGATATTATTATAATTATATTTCTATATTATAATTCGGTGCATTAAAGCACTCAAAATTGTGAGTATACAAAAAATAACACTTATATTTAGCTCCTCTATCAAATCTCAAACTTTAAATTTAAAATATTAAATTTAGTATTTTTTTAGTGAGAAATCAAACATGATATTTTTTAATAAGTAGATAATTATTCTAAATATTACAATAAATAAAAAATAAAAATAATAATTTTACAATAAGTAATGAGATTAAAAAAAATACATTTCTTTACACTCAATACATCTCATCAACAATCTCTTCCATTTTAATTACTCATAAAGAGCAATTATTAAGTGCAATAATCACTATAGTATGACCCCATATGTAGTGACCTATTGTAGATATACAAATTAATAAGGTAAATGAACAGATGCAATGTTAATTGTTTCATACACAAATATTCTAGTGCATGTGCATCTACGGAACTTCCTCTCATTAGCCCTAAGTTAGAGCTCTACTCAAGTTGAAGTCATTGTTAATGTACACATAAACTAATTATCCAATATTATCAAGTTTGAATATCATTTTTAATATTTTATTATCAAGTTCTTTAATGATAACATTAAAAATATATAAATTTGATAGATATGTATATATTTTTTACAACAATTGAATCTTTTTAAAAAATTACAAACATGTCATATTTTTAAGAAAAAAATCTAATTAAAAAAAATCATAAATAATTCTAGTCCATAATAATAAGTATTGGATGATAAAATATTATCATATTTAACAAAGTAACAACAAATTTTAGGCATCGATCAAAGAACTGCCTAAGTAAGAAAGGCTTACCAATCATGTGGTTCAGATAAAACAGGCTAATCCTCTGAACTTTAATCATAATTCGATCAAAAAAATACTTTTCCACTAGTTACATCCACATTAATGAACTGTAAATTTGTGACACTTTTATGTTCAGATCTTACTTCCTAAAGAAGAGAACCTATACACCAGAGTTGATAAAATTGGAATAAGGTTTCAAATTATTTCTGGCCAAGAAAACAAAAACAAAAGGGGTCCAATTTTTTTTCTTTTTCTTTTTGTTTTTTTGTTAATAGTAATTATTGAGTCATGCATTTAATTGCTGTGTTAAAATATTTACTTAAATGAGGAAGAGAAATAAAGAGAGAAGAATAAGTGAGAGTGACATAAAGGTATGGAAGCAAGTGCATGCATATTCATAGCTGTATCTGATACTATGCATGTTTCTGTGGCATAATGACATTCTGGGACTTATCTGTATGTTTCTTACCAATTAATAAATGTCAAAGAAATGGGGAATCCTTAAATCACTATCAGCTACTAAACCTCGCAGTTTGCATTTTGCCACTTGTATAAAAATCCCATTAATATTGCTGAAAACCTTATCTATTAGTATTAGTATACTCCCAAAATAAATATTAATCCTTTTTGTTGATATAGGATATAAAAAATATTGGTAAATGAAACAAATACAGTATCAAAAGCGAGACTTACTGAAAAAAAATATTTACCATGCATTAGTAATAAATAATTATTACTTTTTAATTTATATTTATTTTATTTATAATACATTTTTATAATATTGATTCATTTTAAAATTTAGTCACTTTTTATTCTGAATCATTCTTATTCAATTATTTATTCATTTTAAATATTAAATTTTTTATTTTTTTGAGCAAAAAATTATTTTTTAGTAATAAAAATGTAAAAATAATATATGGATTCAGTCTAACCTGATTAGATTATTTAATGGTCCAAAACCAAAGTAAGTTGAGTCCTGTGTATTAAAAAAATAATCTAATATAAAACCATGTTAAGCCCTTAACCTTACAAAAATCTAGCCCATCTTATATTCACCTATCGGTAGAAATAGTTTCTCTACAATATATATATATATATATATATATATATATATATATTGGTTATGTTTGATCATTTCCCAGTTACATTATATTGTGTCAATTCATTACATATGACTCAATAAATTTTAGCGATTTAATTCTTTAAGTTTTCACAATATGAGTTAAATTGTGTTGAAATACCTTTAAGCTTGTCACGCTCTTATAACAATAATTTATTAACTTTGTAGAAAAATATTGCTTTATTCTTGGGTGATTTCTTGCCTATTATAGTGTTTTTTTTTAAACAAATTAATATTACTGTTAAGACTTACGTTTTATAATTTTTGCCATCCAAAACTAACCATATGAAAAAATGAAAAGAGGAAGTGGCTCGAATATCCATACTACTAACCAGAGTCAAATTGAAATTATTAGAAAAATGAGTGGGTTGTAATGGCAGTGTCTTCTAGTTAAAAAGCATAGAAGGAAGCAAAAAGATAGTTTTTTTTTTTTTTTTTACTTATTATTATATTTTAATTTATAATATATGCTTTTAAAAAGATTTGAGACTGAAACTATTTAAATGAGTGTGAAAAACTCTACTATTAAGCCACTTCTATTATAAAAAAAAATATTAATCCCTCTTAATCATATTAGTTGTTTTTAAACATTATTAACGTAAGATGGTGTACTCTTATCAATATTTACTATTTGTTCTTATTGTATATAATTAAACGAGAGTATTATACGACAAAACAAAAATGTAAGTTATACTAAATCATCATTATGATAAGTAGATCTGACTATACCCATATTTGATATACATTAGACACTCATTACATGCTAAAACATTTGCATATAACCCCTAGAAAAAGATAGCACAAAATTTGACGTCTCTCTTACACTGATAGCCCAAGATGATTTTGGTTGAACAATCCTAGAAGATGATTAAAAATGAAAAGACAAAGAAAAATTAGCACTCTTATGATAAGTTTGTACACTATACCATTAAGGTTTTGCAATTGAAGAGTGCTTTTTTATTTGGAACTACGATTATTTACAAAGTGTCAAAACATCAAAACTACAATCGAAAAGCATATTCTCACAACAATGTTAGAACAATATGCAGTGGCTAGAGTTGCGGTTTGACCTCATCCATTAACAATGTTGCAACACAAGAGAGGGATTGTCAAAGGAGAGAAGGCACCATAGTGGGAGAACATAATTGAAGCAAAGCTATTCTTGTCCTAAAATCAACCATCTTTTCACAAGAGAAGATCTCCTACTATACAACTTATTTGGTTGTGGATTAGAAGTCGTTGGATTGTGGTAAGTTTGACATTAATTTATAGAACGTATATGATTCAACAGTTCCTGTTGCATAGTCAAATGAGTTGTATAACAAATAATTTAAATTTTTTTTTTTCACAAGTCTTATGTTGAAATGCATCTCTTAAAAGAAAGATGTGACATTTGTTCTTGCATATTAAATATTTCATCGAATCATTTCTCTTATTTTTCCTATCATGCTCATTCCATGTTAAGCAGGACTTAGGTTTTTTTAAATCCATCCAAGATAGTTTTGCCACTAATTTCTAGTAGCTTGAACAAGAAATTCACCCAAAAAAAAAATACTAAGCTAGTTTTTAGATCACAAAAAGCATTTTCTTCTCACCAATTAAATGTTTTAAAAGCAATAACAACTCTATAGACATGGAAAAAATATATTTTACACAAATTCAAATCTACTAAGGCACTATTAATGACAGTCTTGGTAAAAACTAGCAAATCAACCACTTTTCTTGATTTTAAAGCTCATGAAAAAACACACCCAACCTAAATAAATTCAAAAGCTCCACAGATATAATAAAAATTCCAAAATTAAATCTGACTTCTAATGACTCTTCACCTCCCATTTTATGGGCTACATGCGTTGCAAATGATCAGACAACCTCATATGGGCCTGGGCTCTAAATTAGCAAAATTCCCTTGAAGAGGCTCGACAAGCCCCACTTGAACCTTTTGCTTGGCCCAAAATTGAGTACTAGTTGACGTCATATTTTGTATAACCATGATGCACATCGGTATGAGAGAAATGACATCAAAAACTAAGTTTTAAAATTATATATATTCATTGATAAATATATTTTTGATAATATATTATTTAAAGGTGACCATGGTCTAATTTATAATATTGTCATTATTCCATTTGTCTCCAAATGAGATAAGTTTTGGTGAATATTCGTCTCATTTTCTTCCCTCCCATACTCATTTTTGTTTCCCATACATATAATTAATTTGTAGCAATCTCATAATATTCTATTGATTTTCACAAATTTTTAACGAAGAAGAAAGAAAGTTGGATTATAGTACTATTTAATTTTGAGAATATTCTGGCCATTGAAGAATATCCAGATGCATGTTTGTAGATTTCATATACAAAAACTCTATTCATTTAATTTGTTGTTGTTGGATTTGTTTTAATAATTCTTTTTTCCATCAGAAAATAAACGGAAATTATAATATTATTAGTGTCGTTTAATTTTCCTTCAACCTGTATATCTAATGTAACCCACCGACAAGTTTCGTATTTAATATATTCCATCATTGACAATAAAACAAGCACTTATTTAAAAAATGAAAACAATTTAAAACATGATGTGTTTAATTTAATTGTGCATGTTGACATTTTCTATAATTGTTAAATTGAAATTCTGAGATACTTCCAATCAGCAAAAGCTCGCATTTGGGCAGGAAATTATATGGTCAACATCTTAACAAATAAAAAAATAAAATAAAAATAAAAGAACACAAAAAACCCTGAATTTTCTGCACAAAGTAATTAACCTATATACAAATAAAAGCCTAAGCCAGATACAACCACATCATAATTATTAAACAAATCAATGCATTTGACTTGAAGGACATGGGGATTAGAGTAGATTTAGGCGCATTTTTAATATGGTCCCTTATAAATTTTCTTATTCATTTGATTTCTTATATATGAATATTTACAATTTAGTCATACATAAATAAAATTATTATCAACAATTTTTTTATAATTTAAATTAATATTATTAAGAAAACTATTTTCTTTTGTTATTCACTTATTGTAAAATTATCATTTTGATTTCTCACTCATTGTAATACTTAAAATTATTCTCTAATTTGTTTAAATAAAATTAGATTTAGTTCTTTTAGAAAACTCAAAAACTTAAATTTAAATGATTAAATTTGATATTTTTTAAATGACAAATTAAATATAACATATTTCAATAAGTTGATAACTATTTTAGGTATTACAATGAGTAATGAATTAAAAAAGTATTTTACTCTAATACTATTAATAAAAAATTTATTTGTAAAAATGTAAATTGAGAAATGTATATATTTGAGAGACCAACTTAAAAGAATATGAGAGAATTAATTTACCATTACGGTTTAATTAAAGATAAAATTACTTATGCCGCAATTATACTAGTACTTACAAAATAATAAATTATTATAAGCTATAAGATCAAGTAATTGATATTTTTCACGATCCATGAACTAGTCCCACAATGAGTAATTTGTCATTTAAGGGATATTAATATTGGAAAATGATCGGTAAGATAGTTTCATTTGAAACCTTTTATTTCCTTTTATTTTCATTAAAGAATAAGATTGCGAACATTTCAACTAATTAATTAATATAATTATATCTTTACATTATAATTAGGTGTGTTAAAAAATATGAGTACATCAAAGATTTTACTATATATTAATTAGGAGAAAAATACATTTTTGGTCCCTCACTTATCACAAAATTGTCATTTTTATCCTTCACTTATTGAAATGTTCAAAATAGTCCCTTACTTATTGAAAAATGTCACACTTGAGCACTTTTCAAAAGATTACCAAATTTGATAAATAAGATATCCTATATCAACAAAAAATATTTATATTTAACACAAGTAGAAAAAATAGTTATTTCTTTTAAAATATTAATAATTTTATTAAAAATAAAAATTATATATATATATATATATATATATATAATAGGCCAAATCGAGTCAATACATTGACTTGAGACCTAGTTCACCCTAAAAACAAGTTTTGCATTTTGACCCTAGTCCTGTATCAGGGTGGTGTGCATGACCTGATATGACATGGCTTGAGACAACTAAGGCAAGCCAGATTGACTGAGTTGGGTGGGTCACGCACACTTCTATCCTCTGTCAAATATTAAATCATAAATGTAAGGGATTAAATTTGGTATATTTATGAAAAGTGGAGGATCAAATCTGTCATTTTCTAATGAATGAAGATTATTTTTGACATTTCAATAAGAAACTAAAATAATAATTTTGTAAGAAAGAAGAGATCAAAAATATATTTTACTCTATTAATTAGTGCCACCATAAATTAATAATGTGGGTTTTGAGGGTAGAGAAAGAGAAACACATGTTGAATATAAAAAGAAGGAAAATAATATGACAACTACGCTATAACCCCAAAAGACAAGGCAATTTCAACAACTAGGAGCACAAGATCCGTAAGCAACAGCAACATCAACAACACATTAAAATTAAAATTAATGTATTTATATATATGGGTTTGTTTGGAAATTGTTTGAAATGCAAAATCCACATCCAATGTTTTGATATCCCACCACCCACAAATTCCAGCTTACTCTGTTTGATTTCTGAGAATCTCATTACTGTAGCTATTTCTAGTAACAGCACTACAATAATGCCCATTTTATTATTTCCAAGCAAATCTATTTTTTAAATATATACATATATACGCAATCCAATTATTTATTATTGTTATTTTTGTCATTTCTTAATGTCGTTTTGATATTGGGTTTGATTAAGCGGTTGTTTGCTTCTCCGTGTAATGTTCCCTTTTCTTAAAGAAAGAAAGAAAGAAAAAGAAAATAGAGATTAAAATATATGAAAAAATGAATATATAGATTTTTTGATTTCAATAAAAGCAGTTGTACGAAATTGACCAGTAATTTACAATGAATATTTGATAATGAACACGAAATAGATTTAAAATAGTATATCTCTCAGTTTTATAAAGTGTCTTTTGTTTGATTCACAATAATGTGATATTTGAAGTTAATTTGTGTTTATTTTAATTAATTTTTATGGTGAGGCAGGGCCCTTGGGCTTAATAAGAAAAAAGAAAAAAGAAATTACACAAAACCAAATGGGATAAAGAAACTCCTCAATAATCATCAAGAACATTGGTGCTAGACATTGATAACTATAGCCAATTCAAATTATTAACATTTTAGTTTGATCAAAAAGTAATTTGTGTTGAAACTAAGAATTATAATTTTTGTAAAAATAAATTAATAATTTTGTAATATTAGACACATGCAATCATTAGGGTTTTGCTTTGAAGATTTGATGACGTCGGTCTAATATTGTATGATTTTTCCTTTATAATGTTGTTGAACACGTGGAACCCTAACTAATTAGCATTTTTCACTTTACGAAACTATTTTGGGCCCCAGAAGTAGCACTACTTTGGACATTTTAGGACATATGGACGGCGCTTTATATACATGAATCTTGACATCGAATTCTTAATGGTAATTTTAAAAAATATTATATATATATATATATATATTTTTTTTTTTTTCATAACAAAAATTTTAACCCCTGGAAACTTAAGTCTCTGGAAAATTAGAAGGGTCAAGGTCAAGGCAAGAATAATGATGAGGGTTACTTTTTGAGATAATTTAATTTATTTTGTGAAATTTTGTTGAAAGACTTTAATGTTCAATTTAACATATTGTATAAGTTTATATAACATAATTTTCTTTTATCAGATGTTTAGTAATGTATAAGATTGTATGAATTTATACAATTAATTTTATTTAATACAATTTACCACTGTATATTAATTTTTATCCTTAAGATATGATACTCTATAGTAAAAATAATTTCATCACTAATAATTCAGAATAATTTTCAAAATTAAAATTTTTTATAATAAATATTTAAAATTATAATCCTTAAATCATAATTTTTTGATTAAATGATATAAATAGTAAGTACGAAACTTTAATCACCTGTTTTTCTTTTTCTAACTTCAAGGATCCAAAAGATAAATAAATAAATAAAGAATCTAATTAAAATATAATATATATATATATATATATATATATATATATTAAGAATCTTATAAAGCCTCTAACCATAGAAGGCAAAATGTGGTTTAGAAGTTGACTTTGGTTTTACTTTTTCTGGAAAAATTTGTATCTGGAATTGTCGGTAGAACACAATCCTTCGTTTGTTTATATTATCTAAAAGATCACATTGTAGAACATGTTAGTATTAGAATTTATTTACACTTATTTAAGTGATTTTTAACTCAATTTTAACGAAAATAAATATTATAAATTAAAATATAATAATAATAAAAAAATCACATTGTGGTCATTAATGTCTAAAAGAAAGTATTTGTCCGAAAAAAAATGTCATTTGAAACTTAACAGAAAGTAAATAAATAAAATAAAATTTTTTTTTGCCTGATAATTTCATTAACTTATTATTTCTGCAAAATATTGTAGTTAGTTGGCCAGAATGAGAAAGATAGATCAGAGAGAAAGATGAATACTTTATCTAATTATATAAAATTTCTGAAACTCGCTATAATTTTAATTAATTACCATCTGATTATATATGTAGATTTATAAGTATGGGAGACTATTGAGAATTTTTAAGTTGAGCATAAATTTTTTTTTTTGGTTTTCTCTAACATACAACATTCTTAATAATTTCTAAAATTAAATTAATTCCTTAATAGTTTTATTTACTTCAATAATGACATTCCTTACATGTATATATTTATTTATAGTTAAAAAGGCTTTAAATCCCAGAAACGTGATAAATATTGAAACAGTTAAACAAATGATTACGAAAACGTATAAAGTTAATAAACTAATATTATCTGAAAAAATCCACCAAAAAATTAAATAAACTAACTATTTATTCAAATTTTTTTGTCACTGAATGAGACACACAATAAACTAACTATTTATTCGAATTTCCAGTGAGAGACATTATAAACAAATTTATTATATAGAATAAAAATTGAGTTTGCAAAAATGAATGTTGCCTTTAATTTGTTGTCAGGAGTTTAATTTTGGGTTGTAAATTTGCAATAACAAACAGATGAGGACAAATTGTCAATGATATAAATTGCGTCCATCCAAGTAACATATAAAATGATCAAATACAGTGTTCCGTTAATTAGCATTAATAGGCAATGCAATTATTGTGTGTGTATAAAAAATATATATATATATACACACACACACACATATGTGTGTATTTATATATAAATATAGTAGGTTTTTTAATATGGAAGTTTTGTTAACTGATGAGAAGATTGTATTGATTAAATCATCAATTTTTTATGCAATGATTTTTTAATGTTTTATATATATTTTAAATTTTTTTTTGAAATGTGTAAATTTTTTGTAGTTAATAAAAAATAATGAAGTAATTAATTAATTATCTTTTAAATTGATAATTTTTTGAATTGTGAAATTTTTTTAAAATGAATAAGAAAATTAATGAATTATTTTCTATAGTCTAAGAATTATTTAGAATAAATAAAAAAAATTAATAAATTAATTAACTATTTTTTAAATTAAAAATTCTTTAAAGCTTGTATATTTTTTGGAGTCAACAAAAAATAATAATAAATGAATTAATCAATTGTATTTTAAATTTTAAAATAAAAGATTATAAATATAACTTGACATGATTCAAAATTAAAATATGAAAAAATAATATATAGTTGAATGGTTTATGATAATACCCTCTCAATAAACCTATTGTTATCACTTTTCTCTTATCAGTATTATATAACTAATTTTATAATTTTTTTTCAATTTATCATGATTTTTTTATATCATAATATATTATTAACTTTAATTTTGTTCTAACATTTATCAATATCATTAATTTAAAATATATTAATATATAATAAAATAAATTAATTTTATCCAAAACTACAATATACGAACAAATAAACTGATTTATATATAAATAACAATCTGTAACTAATTACGTCATTATCCAACTTAGCTTTGTACGATGGAGCCAACAAACAATCATACATCTATAATAAATATAATTATTTTTTATATAAAATTTGCTTATGATTCATAAACAGTGTTGTTGTTAGCAAACTATATGTGATTGATGTATTTATATAATTTTTTTATTATAAAATTGCACAATTATATGAGTGCTTTATGTATGTTAATTAATTTTACTTAATTTTTCTAGTGCTACTTCAGCAATATAATTTAGTTACACAAATAAATAAGAAAGACTACAATGATTATAAAAGTAAAATTAATATTGGATTTATCTTACCTATGAAGAATGAATCACCAAAACAAAATCAAAAGCAATTACTAGCTACAACATTTTTTTTTTGGCATGAAAATTTAACAATTCATGCATTCATGCATCACAAAATTGATGCCGACATTATATTTATTTAAATCTTAAAAATTAAAAGAAAGAATGATGTTCAAGAACATTTATTAAAAATAAAAAAATATTTTGCCTTTTTTAGCATATTTATTACTATAATCAAACTCATCAATATTGTACACAAATTTTTAATAAAATATTATTTAATTTTTAAGTTAAAATATTTGGTGCAACTATAAAATTTAGTGCTGAATATATGTTAATTTAAAATAATTTTTATATTTATATTTTAACTATAATATTTTAAAATTTTATTTATGAACCGAAAATTTTTAAAAATTTTCAATCTACCCCCTATAAACATTAGATTATAAATTAAAAATAAGATTAAATTAGGAAATGAAAAATAAAGAGAGTATATAAGTAAGTCAATATATTTATGAACAAATGTTTTTGTATGAATTATTAGGAAATAAAAAGTAAAGGGAGTAAATTAAAAATAAAAATTATGTTCACATATAAAATTTTAAAAATATTGGAGTTAAAATATGAATATAAAATATTATTTTATGTTGATATATAATCAAAATATTTTAATATATTATTACTATATTTTTTTTAATATGTCAAATAATAATTATACCAATACAATATTTTTGTAAGTGCACTTATATTTAATTATTAATCATAACTTCGAGAACAAAATGTCATTACTCTTAGAAAAACGATGATACCGTACAAGCTATAAGCTCATTAATGTCTTCTTGATTCTTCCATTTTATGACATTTCTCTGTTCTACCTATATTCAATATAGCCAATAATATTTAAAAAGTTGTATAAGTATAATTATTGTCAACATATAAATTAACCTCAAGATATTTTCACCCTATAAAAAAGAGTTCATCATGTTGTCAATACTTCTTATCACTAAAATATTTTGAGATTCTTACATTGTTGGATTTTAAGTCTACTATTATAATTATTTTTATTTAATTATTTTAAAAAATTGAATTTGCTTAAAATTATTGAAAATGTCCAATAATAATGCCAATTCAATTGTGCCAACATGGTAAATAAACTTCTGCTTTCAGGAACCATTTTTCTTTTCTCTTTTAAATGGAAGGTTGAAAATTGAGTGAATGGGAGTAGTCTTTGAGCATTCATTAATGGCCACATCACAAGCAAGATCAAATATGGGGTAATTTATATAGAATACTTATCTCGCGAGATTGAATATTTTGACCATTAAATTTATTATTGGCTTTTTACTTAACCCATTTTTATAAATAAAATGAAAATATCAAAATATAAATTAAATGATCAAATATAATATTTGGTCATGATTATTAATTTATCAACGTCATACTTATATATTAACGATTGGTTTCTTCAAAAAAATTTATATTGTTATATCTTTTTATGATTAGTATGATTGACATATATTTTTTTTTTATTAGAAAATAGGTTCTTTAAATTTTCCTTCTCACAATTTCTTGTAAATGTAAAAAAAAAAAAAAAGAGAAAAAAAAAAGTGCGAATATGTATAAAATTTTTCTCCATTAGTTTATCTTTTTTCTATCTCTATCCAACTCTATAAAAAAATTTACAAAATATAAAATTTAGAGGATCTAAAACTTTATATGCACTACAATATATGTCAATTTTTTAATTTTCTTACATAAATTATTGAAATAAAAATTTATATTAATAATTAATATAACTATTTTTGTAAACAATAAAGAGAAATATTATGAAATTAAATAATTTTTCACTCTCTATATTAATGACTACCTCGCTAGGACGTCGAAATGGTGTTATATTTTAGTTTACTTTGTTATATCTTTTCATTAATATACATAATTTTAGGATCAATGATCAATATTCCAAAGTTATATATATTAGTATACATAAATTAATCCTATTTAATTTTTACCCTAGAATAATTTATTCATATACATAAAATTTTAAGAGGCAAAAGTTTTTAGATTAATGATTTGAATTAAGAGGGGTAAATTTTTAAATTTTTGAAGGGAGACAAATCCTTATATATTGAAAAATTAAATAAAAAATAAAAAATAAAATTATATATAAAAATTAAAATTTAAAAAATTTAAAGAGCTGCGGTCACCCTTAAATCTATCCTTGATAAAATTAACATTATTATTTTGGAGTCAAATATTTTTAATTATAATTTGAGGAATATTGGTTATATCAACATTCGTTACTGCAACTGCATGCATTGGATGTGGTCCATTTGGAAGAAGATTTAATGTGGCATGGATTAATAACAATTTGATTCTAATTATATTTCTCATTAATGTTAAGGTCTTTGGACAAGGTCTCTTCAACTGAAATAATATGAATTGCCAACTTGCCATTATTAATGATGCAATAGTATTTATTAATTAACGCAACTTAATGATATGATAATTGTTTGAAAAGCGACGACTTTGGCTTCATCAGTCAGCTGTGCACTGTTTGTTCATTTAATGTTTTAACTTTTTCTTTTTCACTAATCTCGCACATTACTTATCTCTTGCAATAATGACCACGAGTTCATTTTTAATTCTTGTCTAATATTGACGGTTGACTTGCAAAATGTGAAAGATTTAGATAAATCGTATTATTGTTTTTTTCATTTGAAAAAAAAAAATTTTTAATTTTTAAATGTCAAATGTCAAATGTGATTCATGCTTCTTCCACTAGTCACCTTCCGAATTGTGTAATATGAACGCCAAAAGGAACAAAAGAAAAAGAAAAGAAAAAAAAAGAAAAAGAGAAAAGGACAATGCGCTGAGTGGGTGTGGGGAGGAGGGAACAAATTTGAAGAAACAGCAAAGAAAAAGTTTCAATTTTTATGCTTCTCTTTTACTGTATGTAATGCAAAGAAGCATGTCGCTTCTCGTCACCTACTCCTGATAATTCCATCCCTTCTTCTTATAAGCCCCACATTGCTTCTTCTTCTCAGAATTTCGTGTGCTCCTTGTGTTCTCCACTTCCCTCCAACTCCACAGCAAGGTCCAATTAGCTATTTCTGAGCGAATTCAAGGATCCATTTGTGCTTTTAAGAAAACTTCGAAAGGTTTTTTACATTAGAAGGAGGAATATGACAATGGGGTTAAGCTGGGCATTCGCTAATGGCTTACATTCGCGAGGACTTTTGGGGCTTAAGAGATCTCGTAGCTGCGTCACTTCTGAAAGTCTGTGAAGGATTAGGGTCGTGTACTATAGGTATCGATTTGAGAGTTTTCAGTAAAGGTTATCTCTATATTGATTGTTTCATTCATCTCTTCTAAGTTGATGGGAAATCCCAGGGAGATTAAGAAATGTCCAATTAAACAAACAAATTTTGTTGGCTCTTTTTTCTTGTGTACAAAGTGAATGAAGTTTCCAGTCTTTCTCGCATTTTTGGTTTTCAAATATTGTGGAGCTCTAGTTTTCTTGCATTTTCGTGCTCTTCTGGACAACTACGATTTTCTGAAAAAATTGAAAACGAATTGTTGCCATTTTTCTTGCACGCCCCTGGTGCTTATGTGCTTGATTTGTCGGGGATATGAAAAACGGGGCCAAGCGTCTAGTTTTCTTTCTTTTTTCACTCTGGTTTGTGGAAAAGTTCTTTAACAATTTGGCTTTGTTGGTAGAATTTTGGATTAATTACTTTGTATTTTCGTTCTTAAACCTTTTAGAGAAGGTTAGGAATTCCGCACAAGACTTTGGTATTATAACCATAATTGGTCTTATGGCAAATGCTATATTTTGCTAGTTCATTTGCTGCATGCATAAAATTGCCTTCTTATATTTTGACACCAACTTCTGCAGATATTTGGCATCAGCATGGCGTCTGGTATGAATTCAGGGTTATATAAGAAAACTTCTGTTTTTGGTTTTAAAGTGTGGGAAATAATGGGATTGACCGTTGGGTTATTCATTATAATCATTCTTGTGGTGCTATCAATATGTCTTACAATGCGAAAGAAATCCAGAAAAATCAACAACAGCGTGCTTTCCCTTAGCCATATATTATCGGTTTCAGAAGAGATCAAAGAGATTAGAGTTGATCAAGTTTCAGCAAATAATCATATGCAGAATGGTGCGAGTTTGAATGACAAATTTAATGACAGGGAGTGTGCAAAGGTTTTGATCCAAACGAAGAATAGGGATAATCATATTAGTAGTCTGTCAGGCTCATTTAATCATTTAGAGAAAGATGGTGCTGGTTCTCAATCAGGCGAAGACAGCGGCTCTAAGACCATTTCTTCTTACAGCCCCTTGTCTGGTTTGCCTGAATTCTCTCAACTTGGCTGGGGTCACTGGTTTACACTAAGGGACCTAGAACTTGCAACAAACAGGTTTTCAAGAGACAATGTGATTGGGGAAGGTGGATATGGAGTTGTTTATCAAGGTCAACTAATCAATGGGAATCCTGTGGCCGTTAAGAAGATCCTCAATAATTTGTAAGTGTTAGGCAGGAGCTTGCTTAGTCCCATTCAGTCTTTGTGTATTTTAAAGTTTAAAATTTGTTTATCTTATATCTAGTTTCATGTTTTGTTAGGATGTCTGTATATTCAACAAGTTTGTCTATTAAATGTTGATGTCAATCTTGCAGAGGACAGGCTGAAAAGGAATTTAGGGTGGAAGTTGAGGCTATTGGTCATGTGCGACATAAGCATTTGGTTCGACTTCTTGGATACTGCATTGAAGGCACTCACAGGTACAGTATAGTTTTCTCTTTTGGTCACTTGGGCTTTACAACTTGATCACTACTTCCTTCCAATTTTATATTTTGAAACCTAGACAGATAATTATCACCGATGGCATTTTTGTATTTGCATTCTTACATTCTGTGTATTTGACTGTTTGTGTCTCTGATTTCATTTTCATTTGAGTTCCATTTGATTAACATAACCTATCGGCTTATGATAAAGTTAATTCCTTAATTTGTGTTATCATAAAAATTTATTACCTGCCTCCATGATTTTTATATTACATGATTATTTAAATTCATATCATTCATGAAGATTGCCCAGTGAATTTCAGGTTGTTGGTTTATGAGTACGTTAACAATGGCAATTTAGAGCAATGGCTTCATGGAGCCATGCAGAAGCATGGGTATCTTACTTGGGATGCTCGGATGAAAATTCTCCTCGGGACAGCTAAAGCGTATATCCATTTAGTCCATATCTCAATTTACCATATTTCCTGAATTTATCTTCTCTCATACTAATTATGTGTTGCAGGCTGGCTTACTTGCATGAAGCAATTGAGCCAAAGGTTGTACATCGTGACATTAAATCAAGCAATATTCTAATCGATGATGAATTCAATGCCAAAATATCTGACTTTGGGTTGGCTAAATTACTGGGTGCTGGGAAAAGTCATATTACAACTCGAGTAATGGGTACTTTTGGGTAAGCTGTTTTCTTTTTAGTGCAATTCAATTAGTGATATTGTCTGCTTGTTTAGGACTTGTTTTTTTTTTTTGTTCCATCAGTATATTTTCCTTGCAATTGTTAATGTAGGCATAGCTCATTTTGTTTCTTTTTTTTATTTTTATAGTGCAAATTGAGAATTTGAATAAGTAAACTTTAATGTTAGTTTTCCTCTTCATGGTAATCTCATGCATATAATTTGATGTAAAATGAAAGTATGTCGACATCAGATGGAAATATCAAGAATTTCGTATTTCTTTAGCAACGATTTATAAAGAATTGGCACTTCTGGGAGTGAGAATTCTTCATTTGCACTCCTAAAATTGACTGAGTTGGCCTTTTTCTTCCTTAGGTTGGTAATATACCAAGAGAATTGTAACTAGATCCAGGTTGCTAACTGCATTCTCCTCCTCCTTTTTCTGTTGCATTTTTCAGATATGTGGCTCCAGAATATGCCAATTCTGGCTTACTAAATGAGAAGAGTGATGTTTATAGCTTTGGAGTGTTGCTCCTTGAAGCAATCACTGGAAGAGACCCTGTGGATTATGGCGGACCAGCGGATGAGGTATGTCATTGGTATTTCTTCCAACTCTGACATGCCTGTATATCTTCATCTTATTGTTTGTGGCTAGCTGATAATAGTTAGGGAACTTCTATTCTGTTCACCAATTTATGCCTTCGATTTGTAACTCTGAATGCATAGAATCACATGCGTGGAAAATGACATTGGAGTTCTTCCCACATTTTTTTTCCATATACTATGTTCTCTTCCTAGAGTTTTTGGATGGTTCTTGCAGGTGAATTTGGTTGACTGGCTCAAGATGATGGTAGGGAATAGGCGTTCGGAAGAGGTGGTGGACCCAAAACTTGAGGCTAGGCCATCAACAAGTGCCCTTAAACGTGCCCTTTTGACTGCTCTTAGGTGTGTTGATCCAGATGCTGGAAAAAGACCAAAGATGAGTCAAGTTGTCCGCATGCTTGAATCAGAAGAATATCCCATACCTCGTGAGGTTAGACTTCTGATTTTATTACCTTCTTTTCAAATCATATAAAGTTTGCAACTTTGTATGGCAGTTGGTGTTTATGAAACAACATTAAAACAGACATAACAAAACAAAACGGGAGGGGGCAGGGAAGAATGAGGAAGCGAGAAACTAACTATATCTAGAAAATGTTATTTTGTAAAAATCTATAATCAAAGCCAACATGGGTTAGCTCAGTTTGTTTGTGATGCGGGGTTATGATTTTGCATCCTCCCTTTGACTTGTTGATCAACCCTCCCCAGGAAAATCTCCCATCTCCCAAGGTCATAGTTGAGTAACCCTCTCGAGAGAAATATTTTTTATCAATAATCTTTTTGGAATATCCATCTTGAGACCATGTCAAATCAAGGCTAGTTAATCCACTTCAAAATTCACACTTGGTGAAGTGTTTGAGACTTGTTGTTTCTCATATATCAGATTGGTGACATTTCAGGATCGAAGACGGCGAAAGAACCAGGCAGGAAGCATGGAAGTGGAGACCTACGGAGAAACTTCTGATACAGAAAGAGTGACAATCCAGATTACAGGTCAAATGGCAGAAGGAACCAGAGGAAATAGAGCCAGGGGGTTCTCGTTATCCAAATCAAGGGATTCAAGACACAAGTGAAAGGGAAATTTTTGCATTCTTTTGAGCTTCTATATACTATTGAGTTCTGATGACGTCCACAATTGATATCCAAGACATAAAACAAGAATGGGATGGTTTATATATAACTATGTATCGTTATAGCATAGATTTATTAGATGTTAGAATGTTGGGCATTGTGTTTGACTATGGCACTCAACAGCTCCCTTGCTAATGGTGTGTACAGTTCATTGCTATTTTTTCTTCATCTTTTTTCTTTTAATTAGGATTATGAACCAACAGCGCTTGTATTGGAAGGAAGCAAGAGAGCTTATGTAGTAAAAAAGAGAAGAAACATATGAGCTTATTCTGTATAGTTGAAGCGAAGCATTTTCTTTACTTTTTACTATCCGGGCACAAAAGTGTATTGATTGTTTTTCGTCATTGAGGTGCCTAGAGAAATTTTATTTGAGTTATGAGTTACCAGCATAAATAGGCAAACATACTTAAGTACTTTGCTTTGTTCTATGAGTAAGACAAGGTTGCTCGAGATCAATTTATTAGAGATTCTCGACACATTTGATTTAAGTAAACTAAATTAATCATAAAAGGACAAAAACGGGTCAAAAGTAGGTCTATTTGATATATATATATATATATATATTAAAGAATCTTTTGAAATTGGATTCAAAAGGCTTAATTATGTTATTATTTGATTTATTTTAAAGTTTTTGTTGGCACATATATAGTAAGAAGGGATGAATTGCTTTTTTAATATGTTTAATTAATTATAACACTTTTTGCTTCTTGAGGTAGATTCTCATTCACTTGACTCTTGAGGGAGTGGTTGGGATATAATGATAAAGAAAGTATGTAATAATCACACACAATATTTATAGTGATTTAGATCAATTTTAAATTTTGTATCCATTCCTTAGTAACCATTTTTAGAATTACTTAATCAATCAATCTCTACACACTAGGTTTAGTTTTCTAGCTTAGACTAAACTTAAGTAACTTAGAACAAACGACAAGTCACGAGACTTTTACATTAAGTCACAAACACATAGACACACTTATGTACACAATACTTGACTACATAGTTACACAAAGTAATTTCACACAAAGAATGATTTCAAAAGAAAAATTATCACTTGAATTTGCAGCAAACAACTAATAATAATGAAAGAAAAATTAGTCACACAAACTGGTTTAACCAACACTAGCAACACTGTATTTATAAAGCAAGATTCCAACGTTTACTTCAATGGCTATATTGTTTTGCAACTTAATCCAATGTTCACTTGCATTATCCAAATCTTCTTTCAAGAAAATGGCAATAACTTGCCACAAGGAAGATGAAGTCAAGTGCGACTAATTAAATGTTGGCCAAATGGGATTGCCAAAGATAGTGGTATGAGAGGGACATCTTTGGGGTATTGGATAGTTAACACCCTTTTGGGCTTTAGGCACTCTTAAATATTGAATGACCGGGGTTTCAGACACCATATTTGTTCAGATGGGCTTTCTACCAAATCTTAGTCCATTTGCCTACCCATGACAAAGATGTTGATTAGGTGGATTTGACATAAGCAAAAATAAAATAATATTTTATATCAACAATCTCCCCTTTTATTTTTAGTTATGTTAAAACTTCATCGAGGTAAAGGCATATATGGAGGCATATCCCTTTTGTGAACTAGCTTGCCCTTAGTGATTCAAAATTTGGGCATTTGAGTAGTTATGAACCATAATATGTGTAACCTGCAAGTTCCAAACAATATGTAAGCATAAACACAATACATTATATGCTATATTTTACATTTTATGGCTCCTCCTCAATCTATTTTCCCCCTTTTAAGATAAGAAAAATAAGGGGACAACATTATAAGTAGAATTCACAAAGAATCCACACATAATAGATAAATCATAAATGCCATTGGAGGAAACTAGAGCTCCAAGGCCAACAAACAAAGTTAGGTACACAACCATAAAATATTGTCCAGAGATCCAAGTAAGGAAAATATAAACAAAATCCAGAAATAGTGACTAATTCTTAAGGGAAGGGAATTCAGGGATAGTGGTGATAGGAACAGTAGGAGTTGGCATAGGAGTAGATGTAGTAGGGCTATTAGAAGTGCCAATATGTACTTTGGTGCTCTTTTTGGTTGAATCATCAAAGCGATAACATTCAAAAGGATCCATATCAAGTTCAGGCCAAATGAGTTGAGCCAAATAATCTTCTTTTATAACTGATGCATGCATAAAAGTGCTTTTTTAATACCTCAATTCCTTTCTGAACATAAGTTGGAATGAACTCTTTGAGATCTCCATGATTGACAACCATTTGAGCTTGCATATTTGAAATTTCCTACTTAAGTTCACAGATATGAACAATGGTAGCCATGTCAGAAGGTAGGATAGGAGCTTTAGAGGCATGAATGCCATGCTTAGGAGAAGGAATAGGCGTTAGCACTAACTTTTTAGGTGATAAAGTAGAGATAAATGAAGCTTTGTGAGAGGTAGGCGGTGTGGCCTTAGGAACAGGTTCTTCTTCTTGAGAGTAAGTAGAATTCATTTCAACAAACAGTGGTGACACAAGCTTTTCAGGGTCATAATCTTCCTCTTCTATAGAGAGATCTAGGGATTGTGAGAAGACTATGCTATTACTTGACTTTTCTTTGTTGAAAGCATCAAACACAGGAGGTAGCAGTTAAGAGATCAATTGGAAAGATTTCTTTATAGGTGTGTTTTTAGTGGATATGCACTTTTGAGCTCTAAAGGAGGATGCTTTTGTTACTCCTTTTCCTTGTAGCACCTCAAGCTCATCAACATCCTTGCTTATTTTGATCCTGTGCTTTCTAGACTTTTTGAACTTCATGGATGCTTGAAGATGATCATTAAAGTTAGCTTGAGGAGTCACTCGTTCTACCTCATAATCAGTTAAGTCAACATGCATATGCTTTGTAATCACAGTGATTTATATTGGCCCCACATGTTAAAAGACTAGCCTACCCTTCATTTGTTGTATTCTGGCATCAATTCTTTAGTTATCATACACATTATGGTGCCTTAACGCAAACTTATTGAACAACTTACTGTCATCGACAACTTGGCAGCTCATGAACTGGTGTCATTATTTTTAGCCATAACTTTACGCTTCGACATTAGATTTCAATAAACTACTGCTTGTTGGAAAAGTCTCAACAAGCTTTATAACTTGCTATAAGATGGCTCGGGTAAGATATAAAATCATATAAATAATGCACAAGTGACTAAAAATATATCAAATAAATATAAATTAACACTAAATAATCTAAAACCTCACTACCAAAGATACATATCCTAAGTTGAAAAGACAAACTGATTTAAATAATAACTAACAAGGTAGCACAATGAAAGAGCATAAAAATGACATGAATAACTCTATTCGATAGAGTTATCACAGTGCTTTTAACACAGTGACTTTTGAGAACTAGGATACTTTGAAAATGTAAATTTAAGATGCTTAGAAGGATCTTCTTAATGCAAATAATTTCCACGGTGTAGTTGGATGACATGTTCTATTGTAGTTCCTTTTAGACTTTTAAATGTAGATTCTCTAATTCTTTTGTCATGTTGGGGAGAAATAGACACAAAGTGAGTTAGACTTGTCCCTTAAGTGGGACCTACCACTTTGATTGATCTTATTCACTTTGTGTTTATCTCTTTTACCATGACTAGAACATGATAAAAAAAGGAACATGAGGGAATATAATGATATCGTCCTTTTTCTCTCATTGACTTTTTGTTAGTCATCCTTTTGCTCCATTAACAGCGTCATTTCTACTATGAAGTCCACAAGAGATGTTAGATATAAGTAGTTTGGAAAGCTAAGTTAAATATATGTGTGGATGTGATGAAAGATTCCTAAGTTTCACATTAGATGAATCTAAAGGCTTTAAAGCCTATATAGGTGAAGATTCATATTACATATTAAATGAGAAAATTGGAAGAACATAAGTGCTATTAAATAATACTAATATTTAAATGCACTTAGCATGTGGCGCGTGCCTCTGTGTTAGATTGAAATAACGACTCTTACTTCTAATATGTTCCCATATTTTATAATTCATTTTATTTTAAACTATTTTGTTTTTTTTATTTCCAATTAAACTTTAAATGTTTTAAATTTTGGAAGAAACAAAATATTTTTTGTTTAAAGTTTTAACGTCATAAATTTTCATAAGAACATAACTTTTCATAAAGAGTTACATTCGTAAAGATTCTTACTTAAGAATCTGGTAGATTAAAAAGGACTAGAAAAATGTTAAACATCCATTTCTCTTAAAATTCCTACTATGAACCTTTAAAAGTTTTCTAGAGAGATTCCAAAAATTGTTGCATGTAATTTCTAAATGCTTGGGATAAATCATAGGGGTGATTTGGCATATACCCTGCAGCAAACATAGTGGGGGGCATATATCACCTTAAGAAGAGTGTGACAACACATGTTTATGGCCAATGTTTTCGTCTTCAATTTTTTTGGACATATTTCATTAACAATATTAAGGTGATATTTCTAAAAGATGGAGACTACCCAAGAATTTGCATTTATAGTTATTAACCAAGATTTTATTAAACTAGACAGATTTGATGGAACAAACTTCAATCAATGGAATGATAAAATGATATTCTTACTCATTACCATGAAGATATCATACTTTCTTAATCCCGCATTGGCACTAGTTGGTGATCCTAATGATGAAGAATCAGAGCAGGTAAAGGCAAAATGCAGAATGAGGCTAAAAACAAAGTTTTATGCTATGGTCATATTCTAAATACGTTGTCCAACTACTTGTATGATCTTTATTCATCTTTAACATCTCTAAAAGATTTTGGGATGTGCTTGAAGCCAAATACAATATAAAGAATCAAGGAACAAATAAGTTTCTCCTTATGCAACACTTTGATTACAAATTACATGATTTTGCACCTATTCTAGACCAAGTTCATTGTAAATTTTGGTTTCTAAACTTAAAGATATAAAAATTGACATTCTTGAATATGTGCAAGTAAGGACAATCATTGCAAAATTACCCCCAAGTTGACATGAAAGAAATTGTTGTATACCACTGGGAGTTTCACTTTAGACCAGATTCTTAAACATTTTCATATTAAACAAGAAACACAAATTTTACAAAATAGTACAAGATAAGAAAGTCTTGTTTTCTCTGTGGAAAGAAAAGACATTTTAAAAAGGATTGCAGATATTGTAAAAGGAAAAAAAAGTGGAAATATTAATACTGCAAACATAGTTGAGATTAAATCCAATGAGATTGTTGTCATGGTCTTTAAATTATGTATTAGTATGATCTGTGAATTAAACATGGCTGGCTCTACTAAGTTTATTGCTTGGTAGTACAATTCTACAGCAACAATTCATGTCTGTCATGACAAGAATTAGTCTAATAATTATGATGTTGTAGAACATAGGCAAGAAGTTCTTATGAGCAATGGAAATACAACAAAAGTACTTAAGAAAGGAAACATTAAGTTAGAATTCACTTTTGGAAAGAATTTAATACTATAAAATGTTCTTCATGTTCCAAAAATTAGGAAGAATCTTGTATATGCAACTTTGTTATGTAAGAAAGGGCTAAAGGCTATTTTAGACTCTAACAAACTTATAATCTCCAAGAATGGAGTGCTTGTAGGCAAGGTTTACTCTTGTGATGGAATATTCAAGTTAAATATTAATAAAAGTTTAGTTTCAGCTTATATTGTTGAAAAATCTTCTCATTTATTGCATGGTATATTAGGTTATGTTAATTATAGAACTTTAAAATATATGTCAAAACATAGTTTAATTACATGTGAAAATGAAATTAATAATAAATGTCAAAACTATGTACAAGCTAAAATGACAAGAAAACCATTTCCTTATATAGAATGACATTAAGAGATCTTAAAACTTGTGCATTCCAACATTTGTGAATTAAATGACATGTTAACTAGAGGAGGAAACAGATATTTTATTACTTTTACAGATAGTTATTCAAGGTATACACATGTGTACTTGATGAAATCAAAATGTCGAGCATTTAAAATGTTTAAAAACTACAAGTCAATAGTAGACAACCTAAGAGAAAAGAAAATAAAAATACTGGTGCACCTAACATGGTGATCACATGATACATCAAATTAGTGCACCTTACACCCCACAATAAAATGGTTTGGTAGAAAGAAAAAATAGAACATTAGTAGATATGACAAATGCCATGATTTTGAGTGCCAGTTTACCTATAAATTTATGGGGAGAAACATTACTGGTTACCAATCATGTATTAAATAGATTACCTTCAAGGACAATCAAATCTTTCCTATGAATTATGGAAAGAAAGGCAACCAAATTTAAATTACTTAAAAGTTTATGGGTGTCTTGCATTTCATAGAGTCCTTGATCTTAAGAGAACTACATTAGGACCAAGAACTTTGAAAAGTGTTTTTGTAGGATAGGCAGAAAACTTAAAAGCATATAGACTCTTAGATGTTGAATTTAATATAATTGTATTATCTAGAGATGTAGAATTCTTTGAAAATAAATTTATTAATGATCTTGTGGAAACAATTCATGAGCAAGTACATAGTGATGAAAACAAAGATATTACATCTTCTAAAGATGCTATAATGGTAAAATTGAACCTAGGATGAATCAAACAGTAAGAAAAAAAACATTTAGACTTTGACCCAATCCATTGTTTTCTAAGTTAAATGTAGTAGGGATAGTGTTATAAGTCAAATACTCATTTCACTAAGGGTAGAACAAGATCCCAAGACCTATAGTGAAGCAATGACATCAAGAGATGCTAGTTTTTTTGGTAGAAAGCTATTAATGATGAACTGGATTCAGTATTATCAAATAACACTTGGGTGTTGGTATTCTTACCTCTAGGATCTAATCCTTAAAGTTGTAAATGGGAATTTAGATGAAAGTATTGTACAAATAATTCAATACAAGTATTTCAAACTAGTTTGGTGGCTAAGGGTTTTATACAAAAGGAAGGGATTGACTATTTTGATATTTATGCTTGAGTTGCAAGAATAACTTCCATTAGGGTCTTATTAGCCCTAGCCTTACTTAACAATATGATTTTATACCAAATGGTGAATTAGAAGAAGAGTAAGCATGTAACAACTTAAAGGATTCATACTACCTAAAAATGAAAAGAAAGTTTAAAAATTGATTAGTTAATTGTATGGTTTGAAACATGCACCAAAATAGTGGCATAAACAATTTGATTTTGTCATATTGTCTCATGGATTTAGGCATGAAAGGAATTAAATAATGAACACATTCATAGATAATTCAGGGTAGGAGACATACTTTTCCTAATTGCAGAAGTTGATTGGACTTTGGCTGGGATCACTGATTGAATGAGATACCCATAATCTTTTTGGTGTATCTCGAGTTTTCATGGCCTAAAATCCCTTTTGAATGGGACTGCAAAATACTCGTAGGTATTCCTCTTAGAGCGTCTTAAGTCTCTATAGACTGCTATCTTTTTATCTTAGTTATCTATCGTATAATAGTCTAGCCCTTTTATAAAGGCTAGCTAGGGTTAGGGTTTAGTAGTAATTCCTATAATTACTGTTTTACCCTTACTTAATGAGCACCCCTTATTGGTAAACACTGTATAATATCTTAACAGACTTAAACCCTAGATATTATATGATATTCTAACATCTCCCATTCATACATAATGGGAGTGCTTATATGCTTTAAACCTAAGAAACATATTCTTGGTAAATCAAGAGAACACTTTCTCTTTATAATTAGCAATCGTTCATATAGGGAAAGTAGGCTGTGCGACTAGCATATTATGAGAGTATCAATGCTATACACCAATATGAATATATAGTCTCTCATCAAAATCACACTTGGATGTAGATCATAAAGCATGCATGTACCCTAGATAAGAAGAATCACATTCAGATATCTTTCAATAATATCATCTATCATAATATCTTATATTCACAATCATGATACATAAGTCATAACTGGTATATTAGTGAATATAAAATAATAAGTTTCTCTTTATGATCTTCCTTTCCTACCGACCCTATCAACATAGACTTAGCTTACTTTTCTAGACATATCCCGCCAGACTGAATCATTACTCATAGTCCTTAGGCAACACGTTATGATAACAAACACCAAGCTACATCTCAAGTACCTAATCAGAGTCCAAGGGTACAAATATAGAGCCAGCGTTAAGGCTCAAGGGTCTTACACAATCATGAGTTGAGATCACACTCATATTAATCCATATGGTCGGCATTTGCACACATGGTATGAAACATGTGCTATAACATTCTTCCTTTTCTCATGAAGTGTATGTTTATTTCATAAATAATGCTATATAGATAATATTTTAGATACCATAAGTCTAAAACTGAGTTCTTTGATTTACTCAATGTCTTGAACTCACATCTGGCAACCAAGGTAGACTAGAAATGATGAACTTGTTTCATCGAATTAATTATAATGACTATATGTCATTGATTAGGTGACTTAAATGATTTAAAGTATAGTTGCTTTCAAATTATCCTCTGATAATTTCTCTTAAAATCTTGTCTCATCTCCAATGTTATAAAAACACTGAGGCAGTTACCTGTGTGAAAATGTTAACCCTTTTGTCTACCAGACATACTTAACAATAAATAAGAATGTACACAACATTCAAATAAAGATGTGTAAGCATGGAAATCAAACTTGATTATCAAAGAACATCAAAATATCTTTATCTATAAACAATGAGAAAAATATTAAAAATACAAATGAAGTATGCTAAATTCTACGCAATCTTAAAGACTTAACGTGTTTTACAAACACATTTTTAGAAATAGGCTTGGTCAGCAGATTTGCTAGCATATGATGCATAGATATATACTTCACATTCACAATCTTGTGTGCAACTATGTCCTTCACATAGTGATACTTGATATCTCTGTGTTTAGTTTTGCAATGGTACTTTTGATCCTTAGTGTATGCAATCATAGCCTCATTGTCACAATACACTAACACTGGTTCAATGTTTTTTGCTTTGCACAACAAGTGATCTAAGAAACTCATCAACCAAACAACCTTTTGGGTTGCTGAAGAAAGGGCCACGAACTCTGCCTCCATCGTGGACAAGGATACATAGGATTGTTTCTTACTACTCCATGATATGGCGCCATTACTGAGTAAGAAAACGTATACTGAGGTAGACTTTTACTCATTTAAGTCCCCTCCATGATCAGTATCAGTGTATCCTACCAATCGTAGATCTTTGTCACCTTGATAGTAGAGCGTATAATCAACAGTCCCCTTCAGATATCTTAAGATCCTTTTTATAGATTCCCAATGTTTAGGACCTAGGTTGGTTTGATATCTACTCACCAAGCCAATTACTTGACAGATATCTAGTCTAGTACACATCATAGTGTACATTAGATAACTGATTGCATTCCTGTATGGAGTTTGACTCATATGCTTTCTTTCCATGGCAATCTTAGGACACATTTTAACACTTAAGGTTCAACTTGTGCAGATAGGAGTGTCAGCAGGGTTACAACTTTCCATACTAAAATGTTCTAAAACCTTTTTAATGTAATTATCTTGTGAAAGATATAAAAGTTTCTTAGAATGATTTCTTGAATTCTTAACTCCAAGAATGTATATAGCTTCATCCATATCTTTCATCTCAAAGTGAGATGACAACCAAGTCTTTACCTTGTTTATAAGCTCCATATCATTTCTAGCTATGAGTATGTCATCAACATATAATGTCATAATCACATACTTGTCCTTAGATCTTTTGGTATATACACAGTTGTCATCACTCATCATAGTTAAACCACTAGAGATGACTGTATTGTGAAAACAAATATACCACTACCTTAAAGATTGTTTAAAGCCATAGATAGGCTTTAAAAGTCTACAAAATTTTTCTTTTTGGCCCTCTTTAATGAAACCCTCAGGTTATTCCATATAAATTTCTTCATTTAATTCTCTATTAAGAAAGACAGTCTTTACATCCATCTGATGTAATTCAAGATCTAAATAAGCCATTATAGCTAGAAGTAAGTGAACAGAGGTAAATCATACAATAGGAGAAAAAGTCTCCTCATAGTTAATTCCTTCATGCTGTATATACTCCTTTGCTACTAGTCGAGCCTTAAATTTTTCAATCGTGCCATCAGCTCTTTTCTTGATTTTGAGAACCCACTTGTTCCTAATAGTCTTGTGTCCTTTTGGAAGATCAACAAGTTCCTAAATATTGTTAACTCTCATAAACTCAATTTACTCTTCCATAGCTTTAGTCCATTTATCTTTAGAAGGGGATAAGAGTGCCTCTTTCATATTTCTTAGCTCATCTTCAATTTGTAGGAGCATTGTAAAAAGTTTACCACCTTTAATCTCATATCGTTGACAAGGAGTCTTTTTATGTGAACCACGTCTTAGTTGTGATTCATTGAAACTTACTTCATTATTCCCATTTGGATTAATATTGCTCCCACTTGGATCAAGAATGATGGTCTCATTCCCCCTTGGAATGAGATCCATTTGGTCACTCCTACTTAGAGCAACTGGCTCAGGAACACTTTCATTTGCATATAATGATGAAGAAGGTTATTGATGAGAAATTAATTCATCATCTGCTATAATTCTCCTACTTGAATGAAGTGGTCCTAGTGTGTTCAGATCCTCTATCTCAAATAAGGATAGGTCTTGACCTACCTCACCCTTCTTAGGATATTCATTCTCAAAGAATGTGACATCTCTATGTTTGAATTCAGTCACGCTCCCACTATCTTGCTGACCTATAAACGCATAAACTTTTGAGGTTTCTGAGTATCTAATAAAGATACTTTTCTTTCCTCTTGGGCCTAATTTGCCATACTTGTGAGAGGAATCATTTGTATAGGCAGCATATCCCAAAGGTTTCAAAACACTCAGGTCAGGCTTTTGCTTAGTTCATAACTCATATAGAGTGGTTGCAACTGATTTCATAGGCACACAGTTAAGTATGTAGGGTGCAAACATTAATGCATCACCCCAATAGGTGATTGGAAAATTAGCCTGTGCCATCATGTACCTAACCATCTCAAGGAGCATTCTATTACTTCATTTCACAACACCATTTTGTTGTGGAGTATTTGGAATAGTCAACTGATGAACTATCCCTTTCTCATCACATAATTCATTGAATTGAACTAACTAATATTCTTGGCCTCGATCAGTTTGAAGAGCCTTAATCTTCTTATCTAATTGATTCTCAATTAAGTTCATATAGTTTTTGAAGCAGCTCAATGCTTCTAACTTATGAGAAATCAAATAGACATAACCGAAACGAGTATAATCATCAGTGTCTATGATGAAATAATTCGCTCCATGCCTGGCCTTGACATTCATAAGCCCACAGATGTCAAAATGAACAAACTGCAATGAAAAATCGGCTCTAGTTGCTTTATCGAAGGGTTTTTTAGCAGATTTTCCTACTAGACAAGATTCACAAGTAGACAAATCCACTTGTTTAATGTTGGGAAGCAAACCCTTTTTTGTTAACTATTGCATTCTTGGCTAGCCAACATGACCAAGTCTAGCATGCCATATATTTACATCATGATCATAATCATGCATAGAGGCAAACATGGAAAAACTAACATTATTATTAATGTAAGATTTGTCATCCAAATCCATAGAAATAAAACCTCTAGTTACATAATTAAAACCATAAAAATTGAGTCATAACTAAATATAACACACTTGCCATGGAAATACAAATTATAGCCTAGCCTAAGTAAAACCAAAACTAAAATAACATTCTGACGAATTTGAGGTGCATAAAGGACATTATGTAAGATCAAGTCTTAGCCACCATGCAAGACTAACTTGCATGTTCTGATCCCTTTGACAGTAACCTTAGTGTTGTAGCCGACATATATCCAGAATGCTACATAGGAAACACGGCGGAAGTCAATAAAGTCTTCACGGTCCCTCGCTATGTGGTCCATGGCTCCTGAGTTTACAATCCACACAGGACAAGATTTACTAAGTATAATAGAGCTAAAAACACAAAGTTCATTAGCATAAGCAGTATAGGTTACCTTTCTGGAAGGCTCAGGGTAATCACTCGCATAGTGTCCCTTCTTCTGGCAATTAAAGCACTTAACTTTTGTTGTATTCACCTTTCATTGCTTCTTTTTGCCTTTCTAATTAGTCTTTAGCTTTTTCTTAGGTTGAGCTGGTCCTTTGTTCTTTCCCTAGCTCTTTCTCTTTGAATCACGTCTTCTACCTGAAGTTTCCATGTGCAATTCAGGTATTAACTTAGCTAATTCAAGTCTTTCTTCCTCGAGTTCAAAGTGCCTTTAGACATATACCAGAGTTGTGATTCTATCATTGTAAGTGAGATGCATCTTCATATGCTCCTATGAACTAGGTAAAAAACAAATGATGGCTTGGATTTGCTGCTCATCTGTTAAGACTTTTCCAACATCTTTTAGCTCAGTGATTATATTTGACATTAGCCTTCGATGTTTCCTCATCGAATATTTTGGGTGCTTCTTAGATGAGTCAAATTTGATTGTTAGAGAATGAAATTTGGATACGGATGTAGTTCCAAACCTTGTTCGTAGAGCATTCCAGAGCCCCATAGCATATTAGTGGTCCTTGAACTCCTATAGGATATCATCTTCCAGAGTGTTCAGCAATGTAATGCGAGCAATGAAATTCTTTTTCTTCCAAGCGTCATAAGCTTCACGGTCTCACCTATGCTGGGTCGTGTTTCCAACTTCTGGCTCTTCCATGAAATTATTGAGAGCCTCAAGAGCCTCTTGCTCTTTCTGGAGATACTGGACTTTCATACTCTAGATCACATAATTGTCACCATTTAGCTTCAACCCCTTGTTGAGCTCAACAACAATACTTTTAGAAATTGTAGTCATTTTTTACATAAAAAAGAAAGACAGACATGAATCAAGATTAGATAATTAAAAAACACACAAGATTTAATATTCACCATGCTTACAAATTTTAACACTAAGTATTGTATAATTAAGTTAATTAACCATGCATAATCCGGAGTCGAAAGAGCACAAAGTGCCAATCATCATCCTAAGGTTGTATGCAAGGTGTAAATCAACGAAATCAAAACATAACTAAGTGTCCTAATCATGCCACAAACAAATTGTAAATAATGATTTTTTAAATGTTAAGCAAATTAACATTTGTTAACTATCATGTTAAACTAATTAACACATTAATAAATCAATTATGTAATGCTAAACTAATCAACATTCATTAATAAATATGCTAAACTAATCAACATATTTAATATATGCATTTAATGCTTTAACAATTAATGGATCCTGTACGTAGCATTATTAGACCAAGAACATATAAAACAGATCTCTTAGGACCAGTGGCCTACAATTCTGGGTTTCCAACCGATATATGAATCCAAAGAGCAATAATATAAGGGTAAGGGATTACACATGTTAAACAAATTAACACAATTAAATACATAATTTTAAGCTAATTAGCATTATATTTCTAAATTTTCTATAGGTAGAAAATTAACAATAAATTTTTAATAAAAACAATGTTAAACTAATTAACATAATGACAAGTAATCACATATTACTTGACTGAAATTTATTGGGATATAAAAAATTAATTTTTCACCAAAAATTAATTACATTGATTTGGGACTAAAATATAAATATACAATTTATATTTTTGAACATATCTACATGTTCATTAATTAGGGATTTAACAATCAGGCATCTAATTATTATTTTGGATGGGCCACATGCCTAATTAAAATAAATTCTTACGAGACCCAGAATTCCTTCCAAAAAATGAAAAAGCCCACCTTAAAACACTCTTTTAAGAATATAAGGCCCAAAATTCCTTAAAAAAATGAACGAAAAAAAGAACTCTTTAAAGGCCCATTTTGTTTCAGAATTTTAAAGGCCCAAAATAAGCTTTTTTAAATAATAAAAAGTTCAGGTCTTTGAACAAGCCTAATAAGCCAAAGAAAAAAAAAATTTAGGGCTTTATTAAAAAATTAGGGTTTCATAATTTTAAATTTTTTAATTAAAAAAACTATTTCTTTTAAAATAAAAAAAAACTATAAACCCTAATTCTTTCTCTTATTCCTTCCTCTTTCCTTCTCCTTGTTGTCAGCTGCCACCACCCATCAGGTCTCCTTGCTGCCCACAACTACGAATATACAAATGATAAAAAAACTAGCCTATGGCTATGCTACCAATGAAAGGAATTAAATAATGAACACATTCATAGATAATTCAGTGTAAGAGATTTACATACTTCTCCTAATTGAGGAAGCTGATCAGACTCTGACTCGAATCATTAATTGAGTGAGATACCCACAATGTGTTGGGTGTATCTCAAGTTTTCACAGCCTAAATCTCCTCTTGAATGCGACTACAAAATACTCGCAGGTATTCCTCTAAGAGCATCTCAAGTCTCTATAGACTGTTCCATTTTTATCTCAGTTATTTATCGTATAATAATCTAGCCCTTTTATAAAGGCTAGCTAGGGTTAGGGTTTAGTAGTAATTTCTGTAATTACTATTTTACCCTTACTTAATGAGCATCACTTATGGGTGGACACTGTATAGTATCTTAATAGATTTAAACCCTAGATATTATACGATATTCTAACAAGGCATAACAATATAGATAAATATGTTTAGTTAAATTCTCTGTTGAGTATGGTGTTATCATATGCTTATATGTGGATGATATGTTTATTTTTAGGATAAATATGGTTGCTATGAATCAGACTAAGAAATATTTACCCTCAAAATTTAAAATGAAAGATCTTGGAGCGGTAGATATGATCTTAGGGATTAAAACAAAGAAATATAGTTAGGGTATTTTGCTTTTAATCGATCTCATTACAATGAGAAAGTGCTAACCAAGTTCCAACACTTAAACATAATAGAGGCAAACACACCTTATGATCATTCAAAGAATTTAAAAGAAAACACTAATAGATTGTTTGCGTAAGTTGAGTATGCTAGTGCCACTGTGAGTTTAATGTATGTTATACATTGTACATGACCAAATATTTTATTTGTTGTTTGCAAACTTTCTAGGTTTAAAAGTAATCCTAGTCCAAAATATTGGAAAGGAATTGCTAGAGTTCTAAGATACCTAAAGAAGACAACAAAACTAGGACTAATTTATAATTTTTTTAGTAGTATTAGAATGATTCACTGATATTAGTTAGATAACTAGAGCAAGTGACAATAAATTAATTTTAGGTTGGATTTTCATTCTTGCTAGAGGAGCCATTTCATGGGCTTTTAAGAAATATAGTGTATAACTCATTGCATAATGGAATCAAAGTTTGTTACATTAACAACATGTAAAGAGGGTGAATAACTGAGAAATTTGTTAATGGAAATAAAGTTGTGGCCATGGCCAATGCCAACAATCTCTTTACATTGTGATAGTGAAGTAACTAGTTTAGAGCATTTAACAAAGTGTATAATGGTAAATCTAGACATATGAGTCTAAGGCATGATTATGTTAGGCATTTGATTTGTGATGGAATAGTCATAATACAATATGTGAAAACAAGTGACAACTTGATGGATCCTTTCACAAAAGGACTTACAAAAGAGTTGGTAGAGAAAACATAAAAAGGAATAGGATTAAAACCTCTTAAATAGAGTCACTAGTAATGGGAACCCAACCTTTAACAAGACTAAATGTAGTTTAAAGTTTCAATGGGTAAGAATAAGTTACTGATAAGTGACTAGTTGCACTAGAAAATATTTAGCCATTCTAGGTGTAGTGCACATTATAAGAACTTAAGTGTTCAGTGTAAGTATTGGGTGAAGCACATGGCCACTCCTAACAGGAATTAGGAGTTGATTCTTGGAAATGTCCATGAAAAGCTTAGGGTGAAGCACATGGCCATATAAGTGCTATAAAAACTTTTTGAAGTTAAATGTAAGATTATGTATGTGGTGTTTCCAGTGTTAGTGTAAAACGTATGGTGCAATGCTTTATGCAACCATCAATTTGTTAACATTTTGAAATACTTACACTAACAGTAGATTTAAGTTAAAAGATACCTATCATTAGGCATAACCTTATGAAATTGAAATGATACTTAGTTTTCCAAACTAAGTGGGGGATTGTTAGATGTTAGTAGTTTGGAAAGCTAAGTTAAAAGTGTATGTGGATGTGATGATAGAATTCCATGTCCCATATTGGATAAATTTAAAGGCTTTCAAGCCTATATAAGTGAATATTTACATCACATATTGAATAATTTGAGGAAAATAAGTGTTAGACAAGGCAACCAACACCAAAGAGGGGGTGAATGGGTGTTGTAAAAAATTTCAGTTCTTTTCAATATTCCTTTGCAAAATACTTGTTATGAAGGTTATTGGGAAGAGCATAAAGCAAAACAACAATTATATCAATCAAAGAAAGATTTTATGATAATGTTTAGAGTAAGAGGCTAACAAATTTTCTTACAAAAAATAGAGCATTCAATAATTTGTAGTTTAACTTAATTCAAAAGCTTATTTTCATTTAAACTAGAATAATTTAAACTAGAATAACCATACAACCTCTTTTAACAATTGGGTTGAATAAAGTAGATATAGGAAAATGCATAAAGAAAATAATAACAATACATCAACCAAAATATCAAGAACAAAATAGAGCATCAAATGAGCAACATAAATTGTAAAGAGTAAAGGGATAGAGATGGAAAAATCTTAGATTTATCCTTGTTCTGCTCCAATCCAAGCCTATATCCAGTCTCCAAGCTTCCACTTGAGATTTCTCTACTAATTCCACAATTTAATTAGGCACTTATGGGCCTTCATAACATCCAACTCAAACTAGAGTTGTTTAACATTTTAAAACCAAAGAACACCTCCCTTCCTAGAAGAAAATCACTCCAAGAGATTCCACACTATTGTTTTCTCTTCCAAAGGATACACCACCTTGTCTTACAAAGATTGAAGATGAATAATATTGCTCAGAGAAACTCTCTCAATGAGTAGATACATAAAATGAAGATTTAAAAACTTAAATGATGTAAATTAAGTAAGTTTTGGCTCAATGATGATTGTTTCTCTCTCAAAGATGTTAAAACAAGATTAAGATTATACTATAGCATTTGATTATGCTTAAAAACTTGTTTAGAGGGTCATATATATAGGGTTATATGAAAAATAGCCATTAGACATGTAAAAAAGCCATTTAAAAGCTCCATTAGTCGACTGTTACTTTGGAAATTTGAATTTTGGAGATTCTGTGCTGCATTAGTTGACCAATGGATTCCATTAGTGGGCCAATGGCTTACCAAAGCTTTATCAATCAACCAATGGTTTCCATCAATCGATCAATGACTTTTAAAAGCTCCATTAGTCAACTGTTGCATAGAAAATAGTTTCAATGGTCATAATTTTTTCATTTAACTTTGTTTTTAGTGAATGACCCATCATTGGAAAGCTCTTTTAGTCTATGCAACAAGTTTCATATCCATATAGTTTGTGAGATATAATCAAAATAGTGACCAAATGTTAGAAAAAGATTTTTGGTAAAATTTATATCCCACTATATTTTAAGTTCAAACTTAGATTTTGAGACCCAAATTTTCTTGAGCTAATAAATGAAAATCTAAACCATTGAATTTTACAAAAAAACTTTTAGCCTATAGTAGATATACCTATTTAATCAATTGGCTATCTTGATGTAATCGATCTTTTAAATCTTCAAATCTTTAACTTCTTTAATGCTTAGAACATCTTTCTTGCTTGTTAATTCTTTGTGTAGAGCATTATATTGATATTTCGTTCTCTTCACATCAATGCTCATTCTTCTTTCCATGGACCATCCTACATAAATAGATTTAGCTTGCAAACCAAATAATTAGTCCAATTCATATTAACAACATGCAAACTTTAGTAGCAATTGGCACACTATTAATATTTTTATCATGTGTATGAGATTCTTGATGATGTATCCAATTTAGATTATATATAAGTAAGCATATATCATATAAGAGATGATTAAAGTATAAAGTATTACAAGTTAATGACGTATCAATTAAGCACACATTGATATTATATTTGTAATTTGTTTGTTACATATTTGTCATTATCAAAACTTATAATATAGAATCTTAAGGTCAACGATAAGTGCTATTAAATAATATTAATATATAAAAGCATTGACCACATGGCACTTGCATGTGCGTTGGATTGAAATAAATCCAACAACTCTTAATCCTAATATGTTGTCATATTTTATGATTCATTTATTTTAAATTATTTTATTTATTTATTTTCATTTGAACATTAAATATTTTAAATTTTTGAACAAGCACAAATTTTCATTTAAAGTTTCGATAGACATAAATTTTCAGAAGAACACCACTCTTCATAAAAGCTGCATTCATATAGATTCTTACTTTAAATAAGAATATGGGTAGATTATAAAGGATAGAAAAATTTGAATCATCCTATTCTCTTAGAATTCTTACTTTAAACCTTCAAAAGTTTTTCAGAGAGATTCCAGAAGTTGTTGTTTGTAATCTTTGAGTGCTTGGGGATAAATCTTAAGGTTGATTTGCCATATACCCTGTAGCAAACATAGTGAGGGCAGATATCACCTTAAAGAGAGTGCGACAACACATGTTTTTAGGCATTGTTTTCATCTTCTATATTTTTTGGACATATTTTCATCAACAATAGTTTGTTCTTATATCTTTGTGGTTCGTATATGAGGCCATATTTTGATAATTTTACTAACCTTGAGATCTTCCCTTCTTACCACATTTCATTTTTGTAGTACTTGTTGTTACAGTTAGTAGTTAAAAAGAGAGTTGTTAGATGCAGTAGGCTATTAAAGTCAGTATAACTACTTAAACAACCAGTCAAGTAGCAATTAGTAGCAGAGCTACCAATCGTAATGTTCGTTGCCAATAGAATAAATCTTTTCTATGTTTTTGAGTACCAAATTGGTAACGAAGCCTCTCAACCTTCCAGATGATGAGAGACATGTGCGCAAATGTTAATGAACAAGCAAAGGACTTCGAGCAAGAATTGAGTTAAGGGGTGGGCGAGGCATAAGTATCACTTGTCTTCGGGTAGCAGAGGCATGGGGAATTAACCTTAGTTTGGGTCGTATTAGCCAACACAAACTAGGAATTACACATTTTTGACAAAATTCTCTCGGATAGACATTTTCAAAATTCGATGAATATGACTTCAAAGGCTAGTCATTTTGCTGCCGATAATTCTTTAAAATTGAGTAGAACAAAGAATTTGCATGATCAGTTTGCACTTAGAGGGTCGGGCACTCCAATGGCATCAAACATTCATGGCCACAAGGCATTTGGGAGATGTTACATGGACAGATTACTTAGCTGCCATTGGTGTTCATTTCGATGACATCAAGAAAGTAGATCTGTCGGCTGAGTTGAAGAAACTAAAACAATTGGAAACAGTAGTTGAGTATCAAGAACAGTTTAAAAAATCTTTTCTATGTTCTGAGTACCACTTGTCTCGGAGGCTGATCCATTCTCACTATTATTTTATAGGGTTAGTAGTAAGGCCTTAGTCTCTTGGAGGAAGGAATACAAATTACTCGAGTTCTCAATTTCGGAAACTAAATTAATAACACAAATACAAAATGATAAAATCCAAAGGAAAAGAGGAGGAAGAATAGCATAATTCTCAAAACTAAATTTACACAATCGGAGTTATCAAATCTAACTCAATGAATGAAATGCATTATCCTCAAAAGAAAAAAAAATTATTTATGGCTTTTAAGACTTCAATGCTTCATTTATTTGGGTTCTAAACCTATAAAAACGCATTAAATTCAACCATAATCTATTGACATATATGAAACAAAAGTTAAACACACAAACTACTCCACATCACAATCAAACACAAAAATACCAGCTTAGCTATGAATCACTAAATTTTATTCATAAAAGCCAAGCTAAATTTATACTTGATTAGTCCCTAAAATGAAGCGACAACATGTATAAAATAGGGACACATAATTATTTATTTAAAAAATATTAATTATTTTATTTGTTTAGTTTATGCAAAACTGGTACAGTCACACTTGTGTGTATATACTTTTAAAATACATTGATGTTCTAAAATCCAAAGTGAATTTTATTTGCTAACGATTATGCATATAAACTCTTTTTTACTCAAAATAAATGTTTCACTTGTAGTGACTAAATTAATACTTTAGTCTTAAAAAATATTCTCTTTTCAAATTAATCTTAGAAAAAAAAAGCCTCTTAGTTTAGTCAGTGAAAAATCACTATCTTTTCAATTTGATTTTTCAACTTTTAATTCAGTACTTCAAATATTTTCTTTAGAGAATCATATTAAGATAAAATTGAATCCAAAAAAGCGAAGTTATCTTGGTATAACTAAGTTTTTTTTTTTTTTGGAAAGTGACCTTTACTTTTTCACTGGCATGGTTATAGCTAAACCCGTGGAGGTGAATACGACAACTACAAGTTGGCGAAAAGAAAAGTATACCATTCCGTAGGAAGAAGCATCTTGCCTTACAATGAGTCAAATTGAGTATGAATTTAGGTTAAAAAACATTTAAGTCGTTAGATTTTTTATTTATACTTTTGGATTGAGTCTATTGGGCTAAATAGATTTTTTTAGTCATGATTAAGACTATTTACTGCTTAGAACTTGAGATAAATAATATAACTAATTGTTATTATTACTTGTAAAATTATATATATATATATATATAGGAAAGTTATAAATATAAATAAATTACTATATTAGTATAAATCCTTTAGATAAAGAGTATTAATTTTTATTTTTTTATTAATATGTCACGTTACACAAAATTTTTTTTTAAATAAAATTTTTTTATTAAAAAAATTGATTCAAATTTTTCAAGCTCAAGTCAAATTCTTTTTTTTGAAAAAAATCTGAGTTTGACTTATTTTACTGAATGGATTTGTTTAATCAGACTATTTTCATGTTTGGGTTTTATTATTTTAACTGAAATTATTGAGTCAAGTGGACTTTTTAAATTATGATTAAATCAACTAAGAACCACACACTTTCATGGGAATCAAAGAAAAGGAAAGAAGCATGTGTGATTGTGAAACAGGGAATTAGATTCTACCATGTTGTCTTCTTCTTGCCTTTGCCCAAATGATTCTCACAAACAAAACCTAAGACACCCAACTTAACGTAACTGCACACTAATAAAATTCACCGAACAATTTGATTCTTGAGATATCCAAAACGTTTGTGTGTGTGTGTGTGTTCGCAAGTTCTGGTAAGATTGGGAGATTCTCTCCACTTTCTTTCTTTATTTATATCTCAACAAAAGAAAGTGTCCTTTTGTGCCTCCACCCCTAAAAGATGAGGTGATCATCACTGTGGGATCCCTACGTTCTGATTCCTAAATTCGAAGAAAGAGATCAGCCGCACATTAATTCTCATGTTTCATAACTAGCTTTTCCTCATATTTCTTTTTCAAATAATTGATTCCTTTATCTACAATAGATATCTTGCCACTTTTTTTTGGCCTTGAGAGGATGGCAAAACGGATAGCTTAGTTCATGATAAGATGATGTATAGTTTAGAATATTTAAAAATATAATTTTTTTTCTATGAGCTGGGGGGAATATATTGTCAGTAGAAAATGATACTTTTAGTAAAGTGTGATGGAACTATAAAAATTCTTCTATTTGGTTTTCTTTAATAAAGAAGATAAATTCTTATTGTAGAAAATCTAGATCATTGGATTTTGATTATTGAATTTTTACACATGATGAAACAAAAAAAAAAGACTATTTTTTATACACAAAAATATGTCATCTTGTGATTTAAAATATTAATATGTGTATTATGATAATTTTTTTAAAATGTTAATATTTATTAAAATCAATAAAAAAAAAGAGACTTGCACATTTTTAACTATTAAATAAAAAGTTAATAATCTAAATCTCTTAAATCCCCTATTATTGGGCCGTGTACCTTTTAAAGTTTTGAGTTCTGCGTGAATAAACCAACAATTGCCAGCCTCATTCAAAATTATGTGAAATTGTTCTAGTAATATAGTCTTTAATAACATAAAGTAAATAACTATAAACTTATGTTAGATGTTTTATATACCTTATGGTAATAATGCAATGTATAGATCCATGCATGATGGATCCAAATTGCCTTTGGGACCTGAAATAACCTACTGTTGATCAAGGATAAATATATATAGTCATATGTGTATGTGTATGTGTGTGTGTCTCTGTGTGTGTATATATATATATATATATCTCACATCTCCTTAATCAAGGATTTCGGAACTCTATAATTGTTTTGAGTTTTTCAAAGTTATTATGTAAATAATTAAAAATGTTATTGCAAAATGACATTTAATAAAAGTATTTGATTAACTTAATTTTTGTAATTACTACATATTATCATTAAACAACAACAAATGATATAATTAATTGCATTCGCAATATATGTAATAGAAACTAGAAGCTTTAATTCAAGAATTTTATATTTTTGAAAACGTTCCTGAAAGTGATCTAAAACATATTTTTGTTCTCAAAATTTATTCTTATAATATATATATATATATATATATATATATATATATATATATAGGTTATAGAATAACACTACGACAAGCTTTTTGGGCTAATCCCTTTCCTTCTCAAGAGGCATGGGAATCCATTGCAAAGCAAGAGGATCAGAAAAAGGGCACTGGCGGTGAACATTTAGCAGGATAATAAAAAGGGAATTCAAGGTGAAGGTTTAGCCTTGTTGGGTACGTAGAATGAAAGTGAATGAGAAAGGGAAAGAAAATAAGAATCGAAATAAATTTGGATGAAATAGAATCTTATAGTTCAAAATCATGTTTGCTATGATAAGCAAAAGAATAAAAGTAATAGCATTTTTTTTTTGGAGAGAGATGACTAAAGACCGAAATACTTCTTTTGATAAATATTGGCCCAATGCCAATTTTAGGCTGATCACATATTGACTAAAAATCCAACCCGATCACCCTTACATTTGATGCAAAAACAAATAATAACTAGAATTAATTTTTTATATATAAATAGATATTTCAAAAACTAAAGGATCCCCTTTGTGGTAGAGGGTTCAAATTGCATGCAATATGTAGCCACCTCACGCATAATAACTAAACTACAAATTCAACTTTTGATAATTGAACTTGTGTCCACACAGCAAAGATTTGAAAAAGAAAAATTCTTCGTACATTTTGTCAGTCTCTTTATGGATTGGACGAAAGATATACTCATGAGATGAGTCACTGTAACACAAGCATCTTGATCTGTTGCCATATGTTTCATGGCACATACTAAGTTACTTCGTCCTCTGTCCAATTCCACCCCCTTTTTCCGATCCCTTTTGTTTCTAACGAATTTGGCAAGAGCAAGCTCAGACAAATGAATAAAGAACGAAAAAACAAAACTAGAATTGCCAAGAGATATATGTATATTGGTGAATCAAGAAGTTGTAGGAGCATCAATTAGCATATGTGGTTCTCATGATTTAGGTTCGATTTTCTTTAATGAGAAACACTTGGAAAATAAAACCTTAGAAGTACTAGTTAATGCGAACAAATTAATGTAATTTTAAGGTGGTTCAAAATAATGACTCAATCTAATGACAGGGGCAGGAAGGTCTTTCTTGCTTTTTGTCCCTGTCATTCTCGAACCTCTCCATCCATGTCACCAATTTGCATCGTGAAGTATATTTTCTCGATCCCATTGGAACATAGGCCTACACGATCCCTTTTTATATTCTATGATGGATAAGTTGACTTTTATATAAAAGAAAAAAATTACATTATAAGGACTATAAATTTAAAGTATTTATTATATAAAAGACCTTAAATCTTAAAATTATCTTAAAAGATCACAAAATCAGATTTTATTTCCTTTTAAGTGACCCTGGTTTGGGTTGGCATCCTGAAACTTTCATTGTGTTTGAACATTAGATCCTATGATGCTTCAAAGCAAATAAAAGTCATTCCCAAAACAATTCCAAAACTTAAGGTACTTCATATTAATATATTAAACTTATGATCCTTAAATGTAATTTTTTTTATAAGAAATAAAGTAAATCTTTGAAAATAAAAATATATAAACATTAAATCAAATACACCCAAAAGATAAACAAATATAAAAAGTTTATTACTACATGATATAGAAGTATAAATATTAAGCATTACAGATGTACGTACGTACTAAAGCAATCGAATAAAATAAAAAGCATTATAGTATATAATTCCAACACTTATAGCATGGTCCTCTTCCTCTTCGTCCCTTTATTCTTTCCAAAAGAAAATCTACCTAGACACAGCTATCTCTATGAACTCAAATTCTCCTCATGATAGAGTCCCCAGAGACACTCACAATCTCGAACAAGAAAAAAATTCACTGCCATTTATAGAATCAAAGGATGGGTGAGACATTTGCCATAAACGAGGCACACAAACAAATATAAATAGGCATGGCCACATGCACTCGATCTAGCCATATTCAAACTGATCGTGTCAATTAATATTCAAATTCAAAATGCCTAGGGAAACAGATAGTCTTATAGTAGGACGAGTAGTGGGGGATGTTTTAAGCCCATTCACCAGGTCTGTCTCCATGAGGGTCTCTTACGGTCATAACAGAGATGTCGTCAATGGTCGCGAGCTCAGACCCTCATGCGTTGTTAACCGTCCTAGGGTTGATATTGGTGGTGATGACCTCAGGATCTTCTTCACTCTGGTACGTGCATCTAGCTTTACTATTGCTTCTCTCATATATATGCACTATTTGATCCACAAACAATAATATAGCCTTATGATCATCAAGTTCGCATGCAGATTATGGTGGATCCTGATGCACCAAGCCCGAGCGACCCCACCTTGAGAGAGTATTTGCATTGGTGATTTCCCTCTCTCACTTGTTCTTCTTGTTACAAATTAATTAGTATGTGTGAACATGATGTATATATATATATATGTAGCTTTGCTCACTTAATCTGTGTTCTCTTCGTTCAAGTTTTGTGTACGTGTACTGCAGCACCACGTACGTGTGGTTTAATTTATAAGTGTTTAAACTTACCATGGGATTTATTCGCTTCCTGTGGCAATTCCCATGCATATTTTAACAAAAATAATCATATAATTAAAGTCCTTTTTTGCTGACTATATATATTGATGCCTATAGGTTAGTAACTGATATTCCTGCGACAACGGGTCCAAACTTCGGTAACTTTTCCTTTACTTTTCTCGACTTTTCTTGTCTATATATATAACTTTTTATTTGATTCTTCCCTGTGAAACATGCGTAAAGTTATTGATGATGGGAAATGAAGGTGATATATATATATATATATATATATAAAATATGATGTATATTATAATGATATGTGTGTGGTGTATATATAGGGCAAGAGATTGTGAGCTATGAGAGTCCAAGACCAACGGTGGGGATTCATCGGTATGTGTTTGTGTTATTTCGCCAAATGACGTCACGACTGAACGTAGATACACCTGGCTGGCGTCAGAATTTTAACACTCGAGATTTTGCTGAGCTTTACAATCTTGGCTCACCTGTCGCTGCTGTTTTTTTCAACTGCCAACGAGAAACTGGTTCTGGTGGAAGGAGAAGATGATAATTGATTTCTTTTGAATTATGTCCTTGCAATTATTATTATTGTTGTCTACGATTTTGGCCAAAAAAAATAATTATCTATAGACTCATAGTTTTATTCGAATAAATCAAGTAGATGATCCACCGGGTGTTTTTGATCGGATCGAGTAGGTCAATTATACAATCTGCTTTAGATATCACCTCATCAATGTACTGAGAATATACTATGACATAGGATAGAATAATTGTTAATGAAACCAATCTTGTACGCCTTTAGATATATAATATGAATATGATATTTATCTACTTGTGTTTTTAGTACTCGTTTCTGTTTTGCTTGCAAATTTGATCAGTTCCAATTTGTTTCATAAGAAAGTACCATCCTATGCAATATTACCTATAATAATACCACCAAAAGTACACAATATCTATTGCAAATTTGTCGTAATATATCATATTCGTGTCCAAATTACTTGGACCTTCACAGATTTGAGGTCTGGGAATTAAATTCCAAAATCAGATGAGAGGTTTCCGAATACACCTTCCTCCTGGTTGAAAGATTTTTAAATGGAAGAAAGAACAACCAATTAAAGATATATTGTGAAACATTCTAAAGAAAGTAACTTATTTTGAAGAACTCAAATAGGGAAGAAGGACATGGCTCAACAATAAGAAGTATTCTTCTTCTTCTTCTTCTTCTTCTTCTGTAAAAAGAAAAAAAAGAAAACGAAAACAACAACAAGAAGAAGTATTCCCGGGAAAATTCAAAGGATTACTCTGTTCTCAGACATATAATTACAAAAGATGCTTGAAGACTATTGGCCTAAATTACAGTATATAGTTAGTATCATTTGCTATAGGGAAATTCGATAAACACACTTTCGAAGGATTGAAGGATTTGGGAAACTACAGATTCAGTACTTTTCCTTTGGCTGGACGGAACGAGCATTTAATAGAGGTTGTAAAGCTTTAACTACGATGCTCATATTTGGCGTTAACCCGGCATCATATTGCAAACACAATGCAGCAACAGCAGCCATCTATACCAATATATAACCCAAAAGAAAAAGTGGATAAACTATAAACCATAATATCATCTAGAATTTGCATGAAAACAAAAATCACGTAGCTGACAAGTTAAACAATATATACATATAGTATTTTATCTATTGAAGCTTTATAAAAATAAAATAATAAGTGTGTAAATGAATTTTAGATGGTAAATGTTGTAGCATCATCATTGATATGAAGGATCAAGCATATCAAGTACCGCTTCAACTCAAAAGCTTAAGCTGTGAAAAGCTAAAGTCGTCAAAAGCATATTTCTTAAATGAAGGTCTATCAATAATCAGTCATACTATAATATCAAACATTTTAAAAAAATATTTTATTAACTTAATTATAGTAATTAATACAAATTATTATTGAACAACAACAAATAATATAATTAATTGCTTTCGGAACGTATGTAATGGAAATTAAAAGCTTTCATTCAAGAATTTTATATTCTTGAAAATGTTCCTGAAAGTGATCTAAAACATATTTTTGTTCTCGAAAGTTTTCCTTATAAAATTTATATGTTTTTTGGGTTAAAGAATAACACTATGACAATCTTTTTGGGTTAATCCCTTTTCTATTCAAGAGGCATTGGAATCCATTGTCAAAAAAAGGGTGTGACACCCCTAACCTGAAATATGTGACTGGCACGAAGGGTGTGAACACTCCATCAAACAAAAAGTATATATATTTTAATTTAAAAAGATGAAGAAGAAGAAAGAGTAAGATGAAAAATAAAACTAAAATTAAAAAACACAAACCAAAAAAGTCAAATAATAAATTTCAGAAAATGAAATAACAAAGTTAACAAAAAAACCACAAAAAGCCAAAATTAGGAGAAGAAAATAACAAAATAAGGGATTCCAATAAAGTTTAAAAAAAAAAAAAACAACTTGAAACCAAAAATAAAATGGAGAAAATGAAATAGCAAAATGAGAAGGGAAAAAGCAGAAAATAAAAGTTGAAGACATGAAAATCATAAAAAAGGAAGGCTGTAAAAACAAAAAAAGAAAGAAGAGAAGAAGCTTAAGACAAAACAATAAAAGAAAAGACAAATGACCTCAATTAAAGAAATCAAACAATGAAGAGAACAAGGATAAAAGAAAAAAATGTGGCAGCCTCGCTCTTTGTAGGTTACACAAGAAAAGGTGGCTATACATAGGAGCTATGTTAGGAAATTTCTCATACTTACAGCCTCATATCGCCTAGCTCTGCAATATGCTCATATGAAGTAAGGTTAACATTAAGAAGGAATGGGGTTGAAGCTCTCTCCTTTAAGCTCGTCACAGGGAAGGAAAGAAGCATTAAATTGGAGATTGAGACGTGAGTGAAGGCTGAGGACCCAAAACCGAAATGTAAGAGGAGATCATGGTGGGTTCTAATATATGGCAATGGGAGAAAGATATAGAGGGGAGGAGAGGTGTGAAGTTCTAGGAGAGAGATAAAGAAAGTTTGAGGGAAGGAGAGAAAAAAGGTAGGGTCAGGCCGGAGAGAAAAACTTAAGGAAGAAGAAGAAGAAGAAGACAAAAGGGGTCCCTATTTTCATGCTAAAGGAATAGGGATCTGATAAGGGCTGAGACGAGTGAAAGTAAGAAGGTTGAGAGGAACCCACGGGAAGACTGTCCTATTTTAGTGCCCTAAAGTAGGGAACAACAGAGGAGAAGAAACAAAGGGATCTCAGGCACTTAGAGTTGAGGACAAAGAAGAAAGGTTGAGAGTAAACAAAAAAACAAAGAAAGAAGAATAGTGAAAGGAAGGAAGAAGAAGGAAGGAAAGACTGAGGGGTTTTGGAAGAATGAAACACTCGAATATTCAAACTCTGTTGCTGTGTTGTAACACAGAGTTCCATGAGACATATTGGACAAGAAGTTGGTGGAGTACAGGTGTTCGAACAGAAAAGCAAGCGAGAGTGATGAAAATTGAGTAAAGCTTGTATCTCAGAGAGTAAGTCTACATGGTTTGGTCTTAGATGTTTGATTTTGCCAAGTACATACATTTTCTATGCAGTAAAGTTCTGAGGAGGCAATGGTAGTTTACATGACTATAAAGGGTGACCCAATTGAACTATGGTAGGATTGAGTTAATGTGTTTCAACCCTATGTTGTTTATCCATTCAGGTTTGGCTTTATAACAGTTCTTGTTTGGCATGATTACTTCATTATGTTTTATTTCATGAAAGTGGGCTATTCCATGTTGTTATGGACTTCTTTTTAAAGCTATTTAAGTTCTCTGATGTTCTACCAATGGCTTTTCGAACCATTAGTTGATGAATGAGATAAATGTATTTACCTTCTTGCCATTACTGATGAAAAGCATGATGGCCCATGAATCACTAAATGTATTGGGCTCTGTATATGATATCATGCATGAAACTGATGCAGCACGTTTTTCTTTTCTTTATTTACTTATTCCTTTATTTCTATTTTTATTTTATTTTTATTTCATTTTTCTTGACAAGTGGGGTGTCTGTTATGTGGGTTGGATAATTGATATATTTTGTTTGGATATGATTCATATTAAAGATTCATCCCTTCAAGAATATTTGATGTGATTTTATTGAAATATAATATATGAAATTGAATAAGATATTTTCCTTCTTCAAATTTTATCTTGAAAGATTTTGTTTATTATTTTATTTTATTCTAAAAAATAAAAATAAAAAAGTTGTTTGAAAGATTATTTCCTCACTCAGAACTATTTTAAAAAATTATCGTGTGAGATCATAGGTCTCTGCAGGCATTTGAGAGTTAACTGATAGAGGCCATGTGAGATCTTTAATTTCCTTAGGCCTTGAAAGTTAACATGCAAATTTTAAAATAGTAGAAAAAAAATCATAAAATTGAAAAATCCTAACAACTCCCTTTTCATTATAATTTCATGTCACTTTCAAAATTTAAATAAAAAAATCCAAATTCCAAAAAATCCAAAAAATAAAAAAGAGAGAAAATGAAGAGAGCAAAGGAGTGAGATTGCATTGATTTCATGAATTAAAACATACCAACCAAATCTCAAATTCGTTTTGTTCACAAAAACCAATTTAATTTCATCAATCTTGTTCTTTTCCCAAAAATAAAAATAAAAATCACAAATAATTTCTTTCACATTTCAGATTGTTAATCACCTCATGTACTTGAGAATTAACTAGTAGTGGCTGCATGACATCCTTAGTCTTCTCAGGTCTTGAAAGTTAATATCTGTGTTAAAAAATACAAATATGGAACAATTCTAAAATTAAAAAAAAAAGGTTTATTTTGCCTGTTATTTGTAATTAAAAATCCTAAGAATACTTTTTCATAACAATTTCACTTTCAAAATTAAAATAAAATCCAAAAAAATTAAAAAGAGAAAATGAAAGGAGCGATGTAGTGATATTAAATTGGTTTCATAAATTAAAACATACCAACTAAATTTCAATCTTGTTTTGTTTGCAAAAATTTGTTTAATTTCAACTCTCCTGTTCTTTTCATGAAAAATAAAAACCATCAACCAACTGCCATGTATTCTTACGTTGAACTACGTGGACTTTGATCCCTATTGTAGGGAACGTAAACCTTAGGCTCTGATCTTAGGTCAAGTTCGCCATTGTAAATATTTTTTTTTCCTTTATTTTATTTTCTTAATTTCTTTATTATTTCTCTTTTCTTTTTTGGCATGTAATTAATAAGAATAATCAAAATTAAAATTAAGGCCATACGTGTTTTACATAATTAACTTTGGGCAATCGTTCTTAAGAATGAGTGTTGTGGGGTGCCTAACACCTTTCCCATGCATAACTGACTCTCAAACTTGATTTCTAGTTTGTAGACCACCTTATCATTTTAATTGGGTTTCCAAGGTTTTCCATCAAAAATTTTGGCAGCGACTCTTAAATTTTGTTTTCATTTTTTTAAGCAAAAATTAAGATTATTCTTTTTCTCTTACTGAGCGGTCACATTTCGGGTGTGACAAAGGGTGAAGCATACCCCACCTTTGTGAACCAATAGAAAGGCATACAATATGATCAAGTTAATCACTGATTCCCATAAGGGATATATGTAATTATATCAATCGGTTAATATTTACAATCTATATGGAGTGAAGATAAATAACTAATTCATTACATGACTTTTATGTGGAAATTTTGACAGAGTCCCCCTCTGAAATATAGACTTCCTAGAATTTTCATAGACAAACAGACATGCACATCAAAAGTATAGAGAGCTCTGCTCTCACAAAAGGTCTCAATCAAATAGTTCAGTACATATACAAAACAAAAGAATACTCTTGCCCTTGTGAACAATGCAGGGCTTACCAAAAGAAGTCTATCGGGATGCTACGGTATAGAGGAAGGTCTAGGCTCAGTGTTGCTATATGAAAAAAATTAGAGAAGTGAAGGTGAATGACAAACACTCAGTGAGTAAATAACACTAACTATACTGAGAAGGGAACAATCAAACAATAGAGTTTTTCACAACCATGTATTTTCTTGAAATCTATACATCTTTAAAAATCAATATGAATAGTACCAAAATGAGGAAAACTTTGTTAATCTTCATATAAAACCTTAAACAAAATATAAACGAATCTTGAACAAGAATGAATAAATTTAATTGCAACATAATGGCATCCAATTAAAAAAAAAATGCTTAAAAATATCCAAATCAAAACTAAATGCCCATGAATATCCAACTGAACCAATAGTAAATTGGTAATTATGTACTAGCATATGCTAACAATGATAGTACAGTACAATGCAGTAATGAGTGGTGAGCAAGTAAGCTCACAATCAGTTAGTAATACAATAAAAGGCTTTAGTACAATAATATGGTACATGGTGCACTATGGCTAACGCCCACTGTCGTTAGCTAGAGGGTTCTGCATTAGGCGTATTCATAGAAAAAAATTTTCATTATTAATAACATAATCAATTTGCAAATAGATAAGTAGTGGTTCTTCAATCCAGAAAGTTAACAGTAATAAAATTTATTCAGAAAGCATACAGAAATCATATAAAGACTTTTCATTTAAATCTTTATAGAAATCAATCAATAAAGTAGTCATCTCACAACAGTAACACTTCAAATTTCCAATGTAGTAAATCATATAGTATTTAAATCATTATACAAAAATCAATACAATTGTAAATGAAACTTATGATAACATTCAATAGACTTTTGAAGAAAATAGAATAATTCTCAAAAGTAAACAGTCTTTCTTGGGAAGCCTATTCCCAAGGCACTAGAGTGTACAAGAATTGCTAATTAACAAAGGAAAATTTTGAAATACAGAAAACAAGTATAGCTAGTGATATTTACTCACTTAAAAAGGGATATACCAACATCTTCCTAACTCCGTATACAAGCTCCTTGGTGAAAGTTAGTCCTATACACCTATAATATCAAATAAAGTGCTCTCAGCTTCTAATATCCAAAAAATAATCTAACTCATTCTATCTATCTATCTATTTCATTTAGCTATTTACTTGCTTTAGAGCCATAATATAAGCTTTATTGTTTATAACTTTTTTTTTTTTTGCAACAAAGTTTTCCATAATTATCACAAACTCCACTCATACTTCATACTTTTCAGTAACTTGATAACTTATGCTAATGGTCCAAATTTATTCTTAATATTCAATAATGCTTAAGGCCTTGAATCTTATCAAATATACATTGTTATGCACTGTGCAATTTCAACAATTTACGATTAATACCAATGTGGCTTTAAAGATCATCTAACTAAGTTTCAAAATCCTTCATTAAGCTACTATTATTATTCATAGCCATTTAATCAAGTCCTAAGAGACTCCCTATTAAAATTCTCAACCTTTTTCTCTATGGAAAATTTAGGAAAAATCAAGATAAATATTAAATTAACTAAAAATTTAATATGATAACTTCTAATAGCCTTAATTCACTTCCTATATGCTTAATGATATCAAAGAAGTCCAAAAACTTCGAATTGTATTTCCCTACAAATATACACATACACTTCTAAATTGAGGTTTTTCAATCCTGAAGCTAAAACTCACAATTGATCAATGTTTCTAGGGAGAGAGGTGTAAAAATTACCTAGAATATGAAGCCTTAACTCAATTTGATGAGATTACATCAAATTGAGCTCAAATTCCCCACTTTTGTGCATGAACAGTGCAACTCATGCATGAACAGTAGCAAAATTGGGTTTTCTTTGATTTTGAGCCAAATTGGTGAAATTGATTAGTTTAAATGATAGAGAGAGGTCTGAAAAGTCATTAAGAAAGTGAAACCCTAACAAAATTTTCAAAGAACAACTAGAAATCATGCCAAATTCGTTTGGATTGCGAAGAACACGTTGTGAAGAGGGGTTTCATGGTTCTGAGAGTATTAGATGCAATTGATTAATGTAGATGGGAAAGAATAGTTTGAAAAACACTAGGAAAGCAAAACCCTAAGCTAAATCAAAGAGGAAGAGCACCAATTTAATGGATTTATAGCTCAAATCGTGGCAACTATGTCCACAAGAAATCTTCTTGTTTTTTGGTCAACTGGAAGCCAGAGAAGGATGCTCCTAAGCCAGTGAAACTGCAGTAGGGACTAGCGACCTCTGATGAGCTTAAACAACAATGAACAATAGTAGAAAACTCAGATGGCTAACTTACATAGTGAAAATGTTGGGAAAGAAGGAAAATGCAAGAGAAATGGGGAAATGTTGGGAAAATATGGTAATAAGGATATTTAAGTAATTTTATGGGGAACACTTGGAAAATATTAGAACCCAAATTTTGAAATTCCTAATTTACGCACTATGAGATTCAATTATAGATTTGAAAATACATAAGATAAGGTTCAAGTACTCATGTTGGTTTCTAACTCCAGTATAATACTATCTAACTTTATATTTAATACTTCTTAAATTTCCTCTTTGAATGTTTCATCATTATTTATCATTTATACTTATCTCAAGTGTATTTTCTTCCTTTATCTAGCTCTTAAAATTAAAAAAAAATTCACCTAAAGTAACTTAATTTACATATGATTTTTTTTAGGTATTACAAATGGCATTAGTGGTGATAATTTGGCAAGATAATAAAAAGGGAAGTGGAGGTAAAGATTTAGCCCTCGCTTGATTTGTAGAAAGAAAGTGAATAGGAAAAGAAAAGAGAATGAAAATGAGTATAAATTCTGATGGAATGGAATCTTATGGTTCAAAAATCCTATTCGGTATGAGAAGTAAAGAAATGGGAATAATAAGTTTAGTTTTATAGTAAAGTCCAAAATTTCCCTTTTGATAAAAATAAAAAAATATTAACAAAAAGTAAGGCCTCAATCTTGAATTTGTTTCCCATCATTTGCTTCACTTGCTTGTTGTTGCCCCTTCATTGTGCAGTACCAGAGTTGCAAATGACTTTCTGTGTAGACGCCAGAGATATGGGTGTGACTTAGTGTAACATTTGTAAGTTTTGTTCTTAGAAAGAGTAAAAGCATCAATGTCTTGGTGTAAGTTGTTAATCAAATAAGAATCTCCATTTAATGGTAAGGCATTGGCACGTTGATATTGATGACAAGGGTTCAAGACTTAGCTTCCTCCTCCCTTAGATTTTTTTAGATGCTGCCATGTGTCCACAAAGCAAAATGACCAAATTACCTTTATTGCCTTTCTCTTCTTTCCTGATCACATTTTTTATAGAACCTTCAGTGGCTTCATATTCTTTCTTTGGGGTATGTCTCTCGATCTGCACTGTTCCATCACCTGCTATCACTCTGACCGACATCTTCTTGTCACCGACAAATCATTTTTGATCTGTGGCTCAGTTTTTTGGCAAATAACATCTCTTTTTTGGTTCATGTTTGGCAGTTGCGGGAGAGAGATTCCAGCAGTTTTTGGTGAGTTTTTGCTCGATTTTTCATGGAGATATTGGTGGTAGATTGATATTCAATCCTTTCCCTTTAAATTTTAGTCTTGGAAGCATGTTTTTAGACAATTTTCGAGATTGGTAAATGGTAGTTCTCCTAAGGACCAAACTAAAAATTTTCCAAATTTTTAGGGTTAAACATAGAATTGTGGAATTCTAGAATTTAATGACTAAAGCTAGTATTTTAGGCATGATAAATTGTTCTAAAGTGATATGTATTGATGTTTATCTAGAAACTTGGTTGAAGGTGAGATATGTATTGATGTTATCTAGAAACTTGGTTGAAGGTAAAAGGAAGATTTAATGTATGGCAAGTTGGGATGTAATTGAATAATTAGTAAGTTCATAAGGAAGTGAATTAAAGTGATGAGAATTGAGCAAGTCTTGTGGTGGAATCAAGGAAAATAAGCCATGACTAAGGTTTAAATCAAGGAAGATTTAATGTATGGCAAGTTGGGATGTAATCAAATAATTAGTAAGTTCATAAGGAAGTGAATTAAAGTGATGAGAATTGAGCAAGTCATGTGGTGGAATCAAGGAAAATAAGCTAAGACTAAGGTATGATGTTTTTTTTGTGGTAAATAAGGAGGTTTAACATGAGTTTGGTTATGGAAATGATATGAACTAAAAGAAGAAAACTCTTCTTAATTTGATCTATGTGTTGAGTTGATATTATGGGTTGGTATGAGAATTATAGATATTTTGGTTGTTTTTAGTAAGTCTTTTCAATTTATGAACTTGTTAAGAGACATTGGAATGAGCCTAAATTAATGTGTATTGGTGATGGTGGATTAAGGAAATTGTACTTTTGTATTATAGGGATTATCTTGTAGAATATTCTATAACCAAGAGAAATGAGGCTAGGTTATTTAGAATACTTCACCCACTAAGTAAGCAGTAGCTCTTCTAACAATATGGCATGTTAAGTGATGTTGTTTACAGTTTACATCATTATATAGTGGAATAGCTTGCTAGACTTGATTAGTCTTGAATTATGAATTGTATGTGATGCCATGTAAAGACCATAAAAAGAGTGTTGTATGAAAAGTGAGTACTAGATGTGTTAAATAGCGTGAGCTTGTGCCTTACGACCGTCGGATTTAAATTACCTAAAGGCTAAGTACCCATGACTGATGATAAAGTTTCCTGAGGACTATGGATCCTCGATCGATAAATCTATTTTTCAAGGGTTGTGTACCCTTGACTGACTTGATTTCCATGGAAATGAATCCATGACTATTATTTTATGTTGCATGTAATTAATGCATGTTTATGACTTATTATGGAAGGTTTGAAATGTTAGTTCATAGAGAACTAATCATTTTAAAAGGTTGGTGCCAACAGGTATTGTCGTAACCAACCTTTCAGCAGAGAGAATAAAATGTGGGTTAAATTGATTCCCGAAATGAATCTTGAAAATCAATTTACCGGAGTCACCACTAAAATTTTTAATGGAAAACTTTGGAAAACCAATTTAAAACAAAAAGAAAAGGAAAAATGGTCTACGAAATCAATGAGGGCTTCAGGAGTTTATTTGAGTGTGGGGAAGGTGTTAGGCACCCCATAACACCCGTCTATAAGGACAGTTATCTTAAACTAGTCAACTGAAATAGAATATGACCTTAAATTTATCTCAATTACCCTTTATTGACATGCATGCCTGTTAAACATAGAAGACAAAAACGACAATAATGGAAGCAAATGGATAGATATTTACAAAGGGTGGACTTGACCTAGGATGAAAGCCTAGAACCTACGTATCCTGTGATAGGGATCAAAGTCCATGTAGTTCAACTAAAAGGGTGTGTCTATTGGTTGATGATTTGTAAATTTTGTGATGAGAACATGAGGGTTTAAATTACACAGATTTTCATAAACAATATGGAATTAGAATTTAGTTTGTGTGTTATAATTTATGACAACCTGATTAATCTAACTCTTTGATCTCTTCATTTTCTCTCTTTTTAATTTTTTGTTTAGTTTTGGAATTTTAACCCTTATGTAAATGAAATGATAATGGGTGAAGATTTTACAATTTTTGGGGGTTTAGATTGTTTGGAATGAAACCAAAATATTTTTAGATTTTTGAATTTATTTATTTTTGGATTTTTAAAATTAGAATTTATTGTTAAAATTGGAACGAAATTAAAATGGGAAGCCATTTTTCAGAATTTTTGAATTTATATATTTTTTGGGTTTTTGGATTTTTTTAATTTTGAAAGTGGGATTATAATTAACAGGATTTTTCATATATATATATATATATTTATTTATTTATTTATTTATTTATTAGAATTTATTTTGAACTTTAAACTATAATGGAAAAATATTTCTATGATTTTTGAATTTATGATTTTTGTATATATATATATATATATATATATATATTTAAAATTAGAATTTATTTGAAACTTAAAGTAAAACTAAAATGAAAAATATTCTTAGGATTTTTAGTTATATAATAGGTAGAACAAACCTCCCTATTTTTTAATTAATTCATCCCAATATTTTAAATGTTAATTTTTGAAACCTAAGGAGACTCAAGGTCTCACGCAGTCTCTACTAATTAACCTATGAGTGGCTAAGGAGATGAGTGATCTCATGCGGGAGCCCAAAATATGGAATAAAATATTTAGGAATTCTCAGGATTTTATTTTCATATTTTTGAAGGATTTTGAAATTAGAATTCTTTTAGTCTTGTTTTAATAAAACCAATTTTCCAAAGCCTACAGAGACCCAAGTCCCATATGACATTTTTAATTAATTAACTTTTTATAAAGCACAAACTTAATTATTTTGTAAATAATGGAAAATATTTAATTAAAGTATTTATTTTTGCATTATTATTATTATTATTATTTTTAAAACAAGTATGTACTAATTTTCGAGATCTAAGGAGATTAAAATCTCATATGACCCTAAGCACTCAAGGAGAATAATAATGATTTTATAAATAATGGAAAATATTAAAGTATTTATTTTTGTATTATTATTATTATTATTATTTTTAGAACTAGTATGTACTAATTTTTGGGTCTAAGGAGATTAAAATTTCACACGACCCCAAGCACTCGAGACGAATAATATTCTCACATGATGATTTTGTAAATAATGAATAATATTTAATTAAAATATTTATTTTTGCATTATTATTATTATTTTTAAAATGAGTATGTACTAATTTTTGGGGTCTAAGAAGATTAAAATCTCACACGACCCCAAGCACCCGAGGAGAATAATGTTCTCACACAATGATTTTCTTAAAACCTTACTTGTAAGGCCAAAATTAGTCTTACATTGACATAAGAAGATAAAATAATAATAAAATAAATAAATAAATGAAAGGAAGACATCGAAAATATGGGAAAGCAATAGGTCAACCCACGACAATTTTGCCATGCAAGTCCAGACCTCTCCCATGCATTAACCATATCTATAGTCTTGGTATACCTATATATATATATATACACACACACACACACACACACACATAAAAACCTGATAAAAGAAAAAAAATGGATTAGGAAAAGAGAAGCACAATCATTTATATACACACGCACACATATATATATATATATATCTATATATATACACACACATATGTATAGATATATATAAACATGATAAGAGAAGAAAAATGCATTAGGAAAAGAGAAGCACATCCATGTATATACACAAACATGTGTGTATATATATATATATATATATAAACATGATAAGAGAAGAAAGAAAACATCAGGAAGAAAGGAGCATACACATCTAAAGCCTGCGTTTCTTCCCCTGTTCAGCGAAGCAATGATAGGGGCGTTCCTCCATGGTGGCTCTACTCTTCAGTGTCTTCTCAGCCATCTTCCTCTCATCTCGTCTGCTTCATCAACTTCCTCCTTCTTAGTATCACGTCGGCCCTCTTACCTTTTCGCGTTGCTCCACTAGCTTTCTCTCTCTCTCTCTGCCTCAACACTCTCGGCCCCATCGTTTCGAGCCTTCTGCACCAGCTCCCTCTCCTCTTTCTTCTTCTCCTTCCTTCTTCTTCTCTTATCTCCTTCTTGATCCGTGGCTTCTTCATTCCAGCTCGGTCTCTTCTCCTTTTCTTCTCCTCGGTCAATTCCCTGCTTCTCAGTTCGTGGCTCTTCTTCCTTTCCTTCTACCTCTTTCCTTCTTCTCCTCTACTCTTTTTCCTTCTTCTCCCCTCGGCACACTAGGCCTTCTCTTTTCCAAAATGCTCCTCCTTTCCCTCTTCCTCCAGAACCTTTCTTATCAATCCGTCTTTGTACGTCTTCAGTTTTTTCAGCCTTTTTAATCCCCTTTCTTGGTGCACTCAGCCTTATCGTTTTAGCTCCTTTATCTGCTTCTGTTCACCTTAGCTTTTCAGTAGCAAATCCCCTCTTCCATGCCGTGCCTCTTGCTCTTTTCTCCTTTTTCAGCCTCTTTGTGTCCTTTTGTCTCCTATGAGTGTGTGTGTTCATGAGTGTGTGCAAGTGTGAGTAAGAGTGTTGAGTGTGTAAGAGCAAGTGAGAGAAAGCTTGCCTTTTTATTTTAATTTTAATTAGGTGGCTTTTCTTTCCTTTTTGGATTTGGATCAATTCAAAATTTTTGACTCTATTTAATTTTCTTTTTGCAAGATAATTAACATGTCTTTACTTCAAATATTTATTTTGAATTTTTTCTCTTTTGATATTTTTGGTTTTGTATTTGGTTTATCCCATTTTTAATTTTTAATTTTTCTTTTTGCATTTTTGTTTTAATTTTGTATTTTGTTTTTTCTTATTATTATTATTATTATCATTATTATTTTTTTATTATTTTGTCTCCATATTTTATTTAATTTTATTTTGTGACTCCAATGTTGCATTTATTTAGTTATAGGAGTAACCAGTTGATCTATTATGTAGTTATTAATTATTATTATTATTTTTAGGTGGGATGTTCACAGTTGCCTCTCTTTGCTTGTCTTTTAAGTTAGGGAAGTGGATACGGTGAAGAAATGACCTAATCTTAAAAGCAACCAAAGACGTGAACACACCATTCGTTACGTCGAGGAAAGACAAGTTTAAATCCATGCCTAGAAAGGACAATGAATTACCTGAACATGATGCAAGGATTTTTTGAATGAAAATAGCCTGGACACGATGCAGGACTTTTGATAGAAAATGTAAATTACCCTAGACATGATGCAGGACTTTGATAGAAATGTAAATTGCCCTGGACACGATGCAGGACTTTAACAGAAATGTAAATTGCCTTAGACACGATGCAGGACTTTGATAGAAATGTAAATTGACCTAGACACAATGCAGGACTTTGACAGAAATTGTAAATTGCCCTGGACATGATGCAGGACTTTGATAGAAATGTAAATTGCCCTGGACACGATGCATGACTTTTGACAAAAATGTAACTTGCCCTGGACACGATGCATGACTTTTGTGTTGATTTGAAGAGAGGTATTCACCTTGCATGGAATATGCTATCACGTAACGCTATGCATGCACCTATGTGAGATGCATACCATCGTGCTCAAACTATAACATGATTCATCTGCTTGTCAAGCTTGTCATCTTTATGACCATAATGTTTCTTGGAAGTGAATAGATCCAAATTTTGTCGAGTTTTTGTGCTTGACATTTGAATCGTTATCTTGTGAACCTTCAGAATGATCTTTCTTGAACAAATAAAATGCTTGTACCAAGGAAGGATGTGACTCTTTTGGAAGCACCTCTTGGTTATCTGTGAGATGTGATATAACATGTGTTGTGCACTAAATGCATAGTGCATATGTTTTTTTTTTTTTAAATATAAATTCTGCACATGTGGTGGATGCACAAGCGAGATATACAATGAATGTGGAGAATCATTTATGCATGAGATATGTAGGTTTTTGAAGGATAATGAAAATTTCGTTCACTTTGATATATTCCAAAATGATGCCTATACCTTGGCCATTAGAAATAAGAGAACGTTATGTGAGCATAGACCTTCTACCTTTTACTTTGGAAACTAGAGGGGTGAAATATTAAGTTATAGTTCATGCTGGTTGGAAAGAAACCCATACTGTCTAACCAAGCCTTTTTTGTTGTGACCTTTAATTCATCATTTCAAAAGCCGATGGTTCGTATAACTTTATCTCTTCAGGTCAACACTTGGCAGGTTTAGTTTCCTTTCCTTATGGTAGACCCGGAGACATTGAAAATACTTTAATCTCTTTTTATGAAGTAACCTGGTAACGAAAGTAGAAATGCCTAGACGTGTATATGTTTCACACTTTAAGCTTCATCCCAGTAATTGCATGGAACCACTTATTTAAAAATTATGGGTGTTTCTGAAATGCGTATCATTAGACAATACTTTAAATGAAATTATTCACTTGAATATTTATTTTGCATATTGAATGCATGGAGCAATTATAAAGGGAATACGGTTATGTAGAAAGAAGAAGAGTAATAAGAAGCTAGTATGTTAAATGAGTAAACAACTTTATTTTGAAAATAGATCACATGGTCCTAAGGAAAGTGGGTGATAAATTGGATACAAATGCAAAGGAGAGCAAAAATGGCAACTAGAATGACTTTGACTGTGAACACCCCATCCTTAATTACTTAATTATTTAATTAATTGATACACCAATTAATTAATAATTAAGCAAATAAAAAAATTTTAAAACGATAAAGCTTCGAATGACATTCTCTGGGGACAAGTTGAAATTAAAGATAAATAATGGAAGACAATTAAATAAACTCAAAATTTAAAAATAAAATTAGCTAACTATAATAAATCAAGGAAAAATTATAAAAGATAAAAAGAATATATAAGAAAAAAATTAAAAATAAAAAAATAAAATAAAAGTTAACTAATTATAATGGTAATAATATATATATATATATAATAAAATTGCAATTGGAAGATGTGACGGTGATAGCGACAGTGAAAAGAAAAGAAGGCGGCTGTGAAAAGAAAGGATGAAAATTGAGATGTGATAGTCTCAATGGGCACACTGCTTATTGAATAAGTAAATCTCATGCTTGTGGAAAAATGGTGGGGTGCAGTGATTGTTGGTACTGATCATACTTTGATTGGCTTATTGACGCTTAGAGACATTTAAGAGAATAGCAAATTTGCAAAAGAATGACAGGGAGGGAGAGGCAGAAACATCACAACCCTTATCACTTCCGCTCTGATTGGTTCCAGAGTCATTTCGAGAACGAACATGGTTGCATTCAGGTCCTCCAAAGGTTCGACAAGAGATCCGAACAACTTCGCGAGCTCCAAAACTTCCGTGTCGTGGAGTTCAAATCTAAACCCAAAACTCTCATTCTTCTCCACCACTCTGATGCTAAGTACCTCCTTATCGTCCTTAATGGAGAGGCCATTTTTACTATTGTGAATCAAAACAACAGAGAGTCCTACAATGTTGAGCAAGGTGATGTTCTAAGGATTCCTAGGGGGGCCATTTCTTATGCCGCTAATCGAAACAACGAGTAGAATCTTAAGATACTCAAACTCGCAATACCTTCTAATGTTCTTAGTGAATTTGAGAATATCCCTCAGGCAATCGAAACCCACAATCATACTATAGTGCCTTTAGTAGGCAGACGCTGGAAGCCACCTTCAACGCCAACTACAATGAGATTAGAAGGGTTCTATTTAGGGAGCAACCATCAAGAGGAGCAAGGACAGTGTCATCTTGATGATCTTGAAGAAAAGACAGAGGGAGAGGACAAAAAAGAGGAGGAGCTGAAAAAAAAAAACATGGAGAGGGAGTCAAAGATGGAGTGGTGGATTCTCTGCAGGAAAATAGGCCTTGGAAGTACCTAAACCTCCCCCATATTCTTAGGTTGGTTGCATCCTTCTCCATCATCTGCTACCGTGCGGTGGCTGGTGTCACTATTGGGGCTGGTCCACTTCCAGTCTTCGGCAATCTTCTCCGCTGCTTCTCGATTGCTGCCAGGCAACAAAACCATAACAATGTCTCTAAAAAACCCCAACAAAGACAAACACTTAACAAGAATTTTCTCAAACTGATTAAGACATTCAAGGATTTCTCCTCTCTCACCCCTGTTCTTTCTCGAGAAGACAACCTCCCTCTATCAAAATCCCAGGCCATCGACGTCGTTGCAACTGCTCAGGCTAACTACATGCGCATTATAATTTAATCCATATCGAAAGTTTTTGGAGGTTTTGACGAGCGTCTGGAACCTTTTTCTGTGTTTGCTGGAGTTAAGCTATTGTGTGTGGTGAGAGGGTTGTTGAAGAAGATAAAGAAGAGGGTGATGGTCGGTAACAAGCTGAAACTAGAGCTGTTTGTGCTTACTCGCTTTCTCGTGGAGGCAGAGTTAACTGGGGTATCGCTTACACTGGGAATGAATAAGACTGAGCTTGTGGATAAAGAGACCCTTTGAGTTCCTAGAAGTCTAGGCTACACAACTGGGGGTATGAACCTGTTCTCTATAGTGTTCAATCTAGACATGGACTTGATCTTCTTGCGTTTAAATTAAGGGATCTAACAATCGTAATTGTGGGTCCAAGTGGCGTTGGGAAGTCTACTTTAATCAATGCTCTTAGAAGCAATAGCAAAAATCATGGTTTTTGATAATGCAGAAGGAGATGATTGGTTTGAACCCATTTCAGGCAGCAAGTGGTTTGAAAATTAGCGTGTTGGGGGAAGTTTCCATAAGAAGTGGCAAAGGAAAGCATACAACTCACCATGTTACTCTGCTTCTATTATCTGGAGGGGGTTATCTTGCTGACATTCTTGGATTTAACCAGCCTAGCTTATTGAAAGTGACAAAGCAAGCTCTTGCCCACACTTTTCTAGAAATTCAGAAAATGCTTAATGCCAATGAGCCTGCTAATTGTTCATTTAACAATTACTTGCATCTTGGTGAACCTGAATGCATTGTGAAGGGGGATTAGGAAAGATATTCATTCTAGTTTTAACTTCTTGATGAAATTAAAATCAGAGAGGAGTTCTAGCTAAGGACATTTGGAACATAAAGAGAAGGAGACGTAAGGTACAAGGTAGGAGATATGGGTGTTCAGCGAGCAGAGACCAAGGGACAGGGAGCCTTTCACGTTATACAAGTTAGCTTCCATCCATTTCATTTGTTTTGTTTTGTTTTGTTTTTGCCTCTTTGGTGTATTAATAATAATAATAATAATATTATTATTATTATTATTATTTTGGTATTTTAAGAAAAGTTATAAGAAAATCATCGTGTGAGAAATATTGTTCTCCTTGAGTGCTTGGGATCATGTGAGATTTTAATCTCCTTAGATCCCGAAATTTGGTACATATTTGTTTTAAAAATAATAATAATGTAAAAATAAATACTTTAATTAAATATTTTCCATTTTTTTACGAAATCATCGTGTGAGAATATCGTTCTCCTCGAGTACTTAGGGTCGTGTGAGATTTTAATCTCCATAGACTCCGAAATTTAGTACATACTTGTTTAAAATATATATATATATATAATAATGATAAATAAATAAATAATAATAATGCAAAAACAAATATTTTAATTATTTACAAAATGATTAAGTTGGGGTTTTATAAAATTTAATTAATTAAAAGTGCCATGTGGGACTTGGGTCTTCGTAGGCTCTGAGGAATTGATCCTATTAAAACAAGACTAAAAAAATTCTAATTTCAAAATCCTTGAAAAATGTGACAATAAAATCCCGAGAATTCTCAAATATTTTATTTTATATCTTGGGTTCCGGTGTGAGATTGATCGTCTCCTCAGGCACCCAAAGGCCAATTAGTAGAAATTGTGTGAGACCTTAAGTCTCCCCATGTTTCAAAAATTAACATTTAAAATATTGGGATGAATTAGTTAAAAATAAGGAAGTTTGTTCTACTTATTATGTAACTAAAAATACTAAGAACATTTTTTCATTTACTTTAAGTTTCAAATAAATTCTAATTTTAAGAAAATATACAAAAATCATAAGTTCAAAATCATAGAAATATTTTTCCATTATAGTTTAAAGTTTAGAATATATTCTGATAAAAAAATAATATATATATATATATATATATATACACACATATAAATTAATTAAAAATCTTGTTAATTATAATCCCACTTTCAAGATTAGAAAAATCCAAAAACCTAAAAAATATATAAATTCCAAAATTCCAAAAAAAAAAAATAGCCTTCCGTTATAATTTGGTTTTAATTTTAACAATAAATGCTAATTTTTTTTAAATCCAAAAATATAAACTCCCAAAAATCCCAAAAATCTTATCCCGTAATCATTTCATTTAAATTTCAAAATAAAGATTAAAATTTCAAAAAATAAACAAAAAAATTAAAAAGAGAGAAAATGAAGAGATCATGAGAACGAGATTAATCAGGTTGTTGTAAATTAAAACACACCTCTAATCCCATTTTGTTTACAATAATTTGTTTAATTTAAATCCTTCTGTTCTCGTCACAAAAATTAAAAACCACCAACCAATAGATATGCCATTTTGGTTGAACTACGTGGACTTTGATCCCTATCATAGGGTACGTAGGCCCTAGGCTCTTAGCCTAGGTCAAGTATGCCTTTTTGTAAATATCTATTTGTTTGCTTTCATTCTTGCTGTTTTGTCTCCTTTGTTTAACGAGCATGCATGTAGATAAAAAGGGTAATTGAGATGAATTTAAAAGCCATATTCTATGTCAGCTAACTAGTTTAAGGTAATTGTTCGTATGGACGGGTGTTGTGGGGTGCCTAACACCTTCCGCACACACAAATAGACTCCCAAACTCATTTCTAATTTTGCAGACCATATTGCCATTTTATTTTTATTTCAAATTGGTTTCCCAAAGTTTTTCGTTAAAAATTTTGGTGGCGACTCCAACTAAATTAATTTTCAAGATTCGTTTTTAGGAATCAATTTAAACTTTTTTTACTCTTCTCGCCGAAAGGTTGGTTACGACATTGACTTTTAGCTCCAAGTGGCACTAGTCATTTGCGCCTGGTGTTGCTTCGGATACACATATTTTGAAACTGGTTAATGAAGATAATCTCTAAGGATCTTTCTAGGTAGGTGATCTAGTCCTTACGTAGCCTCGCTTCGTTCATCATCTATTGCCCTAACTTTTGCTTAAGCCACCTTTCAGGTTTTTGACTTAACGGGCCCCGATTGTAAAATCTTTTTTTTTTTCCATCATTACCATTTTTAACAAAGTATTTCTTTTCTGCATTAGAGTTAACTGGTCTTCCAAGCTCTCTTCCATCCATATTGGCAAGGACCAGTGCACCTCCGGAGAATGCTCGTATCACCACATATGGCCCTTTATATGAAGGTGTCCATTTGCCTCTATTATCCTCCTGGTTTGGGATGATCTTTTTCATAACCAACTACCTTGGCTCGAATTCCTTGGGACAAATCTTTTGATTAAAGGCCCTTGCCATCCTTTTCTGGTATAATTGCCCATGACATATAGCTACTAGTTGTTTTTCTTCGATTGTATTCAGCTGCTATTGTCTTTCCTTACCTACTCACTCTCCTTTAGGTTGGATTCTATCAACACTCGAAGAGAAGGGGTCTCAACTTCAACTGGGGTGACTACCTCCATGCCATATACTAAAGAGCAAGGAGTTGCCTCTGTGGATGTTTGTACTATTGTATGATACCTATGGAGAGCATACGAGAGCATCTCATGCCAGTCTTTGTAAGTAATAGTCATCTTGTTGATGATCATTTTGATATTCTTATTTGTTGCCTCAATTGCCCCATTCATCTGTGGCCGATAGGGTGTAGAATTGTGATGCTTAATCTTAAATTGTTCGCATAACTTCTTAATGTCAGCTCTGTTTAGATTGGGAGTGTTATCAGTGATGATCCTTTTTGGTATACCATATTGACATATGATGTTCAATTTTAGAAATCGAAGGAAGACCCTTTGGGTAATATTGGAGAACGAACATGCCTCTATCCATTTTGTGAAGTAACTGATGTCTACTAAAATGAATATGTGTCCATTAGACGCCTTTGGATTAATGGGACTAATCACATCAATTCCCCACATCAAGAATGGCCAAGGTGCCATTAGGTTGTGCAGGGGTTGCAGTGGAACATTGATCCTATTGGCATACGTCTGACATTTATGACATCTCCTCATGTAATCAATGTAATCTTTCTCTATGGTTAACCAGAAGTATCCATACCTTTGAATTTGTCTAGTCATGGTATGGCCATTAGCATGGGTTCCGTATGTCCCCTTATGAATCTTTGTCATTATCTTTCGTGCTTCTGATGCATTCCTGCATATGAGCAGAGTGTTGTCCTATGACCTTTTATACAGCACTTCTTCACTAAGGAAGAAATTCATCGCCAATCGATGAATGATTTTTTTATCATTTTCAAATGCCCCAATCGGATATTGCTGACTCTGGACATAGTTTTTTATGTCATGGAACCACGGTTGCCCATCGCTTTCTTCCTCTACATTTAAGTAGTAAGCTGGGGGTGTCCCAAGTCTCAAATTGGATTGGCAACATGTTGACTCCACAGTCTAGTTGGATTATTATGGCCAGGGTAGCCAATGCATCAGTAAACTGATTTTTATCATGGGTCAAATGTGTGAAGTTTATTTCCTCAAACCTGGACAGCAATTCTGTTAGGTGTTTTTAGTATGGGATCAGTTTGGGATCTTCAATTTGCCATTCTCTCTTTCCTTGATAAATTACAAGGGCTGAATATCCAAACACGTCAAGATCTTTAACACCTAACTCTAAGGTGGCTTGCAAGCCATTGGCACAAGCCTCATATTCTGCCACATTATTTGTGCAATCAAAATTGAGCTTAACTGCCACTGGATATTGCTTGCCTTTGAGTGATGTTATCACCACTCCTAATCTACTGCTGTGTACATTTGTGGCCCCATTAAAATACATTGTCCACTTGACCTCCTTTAGTTCATCTTCCTCCACTGTCAGAATATCCTCATCTGGGAACTGGAAGTCTGGCAGTTGGTATTCATCCAAAGGATTAGCTGCCAAATGCTCGACTATAACGCTTTTTTTGACTTATTTACTAGTCATATACTTCACATCGTATTCTGAGAGTATCACTTGCCATTTCGAGACTCTTCCACTCTCAAAGATGTATTTGATTGGATCCATCCTAGACATCAGCCATGTGACATGGTATAACATGTATTGCCTCAGTCTCTTTGTGGTCCACACGAGGCCGTAATAGGTCTTCTCAATTAATGGATACCGTGACTTGCATTCATTAAACTTTTTGCTTAGGTAATAAATTACTTGCTCTTTTCTTCTTGAGGGATTCAAAAGGTGCTCCTTTATCCAGTCAAACGCCTGCTAGCAAGTTTTCACTAGATGTTCGAAAAAGGATTGTGTACAACTTATCCTGATAAAATTACATAATCTCTACATTATATTTGCTAGAAATTAATGCAATAATAAAATGTAAAGCAAATATCACTGAGAGTTATAGGGTTTCATTACTTATATAGAGAAATTGCTCAAATCCCATAAAGTTAACACATAATTGGATTGCAAGGGAGAGGAGTTTTAGTGGACAGACTCCTTTAAGGGAGTGTATGTGTGTGTTTAAAATGAATCATAGCTATGAATTAAAAGAAAAAAAAAAAACATAGTTTCAACGAGGAGCCAAAGTGTTGGAATTCAGTGCCCAGGGTGCAAGACATTTTAATCACAGCGGCCGGGCGCTAAAGTACTGGCACTAGGGTGACATATTTCCTGAGGAAATAATGCTTGGGCAATAAATTCTAGCACCTAGGCACTGATTTTTAGTAGGTGGTAGTACTCTTTGGGTTCCGGGGCACTAACTTTCCTGTGCTTAGACACCCACCTTCTGGAATTGGTGTACAGGCACCACTATGTTTGTGCCTGGGTGCTGAAAACCTTTACTTTTATGAGCAGGTTTCTAGGAATTTTGGTGCCAAATCTCTAGAATTGGCGCTTGGGCTTTGCTAAATCTGAGCTTAAGCATTGGAAACCTTGCCTTTCTGGGTGAGTTTTAGGAAATTTGGCGCTTGGGCACCAAGTAGTTCACTTCCTTGGAATTAACCCTTTTGTGGCCCTGAGTTATCAGCCTCTTCCTACAAATTTGCACCCAAAAAATAAGTAAGATTCTAGTATGGATAATAATAAACAACAACAAATTAAAAAAAAGAAAAAAAAGAAATAGAGATGATTGGGTTGCCTCCCAAGAAGCACTTCAGTTATAGTCATCAACTGGACTGCCAATTCCTTTTACGACTGAGTGATTAAGGATGTGGCCTGCTTCCTTAGAACTGTTCCTCCCTAGTATGCTTTTAGTCTTTGTTCATTCACCTTGAAGGTTTACTTGGTGTTTGCATCAAGTTTCACTGAACCATGAGGATTCAAGGTCTCAATAATGAAGGGTTTTGACCATCTTGACTTCAATTTTCTTTGAAAGAGCCTCAAGTAGGAATTAAATAATAATACTTTTTGCCCGACCTCAAAATTCCTCCACTGAATTTTACTGTCATGTCAGCATTTTACTTTTTCCTTATAGATTTTGTAATTTTCATATGCACTTAGCCTGAATTCAATGAATTCATTAAGTTGCATAAGCCTCTTTTCCTTGCATTCATTTAAGTTAAAGTTTAGTTTTTTGATAGCCTAGTATGCCTTATGTTCAAGTTCAAATGGCATATGGCGTGCCTTGCTAAGTACCAATTGATAGGGGGACATGCCTAAAGGGATCTTAAATGTTATGCGGTAGGCCCATAAAGCATCATCCAGCTTTGCTGGCCAATCCTTTCAAGATTGACAAACTATTTTCTTTAAAATAGTTTTAATTTCTCTATTTGAAACTTCAGCTTGTCCATTCATTTGGGGGTGATAAGCTAGGGTAACCTTGTGGTGTACTTCATACTTCTTAAGAAGGGTTTTCAATTGTTTATTAGAAAAATATTTCCCTCTATCACTTATGATTGCCCTAGGCATGCTGAATCGTGTAAAGATTTGCCTTTTCAAGAATCTTAGCACAACCTTGGCATCATTAGTGATGCAACCAGTGGCATCAATCCATTTAGAAACATAATCTATAGCCATCAATAAGTAAATGTTACCGAATGAGTTTATAAAGGGCCCTATGAAGTCAATTCCCCAGACATCAAAGAGTTCCACTTCTAAGATTAAATTTAACGACATTTCTTACTTCTTTGAAAGGTTCCCTATTCATTGACATTTTTTGTAGTTCTTAGCAAACTCGTGGGCATCCTTGAAAAGTGTAGGCCAGAAAAATCATACCTGTAGGACCTTGAAAGCAATTTTTTGTCCTTTTTAGTGTCTTGCATAATTGGTTGCATGATAGTGAAGTATGCTTTGAACCTTTTCTTTCGAAACATATCTTTTTATAATCTGGTTGCTACATTGCCTTAACAAGTATGGTTCATCCTAGATATTGTTCTTCATTTCATGTAGAAACCTCTTTTTTTGCTATGAATTCACATTTGCAGGTAAGATGTTAGTTGCTAGAAAATTCACAATGTTAGTATACCATGGTGTGTTGGTAGTGTTAATAAGCAATAGTTGTTCATCTGGGAAACTATCATTAATAGAGACTTCAGTGGGTTTGCTACTGTTGTTTTCAAGTTTTGACAGATGATCTGTTATTTGATTTTCATAACCCTTTTTATCATGGATTTCCAAATCAAATTCTTGCTGTAACAAAACCGACCTAATCATTATAGGTTTCGCATCCCTTTTATTAATCCAAAATTTGACTGTAACGTGGTTAGTGTATACAATCACCTTGGTTTCAATCAAGTATAATTGGAACTTATCAAATGCAAACACCACTGCTAGTAGCTCCTTTTCAGTGATTGTGTATTTTACTTATGCATCATTTAGAATTCTGTTGGCATAGTAAATGGTCCTAAAAATATTGTCTTTTTTTTGCCCAAGCACTGCTCCTACTACAAAATCATTAACATCACACATTAATTCAAATGGTAAGGACCAATTAGGCACTGTGATAGTAGGTGCAGTGACTAGCCTATGTTTTAATTCATTAATGGCATTCAAACACTAGCCATCAAATATGAAAGGTTTATCTTTTTCTAACAAGGTACTTAAAGGTTTTGAACCTTTTGAAAAATCTTTTATGAATCTTTTGTAGAATCTTGCATACCCAAGAAAGTTACACACCCCTTTTACTGAGATAGGAGGTGGTAGTTTTTCAATGGTTTCAAGCTTGGATTTGTCAACCTCAAGCCCTTTATTGGAAACCTTATGTCCTAATACTATCCTTTCTTCCACCATGAAATGACATTTGTCTTAGTTTGAAATTAAGTTAGTTTCTTTGTAGCATATGAGGACTCTGGACAGAACTTCTAGGCATTCATCATAGTATTCTCCAGAGACAAAGAAATCATCCATGAAAACCTCTACCCTATTTTCAATCATATTAGAAAAATAGCCATCATACACCTTTGAAAACTGGTTCGAGCATTGCACAGTCTGAATGACATTTGTCTAAATGCAAAGGTACCATAGGGACAAGTGAATGTAGTTTTCCCTTGATCTTCAGGGGCAATCACTATTTGATTTTATCTAGAATATCCATCCAGAAAGTAATAAAATTGTTTTCCTACAAGTCTATCTAACATTTGAGCAATAGAAGGTAATGGGAAGTGGTCTTTTTTGGTGGCTTTGTCTAGTTTTATAGTTAATGCATACTCGCCAACCAGTGATAGTGTGCATAGGGATTAATTCTTTTTTTTTTTTACATTAGCCATAACAGTTATTCCTCCCTTTTTAGGCACACATTATACTAAGCTTACCCATGAGCTATCAGAAAAGGGATAGACAATCCCAACATCAAGCCACTTTATTACCTCTTCTTTTACTACATCTTTCATTATGGGATTGAGTCTCCTTTACTATTCAATGTTGGGTTTGCTTCCTTCCTCTATTAGCATCTTGTATGTGTAGAAAAATGGACTAATTCCCTTGATGTCTGTTATAGTCCATTTGATAGCAGTTTTGTGCTCTCTTAGTACTCTAAACAGTTTCTCCTCTTGCACAGATGTTAGTGATGCACAATCTATTACAGGTAAAGTGGATGATTCTCCTAAGAATGTGTTAGCCTAGGCAACCAATACCCAAGAAGGGGTGAATTGGGTGTTGATAGAATTTCTATTTCTTTTTCGTAATTGCTTAACAGAAATTCTTCTTATGAATTATACTTGAAAGAGTATGATGTCAAACAACAATTATATGAGTCAATGGAGCTTTAATGTAAATGCTTAGGGTGTATATATATTAACACTTCAAGTGTAATATCAACAATAAATGTAGAGCATAAATATGATAATTTAGAATATAAAAAGTGTAGGGATAGAGAAAGCAAACTTAGTGATTTATCATGGTTTGGCTCCAATCCAAGCCTACGTCTAATCCCCAAGTATCCTTTTGGATTCCACTATCTCAACAATTAATTACAATAACAAGGGAAAACCTTTCCCTTAATCTCAATTCTCAAGAAGAACCTCTTTTGTACACTTAAACAAGGGAACCTCCCCTTTAACCCAAGCACACCCTAGTTTCACTCCTTTAAGGAACCTCCTTAAGCTTATCTCTCTGAAAGAAGAAAGGAATACAGAAGAATAATCTCTCTCAAAGAAGTAGATATACAAATGAAGCTCTATGAACTCAAATGACAGAGAATTTGCAAGTTTGGCTTTATAATCTTTGTTTCTCCCTCAAAGATGATATAATGAGTTAAAGATCACATTATGGCATTTGGTTCTACTTAAAAATATGTTTGGAATGACATATTTATAGATCAAGATGAGATATAGCCATTACACACTCAAAAAGAGTCATTATTTACTTTAGAAAATTGTCTCTGGGAGTGACTAGTCGACTATTGGGGGTTGCATAGTCGACTGCTCACTTTCTGGACTGTACCAGTCGACTTGCCATAAGTGGCCAGTCGACTGGTCACTTACAATGACACAGTCCTAACTTCAAATGATTATAACTTTCTCATTTTAAATCTAATTTAAGTGCATGACCCATGGTTGAAAAGCTCTTTAAGTATATTTTCCAATGAAAGAAGCTTCATATCAAAACTAAATATAGTTTTAGAGATATAAATAAACTAGTGATCAAAGTTCAAAATACAATTTTTTGTAGAATCCATATCTTGCCACTCAAATTAATAAGGTCATAGCTTTTCATTTGAACTCCAATTTAAGTGAATGGCAAACTATTAAAAATGTTGTTAAGTCTAGTTTCTAATGAAATAAGTTTTATAGAAATATCCCATATGGTTTGGGAGATATATGTAAAATAGTGACCAAAGGTCAAAAATAATTTTTAGCAAAATCTATATCTCACTATCTTTTAACTCCAAACTTATATTTTAAGAACCAAAATATCTTGAACCAATAAATGCAATTCTAAATCATTGAATTTCACAAAATAACACTTAACCTATGATAATTATACCTATTCAATCCATTGGCTATCTTGATGCATCCAAGCTTTAAATCTTTAACTTCTTCTTTGCTTAAAACATCTTTTCTTCTTGCTATATTTGTGTGAAGCTTGATATTGATATTTCATTCTTTTCACTTCAATGCCAACTCTTCTTTCTTTGGACCATCCTACACATAATAGATGTTCAACTTGCAAACTAAATAGTTAGTCTAAATGGTTAATCAATTAAGCACACATTATGATTATATTTGTAACTTATATTTTTCATATATTTGTCATAATCAAAACAATCTCAACAATCTCCTAATTTCCAAAGAAGACAAATTGCCGAAGAAAAATATGCTAAATGATAAAGTATGTAATGTATATATTTTCCTTCTCTTTTCACTTTGCTTACTCCTCTTGTTATGCACATATTTTTCTTCTTATTTCTCTCCCTCTTTGTCACATCAAAAAGGGAGGAAGAGAACATCTAGTCCCTATTATAATCTTTACCCCTATTTAACATCAACAAGAAGGTTCAAGGAAGACAATATATATATATATATATATATTAAATTTTAAGCATATTTTCCTTTATTAATCAAATGAATCATACTATGATGTCAATTTGGCATAGGGTAGGTCTCATCAAAATGATCATTCATTTAGATTCACAAAGATTCAAATAATGCAAGATATGATTGAAAAGATATAATATCAAATCTATAGTTCAGTTCATATCTCATTAGTCACACAATGTTTGCAATTATTTCATGTATGCATAGTTCCAACACATTTGAAAATGTTCTCCATATATAGGATCATATATGTAATTATTTCATTTTCATATATAGAATAAATGAAGAAATACGAAATATACCTTGTACCATGGATAGATAAGAAAAAGGGACACCCTCTTCTTTGAGTTATCAAGAATATAAGCAAGCAAACCAAATACTTATCTATCATGAAAAGTAATCCCAATGATATATGATCTCAATTACTGGTTATACTCCTCCTCAAACATTATATATATCATGAAAAACAAAGCTTCCTTTCACAAACTTATTTTCAGTAAACTTTTTATGTTTCTAAGCTTTATTGAATAAAATTTCAACTATTTTAGGTTTTTAAAATTTAAAAATTGGATTTAAAACTTTGAAGGTTCAATTTAAAAGAGTATGCAAAAAACTCTTTCAAAGTTTTGTGAGCTTCACTTAAGAATGAGTAAGCTTTCAAGGAGAATAGCTCAACTATGAGATTGTATGCAGTAGGAATCATAAAATATTCAATTAATAAACAACCTATGTAATCAATGACAAGTCAACCAATGAAAAATCAAGCATATCTAATCAATTAGCATATTGTCATTGATTTGCACACATCTTACATTATAGACACTTATTATTGCCAATATAATAAAACAGTCCAAAGAGTATCTTTTAAAATTGATATGAGAGATCATAGAGCTATAGAGATACCCATCACTTTTGGCAATGTTGATATGCTTTTTGATTTGTTGCTTCCTCTTGGAATTTAGCCAATACATGTTAACTCTTAATTGACATCTAAGATAGGAACTGAGTTGAGCATCATACATTTGGCCTGCATATCAAGTTCATTGCTTAAGTACAATCTTAAAGAAGATTCAACAATTTGCATAATTTGAAACATTTATCATTTTCAAAACAGATACCATTGCTATGAAATCTATGTTCAAGAGTTGAATGAGAGCATTAAATGAACAAATTATAGACTTGTCAATTCATCCTAAAACATGTATCATTCTAAACGTAAGAACTTTAAGTAAAATTAAGTGATCATGAGAGATAAGAAAATTAGCAAGGCTAAAAGTTTGTCTTGTGGTATCCAAAGAATGTCAAACTTGTTTTTCTTCATTTTCTCCAAACCTTTCAATTTTATTCTAGTGGAGCTTAATGTTGGCTATCTCTAGGTTTACTTGTGTTAACATGTTTATCAATAGATCAAACATAATGCATATGGAAGCATGTGATTCATATCTAATTTATTTTGGGTGAGCATGTTCTATGACAATCATATTCACTCATGATTACAACTCATGTCACACCATAATGTTTAAGCCAACTTCATAATTCTCTGGAACAAGAGTAAATCTAGGTTCACTTCTTTGTGAATATGCATAAGCCAAGCTTTTATTTATTTACTTGTTTTTAAGAAAGATTTCATGAATTAGTCTTCAAATGGAAACAATTTTTGACATGTGAAAATTCATTTAGGGAGTTTAAGAGATGTCACATATAAAGAATTTTACAAATAATTTCACTAATTTTCAAGATTAAAATAATTTTTAATGTTCAAAAGTTCATTTCAAGGAGTTTAGAAGAACACAAAATTTTTCACTTTCAAGCTCAAGAGATGCTTAAGGCAATGGGTTAAGATTTAAAACAATTTATATCAGTTAAGCACAAAATGATTCTTCCTTGATCATATGTTCAAGTATAGGAAGATCACTTGACAGAGAAACACATATTTCAAAAGCATGTACCCTTCTAACAAATGCAATATCATATAATTACTATTTGAACAAGGATTGCTAGGGAAGTACAAATAGGACACAAATACTTAATTAATATTTTATCACCCAATCATGATATTATAAACAATGCATATAAAGTGGGTAAGATATAGATATCACCATAATTGTAGTTTGTCATGTCCTTTCATTCAGTTATTAGGCATTAATGTGAGATTGCTTATTTTCCATGTTGAATTTTGACATTAATATCCAAGCTCCAAGTATTTTGAAAAGTATGCTTTACCAAAGGTGGTTGTTTCTCTTCCCTATATATTACACTCTTTGATCGATATCCTCAATGAGTAAGTTTTCTTGACCTTTCATGCTTAAAGAAGAAGGATTTATATAGAAACAATCTCACACAATAGAGTATATAGAATAATGAAGCATTTATACAATAGAGAGCTTATAAGAAGATAATTCTTATGATATAAACACTCTTACATGTTCTTTAATTTAGAGTCTATAAGTTATGTATAAATAGCTAGAGGTCTAATAGACGCACTGGGAGTAAGAGCAAAGTCAAAATTTTCAAAATTTGTAAGTTACAAAACCATTATATCTTCTCTGCCATTAGTCAGTCAACTGCTTTCTCATGGATAGTTGACTGCTTAGGCTTTCCCTAATAAAAATTCAAATTTTGAATCCCAACAGTTGACTGCTCATTCTTGACCAATCAACTGGTCACTCATAGAGAGCTCCTAGTTGATGGTTGGCAGTTGACTAATGCTTGATTTGGGTGTAGCCAGTCGACTGCTGGTAAGTTGCCAGTCAACTGCTCACTCAAAGAGAGCTCCCAATTGATCAAGGTTTGAGCTAGCAGCTGACTAGTGCCTCTCAGAAGGTGACCAATTAACTATTGGCTTGTGGTCAGTCGATTGTTCACTCATAAAGGGTGCCCAGTTGATCAAATTTCAAGCTGGTAACAGACTGGGGGCTTCTCAGAAGGTAACCAGTCAACTATTGGCTAGTGGCTAGTCAACTTTTCACTAATAGAAAACTCCTAAATAAGCTTTTCTAAACATTTAAGACATGAGATTAATTTTCCATTCATTTTTATTCATTCCTATTAGCTCAATATCATTTACAAAGGTTCCTAAGATATGATTAAACATTGAAAACATCTGGAACCTAAGTATTACATTGAAAAACATTCATACAATGTTTGTTATCATCAAAATCTTATTGTTTTCATCAAATGAGTTCCTTTCATTTTCTGTAAAGCAAATTATATCCTTTTCATGGTACCCTATGTTTAATGTATAGTAATGTTTAAAATTTTGTAAGCTTTATCAAACAAAAATATAGGACATAAGTGATAATTACAAAATCATATTTCAATCCAAATAATGGTTAATGATATTGATCTTTTTAATTTGTTTTGATAAGAAGAGTAGTAAAAACATAAGGAGATAATGATTATCCTTTCTCAATTGAAGATACAAAATATATTATGCATAAGAGAAAAAATAAAAATGACTAAATTGTTGAGCTTGTACTCCTTGCTTAGGATTGCCTTATTCATCATAGAGTTGATTAATCCTTAAGATTTTTATTATCCTCCATTTTTAATGGAAGCTTGAGGTAGAGATCACTCTTATATCTACAAAACAATATAACACTTTTTCTTTGGCACCTAACTAATTAGGCCCTAAGAAAGGTTAGATTGCATGTATTCTAATGTGTTCATATGTTTGAAGAGTTAAGCTAAAATAAAATGATTTAGCATATTGGATTAAGCACATAATTATTTATTTATCCAATTTGCACTATCCTCTTTTATCAATATATAAGTACAGTGAAGAGCATGAGGGATTAATAACAAGCATTGTATATCATATAAAAATTACTCATTCAAATTCACCATCTAATAATGTGAATTATGATCAAGTTATCAATAACAATGACAATATATTCACATGGATGCAATGCTCATACCAAAGGCCATTAGCAATATACCTCAATGAATATCAAATATAATTTTAAAAAATGCTTTATTACTTGATACCTTGACCTTGGCACTTGGAGGCTTCATTTTTTTACCCATTGCATCTCCTTGTAAGTTTTGAACTTTTCAATTCTATTTTTTAATACTTAAGAAGCTTTCCTTTGTAGTTCCTTCTTTTGTATGTCAATTGTTCCATGATTATGTTAAGTATTCTACACAACTAAAGCACTACAAGGACTTTTTGGCACCCATATTAACTTGGGTCCTTGAATGTTAGTACAATAATTTCCAGAGCTTTTAGAAACCTAAGTATATTTATTTCTAACATAAGAATTTCTTTTAATAGGGTATAGGTGAGAAATATGTACTTTATGTCCACAATAATTGCAGACAATATGCACATAGATCTTTTAAGAATTAGCTTTAGAAAACTTTTGTCTTTTATTTGAATGGTATCCTAAACTATGATTTTGAAAATTTCATTTTAAATTTTTCCCTCTTTGAAACTTGGAAATAGTACAAGACAAATATTCAATATGAGAATCTTTTCCAGTTTTTGAAACATAACATTTTGAGTGTTCAAAATTCAAAGGTATTTTCTTATGTAGTTCATCAAATACATGTGACAACTTTTCATGAGAAAAGATACTATTAATTTTGGTGTTGTCTTGTACCTATGAGTCTTTGTGAGCTAGAGATTAGGGATTATCCAATACTTGTTTGTTAAGCTCACTTTGGGAATTTTCCTCCTTTTCATTGTTGATGAAGAGTCTTTGAGAATTTCCATCTTCCTTTTCAATTCTACGTTGACTATCTTCAAGATGCATAAAGCATTTTTCATCATCTTGCACAATCTCTTGAAAACTATCAACATTCATAACTTCAACAATATGATTAGTATGATACAAAGCGTGAAGATTATCCTATATATCATTAGCATTAGAGCAATGTTTAATTTTAGCATAATCTTGTTCATTTAAAGCACTATACAATATATGCATTGCTCTAATATTCAAGGAAAATAACCTCTTATCATATTCATTCCATTTTTTTTCTTGGTTTGGAGGAAAAGCCATCTTGTACCACATCCCATAAGTCTATATCAATAGATTGAATATAAAACTCCATTCTAGCATTCTAAAAATAAAAACTAACAATATCAAGGAAAGGGGGTTTAGTAATATCAAAACCTTCCATTAATGAAAAACATTCAATGGTTGCCATACGAACTCTTGAGATGGTTAAGTCCTTTAAACAAGAGTCAAAGCTCTGATACCACTTGTTACCTAGGCAACTAACACCTAAGTGGGGGAGGGGGGTGAATTGGGTGTTCACAAAATTTTTATTTCTTTTCATAATTGCTTGACAGAAATTCTTGTCATGAATTATACTTGAAAGAGTATGATGTAAAACAATAATTATATGAATTAATTGAGCCATAATGTAGATGCTTGAGGTGTATATATATTAAAACTTCAACAGTAATATCAACAATAAATACAGAGCATAAATATGATAATTTAGAATATAAAGAGTGTAGGGATAGAGAAAGCAAACTCAGTGACTTATCCTGGTTTGACTCCAATTCAAGCCTACGTCCAGTCCAAAAGCAACCTCTTGAGATTTTCCACTATCTCAAAAATCAATTACAATAACAACAAGGAAGAACCTATCCTTTAATCTCAATTCTCAGGAAGAACCTCTTCCTTACACTTAAACAGGGGAAACTCCCCTTCAACCCAAGTACACCCTAGCTTGACTCCCTCATGGAACCTTCTTGAGCTTCTCCTTCTCAAAGAAGAAAGGAATATAAAAGAATAATCTCTCTTAAAGAAGTAGATATACAGATGAAGCTCTATGAACTCAAATGACAAAGAATTTGCAAGTTTGGCTCTATAATCATTGTTTCTCTCTCAAAGATGATATAACAAGTTAAAGATAACATTATAGCATTTGGTTCTACTTAAAAATATGTTTGGAATGACATATTTATAGATCAAGATGATAATATAACAATTCAATCCATTGGCTATCTTGAGGCATTCAAGCTTTAAATCCTTAACTTCTTCATTACTTAGAGCATCTTTCCTTCTTATTATCTTTGTGTAAAGCATGATATTGATATTTCATTCTTTTCACTTCAATGCCCACTTTTCTTTTTTTGGACCATCCTACATATAATTGATATTCAACTTGCAAACCAAATAGTTAGTCCAAATGATTAATCAATTAAGTAAATATTACGATTATATTTGTAACTCGTAATTTTCATATATTTGTCATCAAAACAATCTCAATAGAATGCATATCTAAGATGTCGAGAAAGTTGTTTTAGTTCCACATTAAGGGGCTCCTCTGCTGATGGTTTCTTCCTTTTCACAGTTCATTTAGATAAGTCTAAAGCTTCCTAATGAGGGTTGACTTTTCTAAATTTAGGACTAGACTTTAACTAGTTTAGAATCTCCAAGAATTCATCATGATCTCTTTCATTTGTCAAGACTAAAGAGGCTTCCAATGTATCTAAGAATAGCATATTGTGCACTAAGTGGTATGTATATTGTCTCTGTGGACATACATCCTGGTTCTTAACTAAGGTGTTTTATTGCCTTCAGTATGTTAAATGTTACTTCTTGGTCTTGCACCCTCATAGTTAACTCACCCTTTTGTACATCAATTAAGGCTCCACCTAATACTAAGAATGGCCTACCTAGAATGATTAGGATGTTCTTATCCTCCTCCATATCTAAGATGATAAAGTTTGTAGGGAATAAGAATTTTTCTACCTTAACTAGGACATCCTCTAAGATTCCTTTTAGGAACACTAGGGATCGATCGACTCATTGTAAGGTAACTAATGTCAGATTAATTTCCTTAAGAGCCAATTTTTGAAAGATAAAAAGAGGCATTAAATATATACTAGCTCCCAAATCACATAGAGCTCTCCCAAAGAAAGCATTATTGATAGAGTAGAGGATGGTGAAACTTCCCATATCCTTGAGTTTAGGAGGCAACTTCTTCTACAAAACTACATTGCACTCCTCCATTAAGGCCACTATCTCGTGCTCTACCAGCCTCCTCTTTTTAGTTAGAATTCCATTCATGAATTTGGCATATGTCGGCATTTGTTCTAGGGCTTCTGCAAATGGTATATCTACTTGCAACCTTTTAAACACTTCAAGAAACCGGTTAAATTATGAGTCCAAATTCTTCTATTTTAATATTTAATGAAAGGAATGTTCTGTTTCTTGTCAGTTAATTCCTTATTCTCTTTTAGTTTTGTTTCATGCTTATCAGTTTCTTGTGTTTTAAATTTTTATAGGCAGTGTTTAGGTTCAGGCACTTCCAACTATCTTCTGCTCCTAAAGTTAACTGCCTTGCACTACTCTTTTAGTAAGTATTAGATATTAGATGGTTTCTCCTATAATTGTTACCCACATAATTCACTATTTCTTTCGGATAAGTTAGTGGGCATCGTGCATATAAATGTCCCTCCTTGCAAGTTCACATAGTTCAGAAATGTTTAACAGATGCATTGGTTGTTATTGTCTCCTTAAAGTTAGATTATCTAACCTTTTATCCATTGCTTCAAACTAGGTTGCTAGCTTGGACCACCTTAATTATTGCAGTAGTCCTTTTTTTAGAAGCTTTCTCATAAGCACTATAGTTGTTTGAGGTGAGATCTTCTAGTATTTCAAATGTATCTTCAAGGTATTGGTTCAGCAGTGATCTTCTTGCAGCTTTATCTACTTAATTTCTTGAGGATGTGGTCAATCTGTTATAAAAGATTCAAATCCATTGTTGTTCGAAGAAACCATGGTGAGGACATTTTCTAAGCAATTCCTTAAGCTGCTCATAAGTTTTATATAAGGATTCTAATTCAAACTGCTGAAAGTTAAAAATGTCCTTTAAAAGTTTTTTAATCTTAGAAAGGGAGAAATAGTTGTTCAAAAATTTATATACTAATTGTGCCCAAGTTGTTGTGGATACACTAGGCTATCAATCCAACCAATCTTTAGCTCTGCCTTCTAAAGAAAATCTATGCAACCTAAAGCAAATGGCTTCAGAAGAAATGCCTACCACTTTAAAGTTGTCACAAATTTCCAAGAAGGATCTTAAATGAGCATTTGGATCTTTAAAAGGTAGGCCTTTAAATCTATTTTCTTTTAGCATCATTATAGTAGCTGAATTAATTTTAAAATTTGTGTTACCAATCTCTAGCCTAGCTATGCTTGACTGAATACCCACAAAAGTTAGCATGTTGTAATCTTTGACTTTCCTTCTGGCAGGTAGGTCGGTATTCACATTGACAACCTGAGCTTGGATGTCAACCCTTAGATTAGGAGCTCTACTATTATTGCTAGCCATGGTAGATGATTCCTCCTATTGACTCCTTGGTTAGTTTCAGGTTTTTCTGCACATACGCTCTATTTTATGGTCTACAGGCAGAGTCTATGGTTTTCCTTTTGTATGTATAGAAGAAGACCTGACATGAATGATAAACCCTCAAATTAAAGTAATTAAAAATAATCTTAGTAAAATTAAACACCAAGTTCTTAGCAACGGTGCCAAAAACTTGTTCACTGGGGACTTAGGTTTAATTCTGAACGTGATCACGATAAGTAATAAAGTGTGAGTAGGATATTGTTCCCATGAGGACTTAGGTTTAATTCTGAACTGATACTATTATTAAACTTTTAACTCAAGTAAATAGATTGAATATATAATTGAATGACTGGACAATAATGCAAAATTAAGTAAACAATCAACTAAATGAACCTAAGACTTTGACTTCACCTCAATATGTAGTTATTTTGTATTACTAGTTACTTCTTTATTGAGTTATGAATTAGTCTACTAACCTAGGGTTTAAACTGCTTATGTAATTATGTCGAATCATTATAAAACTAACTGCTTCCCCTGACTCCTTATATTTTTATGAAAACTAGCTGAGAAGGCAATTGATATAAAGCGTTGCCCTAATCTTGGTTATCTAAGATAGTCAATTATTGTCATCTTGACTACTTATTACTATACTTACTACTCTTTAAACATGCAAACAGAGATTATCTTAAATTTAGTTCTTTATTTACGGTTTCCCTTTCAAGTTAGCTTAAATCAGTTCAATTCTAAGGTGATCAAGCTTAGAAAAGCATTAAGGACATAATGAAAGTAAATAAACTGAATTCAAAACATCAATAAACTGAAAAGAAAAGCATAAAGAATACAAGAAGAAGAAGGAGATAGAAGAGTTTAGAAGGGGAGCAACTCTATAAGAGCCCTCACTCTGCAGAAAACCCTTTTCCTCTGCAATGCTCAAATCATAATTCTTCTCAAGTGTTTCCCATCCTTCTTTAGCTTAGGGTGTCTGCCGCTTACCCTTAAGACCCTATAGATGGGCTTTAGAAACTATTGAAGTGGGGTATGGGTTGAGTATGGAGCCTTCAATCGTCAAATGAAATTAGGGTTTCAGGCGGCGCTCTTAGGTTAAGCCTATCTAGTGCCTAGGTGCTAAGTCTCTGGTTTTGGCGCTTGGGTGCTGAGATACTAGCACCTGGGTGTCATATTATAGGTATGATTAGTGCCTGGGCATTGTCTTTATGGCATCTGGGTGCTAATTTTCGAGCTTCCCCTGTCTTCGTATAGTAATTGGTAAAGAAGAGTTGGTAAAGAAAACATCAAAAGGAATGAGATTAAATGTAATAACCCAAAAATATATAAATTTTAAGAATAACATTAAAAAAATAAAATACAATTTTATAGTCTAAAATGAAAGGAGAAATAGTATTTATGGTCTAAATTATAATTTTAACTATTTTTAGGGACTAAAATGAAAAGAAAAATATTTTTTGAGATAAAAAAATATAATTTTAACCATAGTATAGTAACTTGTATAGTAAATGTCGACATTACACAGTGCTAAATATTAACCTGCATAGTAACTTGAAATTTCTATAAATAGCACGAACATTTCTTAATTTCACATTCAAAACTGGAAAGAGAAGTCAAATGAGTATTCATATTTGTGTGAAAGGTAGCTTTGCGGAGACCATTTTAATCCGGGATGTGCTATAAGAATAAGGGATCTCTACTATTGATCCCTATTGATGAGTGCATAATTAACAGAGTAGTATTTTCCATTTTACCAAACTATTTATTTTCTTAACCAACTCTCAATTTCTTTATCTTTATATGGATTATATATAGATTTTTTTTTTCTCTATATTAGTTTTTTAAGAGTATTGATCTATTTTATACAACAAATTTACTACATATTATGCTCATGATGGTGGTGGAATCCCATTCAATAGATTGAATAAAATTAAGACACTAAATAAAATTTAATAGTACCTTTATGGAGCCTTATGGACTTTGTACAAGTAAGACTATGGCAGGTTATGTCGCCTAAATGACTAATTTAAATTTTACAAGTTCCTTAGCAAAGTAATTTATCCTATAACTCCTGAGATCTATGGCAGGATTATACCACCTGAATGGTCACTAGTACATGGGGTTATTATATTTTCTTGCTAGGAACATTCTAGAATCGAACTATGTTAAAGGTTCCTGGATCAATTTGGACTTAGAAAAGCGAAAACTAAATATTTAGTATATTTTAAGACATAAAGGGGATTCCAAACTGTCAAAAGTATTAAAATTATTATTATTATTATTTTAAAAAGACTAGACACACACACAGGATTTATGATTTCTATATCTAATAAATAAGGCATAGATGCCAATGATCTGTAGGTTCTCAAATGAACTGAATGCAAGTTCTATTTTAATCATTTGTATTATTGTCACTTCATTCTTAATTACTCTTTATTTTATTTTATCTTTAGGATCATTTTTATTTAAATTACTTTATAGTAGTAAATATTTACACTCCTCAATGAATTTTATAATTTAAAGGATGGAGGAAAATTCATGTAAGTACCTCGTAGCCATTAGCGGGGGTAACGACCTTAGTGCACCTTGTTGAAATGAATTATTAAAGACATATCCAGCAAAAGGGATACAGGTATAAATTATTGAGACGTATCCAGTGAAAGGATACAGATGTGAGATATTGAGACGTATCCAATGAAGGGATACAAATGTGAAATATTAAGATGTATTTGGTGAAGGGATACACATATGAATTATTGAGACATATCCGATAAAGGGATACATTATGAATTATTGAAACATATATGATAAATGGATATGAATACAATGATCTCAGTTCTTTCCTGGATACCCGCTTCATATAAAATTATATTATCGAAACTTGCTTTTTGTTAAAAATTCTAAGGTCTCTATTATTTTCCTTTCCGCTTGCTTTGTTATTTATTCATTCCCTAAGTCAATGGTAGGCTTACACCTCTCTCTTTAATATTTTTCATATCAGTAAGTGCTAGTGAAGTTGCCCTGAGAATTTTCTTATTGTCCAGACTTTTTAGTATGTCAATCTGGTTTAATCCCAATGTACGTCATACTCTAAGGTGGTGACTACTAGATGTCTGTTTGTTTAGGATTTTGTGAAGGGTTGTAAGCCATGTGTGGGCTATTTCCTTATTATACCAAAAATATATATTGTGAAATTATTAAATTGCATTTCAAAGTGTGTCAAATGTTTATCAATGATATTTCTTGGAAATGTAAGTGAAAAAAAAGAGATTATCTTAGGCTAGCTGGGCTAAGATGGTTTAGCCTATGCGCCGATCACGACCAATAAATTTGGGACGTGACATTAAAACTATTCAAATATAGTCACCAATAATAGGAACCCAACATTTAGCAAGACTAAATCTAACTTAAAGGTTCAATGGGTAAGAACAAGTTACTGATAAGTGACTAGGTGCAAGGTTGTCAAACTTGCGAGTTAAGGCAGACTCATAAAGGGTATAGACTCATATCATAAACTCATAATGTGAATTGTAAAAGTTTACTTCTATTAATAAATAGCTATTAAACATAATCAAACCTGAAAAAATAAAAATAAAATTTCATACATAAATATATTTATATTTTATAGTTCATATAGTTCAACAAAAAGTTTTAACAAAATTTTTATACAAAATAAACTAATATTAAAAGTACAAATAAAACATTAACAAGTATAAATTTCACATGAAAGGTCCCCCGGTACAATTTTAATATTTCAACCATATTCTCTTGATGTTTTCTTCTTTTAATATTTTCTAAAATTTTTCTTCTTGTATCTAATCTCCCGTCCCAAAAAGTTTCCTATAAGATTTTAATTCCCTCCAAAATTGCTTTACTAATTGTTTTAGTCCTATTTCCTTAACATTTTTTTACCCTATTTCCCTCCAAAAATCATTCCTTCCAATTTTCTCTGCCACTATCCCACCTAAAAGAGGAAAAAGAAATAGATTCATTATTTCCCCTAAACTTTTTACCACCTACCCCCTTCCCTCTTCAATTCATTCACTATCCCCTTTCTAAGAAAATAAAAAACACCAATTCTGCCACATACCCTTAAACTTTCAAGTTTCAGTGAGTTTCTTCCCCTTCATCTTCACACTCTATATGCTATTGTTTAAAAATTCCTTCATTAGAAATGACAGTGATGCCTTTCCATTTTGACTTTTGTCCTCATTTTTCAAATTTTTTGTATCCCCACCATCATTGAATTTATCTTATTTATGACCTTTATTTGGTACTTTAGAATTTCCTTTATGTTATGGATTTGTTTGGGGATTGAAACACTTCTGTCAAAGTTCCTTTGTTTCCTTACAACTATTATAAACCTGATTTGACTTATTTTTACCATATTATTCAATGTCAATTCATGGGATATTATGGGATTTAGTGAGCTTGTATGCATGATTTGATTATATTTTGTGGTAATCTAGGATTAAAGGCAATTTCTTGCAAAATGTGCTTTGTAAGGGTAAAATTATAATTTTTCCATTAATTTTATAGAGTTTAATTAAATTGGAGAATATGGGATATTACAACACTTAAATTTTTGCATTATAGGCCAAAGTTAAAGGCAAGCTAGAATAAATTGCAATAAAAAATTGCAAAAAGGCCCCAAGAATGCTCACTATTTTTAATCGCAATGAACTCATCTAACTTGGGCAGTTTTATAATTTAGCTTCGAACATGGTTAAGAAAACCTGACCCAACTTGCCTCTTTTTAGCCACTAGGGTTCCTGATGAATGGTGGCAGTTAGAGACCAGAGGGGAGTCCTAGAAGCTCTCCTTCTTCATCTTCTCCTTCCATTTTTCTCATTTCTCCATCATTTCTGCACTTCCATGGTTGTTCTTGGTGATTTGGAGCTTGGTGAAGCATCCCTCTCTACCATGAGCAGCTGAACACCACTTGCCCAGGGGAGATTTGATGAAGCCTGAGCTTGGAGCATCAACTAGGGAGTTTTTCTTATTCTTTTCCATCTTGCCTAGCTTTGTATTCATTATGTCTTAGTTAAGTTATTTTGATTACATTTTTAGGATGAACCATATTTTTATAATTTCTATATTATGGATTCGATTTTGAGATTTATGTTTTGATGTGTGTTTTCTAAGAATTATTGCTACATTTGATTGTAGAAGTATTGGGTTTGGTATAATCAAATATATCTTATGATTGATTGTAGTAGCTTAGTAGCACTTGGTTAAGTTGCTCAAGTTGTCCCCACATCTTTACATTGATCTCCTATTAATGTATTAAAGAAGGTAGTTAATGTTGTTGTGAGCCTTTGGGTTGAAGTTTTCATAAACAAATTAATTTACTTAGTGTTTTAATGGTATTTCAAACCACTTGTGGAAATGGTTTTATAAAGAAATTCCCATTTATCTTTTAGTAGCTAGGAAGGTCAAATTAAAACTCTGATGGGCATTTCATCATCATTTGCATTAAATCCAATTATTTTATCAATCTTCACTTTATAACAAGAATCCAAAAAATAATTTCACTTTATTGCATTTCAATCAAATTCCATCCCTTTGATAAAAACAAAGACAAAACCCCAAAATTTCCCATTTCTTCATACATTTTTGCATTCAAATTACCTAGGAATAAACTAGTCTCTTTGAAGTGAACATGACCCAAATTGCACCACTATAGTGCATTTTTGTATCTGATATTAGCTTTTGACACTATAACAATGAGGGTTCAGTCAAACCCACATGCTACACTCCTTTGTTTTATAAACCTCTTTACATCCACCGTATTTTTCACCTTCTATTTTGGCTTCTCTATGCTCTTATAAATTAGTACCATTTTCAACTTCACCTCCACAGGCGACACAATCTTAGAGCTTGTCTTCATCATCTACAAAGGTGGAAAAAGGGTAATCATTTTCATCATCTTCCTAAGAGAGCTACAAATCTCTATAAAGTTCTTGCCACTTCTGAAATCATGTAATTGCCTAAAAACTCATGATTTTAATGCAAGTTTACGAGCTCAAGCGAGTTTGTTGTGAGTTTATCAACCTTCAAGTTTGCAAATGATCTAACCAGAAATAACCACTTATACTTGTGAAATCGAAGCCACTTTGTCATGACATCTAGCAAGCTTTTTAACACCTTACATGGCCTATATTCACACCACTATGGTGTACAATCAACCAAGAACCACAACATATAACTTTAGCTTAACCACAAGACATGTTTAAAAGACATAAATCATGCAACAAAAATATTAGCCAAAGAGGATAGCCAAGATATTCAAATTAGAAGCATTTTCCAACACATTAATACACATCCAAAAAGCCTTAACTAAATTGGAAATTTTAAGAGAAAATTGGCCAACAGTGACACCCAACTTTGAAGCATTAAAATGCTCCTAAGGCATATTCAAAGCGCCTAAACAATGCTGAAAAATGCAAAGAAAAATTGGACAGCAACGTTACTCCAATTTGAAACACTTAACCACACTTATAAATGCTCAAATGATGGCATAAAAAAACTGGGCAAAATGGATAGCCAAGATGCCCTAATTTAACACACACAAAACACACTTATTAATTCTCAAATGATGGCATAAAAAATTAGGCAAAATGGATAACATAATCACCTAAATTGGCAACAAAAATACAATGCTTATATGTATGCATATGATGAAGGTGAAGTGCAATGAAATTCCACACAAAATTCCCTAAGTTCATCAAACACTTAAGCAACATAACCAATTGTTCCATAAGTTTTTAGCACTTAATTAAGACCAAATTGGACATCATTCTAGCTAAATTAGAAGTAACAACAGATGGAGAAACATACAACAATTAGGCGACAAGGTAGAGAGTATAGCATTAAAAATAAGCATACAAATTGGAACACAAATCATGAAGATGGAATAGATGGCGAATGATATTACCTCTCTTATTTATCCTTAGCTTGATTTCCTTCCCTCTTCTTCTCCTCTCTAGAGCCTCTTTTCCTCTTCTCTCTTATGCCTCTACCTTTTTTTCCCTTTTTTTTTGACGTGTTCATCCCTCATTTCTTTCATACGCTCTCTTCTCAAATATTCCTCTCTTTCTTTAGCCTATTTCCTTAACTTTTTATAGTAAAAAAAACTAGGGTTTCCTTAAGAAATTTTCAAATTACCCATAAACTCTTTGCAGTATTTATTTTTTATTTCATTGTGTCTTGATTTTCAAGAAAGGAAATTCTCCACTTTGTTTCATTTTTCTTTTTCAATCATTGGATTTTTCTTGCTTGTTTTCAACTAAAAAAACTTAGGTTTCCTTTTTTTTTTTTTTTAATCATTGATTTGTCCTTGTTTATTTTCAATCTTTCCTTTTTTTTAAGGAGTTTCCTATTTCATTTTACCTTGATTCTCAAAAAAGGATAAGAGAGACATCTAGTCTTTTCTTTTTTCTTTTTTAAATTATTGACTAAACATAATTAGAATTAACTAAAATAAAAATACATGATTATATTGATGCGAAATTAAATTAAAATGACCTTGACTTAACTAAAATTAAAATTAATTGTGATTGAAAAAAAATGTGACTAATAATTAACTCAAAAATCAAAGTCCAGTTGACCCCAAATTATTAATTTCAAAAATGCCCAAACAAAATATAGTGTTCACACCATCCTTAAGCATGGCACAAGTTAACTAGAAATCCAACCCAAGGTTTAGTCACCCTATATTTGATGTAAAAGAAAATTGTTTTGCATGATCCAAATAAAGATTTAGAATATAAATTATGTTGAAAATGATTACTTGAGTAAAATATCATTTTGGTCTTTCACTTACCACAAATTTTCCATTTTAGTCTCTTACTCATTGAAATGCCCCAAATGGTCCCCCCACCCATTGAAAAATGTTTGTTCTTTTACTTTTGAAAAAAAAACTAAATTTAGTCCTTGGATTTGGGTTAGGGTTTGTTAGGGAGACTAAATTTGGTAATTTTTTTGAAAAGTTGGATATCAAGTGTGACATTTACTAGTATATAAGTGAGGATTATTTTAGACATTTCAATGAGTAAGGGTCTAAAATTGCAATTTTGTGATTAATAAAGGACCAAAAGAGTGTTTTTATCAAGATTATATCAATATGTTCAAACCGGATCCCCTTGCAGTAATAGGGATCTTGCTAACCTATTATGGATGTTGGATAAAAATTAAATAACTTAAATTTTTTTAATAATAAAATGTAATCATATTTGAATATGATGTCTAACCCTCTGTATGGTCTCTATTCCTCTTTAACATCTCCAAAAGAAATTTGGGATGCGCTCAAAGCCAAATACAATACAGAGAAGCAAGGAGCATATATATTTCTTATTATGCAATATTTCAATTACAAATGACATGATTTTGCACTTGTTCTAGACTAAGTTCATGGTCTGCTGATTTCGGTTTCTAAACTCAAAGATATAAAAATTAACATTCCTAAATCTGTTCAAGTAAGGGCAGTCATAGCAAAATTACCCCCAAGTTGGCATGATTATAGAAAGATATTGTTGTATACCACAAAGAAATTCACTTTAACACATTTATGTACTGAACAAGAAACACAAATTTTACAAAGAAAGCATACAGAATCTGTGTCAAAGGTTAATTTTGTGGATGCAAAAATCAAAACTAGAATTATTCTGGAAAAGACAAGAGTAAGAACCCATAGTCTTTTACCACTAATTCTAGAAAATAGTACAAGACAATAAATTCTTGTTCTCACTGTAAAAAGAAATGGCATTTCAAAAAGGATTAAAACTATTGGAAAAAGCAAAAGAGTGGAAATACTAATACTGCAAACATGGTTAAGACTGAATTCAATGAGATTGTTGCCATGGTCTCTGAATTGCGTCTTAGTATGATCTTTGAGTTAAACATGGTAGTCTCTATTAAGTCTATTGACTAATGTACAATTTTGGAGTAATAACTCATGTTTGTTATGACAAGAATCAGTTCAATAATTATGATGTTGCAGAACAGGGACAAGAAGTTCTTATAGGCAATGGAAATATAGCAAAAACACTTGGGAAGGATAACATAAAGTTACATTTCACTTCTGGAAATAAGGTAATGCTACAAAATGTTCCTCATGTTCCAAAGATTAGGAAGAATCTTGCATCTGCAACCTTGTTATGTAAGAAAGGGTTTAGGCTATTTTAGAATTTGACAAACTTGTAATTTCCAAGAATGGAGTTTGTGGGAATTACTCTTGTGACGGAATGTTCAAGTTAAACATTATTAATAAAAGTTTAGTTTTTTACTTATATTGTTAAGCAATCTTTTCATCTGTGGCATGTTATATTGTGACATGTTAATTATAAAACTTTAAAGTATATGTCAAAAGATGGTTTGATCACATGTGAAAATGAAATTAATAATAATTGTCAAATTTGTGTACAAGTTCAAATGACAAGAAAATTGCTTCCTTATATAAAATGACATTTAGAAATCTTAGAACTTATGCATTCTGTCTTCTATTAATTAAATGGCATGATAAGTAGATGAGGAAATATATATTTTATTACTTTTATAGATAATTATTCAAGGTATACACGTGTACTTGATGAAATCAAAAGATCAAGCATTTGAAATGTTTACAAACTACAAGTCCATGGCAAAAAACCAAAGAGAAAAGAACATAAAAATACTAAGAAGTGATAGAGGTGTAGAATATTTCTCTACAGAATTTATAGAATTCTGTGAAAGCAATAGCATGGTACATCAAACTAGTGCACATTACACCTTACAACCAAATGGTTTGGCAAAAAGAAAAAATAGAACACTAGTAGATATGACAAATGCCATGATTCTAAGTGCTAATTTACTTATAAATTTATGGGGAGAAGCATTATTAGCTTCTAATCATGTATTAAATAGAATACCTTTAAAGACAATCAAATTGTCCCATATGAATTATGGAAAGGAAGACAACAAAATTAAATTACTTAAAAGTTAAGGGTTGTCTAGAATTTTAGAGTCATTGATCTTAAGAGAACTAAATTAGGACCAAGAGGTTTGAAAAGTGTTTTTGTTGGATATGCAGAAAACTCAAAAGCATATAGACACTTGGATGTTGAATCTAATATAATTGTTAAATAGAGAGTTGTAGAATTGTATGAAAATAAATTTATTAATGATCTTATGGAAATAGTTTATAAGCAAGTACCGAGTGATGAAAACAAAGATATTACATCTCCTATAGATGTTGTAATTGTACCTCAAACTGAAATTGAACCTATAATGGATCAAAAAGTAAGAAAAGAAACATTTAAATTCTGATATTGTTTCTTTCCAAGCCATCGTTTTATTAGTTAAAGGTAGTGGGGATAATGTTATGAGTCAAATAACTATTTTACTAAATGTAGATGAGAAACCAATACCTATAGTGAAGCAATGGCATCGAGATGCTAGTTTTTGGAAGGAAGCTATTAATGATGAAATGGATTCGATATTATCAAATAACACTTGGATATTGGTGTACTTACTTCCAGGATCAAACCCTATAAGTTTTAAATGGGTATTTAGACAAAAATATTGTACAAATAGTTCAATACAAGCTTTCAAAGCTAGGTTAGTGGCTAAGGATTTTAGACAAAAGGAAAGGATTGACTATTTTGATTCTTATGCTTCAGTTGCAAGAATAACATCCATTAGGATCTTATTAGCATTAGCCTTACTTAATAATCTATTTGTGCATTAAACAAATGCTAAGACAATTTTCCTAAATGGTGAATTAGAAGAAAAAGTATGCATGGAATAACCTAAAGGCTTTATACTCCTTGCAAATGAAAAGAAAGTTTATAAATTGGTTAGTTCATTATATGGTCTAAAACAAGCACTAAAATAGTGGCACAAATAATTTTATTATGTCATATTGTCTCATGGATTTAGGCATAACAATGTAAACAAGTGTGTTTATTCAAAATTCACAAATGAGTATGGTGTTATCATCTGCTTGTATATGGATGATATGCTTTATCTTTAGGACAAAATATGGTTGCAGTGAATGAGACTAAGAAGCATATATCCTTAAAATTTAAAATGAAAGATCTTGGAGGGGTAGATACAATCTTATGGATTAAAGTAACAAAACATAGTGGGGGGTTTTGCCTTGAATCAATCTTATTACATTGAGAAAGTGTTAATCAAGTTTCAAGACTTAAACAAAAAGGATGCAAACACACCCTATGATTGTTCAAAAAATTTAAAAAGAAAACTCTAATATATCAATTGCACAAGTTGAGTATGCTAATGCCATTAGGAGTTTAATGTATGCTATGCATTATACAAGACCAGATATTTTGTTTGCTTTTTGTAAACTTTCTAGGTTTACAAGCAATCCTAATTTAAAACATTGGAAAGGAATTGCTTGAGTTCTAGAATGTCAAAAGAAGACAACAAAACTAGGACTATTTTATAATAATTTTCCAGCAGTATTAGAAGATACATTAATGCTAGTTAGATAACTAGTGCAAGTGACAATAAATTAACTTTAGGTTGGATTTTCTCTCATGCTGAAGGAGCCATTTCATAGGCTTCCATGAAATAAATGTGTATAACTTATTCTACAATGAAATTAGAGTTTCTTGCATTAGCAGCAACTTGTAAAGGGGGAGAATGATTGGGAAATTTGTTAATGGAAATAAAGTTGTAACCACAGCTGAAGCCAACAATATCTTTACATTGTGATAGTGAAGCAATTATGTCTTGAGCATTTAACAAAGTGTATAATAGTAAATCTAGACATATAAGTCTAAGGTATGATTATGTTAGGCATTTGATTTGTGATGGAATAGTCACAATAAAATATGTGAAAACAAGTGACAACTTGGTAGATCCTTTCACAAAAAGGACTTACAAAGGAGTTGGTAAGGAAAACATCAAAATGAGTGGGATTAAAACCCCTCAAATAAAGTCACCAACAATAGGAACTTAACCTTTAACAAGATTGAAACTAATTTAAAGGTTCAATGGATAAGAACAAATTATTGATAAGTGACTAGGTGCAAGGTTGTCAAACTCTTGAGTTAAGGCAAACTCGTAAGAAGGTGTAGACTCTTATCGTAAACTTATCATGCGAAAATATAAGAGTTTACCTCTATTAATAAATAGCTATTAAACATAATCAAATCTACAAAAATAAAAATAAAATTTCATGCAACTATTTATATCTTATAGTTTATACTATTCAACAAAAAATTTTAACAAAATTTTTATTCAAAATAAACAAATCTTAAAAGTACAAATAAAAATTTAACAAATATAAATTTCACATAAAAGGTCCACCCATAAATCCAATAATATTTCAAACTTATTCTCTCAATGTTTTCTTCCCTTGATATTTTCTAAAATTTTTCTAAAAAATTTTCATTCTCTTCAAAATTCTCTTACTAATTGTTTTAGTCCTATTTCCTTAACATTTTTTACCTATCTCCCTCTAAAAATACTGCTCCCAATTTTTTCCACCACTATCCCACCTAAAAAAGAAAAAAAATTAGATTCATTATTTCTCTTAAACTTTTTGCAACCTACCCTTTTTCGTTCTTCAATTGATTCAGTATCCCCTTTCTTAAAAACCAAAAAACACCAATTCTACCACCTACCCCTAAACTTTTAAGTTTTAGAAAGATTCTTTCCTTTCTTTTTCACATGCTACATGTTATTGTTTAAACATGCCTTAATTAGAAATGAAAGTGATGTCTTTCCTCTTTAACTTTTATCCTCCTTCTTCAAATTTATCATATCCCCATTATCATTGAATTTATCTTATCCATGGGCTTCTTTCTTTGATACTTTGGAGTTTCCTTTCTATTGTGGAATTGTTTGGGTATTGAAACACTTCCAGTAAAGTTCCTTAGTTTCCCTATAACTATTGTTACCTTCATGTTACACTTTTTTGCTTTATAAACTTATTTGGGTCCACCATGTTTTTCACCTTTTGTTTTGGCTTCCCCATGCTCTTCTAACTAACACCATCTTCGACTTCACCTCTACTGGTGACATAGTCACAAAGCTTGTCTTCATCATCTGGAAAGGCAAAAATGAGTCTTTATTTTCATCATCTTCCTAAGAGAGCAACAAATTAGTATAAAGTTCTTACTGCTTCTGAAATCATGTAATTGCCCAAAAATTTGTTACAACTTTGAAATGCTTACACTAACATGGGTTTAAGTCAAAAGATACCTATCATTAGTTATGTCCTTATGAAATACAGAGGATACTTATTTTTCTAAACTAAGTGGGGGATTCTTAGATGTAAATAGTTTGGAAAGCTAAGTTAAAAGTGTGTAGATGTGATTATAGATTTCCAAACCCTACATTGGAAAATTTAAAGACTTTAAAGCTTCTATAAGTGAATATTCACATCACATATTAAATAAGAAAATTAGAGGAAAATAAGTGCTATAAAATAGTATTAATATATACAAGCATTTAGCACTTGATGCATGCATGTGTGTTGAATTCAAATAGATCTGACGACTTTAGATTCTAATGTATTCCTATATTTTATAATTTATCTTATTTTAAGTTATTTTGTTTATTCATTTTCGTTTAAACTTTAAATGTTTTAAATTTGTGAACAAACACAATTTTTCATGTAAAGTTTCGACAGACATAAATTTTTAGAAGAACACAACTCCTCATAAAGAGTTGCATTCATACATATTCTTACTATAAATAAGAATCTAGGTAGATTAGAAAGGATTAGAAATTTGAATCCTCCTATTCTTTTAGAATTCCTACTCTAAACCTTGAAAAGCTTTCCAAAGTGATTCTAGAAGGCATTGTTTGTAATCTCTGAATGCTTGGGATAAATCATAGGGGTAATTTGCCATATACCTTTACAGCAAAAATAGTGGGGCAAATATCACCTTAAGGAGAGTGTGCAACACATATTTTTGGGCATTATTTTCATCTTCTATATTTTCTAGACATATTTTCATTAATAATAGTTTATGCTTATGTCTTGGTTTGTATTTGAAGTCATATTATAATAATTTTACTAACCTTGAGACCTTCCTTTCCTACTACATTTGGTTTTTTTAGTACTTGTTCTTACAGTTAATAGCTAAAAAGATAATTGTTAGATTATGTAGGCTGTTAAAGTATAACTACTTAAATAGCCAATTGAGTAACTATAAATAGCAGAGCTACATTGCAAATAGAATAAATATTTTCTACTTTCTTTGAGTTCCAAATTGGTAATAGAGCCTCTCAACTTTTTAGATGATGTCATACATATGTATAGCTATGAGGGAACGAGCAAAAGACTTTGACCAAGAATTAAGTAAAAATTACACTAAGGTTGGTGAGATATGAAGATCTATTGTGAAGTTGGAAAGATTGGTCACGAACATGGCAATGAAGTTGATACAATTAACAACATTGGTCATAGATGGGAATGGAGCTTTAGTGTCCAATGGTGAGAATCAACCTCAGTTCTAGTTGTAACTACTAACCCAAACTAGGAATTACACATTTTCAACATAATTCTCTCAAATAAAATTTTTAAAATTCAACAAATATGGCTTCAAAGGTTAGTTGTTTTTACTGCTGGTAATTCTTTAAAATTGACGGTATAGCAATGAGCAAAGAATTTGCATGATCAGTTTGCACTTAGAGGATTGAGCACTCTAACAACATCAAATTTTCATGGCCGCGAAGCGATTAAGGGATGTTACATGGACAGATTACTTAGCAGCCATTGATGTTCACTTTGGTGACAATATGAAAGTAGATCCATTGGCTGTAAGTAGGAACAATACTTGAGTATTAAGAACAATTTGAAAAATATTTTCTGTGTATTATGAGTACCACGCCCCTTAGAGGTTGATCCATTCTCACTATTATTTAATACAGTTAATAGTAAATCAAATGCCCCTTACAGGAAGGAATATAAGGCTTTGTTTGAATATTGTTTTCAAAAATAAATTTTTTGTTCTTGAAATAAAATAATAACAAAACCTATTTGGTAATGAGTTTTATATCAATTGCTCTAAAAAATTTAAAAATAAAAAAGCATTCTTGTTTTTCAAAATTGTTTTCATTAACAAAAAAAATTGTAATTTGGTAAAAAAGGATTTGAGTAGGGTTGTGGGATAGATTTAAATAAGCTTCGAAATCCAACTTAGCCAGTTAGTAACTAGCTAAGCCAGATCACCTCTTATATATATTAAAAAACAATTTTTTTAATCAAAAAATGATTATTTTTAAAGAAAAGATTAAGATTTTAAATGAAAATAATGAATTTTAAAAAATATAATTTGAAATGGAAAATAATTAAAATTTAAAAAGAATCAACTTTTTAAAGATATGTCATAAATAAAATAAATTAGTATGTAAAAATAATACATAACTGGATTTTGAATGAATCCAATACCCAACCAAACCTGATTAAAATGCACTTGCATGCTCACATACACACTCTTATGTACTAAACATGTAATGCATACGTGCACGCATACGCATTTGCACAGGTGCATGCATAAATACAAAGACAAAGATAATGAATTTGTTATATACACGCACATACACATGCATATGTTTACAACTCATTAGCAAAAAAAAAATAGTCCTAACCATGATTTTTTTGTATCCTAACCATCGTTATAACTAGGGTAGGACCACTAACCACAGTTTTCAAAACCGTGGTAGAAATAACCAAGAGACAATTTTTCCATATTTATATCTAACCGTGGGTATACCTATGGTTAAAATATAGTTTAACCATGGTTAACATAACTATGGTTAAGACGTGTGGTTTGACCATAGGTCTAGACAATCGTGATTATTGTTATGGCTTAATCACAATTTTAAAATTATGGTTAAATCACATGTCTTAAACATGGTTTCTATAAACCGTGGTTAAACTATATTTTAACCACGATTTTATAACTATGGTTAGGCTGTTCTAAAATGTTGTTTGATAACATATTAAACCTTTAGTAGCATTTTTTACCATTGCTAGTAGGTTTTTTTTTAAAGCACACTTTGTTCTTGTTTACATCCCTTTTTTTTTTTTTTTTCATAAACCTATAATTCCATAAATAACTACTACAAGTAACACATTCAACTAACCAACATAAAGTACAATACATACTAACATACTAACATACTAACATAGAATTCTCTAAATACACACTAAATTTTTAACACATTCCAACTAATAGAATCCCAATTACATACATAGAATTCTTCAAGTACATACAAACATAAGCAATAAGAGTTTATTAAACTACTTATTCAAGGTGCTAGAATACAGAGAATGAGTTGCATCACTTGATGATGTGTGTTCACTATTGTGATCACTTGAAACCTGAATTTCAAATAAAAAAGTGAGAGATAATGCTATTCCAAAGAATAGGATAAATGAAAATATAAATGAAGCAAAGGAAATCTTAAAAATTACTCTTGTATTTTGTAAGCTAGCCAGCTCAGGTTTCATTTGATCACCAAAACTCCATAGAAGGAAAGTCATCCTTACTTCTATTTGCTTTGTTTGGTCATTATTTTCAACAACCTGGCCATTATTTTTAGCAATCTGGGTATCCCTTTCTATCATTTTTTCTTGAGCATTTCCACCTCATTCTGCAACTCATTGTTGGAAGGACCAGACAATGGTCTTGTATATCCACTTCCATGGCATCCAAATATTTAAGTTAAACAAACACTTATCCCAAATTCATGCATTCGACCATGATGTTGCCAGGTTCCTAACACCTTGGCCATTGAATCATCAACTGACATTTGTTGTGATGAAATGTTTTATTGCCTAATTTCGGCAATTTTTTCCCAAATAATGGTGAAAAAATATATCAGTTAATCTGGAGGATAAGTCATATTATTACCTGTATTGCATCTCTATACATATGATTGTTATAGTCAAATGGTACAAGCCCCCAATCTCTATAGCGAGTTGAAAATGCACTAAAATCCTTGGTAACAATGTCTAAGAAAACACCCAATAATCCACCTCCATCTCTAACAGCTTCTTAGTGTTATTAAATGGGACTAAAATCCTGTGCCCACTTGGAAGGGACCATGCGTCATGAACACTTAATGATCGAGTATGCATTTCACCTTTATCATTTGTTAATTGAATATTAGTAAGGTATTAAAAGTACACAACTTAGCACACCTATGTGAAAAATGTAAATTTACATACCAATAACATAAACAATCCAAGATTGTATCTAATGTAAACGTGGATCGAGTTCGCACTCTGCAGGTTGTCCTTCCTCTTTAGGTTCATGCTCGTCAAGCTATTCAAATTACCTATTTACTTCTTCAACTAAAATGTCATTAGTATGAACATCTGCCAAGTAAACATGGAAGTCAATTCTGATGGAGAAGGAGAATTAAACATAGGATGTCCACTGTTACGAGAACTACCACCCCTACCTACCTTACACTTCTTAAGGTATTTATTCATCTTCAAAATTCTTGTTTATTAGGATAAGAAAAACATAAGTCTACTTGTAAGTCACATTAATAATCATAGTTAAAGCAATATACAAAAAAATAAGCAATAATGATAAAATACTACCTAGATAAGTGTAAGTTTGCTTCAAACTCTAGAAATACAATTTCTAGGTGTTGAAGTTGGAATAGCTAACTATCATAAGTAATAACCTCTTCTACATCACCCAAATCATACAAGCTATGAGGCATTAGTTGGACAACCAAACTCAAATTCTTGTCTAACTTATCATCTACATAATATACTTATTAAGCAATAAGTCCTTAATTGTGTTATATTTGAATATGTTTTACTAGGGACTTATCATGCATGTTGGATAAATTTTATTGATTTAGTGACGAAATAATGTTAATTTCATATATTTTATGTATGAGATCATGCATTGAATTTATCTAATTTCATACTATTTTGAAGGAAATTCTAGCAGAATTGCATTAATGAAAGGAAATGAGGAGTTGGTGGAATGGAAGAGGAAGATTCAAGGATGCTAGGAAGGATTTTACAAACAATGAGGAAGTTAGAAGAAGCCAAGGAAGAAAGTTGAGTTGATATTCAACTTAAGATGGTGAACACTCAACTTCATGCCACTTTTGGACCCAAAAAATCAGAATTTAAAGATGGTCATTTCACATAAAGTTGTAGATATTCTCGAGAGTTTTCCAAGAAGTACTCATTTGCTAAAATTTGATATCGAATCAAGAAGTTACAACTAAAACACTAAAGCTTCATCAATGAACATTATTCTGGCATTGTGTATTGGCTCCCAATAAAGTGCAAAATCTAGAGATTTGGTGCCAAGGTGCCTAAGCCTAGCACCTTGGCACCAACACGCAGCCTTATTAAAGGTATTTGCATATTTTGATTGGGGAGGTGCTATAATTAGGAAAAAGTAAGGTTTTTGAGGTTAGAAAGCTAGAGAGGAGCATAAAAGGAGCTAGGGTTCAAATTTCTCTCTAGGAGAGCAAGAAGATCTTCTATTTTCTTAGGCTTTCAAGGTGTTCTCTTAGAAGGAAAGGCAAAGAGTTAGTCTTTTTGGACCTCCAATTGCCAAACCTCTATGGATTCTTTCATGGAGGTCTCCTTCCCTTCTTTGTTTTCACTTTTCCTTTTTCTTTCCTTCATATAATCCTCATTTAAGCTTGTTGTTAGTTGTAGTGATGGATTTTTTATGGATATTGAGGAAGGATTTGTTAGTTTTGTATACACATATGTTAAGAGAGATTATTTCTATTTTGTTGTACTTATTTGTTGATTAATGAATGTATGTTACTTTTTATTTAGGTCTTTTACATATTTTGGTCAATTAATATTCTTGCAAGTGGATTGAATGAGTTGTATTGATGAATTTCTTTGTAATCTTTTGTCACGAAGTCAAGTGTCCACAAGCTGTTTAATCAAAATGACTCATTGACAATTGAGTGCCTTCGCTTTAGATGTTTAGAGAGAATCTCTAAGGCAAATTCATACTCACATTCACAATGATTTCTAGGAGCTTAAGGCACCTCAAGATTAATATTCTTTAAATATTTGGAAACAACCTCTAAAGGAGGCTAATGGTTGTGGTAGTGCAATTTTACCTAAATGTTTAGAAACAACCTTTAAGTAGGTTGTGGTTTATTATTTAACTCTTGAGTTTAATGCATTATGGGGAAAATTATACTTAAATGTTTAGTTATCATCTTTAAGTGTAATTAGACCTAGAATTAAGATAACCTCTGGAAACAAGCATATCTTTCTAGTGAGTTAAATTATCTGGAAGTGAAATTAAAATATGTTAGTACAAGATTAATAATGAACTTGATAACTCAATTTATCCTTACTCTAACTCCCAATTAGCTTAATCTAATTTAATGTCTTGAGTCTTTTCCTTTTTATTTAGAATCTTAGTGTTTTTGGGTGCTAAGTTTTATGTTTAAATTCTCGCATCAATTCCTGGTGACTGGATTATTTGGGCCACTAGTGTAAATATGTAAAAAAACCATACTAATCCATACTTTTATACCTAATGTGTATTTTGATAAGCAAAAATTTAATCTTAAGAGCAATAAAGATGACACCTTATCCTCATAGGAACGATACTGGATCATTTAAATCATTTTTACTAAAAGTTTACCTATATACTTGTGGTTCATCATTGAGCTTAAGAAACTTGGATGTATGGCTCATTATCTTCATTATCACCTATATGTATCAATTGTGAGAAGTTAATGGACTTGAATTCTAATTCATCCATTATAAGTCCTCTAGGATTGGTTGTATTAGCCTATATACATTTGAACATGGCAACCATGAATCGACCATGATAATTAAATTCAATTATGTCTACCAATTTTCTGTAATATGGCACACCTTTGAAGCTCATTAGACCATCGCTAGTACTTGAATAGCTTTTAGTCCTAAAAGACCTAAAAACTCCATTTTTTTTAAGTTTTCAACCCTTAAGCGCGTTCCATTATTCTAAATTTAAAACTGTTGACATTATAAGCACTATATCTCCTCGTTGTATCAAGCAGACCCAGGGGAAGCAATTGCATATCAATTGATGAGATCTGTTAATTTCATTCCTTATCTAAAGTTAATCAATCGTAAGTATGTTATTGAATTACTTTGTAAGAAAACAACATTTATGGATAAATATGAATTCACACAAGAACATAAACACCAAACAAATTCTCTATGAGCCTTTCTATCAATCTCAATAAAAGATTGTGTGTGACTTTGCAATAGTCTCCTTACGCAATCTCTAAATTCCCTATATGACATGTACAAAAAAATTATATTAATGGAATTGTATATGAAAGTGCTAGTTTCCATATTGTACAATTTACTTACTAAAGAAACTTGTCAACTTGTCTACAATTGGTTAGCATATGACGATATGCTTGTTATTTCTTTGTAAGAGATAAAGTAAAGTATTCAAAACCACCAATGCGTCTTACAATAGGTGGAAACAAAGTGTCGATATTGGATGGGGTCGATTAAAACCTCTTACGCTATATAACCTTCAGCAATTGAGCCTTCAGGCTTAGCCCTATTGTGTATGTATTATTTTAACTTTCCTAAATACCTATTAAACAGATTTGTTTTTTTTTTGGTGAAGGAATGTAATTGAAAATAGTGGCAAACAATTAATTATAAAAAAGTAAGAGTTTACCTTTCAATGGGGTACATCTAACTATATTGTACTGGACCTTTAATCTTTGCTTCTTGAACTAAATGTACAATCCAATGAACCATGATAGAAAAAAATGAAGGTGGGATAACATCTTTAAATGATACAAGGTAAGAATAACCCTATCATGGGGTTAGTCAAGTTCATTCACGCTTAATACTTTGTTACACAATTTTTTGAAAAATGCACATAAGTAAATTAAAACTACAGATACTTCTTTAGGAAGTGTCTTCCTCATTGCTTAGGGTAGGAATTGCTCCATAAGAACATAGAAGTCATGACTTTTCAACCCTCCAATCTTACACTGTCATAAATCAATGCATCTAGAAATACTACTTGAATAACCATCTGAGACAATGATATTCTTCAAAGTCATAAAAAAATATCATTATTTGCATTTGTCAAAGCGAACAAAGTTGGAAAATATCCCTTATTATCATTTGCCCAAAGTTCAGGCCTAATATCCATTTCTTGCAAGCCCCTATTTGCATCCAAATGGTATTTTGAATGCCCAAGCTTGTTCATCAAAGTGAAAAGCACTTTGTCACATACATTTTTCTCGGTATGCATCACATTAAGCCTGTGACGCAACAAATTGTTCACCTAATAAGGAAGCTAGAAAAATATACTTCTCTTATGCCATTGTTGAATGTCACCATCAATACCACGAGCTCCTTTAGATCCTTCCACAACCTTCAACTTCTACATCTTTCCCAAATACCACATCTACATTTATAAGTTGCACTAAAATTTCTAAGTTCATAACTACCTTTGGAGGACTTCTTGTATCCTCCCTTCCATCAAATTGATTACGGGCTAATCTTAATTTGTGTGTTAGTCTCAAATAACGATGATGAACCATAAAACACTACTTTTGACTATAAATAAAACCTTCGGGGCATGTTGCGAAGAACACGAAGCTAGAGAGCATAAAAGCGAGTTCAAGAGCACTCCTAAGGAGGGTTTTCAATTGGATTAAAGAGAGAGTCTGTCAAGAGAGTGGCAGCTCACATTGAGAGTGACCTTCTCTCTGAACCCTCTCTCTTTTCTTCTTTATATTTTCCTTTTATTTTTATGTTTTAAACATATACCAATGCTCAGCTAGTTGATTTAATCTAGGATATTGACTAAACCCTTTGTAGAGTTATTTTTGGTATGGCGGTATCTTCTTATTGAAGTATTGAATTCAGTTACTTATTTTCATTCTATGCTTAATGCTTTTTTAAGCTTGATCACCTTGGAATTGAACTAGGATTTAGGCTAACTTGAAAGTGAAACCCTAAATTAAGATTTGAATGAAGATAATCTCTCTTGTATGCTAAAAGGGTAGTAAGCATAGCAATTAGTAGTCAAGACAACAGTTCTTAACTGTCTTAGATAACCACAATTAGGGCAGTGCTTTATATCAATTGCCTTCTCAGCTGATTTTCATAGAAATATAGGGAACAAAGGGAAGCAATTAGGTTTATGTTGATTTGACAAAACTACATAAGTAGTTAAATTCCTAAGTTAGTAAACTAATTCATAACTCAATAAAGAAGTAACTGTCAATACAAATTAACAACACATTGAGGTGAAGTCAGAGTCCTAGGTTCATTTAGTTGATAGTTTACTCAATTTTACATTATTATCTAGTTATTCACTTAATAATTCAATCCAATTGCCTGAGATAAAAATTTTAATAGTAGCAATAGTTCAAAGTTAAAGCTAGGTCCTCGTAGGAATGATATCTTACTCACTTTATATTTCTTTTCGCAATCATGTGCACTTGCGTGTATAGAATGAAGTGAACACTCCCAACGCTCTTATTTACAAATGCAAAATCAAAGAATCCATTCAATCCCTCTAAATGTTCATGGCAATTTTAAGGCCTAACAATCAAACCATTTCCTAAAACAAAAGAAAGAATAAAAAAATGGGTCACAAAAGTCAACTATCAAATTTGGCAATACACATCTCTTTAGGATACACATCTCTAAAAAGATTATATATATACAACTTAAATCAATTTAACACAAACAACAAATTATTAACTTCAACCAAATATTCTACTCATTTAAATATAAGTAAATCAAACTCATATAAACGTAATGAATTTACCTAAACAAAAAAACACTATAATAATATTCACAAGACAATATTAACATTAAAACATAATGATAATACAATAAATAAACCCAGAAGAACAATAGAAAAAAAAAAGGTCATATAAATTCTCACTAAACCAATATTTATACCTATGATGAAAAATAAAGAATGAAAATAATATATGTCTCTAAAGAAAGAAAAAAAACATTCCCACTAAACTAATATTTATATTCATTAGGAAAAAAAATATAAAATAATATATGTCTCTAAAGAAAGGAAAAACCCTAAAAAATTGCAGAGTACTAAATGTCACTCAATTTCTATATATAATTAAAATTTAAAAAAGATAAATAAATATAAAATAACAACAAATAGAATATTAGTAAAAAAAATAAAATAATCATTATCTTCATTAGCTTTCTCCTTACATGACGTAAAAAAAATATAAAACAAAAAAAAGAATAATGAAAATATTAAAAGAAAAATCCAATAAAAACACAATAGAAGGATTGAAACTTCACAAGCAATCAACAAATAGATTAAAAAAAATTCATTCAAGTATCCCAAACAACCCAAATAGTAAAAGGGAGCAAGAAAACCAACTTGGAGGTGACAAATAACAGCAAAATGGTTGGGGGAAAGGCCAACGCTATCGTCTAACGATGGAGGGAAGTCACTGATACTGGCAGAGGCCACCGATAGTTGAAGGCATAGCGAAAGGGAGAGGGTCACCACAATGAGAGAGGGAGGAAGAAACTTTCAAAATTAGGTTAACTTTTTGGGGGGTTGAAAAGATGAGATAAATTTAGGGCTTACCCATTGCTAGGCCCAATTAATGGGCCTAGTCACTGTTTCCTAAAAAATATGGCTGGGCCACTTCTAAAGGTGGCCTAGCCATTATTTATATGCCACCATTTTTATATGGCCCAATCCATTTGTTTACTATGGACTACCTGCAATTTAGGGAAACCATGGTTAAGGCAACTTGCCCTAACCACAATTTCCCTAAAAACATGGTTAGGGCAAGTTGCCCTAACCACAGTTTATTTGGTGTGGTTATGGTAGCTTACCTAAGCCACTTTTTCCATTTATTCTCATGCCATAATCACCTTTTTCATAAAAACTGGGGTTATGCCAAGAGACCTAACCATGTTTGTAGTAATTGTGGTTAAGTTGTGGTTTAGCCACGATTTTAGTGATCGTGGCTAAACCACCGTGGTTATTCCCCCTATTTCCTATAGTGAGAGCACAAACTCATACTTATATTTCAAACTTCTTTAACATATACAAATACAACATATGTAACATAAACACACATGCATACACACCTACACGCATGAATACACACACATGCACATGCACAAATACACGTCCATGTACATGCACACTCACAAATAAATATATAATGAATTTAATACATACACACACATACACATGCATGCACATGCACATGTCTATATATGCATATATGTATTAAACATGTAATACTCACAAATATATAGAATAAATATTTATCTTTCATCTAAATAGTAAAATTAGAATTGAATTTGGAATTACAATTTTATGTTCAAATTCTTTACATTGCCCAAACATAAAATTTAAAATTCTAATTTAATTTCAATTTTAATGGAATTAGAATTAGAATTAGAATTCTACATTTTAAATTTATTTCTTGGTACTAAACATGGTCTTAGCATTTTCAAAACTTGTTTTTAAATTATATTTTTCAAACAATGTATTTTTTTTTTTTAAGTTTGTTTCTAAATATAAAGGATTCAAACAAGTTTTTAAAATTTTTCATTTTTAAAAACTGTTCTAAAAAACAATTTCATAAATCTATAATTAATAGAATTAAACAAGTCCTAAATTACTCAAGTTCTCATTTTTTTTTTCCTGAAACTAACATAACAACACAAATACAAAATGATAAAATCCAAAGGAAAAGAAGATGAAGAGTAGAGACTCTCTACTTAAGCATAAAACCAAGGAGAAAACTATGATGAAAATTATGCAATACCAATATCACAATTTAGACTCAAATTAAAATTTTAGGATATATTGTTCTCCATTTTTAAAAATTACTTAATTATAAATGCTTACCATGTGATTTACACTATTGGGGTTATGACATCTAACTCAATGAATGAAATGCATTATTCTTAAAAGGAAAAAAAGTACTAATTTATGGCTTCCAAGACTTCTATGCTTCTTTTATTTAGAATTCTAAACCTATAAAAGCATATGTGTATACACTTTTAAAATGCATTCATGTTCTAAAATCCAAAGTGAATTTTATTTGTTAATTGTGATGCATATAAACTCATATTTTTACTAAAAATAAATGGTCGACTTATAATGATTAAATTAATAATTTAGTCTTAAAAAGTACTCTCTTTTCAAATGAATCTAAAAAAAATAAAGCCTCTTAGTTTAGTCGATGAAAAAATACCATATTCTCATTTTGATTCTTCAACTTTAATTTAGTACTTCAAATAATTGTTCTTGATCAAAATGGCCTTTTTAAAAAAGCATATAATATGATTGACCAAGAAAAATGCATATACAAGACCTAAAAATGGTTTTAAAGAACATTAAGATAAATTGAATAAAAAGAAGAGATTTTATCTTGGCATAACTAAGTTTTTTTGAAAAAATAAATAAATAAAAATGGCCTTGACTTTTTCACTGGCATGGTTATAGCTGAACCTGTAGACGTGAATACGATAACTATAAGTTGGCAATAAAAGAAAAGTATACCATCCGTACAAAAAAGCTTCTTAACTTATTAATGGACTTACTTATCGAAGTAGGATTTTTAAAAATTAGGTTTGAATTCAAGTTTAGAAAAAAGCCCAAGCCTACTTGAAGTTGGATTTTTTTATTTAAACTTTTATCTATATTTTTCAAGTTGGATATATTAGGCCAAGTAGACTTTTTTAAATTATGATTAAGACTATTTGTTACTTAAGAATTACGATAAATAATATAGCAAATTATCATTATTACTTGCCATAAATCATTTGGATAAAGGGTATTAGTTTTTATTTCTTTACCAAGATGTTATATTTCACTAATTTTTTCTTTAAATAACAAGTTTTTTTAATAAAAAAATATTGATTTGAGTTTTTTAGGCTAAACTTTAAAAAAACTTGAACCTAATTTGTTTTAAAAAACTTTTCTAATCAAACTTTTTGGTTCAGGATGAGCTTTTTAAATTATAATCAGGTTAACTTAGAACATGATATTTTCATGGAAATTAAAGAAATCGAAAGAAGCATGTGTAATTGTAAAACAGGGAATTACATTCTACCATGTTGTCATCTTCTTCCCTTTGCCCAAATGATTCTCACAAATAAAACTTAAGACATCCAACTTAACATAACCGAAGACTAATAAAATTCACTGAACAATTTGATTCTTGGGAAATCCAAAACGTCAATGTGTGTGTGTGTGTGTGTTCGCAAGTTCTAGTAAGATTGGGAGATTCTCTCTACTTTATTTCATTCTTTCTTTAAATCTCAACAAAAGAAAGTGTCCTTTTGTGCCTCCACCCCTAATATATGTGATCATCACTATGGGATCCCTACATTTTAATTCTTAAATTCAAAGAAAAGAGATTAGTGCCACATTAATTCTCATGTTTCATAACTAGCTTTTCCTCACATTTCTTTTTCAAATAATTGATTCCTTTATCTACAATAGATATTGAAGGAATTAAATAATAATCATATTCATAGATAATTCATGGTAGGAGACTTACATACTTCTCCTGATTACAGAAGCTGATTGAACTCTAACTGGGATCACTGATCGTATGAGATACCCATAATATGTTGGGTGTATCTCAGGTTTTCACAACGTAAATCTCCTCTTGAATGAGACTATAGGTTACTCATAGGTATTCCTCTTAGAGTGTCTCAAGTCTCTCTAAAATGTTCTCTTTTATATCTCAATTATCTATCGTATAATAGTCTAGCCCTTTTATAAAAGCTAGCTAGGGTTATGGTTCAATAGTAATTCCTGTAATTACTATTTTATCCTTACTTAATGAGCACCCCATATGGGTGGACACTGTATAATATCTTAACAAATTTAAACCCTAGATATTATACGATATTCTAACAAATATCTTCCCATCTTTTTTTGGCCTTGTGAGGATGGTAAAACGGATAGCTTAGTTCATGATAAGGATGATGTATAGTTTAAAATATTTAAAAATATAACTTTTTTCTATAAGTTGGAGGGAATATATTGTCAGTAGAAAATGATACTTTTAGTAAAATGTGATGGAAATTTGAAAATTCTTCTACTTAGTTTTCTTTAATAAAGAAGATAGATTCTTATTGTTGAAAATCTAAATCACGGGATTTTGATTATCAAATTTTTTTCACATGATGAAACAATAAGAAATAGACTATTTTTTATCAAATTTTTTATCCGTGAAATCTCTTACAAGACACATAAATAGAAATAGTTGATCAATGAAGTACTAACCATGTGTGTTGAAGAGGAAGGAAGGCTCTTAGTAGAAATAGGAGAAAGTGTACATATGGCAACTTAAAGGAAAGATAAGAGACTAGCCAAGGGAAAATGGAAGGGTAAAAAACCCATCCAAGGTGATATTAAGAAGGAGTCCAAGTGTGTTTTTTCTGCAAGAAGAAAGGACATATAAAGACGGTCTATAACAAATTCAAGGCTTGGCTTGAAAAGAAAGGTAATTCAATCTCATTCTTTTGTTATGAATCTAATATAGTAGATGTCAGTAGTAACACATGGTGGATTGATTCTGGTTCTACAATCCATATTTTAAATACATTACAAGGCCTTCTAAACCAAAGGAAGCCAATAGGAAATGAGCAATATATCTACTGAAGAAATAAGATGGGCTCACCGGTTGAGGCTATAGGAATTTGCAAACTAGTTTTGAATTATGGTTTTGTTCTGATTTTGGATAAGACCTTTTATGTACCAAGTTTCTCTAGAAACTTGATTTCTATTTCAAAACGTGTACCATTGGGATTTTTTTTTTGAATTTTTAAATAATATGTTGAAGTTATTTTATAAATCTAATCCTATTGGAAATGGTATAATTTGTAATGATTTTTTCAAAATTCAATTACAAGGAATTCATTGCATGAAACCATGCATGCTTCTAGTAGCATAGGTATAAAGAGATGTATTACTATTGAAAATTCCTCTATGTTGTGGCATCGTAGACTTGATCATATCTCATAGAAAGAGTAAAAACATCAATAAATAAAGGAGTGTTAAAAACTCTTGACTTTGCTAATTTTAATACCTGTATAGGCTGCACTAAGGGTAAGCAAACTAACAAGACCAAGAGAAGTGCTATAAGGAGTTCTACCTTGTTGGAAATCATACATTCAGATATATGTAGTCTAGATATGGACTTAAGTAGTCAAAAATACTTTATTACCTTTACTGATGATTACTCATGATATATGCATCTCTATATACTTAACAATAAGAATGAGGCATTAGATGCCTTTAAGGTTTTTAAAGTAGAAGTGAAAAAATAATGTGGTAAACAAATTAAGGTGGTGAGATCAGATAGAGGTGGTGAGTAATATAGTAGATACACTAAATATGGACAAGCACTGGGTCCATTTTCAAAGTTTCTTCAAGAGCATGGGATTGTTGACCAATACACTATACCTAGTTCCTTAAACTAGAATGATGTTACTAAGAGAAGGAATGAACACTATTGGACATAGTGTGGAGTATGCTTAGTAGCTCCAAGCTTCCTAAGTTCATGTGGTTTGAAGCCTTTAAGATGGCTGTGTATATACTTAACCAAGTTCTAATTAAGGCTGTTTAAAAGATGCCATTTAAGTTAATGAAAGGTTAGAGATAAAGTTTAAGACATATGTGCATATAGGGATGCCCATGTAAAGTGTGTTTGTACAATCCCCAAGAGAATAAGCTATACCCAAGGACTATTAGTGGCTACTTTATTATGTATGCTAAAATGTCTAAGGGATATAGGTTTCATTGTCCATCACATAACACTAGGATTGTAGAGTCAACAAATGCTAAATTTTTTAGAATGACTTGATTTATAGTAATGGTCAAACTCAAAACTTAGATTTTAAAAATGATCATTTGGGAATTCAAGCTTCCACATCAAGTGGCAAATTATTTATAATTCATACCCCTTAAGTGCAAACAGGTGTTAAAGAACCAATCATTAAGGAACCACAAACTATCGACCATGACCAAGTTAATCCAATTGTATAATAGCTACCAGAATCTATTATGTAACTAGTTGAGAAGCATGCTCCCCTAGAGAATGTTGACTTAACATTGAGAAGAACGACTAGGATTAGGAGGTCAGCAATTCCTAGTGTTTATGTTGTGTACCTACAAGAGTCTGACTATAATATTATAGCTGAAAATGATCCTAAAATGTTTTCACAAGCTATTAACTATAAAGAATTTTATTTATGGCTTAATGCTATGAAGGATGAGATGGATTCTATAATGTCTAACAGTGTTTGGGTCTTATAGAGTTGCCTAGTGGCTCAAAGGCCATTGATTGTAAATAGGTCTTTAAGACAAAAAGAGACTTATTGGACAACATTAAAAGATATGAAGCACAACTTATGTGCACTTTATATTTAGAGAATAAACAAATATTAAGAATACCCAAAATAAGCATAGAGCTAATTCATTAAGTTATGGCAAGAAGGGAAAGCGATATGCATTGTGATACATTGAAGATAATATTCACTCATAAAAGGCATACTATTGTAATTCATGCATTTGGTTTTTCTCCTTTGGAATATATATGAATAAGGATATTGTAATCATTGAGTATAACGAACCAACTAGGAGAATGTCGGCCTTCCATATTAATGTCAAATTTGTATAGCTCTTCCTGGTAGCAACTACTATATGACTGTGGTCCCTTTTATAGGCTGGTATCCTATCAATGTAGACTTTCATCCTAAATCCACATAGTTTACATGCATTTTTCCTACTAACTTACTATTGCAACATTGACCATTGATTGAATGGTTGCATCAAGCTCTTCTATAAATATGGGTCTCTAAGACTGGTTTCTCACACCTTTCAGTTCACACAACATCATCAAAGAGTGAGAAACAAAGGCTTAGAAACATCCATTTTCATGTTTCAAAATTTCGACATCTACGATATTTCCCATCAATGGTAATGGCTGGAGGTATAGTTCTTTCCATATTATTTCCATGTTCTAGACTAACTGGTTAGTCTATTTTATGTATAAGTTCTTACATCTCTTAGTGAGCTCAAACCCTCACATGTTAACCCTCCAAGGGTTAATATTGGTGATGATGACCTTAGGTTCTTCTTCACTTAGCATGCATCTAGCTTTACTATTACTTCTCTCATGCATTTACACTATTTGATCCACAAACAATAATATGACCTTATGATCATCAATGGTATGCAGATTATGGTGGATCTTGATGCTCAAGCTCGAGTGACCCCACCTTGAAAGAGTATTTGCATTGGAGATTTTCCTCTCACTTGTTCTTCTTCTTACTAATTAATTATTATGTGTAAACATGGGGGTGTGTGTGTGTGTATGTAGCATTGCTCATTTAATCTTTGTAATCTTGGTTCAAGTTTTCTATACGTGTACTGCAACACCATGTACATGTGGTTTAATTTATAAGTGTTTTAACTAACCATGAGATTTTATTTGTTCGTATCCTGTGGCAATTCCCATTTATATTTTAACAAAATTAATCATTTAATTAAAGTCCTTTTTAGCATACTATATATATATATATATATATCGATGAGTAACTGATATTCTTGAGACTACAGGACCAAGTTTCGGTGTCTTTTCCTTTACTTCTCTTGACATTGAGTTATGATCCCATGTTGTATTTTGTGTAGTTTAGACCATTAGATCAAGTGGGACCTATAGATCAATGTGAGATCCTCATAAATCTAATGGTCCATATTACACTGCATATTGTGTTGTACAACATGTGATCCTTTTTAATACAACATGTATAAAATTGATGATAGAAAATGATACCACTTTATACTATAGGGCATGATGTTGTGAGCTATGAAAGTCTAAGACCAATGGTGGGGATTCATCAATATGTGTTTGTGTTTTTTCATTAAATGACATCATGACTATACATAAATACACTTTGGTGGCATCAAAATTTCAACACTTAAGATTTTACTAAGTTTTACTATCTTGGCTCACCTGCCGTTGCCATTTACTTTAATTGTTAATGAGAAACTAGTTTAGCTGGAAAGAGAAGATGAATAATTTCTTTATAACTATGTCCTTACTATAATTGTTATCTATTATTTTAGCCCCCCAAAAAATTAATATCTATAGGCATATAGTTTTATTAGAATAAATCAAGTATGTGATCTCCCAGGAATTTTTGATCGGATCAAGGAGGTGAATTATACAATCTACTTTAGATATCACCTTATCATTGTACATCATATTTGTTACAAGGTTGTCATAATATATCATATTCATGCCCAAATTACTTGGTCCTTCACAGATTTCAAATCTAAAAATGAAATTCCAAAATCAAATGACAGGTTTCTGACTTTTTACATCAAGAGGTTTTTGACATATATTTCTTAACTTGCCTATTTAACTCTCTGAATATACCCTGCTTCTGATTGAAAGATTTTTAAAAGGAAGAAAGAACAACTAAAGATTTTAATTTTTAATATCTTTCAAAGTATTCTCTCCTTAACATTACCTTTTTTCCTTAATTTAAAAAATAAAAAAAATTCACTATGCATTTTTGTAGTACCATATCATTTTAATATATTAATGTAAAAAAACCTATTTAGAAATATAAAATTTACTTTCTTTTTCATATTGTTTAACTTTATTTTCATTGCACATTCTTAGTATCATAGGTTGAACTTACTGTACTACTTGGTATCATAACCATAATATATTGTGAAACATTTGAAAGAAAGCAAATTATTTTGAAGAATTCAAATAGCAAAGAAGGACATACCTCAATAAGAAGAAGTATTCTTCCTCTACTTCTTCAAGAAAAAAAAAGGAAACAAAAATAACAACAACAAGAATTCTAGAGAGAATTCAATTGATTACTCAGTTCTTAGACATATAATTACAAAAGATGCTTGAAGACTATTAGCCTAAATTACAGTATAAAGTTAGTATCATTTGCTATAAGGCAATTCTATGAACATGCCTTGGAAGGATTAAAGGATTTGGGAAACTACAAATTTAGTACTTTTTCCTTGACTAGACAGAACGAGCATTTAACAGAGGTTGTAAAGCTTTAACTTCAATGCTCATATGTAGTCTTAACCTAGCTTTATGCAAACACAATGTAGCAATAGCAACCATCTATACCAAAATATAACCTAAAAGAAAAAGTGAATAAATCATAAACTATAATGTCATCTAGAATTTACATCAAAACAAAAATCACATAGCAAACAAGTTAAACAATATATACATATAGTATTTTATCTATTGAAGATTCTAAAAATAAAATGATAAGTGTACAAATGAATTTTAGATGGTAAATGTTGTAGAACATCTTCATTGCTTCAACACAAAAGCGGAAGTTATAAGTGAAGGTCTATCAATAATCAATCATAGTATAATATCTAACATTTAATAAAAGTATTTTATTATCTTAATTATAGTAATTATTGCAAATTATTATTAAACAACAACAAATAATATAATTAATTGCATCCGAAACGTATGTAATAGAAATTAAAAGCTTTGACTCAAAAATTTTATATTCTTGAAAATGTTCCTGAAAGTGATCTAAATCATATTTTTGTTCTCAAAAATTTTTCTTATAAAATATATATATATATATATATATATATATTAGGTTAAAGAATAACACTACAACAACCTTTTTGGGTTAATCCCTTTCCTTTTCAAGAGGCATCAAAATCCATTGTCAAAAAAATGGTACTATCATTTATAATTTACTCCAATAGTTGCCCCAGCTTGATCCGCAAAACGAAAGTGAATATAGAAGGGAAAGAGAATGAAAATGGGCATAAGTCTTGATGAAATGGAATCTTATGGTTCAAAAATCATGTTTGGTATGATAAGTAAAGGAATGGGAATAATATTTTTTTTTGTAAGATAAGTAAAGACTAAAATATCCTTTTTGATAAAAATAAAAAATATTAACAAAAAAATGAGGGCCTCAATCTTAAATTTGATTCTCATCATCTCCTTCACTTGCTAGTCGTCGCCCTTTCATTGTTCAGTACTAAAGTTGCAGATGACTTTTTGTGTGGACGCCAGAGATATGGGTGCGATCTAGGGCATAAGTTGACTAGCGATATGGGAGTTGTAAAATGACAATAGTAGAACAATGATGATAGACGCAAGGAATGGCAAAAGGAAAAATGACAATGGAAAGGTAACTAGGCAAAATGACGATGAAGGACATAATTGAAGGGGGCATAATGTTGTTGCTAGAGATTGACGACAACGAAGGATGGTTGAAAGACTAAAACAACAGTGGTGTTCGGTAAATGATAAGTCCATAATTGTGTTGCATTTGTATATGTTTTACTAGGAACTTATCATGTATGTTGGATGAATTCTTTTGATTTAGTGACCAAATAATCTTAATTTCATATATTTTATGGGTTAGACTATTTAGTTGTTTTCTTGCATTAAATTTATCTAATTCATACTATTTGATGGAAATACAAGAGGATTACTTTACTAAAAGAAATGAGGAGTTGTAGGCATGGGAGAGGAAGATTCAAGGATGTTTTGAATGGTTTCCCAAATATCTTGGAAGTTGGAAGAAGCCAAGGAAGAAGGTTGAGATGATATTCAATTGAAAATAATGAATACTCAACTTCGATGCTGCTTTTGGACCCCTAAATATCAGCATTTGAAGACTGTCATTTCACACAAAGTTGTAGATCATGTTGAAAGCTTTCCAACAAGTACTTATTTGCTAAAATTTGACTTCAAATCATAATAACACTAAAGCTACATCAATGAACATATTTCATGCACTAAAATGTGGCACCAAGGTACCTAATATAGTGTAAAATCTAAGGATTTCGCACCAAGGTAGCCAAAACTAGCACCTTGACATCAACACACAACCTTTTTTAGGGTAATTGTATATTTTAACAAAGGAGGTCTATAAATAGAAAAAAAAAATTTTTGAGGTCAAAGAGCTAGGGGAAGGTTATAGGCATGAAATAACTCTAAAGAACAAGGGTTTTTAAAAGGAAACTTCAACCAACTTACTCTTCTAAGGAGTTTTCATGGAAAGAGAGGCCAAAGGTTAGTCTCCTTGAACCTCCCTTGGCCAAACCTCAATGGATTCTTCCATAGAGGACTCTTTCCACTCCTTTCTTCTTCTTTATCTTTTCTCATTTTTTTTATTTCTTAATATAGCATATATTTTTAGTTGTTTAGTTGGATGATTGAGAATATTAAAATAGGATTTACTTACATTATCCACATATGTTAATTGAGATTATTTCATTTCTCTTGTAATTATGGGTTGATTAATGAAGGTATATTGTTTCTTATTTGGGGCTTTTATATATTTTAATCAATTAATGTGATTGCAAATGGATTGAATGGTTTATTTTGCTGATTTCTTTCATAATCTCTTCTCACACAGTCAAATGCCCATAAGGTGTTTGATGAAATGCCTCTTGAGAATTGAGTATATTTTACCTTAAATGGTTACATTCAACTTTTATGGTAAATTCATGCTTTCATTCTCAAGGTTCTTTTGAGAGCTTAATGCACCTTAAGATTAGTTTTCCTTAACTTATTGGATTTGAATTTTAAAGAACACTAATGGTTAAGGTAGTGTTGGTAAAGTGCAACTAAGGTGCACTATCACATGCAAATATACATGGTCAAACAAGTAATATAATAATGAAGTGAATGTCGATCCCTTAGAGACGTTGTTCTCATGTTCACTGATGAACTTATTCTTAAGCTATGTGATTAGAAATTGATTGAGCAAATGTAAATAAAATTACAACTATTGATTGATGTAGAATTTTAAAAACAACCTAGGATTTTGATCATTCACCACATGCAAGTTTGCTTTCTATTGTGATTATTACCTTGTCTCACTTAATGAATAGATTGCTAACTTAGGATTCTTACCTTCTTATATGCTTCATCCTAATTTATACAAGCTGAATTTTTTTCCCCTAATAAACTAGATGGGATAAGAACCTTATAAATTCAAGACCTAAATGTGGTTATCATGGACAATCAAGTACTTTTGTCTTGACTGTGAATTGCATTTATGCAAACAATGATTATTTGCATCCAGTTTAAAAATTTAAGTAACCTTGCCAGGTTGACCTAAATTCTGTCTTCTTTTTTAAGATGATCATGCTTAGAAACAGTAACTATAGGATGAATATAAATAATCATTCATTCAAGTAAACTATAACATTTAACATAAAAGCATCCCTAACATGGGCTCAGTCAAAATCCTAGGAATAGGCTACTTAGCCTTTCACAGGCAATAGTACAAAATCAAATATGAAAGAAAAGCATAAAGAAAACTAGAAGAAGAAGGAGAGGGAAGAGTTTAAATGAGGAACACTTTATAAAGAGCCCCCGCACTCTCTAGCAAACCCTTTCCTTAGCAACTCTCAAATTAGAATTCTTCTCTAGCATGGTGCCCCAACTGCTTACCCTTAGGACCTTATATATAGGCTTCAAAAACCTTAAAAGTAGAGTAAGGTTTGAGTATGGAGCCCTAATCATAAGTGCAAATTGAGGTTTCTGACGACATGCCCAGGCAAGGCCTATCTGGCGCTTGGCACCTAGTCTTTAGCTATAACACCTGGGCACTGTGATTTTTGTGCCTAGGCAACATCTTCTAAGTTTGGCTAGTGTCCTGGCATTGTCTTCATGGTGCTTAGGCCAAAAATGTCTAGTTTTAATGCCTGGGCGCTATGATTCTGGCACATAAGCACTAATTTTTTCCTTGTCTTCTTGCAACAATTGTGCCTGGGCACTGGCTTTATGGCACCTGGGCACTGACATTCTGGCTTTAGCACCCCGGGTATTGTCTTTGTGGTGCCTGGCTGCTGATCTTCATCTTTTGTAATTGTGTCATTGCTACCATTCTGTTTATGTATGTACTATTATAGGTACTGATGAAAAGCATATGAGAGCATTTCATACTAATCTTTGTACATCATAATCATTTTTCCAATGATCATTTTAATATTCTTATTAGTAGCTTCAACTACACCATTCATCTGTGGTCAATAAGGGGCAAAATTATTATGCGTAATCTTGAACTATTCATAGAACTTCTTAACTTCAACACAATTCAAGACTTTGACAAGAAGGTAAAAATGCTTGGACATGATGTAGGACTTTGACAAAAAGGTAAAGATACCTAGACACAATGCAAGACTTTGTAGAAAAATAAGGAGGCCTAGACCTAATGCAAGAGTTTTACAGAAAAGTAAATTGTTGAGACATGATACAGGACTTTTGTATAAAGGTTAATTACCTAGACACTGTATAGGATTTTAAAAGGTTTTATGGACACAATGCAAGACTTTGAAAGGATGTTAGGACACGATGTAGGACTTTGAAAGGGTGCCCGAACACGATGTAGGACTTTTGTAGAAAAGTAAATTGCCTAGACATCATACAAGACTTTGGCAAAAAAAAGTAAATTGCCTAAACTTGATGCAGGTCATTTTGCATAAAAGTAAACTGCCCAGACACAATGCAGGACTTGAGCAAAAAAGTGAATTTCCTGGACATGAAATAGGGCTTATGTTGAAAAGTAAATGACCTAGACACAATGCAAGACTTATATAGAAAAGTAAATTTCCTGGACATGATGCTAGACTTGTGCAGAAAAGTAAATTGCCTAGACATAATGTAGGACTTTAAGGATAACTAAAATGTATGTACACATATGTGATGCTAGATATATATGCAAAAAAGCATGCTTGTTTCAAACACTAATTCTTCTTCAGTGAAGAATTCATATGTTGCCTCTAATTACCTCAATTTCTTAAATGCTTTGAAAAGTTTGTTTAATTGATTGTTTGATTTTTTTTGTTTTGCTTTTTGGTTTGCTTCATTTTTCTTACTTGCTTTTCTTTTTGCTTCTTTTTTTTAGTGAAATTACTTTGATTCCATTTTAATTATCTGTGGTAGACATCATTTTTTAGAAAGAGCTATATTGCCTAAGTGGAAGCATTTGTCTAATCGCCAACTACTGAACTAACACTTAGGTTATTGTCTTGATTCAATAAACCAAGATCTTTTAATATGTGGCTTCCTTCATTTTGATACATTTCATGAAACCTGGGGGAATACACCCATTATAAATTCTCTAAGTTCATATGGCCATTATTGATTCTTAAAGGCATGAGTTTTATATCCAACCAAATTCATATCACCTTATACAAATGCTGAAAACACTAAATTGGGTGTTATCAATATTTTGAGATGCATGTCAATAGATAGTAATTCAAAGTGTCATATTCAATGAAAAATATTCTACACATGGAATGAAACCAGTAAGTAATTAATGAATGTTGATCTATGAGGACAAAGCATGAGAAAAGTAAGCCCATTAGATGAAAAACCACTTCATTTATTAATCAAAAGCTAGAACAAAGATTGGAACATGAAAGCTAAGCGATTATGAACAATCAAAAGATAAAGCAAAAAGAACAACTTTGCATAGAGATGTCCACAACCTTAGTTTCTGATGAGCATGCTTGATAAACTCACTTTTTGCAATGGGTACGTATTTTATAAAAACTAATCAACAACAATATCTTGAGTTGATCTATTGTTACAGGTGACAAGCCTTTTGATGCTTTTCCAATCCCTTTGCTTGAGCTTTCTCCTTATTCTTTGGTCCTATTTTTGCTTAAATTACCCTTTTGGGTTATCAACTTAATGAGTTTTTTATTTTTATTTACTTTTTCCTTAATTTTTCTTTTTATTTTTCTTCTTTTTTCATTTTTTATTCTTTCTTTTTTCTTAAGCAAAGTACTTCTTTACTACATCTTTTTTTTTTCTTTTCATTTAGCCTCTCTAACTCTTTTCCTTCCATGCCAACTAGAACAAGTGTACCCCCTGAAAATGCTTGTTTTCCTATGTATGGCCCTTTGTAAGATGGCGACCATTTAGCCCTAATGTCATCTTGATTTGGGAGGATTTTCTTTAGAACTAATTCCCCTGGTTCAAACTCCCTTAGGTGAATCTTCTTATTGAAAGCCCTTGCCATTCTTTTATCGTACAATTGTCTATGACATATAGTATCTAATCATTTCTCCATAATTATATTCAATTGTTCATACCAAGTCTTGATCTATTATCCTTCATCCAAGTTGGATTCTATAAAAACCCAAAGAGAGGGGATTTTAACCTCGATTGGTGTTACTACCTTTGATCCATACACTAAAAAGTATGATGTTACCCCAGTTAATGTACGTAATATTGTACGATACCTATTAAGAGCATATTAGAGCATTTCATGCCATTCTTTATATGTGATAATCATCTTTCCAATTATCTTTTTTTTATAATGAGGCAATTAAAGTACAATAACCAAAAAGAAAGTTTGATACTAAAAAGTGGCCCATAGGGAAAAGAGAGCATGTCCTCATGGGATGGGTTGTCTTGTGTATTTTGTACTTTGTAATGAACCTCTTTGAAGTCCACGCTCAATCTCCTGATGTCTTCACTTATAGTGTTTATTTGGTGTCCCCTCACTTGGTGGGTATTATTGTTAGATCTGAGATCATATGTAGAAGGATTATAAGATTACTTTAGCTACAATAGAGGGAATCTTGGATCACTTTTTTAAGGCCTGTGCCAATATTATCTTCCTTGTTGCTTTTTACATCTATGGCTTTGTACATGTTTCTCATCGAGTTGGATAAAGAAGTAGAATATTGAAGCCTTGTTTCTCCTAAATCACTTACTTATTTTGAGGGAGATTGGCCATCCATCTGTCTCACTTGTTATGTTGCAAATGACCCTATTAATATGGTTTCAAACATTTGCCTATTAGAATTAGATGGATTGGAACCCTTCTATGCCATATGTGAGGAGTTTAGGGCATGGTGAATTTCCTTTGAATAGATAAGGAGTCTAGCTTAGCACAAGAGTGAATAGCTACATATTTTGCTCACCATATGTCATGAACAGTTACCATAAGACAATTAAAGATGTCGTTCTAGGTCCTAAGGGTAGTACAATCATTTAAAAACTAATCCTTTAGCCATTAGAGTAGATCTTGTTCATTTAGGTTTTCAAACCTTAAGCCTAGTGGCAAGGCAAAGCATATGGCCATAGTGAAAGGACATTGACTAAAAATGTTGTTAATAGTTTCATCTTCCTAGTTGTAGAAGATTTATTGGGATCTACTCAGCACATGATGTTCCGTAAGGATTTTACCAATAGGGATAGCTCTTCTTAGGAGTCTATGTACAAAGTGTAAGATTCTAAGAAGTAATTTGAGTTTTCATATTTCCTTCCAATTAGTGAACTTGTCCTAGGAATGGGGTTCCTCTGTTAGCTTGTTGTACCCATCTTTGATGTTATAGGTTCTTACAGAATTGTCCATCTAGATTAGCTCATTTGGTAATCCATAATGGAGAATTTTGTTTTTTCAATAGATGATCTACTTTACTATTGAACACCAGTATTAACTTTGTCTTCTCCTATTGCTTTTTATCTACTATGGTGAGATCAAACTTTGATGCTTTCGAATTCAACCTCTTTTCTAGGTTTAGGCCATAAAGGATAATTAATGGGGATGTGATCCCCTAACCTTACTCACCAGTAAAGGTTTATGGTTATTAGAATTTTTGTTTCAAAAATTCCCTTCCATAACCAAAATGAGTTAAATTTATTCAAAATGACACCCTTCCTGAAGTCATTGTACTTCCCTACCAACCCTCTTGAGAGACCCTAGGAATTATAAGCTCATATCACTCTCCAAACTTGCTTTGCTAAAAAGCCCTAATTACAAACCCCTCTCATTCTTAAGTATGCAAAAGGAATTTTAGCTTAAAAGGTGCATTCTAGGTTTTTTATCCTTGTACCCCCAATAAAAGTTAGATATTTTAGAATCTATTTAAGAGCAGTATTTCTTCGATAGGTTGACACAGGAAAGATCATAAATGAGGATCGAGTTTATAACTAATTTGATGAGGGTGAGCCTATTTTCCTATGAAAGGAGTTTAAATTTCCAGCACTGAAGTTTCCTGTCAACATTGTCCATTATTTCTTTATATATTTGCATTTTGTTATTCCCCAAGTCAATGTGTAGGCCAAGATATTTGCCAAATTGAACTAAGGGCTTGACATCTAAAGTGTTGGACATAAATTTCTTAAAAAGTCTTAGAGTATTAGGGCTAAACATTACTGTGGTTTTTTCTTGGTTGGTTCTAGGCCCAGCTAGTTGCTGGAAATAATCTAAGGTATTCTTGACTTACTCACATGATTCCTTGTTTGCTTTAAAGTACAAGATGGTGTCATCTGCATACATCACATGGGAAACAGGATTAAATGATCAGTTAATCTTTACACTTTTCCAAAGACTGGAGTTCTCCATTTTTTATACCATGTAAAGGAGCATGTATATGCATAAAATGTAAAGATACGGTGAGAGAGGATCACCTTATCTTAATCCTCTAGAGGGGTAGATAATGAGAGTCTGCGATTTATTGATATTGACCTGGTAGGATACTGCTGATACATTGGGATATTAACCTAACCTATCTCTCCAAGAAGTTCATGTGAATTAGGGTGACCTTTAGGAAGTTCCATCAAAAGTTATTTGTTAACTTTCCAAGGCAAAGCCCTTAGGAAACTTTAATTGAACAAATATCAAAATTTTTTAGAAAAACAATCTAGGATTTCATATTTAACTCAAAACAACATCGATTTTAGGATGAATTAAAGGTTATTTCAGGAAAAATGACCAAAATGAAAGGAGAAGTGTAGAAGAACAAAAAGTCAGCACCCAGGTGCCACAAAGCTAGTGCTTGGGCACCAAATCCAGAAAGTCAACACCCAAGAACCACAAAAACAATGCCCAGGCATGAATTCCAGAGAGTTAGTGCCTAAGCGCCCAAAAATCAATGCTCATGCACCATGTGCTATATAAAAAGGAAGTATGTCTAGAGAAATAGTGCTAAGGTGCCAAAAATCCAATGCCCGGGCACTAGTCATTTCCAGGGCACGCCAAATTTGCTTTGCTCGGGCAGGTTGCTAGAAACCCTAATTTCCTCTGATGATTGGGAGCTCCATACTCGAACCATGCTACACTGTAGGTTCTCTAAAGCCTATATAAAGGGTCTTGAAGACAAGCAGTACACACCAAGCAAGGAGGAGTGCCTTGAAACACTTACGGAGAGAATTAAAAGTACAGAGTAGTTAAAGAAAGGGTTAGTTTCAGAGTGAGGGCTCTATATTGAGTTTTTCCCCCTCTAAATATCTCCTTCTTCTTTATCTTTATGTTATCTTTATGCTCTTCCTTGTTATTTAATTCTGTATTCATGCCCATGAGAGGCTAAGTAGCTATCTCTAGGATTTTAACTGAAGCCCTTGCTAGGAATGCTTTTATGTTTATTGTTATTACATTTTTTCATTGAATGAATGATTGCTTATATTCATCCTACAGTTATTATTTTCTAAGTCTGATCATCTTAGGAAAGAAGATGGAATTTATGACAACCTGACAAGGTTACCTAAATATCTGAACTGGATGCATATAGTCACTGTTTACATAAATGTAATTCATAGTTAAGACAAAAGTACTTAATTTTCTATCATAATCATATTTGGGTATTGGATTTATAAGGTTCCTATCCCTGCTAGTTTCCATAAACATATAGGAAACTAAGGGGTAAGGAACTCAGCTTGTATGTATTTAAAAGAAGCATATAAGAAGGGAAGAATCCTATGTTAGCAATTCATTCTTCAGTTAAAGCAAGGTAATAATAATAACAAAAAGCATCCTTGCAAGTGGTGAAAGTTCCAAATCTTAGGTTGTTAAAATTCTGCATTAAATAACATTCAAATTTGTCTTACATTTACTCAACCAAATCTTGATTCCACAACTTGCAACTTCTGTTAGTAAACATTGAACCCAAGTCTCTGAGGGATCGATACTCATTTCATCATTATATTACTTTCTAACCACGTACACTTGTGTGTGATATTGCACCTCATTTGTAATTTGAATCAACATTGTTAACGACTTTTAATGTGTCGAGTTCTAGAGTGTAAATCCTCTTTATTCCCTATTTTTTTCCTTTTGATGACTTAGAGTAATTTGGTAGCTATTAAAATATTATTAGTACTAAGTTTTCCTTTCAGGAACGCTGTCTAGAAGAGGGAGATATAATCTCTAAGAATCCCCTTAAGCCTATTGCTCAAAACATTTGAGGTGATCTTGTAAGAGAGGTTGTTGAGACTTATAGGTTTATAATCCTTAACAAATTGAGATTGTCTAGTTTAAGGATTTGTACGGTTAACATTCTATTATGGCTCTTAAGCAAATGTCCACCTTGAAAGTCTTGTTTGTCTCATTATGCCATGTTTAATAAGTTCTAAGTAGTGTTAACAAAACTTAGCATTGAATCCATCTAGGCCCAAGGCACTATCTAGATTTAGGCTAAAAAATGCCATTTTGACTTCTTCCAATATTGGTTTCTAAAGAGATCTAAGTGCCCAACTGAGAGCTCTGGGAGGTTGATAGCATTTAAATGGTCTAGGATATTTTCCCTTGTGTATTTCTAGTTGTAAGCTTTCATTGAAAAAGTTCTGGAAGAGCTTTTTAATTTTCGACTAGTCATCTAGCCATCCATTTGACTCATTTTTTATCTTTAGGATTTTTCTTATTACTATTCTTTTTGGATACCATGGCATAGAAGTATTTAAAGTTTCTATCGCCATGGATAAGCCAAAACTATTTAGCTCTTTGGGCTTAGAGCAATTCTTCATAGTCATAGAGGAAATTAAGGTTGTGTCTTATGTCTTTCTCCTAAGCAAGGTTAGGAAGAGATTCAATGTTAGCTTGAATGTTTTAAAGGGAAGCTTCCAACAATTTTATCTTCCTAATGATATTGCTAATGAAGTTTGCATTCCAATTCCATAGGGCAGACATTATGGAGGTTAATTTGCTGTAAAAGGTAAAAGTGGGCAACTAATGAACTAGGGAGCTCAAAGTGGATAGTAGTATATCCTTACATTCATTGAAGAGGGTCCAAAAATTTTCAAATCTACATAGTTTACTGCATTTAGGGTTTTCATAGATAGAGGTATAAAGGACAAGGGAGAGTGGTCAGATGCCGAGACGGGAAAGACTTAGAGAAATGTGTCCAAGAGGAAAGTGAGCTAAAGGGGGTTGCAGAGTGCTTTGTCCAGCCTTGACCATACTTCATGATCATCAAATTTGTTAATTGTCTAGGTGAACCATTATCCTTTTGGCATGATATCTATCAACGAGCAAAGGTTTATTACTTTATGGAGCTCTAATGCACCCAAAAGGGAGCTATTGTTGCTAAATTTGCCTTCTTAAAGATAGACTTGGTAAAAGTCTCCCATTCAGAGCCAATAGGAGTTAATGGAATTTCCAATGGCATTTATTCACTCCCAAAGGATCTTCCTATTTGAAAGTCTTAGGTGGCCATAAATAAAAGTGACAAAAGCTCCTAATTGTTGAGCATGTTTTTAATATGGATCCAAGTAGGATAGTATTTTTCAATCTTACAATTAAAGTTATCTTTCCAAGCTAAAAGGTTCCTACCATGTTTCCCCAATGGGTTGCAACCTGTGGCATTAGGATAGCTAAGAGAAGACATTCTATTAGCAAAAAATTCTACATTAATTATAGTCTTTAACAAGAAAATAATAGAATGATAGTATTTACTAGAAAGGATTCTTAATATTTGAATTGTCATGGTTTTTCTCATCTTGTGACCATTCAAACTTACAATGTTCATGGCTCCTAAGGAAGCTTTACTTAGTTAGCTTTCCAAACCCTTAGACTGTTAGGAAAGGTTGAGAGCATATGCATGGTATGTTTAGGCCAAACCATGTATGTGTTCTAAGTCTTTTTTTTTTCTTATGTATAGCTTGTTAAGGTGATCCCCTTTTTCACCTTTTTTATGGTAATTCTAGCTTCCCATCTCTAATGCTTTCTTTGCATATGAAGCTTCTTCTTTGACCTTCAACATGAACATCTAGAATGCAAGAAATAAAGGTAGTTAGAACAGTCTTTTCCTTTAATAGTGATAGGAGTATCCTCTTAGCTCTTAGTTTATACTCTTCCCATTTAAACTAATATAGTCTAAAGTATAAATGATAGTTGATTGGTGTCAACTCTATGTCTTCTTGTCTATAGGTAAGAAAGCTAGATATGGGAGGGTCCATGAGAATCTATTGATCTTTCGGTTAATACATGGCCAAAGTTACAAATGTAGTGATAGTTTTGCTTTGATTTTAGTCATAAGGCTAATCCTTGAAATGAGTTCCAAAGGTTCCAAATCTCTTAGATGCGGTTATGATCTTGTACAATAAGTAAATAGTGATAGAGGTGGCTTATGGTTCATTGAAGTCGTTAACCCAGGTCATTAGAGATGTGGGAGTGAGAAAAGAAGGATAAAAGGTCTCTAGAGGGAGAAAGAGGATGAGAGGGTGGGTTGAAAGTATTCTGCTCAATTCATCTTCTAAGAATTGGTTGTATGGAGTGTAATAAGTAGGCGCAATGAGGGATGTTTGGTTTGTCCAACATACAAGGACATAAGGCTTGACTAAGAGAGACATCCATCACAACAGGGGATCAAAGATTCACAAAGAGAGGTTGCTTGCACTGTCTCTTATACTTTAATCTCCATGGGGAGCTCATCCCTACACTAATCAAAATCCATGTTAGCATTAAACAAGTTTAGAATATCTTGCATTACATGTTCTTCTATGGTATCTTTATTCGGGCTGCATTACTGCCAAGAAGTCGGGAGTAAATAGGTCATATTTTATGGCATCATCTAATTCTTGGTTGTTAGGTTAATTTTAGTTAACAGGTTCATCCATGCTCTGGTCTTCAAGAGCTATATTTTTTAGTTCATTAGAGGAATGAGAGGTCAAGGAGTCCTAACAAGCACTTATCACATTTCTTGAAGTGTTGTTGTCCGCCTCTATTTTTGAATTCTCCTCAACTTATTTGCCATGGATGAAGTAGTACCCCCTTATAGTGTGTTTATCCATCTGATCTTAGTAGAGCTCCTTGTCAAGTGCTTATGCTTGAAGGCCACTCAATTATTGATAACCAAGGAGAATCTTAGGTCTTTTATGAAGTCCATGTCTATCTTTATCTGCACACTTTGCTTCAATTCTTCCTGAGCTTCTCATATGTGCTCCAAGTTCCAATAATAATCTTTTGCCAAGTGTCTTATTCTACTACATTGTCTGCATCTGTGGAAGATTCCCTTAAATCAACACATAACCCAAATTCTTCTACCGTTATCTAGCTTAACTCTAATAGCATTTAACAAGGGTTAGCATATGATCAATCATGAAGAGGAACCTTATGAAACAAAGGTTGTATGAATAAAGGAAACCTTCATCCACCTCCTTAGGTTTACCTACCATGTGGCTCAAGATCTCTGCTACCTCTAGATTGTGGTACTCTAGGGGTAAACTTCAAAATTGCACCCAAATGACTACCTTATATAAGCTATTCTACTTCAAAATAATGTTTGGTTACCATTTCTCCATGATAAGCAATGTATTCATTATCAACCAAGGTTTGTTATTTAATATGAAATCTTAGTCTTTGCTATTCTAAAAGGCTAGCACTATTTGTCTTTGTTAGTATATAATACCTGGAAGTCATCATGCAGCTTCCACATGTAGAGGATGTCCACAAAGCCAACAAATGGAGCTACTTTCTTCCAACAATCAAGTTGTACAAGTTTGAATTTTTCCTTGGCTCCAAACGATTCTTGTCGTAACCGACCTTTTGGCGAGAGGAAACAAAATGTGGTTTAAATTGATTCCCAAAACAAATCTTGAAAATCAATTTATTTGGAGTCACCACCAAAATTTTTAACGGAAAACTTTAGGAAACTAATTTAAAATAATAAAAAAGAAAACGCAAAATGGTCTGCAAAATCAGAGATGGGTTTAGGATTCTATTTGAGTGAGGGAAAGGTGTTAGGCACCCCACAACACTCGTCCATAAGGACGGTTACCTTAAACTAGTCAATTGAAATAGAATATGGCTTTAAATTTATCTCAATTACCCTTTTTATTGGCATAAATGCATGTTAAACAAAGAAGACAAAAACAACAATAACGAAAGCAGACAAATAGATATTTACAAAGGGCAAACTTGACCAAGGATGAAAGCCTAAGGTCTACGTACCCTGAGATAGGGATCAAAGTCCATGTAGTTTAAACCAAAAAGGCGTGTCTATTGGTTGATTATTTGTAAATTTTGTGAAGAGAACAAGAGGGTTTAAATTAAATAGATTTTCGTAAACAAAATGGAATTAGGATTTGGTTTGTGAGTTTTAATTTACAACAACATGATTAATCTAGCTCTCATGATCTCTTCATTTTTTCTTTTTCTTTTTTATAATTTTGTATTCAAATCTTTATTTTTAAATTTAAACGAAATGATTATGGGATGAGATTTTTTTTAAGATTTTTGGGAATTTATATTTTTTTAAAATTGAAATGTAATTTTAATGAAGGAATATTTTGAATTTTTAAATTCATGGATTTTCAAAATTGGAATTTATCATTAAAATTAGGACAAAAATAAAATCATTTTTCAGATTTTTGAATTTATGTATTTTGGATTTTTGTTTTTATTTATTTTTGGACTTTTAAAATTAGAATTTATTGTTGAAATTAGAACAAAATTCTAACTGAAAGCCATTTCTTGGAATTTTTGAATTTATATATTTTTTGGGTTTGTGGATTTTTCTAATTTTGAAAGTGAGATTATGATTAACAGGACTTTTAATTAATTTATATATGTATATATTATTAGATTTTATTCTGAATTTTAAACTATAATGGAAAAATATTTCTATGATTTTTGAATTTATGATTTTTGTGTATATTTTTAAAAAAAATTAGAATTTATTTGAAACTTAAAGTAAAACTAAAATGAAAAATAATCTCAGAATTTTTTAGTTGCATACTAAGTAAGACAAATATCCTTATTTTCTTTAATTAATTCATCCTAATATTTTAAATGTTAATTTCTGAAACCTGAAGAGACTCCAAGTCTCACGCAGTCTCTATTAATTAACCCTTGGATACCTGAAGAGATGAGTGATCTCACTCAGAAACCCAAAATATAGAATAAAATATTCGAAAATTTTTTGGTATTTTTTTTCTATGTATTTTTATGGATCTTGAAATCAGAATTCTTTTAGTTTTATTTTCAATAGGATCAATTCTCCAAAGCCTACGAAGACCCAAGTCCCACATGGCATATTTTTTAATTAATTAAATTTTATAAAATACCAACTTAAACATTTTGTAAATAATAGAAAATACTTAATTAAGATATTTATTTTTGCATTATTATTAAAACAAATTTGTGTTAATTTTCGGGGTCTAAAGAGATTAAAATCTCACACGATCCCAAACACCCAAGAAGAATAATATTCTCACTCAATGATTTCTTAGAACCTTGTTTGTAAGGCCAAAAATTAATCGCATATTGACATAAAAAGATAAAATAATAATAAAATAAATAAATAAATGAAAGAAGACATCAAAAGTATGAGAAAGCAATAGACCCACCCACAACCATTTTGCCATGCACGTCCTGACCTCTCCCATGCATTCACCATATCTATAGTCTTGGTATACCTATATATATATATATATACATACACACACACACACACACATATATATATGTATATATAAAAATATAATGAAATACATTATAAAATAAAATAAGAATAAAATAAATAATAAAAAGAAATAAGAAATAAAATGAAGTAAAAAAAAGAATAAATAAAGGAAATAATAATAATAATAAATAAATAAGGCATCGAAAACGAAAACAAAATACCTCACATCTCACCATGCATGCCACTCTTCCATGCATTTTCCTGATTCTTAACTTAACGTGTCTTGTTATATATATTTATATATAAACATAAATACATATATATATATATATATATAGTAAAATAAAATAAAATAAATAAATGAACAAAACTGAAAAAAAAAAAAAGCAAAAACGCAAAAATGAAAAACACGAAGCGTGATACCATGCATGAACTCACCTGCTTCATCTCGAATGGCTAGGCTCACCGTTGATCCTCCTCTGAAGCTCCTCCAGTGGTCTCCTTCTTCCTCTCCCTCTTTGCTTCTTTCTCTCCCTTTGGTTCATACTTCTCTCTCAGCCTTGTCACATAGCAACATCGACTCTCTCTCTCTTTGGTTCACACGTCTCTTTTTCCCCTCTTCTTCTTCTCTTCAGTTCAATGTTGATTTTTTCTTCCCTTCTCCTTCCTCTTCCTCCTCTCTACCCGTGGCCTCTTTCTCTCTCCCTCACCTCAGCCTTCTTCCCTTTAGTGTGCTCTGTTCGCCTCTTTTTCTTTGCAAAAGGCTCCTCTCGGTTTCCACTTTTCTCCCCCACTTCAAAATGCTCTCCTCCTCTTTTCGTTGTAGTTCATACATCTCTTTAACTTCCCTCTAGGCCCTTTTCTCTCTCCCCTAGTACTGTCACACTTCTCCCTCTTTTCAGTAGCACATCTCTCCACCTTTGGCGTATCTCCTGTGCCTTTTGTACCTTATGTCCTTCTTGTCTCCTATGGTGTGTGTAAAAGTAATATGTGAGGGTGTGTGAGTGTGTGTGTCCGTGAGTGGGTATAAGAGTGAGTGAGAGTATGTGAGTGTGTGTGAGAGTAAGTGAGAGTGTGTTTGCATTTTTATTTTATTCTTAACTAGGTGGCTTTTCTCTCTTTTTTTGGATTTAGATCAATTCAAAATTTTTGACTCTATTTATTTATCTTTTTGCAAGATAATTAATATATCTTTACTTTAAGTATTTATTTTGTATTTTTTTCTCTTTTGATATTTTTGGTTTTGTATTTGGTTCATCCCATTTTAATTCTATATTTTATTTTTTGCATTTTTGTTTTTAAATTTTAATTTTTTTATTTTATTTATTATTATTGTTATTATTATTTTTCTTTTTAGGTAGGGTGTTCACAAGTTCTCTTACTTTTTTCGGACCTATAAATACATGTCTCAAGAGCTTAGAAATCATAAGAAACAAAGTGAAAAACATTTTGAGTGATTCATACTCTTAAATATCTCTATTCTTGCTAGTGAGCTTCAATTATGTTATTTGCTTTTTTGAGAATTTTTATTGTTATGAGTACTTTCTTCTTAGAAAGATTTGTTATTTCAAGGAAAGATATTCCTTTAGGAGAGATTAAATTCAAGGAAAGGTTTCCTTATAGAGAGTTTTGTTTTAGGGGGAGCATTATTGAAGATTTATAGCAGATTGCAAGTTAGTGGAAAATCTCAAGTATTTGCTTGAGGGACATAGGCTTGGGTTGAAGCTAAACTAGGATAAGCTCTGTATGCATTCTCTTTTCTCTTACTCCCTTATTGTTGCACTTTAATTGTGTTATTTATTGCTTTCCATACTTTTATATTGAAAATCATTTTGCATCAAGTTTTCAATTTGGAAAAGAATTTTTAGTTTTATCTCAAATTTTTTATAAAACCCAATTCACCCCCTTCTTGGATTCTAGCCTTGCTCAACAAAGTATACCTTCACAGGGAAATTGAAGAGTCTCTCAGAAGGTGATAGGGGGAGTCACGACAATAGAGAGAATGGCAACAAAGAGATAAAAGAAGGCATGAAATGGTCACCTTAAAGGTGGCATTTCAAAGAAAGAGTAAAAGACGCAAAAGGACAAGGCATGCCAGCTGCTAGGGGGTTTATAGCTGGGTAAGGGTGGAAGCTCAAGCATCATGGCTAGAAGAGGTTACATAAAACATCAAAAAGACACAACATGCAATAATAGAAACACATAAGGGAGCTTCTTTCTCTAAACCCTAAACCTAATAAGAGCTTCTTTCTCTCAAAGGCTATTTCTCTCACTAGAGGGATTCCAATTATCTTTTTAACATTCTTATTGGCAGCTTCAACTATGCCATTCATCTGTGGTCAATATGGGGTAAAATTATTATGTTTAACCATTAACTATTTGCATAACTTATTAACTTCAACACTATTTAAGTTGGTCTCATTGTTTATGACAATCATTTCTATAAGGCCACAACAACAAATAATATTTGTGCATAGGGATCAAAGAAAAGTCTTTTAAGTAATACTGGCAAATGAGCTAGAATCTATGTATTCCATGAAGTAATCAACGACCACAAGAATAAAGCGATGCCCATTTAAAGTTTTAGGGTTAATTGGACTAATCACATCGATTCCCCATATAAAGAATAGCCATGGCGACACTAAGTTATGTGATAAGCACAGAGGAACATTAATCTTATCCTCATAAATTTTGAACTTATGGCATTTCCTGACATAATCCACACAATCTTTCTCCATGATTAACCAAAAGTATTAACATCATTGAATATAATTAGTCATGGTATGGGTATTTTCATGTGTTCCACATATTCCATCATGCACCTTTAGCATGATACATCAGGCTTCAATTGAATTAACACATCTAAGCAACGTTCCTCGCTATGATCTCTTATATAGCAATTCCTCACTTAGGAATAAGTTCATTGCTAAGCATCAAATGGACTTTTGATCATTCTTGGTTGCCCTACTTAACTATTATCTTCTTTGTATAAAAGTCTTTATATCATGAAACTATAATTTATCCTCAACATCCTCCCCCACATTCATGCAATATGCGGGTGTGCTTTAAGTCTCAATCCATATGGGCAACACATGAACTCCACAATCGAGCTTCATCATTACAGCTAATATAGCCAGAGCATCAGCAAACTGGTTTTTGTCGCAAGTAATATACATGAAAGAAACTATTTCCAATTTGTAATTAACTCAAACAAGTACTTCTGGTAGAGGACCAATTTTTGGTCTTAAGTCTGCCATTCCCTTTTCACCTATAAAATTATAAGAGCTGAATCTCCTAAAACATCTAGATCATTTATACCCATTGCTAATGCTACTTGCAAACCATTGACATAAGCTTTATATTCACAGCTATTGACTCTAGCCAAACTGTTAAATACAAAATCATGGGTTGACCTAGCATAGGCGGTACTAGAACCAGAGGATACAAGAGATATTCTTTAATCTTGTCAAATGCTCGCTGGTAATCATCGTTCCAACCAACGGGATGGTTTTTTTCACAATAGCTTAAATATTAGCTCGTAAGTAGCAGTGAGATTTGTGATGAACCAAGAAATGTAATTCAAGCATCCACAAGGCGCAAAAAAATAAATAAATCTTAATTTTCACTCAAACAATGAAAATTAAAAGTTAGGAGTTGCCACCAAAATTTTTTAAAGGATAAATTTTGGAAAACCAATTTATAAGATAAGGTGGTCTATGAATCAAAAATCAAGTTCATAAGTTAATTGTACATAGGGAAGGTGTTAGGCACCCCACAGCACTCGTTCTTAAGAACGATTACCCAAAGTTGATTATGCAAAACACGTATGGCCTTAATTTAAATTTTGATTACTCTTATCAATCACATGCCGAACAAAGAAAAGCGAATGGAAAAATAAAAAAATAAAAAAAATGAAAAAATGAAATATTTACAAAGGCAAACTTGACCTAGGATCGAAGCATAGAGCCTACGTACACTGTGATGGAAATCAAAGTCCACGTAGTTCGACTAGAAGTGTGTGTCTATTGGTTAGTAACTTTTTTTTTTGTGAAAATAACAAGAGTTGAAATTAATCTGCTTTTTGTAAAGAAAATGAGCTTAAATTTGGTTGATGTATTTTAATTTATGAGATCAATTTAATATGATTTCCTTGCTCCTTTCATTTTATGATTTTAAAATTTTTTGAGATTTTTGGATTTTATTGTAATTTTAAAAAAAATGAGATTATAGTGAAAAAGTATTTATTTTGGGATTTTAATTGTAAATAACGGTCAAGATAAAGCTCTTTTTTTTTACTTTGGAATTATTCCATCTTTATATTATGAAAGCAGATATTGACTTTCAGGGCCTGAGGAGATTTAGGATCTCACATGGCCTCTACTAGTTAGTTCTTAGGTGCCTGAGGAGATTAACAATCTCACACGGTAATTCAAAATGTGGATGAAATTATTTGGGATTTCTTAGGATTTTTTTTTATGATTTTTATTTTGAAATCATATGTCAATCTCCAAAGCCTAAGAAGATCAATGACCTCATGCAGCTTCTATAGTTAACTTTTAAGTGCCTAAGGAAACAAGGGATCTCACATGGCTATTGCTAAAAAATAATAATAATAATTTTATGATTTAGATATATCTTTGTATTTATTTTTTTATTATTTCTTTTGTAAAAAAAATTATCATAAGAATAACATAAATGGTAAAGAGAATAAAATGTTACATGTGTGATTTGTTATTATGTGTATGTACTAAATCAAATCATTACATCAACCCAGAATTTAACTACAAAATTGAACAAACTAACAAGTATTCTTTCTAATTTGGGATTTTCCAATGCTCACTATATTTGGCATTTAATCATGCAGAGTATTACATAAAACCCATAAGTCTTATTATTTAAAGTTCCATACACCCGTGCTATTAACCACCAAGTGATTAATTAAGACATAATGTTATCATATGAGAAAAAAAACAAAAAAAATAAAAATAGAAAAATCTTTTTCAAACTAAGTGAGCTTTCCATGCAAAATCCATGAGAAGAAGTAAGAAAAACAAAAAAAAACAACTTACCTTTAGGACTTTCTAATCACCCTAAGACTTCCAGCTTTGGCTCTCCACCCCATTCCTTAGTCCCTTCACTCCTATGCTCACACTCTTCTAGCTATCAATGTTTCTTCCTTTCTATTTTCCCTCAATACCGTTCTGCTTCTTCACCATGCTCAATCTCCCATCTTCTCTGCGTCCCTCTTTTTTAGTTTCTCTCTTCACTTCATGCCTTAACCTATCACCCAATCTCTATTTCTTATAGCAAAAATAGGGATATCGTGAGTGGAGGTCTGCTCTATATTCTCTCACTTCATTGTACCTTTAATTCTTTCCTACTTTGTGTGGTGTTCTCTCTTTTATGTGTTATGTTTGAAAATAAGGGATTTTAGGTTCCTTTTCTTCGCCAACCTTTCCTCTTATTTCTTTTTCAAATTTCTCCTTGTTGTTCAATTAGGAATCTACAAAAAATATGACCTTAGCCTTCTCTCCTTTAAGCTTCTCCTCCTTTGTTTTTGATAGGTGAAGTAGGGGTTCTTTTCATCTCTCTCTACACAGGAACCACAAAGCAGGAGCTTGGCTTCATCTTTCTTACTTTATCCTTCGCGGTGTGAACCAGGCATAGTCATGAGCTCACGTATACTATCCAATTGCTAAGCCTTCATCCCAATTTTTCCTTCTATGTTTTTTTTTCTCAACAGCCCTTCCTGGTCTGTTTCAACGCCTCCCCACTACAGCCTAGCACTTCTTCACTCTTAGTCTCTGCTACTTCTTTTTCTGTGTTTTTTAAACATTCAAGTAAAGGTCCTTGAGAAAATCACCTAATTCTCTCTTATATCTTCTTTCCTAAGTTACTTTTTGTATATGCTCACTGAAGGTCTCTATTCGCCCCTGTCCTAAAGCATGAGTGCAGAACGTGATGCTTTTCCCATCTCTTCCTCCTTTCTTCAACTTTTACCACTTCTCATTGTCTTTCTTCTCTCTCCTTTGCTTTTTCTCTTCATACTTCCTCTCCTAGTGTCTCTCCACTTTGTTCTTTCTTGCTCCACTGGTTTCACTCTTCTCTCTTTCTCAGTTACTCTTCCTCTTCCTCTCAGGTCTCCTCCTTTTTTGCCCCTTTTGTTTTTTATTCTTTTCTCTCACGCCCTTGTGCTCTCCTTATCCGAAAGCTTGCTACCTTCTATGCAACTCCCTTTCATTCCTCTCTACCTGAGACCTCACACCCCATGTCATCTTTTTCTTCCCCTAACATGCATGCATGGAGGTGACCAAGGTTCTTCCCAATAAGTTAGTGGTCTTTCTTCTTTTTTAATAGTTTTTTATTCCTTCAGGGCATGCATCAAGTGTGTGTATGGGGTATGGATTTATGCACTTTTGGTTTTTTTTTACATATTTTTTATTTTATATTTTGATTTTCCATTTTTTTTGTATTTTGATTTTGTATTTTATTTTTCATATTTTTTATTTCTCATATTTTTTATTTTGTATTTTGTTTTTCATATTTTGATCTTTATTTTCATTTTTCCATATTTTGTTTTTTATTTTATTATTTTTTATGACACCTATTTTATTTGCTTAATTAATAAATTAATCCATTAATTAATTTTTATTCTTAATTTATTTTAGAAGTGGGGTGTTCACACACATATGTAATGGGATTTAATTGAAGCTTATACTTTCGTAGTTGTTCAAACAATTTCCAAAGCATAGCAGCATGACTTTCTCAATCTGCAGATTTAGCCACCATATCATCAACATATACTTCTATTTCCTTTTGCATCTTGTCATGAAACAACACTACAATGGCTTGCTAATAAGTTGCACCTACATTTTTAAGCTAGAAAGGCATCAACTTGTAGCAAATGCTTCTCATTGGGTAATAGAAGTGGTTTTTTCCTTATCATTAGGATGCATGGGGATTTAATTATACCTGAAGTACTTATCCATGAAAGAATACTGGTAACTTGCAATATTGTTAACAAGCACATCAATATGTGGTAATGGGAAATCATCCTTTGGACTAGCTCAATTTATATTGCAATAGTCCATACACATTCTAATGTGTTTGTCTTTTTTAAGTACCAAGACTATATTAGCGACCTATTGTGGGTATTTGTTTGCCTCTGAAAAAATGACTTCCCGTTGTTTAACCATTTCTTCTTTAAATTTAAGTGACACTTCTAGGCTTATTTTTATTAGCTTATAGTTTTTAGGTGTGATATCAAGGTATAATAGTATCCTATGGGCAACGATGTTAAGATCAAGACTTGGCATATCTTGTTAAGACCAAGCAAATATATCTATATATTTTTGAAATAGATTAATAATTTCTTCTTTTTCAGGATTATCAACTATCTTTAATGCTTTTTTTTATTTTCCTCAGTTACGATATTAACTACTTCTATAATTTCTTCATAAGAAATTATACCTTTTCAAGAAGATTTTAAATGTTGGCAAAGGTTTAAGATACCTCTTCATTATGATCATCAGTCTCATAGTCATACGTATTTGTTGCATTATATAGGCCATTTAAAATATGCTCAAGAACCACTGCTTTGGACAAAAGTTCTTGAATTCAAATTCCCTATAAGGTAGTGTGAAATAAAAAGGAAAATGAATTTAAAGATGAAAGAAAACAATGATGATAGCATAAAAAGACATGAATTTGATTAAAGAAAGTTGCATTCATTCCACTAGCAAAATAAAATCCATAGTCTTTAAACAACACTTTGAAATATTACTCTAGTGACATGTTATTTAGAATTATCTTGTACCCCCAATTTTTGAGCACTTCTCCTGTGATATTTGACTGAATCCAAGATCCCTTCCTTAATTCTCCATCTTCCTCTCATGACATTGCCACCAAGCTTTAAGGACTAAAAGTTTTGCAAATATGCAAAATCTTAGTCAGTGCTTCCATCTTGCTTTTATTCATCTTCAGTTACTTAGATATAAAAGTCTCTAAAGAAGGTTCATATCCTAGCCCTTGATGACCTCGGTTTTCAAGCAAGTTAATTGGCTCTTTTGCTCCTTGAAGCCTTGCACCTAGCCCTTCCCCCTTTTTGAAACCACTGATCGCCATTATCTTTGCCTCTACTTGATTTGCATCTTTGCTTGGCTTAGGAATCTTAATAATTTCAAAACTTTAGTACGAATTACTTATTGCCTATTTAGCATTCTCAATTTAGTGTATAGCACTTGCCTTATTGATAACTAACTCTTCCTCGCCTTTGATTGTAATAAGTCTTCCACCGTCAATGTATTTTACCCTTTGATGAAGGGTAAATGGTACAACACCTGCCGCGTGTAACCATGGTCAACCAAGGGGCAACGTATATGCAGCATCAATGTCTATAACTTGAAACTCTATAGTGAACAAACTTAGGCCAATCTCAAGTGAAAGGTGTATACTTCTAACAACTTCTCTTCTTCTCCCATTAATGGCTCTTATGACTAGGTCACTTCATTCAAAGTGCAACATTTCTACTTGCAGTTACCCTAAAGTGGACATTAATAGCACATTAAGTGCAAAACCCCTATGAATGAGTACCTTTGGTATCGCATAGCTATGGCACTTTAGTGTTAAGTGCAAAGCCTTAGGCCTCCCAACTATCAAAGGATAAACCTTATGTTTAGAGAATGAGATCATCATAGCATTCTTCACCACATTTACCATGTTTATAACCTTTTATAGAATTATATCCGGATGCACATAAACCCCTTCTAATACTTCCTACAATGCCTTATGATGAGCTTCTAAGCTCATGATAAGGAGAGGATGAATATTTAGGTAGGCATTTTCTATAGCAACACAGCCATATCATACACACTTTGCTTCATAATTTGCAAAAAGTCATTAACATCATCTTATTTTGCTTCCTAGCTTCTTTTGTCTTTGAACTCTCTCTAACCTCCAAATTTAATTATTTTGGCTTGCTTGTCTCTTCAACATAAACCCTACCACTTTAGGTGGTTCCTCTGATAATTTCCAAATTGTTTTGCATTGGGCATTATATTAGTCGATAAACATTTTACTTTTAAAACATAGTTTCATAGTACTGCATGATTGCTCTGATATACAAAAGGTGCCGGTATGTAAATGACAGCCATTAGCTGGATGGGTCGCAAGGCTAGCATGTTAATAACAAACAACGACGTGTCACTATGTGAACCATAACTACTATTGCTAGACACAAAACTTTTTACCTCATAAACCAATCAGTTGACCATTAGTAAGGGCCCTTTATCTTCCATTGAGATTGGTGATATGTTCACTACAATCCTTAAGTCATCTCTCTTCAAAACACATATATCCTTACTAATTTGATGCTTTTCAGCTCCAATATTCGCAACTCCAAGCATATTCATCTTTTGTGCTAGATATTGAAATTAGACACAATCCTTAATGTTATGCCCTACATTCCCCTTACGAAAATTACAATAACCGTCTAATAGTCCTTCAGCTTCATTGATGCTTTTCGCCATATGTTATACATCACTAGTGTTTATTAAATGTTGGTATAGTTAGCTCATTGTGCATAGTATGTCACCCATTCATATTGAAGAAATACGACTATCTTCTATCATTATGACTTGTTTTTCCTTGTCTTACACCAGTAGTGGATTGTTAATAATGTTGGGATCGTTGTTTGTCTTGATTCTAATGTGATTATCATCTAGTAGCATCAAGATGCACCTTCTAAATAGATCACATTTCTTAATATTATACTCAACTACCCTATGTGGTACTTGCAACTGGCATTTAGATTGTACTAAGCGAGAAATAGTGGTTAGAGTCACTTTAAAAGCTTAAGGCCTATTAGTTTTTTAGCTATGAGGTCACGGTAAAGCTAAGATCTAGCAACATTGAAATTAAGTAGGGGTTTATCATCGTGAACCTATTATGTAAGTTGGGCACCTCTTCTTTGTACATTCATGTACTATTGCTAACCGGGTTGAATGTTACCATGTGCATTCATGTATAGCTATTGAGGTGGAGGTGATGAGTGATAGTTCATATAGTTGTAGACCCTTCATCTAATAAGAAACATATTGGTCAAGGCTATTAAATAAGGATTGATGATATTATTGATATTGACCATGATACTATAAGTACATAGCTTAGACATTATTCACCTTATCATCCTTCTTTTGATTTCCTTACTCAACATTCACAGTGTAAGCAACAGTTGATGAAGTATTGGCAGTAGCATTTGTACTCATTTGTTGTAATAACTTCATCATCTCTACCATTTGAGACTAAGTAACCCCCATCTGATCCTTTAGAGTTACAGCCTCATATTCCAAATTTTGTAAAAATCTAGCTTGGTTATTTTTAGCTACCTTGATTCTAGCTTGAGCACGAATGCTATATACTTAAGTTGGTTGCTTAGACAAGTTATTTTAAGGAGCAATGCTTGCTCTCAACCTGTGCTTAAAACATAAAATAAGATATATTTAGTAATGAACTATTTAATTTGAATGATATTTTATTACTATGTCTTTGGCATAACAATTATGGAACTTTGGGATCCCCTCAATCCTTAAAGGGTGCTTATTAGACAACTTAGCGGATTAAGGTTAACATTAACAAAGTCATTGGATACTCACTTGCTTAAGTTGTTAGTTCATATATCATTATCATTATCCCTTAAAGAAAGGATGCCAAAATCACTAGCACTTTATTTCATATTTCAAATATTTCATTATAGTATTTAATTACATCTCATAAAAAGTCAAGCCTATGAGCTAATATTTCATTATTCATCTTAATTCTCCAATGAGCTTATAGCACAAAATGAACAATTCAGTTAATGCCACAAAAATCTTCAGTGGATTTCCCTATCCTTCAGCTTGTTGAAATGCATAAGCGAATTCTGGTAGTATATCATTGGTGAACAATATTAGCCCTCAAAATCAATTCAACCACTTTTCTTTTTCTATAACTTGCTCTTCGTGACAAGCCTCCTAATACTACGTTTTCTTAACTTGTTGGTTAAACTGCTCTATAAGTGTTTAGACTTGCCTTGCATATCACTTCTAATGGTGATTAATACCTCTAACGTTTTTGCAAGGCTTTTAGCAAGCATATTGATTTCCTGTGACAAGTTCCCTGATGATTTTAGCTCGTTCACTTATTTTTCTAAGACATCTTTTTCCTCAGCCACTTTCATTAGTCGAGTTGAAAAGTATGAGTCTCTATCTCATTTTCTTGTAAATGCTCTTAGGCATCATCAACAATATTCTTCAGTCTAGCATTTAGCTTTTTTCAGCTTTTTTCTTTTATTTCTTTCTATTTTTGGGCCCTATCCTCTTCTCTAGCACAAGTCAAGTCCTCCAAAAGCTTCTTACTAATTTTTTTTTCCAAACTTCTGAACTCAACTTTATTGCCTTTTAACTGTTTTACTAAGCTTTCTTTAACTTCATGTAAATCATTGCTTAGCAATAGATTAGGTGGGGCAAAAGGCAAGCTAGCTCTATTTACCCTTTCTTTTAACCAGTCTCAGTAAGCTTTTGTTATTGCCACAACATATATTTGAAATTCAGCTCTACCATTGTATATGACTAAGTCCTATGCACTTTTTATTTGTTAGCTTAGTTCTTTTGTTCATGAATCTTTGTGATAAAAGCAAATTTGCTTTACCATACTTTTGGCTAGGACATCTTACCTAAATGCAAATTGCTTGTGTGCCATGACTGGATTCTAATATATGTATCTTCAAGAGCTCATAAGAGGCACATTTAGGAACCTCCTATAACAGTATATGATTTCTTCTAACTCCTACAAGGATAGCTTCCACCAAATCTTATCTTCATTTAATGCTTCTAGTACTTAGGTCCACTCATCATAACTTTTCGTTGTTTGTTACAAAATTGCACCCTCACACAGCTTATAGTCTTACATCGAATGGTGGATAATATATAGTTGCATACCTAGTTGGTACTGTCTTCCATAAAGATGGTTAATGATCCACATGTTCAAAGTAAATTAGTATGTCGTTATTCATAGGCATATTTATTATACCTTCATACTCTTCAAATGTTGGAGTGATTTGGTAGGTTAGAAAACTGAAGCATCTCAAAGGGACTTCCCAATACTGAGCTCAACGATGAGATAGTTTGATTGAATAGGGATTGACAACAGTTTCAGGATGTCTCTATAATCCTTTTGAAATCTCTAAGTTAACTGCTTTTGAGCTTCTTACTCAAAGCAACCAGACTTTCTATCGATTCTACTTTTACCTTTAGTTTGATTCTTATGCCAATGAAAACTACCTTAATACTAAAGTAAGGAAAATGAGGACTTAAGTATAGAGCCCGAAGAAGTGTATCAGGTTAGGTGTGACAATGCTCCGTGTGTAAGGAGAGCATACAAACCTAAAATCCTAAAATCTATCCAACCCACATTTGTTAAGCATATTAGCTTAAAAAAAAAACAAAAGCAAAAAAATAACATATATGAGTAATCTAACCTAGGATTTATTCCACATGTTATCTACCATAAGATATAAATCAAAAATTAACAACAAGAATAAATAATAAAAAAAAATAGATACATATTGTACAATGGCGATGGAAAAATAGATCAAACGAAGATATGTGATAACTCTTTAAAAAAAGTTATCTAGAACAATATTGATAGGAGAAACACTTAATTTATAAATAAAATCTCAATGATTGCAAAGAAATATCATCTATAACTTGGAAATGGACCTTTAACCATTATTAAGCAAAGATTTAAGCATTATGTGTGAAGAATTTACAAGAAATGGATCCAACAAAATACTAGCAAAGAAGGTAGGAAAAATAAAGACTCCAGTGCCTAAGCACAAGCAATCCAGTGCCAGGCACTAACTCTAAAGACTCAGTGCCCTGGGGCTAAAAATAAGCACCAAGGCACTAATTATGCATTTTGAAATTTTATAGTGAATAATACCACGCCCAAGTCCCAGAGTTCAAGTGTCAAGGTGCTAGTTTTCCAGAAAAATAGCACCCAAGCGCCAAAACCAGAGAGTTGGTGCCCATATGAAATAAAAGCAGCACCTGGGTGCCACACATGTCGGAAAGATGGCATCCAGGAGCCAGAATCACAATGCCCAGGTGGCGCCCAGATGCCAAATTCACCTCGCTCGGGCATGTCACCAAAACCCGTAATTTGCTATAATGATTAAAGGCTCTATACTCGACCTATACTCCATTTTTAGGGTTTTGAGGCCTATATAAAAGGTCATATAGGCAAGTAACAAAGCAAACAAGCAAAGAGAAAGCATAGCAAATAGTGGAAATCACGTAGAGAGAAATTTAAGTTGAGAGTTGCTAAGAAGAGGGGTAGTTTCAGAGTTAGGGCTCTGTATAGAGTTTTTCCCCATCTGAACACCTCCCTCTCCTCCTGCTTCATGTATTCTTATTGCTTTTTCTATTATTATTTGAATTTGTACTAATGCCTAATAAAGGCTAGTAGTTTTATCTGGTATTTTGTTAAACCCTTTGTGGGAATACTTTTGTATGACAATATTTTCTTATTGATGTTCTGAATTCAATTTACTTATTTTCATTCTGCCCTTATTACTTTTATGAGCTTGATCACCTTAAAATTGAACTAGCATTTAGGCTAACTCGACAGGGAAACCCTAAATGAAGAACTGGATGAAGATAATCTCTATTTGCATGCTGAAAGAATAGTAAGTATAGCAATTAGCAGTCAAAATGACAGTACTTGACTGTTTAGATAACCAAGATTAGGGCAGTGCTTTACATCAACTATCTTCTCAGCTGGCTTTCATAGAAATATAGGGAGTTGAAGGAAGCAGTTAGGGTCATGATGATTTGACAAAACTTCATAGGCAGTTGAATCCCTAGGTTAATAAACTAATTCATAACTCAGGAAGAAGTAACTATCAACACAAAGTAACTACGCGTTGAGGTGAAGTCAAAGTGCTAAATTCATTTAGTTGTTTGTTTACTCAATTTTACATTATTGTTAAGTTATTACACAATCCATCCATTTACCTGATTTAAAAGTTTGATAATAGTATCAATCTAGAGTTAAATCCAAGTCCTCGTAGGAATGATATTTTACTCTCTCTTTATTACTTTTCACGACCACGTGCAGTTGTGTGTGTAGAATTCAATGAACAATATGCTATACAATGACGATAAAGAAATGACACATAAAATAGAAGACATGGACTAACAAAAAAATAGGCAACCAAAATGAAAGAAAGGTCATATCACTTCATTTCACTAATTAAATAGGCTTGACTCTCAAATAGTCCTTAATGGAGTCACCATACTTTTATACATGAAGTCTCAATGAATGGGTGAGAAAGTAAAAAGAGAAAATAAATTGATTCCAAAAGAAGTAATTTTGAAAACTAATTCTGTCATAACCGAACTTTCAGTGAAAAGAATAAAAAGCGTTTAAATTGATTCCTAAAATGAATCTTGAAAATCAATTTATTAGAGTTGCCACCAAAATTTTTAACAGAAAATTTTAGAAAACCAATTTAAAATAAAAAGAAAAGGCAAAATGGTCTGTGAAATTAGAGATAAGTTCAGGAATCTATTTAAGTGTGGGAAGGTGTTAGGCACCTCACAACACCCGTCCATAAGGATGGTTACCATAAATTAGTCAAATGAGATAGAATATGGCCTTAAATTTATCTCAATTACCCTTTTATTGACATGGATGTACGTTAAACAGAGAGGACAAAGACAACAAAACAACAAGCAAACTAATAGGAATTTACAAAGGGTGGACTTGACCTAGGATGAAAGCCTAGGGCCTACGTACCCTATGATAGGGATCAAAGTCCACATCGTTCGACCAAAAGGCGTGACTATTGGTTGATGATTTGTAATTTTTGGGATGAGAACAGGAGAATTCAAATTAAACAGATTTTCATAAACAAAACAGGATTGGAATTTGGTTTCCGTGTTTAAATTTACAACAACTTAATTAATCTAGATCTCTTGATTTCTTCATTTTTCCTCTTTTTAATTTTTGTTTATTTCTGAAATTTTAACCATTATTTAAATGGAGTGATAATGGAAAAAGAGTTTAAGATTTTTGGGATTTTATATCGTTTGGAAAAAAATATTTTTGAATTTTTAAAATTGAAATTTATTGTTGAAATTGGAATGAAATTATAATGAAAAACCATTTTTCGAGATTTTTGAATTTATATATATATATATATATATATTTAGATTTTTGGATTTTTGTTCTAATTTTGAAAGTGAGATTATGATTAAGGATTTTTAGTTTTTTCTTATGATTTTTTTATTTTTTTAAAATTAGAATTTATTCTAAACTTAAAGTAAACTATAATGGAAAAATATTTCTATGATTTTTAAATTTGTGATTTCTATATATTTTTGAAATTGGAATTTGTTTTAAATTTAAAGTAAAACTATAATGGAAAAATATTTCTAGGATTTTTTATTATACATAACAGGTAAGATAAACATCTTTTTTTTTTAGAATTATTTCATCTTTGTATTTTAAAAATGAACATTAACTTTCAAAACCTGAGGAGACTTAGGATCTCACGCAGCTTCTACTAATTAACCTTTAAGTGCTTGAGGAGATGCGTAATCTTGTGCGGGAACTCAAAACATGAAAGAAATTATTTGGGACTTATTTTTATTTTTATATATTCTTAAGGGTTTTAAAGTTAGAATTCTTTTAGTTTTGTTTTTAACAAAATTGATTTCCAAAGTCTACAAAGACTCATGTCCCACGTGCCATCTCCTGATTAATTAAATTTTTATAAAGGACGAAATTAATCATTTTGTAACTAATAATAAAAAAAGGTTACTTAATTAAAATATTTATTTATTCCTTTTTTAGAAAAGTATGTACTAATTTTCTGGGTCTAAAGAGATTAAAAATCTCACACAACGTCAAGCACTCAAGAAAAATAATATTCTCACAAGATGATTCTTTTTTGGAACCTTACTTGTAATGCCAAAATTATTCTCATATTGATAAAGAAATAAATAGTAATTAAAAAAAATTGCAAACAGCTAAAATGAAATCTGGTGCACAAGTGATAACTATGCATGCACCTGATGAGCACAATGTAGTGCTATTCCACACCTACAACTTTGCTTCAGTTCCTCACCATCGACAAGAACTCCCTCTCCGGTGGCCTTCCTCTTCTCAGCACTCTCGACACCACCGCTGCCTTTAACGGCTTCTCTTCCCCAGCAGCCCTCTCTCCTCTTTCCTTCCTCTTCTCTTCTTTTTCCTTTCTTCATCCTCTGGTCAGCCTCCTTTCAGCTTCGTTCTTTCTCTTTCATTCTTCTATTCAAGTTCTAGCCTCCACACATCACACTTGCTCTTTCTCCCTGGCATGTTGCTACATTTCACGTGCTCTATCCCGTGGCTGGAAAATAAAGGTGGCTTGGCCTTGCATGGCTTCCCTCAGAGCTCTCACCCTCTCATGTTTCCTTGTTTGACAAGTTTGTAACTTAAATGGCCATCCCCTTCTTCTCCGATGGCCTCTCGACAAGGAAGTTTTCATTTCTACTCTTGATTTTTCTTTTTCCTTCCTTTTCATTTTTTTCTTCTTTCTTCTTCCTCTACTCAGCCTCCTCTCAGCTTCATTCTTTCTCTTTCATTCTTCTATTCGAGTTCTAGCCTCCACACGTCACACTTGCTCTTTCTCCTCGGCACATTGCTACATTTCATGTGCTCTGTCCCATGGCTAGAAAACAAGGGTGGCTTAGCCTCGCATGGCCTCCCTTGGAGCTCTCTCCCTCTCATGTTTCTTCATTTGATAAGTTTGTAACTTACGCAGCCGTCCCTTTCTTCTTTGATGGCCTCTCGACATGGAAGTTTTTGTCTCCCTTCTCAACTTCTCTTTTTCCTTCCTTTTTTTTTTCCCCCATCAAAGGTAAGCTTGTAGCAGCTGTTCCAAAGAATTCAGAACAATGTATACGTAAGTGGGTTTAGTTACACTTACAATGAAGTCTATGTCTATTTGGTGACAATGGTTGCAACTAGTCAATACAGCCCGAACACGGTGACAAACTAGCTAGAAGTAACAGCTCAAGCTAAAAAGGGAGGGCATATATGAGTCATCATAGTTCGCAGAGATAAGAGATAGAGGAACTAAAGGCTCTCTATTTTTAAACATTCAGAACAAGGAGCATTTGTTCTTTCTAAATTCTGCCTTTCTTCCTCATTCCAGCTTTCAGTCTCTTTCTCTTACTCCCTTTTATGCTCATTTTTCACGTGTACTTACTGGGTTACCTTTCTCCTTCTCGGTTTTCTGCTCTTCTTCATTCTTTCTTTACTTGTGGTATTTAGGAACTCAAGTATGGCCATTTTGTTAACTCCCTTGGCTTTGACTGTGAAAGAGGTGGGCTTGAGACAGAACTTCTTGGCATTGTATTTAGCTAGCTTGAAGGCAAAAGACTCCACTCCTCCCTCGAAGTTTGGGCACTGGTTAGCTTTCTCTATTCCTTTGGCTTCCAAATATGTCTTCCAAGTGGGGTGTTTTCGTCTTGCTCCAGAGACAAGGAGAGCAGAGGTGGCAAAAAGAATGCCATGGGTGATGTTGAGCTGACCACTTATTGTCTCCTCCTTTTGGTTTCAACTTCCCCTCATTGTTCCTTTCGGTTTTCAGGCCCCTCATCATAGTTGATGTCTCTGCTTCTTAGCTGAGATCACAGAGCCCCCTCAGGTCCCTTGTCTCTTCTCCCCCCCCCCCCCTCTTCCTCTAAATGAGGAAGCAGATTCTTTTTTACTCCCCATCTCAGCTTGTATCTCTATCTCTTCAGTGCAACATGAGCTAGCCATGTAGCTTTCCAAAATAGTGTAATCTGCAGATCTGGAAAGGCTATGCTCATAGAGCCTACAACGTCCTTTGCATATCTCAATGTTTGTTTTTTTTTTACATACCCATGTTTTTGCCTTTTCTATAATATTATATTAGTATTTTCTATTTTTATGTTTTTCCTTATTTTTTATTTTTTATTTCGTTTTACATATTTTTATTTTTTATTTTGTTTTCATATTTCTGATTTTTTATTCTCATTTATCTTATTTTATTTTTCTTCTTACATATTAGGCTTTTATTATTTCATATTTGATCTTTATTTTTTTCCTATTTAAATTTATTTTTATATTTTTGACACCTATTTTACATTTACTTAATTAATAAATAACTAATTGATTAATTACATAATCATTAATTTTATTCTTATCTTATTTTAGGATAAGGTGTTCACAAATTTACTAGTCGCCACCAAAATTTTAAACAGAGAATTTTGGAAAACCAATTGAAAGTGAAAAGGGTGGTCTAGTAACCAAAGATGGTTTTGATAATCTATTTGAGCGTGGAAAAGGTGTTAGGTGTAACATCCCTAATTAATAACTCTCATTTAGTAATTGGTGCAAATTTACCTTGTTCAAACAATAATTAAACCAATGAATGTGGGAAGGACCAAATCAAAAAGTAAAAGTACCCAACTGAAAAGTTTTGGTATAAACAGGGGTAAAAGTGTAATTTTTTGCAAAGTTGCAAGGCATGTTGGAAATTAAATTTAGAACTATCAAAGTATCTAAAAATCATGATTAGGAAATTTTATACAATTTTGGATTAGAAAATATCACATAAGGGGACAAAAGTGTGAAGGAAAGGTAAAATGTCTAATTTTCACGAAATAGTTTTTTATTAGACTTTTCCTCCCACCTTTCGGCCAAATAAGAGAAAAAAAGGAATAGCTTACCATCTTCTCCACTATATGCATGACCATGGAAGGAAAATTAGTTATCAAAAATGGTGGAGAAAATGGTAGAACAAAGAGAAACATAGAAGTGGTTTTTCAAGGTACTTTCTTCACTTTTTGCACTCATGGTAGAATGAAAAGTTGTAAAGCTCACTTAGAGCAATATAATAATCAAAATATTTTCTCCTATAGTAGATTTTGGCCTAGACATAGTGAAGGATTTGGTGGATTCAAATGGAGAAACGTGAAGCAAAAGAAAGGGTAACCTTTCTTATATGAAGTTCTTAAATAGCTTGTAAAGATTTCAAGTTGAAAGAATATCGTCATGGCTATGACCATGAAGGTTCAGCTCTTCCTCATTATATTTATAATCTAAAGACTTAGATGAACAAATATTTCTTCATGACCAAGGTGAAATTCTAGCTAGAAAGTGGAGAAAAAAATGGAACCAAGTTGCCAAAGTGGGCCTTTGATCTATTGGCACCTAGTAATGTAATAAAATAATTTCTAAGTAATTTATGATGCAATTTGTAATTTTAAATGGAGAAGTAAGTATGGTCAAAGCATTTAAACTGATAATAATAATAATGATGGTGAATCCTATTTGTGTAGGGATTGGATATTAACAAAAGAGCTATCAAGGATTGAGTTTAAATAAGAGATAATGTCATTACAAAGGAAATCAAGAAAAAAATTAGCATGAAGTAGCAAGGTAGCTCCTTCTCCATTCCTCATATGCTATGTGTGTGTTTATGCTTAGTGATTGCATACTTGATGAATTTTCATGCTTTATATTGCTATGAGTTGATGTATAATGGTGTGAGATCTCACATGGAGCCTTAATGGCTCATAATTGATGTTATGCATGATGGCTTATAGGGCTTGGACATGGCAATCCTACCCTAATCATGATATTTAATATGATGTGGTCATGAACCAAATTCAAAGGTGTCAACTTTACCATGGTTACAAGATCTATGTTCGTGTTATGGTGATGTGTGCATTACTTTACTCATGTGTGCCATAATGTGTGTGGAATGTGAAGTGAGCAATTGGGACTTTTTTTTGTTTCATCCTATCTCTAACTAACCATTTTAGGTGGATTAGTAAGGAAAACCAAAAGGAAATAGCCTCTTAGATCTTTTAAAGGATCAAAGCCAAAGAGGCTTGGTTAGTTGGAAGATATGATATTTTGATGTACGTAACACGAATTCAATGGTCAAAGATGTGTTGTCATGTAACTTAGAAAATATGGTGATATAACATAAGGCTTTCTTTGTATGTGTATAAACTCCCACATGCATGAAGAAATGACTAACCAGGAGTTTAAGCAAATTTTAATAAGTAATAGAAGGCTTCTTGAAGCATAAGTATGAGTGAATGTGGCCAAACTCAAAATTTGGTATGCTAAAACCCATATCGTCAAGTTTTAGTTTTATGAAGATGTAATTTCATGAGAGAAGAGAAAATGTGAAAAATTAAGTAGATGGACTCCAAAAATTAAGATCCTTGGTAGATCAAATTTTAATATATCAAAGTTTATCTATACCAAATTTTATTGAATTTTCAACAAAGTAGCTGCCTTTGTTGCATTCTTAAAGTATAAAGAATTATGTAGAAAAGTTTTCTAATATGCATGATGTTAGGCCACACTTGAGGGACTAAATGGATGAATTTTTGGATGAAATTTTATATGCAAGTCCTTGAGGTACAAAGGAAGTATTTTGGAAATTTTTATGTTATTTTGGTTTCATTAATGCAGATTTTGTACCAAATATCATAAATAAAACTCTGGTTCTGCAATATTCCATATAGCCACATTCATGGATTTATTTGAGGGAACAAATGAATGAATATTGAACTAAAATTCTATGTGTTATTCTCGTTGCCTGAAAAATTTCACAGTTCTTAAAACTTCTTGGTATTTATTATGAATTTTCAAAGTTGGAAAATTTACCATATGAATAGTACGTCCCCAACCAGAATTTGTCTTTCCTATTTAGCTACCATCTCACCATATTTCCTTTATTTTTATCACCTGATTGACTCCAATTTCTTGTAAACATTTGGACTAATTGCTTAGAAGATGTTATGTATTATGATATGACATTAAGCACCCCCATAACACCCATCGATGATGGCAGTTACCCTAAACTAGTTAAACGAAGTAAATGGGATACAACCTTAAATTAACCACACATGGCATCATTAATAAAGGCATATATTGGTGCTTGTGTATATGTTAGTGTGCAATTAAAATTTACCCCATATTATTTAAAACATTCACAATAATACAACTGCCCCAATCATTAGAAATAAACCACACAAAACTTCTTACCAACCATTGCAACCCATCTTTGCTTGCTCTTTGCTTTAGGCTTGGAAGCCATTTTGTTATGACATTCAACAAGCTTTTTAACATCTTTCATGGCTGAAATTCTCACCTCCATAGAGTACAATCAACCAAGAACCACAACGTTTACCTTTGGCTTAAGCACAAGATATGTTCAAAAGACATAAATCAAGTAACAAAATATTGGCCAAAGTGGACAGCCAAGATATTCAAATATTAAGCAATTTCCAACACATTAAAACACTTCCAAAGAGCCTTGAGAAAATGGGCCAGCAATGACACCCTACTTTGAAACATTAAAACACACCTAAAACACATTCAAAAGGCCTAAACAATGCTAAATTAATTCAAGGGAAAATTGGACAACAATGTTACTCCAATTGGAAACACTTAGCCACACTTATAAATGCTCAAATGATGGCATGATAAAAACTAGGAAAAATGGACAGCCAAGATTCCCTAATTTAACACACCAAAACACACCTATTAACGCTTAAATGATGGTATAAAAAATTGGGCAAAATGGACACTATAATCAACCAAATTGGCAATGAAAATACAGCACAATTCATGTGAATATAATGGAGGTGAAGTGCAATGAAATTCCACAAAAAATTCCCTAAAGGCATTTCATCAAACACTTAAGCAACACCACCAAATGTATCATTATTTTTCAGCACTTAATTAAGACCAAATTGGACATCATTCTAGCAAAATTATAAGCAATAGAAGATAGAGATATATAAGGCAATTAGGCAACAAAGTAGAAAGTATAGGCTTGAGAAATAAGGTTACAAATTGGAACATAGATCTTAAAAATGGAATAGATGGTGAATGATATTACCTCTCTTCATTATCCTTAGCTTGATCTCCTCTTCCCTTCCTCTCTTCTCTAGCGCCTATATTCCTCTTCTTTCTCATGCCCACATTTTTTTTTCACTTTTTTATGTCTCCTTCCCTCTTTTCTTTAAAGCATTCTCTTCTCCAATATTCCTCTTTCTTTAGCCTAATTCACTATCTTTTTATAGTAAGAAAAACTAGGGTTTTCGTAAGAAATTTTCAAATTACCCATTGACCATTTCCAATATTTATCCCTATTTCATTGTGTCTTGGTTTTCAAGAAAAAAAATTCTCCACTTTGTTTCATTATTCTTTTTCAGTCATTGGATTTTTCTCACTTATTTTCAATGAGAAAAAACTAGGTTTCCATTTTTTTTTAATCATTGATTTTTCCTTGTTTATTTTCAATCTTTTCATTTTTTAGGAGTTTCCTAATTCATTTTACCTTTCTTCACAAGAAAAGATGAGACATATATCTAGTTTTTACTTTTTTCTTTTTTCCTTGACTAAGCAAAATTATAATTAACTAAAATAAAAACATATGATTATACTGACTCAAAATTACATTAAAATGACATAAAAGTAACAATGACTCAAAAATAAAAGTTAAATTAACTGCAACTAATAATTAACCAAAAAATCATAGTGAATTTGACCCCAATTATTAATTTTAGAAATGCCTAATCAAAATATAGTATTCACACCAACCATAGGCCGAGCCACTGGTTGACCTAAGGTTTGATCAACCCTATATTTGATGCAGAAAAAAAAAAAACTATTTTGCTTGATCCAAATAGAGATTTGGATTATAAATTATGTTGTAAAAAGATTACATGAGTAAAATATCTTTTTCGTCTCTCACTTATCATAAATTTGCCATTTGGGTCTTTCACTCATTGAAATGCCTAAAATGGGCCCCTATCCATTGAAAAATGTCACATTTGGTCATTTACTTTTGAAAAAAAAATTACCAATGTTAGTCCTTGGATTTGGGGTTTAAGGTTTGTTAGAGGGACAAATTTTGGTAAGTTTTTGAAAAGTTGGAGACCAAGTAAGACATTTTCTAATATATAAGTGAGGGATTATTTTAGGCATTTCATCGAATGAGAGACTAAAATGACAATTTTGTGATAAATAAGGGACCGAATGAGCATTTTTCTTAAGATTATATCAATATGTTTAGAATGAATCTCCTCGCAGTAAAGGTGATCCTACAAACATATTTTGGATTGTTATAATATCGTATAATATCTAGGGTTTAAATCTGTTAAAATATTATACAATGTCCACCCATAAGGGGTGCTCATTGAGTAAGGGTAAAATAGTAAATATAGGAATTACTACTAAACCCTAACCCTAACTAGCCTTTATAAAAGGGCTGGACTATTATATGATAGATAACTAAGATAAAAAGAAAATAGTCTATAGAGACTTGATATGCTCTAAAAGGAATACCTGCGAGTATTCTACAGTCAAAAGTTGAAAAGGGATTTAAGCTATGAAAACCAGAGATACACCTAACACATTGTGGGTATCTCATGTGATCAGTGATCCCAGCTAGTGTTTGATCAGCTTCCGCAATTAGGAGAAATATGTAAGTCTCTTAACCTAAATGATTTAAGAATGTGTTCTTTATTTAATTCCTTCATGGATGTTGGATAAAAATTCAATGACCTAAATTTTTATTAATAATTAGATTAGTCATATTTGAAAACACTGCCCAACCGTTTATATAATCTCTATCCTCTTTAACACCTTTAAAAGAAATTTGGGATGCGCTTGAAGCCAAATACAATATAGAGAAGCAAGGAGCATATAAGTTTCTCATTATGCAATATTTTGATTACAAATTACGTCATTTTACACCTGTACTAGACCAAGTTCATGGTCTGTAGATTTTGGTTTCTAAACTCAAAGATATAAAATTTTACATTCTTGAATCTATACAAGTGGGGGCAATCATGGCAAAATGACCCCCAAGTTGGCATGATTATGGAAAGATATTGTTGCATACCGCAAAGAATTTCACTTTAGACACAATTCTGAAACATTTGCATATTGAACGTGAAACACAAATTTTACAAAAAAAAAAAAAAAGCATATTGAATCCATGTCAAAGGTTAATTTTATGGATGCAAAAAATCAAAACTAAAACTATTCTAGGAAAAACAATAGTAAGAACCCAGAGTCTTTTACCACTAATTTTGGAAAACAATATAAGACAAAGAGTATTGTTTTCACTGTAAAAAGAAAGGATATTTCAAAAAGGATAGCAAATATTAGAAAAGGCAAAAGAGTGGAAATACTAATACTGCAAACATGGTTAAGATTGAATCCAATGAGATTATTGCCATGGTCTCTGATGTGTGTCTTAATATGATCTTTAAGTTAAACATGGTTGTCTCTACTAAGTCTATTACAAGTGGTACAATTCTAGAGTGACGATTTATGTCTGTCATGACAAGAATCAATTCAAGAATTATGATGTTGCAAAACATGGACAAAAAGCTCTTATGGGCCATGGCAATACAACAAAAGCACTTGGAAAAGATAGCATTAAGTTACAATTCACTTCTAGAAAGAAGTTAATGCTACAAAATGTTCTTCATGTTCCAGAAATTAGAAAGAATCTTGTATCTGCAACCATGTTATGTAAGAAAAGGTTAAAGGTTGTTTTAAAGTTTGACAAACTTGCAATCTCCAAGAATGGAGTGTTTGTGGGCATTACTCTTGTGATGGAATGTTCAAGTTACATTTTATTAATAAAAGTTTAGCTTCCCTTATATTATTGAGCAATCTTCTCATTTATGGTTTGATCACATGTAAAGTATATGTTAAAACATAGTTTGATCACATGTAAAAACAAAATTAATAATAAATGTCAAATCTATGTACAACTTAAAATGACAAGAAAACTATTTCTTTCAATAGAAAGACATTCAGAAATCTTAGAACTTGTACATTTTGACATTTGTGAATTAAACGGGTCGTTAATTAGAGGAGGAATAAATATTTTATTACTATTATAAATAATTATTCAAGGTATACACATGTGTACTTAATGAAATCAAAAAGATCAAGCATTTGAAATGTTTACAAGTTAAAAGTCAAAGGTAGAACACCAAAGAGAAAAGAAAATAAAAAATACTAAGAAGTGATAGAGGTGGAGAATATTTCTCTAAAGAATTTATAGAATTTTGTGAAAGCAATAGCATGGTACATCAAACTAGTGCACATTACACCCCACAACAAAATGGTTTGGCAGAAAGAAAAAATAGAACACTAGTAGATAAGATAAATGCCATGATTCTGAAAGCCAATTTACCTATAAAATTATGGAGATAAGCATCATGGGCTGCTAATCATGTATTAAATAGAATACCTTCAAAGACAATTAAATCCTCCCATATGAATTATGGAAAGGAAGATAGTCAAATTTAAATTACTTAAAAGTTTAAGGGTGTCTAGACTTTTATAAAGTCCTTGATCTTAAGAGGACTAAATTAGGACCAAGATGTTTGAAAAGTTATTTTTTTGGATATGTAGAAAACTCAAAAGCATATTGACTTTTGGATGTTGAATCTAATATAATTGTTAAATCAATAGCTATAGAATTCTTTGAAAATAAATTTATTAATGATCTTATGGAAATAGTTCATAAGCAAGTATCGAGTGATGAAAACAAAGATGTTACATCTCATAAAGATGTTGTAGTGGTACCTCAAACTGAAATTGAACCTACAATGGATCAAAGAGTAAAAAAAAAAACATTTAGACTTTTATTTTGTATCATCCTAAGCTATTGTTTTCTTAGTTGAAGGTAATAAGGATGATGATATGAGTCAAATACCCATTTTACTAAATGTAGAACAAGATCCCAAAACCTATAATGAAGCAATGACATCAAAAGATACTAGTTTTTGGAAGGATGTTATTAATGATAAAATGGATTCAATATTATTAAATAACACTTGGATATTGGTATACTTACTTCTAGGGTCAAAACCTATAAGCTATAAATGGGTATTTAGATAAAAATATCATATATATAGTTCAATACAAGCATTCAAAGCTAGGTTGGTGGCTAAAGGTTTTAGATGAAAGGAAGTGATTGACTATTTTGATACTTATGCTTCAATTGTAAGAATAACTTCCATTACGGTCTTATTAACCTTAACCTTACTTAAAAATCTATTTATGCATCAAATGGATGTTAAGACAACCTTCCAAAATGGTGAATTAGAAGAATAAGTATGCTTGGAACAACTTAAAGGCTTCATATTGCTTGGAAATGAAAAGAAAGTTTATAAATTGGTTATTTAATTATATGGTCTAACAAAGGCACCAAAATTGTGGCATGAACAATTTGATTATGTCATATTGTCTCATGGATTTAGGCATAACAATGCAAACATGTTTATTCAAAATTCACAAATGAGTATGGTGTTATTATTTGCTTATATATGGATGATATGCTTAACTTTAGGACAAATATGGTTATTGTAAATGAGATTAAGAAGTATCTATCCACAAAATTTAAAATGAAAGATCTTGCAGAGGTGGATACAATCTTAGGTATTAAAGTAACGAAACATAGTAGGGGTTTTGCCTTGAAGCAATCTTATTACATTGGGAAAGTGTTAACCAAGTTCCAACACTTAAACATAAAAGAGGCAAACACATCCTATGACGATTCAAAAAATTTAAAAGAAAACACTAATAGATCATTTGCACGAGTTGAGTATGTTAATGCCATTGAGAGTTTAATGTATGCTTTGCATTTTACAAGACCAGATATTTTGTTTGTTGTTTGCAAACTTTCTAAGTTTACAAGCAATCCTAGTCTGGAACATCAGAAAAAATTGCTTTACTTCTAGGATATCGAAAGAAGACAACAAAACTAAGACTATTTTATAATAATTTTCTAGCAGTATTTAAAGGATACACTGATTCTTCCCATTCATCTTCACACGCTACATGTTATTGTTTTAAAATGCATTCATTAGAAATGATAATGATGCCTTTCTTCTTAGATTTTTATCCTCCTTCTTCAAATTTGCTGCATCCCCATCATCACTGAATTTATCTTATTCATGACCTTCTTTCTTTGATATGTTAGAATTTATTTTCTATTATTCATATGTTTAAGATTGAAACACTTCGATCAAAGCTCCTCTGTTTCCTTACAACTATTATAACCCTCATGCTACACTCCTCTATTTTACAAACCTCTTTGGTTTCACCGTATTATTCACCTTATGTTTTGGCTTTTCCATGCTTTTCTAAACTAGCACCATATTTAGCTTCACCTCCACTGGCGACACAATCTTAGAGCTTCTCTTCATCATCTAGAAAGGTAAAAAAAAGGTCTTCAATTTCCTCATCTTCATAAGAGAGCCACAAACCAGTATAAAGTTCTTGCAGCATCGAAAAGCATGCAATCATCCAAAAACTCATGATTTTAATGCAAGTTTATAAGCTCAAGCAAGTTTGCTGAGTTTAAGTGCACTAAAAAATATTTAGCCATTCCAGGTGTAGTGCACATTATAAGAACTTTAGTGTTCAAGGAGAGTATAACTCTTAATGGATTCAGGAAAGCCTAAACTGATTAAGGCTAAAGGGAATCCACTTATGTGAACTTAAGGAGTAGTATTACTTCTAACAAGAATTAGGAATTGATTCTTGGAAATGTCCATGAAATGCCTACGGTGAAGCACATGGCCATACAAGTGCTACAAAAGCTTTTTGAAGTTAAACGCATGATTATATGTATGTTGTTTCCAATGTTAACGTAAGAATTATGGTTGAATGCTTTATGCAACCATCAATTTGTTAACACTTTGAAATTCTTACACTAACAATAGGTTCAAGTTGAAAGATACCTATCATTAGGCATAGCCTTATGAAATAGAAAGGACAGTAGTTTTCCAAGCTAAGTTAGGGATTATTATATGTAAGTAGTTTGGAAAGCTAAGTTAAAAATGTGCAAATGTGATGATAGATTTCCAAGTCCCACATTGGATAAATCTAAAGGCTTTGAAGCATATATAAGTGAATATTCACATCACATATTAAACAAGAAAATTAGAGGAAAATGAGTGTTATTAAATAATATTAATATATAAAAACACTTAACACATGGTGCGTGCATGTGTGTTGGATTGAAATAGATTTGACAACTCTTAATCATAATCTATTCCCATATTTTATAATTCATTTTATTTTAAGTAATTTTGTTTATTCATTTCCATTTAAACTTAAACATTTTAAATTTTTGAACAGACACAATTCTTCATAAAATAGTTGCATTCATACAGATTCTTACTATAAATAAGAATACAAGCATGTTAGGAAGGATAGAAAAATTTGAATCCTCCTATTCTCTTAAAATTCCTACTATAAACCTTCAAAAGCTTTCTAGAGAGATTCTAGAAGGTGTTGTTTGTAATCTCTGAGTGCTTAAGATAAATCCTAGGGGTGATTTATCATATCTCCTGCAACAAACATAGGTCAAAATATCACGTTAAGGAGAGTGTAATAAACATTTTTGGACATTATTTTCATCTTCTCTACTTCTAGACATATTTTCATTAATAATAGTTTGTGCTTATATTTTTTTTTCATATTTGAGGCCCCATTCTGATAATTTTACTAACCTTGAGGCCTTCCCTTCCCACCGTATTTGGTTTTTTTTTTTTCAGTACTTGTTGTTACAATTAGTAGTTAAAAAGATAATTGTTAGATGTTGTAGGCTATTAAAGTCAGTATAACTACTTAAATGGTCAATCGAGTAGCTATTAATAGCAGAGCTACCAAGTGTAATGTTTGCTGCTAATAGAATAAATATTGTTTATGTTCTTTGAGTACCAAATTAGTAACAGAGCCTCTTAACCTTTCGAATGACGTCGGACATGTGTGCAGCTACGAGGGAACGAGGAAAAGACCTTGAGCAGGAATTGAGTTGCGCTAAGGTTGGCGAGATATATGGATCCATTGTGAAGTTGGAAAGATTAGTCTCAGACATATCAATGAAGTTGATGCAAATAACGACATTGGTCAACAATGGGAATTAAGCTTTGGTGTCCAATGGTGGGCGAGACATAGAGAATCAACCTTAGTTCCGTTTGTATGAACCAACCTAAACTAGGAATTACACATTTTTGACATAATTCTCTTGAATAGACTTTTCAAAATTCAACATATATGACTTGAAAAGTTGGTTGTTTTGCTGCCGACAATTCTTTATAATTGACGGTACACCAATAAAGCAAAGAATTTGCATGATCAGTTTGCAGTTAAAGGGTGGAGCACTGCAATGGCATCAAATGTTCATGGCCACAAGGCATTTGGGGGATGTTACATGGACAGATTAATTAGTTGCCATTGATGTTCATTTTGGTGACATTAAGAAAGTAGATGCGTTCACTACAAGTGGGAACAATAATTGAGTATCAAGAACAATATGAAAGATCTTTTCTATGTATTAAGTGCCACTTGTCTTGGGAGGTTGATCCATTCTCACTATTATTTTATACAGTTAATAGTAAGGCAAACACCTCTTGGAGGAAGGAATATAAGGTCTCGTTTGAATATTGTTTTCAAAAATAATTTTTTGTTTTTTAAAATAAAAGAATAAAAAACCTGTTTAATAATGTGTTTCTTTATCAATTGTTCTAAACAATTTAAAAATAGAAAAGTATTTTTTAGAATCAAAGCACAAGAACAAATTTTAGATGTTTTCCCTTCATTTTCAAAATTGTTTTCATTAATGGCAAAATTGTAATTATGTGAAAAAGGATTTAAGTAAGATTGTGGAATAGATTTGAATAAGCTTTAAGATTTAATTTAGCCGTTTAGCAACTAGTCGGGCCTAGCCACCTCTTATATTTATTAAAAACACAATTTTTTTGAAAAATAATTTTAAAAAATTAAGATTTAAAATGAAAAGAATGAAAGAAAAAAATAATTTGAAATGGAAAATAATTAAAATTTTAAAAAATAACATTTTAAAGATTTGTCATAAATAAAATTTACTATAAACAAAATGAATTAATTTTTAAAAATAATATATAATTGGGTTTTGAATGTATTCAATATCCAACTTGACTTAATTAAAACACATACACGTGTTTCCATACACTCCTACATACTAAGCATGTAATGCACATGCGCACACACACGCGCACGTACAAGTGCATGCATAAATATAAGGACATATATAATGAATTTATTATATACATGAAATACACATGCGTGCATATATAAGTATGCACATATTTACATATATATCAAATATGTTTAATACACATAAATACAACGAATATGTAACATAAATACACACACCTACACTCACAAATACACGCACACACGCGCACACACACATGTGCAAATACACATCCACATACATGCATACTCATAAACACATATATAATGAATTTATTACATACAAGCACATATAGATGCATGCGCATACACATGCCCATATATGTACATATATACTGAACATAATACTCACAAATAGAATTAGATTTTGGAATTACAATTTTATGTTCTAATTCTTTACATAGCCCAAACAAAAAATTTAAAATTTTGAATTAATTTCAATTTTAATAGAATTAGGGTTTAGGGTTTAGGGTTTAGCCTAAATCCTCAATTCTAATTCTAAATTTAATTCTTGGTACTAACAAGGTCTTAGCATTTTTAAAACTTGTTTTTGAATTATATTTTTAAACAATGTTTTTTTTTTATTTTGAGTGTGTTTCTATAAATAAAGGATTCAAAAACCCTAAACCCTCAATTCTAATTCTAAATTTAATTCTTGGTATTAACAAGGTCTTAGCATTTTTAAAACTTGTTTTTGAATTATATTTTTAAACAATGTTTTTTTTTTATTATTTTGAGTGTGTTTCTATAAATAAAGGATTCAAATAAGTCTTTTAAATATTTTATTTTTAAAAACTATTCTAAAAAAAATTTTACAAAATTGTTCTAGGAACATAAAAACAAAGAATAAAATCAAGCAAGTCCTACATTATTCAATTTCTCTCTTTTTTTTCAAAACTAAATTACAACACAAATACAAAAAGATAAAATCCAAAGGAAAAGAGGAGGAAGAATAGAGACTCTGTTTGAGCATAATACCAAGGAGAAAACTGCGGTGAAAATTGTGCAGTACAAATTTCACAATTCAGACTCTCAGACCAAGATTTTAGGATTTATTGTTCTCCATTTTTAAAAATTACTTAATTTTAAATGCTTACCATTAGATTGACACAATCCGAGTTATAAAATCTGACTCAATGAATGAAATTCATTATTCTCAAAAGAAAAAAATTATTATTTATGGCTTTCAAGACTTTTATGAATCATTTATTTGCAATTTTAAACCTATAAATACGTGTGTGTGTATACTTTTAAAATGCATTGATGTTCTAAAATCCAAGGTGAATATTATTTGTTAATTATAATGCATATAAACTCATATTTTTACTCAAAATAAATGGTCCACTTACAGTGATTAAATTAATAATTTAGTCTTAAAAAAATGCTCTCATTTCAAATTAATTTTTTAAAAAATAAAGCCTCTTAGTTTAGTCGGTGAAAAATTATTGTCTTCTCAATTTGATTCTTCAACCTTTAATTCAGTATTTCAAATAAATTTTCTTGATCAAAATGGTATGATTGACCAAGAAAAAAAGCATATAATATGTAGCCCTCTAATATACTTGGGAGATAAAGACACTTGAACAAGATTTTATCATTAGCTTAGTCACATGAGGTTCCATTTTTGCCCAACAGATCGAGATATGAATTTGATTGAGAGAAACTATCTAAAAGACTTAAAGATGCTTTATTTTTTGAGAACATTAAAATAAAATTGAATAAAAAGGAGCGAATTTATCCCGGTATAACTAAGTTTTCCCAATTAAAAAAAAAAAAAAGAAAAAGTGACCTTCACGTTTTTTTACTGGCTTGGTTACAGCTAAACCCGTAGAGGTTAATACCACAACTACAAGTAGGCAACAAAAGAAAAGTATACCATTCCGTACGAAGAAGCATCTTAGCTTATTAATAGATTTACTCGTCGGGCTGTATTTTTACAAATTAAAGTTAAATTTCAGTTCAGAATCAAATTCGAGCTTATTTGAAGTTGAATTTTTTTATTTATATTTTTAAGTTGAATTTATTAAGTCAAACAGACTTTATTTAATCATGATAAAAATTATTTATTACTTAAGACTTGAGATAAATAATTTAATTAATTATTATTACTTGACATAAATTCTTTAAATAAAAGGTATTAATTTTTATTTCTTTATTAAAATGTTATGTTTTACTAAGTTGTTTTAAAATAATAAGTTTTTTATTAAAAAATTGGTTCAAGCTTTATGGATCGTACTATAAAAAAATTTGAACCAGATCTATTTTAAGAAACAAATTTTTTAACTAAACTTTCTATTTGGGTTTTACCTTTTTTGAATCAAATTTATCGAGTAGAACGAAATTTTTAAATTATAATCAACATGATATTTTCATGGAAATTAAAGAAACCGAAAGAAGGATGCGTGATTGTAAAACAGGGAATTAGATTCTACCATGTTGTCTTCTTCTTCCCTTGCCCAAATGATTCTCGCAAACAAAACCTAAGACACCCAACTTAACCTAACTGAAGACTAATAAAATTCACTGAACAATTTGACTACTTGAGATATCCAAAACGTCTGTGTGTGTGGGTGTTCGCAAGTTCCGGTAAGATTGGGAGATTCTCTCCACTTTCTTTCTTTCTTTCGAAAGTATCCTTTTGTGCCTCCACCCCCAAAAGATGAGGTGACAGTACTGTCGGATCCCTACGTTCTGATTCCTAAAAAAAAGAAGAGAAAAGAGATCAGTCCCACATTAATTCTCCTGTTTCATAACTAGCTTTTTCTCATATTTCGTTGTCAAAAAATTGATTCCTTTATCTACAGTAAATATCTTCCCACCTTTTTTGGCCTTGAGAGGATGCCAAAATGGATGGCTTACTTCATGATAAGGATGATGTATAGTTTAGAATATTTAAAAATATAAATTTATTTTCTCTATGAGCTAGAGAGAATTGTCAGCAGAAAATGATACTTTTTAGTAAAATGTGACGGAAATTTGAAAATTTTTCCATTTGGTTTTCTTTAATATGAGAATAGATTCTCTACAATTTTCTATTATAAGGAATTTAAATCAAATCATTAGATTTTGATTATTAAATTTTTACACGAGATGAGACAAAGAAATAACCCGTCTTTTCTCCACAAAAGTATATCATCCTATGATTTTAAATATTAATATGTATTATGAAAAATTTATCTAAAAATTAATATTTATTGAAATAAATAAAATTTTTGATATATGACATTCTGAATTATTAAATAAAAATGTAATGATACATATCTCTATAATCCCCCATTATAGGGCATCTGTGTCCCTTAAAGCTTTGAATTCTGAGTCAATACCAACAATTGTCCGCCTCTTTTAAAATTATGTGAAATTGTTCTAGTAATATAATCTTTGATAATGTAAACTAAATAATTCAAAACTTACGTTAGATGTATTATTTACGTTAAGGTAATAATGCAATGTATAGAGATGCATGCATGATGGATCCAAATTGCCTTTGGGACCTGAAATAACCTATTGTTGATCAAGAATAAATATATACAGCCATATATATGTACGCGCGTGTGTGTGTATATAGATATATATATATATATATATATATATCACATCTCCTTAATGAAGGATTTTGGAATAAACTCTATAATTCTTATGAGCTTTTCAAAGTTATTATGCAAATAATTAAAAATGTTATTGCAAAATAACATTTAATAAGTGTTTTTTATTAACTTAATTTTGGTAATTACTACATATTATCATTAAGCAACAACAAATAGTATAATTCATTGCGTTCGCAAAATATGTAGTAGAAATCAGAAGCTTTAATTCAAGAATTTTATATTTTTGAAAACCTTCCTGAAGGTGATCTAAAACATATTTTGTTCTCAAAATTTATTCTTTTATATAATATATATATATATATATATATATATATATATATAAAATAAAACTACGACAAGCTTTTTCGGTTAATCCCTTTCCTTCTCAAAAGGCATGGGAATCCATTCAAGGTAAGAGGATTAGAGAAAGGGGCACTGGCGGTGAAGATTTAGTAGGAAAATAAAAAGGGAATTCAAGGTGAAGGTTGAGCACCGTTATATGCAGAAAGAAAGTGAATAAAAAAAAATAGGAATAAAAATAAATTCTTATGGTTCAAAATCATATTTGATATGAAAAGCAAAGGAATGAGAATAATAATTTTTTTTTAGTGGGATGATGACGAAAGACCAAAATACTCCTTTTGATTTAAAAAAAAAAACATTAAAAAAGGAGAGCCTCAATCTTGCATCTATTTCACATCATCTCCTTGACTTACCAGTTGTCGCCCCTTCACTGTGCAGTGTCAGAATTGCAGACGACTCCCAGAGATATGGACGTGAATTAGGGCATGAGTTGACCAGTGATATGGGAGGTGTAAAACAGTGATAGCATGACGATAATGGTGAACGCAAAGACAGGCAAAAGGAAGAATGACAATGGAAGAGAAGCCAGGCAGAATGACAGTAAAATACACGATTAAAAAGGGCAGAATGATGTTATCAGAGACTACCAACAACGAAGGGTTGCAGAACGATGGTGGAGAGACCAAAATGACGATGGTGTTTAGCAAAGCTTTGAATGCTAAATGACAATACACCTAGAGGAAAGGGGTAAATAGGTGTACTTAAAATTTTTATTTTAAATTCGATTTTAAAAATTTTAATTAACTGAAATATTTTACAATTAACTGTAATTGACAATAATTAGTTAACTAAAATAAAATACAGTTGATTGAAAATTTCAGTAATAAATTCACTTTATTGGAATAGAAGGAAGGAGAGAAAAGTGAACTGAAAGTGTCTTTTAGATAGCTATAAATACAATAGATAGTCAACTGTAATAAATTAAAGTTGACTAAACTTTTCAGTACAAAAAGATTTGAGACAAAAGAAAATACAGTTAACTGTAAATATTTCAGCGAATTAAATTTCTTAAAAACAACAGACAAAAGAAGAATGCAGTTAACCGTAAACTTTCAAGTTGACTGAGAATTATACTGATAAGCATAGATCAAGAAAAGAGAATCAAACTCAAAAGTTTATTCTGGTTCAGCCAATCACAATGCCTTCTTCCAATCCCCTTATCTTTTCCAAGGGATTTTCTACTACGAAAAGTTGTTTTACACTTTCACAGGGAGTTTTCATGTGTTAATTCCAAACACAAGGTTTTCTAGCTCAATCTCAAACTTTTACAATCACAACAATCCTTTTCTCTACTTGAAACAGAGGTATATCAATAAATAAAAAAGAAGTTTATGAACCCTTCATAGCTGGATTTTCTTTAACAACACAAGAATGCTTCTAGCAAGCAGATAAACCAGAGACTAAGTTTAATGAAAATAGAGTAAAAGAAAATGTTACAGAATGCTTCTTTCTTTCAGCTCTTTCTCGTTTCTGTTTCTCGATTCTGCTCACTTCGATGCCAGAAGCTTCTCGGTATTTATAGCTTTCTTCACAAAGAGACGTTGGAGCGCATTAATGGCAGAAGATATTGAATGAAGAGAGAGAGATATTGTTGCTTCTTCTTCTGCCGCCTTGATGTACAGATTCTAGCTCCAATGAAAACGATGGCTTCGAGTTTTAAAGAGGATCCATTAATGGTTATTGCTGACAACACTTTCAGGAGACAAGAAGGAGGCACAAGAAGAGTGTGGCAAAGGAGATTCAGAGATAATACTGATGGCTTTCACTTCACAGTAGCTTTTGCACTTTAGGATGAGCTGTCTTGCACTTAGGTAGAAATGGGCTTGAGTTTAAGATGCTGCAAATTTGCTTTTCTGATGTAGGCTAGGCCTTTCTTCTTCATTTGATTTGTTATCCATCAAATATGAGTTTTGGGCCAACACTAAAGTCTGAGGGCATTTTGGTTATTTACCTCACCATTCTCTTGCAACCAGCCTCTTTCCATAGCCCATCTAAAGGGAATAACTCTCCCACAAACCAACGGAAAGGTGTCTCCCATGGCCTCCATTCTCCCCCTCGTGCACTAAACTTCTTAATCTAACTTTCCATTGCTCTTTTTGTCTCCAATCCCACTTATTCCACTGCACCAAACATGGGCTTAGCGTCCATTTATATTAAAGATGCATAAATTTGATATTTAATTAATTTGATTTATAAATTTAATTTTAGTCAAAAATAAGTTTGCATATTTATAAATAATGTTTGAAAACTATTATATGAAAAAATAAATGTAGTTTTCAATACAATTCATTTAATTAGGGGTGATCATAACCCAATTTAGTACGGTCATATTAAGCTAAGTTGGATTATGTTCAAATTGGGATAAAGGACCAAGTCAAGGAATAAACCTAACCTAGTTTATGTTCTTTTTTAAATTATGTATTTCTATTTCATTTCACTAAATTATCTAGTTTTTTAAAGGAAAAAACCGGTCCCTTTTTTCCCCCAAAATAACTACTTATTTAGTTTGTGTTGAATATGGATTATTTTTATTAATATTGGATACCTCATTTGTTAAATATAAATTGCACTTTGTATTTATGTAATTTATAAAATTAAATTTATAAAAAATTTTAAAAAATGGCCCTGCAAGATTCTGTTTGATCAAAAACTAGGTCTAATTAAGCTAGTTCCAAAATTAGACAAAAAAATATTGGCCCAATGCTAACCTTAGATTAAGTCACGGGTTGACCAAAAATCTAACTCGATCACCCCTACGTTGGATGCGAAATCAAATTTCTTTTGCTTGATCCAAATAAAAATTTAGATTATAAATTACAATAAAAAAAAATTGTATCAATATGTTCAAACCTATTCATTGTGATAATCAAATTTTTTCATCAGAAAATCTAATAAGAATCCAATTTTATTCGTCATATTTGCTATACGTAAATTTGAACCATTAATTTTTTATATATCGGTCTAAACATATATTTCAAAAACTAAAGGATCTCCATTATGGTAGAGGATTCGAACTGCATGCAATATGTAGCCAACTCACACATAATAACTAAACTACAAACTCAACTTTCGATAACTGAACTTGTGTCCACAAAGATCAAAGATTTGAAAAAGAAAAATTCTTCGTACGTTTTGTCAGTCTCTTTATGGATTGGACGAAAGATATACGCATGAGATGAGTCACTGTAACACAAGCATCTTGATTTGTTGCCATATGTTTAATGGCACAAACTAAGTTACTTCTTCCTCTGTCCAATTGCACCCCCTTTTTCCGATCCCTTTTGTTTCGAACGAATTTGGCACAAGCAAGCTAGACAAACAAAGAAAGAACGAAAAGCAAAACTAGAATTGTCAAGAGATATATGTATATTGGTGAATATAGAAGTTGTAGGAGCACCAATTAGTATTTGTGCTTCTCATGATTTAGGTTCGATTTTCTTATATGAGAAGCTGTTCGAAAACAAAACCTTACAAGTACTGGTTAACGTAAACAAATTAATGCAATTTTAAGATGGTTCAAAATAATGACACAATCTAATGACAGGGGCAGGAAGGTCTTTCTTGCTTGTTGTCCATGTCATTCTCGAACCTCTCCATTCATGTCACCAATTTGCATCGTGATTCGTGAAGTATATATTTTCTCGATCCCATTGGAACATAGGCCTACATGATCCCTTTATTTATATATTCTACAATGGATAAGTTAACTTTTCCATAAATGAAAAGATTACGATAATAATTTTAAAGTATTTATTATAAAGGGCCTTAAATCTTGAAATTATTTTAGAAGATCACCAAATCAAATTTATTTCTTTTAAATAACCCTCATTTGGAATTTCATAGTGTTTGAACATTAATTATATCCCATAGTTCTTGTGGTACTACAGATTAAATAAAATTTAGTCCCAAAATGATTCCAAAACATAAGGTACTTCATATTCAAATACACCCAAAAGGTAAACATATATAAAAGTTTATTAGTATAAGAAAATACGAAACCAATTAATACAGATGTTCGTACATACTAAAGCAATCGAATAAAAATAAGAAGCATTATAGTAATCCAACATACATGGCATGGCCCTCTTCTTCTTCGTCCTTTTATTCTTTCCAAAAGAATCTACCCAGACACAGCTATCTCTACGAACACATTCTCCTCGTGATAGAGTCCCCAGAGACACTCACAATCACAATTCACAAACGAGAAAAATTCACTGCCATTTATAGAATCAAAGGATGGGTGAGACTGAGAAATATTTGCCATAAAGGAGGCACAGAAACAAATATAAATAGGCATGGCCATATGCACTCGATCTTATAGTACAAAGTCGAGAGAGATTAGCTAAACTGATATCGTACTGTCAATCAATATTCAAATTTCATAATGCCTAGGGAAACAGATAGTCTTATAGTAGGACGAGTAGTGGGTGATGTTTTAAACCCATTCACCAGGTCTGTCTCCATGAGGGTCTCTTACGGTCATGACAGAGATGTTGTCAATGGCAGTGAGATTAGACCCTCACATGTTGTTAACCCTCCAAGGGTTTATATTGGTGGTGATGACCTCAGGATCTTCTTCACTCTGGTACGTCCATCTAGCTTTACTACTGCTTCTCTCATGTATATACACTCTTTGATCCACAAACAATAATATGACCTTATGATTATCAATGGCATGCAGATTATGGTGGATCCTGATGCACCAAGCCCGAGTGACCCCTCCTTGAGAGAGTATTTGCATTGGTGATTTCCTCTCTCACTTGTTCTTCTGACTAATTAATTAGTATGTGTGAACATGATGTGTGCGTGTGTGTGTGTGTGTGTGTATAGCTTTGCTCGCTTAATCTGTGTTCTCTTCGTTCAAGTTTTCTATACGTGTGCTGCAGCACCACGTACGTGTGGTTTAATTTGTAAGTGTTTTAACTAACCACTGGATTTTATTCGTTCGCATCTGTGGGAATTATAAAAATAATAATAAAATTAAAGTCCCTTTTTGCTGATTATATACGTCGATGCCTATAGGTTAGTAACTGATATTCCTGCGACTACGGGACCAAGCTTCGGTAACTTTTTCTTTACTTCTCTTTTGACTTTTCAGGTTATGATCCATGATGGACAAACACAATTGACTATGCTGAGACCTATAAATCAATATGAAATTTATATTGATTTAATGGTCTATGCGGCACAGCACATTATGTTATACAACATGCATATCATCATTTCATACAACATCTATAAAGTTGATGATAGAAAATGATATCACTTCATATTATAGGGCAAGAGATTGTGAGCTATGAGAGCCCAAGACCAACGGTGGGGATTCATCGGTATGTGTTTGTGTTATTTCGTCAAATGACGTCACGACTGAACATAGATACACCTGGGTGGCGTCAGAATTTCAACACTCGAGATTTTGCTGAGCTTTACAATCTTGGATCACCTGTCGCTGCCCTTTACTTTAACTGTCAACGAGAAACTGGTTCTGCTGGAAGGAGAAGATGATTAATTTCTTTATAACTATGTCCTTGCTATTATCGTTATCTACGATTTTGGCCCCAAAAAAATTAATATCTATAGACATATAGTTTTATTCGAATAAATCAAGTATGCGATCCACCGGGTGTTTTTGATCGGATCGAGGAGGTGAATTATACAATCTATTTTAGATATCACCTCATCAATGTACTGAGAATATTATACTATAACATAGAATAGAATAATTGTTAGTGAATACCTCCAAAAATACATCATATCTGTTACAAGGTTGTCATAATCTATCATATCGTGTCCAAATTACTTGGACCTTCACAGATTTCAGATCTGGAAATGAAATTCCAAAATCAGATGAGAGGTTTCTGACTTAAATTTCTGAACTTGCCTATTTAACTCTCTGAGTAACTGAATATACCGTACTTCTGGTTGAACGATTTTTAAAAGGAAGAAGGAACGACTAAAGATTTTAATCCTTTAATATCTTCCAAAGTATTCTCTCCTTAACGTTTCCTATTTTTCTTAATTCAAAAAATTAAAAAAATTCACTATGAATTTTTGTAATATCTTTTCATTTTAATATATTAATGTAAAAAAAACTTGTTTAGAAATATAAAAGTAATTTATTTTCATTGCACATTCTCACTATCATAGGTTGAACCTGCTGCATTACTTGGTATTTGGAATAATCCAAAAATATCTATGTATAAATTTTGAGAATAACATTAGAAGAATAAAATAAAATTTTATGGATTAATATGAAAGGAGAAAATAGTATTTATGGTACAAATTTTAATTTTAATTTTTTATGGACTAAAATAAAAATAAACACATTTTCTAAGATAAAAATATATTTCAACTATTGCATAATAACTTAATAAATGCAAGTAAAACGCATATAGTTACTATTTGTACAATAAAGTTGGATACTATTTACATAATGTTAAATAGTAATTTCTATAGTACCTTAAAAATTTTTATAAATATTACAAATATTTTTTAATTTTTTCATTCAAACTAAAAAAAGAGGTCATAAAAGTAACATTCATATTTGTGTGAGAGATAGTTTTGCAGAGACCTCTTTAATCCATGTAGTGCTGTAAGAATAGAGAATCTCTACTATTAATCTCTATTGGTAAGTGTATAATTGGCAAAGTAACACTTTTCACTTTACAGAATGTCTTTATATTCTTGTTCAACTTTCAATTTCTTTATATATATATATATATATATATATATATTCTAGACTAGTCTTTTAAGAATATTAATCTATTTTATATAACAAACTTTTACATATTATGTACATAATAGTAGTGGAATTCCATTTAATAGATTGAGTAAAATTAAAATACTAAAATGAAATTTAATAATACTTTTATGGAACCTTATGGACTTGTACAAGTAAAACTATGGCAGGTTGAACCGCCTAAATGACTAATTTAGATCTTATGAATTCCTTAATAAAACAATTTATCCAATAACTCCTAAGATCTATGGCAGTATTATACTACCCAAATGGTCATTGAAACGTAGAGTTACTATATTTTTCCTGCCAGAAACATTCTGGAACATGAACCATGCTAAAGATTTCTAAATTAATTTGGACTTAGAAAAATAGAAACTAAATATACAGAAAATTTTTAAGGCATAAAGGGGATTTCAAACTATCAAGTGAAGTATAATTTTTTTTTTTAAAGACTAGACACTTATATAGTTTTAAATTGTAGAAAAGTAATAATTTAGGCATTCCACTATTCCCACTTTCAAGTATAATTGGTATTTTTACATTAATGATGGATGGTTGCCTGGTTTCTAGTTATAATTAATGTTTAGATTGATTAAGGAAACAAGAGTAAGTGAAAATTCCTAGTTTTTTATCCCAAAAAGATGGTTAGCATTATTAGGAATATGATTTAATGTAATTGATTTAGGTCTGATTAAATATTATATATATGATTTATGATTTTCATATTTGACAATTGAGGTATAAATGCAAATGATCTACAAGTGATTTGAATGCAAGTTCCATTTTAATCCTTTATATTATTGTCACTTCTTTCTTAATCACTTTTTATTTTATTTAATCTTCAAGATAATTTTTATTTAAATTACTTTATTATAGTAAATATTTTTAAATAAAATTATTTATTTATATATCCTATTTACATTATTCAATGGATTTTATAATTTATAGGATGAATGGAAATATATGTAAGAACCCCGTAGCCATTTGCGAGGGTAACGGCCTTGGTACACCTTGTTGAAATGAGTTATTAAGACACATCCGGTAAAGGAATACAGATATGAGATATTGAGATGTATTTGGTGAAGGGATACGAGTATGAATTATTGAGACATATTCGGTGAAAAGATATAAATATAAAATATTCAGATGTATCTAATAAAGGGGTACAGTATGAATTATTAAGACATATGGGGTGAAGGGATATGAATATAAGATATTGAAATGTATCTGATAAAGAGATACAATATGAATAGTTGAAACATATATAGTAAAGGAATATAAGTATGATGATCTTGGTTCTTTCTTTGATATCTACTTCATATAAAATTTAAGGTTTAAAAATAATATTCTTATTTTATCAAAATTTGTTGTTATTTAAAAATTCTAAGGCCTCTATTGTTTTTCCTTTTCGCTTGCTTTGTTATTTATTCATTCACTAAGTCAGTGATAAACTTACTCCTCTCTCTTTAATATTTTTCAAATCAGTAAGTGCTAGTAAAGTTGCTCTAAAAATTTTCTTATTGTTTAGGCTTTTTGGTATGTCATTCTTGATTAATCATAGCATACATCAGACTCTAAGATAGTGGCTACTAGATGTCTGTTTCTTTAAAATGTTGTGAAGTATTGTAAGTCTTATGTAGATTATTTCCTTATTATACCAAATATATATTGTGAGACATTTCAATGTGTCTAATGAGTATCATCGATATTTTTTTAAAAAATGTAAAAAAAAAAAAAAGGTATCTTAAACTAGTTGGGCTAAGTTGATTTAACTATGAGCCGATCACGGCCAATGAATTTGGATCATAACAGTATCATAACCATAATATATTGTGAAACAATCTAAAGAAAGTAAATTATTTTGAAGAATTCAAATAGGGAAGAAGGACATGCCTCAGCAAGAAGAAGTATTTTTCTTCTACTTCTTGGGGAAAAAAAAAAAAAACAAGAAGAAGAAGAAGTATTCCAGAGAGCATTCAAAGGATTACTCTGTTCTCGGACATATAATTACAAAAGATGCTTGAAGACTATTGGCCTAAATGACAGTATACAGTAAGTAACATTTGCTATAAGGCAATCGATGAACACACCTTGGAAGGATTGAAGGATTTGGGAAACTACAGATTCAGTACTTTTCCTTTGGCTGAACAGAACGAGCATTTAATAGAGGTTGTAAAGCTTTAACTACGATGCTCATATTTGGCCTTAACCCAGCTTCATATTGCAAACACAATGCAGCAACAGCAGCCATCTATAGCAAAATATAACCCAAAAGAAAAAGTGAATAAATTATAAACCATAACATCATCTTGAATTTGCATCAAAACAAAAATCACGTAGCTGACAAGTTAAACAATATATACATATGGTATTTTATTTATTGAAGCTTCTAAAAATAAAATAATAAGTGTGCAAATGAATTTTAGATGGTAAATGTTGTAAAATATCATCATTGATACGAAGGATCAAGCATATCAAGTACCACTTCGACTCAAAAGCTTAAGTTGTAATTGAAGGTCTATCATTCGTATTATAATATCTAACATGCCTCTTCCATAAAAGTCTTTTGGGCTGAGGTGTGGACAAAGCATAGGCTCACTTTACTTTGTGCCAAAAGTTAATTTTAATAAGGAGACGTAGGTGGTAAGATCAAGCTTCTAAAAACTTATAGAAGCATTGATACCATGTCAAGGACCTCTTAAACTCAAAGCTTAAGCTTTTAAATCGTAACGGTGTTTCATAAAGGACAATATCAGTCCGATTACCTTTGCAACAGCCTTTGGAGGGTAGTCATCCTCTAATCTGGCATCCACGCACTGCCTTACTTTATCTTCACTGAGTTTTGGTGTTGCCTAATACCAATGAACAAGAATCAGCTTGTGCAAACATGACTATTTCAAGGATCAAAATGATGACACCAAAATGAATCATTTAACAGAAAAGAAATAAGTAACAATTAATACCCAAGTCACAAGGCTTTGTTGCCCTCGTGGCAGTGTATAGTCAACGGGTTTACGCCCAGTCAAGAGTTCCAACAGTATAACTCCAAAACTATAAATGTCACTTTTTATAGTGAGATCTCCAGTCATTGCAAATCTGTGATCCAAAAAATCAAACCCAATAACTTGTTAAAGCCATTGTTGAAAAATGGAAAGAGAGATAATAAGCCAAATCAAGATGTTCACAGTCATTACGATAACTTTCTCCTTTCATTCCTACTACATCAATATTTTGCATTAAATAGTTGAAACTTAAAACCTCTTATTATCCAGATGTGCTCATCATTTAACATTCTTCTATAAAAATATTTGTACTGTAATTACATCCAGGAATAACTTACTCTGGAGCATAATAACCGAAGGTTCCGAGAACACGAGTAGAATGGACACGCGCTGCCTCATCGGGGGCTTGATTTGACAAATCAAAATCAGCAATCTTTGAAATGTCATCATCAAAAAGCATTATATTGCAGGACTTGATATAGCGATGGATGATATGAGTCTCTGCTTTTTCATGCAGATATTCAAGTCCTCTAGCCGCTCCAACAGCAATTTTAACTCTTTGTACCCATGATAAAACTGGACCAGGTTGTGCACCCTTCTCACCTTTGCGACCTATGTCCAATTTTCTCAAGAAAATTATATGTTGCAATGACATAAGAAAACCAGCCTCTAAGATTTGTAAACAGACTAGACTAGAACAAACCAAGTATAATTTACACATATTATATTATATCAAAGCCTTCCAGTTTCATTCGCGAGGCTAAGATTGTTCACATTACTCAAATTCTAAAGCTAGTTAAAAGTATAACTTACAAGTTTCTATACATAAGATCTGCAATTATAAACTTTGATAGACACAACTATATAAGCATGAATGCATTTGCATAACAGCATAATTTAAACAATACTATTATATATACTAACCATGTAGAATATCATGAAGTGATCCTTTAGGAGCATACTCGTAGGCTAGGGCACGAAGAGGACCATCAAAACAATAACCAACAAGCTCAATAACGTTTTCATGCCTTAGCCTTGATACAATGGAGACCTAAACAAATGAAGTCATGAATCAAGAGTAGTGAAAAAAAAATGGTGCCACTATAGAACATGATGGAACAAGTATTTAACATGACGCATCAAACCTGTGCAAGAAATTTTTGTTCTGGTTGCTTACTGGAGTCCAACTTTTTTACAGCCACAGCACGGCCATTTCTCAATACAGCATAATATACTTTGCCATATGCCCCCTCCCCAATGAAAGATTTAGTGCCAAAATTATCTGTCACGGACTTTAATTCATCCACTGAAAGGGAAGGGACAGAAATGGGTTGAAAATGTACAGTAGACGGAGTGGTTCTTGTTATAGCTTCTCTTCTAGGATAACCAGTGCTCCCTGCATCACACGAATGGAATTAAAGCCACAAAGAAATGGAATAGAAAGCAAAAAAAATCATGAAGTGCTAGCAGAAATGCATATAAGTTACAACTATAATCAATTTGGAACTCAGAATTTGAGCATAGTATAGAAAAATATAAGAAACATGTAAAATGTGTCCATGACACAACTTCCTATTTTGAATTGTCATAATATAAGAATTTGAGTGTACATGTGTGTACATAGCCGCTAGGTTTATGAAATCAAGTGTAGGACAGAGTCTTAGAGCAAACAAATAAATTTTAGAAGAAAAAAATTGGTAATAATGAATTACCTGCAGGATTGTGTGGCATAAAGGATTTATTATCAGCTTCTGTATAAACGTCACTTCTTTTGCAACAGCCAAAGCAACCCATGATCCACTACTCTGAAGAGAAGATTGAGACTCAATATCAATTTTTAGGATTATGTCAAGTAGTGTCACTTAGAGTAGGTCACATATTTCAGTTCAGAACTCTTGCGCTCCTGACAGCACAGATTTAAGAGAGAGGGAGAGAAATGCTGCCTATTTTGATTGTTAGTTATCTCAAGCTAGCGTGACTGAAGAAGGATAATCAGATAGCAGTGACTACAAATACTTCTAGTATAATTACTAAAATGGTGGAATTTTCTATTCATATACACACTGATATTCAACATTGGTCATTCAACTCTGGTTAAACAGAAGAATAAAAAATATAGTTCAAATTCTGAAACTACGCTAAACACATTAAAATGCTAATGTATGATATCCTCTTTTTCCACATTCTCTGGCCCTTCACTTTAATTTTTAAAATTTTGACTTGCGATAGAGAGACAAAACACAGGAAACATAGAAATAACATGAATAATCCCAATTTCTTCTGAATGAATGCAATTTCACTCCCATAGCCTTCGGACAAAGTTTAGCAAAGAGATAATAGAATTTATTCGAGAGATGAACTGATAAGTCATAGATTAGTAACCTTTTTTGCTTTTTGGTAAATCATCTACTAGTAACTTTGCCAAGAAATAAAATATCAGATGTTTAATAAAACAAAAAAGCCTTTTATTAAGGGAAAATATGCCTTCTTTGGGTTTAAAACTCTTAAGGTTCTGTCTCTTCACATATGCCTGCAACTATGTCACAGATGTGTACAATCATGAAGAAAATTTGTGGCGAGATCTGTTCTGTTATTTCCATGACAGAACATACGTTACATTTAAGCCACAGAGCCGATTAGCCTATTTCTGATGAAGAGACATACAATTCATACGGGCATAGACATTACGTATGAATGAATCAAAATTGAAAATAAACGGGTACCATCCCCAACAGTCAAAGAACAATTGAATTTATATATTACTGGCACAAAAACGAAAACTGATGTTAAATAAACTCCGATGAAAAACCACACATGACCCATACAAATTTAAGTAATAAGTATTTCTTTCAAAACTAAAGGGTGCAATAAATTGGGGGAACTCAAATTGCAGGAAGACACACCAAGTTTTAACAGATTTCAAGTCCTGATATGCCTATGCGTTCCTGAGAGATTATAACCCAGAAGTGAGTGATGACCCATCAAACAAAAGATTAGATAAATAAATAAAGTGGTCAATTTGATAGACGCAAATTCTGGGTTTGGAGAAGAAGAATAGCACCTTCTTGTACAGAGACTTCGCTATTGAACTCTTTCGCTTCTTGACGCAGAAGCAGCAAACAAAGGCTGAGGAAGTGAATGAAGAAATGAGGAGTAAGGGGAAGAAGAGAAGGAACACAAAAGAAAACGAAGACTTTGAATGTGGAAGAAGAAAGCGTTCGTTATTTAAACCGAAGTCAAAAGTCGTCATACGTTCGCTCTCATTCGTCCAAAATGGCGGACAGGTCCGCTTAGCTTTCCTTATTTGCTTTTGGCCCTCGTGACTTTTCGTAATTGAAAACTTAAATAGCAAATAAAATCACGAAATTCAAATTTCACTGCTTGTTTGAGTGTGTTTGGAATTTTTTGTTTATTCATTTATTTTTTTTTCTTAGAATGAGCTTCTTAAAAAAAGGATAATAAAAAATTATTTAATTTATTCTATTTTTTACTTAATTATTCCTTTTAATTTTTAAAAATTATAATTAAATTTTTTTATAATCTTAAAAGTTTTTTAATCAAGTACCACCATTTAAAATTTTATTAGTATTTCAGTTATATATTATGTTGATATTATGAGTATACATCATTTATGTCAAAGAAATAAATAAAAATAGATAACATTGAAGTAAAATTAATTTATATAAATGTGTGATATGACTTATATTAAGTGATTTAGATAAGTTGATTTAAATTATGCATATTTAAAATATCAAAATAACATATATGTCAATTAAATTTAATAATATATAAACAAAAATTTAGCTATATAAAAAGAATAAAATAAATCTTTGGAAATTATGAGAATTTAATACATTTTTAATTTAAAAGTCAAATAAAATGATAAAGTGGAAGTCTTTACTAAGAAGCTCCTAAAATTAATATCTCAATATTTGTAAATATTTCTACTAAAATCAGATAAATATTACCTCAAAATCTGCATATATTATATGCTTTCTAAAATATCTAGCCAACGCCTCAAATAATATATCCATATTTTTTAAAAAAAAATTCAAACAAAAGAAATTATTATAACTAAGGTAAATACAGGTCGAGTCGGGCTAAGTTTTTACCAGACTCAAAAATTTGATAAGTGACCAGGCCAGCCAAATTATACCAATCCATATAATTTTTTTTAATTTTATCTTATAGAAAAATTTTATAAATAAAATTTCATTTTTAAAAGAAAAAAATTAAAATTTGAAATATATAAAAATAGAATGAAAAGAAAAATTAAGATTAGGAAGAAAAAGTGATTAAAATTTGAAAAGAATTAATGTTTTAAAAATTTACTTTAAATAAATTTATTATAATTAAAATAAAATAAATTATAAAAAATAAAAATATGACTCTAGACCCAATCGATTATGTAACTCGACCTAGTTGATAAAAATTGTAAATTTTTATTTTGACGCTAACTCCGCCCAATATGACTGGGTCAGATTGAGTTAATTAGATCAACTAGGTCTATGAACACTCCTTAATTATACTTTTATGAATTTATTTTTTGCAATATTAATATTTATTATTATTGTAGGAAATTTGAAAAGAATTATATGGATCATATATAAATACCTATAATTCGGCTCAATTTTGGTTCAATTGGACTTTCCGTTAATAAATTAGCTGAGTTACATAGCCAAGAAAATTATACACGAAAAGCATACATAAGAGAATAATTTTATTGGTGTCCAACTACAGCCTATTTCAATATTAAACTATGTGTAAGTTGGTAAATATTTCAATTATATGCAAACATATGGTATGCCTACGGAAACAAAAATATTTGAAGTGCATGTTGCAAATAAAATAATATTACTGTTAATGCAAAATAAATAACGATTGAGATTTAAATAAGATAAGTAATTAAATAAAAATTCATCATTAATGTGTGAAAATTCGCTTCTTCAATATTTTTTTATTGGAAACATTTTATTTGTATTTCACTTCTCAAAATGCACCAACCTATCTCCATAGTCCACACGTGGTAGGTTAATAGAAGTATTTAATAGTTGATATCTATGAGAGTGTTTCAGTTTCAGATATTCAACACTTGCTTTCTTTGGTTATTGGTTCATTTTCAATCATAAATATTTATTAATTTTATTATATTTAAAAAGCCAACCATGATGGAAGATGCCTCATTGACTTAAGCTTGTATTGAAATAGTTTATTTTCTTAAAGTCTATGGGAAAAAATTAACTGAGGAAGAGAGTGCCAAGTGCATTAATAATGATTATGGACTTGGTTCGCTTACATATGTGGACTAATCTTTTTGGCCATTTTTTCATCAATTTTGATAACATGGAAAATATTTTAAGTAAATTCTAAGTATTCAGGTTAATCTCTCTCTTACATACACATATATAATTTATATACAATTTTAAGCTTGGTCTATTATCTATAAGATTTTTTTGGGAACACTCTAAATTTTATAATTAAGTTCAATAAAACGTCCATTATTTATTTTAATTTGAGGTAAAATTCCATTTTAGTTATCGGATTTCCAAATTTGATAGAATGAATAGTGACAAATAAATTGATTTGGCCACAATTTGACTTCTTTATCCTACATATTATTCTTCTGATTTAACATTTAAAAAATGATATTAATTATTGTAAAATGAATAATTTAACTGAATTATAACACTTTAATATTTAATCCAAACACAGAAGTTAATTAACTAAAATAATTCAATTTAATTTTTCTGGAAACGCTACCTTAGATATGCCTCTATCCAATGCAGTTCTAACAAATAATTAGTCTATCTAATGGAAAGAATACTTTTAAAACACCAGAAAAAAAAAAAAATTAATAGTTCCATCCGGCTTATTGCTAAATAATTAAATGAACTTCGGATAGAATTTGATTCTAAACCTATCTATGGACTTGGTCAACTAAAATTCTGCTATAAAATTAATGCATTGGGTTGAAGACTTAGGTTTTGCTCTTTGGTTCAAATCCTCAAATATTCAAAGCTTTTTTGGGGTCAAACTATTAATTGTTTTTGTTGGTCAAATTATTGACTTTTTTTTTTGTCCAACTAAGGTCAACGGTCAAATTAAATCAAGATGAGACCTAACACTATCAGATTGGGCCCATTTTAATTTGGACTGCTAATTCCACATGACTCACAATCAAATTGGGCCCTTCATATCATACTGTGGCTCATAATTTCATTAGGAATGTGGTCTAATTAATTAGAAGAACTTAATTGTAATTATTAAGAGTTTGTTTATCTACTATATATATAATAAATTAGTTCAAATAAATTTTTATACATTATATTTTTACTTTTTATTAAAAAATTAAGTGCTATAGTCATCGTATTTCAATAAATAAATATTTTTAATTAAAATTTAATATCCAATTGAACTATAATTTAAAACTAAATTACTTTGTTTTGATTTAAAAGGTCAAATTAAGCAGCAATTAATAATTAAAAGTAACACCCATTGCTCACCACATTGAAAATCAACTCATCACATAAGGAAAATATCCAAATCCATCTCAATAAATCACGTAAAAGAGTTATACTAAGAAAAAAAAACTTATATACAATTGCTTATATCTTTGTTATATTATTTTTTAATTACAAAATGACAAGTATTTTGTTGTTTAATATGATTGTTGTATATAATTATTTTATTTTTAAATTAAATTATATATTATTATTAATTGATTCAATACTCGTCATATTTTAATTGGATAACAGTATAGCAAAAATATAAAACAATGTATTAAGTCTTTATACAAATTAATGGGTTGAAAAAATTCTAAGAATTAGCCTATTTGAATCTTCCAAAGTATTAGGCATATCATGAATTTTAGAATCTACTTCTAAAGAATTTTTTTAATGAGAAAATCAAATGAGTAACTTTCACACATTTATGAGAAAACACCTAAATTAATAGGGAAATTGATAAAATATATTTTTAAACACCAATTGAATTTGATAGAAACAATTATGTCAGGAAAGCTCATAACAAAAAACAATGACAAAATAAAGTTAATTAGAAGCATTTCAAAATATTGCCTAGGCATATCTATAATCTTCTTATGAGTATTTTCGTCCTAAACTATACACAACTTGTTCCTTCCTCATATTAATATTAATTTGTGCAGTGTTGGGAAGTTTAGATACTACCTACACATGATTCCTTAATCAACTTTCTTTCTCATGTCAAGCATTAATTAAACAAATTAATTAATAATTAAATTTCCAAGTTATTAAGCATATTTAATTTTAGTCTTAAATTAATAAATTCATATTCATGCATTTACTCATTATGAAAAAGTAAATTAAATAAGTATGAAAATAATTCAACCTTACTGAGTCAAATTAATGTCATTGTACATTGAATTGTTTATTGTAAATAGTGGGGAAAAAAGTGGCCAATTAGATAAGTGGTGACTGTCGGTATTTGGATTATCAAAGAATTCAACAATATCAATAAGTTTTTAAGCACTTTTGTGTCATAATTGACTGCTTTTTTAAATCTGTGTCGTACCAAAGTTCCGAAATTTTTTTGGTTGCGTTCTTCTATGTGTCCACAGACCAAACTCGTGACTTAGAATCTAACAAAATGTAAACAATTGCAGATTCACTGAACCAATTCACATGCATTATTGAAGTCAACATTCAAAGCTAATGTGCGTTTTAAGGGTGAAAAAATATTTTCATTCTGCTTATATATTAAGTGTCACCATTTCCTCAATAAAATATCTTGTTAAACATAAAATTTTCTATTTATATATTGTTTTTCATGGAATTAATAATAATGAAAATGAATTTTTGAGCACTTTCCAGATATACCACGAATTAATGGAAGTCCTGTGAAAAGAATCAACCTGAATGATTATCTTTTCTCAATATATAGGTAAGATTTTGCATAACGGTATAATAATAAGGAAAATAAATTTAGTGAACGTTGGAAATTTAAATATAAATAAATTTGATAAAATTTAAATTATTAGATAAAAATTTAATGTTTTAAATTTTTAAAAAATATTAAAATTAATATTTATGAAAATCTAAATTATTTGATAAAATTTTAATAACTCATATCATCTTATATATAATAAATTTAGATGCTCAAATACCGATAATCCAAATTCTTGATAATCAAACATGTGCCCTTTTCATTGCCTTTTGCCAACTTCAATGATTTCCTTTATAAATATCTCTCAAGCCTAAAAAAAAAATAAAAAATCCAAACCCATTATTTTTTATCTTCGTTTTCATTTTCTACACAAACATTTGAATATCTATACCATAAACAATGATAATTCATTTGAATATCTGTAAAAGATTATTGACTATCAATTTGTTTGCATGCCTAATACTTCAATGGAAGAAACAGAATTTAACACATTGACAAGTAGTGATGACATATGAGTATATATAGAAAATAAAGCACCTACTATTATAGTAGGTATTGTAAGTGTAAAATATGACAGCATTTGGTTATTTTTAAACTATTTTTTATTGTGCATGATTATTTTTTACACTTATAACATCTTATATAACAAAAGATAATTCAAATTCAATATATATAATTGATTACAAATAAAACAGATACTTTTGTGTCTTTTTCTAGTATAAATTTTGATTCCTATATTCTCATGGCCTGCATATAAACCACGAGATAGAGCATGTGATGCAATTTAGGATCATAAAAATGGAATCCAAGTTGAAAATAGTCTATCATATTTTTTTTTTTTTGGAGAAAGAATTAGCATTATGTATGGAGGGAAACAGAATCATATCCTTTCCATTAATTGGGTATTGTGGAGGGAAAAGAGAAACCCTCTTTTGTACTAGAAAAGATGATGCATTACTGTTAGTTGATTCTTAGAGAATGGAGATATCACTGTCTCTCTAGTGTACATCTCCACTTGTCTCTACCATATCATGTCCTTAAATAATGCAGGTTCTTCATGTTCTTGCAAAGTTGAAAAGAGTCAGTTTTGGAGGTTCAGCTTGAAAGAGACTTCAAGCTCAACTTACTTAGGGCATCACGAATTTTTTCTAGCGTATAAATTCAGCGTCTAGATCCTTTGTAATTGCAGAAATTAAAATGAATTATAAAAGAATTCGAGCTTTTAATGTTGGAAGATGCTTCTAACATTACAACTTTCAGTCTTGTACTATACTACAGAGGATCCAAATATATACATTCAATTTACTACGTTCATTAATTTATATGAATATTACACATAAATAATTACAATTATAGTCATGACGTGAGAAGTTCCCTAAATTGTTTGGCAAAAAGCATTGGGGATTTTAGAATATATACTTGGTATCATCATCTTCAAAATTTATGTGTTTGGTAAAAATAAAATATATCTTACAAAATCAGTTTAGCTTCTCTCATATTCTAACAAGAACATGAAGTTATGTTCAATAAAGGTAGGTTGTTAGATAAAAAGTCAATGATTCAAATTTATAAATAAAAAATGTAATTACATATAATTATATTAATTTCATATAAATATGAATTATTAAATTTTCATCAAATGATTAACTTTTATCAAATATGACTTTATATTTTTGTCAAAATATGAGGGGATCTAAACCACTTACCAAATACCCTAATATGATTGGAGGTGGTATTTTATTCCATGGCTAAAAAACTATTTAACATCGGAATATTACATTTTAAATTTATTACTTTTTATACAGTATCACAGTTATATCAATTTTTTATGACAGTATATCAAAAATGATTATTTTAAATAGTATGGTATATATCTTATATCCTGATATCTTGTACAATAGAGTTTAAATTACCACATTAAATTAATATATATGAGTTAATAACGTACTAATTAGCTTGTATAAGTGTTCCTCTTGTTAGCACAGCTTAATTATTCACTTTAAGATTTACCCTGTTTTTTTCCCTTAAGAATATAACAAAGCACATGTGATGGACAATATTTCCACGCATATGGACAAATCATTATAATAGGGAAAGCCCCATTTGGCCAACCTTCTTTGAAAAGAAAGAAGCCGTTTATTTTTCTTAAAAAATATTTATTTTAGAAGTATTTTCTTTTGAAACAGATATAGAAATTTAAAAAACTACTCTTTTTTTTACTAACAAAAAACCCACACTCATAATAATGTTGACAAAAACACTTAATTATTATATAATTTTTTCAAAACACAAATTATCATTATTTTTTTTTTCTTTGTAATGCTTCCAATGAAATTTTACTTGAAAATAAATAAAGATACACTAACACAATATCAAAGAGGGTACCTCCCATCAGAAGACAAGTCCTAGGGTTCTTTAAGGACACTTATTTGAGCCATGGAGAAGGAGATAGAAATTGTACCAAATATTAGGTCCACACAAGGAAGGAGAGGGAAAGTTGTCCATACCTATGCACGTGAGGTGCCGACCATATGGTCTTTTGGGACCATCTCATATATATATATATATATGCCCTTTCTTTTGCCTTGCATTTTCCTTCATGTACAGTACAAGCCCCACATCTCCAATCACTTATTGGTTGCATTTCTTGGATGAATTGAACCTGAATCTTCTACATTTCCTGTATGTAAATTTTTGTAAATTCTAGGAACACAGTGATACAAAAGAGAAAAAAGATATGTATGGGATTCTCTTTAAGATATGTATGGGATTCTCTTTATTTTATTTTATTTTTTTTACCTTCTTTTATTTTTTATCTATTTTTAATTTAAAAAAATTAAAAGATTTGAACTCCATAATTGGTTAAATTCTTTTTTCAAATTCTCTATATTTGAAAATACAAATTTATTATACTTAAGAGAATCTAAACCATCAATTTTTTATTTAATAATTTAAATTTTAACAAATATCAAATAATTTTTACTAATTTTTTAAATTTTAAATTATTAAACTTTTAATTTAATGATTTAAATTTTATTAAATTGACCTGTATTTAAACTTTTAATTTCACCACATTAATAATGCATGTACATATGTACTGCCACGGGACATGTTCAAATGCTATTGCCTACCCTGCTGGCTTGCATTTGAAGCCAAGGCCCCTACTTTCCACAACCTTCCTATATGCTTATTTTCTCTCTTCATTTTTTGCTACTAAATCCAATCTTTGATCAGATTTAGTTACTAGTACCACAATCTTTGATTAGTAACCTATCAATTTATCATTTCAGTACTTGATCAATTATTACCTCTATTATTTTTAGTTGTTAATAAATTTGGTAAGTAAACGTGTTCATTTTACGGGATATATAGTTAGTGTGATATTTACAATGTAAAAAATATTATTTTATGTTTGTAATTGAAATGTAATAAATTTCGCTAAAACATGTTTTCGTATTTTTTATATAATAAATTAATAATAAATAGAAACAAATTAGCATATTAGTTTTAAAATTTATATCAATTCAAATGTAATGAAATCTTTTAATAAAGCCAAAAAAAAACTATTTTGGCTATTTATTTTAATATCTGATCCAAATAATTTGTTTTCTAAATAAGATTAAATTTAAAAGTTAAAAATCATTTTGAGTATAAAAATTAAAATAAAATTAAGTTTAAAAGTGACTAATCAAACTATAATATTTTTCTCACGAAGAGTACGATTGGAACAAATGAGTAATACATATTAAATAATATTAGAGTATCATCATGTAATCAATGGAGAAAAACAAGTAAAGAAGTTTAGAGTATGGATCTTTTCTCATTAATTTTTACAATATTTTTTAATTACCTCACAAAAAAAAATTACCGTACAATAAGCTTGTTATTTAAAAGATTAAAGTACAAATAATTTGCCCTAACAATTCATGACCAAATTATTTGTTTACTCAATTATACTTCATTATATCTCTTCTCCCACATATATATCGCAGTATAGTTAAAACATCAATTTATATATTATGAATTAAAAAACCTCCAAAATACTCTTGTACCATTTTAGCCCTGGAATATATATGCATAAAGCAATTGTGAATCTTAACCTCCATTAGAATTGATGTCTCAATGCACTTTAGACCCATTGGCTAGAAATGTTACATGTTTGGAATATGTTCCTCCATCTGCGAGAGAGAGAGAGAATGAGAGAGAGAGAGAGAGAGAATAGTGAGTAGTGACAAAGAGGTAGGGTGATTACTAGTTCGATCAATCCAATAAATTTGGCTCAATTTAGTTACATCAAGTTAAACTATGATGAAACAAAATAAAAAAATTTATAAATTTTATCAAACCAAGTTGGGTCTAAGATCGGGCTAGACTGGGTCTCGAAAATGACATTAAACCTGGCTCCATATTTATTTTAAATTTTTTATTTTTATAATATATTTTTAATTTGATTTAAAATAAATTTTTAAATACCAATTCTTTTTAATTTTTTTATTATTTTTCATTTTAAATCTTAAAATTTTTTTAATTCTATTTTATTTCCTTTTAATTTTTTTTTACTTTTTGTTTAAAAAATTATTTTTACAAAATAATTCTTGAAAAAAAAATTAACCACTTAATCATTAACCAAATCTAATTAATCTGAGTTAGGTTTTAAATTAAAAAAAATTATTCGATATAAAATTAGATCGAGTGTCGAATCAATTAGAAACTCGATACATGCTCGCCTCTCCAAAGAGGCGTGTCTTCATACGATTGTGGGTTTCCCACTTTCCAGCACCATGTATGCCTTCTTGGAAGTGGAAACTCCATAGTCCATACATCACAACCTGATTCCTCAGTGAACAATAATAATAATAATAATTATTAAAAAAAAGAGACTCCTTTTTTCCAGATCCTACCAATAAGGTGAGACCCACACTGCGAGAAGTAGCTTTCACTTGCCTTTCTGGCTGTACACCAGCACTTACTTTCATTTATTGCCCTCATTTATGAGCTTGGCCTTACCAACTACTACTTTCTCAGGTCAATCTTCTGGATTGATTGATTTGCTTGCTTAATTTTCAGTATTTCTTGTTAATCAACTCAAATTTCACATTGTTATATATATTTATATATATATATATATATATATTGTTCTTGTTAATTATATCTTAATTGGACACAACCTCCTCTTCTCCTCCTTTTGATCCCTGCGTTAACAAGTTTTCCACTGTCTATTATTTTTACTTTGATTAACTGATGTTTTGAAAATGAAAAAAATTGGTATAATTTTTTAATATTTTTTATTACACTGTTCTTCTCTTAAAATATAACAAATATATAATTTTTTAAGAATATTACAATATGTGTGTAATTTCTATAAACAATTGTATAATTTTTAAATTAAATTATACACTTTTTATATTATTATTAATTAAACATACACTTTCCATGCGTTAATTGAAAAACAAAACCTAATATCAAGAACTATATATTTAAGCCTAATCCTTTGGAAAATTATATATACATATTTATGTTAATATGACAGTGTTCAATACTCATAAGAATCATCTAGACCAACAGGTTTAACCAAAAGGGAAGTTGATTGAAAAGTTACATGAAACTAGTTTGGGCATGCCTAGATTGGTATTTGGTTAATGTAATTTTAGGTAAATTTAAAATTTAAAATTAATTTGGATCAAATATAATTTTGTATACTATAATTTATGTTTGAAGACTCTCATTTAAAAATTAATTTTTATCATCTATACGATTTATTTAATGTAAATGTTTTTTGTTACTTTTATATAAATGATGACAAAATTAATTTTAAAAATAATTAAACACTAAATCAAACAAAAATGCTTGTCACAAATAAATTTTTAAACATTTTAAACGTTAAACTAAATATATACCATACTGGTACGGATTAATATTGAAGTGGTGAATTAATCAAAGAATTTATATAAATTGGTTAGTTATTGAGTTCAATTTGTTTAATAGTGCCGGAGAATGTTGAAATGTATTTCCTGATAAAATGTTTTTGTTTGGATTTGAACATTATCACTTGTGTGTTTACCAAAAAGATAAAAGATTTTTTCATTTTTCTTATGGTAAGAAATAATTCTTTCATTGAACCACATTCTACGTTGATATAATGCTTTCGAATCTTTGTATTGTACTGAAGGAAGAGAAAGAGATAAGAGAGAAGGGCTTGGCGATGTGGGCTCCTCTCTCTTTATCTTGATTTAATATTTAGTAACTGTAATATTTTTAATAAATTAAGTATGGATATTGAAAAATTATTTGATTTTAACTAAGCAATAAAATTGTGAAGTGTTTCCTTTTTCTTAGTTTAATAGTTGGTCAAGTTTTTTTTCAAAAAAGTTTATATTTAAGTGACCCATTCTCTTATTTTAGTGTTTAAGAATTTTAATATATACAAATTTAGGTGTGATAATATATTTATAATTTTTAGTGCACTAATATATTTCGTTATAATATAAAAATATAATTATAATAATATAAATTTAAAAAATAATAATCTCATAATTAAGTTTCTACATTATAAATAAAATTATAGATGCACCAAAAACTTTATAATAAATTTGATCATTCTCTCACCTCTTTTTCTGGCTATTTAATTTCAAAACCTCGTGAATTTACCAAAATTAACATATAGTTTAGCTGGTTTGGACTTATTTGCCGTTTCTTAATTTTGCTCCAGCATTTGTTATCAATTTAATTTTTATTCGGTCAGATTGTTATTACATAAAGACCACTTTTTATTTCATTAGATATATTCGTTCTTCTTCAATTTTTGTTGGCTCATTAGAGATTGGCCATATCTATCAATATTTATTGTTCTAGTAATTAGCATATGGTCAAATTTCAAAGTAGATCAGTTACCTTATGATTAATAATTATGAATTTTAAATAATTTCATAAGACTTATTGACAATAAGTGTTTGTTTTATGATGAATAAATCATTGTCATGTGTTGAACTGTTAAATAATTTTCATTATCTGTTCAGAGAACGAGACGAAAATTTGAGAATCTGATATGATCTTAAGCTGTTTATTGATAATGATACTTCTTCACGAGATCATTCTGTGCCAGGATAAAGTTAAGGAGGTAATTACAAATATTAATTAGGCCAAGCTTTGTATTTATGCATGAACGTAATAATTTTTTTCGGACGCTATATCTTCTTGGTTTCTAATTTTTATTTTCAATTTAAATATTTTTTGTCTCTCTAATTTATACAAATTTTAATTTAATCCTCATAATTTTCTTTTGGATGAGAGGCAAGAGATTTAATCCTCATAATTTAAAAATGAACAATGTTATCTTTCTATTTTTTTTAAAAAAAAATATTTTAGTTCCGTTCTTAGTTTCATAATTTATATGAACTTTAATATTAAATTTAACAATATGTTAATTTAAATATTATTTAGGTTAGGATATATCGATTCATATAAATATTATTTAGGTTAGGACAAATTTTAAAGGATCTATTAAATATTAATGTATATTACAAATGCTTTGTCATAGAGGTTATGCATTACTTATAACATAAAATTAAATAATATCTAAAAAAAAATCCCTTTTTTCAATTGAATAAATAATAATTACTTTTTGTAGTCACTATTATATTATAATTTATAGTATTTATTTTCGATCCCTATCATTTGATGTGGTAGAGGCATAACATTTAGGTAGATACAATATTATAAATCCAAATATTAATTATTTTAAGAACTCGGGCGAAAGTTGTAAGGATTTAATCATTTTTTTTTCACATGAAGAGTCTATTTTAATGAAATCACGGTAAATTAATTGAAATACTGGCAAACTAATTTAAAAATTGGCGAGCCATTATTTGCATTGTACTCTAATTGTAACCTAAACAAAAATTAAAAAAAAAAAAGATTTGCCATGCAATATCAATATCATAATTATGTTTAATTTATATACAATAGAATATTAAGAAGTACATTTGTTATGCAAGTCTTATAGGTTCAATATCTTCCGAGGCACAAAAGGATGCAATATATATGGTTAAAGTTTATATTATTAGGGTAACTCTATAAAATTTCAAAAAGTCTAATAAATTCTAAACAAATATTTAAGTATAAAATTTTAAACTCTGAACAAAAATTTGTCTTCATTCTCAGTTAGACAAATATAAAATTTTAAACTCTAAACAAATATTTAATTATATAAAAAATAAGTCTTAATTTGCAAAGAGCTCTGATAATTATTACTATTTTTAAGTAAGAATGAAGAAAAATTTTATACTTATACATTCTGAGTAATACAACACATCATTACTAGACCATGTTTCAATTTCTCTATTTTGACATATTCTGGATACCAATAATATCAATTCTTTACACCGTTATAATTGATCTATCTTCTAAAAAATATATTTGTTTTATTAAAGTATGATAGAATAAATTCAAAATTCTACGTCTTTTAAAATATGAACCTTTTTTTGACTTGTACAAATCTACCATTATAGTCATATATGCCTCTTATCTTGACTTTGTGGATTCTATTACTTTCGCATCAATGGCAACATTTGTCAAACTATCCTCTTCCCTCAAAAATAAAAATTATCTCTTTTTCAAAGTGGTTTCACACTTCACAACCCCTTTTGAGTTATTCCTAAACAATCCTGTTAAGCTCAAATCAGATCTCAGATAAAAATTATTAATTAAGAGTTAAAAAATGAAAAAAATAATTATTTTTTTATGGTTTTCTTCTTATTAATTAATTGTTGTTATTTCTTATGTTACAATTATATTGATTATTCAATTACTTGAAGATTTCAAATTAAATCTTTCGTACAACCATATACATAATATATATATATATATATATAGTTTAATCAACTTGGGACATTTCAACTAACCATTTTTAAATCTTATCAGAATATTGAATCTTTGACTTGAGGCTATGGGGGTAATTGAAATTTTTTTTCATGGAAATGTAGGAGTTACACAACAAATTTTAATGTGAAATATAGTAAGTATAATTTCCTTTATTTTTGACATAACAGAAGAAAAAAATTAGTTTTAAAATCTATCGCTAGCTAATTACTAGTTAAAATTTTTCAGAACTGATAATATATAAAAGCTTTCAAACTTGAACAACAGTAAACATCAAAGTTCAAACTAGGTGATATAAGATGGAATTGACTGTACGTAGATTTGAAAAGTATTCAAAAACTTGATACCGAATTAAACCCAATAATTTAAGTGGGATAATGCAGCTAATGAATTAATCATAGAGTGACTACTTTCCGCCACAACATTATCTCAATCACTAATTACTTTTCTTTTGTCAAAATCAAAGACTAATTTCAGACTGATGTTTCTGCGAATCATAGAGATAACACAAAATCAAGAGACAAAAACGCGTAAGCCATGTAGTATGAACAACCCCAAAGCAATGAAATGGGGCAAAACAATGGTCATTATCGCCCATGGTCCACACACGATGACACACACACACACACACACATATATATATATATATAGAGAGGGACCGAGCTACGTGTAAGACTTGTCCCCCACTCAATTGTTTTTCAATTTTTTTTTAATTATGTAGTATTATAATGTTTTTATTTTTTTAACCCACTAAAATTATTGATTTTACATGATTGGGTCTGTTTTTTTTTTTTTTTTTTTATTTTAAGTTGAATCCACTAGACTCACATATATATTATATATATAATTATACATAAAATTTGTGTAAATATTTGATATATGTTTATAAATAATAATTTTACAATAATTGAGTACAACATAATCAAACTCAAATATCACTATGTTATTTTAGTTAGACATTGAGTAATTGTCCTAAAAAATGTTGTAAAAAATTTTGAAACATTAATGGATAACATAATATATATAATATTCTATAAATATATTATTTTTGCAAATTGACAATTATAAATTTTAATATTTTATCATATAAACTTTTTTACTTTCTTTAAAATACTATTTTGAACGGTTTATTAAACTATTATGGTGTTGTCAAATAAAAATATTTTTTTGTTATGCATTATATAAGTAGTGAGTAGATACAAATATCTTTGTGGTATTTGGTAATGAAGTTAATATTAATATAGAAAATAATATTTGATATAGTCTCATTTAAATTTAAAAAGAGAAAATTTAAGATATTGTTAGTAAATTAATATCATTTAATTTGGGCAAAAATATACCTTTGATCCTTTAATTTTACCTCAGATTTTACTTTCAACTCTTAAACCTCATTTTTAGTAAATTAATTCCAATTTGGTCTCATAACTTTGCCTCAAATCTCATTTTTATCCTTTTATTTCATTTTCTTCTGATTTAGCTTTCATAAATTATTCACATATTTTTGTCTCCTTTCATTTTTTATTTTTCATTTATCTATTGATATGAGTAAGCCCAAGTAATTTCTATTTGGAGGTTCAATTCTATATTTTATTATTTCACAAACTAAATTTATTGGTATTTGGCAGCTAAATTTAATTTAATTTTGCTTTTCCTTATTTTGGAGTTACTAGCCCAATTTGCTTTTTGGTAATCTTATCTATTAATTCATTCAAGGCTTAAGTATTTAAAATTTTTAATTTGGTGGTGTTTAAAAAGAAACATTTGAGTAGATTTTTAAAAAGAGTCAAATTAAAATAAAATAATATTAAGGGATGAAATTAACACATGAGAAAAAGTTAAGAAGTCAAATTGAAACTAAATAAATTTAATAAGTAAAAGTGAAACTTAAAGTAAAGTTAAATAACAAATTTAAAATCAAATAAAATTAAGGAACAAAAATGAAATGTAAGAAAAGGTTGAAGGACCAAACTATAACTAAATAAAATTAAAAATCAAAAGCAAAACTTCAAATATGATTAAAGGACTAGAAATATATATTTGCCTTAAATTAAAAAGAAAGAATTTTATTTTAAAAAATCTTAAATATAATTTTTGAAAATAAAATATAAAATATTTGTTGTTTTTATGCCTTTGTTGGTTCAAGGTCCTGGCTCTGTCACTGTACATATATATATAGTAAGGGTAATGACCCACTCAGATGGTCCAACCAACCTAGTCTAGTTTTGTTATATCGGGTCAAGCTAAATAAAAAATTTATAATTTTCTATCAAACTAGGATGGTCAGGTCTTAGGTTTATTCAAATCTCAGTCCCGGTTTAGTATTAAATTTTTTACTATTTTTAATAATTTATTTTTATTTTATTTAAATAAATTTTAGTTATGATTGATTTTTTAAAACTTTCATTCCTTTTAAATTTAAATTAATTTTCAATTATAATCTTAATTTTTTACTTATTCCATTTCCTATTTTAACTTTTTCAATTTTTTTTAAACGTTCAAAATTTAAAAATAAAAATAATAGACCTGGTTATTAACTGAATATAACTAGGCTAGAACAAATATCAGGTATTGTTCAAACCTGGCCAGGCCCAACTTTGAAAACCCTTAATATATAAACATATTTATCTCTTATGATATATTGGAGTTTATTTATTTATTTTATTAAACATTGAAGGGTCAAACATTGACGGTAAACCTAATTATGGGTTGAGCCTTTGCAAACACGAGCCAAGTTTACATTTAGGCTCATCTTTTTTGCGAGTTTGGGCCCAGACTTAGGCCTGATTTTTTTTTTCAAAATTTGGGCCTAAGCTTGAGGCTGGTAAAAAGCCCAAAAGCTAGGCTCGACCTGTTTTATATTTACATAATAAAAAAATTTTACAATACAATAAAGCTTAAAAGATATAAATTTTGAACAAAAAAAATGATATTAGCAAAATTGAAAGAAATAATTATCATTCATAAAATTTAATAAAAATATTAAATGTATTTATATAATCTATTATTATGTAATGTCAAAAAAAAATTAATATAAAAATTATCATGTAATGTCAAAAAATTTAATAAAAATACTAACACACACACACACACACACACATATATATATATATATATATAATTCAGACCAATTTAGGCTTTTAAAAAAGTTAAAACTCATATCATTTTTTATTCGAGCTTAAAATTCAGGCTAGACTTTTATTGACAGGGTTTTTATTTATTTTTTCCCAGCCAGACCTATTGAGCTTGATGGACTTTCAATAGATGATCGGGTCTAATTGATAGTGTATTTGATTTCGTTTATGAAAGGTTAAAAAAGTTGTTTGTATGTTAAATTGATGTTTTGTCCTACAAATAATTTTATTTGGTTTGATAGTTAGTTTTTTCTTTAAAATTACTTTTGTCTTTCAAATTATTGTTTGTATATGAAAAAAAATTTGCTTGTGTTAGGTGAACTATATTAATGATAAAACTCACTTTTTAAACAAAAATTTTTAGATATAAATTGTGGCAATGTAAATTCAATTTTGACCAAAATCAAATTTATAAATTATGTTAATATAAAATAAAGTTTGTAGAAGTCCAATCCAAACACATACTAAATGTGGATGTTACTTAAAATGATGTCTCAATTCTAGTGTTAATGACTAAGGTTTAAGCAGCGAAGAAATAACGTGTTATTTGAGATATCCACTTATAAATTTGATCATAGAATTGGGTAAAAATGATTATGAATAAATGGCGAATTTAATTGTTATCAATTTTAACAAATTAAGTGTGAGATCACACAATTTGTTATATAAAAATATTATGAAAATTCATTAATCAATAATTCTATTTGAAAATCAATAAAAATTTTAATGTATTTTTAATCTTTATAAATTTAATAAAAATTTTATTTCAATCCACTTTATTTGAAAATAGAGGATGTTGCCTTCCTAGTTTTTGAAGAATTTAATTTTATCTCTATATTATATGATCAATAAAAGAATTTAATAATTTAAATATTCTTTAGTTACTTTACACCTCTGACATATACTCGTCTAAGTTAATAAATTTAACATTAAATTTTCAATAAGATGTAATAAATGAGCAAAATTGATCCATTTTAAAAAATAGGAGGGCAGAACTACATATGTTTAAATTAAAGAGATTAAAAAAGTTAAAGTTCTCATTAAATTGATATACGTATATACATTTATTTATTTAGACACAAATTAAAGATATAACTACCCTAACCTTATTTATGTACATGCTCATGCACATAACTACGTAAGCCTCAAATTTCAAGCCCAGTAAAATAATTCAAACTAAAACACCCACCTATACGTCATCCACCCAGTAGTCTTCATTTGCACGCAGCTGAAAGAAATTAAATAAATATAAATGACCGCAAAATAAAAATAAATAAAAACAATGTTTGAAAAAATTTGACGGAATGTATGGATTTTTTTTAATCGATATAGCTTTCATCCTAGTAATTATCATTTTCACATTAAATTATCTTTGAAAGTTTTAACAAAGGGTACATAAAAAACAATATATTACCGTAATAGATAAAAAATAAAAAGGAATATATCACATAAAGTAAATTTAATATTTAATTACAAACAACGTCACACAAAGGTTAATTTGTTTGTGATCTGGTGGGTTAATGTGCAGTGAGTTATAGGAGGAGGCAATGCCACGTGTCCATGTGGGTCCACCCTACATTTTAGAATAGTCAAAAAGGAGCTTGAATGAATTAGACGCGTTTTGGACGCTCTCTCTCTCTCTCTCTCTCTCTCCGATAGTAAAAACAAGAACAATTCGTCAATTCCTATACCCAAAAAACAAAGAAAAGCAATTCACATTCGTCTTTAAACTCTTTACCATGGCCCTTGTATTTCATTTCACAGCTTGGAAATTCATCAAGTTCTGGTTTTTTATTTTTTTTAACCGCGAGGGAGAGAGATAGGGAAACGTGGGTGGTGGGGTGTGCGGTATAGATTCCTTGGTACCATGGCGTCACAAGAAATTAAAGAGAGTGTACTGTCTTAGCACAGAAACCGCATTTTTATCGCTCTCTTTCCTAACCTTTTCCTAATTTCCCTCTGCCTTCTCTGTTTTGCGCATGCTTTTTGAAGCTGGCCGCTATATTTTATCCGGCCATATCTCCGTCTTCCCCTTCCTTCACTTCTCTCTCTCACCTTGCCAGCTTTCACTCTTTCTTGGGCAAGTTGTTAATTCTCTGTAAATCTTTTTAAATCTCTTCTTTGGAGTTTCTATGTAACCCTTTGTACTTGTTCCTGTTGAGACTTGTGGCATTGAGCTGGGAATCATGTGAAATGATTATGCAAGTTGGGGGTTTGCAATTCTGGGTTGGTTGTCGATGATATCGTGGGAATCGTTTGGTAGATTTGCCGGTTTTGGGTGAGCAGGCCTTGTTTGGATCCGTGCTCTTGCTTCTGTGTTGTTTGGGTATATCTGACACGATGAATTGATGGATAAACTAGCTGGAGCAGCTTTTTTTTATCTCAAGGATAATGTTTTTAGGTAATTAAAGTCAGTATTTTAGCAGGTGTCCTGAACTTCTTACGTGTTTGTTTTAAATTTCTCCAGTTGGGTATTTTATTCAGGCGGATTTGGAATCTGGCTGTTTTAATTTTTTGAGGTTTTTGGGAGTTTGATTCATGGAGGCTAAATTTCGCGGGAAGAATCAGTATGTCTATGGACCTGTGGTGCCGGAAATGAAGGCGGTTGGGAAGAGGAGTTTGGAGTGGAATTTGGAAGACTGGAAATGGGACGGAGATCTTTTCACTGCCACTCCACTAAATTCAGTTCCATCTGATTGTAGAAATAGGCAGTCTTTCCCAGTTGATCCAGAAATTCCTGCAAAAGCTCATACATCTAACAGTTTATCTTCTAATTGGGATGATGTCAACCCAGAGAAAGGAAAGAGAGAATTGGAAAAAAGGAGGAGAGCTGTTGTAGCTGAAGGGGATGAGCTGAATGATGAAGGTGGCTGTCTTAATTTAAACCTTGGAGGTCAAATTTACCCTATCATGGAGGGGGATGAAAAAAGTGGAAAGAAGACAAAGATAGTTGGGAATGGGACTACTTCAAACCGAGCCGTTTGTCAGGTTGAAGATTGTAGGGCTGATCTTAGTAATGCAAAGGATTACCATCGTCGGCATAAGGTTTGTGATATGCATTCCAAGGCCAGCAAGGCACTGGTAGGAAATGTTATGCAGCGTTTCTGTCAACAGTGTAGCAGGTCAGTTAGGTTACAAAGTCATCGTTTCTTGGACAATCCATTTCAGATTAATGATATGGTCATTAATACATTACTTCCGTAGAAGGTCTACAAGGAAAGACGAAAAATATAATTGTTGTACACGAAGTTTTTTCCACTGCGGCCCCTGCCCCTTTTATTTTACTTCCCTCTATTTCTTGTTGTTAAGTCTTGATTAGTCGAACGCTTTGTTAGATACTTAAAGAGCTTTTACTTTTGCACCCCAATCAGATGTAGTTTTTTTGAGAAAAAAAAAATTTGTGGCAGGTTTCATGTTCTTCAAGAATTTGATGAGGGGAAAAGAAGTTGCCGTAGGCGTTTGGCAGGCCACAACAGGAGGAGGAGGAAGACACATCCAGATGCTGTTGTTAACGGAAGCTCCCTGAATGACGAAAGGGGTAGTAGCTATCTGTTAACAAGTCTTCTACGTATTCTGTCTAATATGCACTGTGAGTATTTGTGTAACTGGGAATTTATATACGTGGCATTCTTCACATTTTGTCTAATTGGCTGCTCAGCTAAGAAACTGAAATAATGCTTATTCTAGTATGCTGCTTTACCTTGATATTTTGTATCCTCTCTGGTTGGAGCAAAGTTTGTTAACCATAAATTCAAGAAACAAAAATTGTGGTGAAAGTTGTTGCATAGATGATACCTTGCTGTAAAGTGTTAGATGATAGCTATGTTTTTGTGATTTTCTGCCTAATGCTGAAATTCTTGAGCCAGAAAATTGTAAATAAATTTTGTGATCAGGTACCATATAAAGAATTAGTTAATGCTAGTGCAGAAGTTGGGTCTACAAGCGGCAAATATTGTTTTTTAAGTTTGATAGAAATGGTAATTCAACTTACCTGTTTTTGAGGATAGTCTTTGCTAGTCTATGGCATGGTTTTAAGCAAGATATAAATGGGAAGATTTCCTACTCTTTAATTTCTCAGAATATTTAGTAACGACTGGAAAGATTGGTTGATGGATGATTCCTTGGAAAGACAGGTGACTCTTTGTTCTTCATAGTAGAATTAAGTTATCGTTGCACACCAGCTTTCCTACTCAAACCAATGGCTAACTTTGATTAGTCCCATCTATGGTTCTATCTAATCTTCTCTGTTCAAAGTGCATTATTAAATAATAGTACTTCTTTAGATTGGTTGAACCTGCTGATTGTCATTTAAACTAAGGTAGTCAGAAGTTATTACCGACTTCTGTCTATTAAACACTAGAAAACTGAACTAAAACACATAATTCTGTATGGGATTCTTTTGGGTGTTTGATATACATTTATATCCATTATAGGCAAACTAGGTCTGAATCTCATTCTTACTTTAACAAGTACAGAAAAATACGTTTCCTTTTTTGGTGAATGTGCTGATAAAAAACCAAGATAACTCATGATATGAGTCAGTGATATCTTGGAAGCATGACTGTGGCTGATTGCATCCTCTTGTTTTTTGAGCAGTATTCTTGTAGTTTTCATGTCTTTCCTATGGCAAAGATGTAAAAAGGTTTAGCTGATGTAACTAAAGCTGGGTTCTTTAACTACCCACAGTTTAACTTGGCTCCATTTACTCCACTATAGAATTTCAACTTCCAAATCTACAGGGGTATGGCCAAGTGGAGCTAGTCACTTGGTTTCTGATATCTGATGAAAAACCATAATGAAATTGATGTGCCAAAATTGTAAATGGCATGGTGCATGCAGTCAAAATGTATGATAGTTACTCTTTTTTGGTTGCCTATCCTTTATGTATCATCAATATCATTTCTTACGTCAAGTTGTTTCCATATGCCTTCCTTTGACATTTGGGCACATTCAAAATGCATAACTAGAAAGCTTGAAGGCTTGCCCAACTAGTGAATATCTGCTGTAACATTTCTTAATAAAGGTTAACTGTATTTTGAGCTTATGCTAAAATGTCTCTGCTGTTAGGACTTTCAGTCCTTCCACCCCCATTTTGGATGTCATCCCTGGCATATTAATTTAACTCCACAGATTATGTCTTCAATAAATTGCAGCAAATGGCTCTGATCTTAATAGGGATCAAGATATTCTCTCTCATCTGCTAAGGAACCTGGCAAGCCTGGCTGGTACAATCAATGGAAGGAACATGGCCTCCTTATTGGAGGGATCTCAAGGTTTTGTGAATGTCGGGACATCTGAAACTGCCCAGAAGGTGCCTAATCTAAATTCAAATGGTGCTGAACCCTTCAGGCCTTCTGGTTCTTCCATCAAGATGGATAATGGTCTCAGCAGCCAGGACCCTCCAAAGCTGATGGGACAGTCTGAGACGATGCCTGCATATGATATGGTGCAAAAATGTTTACCGTCAGGTGATGGTGGGGTAGGAAGTTTAAAATGTCCTTCAGGACTGGAGCCTTCAAATGGACTTATGTTAAGGGATAGACTTCCACCCCAAATAGTTGCTGCAGAGGCTACAATAAGAAGGATCGGCTTAAATAACATTGACTTGAATAATGCTTATGATGACATAGCGGATGATGCTGAGAACCTTAGTAAGTCTCATCCTCCTGTGGGTTCAGGCTTTGGGTCTCTTGATCGTCCTTCATGGTTACAACTTGACTCTCAAAAGTCAAGTCCTCAACAGACAAGTAGAAACTCAGATTCAACCTCTACCCAGTCACCTTCTAGTTCTAGCGGAGAGGCTCCGGTATACTCTTGTAGTATAATAATTCATTTCTTTTTAACTGAACAGTATGATTATGCTCCTATCAACTTCAGTATTAAAGAAGTTATGGTTTTGTTTAATGTTTATTTTGTATTGTTGTTTAAATATTCTGTCTTGATGGGTGCTTGGCAAAAACATGTTGCCTGTGCCTTTCTTTACTGTTTTTTCTCTCTCTTTGGGGTAGCACTCTGGGGGTGTTGCCGTCATGGCCACCAAGTTAGGTCTATTATTTTAGGTTCATCTACCTTTTTATCAGCACTTGATTATTTTGGGTATCAAAGAGGGTTCTTATCAATATGTTGATCATTTAGGCCTTCATTGTGTTTATTGATGTTGTTAATTTGTGTACCCAAAAGTTATTTGTTTATTGTTTTCAGAGTCGCACAGATCGAATTGTTTTCAAACTCTTTGGCAAAGATCCAAATGATTTTCCTCTTGTTCTCCGATCGCAGGTACTTTGTGTGCTATGAAATTGCTTTGAATAATTTTACTGCATTGTTTCTTAGTGCAAAGTTTGATTTGTGGTTTATTTTGATCACTAGATTCTCAACTGGTTATCCCACAGTCCCACAGAGATCGAGAGCTATATAAGGCCAGGCTGTATCATATTGACAATATATCTGTGTCTAGAAAAATCTGCATGGGAGGAGGTATAATTTTGTATAATGCCATGAATGCCAGTTTCCTGTTGACACCATTCAAAACAATATTTGAATCTGTCCTATTCTATATGGCAATGCAGCTCTGCGGTAATCTAGGACCCAACTTGAAGAAGCTTCTTGCCGAATCAAATGATTCTTTCTGGAGGACAGGATGGGTATATACAAGGGTGCGGCACTCTGTAGCTTTTCTGTACAATGGTCTGTTCTCTCTTGTCAGTCTTGTGACTGTATAATCTAATAAAAGAATCAGCAAAAGCTTCTATCATTTTCCTTTGGTAACTGGAATTGATTTTTCAAAATTTCTTGTATCTCTCCTGCAGGTCAGGTTGTTTTAGATGTTCCCATGAGCCTTAGAAGCCCACAACATTGTAGAATTTCTTGTATTAAACCACTTGCTGTTTCCACAAAGGCAAGCATTCAATTTGTTGTTAAAGGTTTCAACCTTTTCCGTTCTAACACAAGGTAAATCTCTGTGTCCTCCTCTGCATTATCTGAGTTAGCTTACTTGGCCCCAGACTTTACCACCCAAAAACATGATCAAATGGGTGATTGAAAGATAAGCTACCTACATTTACTTAATATTATGCAAAATAATTATTTAGATGCTTAAATAGATTTGAAAAGGGATGAGAAGGAAACATTACCTAAACTTCTTGGATATAATATTGGTTTTGCGAGGTGACTAAGTATTTTACTCTGTTTCTATAATTTTAAAAGTAGGGATGTTCTGGATTTTGTTTCGGGTGTCAAAAGATTTGTCTAGACATTAATCCCTTCCTCTTGATTTCAGGTTACTCTGTGCACTTGAAGGGAAGTATCTGGCACAGTACAGTTATTGTGACTTGATTGATGGTGCTGATACAGCTATTGAACATGATGAGCTTCAACACCTAAGCTTCTCTTGTCATATACCGAGTATAGCTGGGAGGGGATTTATTGAGGTAGTATCTTGGTCCTAATTTTTTTCCCCTAAACATACACCTTTTACTGGTCTTATTTTTAGCATAGTGAACCAGCAATTTGTTTTTTGGTTTAAACTAGATATGCTAAAAGAGATGATTGTTGGCCAAAAAAAAAGGGGATGCTTGTTCATTGCACTGAACTATAAATTATGTAATCAATTTGTGTGCGTATGGTTCGTTAGAGGCAAGCTATCCCTAGAAAGCCCAGATAAAGAAAGATGCTTTTCATAGAGAAAGAAGAGAATTGTCAGATGGAACATTAGAATGTTACAAAAAGTATTGTGTACAAATAAATTATTTCTATTTTGGTAGCTTTGCTAAGTCATATCTCTGATTTGACTATGTTGATCTCAGGTGGAAGATCATGGTCTCAGCAGCTGTTCCTTTCCTTTTATAGTTGCAGAGCCAGAAATTTGTTCAGAGATCTGTAATCTGGAGAGTGTGATTGAAGCAGCTGAAGTCTGTAAAGATGTACAGATTAGAAGCAAACAATTGGAAGAAAAGACTCGAGCTTTGGATTTCATACAAGAAATGGGTTGGCTCCTTCATAGAAGTCAAATGAAAGTTAGGTTGGGTCCCATGGCACCTGTCCAGGATCACTTCCATTTCAATCGGTTCACATGGCTTGTTGACTTCTGCATGGACCACAATTGGTGTGCCGTCATGAAAAAGCTTTTGGACATTATGTTTGAGGGTACTGTTGATGCAGGAGAACATACCTCCATTGAGCTTGCATTGTTAGACTTGGGTCTTCTACAGAGAGCTGTGAGGAGAAATTGCAGGCCTATGGTGGAACTACTTTTGAATTTTGTGCCAGTTCGAACTTCTGATGCCTCAGACAGTAAGGAGAAGCAAGTTGGCAAACACACTGACAGATTCTTATTTAAACCTGATATTGTTGGGCCTGCTGGGTTGACTCCCCTTCATGTTGCAGCAAGCATGAATGGCTCAGAGAATGTATTAGATGCGTTAACCGATGATCCTGGAATGGTATGTCCTTTTTTCTCAGTATGCTTTATATTTTTGTTTTTGTAAATTAATTTTTTGTTCCCAAAATGATGCAAGCTTTCTCCCTTGAATTTTATCGCTCTCAATTCAGTATTTCACTGTCCTTATGTTAAGCACCAAGTTGAGAATTATTGAAAATGAAGGACCACCCTGAGAAAGCTCATATATTTCAAGGACCAAATGATTAATTCACTTTCTATCTTTTCCTGTACTCCTCCCCTCCTTCTCTGGCTGCCCATCTATAAGTGGGCGAGCTCTTGTGCTGGAATGCTATGTGATCTTCAGTACATCTTTTTATCCTTAGTTACTTTAATGGTAGCGATACTTAACTTTACGTCTGCCATTGATCAGGTAGGAATCAAGGCATGGAAAGATGCCAGGGACAGCACAGGTTTGACGCCACATGACTACGCATCCATGAGGGGCTACCATTCCTACATTGAACTTGTCCAGAGGAAAACGAGCAAGAAAAGTGAAACTCATCATCATGTCCTTGATATCCCCTCTACAATTGTAGATAGTAACACAAAGAAGAAGCATAGGTCATCATCAAAAGTTTCAAGCTTGAAGATCGACCCGGCAGCAACTATTCCACATCACTGCAGGCTATGCCAGCGCAAGCTGGCTTATAACACCACGAGAACAGCACTGGTTTATAGGCCAGCAATGCTCTCAATGGTAGCCATTGCAGCTGTGTGTGTATGTGTGGCTTTGCTTTTCAAAAGCTCACCCAGGGTCTCCTATGTCTTCCAGCCCTTCAGATGGGAATCATTGGATTATGGCTCAATTTAGTGTTTGCTTATCAGGTGTTCTTTTGCAGAAAGGCTGCAATTTGTTTCTTTCATCCCTTATCATCCTCTTCCTTCTCCATCTTCTTTCTGTTTTTTTTTTTTTTTTAAACTTTTTGAAATGTGGAAGTCATAGTTATTGGTATATATACATCAATGGTAGTGGCAGCTGGCGTGAAAATATATATAGGGAAGTATGAATTCATCAGCACTATCTGTTAAAAATCGAGCAAATGCTATGATATTATGGCATGTATGTAGTGATAAGTTAAATATCGTAGACTTAGGAGAATACCTTGTATTACTCAAATAATATTAGAAGGGATTTACAATTTAGGCTAGTAATCTTTTAGTTCTTAATAAGCTCTATTCCTTGATTTTTGATGCTGTAGTGGATTTTTATTGATTTTGAATATGATAATACATCTTTTCTTCCTCTCTTCAAGCTTTGTATTATCATGTGGTGTTGAAAAACTGAAGAACTATTGAGTAAATTTTTTTTTTTTTTTAAAAAGTGTTAATTATGCCTCATAATTTCAGGTAACCCGCCCCGTGTTATAAAAGAAAGTGTAAATTATTTTTTTAGTCTACTGTTCTCTCAATTTAGAATTTAGCCCTTCAATTATTTTCTTTTTAAATCAAAATAGTCACTTGTATCAAGTAAAATCATGGTCACATAATAGATTAGTGGACTAACATAAATGAAAGTTCAGACTCAGTAGCTGTTAATTATTGATAAAAGTTTATTTAGACGCTAAATGACGTCGTTTTGCCTAAGCAAAATGATGTGAAATTGTGAATAACATCTGAATTTTTAAATAATCGATGAATAACCATGCAGATTTTTGTTTATAACATGCCAGCTAATTTGTAAAATAATTAAAGAATGAAATTTGAAGTTTTATAAGATTAAATTGAAAAAATCGCAATATTTTATGAATTAAATTATTCTCGTATTAAAAGCAAATAAATGGATGCGTTTTATATGTGCCCATGCCGTTTAGCTTTGCGATTGATCTTTGTTTTACACCTAAATAATTTATTTCTTTGATGTGAATATCTTTACACCATTTTCTAGCTTATCATTTAAGATTATCAAAGTTAATAGATATTTTTGTGAATTTACCCACCTACCATTTGTGAATGAAGGCTCAACTTGCAGGAACTGATAAAAACCCTTTAATGAGGGAAGCTCTTGCGTTGTGCGAAAAACACTGAACCTTAGGGTTTCTTGTCCGTTTTGCACCGCCACATTTTCTTGCTTCTTCTTCCCATTCCCACTTCTCCACAGCAACTCTTCAACTTCCCAACACCACTGGCTTTTTCCTCCACACCTGTTGCTGCATGCGTGAAAAGTAGCTGTCGTACATCTTTATCACCCCCTAACCCCCGTGCATGTTCATACCGTGGCCTTCATCTTCACTCCACCCTCAGTGATGGAAACTTCCCTCTCTTCTCTACCTCAAGCTACCTATGGCTATGCTCATCCACAATTTGGACTCCTTGACAATGTCTTGCTCCTTCCTGTCCTTTCTGTTGTCATCTTACACTGCCTTGGTTTTCTTTTGTTCAAGTTTATTCAAGCTTGCATTTAAGTCTTTCACCTTTACAGAAACTTCATGGAACGTCAAAGGAATCTTGCTAGATGGTTCCAGTGATCTGAAAGCAGCTCTGTGGGACCTGATCCCTTTACTTCATCGGTGGATTTTGGTCTTGGCAACGGATGCTTCTGGCTCTCGAGACATGGCCTTTACTTCCGTTTCATTAGAGTGCAGTATCTTGTCCCAAAAAACATATATGGTGGTTTCTTCTCTAGCAACCTTCATTTCATTTGAGTGCAATGTCTTGTTGATCACTCCTTACCTCTCCTAATGGTTATCAGAGTTAAACTGGATGATGGGAAGGAAAATATAGGTGGAATGTCGGTATGAAAGAATATTTCACAGGTGCAAACAATGTGGGCGGATAGGACATTTTGCGAGAGACTGTTACTAGGACTCTGAGCAAGTCCCGGAAGCACAAGAAACATTAAGGCTAAGCATAAAAAGCAAACTCAATGTTGATTGCATCCATGACCTGCGCTTCCCTCTCGGGCACGACCATTCGATTGCATTTAACAAAAAAAAAAAAAAAAAAAAAGAGAACCTTTTGTATCACAAGAATGATCAGATGGCAGGATAACAGAGATGGAGGCTTTTACTACATGCATGGGAAAGATCTTAAGGATCCTAGCAAAGAGAACTCTACCCCACGCCAACCTTGCAACCTCATCAACACTGATAATGACTCCTTTACTTCTGACTCCTCAAACGATAATGACCACCATCCCCTTCCTCAGGGACAAGACGGTAATAGCTTCCCTCATACTCAGTCCAATACTGGTGGTAATAATGGTGAAATGCTCCTCCCTCAAACAATGACAACCAGATGGGCAACTTCTCTTATCAAATGAGGTGGCAGCAAGGGGATTTACCTGGCTACAATAGATTCAAGGAACTTAGTTGCGCTAATGCCAATACAGACTTTGAATGATGTAATGGAACTTAAGCAAATGAAAATATAGACAGATTATTAGGACTCGGTGATGGTCCCTTCTGAACAAAGAGCTAAGCAGCCCTCCATCCAGATTCACGGAACTCGAGGCAAAATCCAAACACTGCCCCAATCTTTAGCAGTCACACTACTCTCCAGAGCTTGGATGCCTGTTGCCCCCTCTGTAACAACCCGAACCATCTTCAAATTCGAGAATTGGATACCCCTCCCTCTCAGTCAGTTCCCTCCACCCTCCCCTGCTGCCTCGGATTCTGTGGACCCTCCTTGGAAACACCACGCTGCCTCTCTAACCTTTACTTCAAGAATCTTACAAATGATGATAGCTTCGTTAATCTACTAACAATCTATCCTAATAATCTTCTTCTGCAAGATGAGCATGTGCTTAAGATGGCCACCTTCTCGAAAAAAATTTCTAAGTACTTGAGGTCCACAGTGACCACTCTGTCGCTGTACAGTTGGTGGGACTCAATCAAATAGTACCAAGATGGCTCAAAGCATGAGGAGCTCTTCCACAACGTTGGGATCATCACCAAGCTGTCCAATGGCTCAAAGGTGGAGTGGCAGCTGTGGCCATGTCACTGCTTTCCTAACCAGTGAATGGTTCCAGAAATTCCAGTACATCACCTATTTCCCTGCAGAAGTTAACTCAGCTGCATGGGGTCCCTTCAACAGCCTCTTCTGCTTCAAAGTAAACAAGGCATGGTTGATTGATCACTTCCTCCAAGCTGATAAGACCATGCTTTCGCCCTTCCAAATATGTACTTTAACTCCTGACATTGCAAAAACCTTCCTCATCCCAGTAGACCTTCAAGCTCGCAGTACGCTGACTCCACCGTCAGAAAACATGCAAAACCCTACTCAAAGAGAATGTAAGCGACAGGGTCATGCAATTTTTTACATTTACAAGAGGGAAAAATAATGCTTGTCATTGGGAATAGACATTAAGGATACAGTCCTTAATCATCCTCCTGCTCATTGTGAATGGGCCTGGGAAGCTGCTCAAGCAGAGCTTTCCCAGGCGTCATAAGTTGCATAAGCTGAAACTGCTACGGTCTTAAGAAATCGTAGTAGTTCAAAGAGTCAAGCGTCTCCTGTGTACATATTGTCCCTTCTTTTCCTTCCTTGCTGAAACTATGATTCCCATAAATAATGCTAGTAATAGATTGGCATCCCTTGGTTATCCCTTTATTCATGATACTAATCCAATTGGCAAAAGTGGGGGAATGTTAATTGCATGGAATAAGCACACCACTTGTAATATAATTGATTGCTGCCCAAATTGGATTCATCTCTCCACGGCCTTCAACAACAAAAAGGTTTATATAACCTTTATCCATGGTCATCCAAAGCCCAATATAAGATATGATTTATGGGCCTGGATCAAGCAAATAGCTCAACACATAACGGATCCTTGGCTACTTAGGTGACTTCAATCCAGCTCACTTGGACTCAGATGAACTAAGCAACTACACTACCATGACAAAGGCATCTCATTGACATGCTTCCGCACGGTTAACTGTTTCCATTGACCAACGACAGGAAAGGCAATCTAGGCTTCGTAAAACCTTATGTAACTCATTGGCTAAAATGCTTTCCAGTTTTGGTCTTTACCATCTTGCCCCTATTTGCTTCAAAACACTCCCCAACACTCCTTAGAACTTCTGTAGTTGATCATTGTAAGATGACATTTAAAAGGTTTGAAAATTTTTAGACAGCATTCCTAGAGACCAGAGGAATAATCCACAACTTTCGAAATAATTGGTTTACAAGCTCTCCTAGTTACAGCCTGCGCTTTCAGTAACATGACAACCCTTTGGCATTGGAACAGGTAAACAATTGGTAACCTACCTAATAAAATAAAAAACTTAAAGCTTGAAGTCCAAAACTTGCAAAACAAAATTCATAAAACAATTGTGGCGTAGGGGGAATACCAACTCAAGCAAGACAATTCCTATATGACTGTAAGGACATGATGTGGGCTTAAAGGGTAAAGTAATCATGGTTGATCATGGGTGATCAAAATACCAAATACTTACACACGATTGTTTCTAGTAGAAAATGTTGCCCAAAAATATGAAATGGCCCAAAACTCATATTTGATGGATGACAAATCAAATGAAGAAGGAAGGGTCAGCCCACATAAGAAAAAGCAAGTTTTGAGCATTTAAAAACTCAGCCCATCTCAGCCTACAAGTGGAAAACAACTCATTTAAGTATAAAAGCTGTTGGGCAGTGAAAATCATCAGAGTTTTTTCTGAACTTCCTTTGCCACACTCTTTCTGCACCTCCTTCTTGTCTCCTGGAAGTGCTTTCAACAGCAACCATTAATAGTGCCTCAGCAAAACTCGAATCCACTGTGCCATTGGAGCCAAAAACTGCACATCATGGCAGTCAAAGAAGAAGCAACGAAATCTCTCTCTCTTCATCAATATCTTTTGTAATAAATGATCACCAATGTTTCTTTCTGAGGAAGCTATAAATACGGTGAAGCTATTGCCTTCAAAGACAGAGAAATAGTGAGACAGAAACGAGAAAGAGTTGAAGAGAAAGAAGTATTTTGTAACATCCTTTTTACTTTGCTTTCTTAGAGCTTAGTATCTGGTTTATCTGCTTTTTAGAAGCATATTTAAGCTATTAAAGAAAACCCAATTGTGTAGGGTTTATAAAACTTTTTCTTACTGATTGGTATACCTCTGTCTCAAGTGGAGAAGAGAGTTGTTATTGTTGTAAAGTTTGAGGTTGAGCTAGAAAACCTTGTGTTTGGAGTTACCACGTAAAAATTCCTTGTGAAAGTGTAAGAAAAATTTTCTTAATGGAAAATCCCTTGAAGAAGATAAGGGGACTAGAAGTAAGCACTGTGGTTGGCCGAACCAAGATCAACTTAAGTGTTTGATTTTCTTTCCTTGATCTTTATCTCTCAGTATATTTTTTTAGTCAACTTAGAATTTTATAGTTAATTTATTCCTTCTTTCATCTGTTCTTTTCAAGAAATTCAGTTCACAAAAAAATTTATAGTTAATTGTCTTTCCTGCTGTCACAACGAACTCACTAACTGGAAGGATAAGTCAACTTTAATTTATTACAGTTAATTGTTTATTGCAATTTATAACTGTCTAAAAATATTTTTAGTTAACTCTCTTCTCTTTTCTTCCCTTCTGGTAAAATAAACGTCTTACTGAAAAATTCAGTCGATTGTATTTTATTTTAGTCAATTATTTATTGTGAATTACAGTTGACTGTAAATTTTTCAGTTAACTAAAATTTTCAAAACAGAGTTTAAATTCTAAAATTTTAAGTGCACCTATTCACCCTTCCTTTCTTGGTGCACTGTCAAAAAAGGCTCCGGATGTATAACTCGTCTTATAAATGACTTGGGTGATTAGTTGGAAGATAATACTAAGATTGAAAATCATACAAGGTAATATTTTGTTAATATTTTCGGCAAGCCTTCTAACTTCTTCAACCAAAATGACTAAGCTAAACTCCTTACATATTCCAAAGTTATCAAAAAGACATATAAAGCTTCTAAAAAAGCTCATTACTGAAAGTGAAATTTGAAGGGCAGTCTTTGAATTGAATCCTGGCAATGCCTTTGGATTGGATGGACTTAATGTGAAATTTTGCCAACATTATTGGGATATAATCAAATCAAACATGGTAAGAATGGTGCTCACCTTCTTTGAGAAAGGGTATCTAATTCGTAGCTTTAATAAAACATCAAGTGTCATAATCCATGGAACTAAGAATCCACAATCTATTAATGATTTTTGTCCCATTATCCTTTGCAATGTTGTTTATAAAATAATCTTTGAAGTCATTTGCAATAGACTTAAACAATTCCTAGGGGACTACATCTCACGACACTAAAGTGCTTATCTAAAAGGAAGATTCATCATAGATAATGTCATTATAGTATCAGAATTACTAGAATTCATCAAAAAGAAAAAGAAAATTAAAAAGAGTATTTGTAACCTTAAATTGGACATTTCTAAGGCTTTCAATAGTGTTTTTAGGTATTTTTTTAGAGGTAGTGCTACAAAGAATGAAATTCCCACACTATTGGATTCAATAAATCAAGCAATACATGAAAATAGTTAGCTCCAAAACCAAGATTATCAATCTTGAAAGAGAAATCAGCTAAGGAGTTCCTATTTCCCCTATCTATATATCCTTTGCTCCGATGTATTATCAAGTATGAACCTAGTAGAAGAAAAGTGCAACACTTGGAAAGGGATCAAAATTGGTCAAATGTCTAAACTAATATCCCTTCCAATGTATGCAAATGACACCATCTTTTTTTTCTTTAAGCAAGTAGTGAAGCCTGCTCAACAGTTAAAAACATTTTGGATAACTTTAGTATACTTTTAAGCCTTAAAGTGAACAATAATAAATCTGTTATGGCCTTCAATCCCAATACCCTTAGATTATTCAAGAAGTTTATATCTAATACAATTGGAGTAAAGTATGCTAACAAGATTGGTCATTACCTTGGCTACTATATTGACCTGGGGACAAATAGAATCATACTTTTAACTCTTTAGTGGACAAAATAGACCAAAGGCTTTAGACCTTGAAATCCTTACTCCTATCCCAATTAGGACACCTTATTTTTTATTAAATATGTTCTCAACTCCAGTCTAGTCTAAGATCTCTCATGTATATATCTTCCTAAGAAATATTATGCTTAAATTGATGCAAAAAAAAGCCAACTTTTATCGAGAATATAACAACTAAAAGCCCAAGATGCATCTCCTTAACTAGAACACGCTCTACTACCCAATGCTAATGGTGAATTGGGAATTAGAGGTATGCACTCTTTTAATCAAAATTTATTAGCTAAGCAAATATGAAGGTTGTTTAAGCTAAATTTAAGTTCAATCTTGCTTAAGATCCTAGCAAGGAAATATTATGACCCAAAAAATGGTCGTTTTCTTGCTAGATGAAATTCATCTTGGATCTGGAAAGGGATCCAAAAATCCTAACACCTAATTTTGCCTAAGTTTCATTGGAACTTCAGATTTAAGGATTTAATTAACATCAACCACCATCTCTGGTGGAGAACCAAAGAGGGTGTCAACAACTTTGTAAGGGTGATAGACCTCTTTAATACTAATAAGTCTAATTAGGACCTAAGCAAATTGACCACCAGTACTACTCAATTGAAATAATAAAGGAGATTCTAGCTTTCCCAATTTCAATAATAGGGGCCTCGGACTAACTAATCTAGTTGGGCAACAATGCTGGTAAATACATTGTAAGAGATGGCTACCAATCTCTCATTGATATCTACATCGACCCTTACCTATCTATAGAATGATAAACACTTTGGAAGATTAAACTCCCCTTTTGCATCAACAATATTTTATGTGAGATTATTAACTAAGTCTATTCCCACAGGTGATGTTTGCAAACCTATCATATTAGCTCTAAGGTCATGTGCTATCTGTGTAATGAGGCAGAGGAGATATCAACCACTTATTCCTTCACTATCATTTTGCTAGAGCTATTTGGTTTGCCCTACCCTTAGGTTTAAGCGTGGATAGGTGTGATAATCAATACATTGCCTACTAGCTACAACTCTAGCTTTCCATTAATTGAAAAAAGTTGGCACGAATTAAGCATCTTACTAACTTCTTCCTCATCGCACTTTATGTTGTCTGGAACACCAGAAATAGCTTAGCTTACTCAGGGCACATCCCAAAACCCAATGTGGCAATTGCTAAAATCAAGAGTTTGGTCAACAATGCCTTTGCAGCTTAGAAAGATAACAAAAAAAAAAAAAAATGCAAAGACATCATAGCTCTCCCTATGTAAATATCAACAGAGTAAGCAGGATAATGCACCTAGTTAGAAGAGATGACGCAATTTAAGGTGTCTATATATGGGAAAAGAAAGATCAGAGAGATATTAGGTGATTAATTTAACTAAATTCAAAACCTAGCAAAATAGCCCCTCTGTGATTCGCAACTCAAAAACCTCTCCACTCTCAAATTGGAAGAACTTGACTTTTTTGACAAGTTTGAAAGCTACCCATGTCTTCATTTTGTTGAATTTAATGAGAAGCAATTTTTCTGATGAAAGGATTCATATTGCCCCTTATTGATTTAAGTGTTTCCTATATGAATGTTACTATAATATTCATATAAGTTATACCTAATTTAGCTAAATTTTCAGTTCTGAGTCTTTCTCTTTTATCCTTTATTTATAATACCCCATGTTGTTGAGGAGAAATGCTAAGAGATTGTCACATCTCCTGTAATCTCATGGATTATTTGTCGTTGTAATATGCTTTCTGATTCCTAGAGAAGGATGGTTGTTTATGTGATTTGATTTTTTTTTTAAAGTTAAATGTTAATTAAGTGCAAATAAAAAAACATATATGGCTAATAAATCAACATCAAAATTAACAATGTTAATAATAGAATTCACTTAGAAGGATTTTTTATGAGATGTTTTTTAAACTTAAATGATCATTTTAAAACACTAAATTGAAGGAACCATTTTGAAATAGTAAATAAAGTTAAAGTGAAGTTACTATTTTAACCTATTTCTAATTAGTTGAACTGAAATGCATATCACTTTGCAAAGTGGAGAATCACCAAGAATTACCTTAGCCTTTATGCTAAAACATATGTCCATTGTGAATAAGAATAGGGGTAACAATTTTGCAATAAAAAATAAAATTTTTTTAGTGTTTGTTATTAGATTATTAACAAAAATAAAATATGTGTATGAATATTTTAAGAGACTTGATTATTAAAAAAAAATTATGACTTTCACCTTAAAATTATATATGATTTTATATGAAAAAATTTCTATTTTTTCTGGACAAAAATACCTTTTGTCCCTTAAAATTGGGGTTAAATTAAGTTGGTCTTACATTTTTTTAATTAATTTTGTCTATATATTTATAAAATTTTCAATTTTTTCCAAGTTTTAACTCAATCTGTAAATTGTTAATGAAATTAACTAATTTACTGGACATATACCATTAAAGTATTGGTATACAAATATGAATATAAAAGTACAAATACAGATATCAATGTAATATTTAACCTAGCAAACACCAAGGAGAAATATAAATGTTAGGATTAGATAATGCTATTGACAACTTTTTGGCTTTACTCAGGTCAAATATACATGTTTACAATTCCATCATTTAATACCCACATATTGGACAAACACATTAATTTGGTTAATAATTTTGAATTATATTAATAATTAAAAATTTAAAAATTATGAACATATAAAAATTGACCAAAAAATATGTGAGGAAAAAAATGAAAATAAGATTAGAAAAGGATCCATTGTACTAAGGGCTCATTTGGTACATAAAAGGAAAGGGAATGAGAATAGGAATTAGAATAAAAATAGGAAAGAGAATGGGAGTGGGAATAGAAATGAGATTAAAAAACATGTTTTGTATGCAATAGAAAAGAATGAACATAAGTTATGCCTTGTTGTTTGGTGTGAGGAAATATAGAATGGAAGCAAAAGTAATACACAAGTAAAAGACCAAAAAGCCCTTGATAAATTCTTTAAAAAAATTCTAAGGGCCTAAACAAATCCCATCTGCATATCAAAGCCTGCTCTGTCCTTTGGTGTCACCATGCCTCTGTCTCATCATCGTGTATGGAGGTGGTCAATGATCGCAGCAACACGATGTTCTCTTCTCCCTCACCTGCGACTTCCCAATAACCTTTCTCCCTTATTGGTACAATTTGTTCAAGTTTGTTTCTTATTTTTGCTCTTCTGAGTTTATTAATAGTGGTAGGCTGCTCTTTTTTGTGCTTGCTTGTGTGATTTTCCCTGTTGTTTAGTGTTATTTCATTCATTTAACAATGTTCCTTGCTTGGTTCATGTGTACATTCACCCATATTTTAGTATATTAATGATTTTATTCTCTAAATTTGAATGTGCCTTATTTAATTACTTGAGGACAAATTAAGGATTTAGAATTAGTTAAACTGCTTTTTCATTGGTTAGTGATAATCTTGAAGTGCTTGTAAGTTACAATTTGTATTATGATAATGTTTACCAACACTTAGAAATTTCTCAAATAAAGTGGATGGGATTGAAAGCAATTTCATTTGGTTTCATTCATTGGAAGATAGATATGTTTTAAATTACAATTTCATTCAGATTCATTCATTAAGATTAAAGTCAATTTCATCTGGTTTCATTCATTGAAAGATAGATATGTTTTAAAATGCAATTTCATTCAAATTCATTCATTGAGATTGGAAGTAATTTCATTTAGGTTCATTCGTTGAAAGAAAGATATATTAATTTGTAGCTTGAGGAGTTGTGAAAAGTAAAACCTTTGTAGAGTACCTAAATGGTTGTTTCTTATAATCTGTATGTGGTAAATGTGAAAATATAATTATAATTCATTTTACTCTCAGGTGAAATGAGAGTAGAGTTGCAACAATAGGAGACGAGTAAGAATCAAGAATTCAGTATGAGGACAACAAGTGTGAATTTTTTCACTAGTTGACACATGTAGCTACCCTTGATGAGACAAGAAATAGTGGGATTTGTCATAATCATGTACCCATCCGAAACCCAAGGTTGCTAGAACTTAGGGAGAAAGTAGTAAAGCTTCAGAGGGAACTTATTGGGGTGAAGTTGTTGGTTGTGGGGTCATCCCTTGTTAGTGGGATTTGTTTGGTTGTTTTATGTTTGGTTTGATAAAGATGAAGTTGAAGCATGTGGCTATATCCATAAGTTCATTGGTAGGTTGCTTTTGATGTACCAATGTGTAGCTTTAGGTCTTTGTTGTGGATGCTAATCATGTAACCTTTTTGTACATCAATGAGTGATGATGTGAAATCTATGTTTGCCAATATGTTGGACTACTTCTACTTTCTATTTTTCTGTATATCATTGTTTCTGCATAAGGTTTTCTCTATCAAAACTCAAATCTACATTCAATGTTCTCCTATGGCCTAGAAAAAACTAAGTGTTTCTATTATTACTATTATTCTAGATAACTTTCTTTCATAGAGTTATCAAGCTCAAAGGATAACACTTTGAAGACAGTACTTTGAAAGAATATCAAAATATTAATAAAAGAAAATGTGGATTATAGATGGCTTGTAGATAGCACTTTGAATTATAGTTCCTAAAAAATAATAAAAGACAATGCACCTCCAGATTTATGTTTTTTGAATACAATGATTTGAATTATAGATGGCTTGTAGACAGTATACTCAATTAGAGTAAGTACCAAACTCAATCAAATAGTTATGGCCCAATAACTCCAACCACAATACCAAGAAAAAACTAAGCAAATTGAAGCCACAGGTAGAAGAACAATTGATGTCCAACCAGAACATAAAGAAAGTTGTCCAACAATGTCTGTAATTAATAAGATGAAAACATATATCAATGTATCTGTTGAACGACAACAATGTAATAGATACAATTGCAATACTTTTTCATTCATAATTGGTTATAATAGATACAATAGAACCTTGCATGCACTTATAAAAAGACATATGTGCACTAAGGTTACATGATACTAAAGACATCTATAGGAACACTTATGCATAAATCATGTTGTAGAAAGATATACAAGTGCTTTCTATGTACAAAATTTACAAAAAAGGACCTATAAGCATACTATACTATAGTACAAAAGGTCATCGGTGCACTCACATTACACATACCTCTTGCACCCTAATATGTAGCCAAAAAGAACAAAAAGTTTAGATAGCTTCAGTCCACCTACCTAGTAATCTTACCCATTTTTACCATGCCATTTAATATCAATTCATGCAATTTTATGAGATTTAAAGAACTTAAAATGCATGATTTGATAATATCTTATGGTAATTTGGGATTAAAGGAAATTTCTTACAAATGTGCTTTTTAAGTGTAAAATTGTAATTTTTTTACTCATTTAACTTAAATGAATAGAATTGGACATATTACAATATTTGAATTCTTGTATTACAGGCCAGATTCAAAGACTAGTTAGAAGAAATTACAATTGGGGACCAAAAAAACCAAAAAATTGCTGAAAAGACCTTACATGTGTTTGTTGTGTAGTTCGCTGAGGCAAAGTCTCCTTTTTGATATCTCGTCTCTTCGTAGTTTGCCGTAGTGAACTCTACCTAACCTGCACAATTTTTAGGTCAGATCCAAAATCTGATTGTAAGATCCAACCCAACTTGCCTCCCATTAAATACTAAGGTTTCTATAAAGTAGAGGCATCCAACAAGTGAAGGAAAGCATGAGAACTCATCCACATTCACTCATTTCTTCATTTTCTTCATCTTTCCATCATTTTTCTGCACTTCCATGAATGTTCTTGGCATTTTGGAGCTTGATGAAGCATCGCTCTCAACCATAAGCATCTAGATATCACTTACCCAAAGGAAAATTGAGGAGGCCTAAGGTTGGAACATCAATTGGGGAGTGTTCTTTATCTTTTCCATCATTTCCCTTTTGTAATCATTTGTTTTAGTTAAATAATTTTGGTTACATTGATAGGTTGAATTACTTTGCTGTAAAATTTCATATGTTGGATTGGATTTTGGGATTTATGTGTTGATGTGTGTTTTGTAAGGATTATTGCTACACTTGATTATAGAATTGTTGGGTTTGGTATAATCCAAGATATCTTATGATTGATTATGATAGTTTGGTAATACTTAATTAAGTTGATCAAGTTATTCTCACATCTTTGCATTGATCGCTCATTTGTGCATTAAGAAGGATATTTAATGTTGTTATGAGCCTTTGGGTTTGAAGGTTTCATAAATAAATTAACTTATCTAATGTTTGAATAGTATTTCAAATTTTCAAAAGAAACCATCATTTATCTTTTAAAAAGTTATGAAGGCCAAGTCAAATTTCCAATGGGCATTTCATTATTATTTGCATTATATTTCACTCCCTTATTTAGTCCTTTTGTTAACTCACATTCATATAAAAAATCTCTAAAAAAATTATTGATAAATTACATTTTACCCAATTTCAAAAGACAAAGGCAAAACCCTGATTTTTTTTTCCCACTTCTGTACATATTTTACATTCAAATTACTTAGGAATAAATTAAGCTCCTTCAAGGGAACACAACTCGTATTGCATCACTATAGTGCATTTTCATATCCAATATTAGTTTTTGACACCCTAGCAATGAGTGTTCGATCACCTAGCCAATGATATGTCGAATCCATTCGGCCTTGGTATATTGCAAAACCTAACTAGCTTCTAAGTTTCAATAGAAATCTTCAAATGTGCAGCATACTTCCCTACAAGTAACAACCCATCAACCTTAAGCAACTCAAAATATAGCTGCTCTATCCTCTCACGAATTATTGCATTGCCAAACATGTTTGTAACTACAGTGACCAACTTCTCAGTTGCCAATTAAAGGTCAGTGTCCACTTTGTTGTACACTTCATGAATTACCTTTACTAGTAGATCCTCACGGTCATGACTAATATGGTGCCTTTTCCTAAGGCCAGAGGTCTCCTCTCTTACATTAGGGACAGGCAATTCTGTGGGTGGAGTTTTTGGATCCATGTCACCTTCCCTTTCAATCTCATGTCCATCATCCAATTTAACATCTTCTCTTATATCTAGTTCCTTAACAATGTCACCTGCTGCTTATACATCCTTGCCTATTGCATGATCCTCTTCATAAATCAAGGTTAGCTCTTTAAAGTGGGAAAATGGTTTACTCCTAAATGGAGTAACCTTCTTATGATACTGCAAAACAACAACGATATATGGGAATGACACAAGGATAACACAAGTAAGATAACATAAGTGCAAAATAACATAATCTTACCTTTAGGTATTCATCCCACACTTGCTTGTCAACTTTGACGCAGTTCTTGCCAAGGTCCCACCTGAAGTCGCTCGTGTTAGTGTCGTAAACCATGTCATACACAATTTGCTAACTAGTTTTCATTGTCTTCAAGTGAGATTGTATATGAGGAACGCCTTTAAGTCCGCACTCGGCTGCCTTTTGCTCCATCAACATGCCTAGCTCATAAAGATAGTCAGCTCTAAATGATCCATCCCAGTACTTACCCTCAGCACGAATTTCCATTAGGCATTCTACCAATAAGTCATCCTCATAGGGAGTCCATACATGCTATCCAGAATCCTAGTCCATTATGACCCGCAAGACTATAAAATTATACACACCATATATTGCATATTCATAATGTTGGTCACATAACATGATAAATTTCTAAAAAATAATTAAACAAGTTTTACTAGTTACAACACCAACTTATGTAGTACATCAGTAAGTCCACATTCATAATAACATAAATCTAAATGACATATGAAATCAGAGAACCATATAGCTAAATCCATAATTTAAGCTACCAATATAGATTATCATATAACAGTACATCTAACTCAAGCTCGACCTCGGCGAACCATAAAATCAAAGAACATTTCATTAGCTAGTGTGTCCCTCTAGTTACTCCAGGCATCGATTGGCTCAATAGTTAGTATGAGATTGTCATCCACAGTTGCATCAACCTTTACCATGTCATCCAGCTAATCTTCCAATGGATCAAATGCATCGCCTTATTAGATTATGTAGGAGGCAACAAGCTATTATGACATAATTGTGAGTTCTCATAGGATAGAATGATGGACTCCTCAGTATAACCCACTAGAGTTTCAATATGCCAAAACAGCGCTCAATGACGTTGCGTGCAGCTGAGTGTTTCAAATTAAAATATTCTCGTGGACTATTTGGTTGGCGGCCTTGCCTCCACTCATTAAGATGGTATCTTTGACCCCTATAAGGTGCAAGAAAACCCTCACAACAGTCTACTAGTGATATTATCAGTCCACAACAAGTAAAATTAGATAAACAAATAAACAACAAATATCCATATGATAGAATCATCTTGCAAACATAAGATAGAGCTATCACTATCTACTGGTCATAATATCATTACAAAGACATCATATCACTTTGTTTGTATAATTATATAGCAAATCATAAATAATGGTACAAAGAAAGCTATAATCCATGCTCTCTATTTTCTTTTGTTATTAAAAGAGGAATAAAATATATTATCAACTAAGAAATATTCTCAGTATCACAATTTCGTGTTGTCCTAAAAAGGTAAAATGAAATACAAACAAGATGAGGGAAATAAAACAAAATACAAACATGTTGCTCTAAAGAGGTAAAACGAAATACAAACATATTGATATTGAGAGGTAAAACGAAAAAAAAAACATGTTGCTCTAAGAGATAAAACAAAATATAAACATATTTATTTGAAGAGGTAAAACAAAATACGTTCAAAATGAAATACAAGCAAAATTGTTAGCACAATAAAACACATGTTCCTTCAAAGAAATGAGGAGAGTTATTTTATGCTGAAGATAGGAGAGGTCGACTAGAAGATGTTTATTTAAAAGAAATTCTTCAATGCAAAAATATGATAAGAGATTGAGATGAGCTTACCTTGCCGAGCTTGTTGTCATCGCTGACCGTAGCTTCAATCGCCACCGCACGCTTCATAAATCTATGCAAGCTTGGATGCTATCAGAATCCAGAAATCGTGAATATGACTACATGAGAAATATGAAGAATAATATTAAGGCACCAAGGGCAATTTAAAAAATAAAGTTTTATTTACAAGAGTATTTTAGTCATGCAAATATCTTTCCAATGAAAAGATCTTCCATTCCATCAGCCCACTACAGGAAACAATTTTCCGTCAAAACAATGGAATCCTAGTTCCATTGGAAAACACACTCCATCCTTCCAAACCCCTTCATTTTTATTTCTTACTCCCTTTCCTTTTTCATTGTGGCTTTTTCTAGCGTAACTTTGCACCGAAATATCCTATAGAGGAAGACAAGGTGCGAAAAGTCATTTGGGCTGAAGGGTAAGGCAAGCCAGTATTGAGGACACAGCAAAGAAAACTTCATGCTTGGAGCTCTCACTGGTTTCTTCCTATGGCTTCAATTTCTCTCTCCTTCTCTTCTTCCATCCTTCCCTCTCCGATTGCTCAGGACAAATGCAAGATCCACCATACCCCCAACCGGAAAACCCAAGACCAAACTCTTCGGCTTATCCGCTGCGCAACTGCGGCTCCATCATCAAAAACTGCTGCTTCTTCTTCGTCTTCGGTCGCTAGAAAGAGACATTGGAAAGAAGGTGAATTTCCGGGTATTTCAGAAACATCGTTACCTGAGAGTGGGAGGAGGACTCCGGTTAAGAATGTGAAGAAGAAGTTGGATCGAAAGAACAAGGCTAAGGCCTGGGCCAACACTGTCACGGAAACCTTATCCGACCGATTTGAGAAGAAGCAGTGGCTTCAAGCCCTTGAGGTAATTGGGTATCTCTTAGTTGATTTTGCTTCACAAATCAACCAGTTTGCTCTCTATTTTGTTCAGAACTCAGATGGGTTTTTTTTTTTTTTTTAAGGTGAATATTATTGGTAGATTTTGATATATTTATAGCCCAGGAATCGATACTGACATGGTTATGGATATAGAACCCTGGTACCATACGATAACTGTACCACAATATAATATATATAATATTTAAGTGTAATTTGAAGTGTTGTGTTGCGTATGAAAAGAGTATTGAATACTACATGTTTCCATTTTTCAAGTATGAAATGCTTCATAGCTTATATGAAATCGAGGTTTTCAGACTGTTCATTTAGTTGTATCAATTTCATGGCTACGATAGAAATTCTTATGAACTAATAACTAAAATGATATTTTGCTACATGGCAATATATGGTTACTAATCTTAACGTGCAGGTTTTTGAAATGCTTAGGGAGCAACCCTTTTACGAACCAAAAGAGGGGACTTACATGAAACTCATTGTATTACTTGGAAAATCAGGCCAACCTCAACGTGCCCATCAGCTTTTTAACACAATGATTGAAGAAGGTTGTGAACCAACTTCTGAACTTTACACAGCTTTACTTGCAGCATATTGTCGCAACAACCTTATTGGTGAGGCATTTTTAACTCTAAATGAGATGAAGAACCTCCCTCTTTGCCAGCCTGATGTTTTCACTTACAGTACTTTGATTAAAGCTTGCGTGGATGCTATGAAATTTGAATTGGTTGAGTTGCTGTATCAAGAGATGGCTGAAAGATCTATCACCCCAAACACTGTTACTCAAAACATTGTCTTAAGTGGATATGGCAAAGCGGGGAGATATGATCAGATGGAGAAAGTGCTGTCAAATATGCTCGAGAGTACTTCATGCAAGCCCGATGTATGGACAATGAACACGATCATCAGTGTCTTTGGTAATAAAGGCCAGATTGATATGATGGAGAGATGGTATGAAAAGTTTCGTAACTTTGGGATAGAACCAGAAACACGCACTTTCAATATCTTGATTGGTGCTTATGGAAAGAAAAGAATGTATGACAAAATGTCATCTGTAATGGAGTATATGCGCAAACTTCAATTTCCATGGACAACCTCAACTTACAACAATGTGATTGAGGCATTTGCAGCTGTGGGGGATGCAAAACACATGGAATATACATTTGATCAGATGCGTGCTGAGGGTATGAAAGCTGATACTAAGACATTCTGCTGCCTTATCAATGGTTATGCCAACGCAGGTCTTTTCCATAAAGTAATTAGTAGTGTTCGCTTGGCTAAAAGGTTAGAGATACCTGAGAATAACTCATTTTACAATGCCATCATCTCTGCATGTGCAAAGGCAGAGGATTTGATGGAAATGGAGAGAGTTTTTAATCGTATGAAGGATAACCAATGTCAACCAGATGACACAACATACTCTGTCATGATTGAGGCATACAGAAAAGAAGGTATGCGTGACAAAATTTACTATTTGGAGCAGGAAAAACAGATGATGATCACTGATGACAAAAAAAGTGAATCAGCTAATGAATGAAACCCTCGGTTGTTTTGATATTTAGAATTTAGAGTGCTAATACATCCCTACCTGTGCATCACCTCCATTTTTTTGGAGCGGCTGTAGTTTATCTATTGACGTGGTAAAAATTATCAGTTGGGAAATCAAGCTTCATTTTTCTGGATGAATGGTAGCAAGTTCTGCTTAACTTGATTTGTGTCTTCTGTAAAGTTTTTTAAAATTTATAATGGCATCCATTGTACTTAACAAACGGGGGAATTTGGGTTGTACTGTTGTTAAGGCTAGGTTAGGTAATTATTGACTTTTTGTGTAGAATAGTTCATGGGCCTTAGAAATGTGTGACCATCTCTTGTTTGGTGCCTGATTTGAAATGGTATTTCTGAGGGAAAAAGTGCTCCCATAAATTACACAAGTCATGGATTTTCTTCATGATTATTTCATGGCATACAAGTAACTTGTTTGTGAGAAAAAAGGACGTCAAAGTACAACATTTTTTTTTAAAAGAAAAAGAAAGGGGAAAGAAATCAAGCTCATTAAAGTAGTCATGTGACTCATACTGGATTGATAATAGTCATTCATGAGGATTTGGGGAACCGTACTGCTGAAGGAACAATCTGTATCTGTCATGCAATATGCAAACTAAGATACATAAGAAATTGGAAAAGCAATGAGAATAAGGGCCACTAGGCTTAATCAATCATGCTCGAATCCATAACAATCTTTCAAGAAGGAAGTATGCGATGTTACTTCCCCAAATATGAGATATGAGTTTCTCTTTGTTAATGTCTCCAAAGTTAGGAGGCCATTTAGGAACCAAGATGTGGGGCAAAGCCAATAGCATTAAACCAACAAGTAAAATATATTTTTGGTTTCTTATTTTTCACAAAGTATGATATTTTTTAATGAGTAAGAGATTATTTTTAACATTTCAATAAGTGAAGGACTAAAATGATAATTTTATAATAAATGAGATATCAAAAATATTTTTTTCTCTTACACCAACATTTAGGACACTGTTACTGATATCGAAGACGCAGCTATAAATCCGGATATACAAGCAGGGTGCTCTGCCATATATTGTTGAAACTCTTCAATTTATTCTTTTTCTTAAAATGTTTTCTATTTAATAACATAAAATTATAGTAATATTCTTAATATGAAAATAAAGACAGCTAAAGTTGATGTGAAGCTCTAATATAAGATTAATATTATTCTTACTATGACAGTAATGACAGCAGAGAAATTTTACTTTTGGAACGAATACATATTATGCAAAAGATTAATTTCTTTGACAATAACTACACGGAGGAGGGGGTCCAATATAATTATTGAAAAAAAAAAGTTAGTAAATGTAATTTAGTAAATATTATGATTTATTTAAGGGCATAAATTATTGGTACTGTTACTATTTCCAATACCAGTGTAGCTGACAAATCTTTAATCGGATTGAAAAAAATAAATTAGTTGAAGTGATAGCAGGCTGATCTGAATACTGTTGACTGCAATACTCACATTTTTTGAACCTTTCGGTGGTTTTTGAAACATTTGTTAGAGTTATTCAAATAGTAAAAATCTTATTTTGGTTTTTTATGAAATATTTTTTAATTTATTTTCTTATAAAAAAATTTCTTCAATTTGATCCATCTTAAATAAAATATTTCAGTTTGATTTATCATAAAAATTTTCTTTTCAATTTAGTCAATCATATACATATATTTTTTAATTTGGTCCTAACAAATAAAATTATTAATAATATTTCTTACCATGTCTTAATTTAAAAAATATGAGAAACATTATTCATAATGATTTAATTTATTAGGAACCAAATTAAAAAATATTTATATATATGAAGAACTAAATTGACCAGACAATTTTGTGAGGAATAAAAAAACATAATTTATCCGTAACGATTAAAGTGAAAAAAAAAAAAAACTTAAATTAAAATACTCCCACTTTATACAGGAGACCAATGTACTTTTTACTCGTTACAGTTGTGAAGTTAGGAGGCCATGCAGGGATTGGACATGTTTCTTCATTTGGATCATTTCAAACTTTACATTGCAGGCCAATATTTCGGTTAATCCATTACATGTTTGGGCTGTAACCCAATAAAAAGTTTTATATACCCAAAAATGTAAGGGTTGGCTATATCTTAACAATAAAAGACATAATTGTTTACGAAACTATTAGAGTGAAATATATTATAAAATTATTATTTTAATATTTTATTCATTAAAATATTTTTTTAAAAATTTATTCAATATAAATTACATACTTGATCTTTCATTTTTGTAAAAAATATCAAATTTAATATTTTTACTATATCTTAAATTCTAAATTTAAAGAGTTAAATTTAAAACTTTTTTTAAAAATAAGATATTAAATATGATATTTTTTAATAAATAAAAAATTATTTTAGATATTTTAATAATAGATTGATCAAAATAATAATTTTATGGTAAGTGAAAGATTCAAAACATTTTACTCAACAATATTTACTCAGTTCAGTTATGAGCCTCGCTGCACAGAAGATTGCCTGACCAAGCCATGTACAGTAAGAACTAGATAATGTCTTATAGTTTCATATCAAGTTTTTTAATAAATATATTATATGTGAAAATTTTTTTAATAAAATCAATCGTGTGATATTAATTTTAAAAAATTATTATTAAAGAATCTAGCAGTAAAAATCTAAAGCTGTATTAATTTATTTGGTAGATTAATTGTTCACCAAATCCTTGTTACATCACGTGAACATCTTCATCTATTTGTTATACCCAAAAAAATTTAAACGTTCTTGATATATCGATTTGACGCTCTACATATGCTGGGTAGGATTTCCATAATCTCAAAATTTTTTATATTTTATGTCCTCATTTCTCTTCACAAACTTTTGATTTTCAAAATTTACTACTCTCTATCATTTTTTTTCAATAGGAATACAAAATTATTTTATGCGCTATGTGCACATATATTTGACAGTCAATTTATTATATATACGCAGGGTTATTTTATGAGATAAATCTTAATCATTAAATACACATGCATGTAGTACACACTAAAATTTTCTTACAGATTACAAACTAAAATAAATCTTTATGTATGAATATAAAATAAGGTCACTTATCAAAAATTATTTTATATATGCTTGACAAGTATAAGATAGTTATTGTGTACTTCAAATTTTATTGCATTGACATGTTTGTTTTTATGCTGTGCTCTTATGTATCATTTTTCATACTTTTCAAATAAATATTTTTGAATCATTCTATAAAAAAAAAATTCAATTATTAGTTTAGTCCTCTAATTAATTTGTTTCATTTTAAATGGAGCAAAAACATGTAGGAACAAGACAAGCAAATATGGATGATGATGGTGAGTGGTCCAATTCTGCAGATGATGTACCTGCAATTTTGTGCAAGTGGCACAAGATTATGGGAATCTGCAAAATCATTTTCAAAAAGACAAGAAAGAAAAAAGGCAAGAGCATTACTTGGTGGGAAAATCAAACATCTATTATGCTTGTTGTTTTGCTGACTGTAAATCCAAATCCTAAAACATAAGGTTTTAGTAGCTCCACCTGTTTGGATGCTGAGAAAATTCACCAACATTAATTCATGACTCATGCATGGCCCCACAAATAGTGAAAGCAAATGATCTTGTCGGGTTCGCGTCCAATGCTCCAATTAACACGACAAAACAAAGTGTCAGTAGTTTTTTTGAAAAAAAAATTTATTAAGAATTATAAATTTAAAATATTTATCACCAAAGATCTTAACATTTACGATAGAGACCAAATTTTTTTTACCGTAAAAGATCTTACTCTAAGATTCTGTAATCCTGTCATAAAATTATTTTATTATGCATGTTGAAAGTCTTAGGACAGATTTCTTGATTTTTCAGAATACTTTTAAAAAGAAAAATATTTTTTATTTTTTATTTATCACAAAATTATTATTAGTATCTTTTTTATTAAAAAATGTTACAATATTCTCTAACTTTTTTAAAAAATTATTAAATTTAATTTATTTATTAAATTTTAAATCTTAAATTTAATAGACTAAATGTGATTTTTTTTATAAAAAATAAAAAATTAAGTATAATATTTTTTAATAAGTAAGTAATTGTTTTAAACAGTTTAATAAATAAAGTATTAAATTAATAATTTTGTGATGAGTAGAGAATTAAAAAAATATATGTTACTCTAATTTTAAATTTCAAAATTTTTTATAATATAATTTTTTCTATTATTTTTTATTGTCATATTCCTTAATGAAGACAAAGGTTAAGTTAGCAGCTAGCAAAGAAATGAATCACATGTGAACATTGATTTGGGTCAGAATCAGAGATTATGAGTACAGTTTTAGCCGTATAAGTAAAGACACGTGGGCCTTGTCCTTGGAGGAGGCCGATAATAACAATAGCAGAACTGACTTGAGACCACCCAAACCACTCAGATATTGATTGCCTTAAATTAGCATAAACCACAAACTGTCATGCTAATTGAGAATTTTAGATATGCCAAGGATATGCTCAGGAATGGGACAAATTTTATGTGTTCATATATCAAATAATGAAAATAATTTTGAATTGATGAAAAATATATATTACAAAATTTGAATATAATAACTGATATGTTAAATTACAAATATAAGAATAAATTACTCTCAATTTAATTAGGTTTTAATTAAATTACACTGATTTAAAAAAAAAAACATTCAAATCTCTTGAAATTTTAATATATATGGTAAAAAATTTTCTTTTAGTTTATTTTCTATACAATTTGAGATAGTGACTAGACATAAATTCAACCTAAAAAAAAAAGTTTGGTTTGTAAAATAAGTCAGGTTTTGACTTTTTTAAAATTTTAACTTGAGTCCAAAAAGTCTAAATAAATATTTTTAAAAAATAAAATACTTATTATTTGAAAAAAAATTAGTATAAGGTGACATCTCCATAAAGAAATAAAAACTAATACATCTTATTTAAAGTATTTATATTAATATAACAATTGTAATCCTAACTTTTTTATATATAATCTTATAAGTATTAATAATAATTACTTATGTTATTTATTGTAAATCTTAAGTAACAAAATAATTTGAAAAAAATTTGATTGGTCCTATTGGCCCAACTCAAAAAATATGAATAAAAATTTAAATAAAAATTTCAATTAAAATATAGATTTAGACTTTTTTTAAATCTAAATTCAAGATTAATATTTGAAAACCCATGGTCAGGTCTAATAATAATTTGTTTTTTCTTCTTATGACATTGAAAGCAATAACTTGATGTTAAGCTCTTACATCAAACTATGAATTTTGTTTTTAAATAATACAATAACGGTGATAAAGTAATTTTAATTTTAGCAAAAATGCATAATTGTAAAATTTTAAATTTATTGACAAAATATAAATTGAAAAGGAGTCGAGTGTGATTTTAAAAATATGAGATACATTAGGAGATGTGATTTAGTCAAATATCAAGACTAGTTAATATAATTTCCAGTAAATATAATCAGACTCAGTAATGCTACAAACATAAAAAAATGGCTCTCTTGAAAAGTCGAAAGTTATCATCATTAGACTTGTATGAATGTATGTTGTTCGACTATTTAGCAAAATATAATCCTTACACAGAGATTAAAATTGTAAAATAAGTGTGCGAGTGGATATTTAAGAAAAGAAAAATGCTACGTTTGTTTGGGAGAGTGGGACTTTGAGTGTGTATATATATATATATTAACATGTGATCTTAAAATTGTAAAGAACTAAAAAAGAAAAGGTTTTGCATACATAAATATGAGTCAACGGACTCAAATATAGCTCAAATAAACTCGTGTATACGATAAAATTGTATGGCTCCTTATGGGTTATGAATGCACATTCTAAAATTTTCCTATCCTCTCTACCTGCTTGTTTCTATACTTGGGGATTTGCTTGAAATGATCTATTTGATCTTAGAAAAATTAGTGTGTAAGACAATATTTTTAATGTAAGTTAGATTATATTATAAATTTGATAAAATCTTTTATGTACTTAAATTTTGAATATATTAGTGCAACCAATTATAATATAAAAATATAATTATAATATTATTATTATTTATATTAATATTATTATAATTATATTCCTATATTATAATTAAATAGGTGCTTAAAAACTTTCATTCATAGCAATTATTTTTAATATATTTTTAACAATAATAAGGATAGAATCTCTTTGCTCTAATCCTTTAATCAAAATAATTAATGCTTAAAAAAGCAGTATTGCTAAACTTATTTATCCCATATACTTGAACCTTTTTATTTTAACGATCTGGGGAATTGTAATCCCATGATCATTGACAAGTAATACGAGACATGAAATGCTATACGTTGCACCTTGCATTTCTATTATAAGAATAAAGACTATTAATGCAGAACTCCAAAAGACTAAAGTGCCTCTCACTTCTTGCTATGCTTCATTTCCTTTAATTACTATAAATGATCCAAGTTTTAATTGACTTTTTATTAAAATGTATTGTGCTTTTACCAAAGTACAACCATTATTATCATATTATGAATAAAATCAAAATTTCATGTTGAAGCCTCGCGACTACTTAGCTATTTTTGTTATGTTAAAAATAAAATTACAATATCTATACAAAAGAATTAATTCTTTTACCCCAAAGAATAAACAATAAAAAGGCTTTTACGATATGTATGTGTGTGTTAGAGGAGTCAAATGTAATTATTTAAATATAAAGAATTTTAGGTATAGTTTAATTAAAATTTAAAAATTATCTAAATTTAATTGTTAATTCCCAACTTAATTTACAGTTGATTTGACAATTATAAGACTTTTTTATTCTAATTATTATAATATATTAAAATATTAAGTTAATAAAACACGCATATCTCATACTAAATATAATAATAATTAAGATAAAATATTTAATATACTCACAATTTTGAGTGTCATTTAGTTATAATATAAAAATATAATTATAATATTATTTTTTTAGTTAATATTATTATAATTATGTCTTTATATTATAATTAAGCCCACTAATACATTTAAAATTGTGAGTATACAAAAAATGACACATAAAATTAATATTAAATTTTTTACCTTTCAAAATATTTTATTATTTCACAAAAAGCATTTATGTCATATATCATAAATTTGTTACAATATATTTAATCCATTGGGAGTGGGCAGGTCGAGGGCTTATCAACTAACGGGGAGGGGAAGAAAAAATAAAGATAGGAGGGACAACACATGTTGAACACTTCAGTTGCAAAAAAATAAAACCAAAGGAATGTGTAAAGAGGATGACAACACAGTGATAAAAAGAAAAAATTGTTGTCCAATACCTGGAAAATTGATATATATTTCTTTAAAAAATCAATATAAATACTTTTAAATTTTTTTATAATGTTGAAAGATTTGGAAATTAATTTCTTTATTTTAAAATACTTTGAAAGTTTGGAACCCTATTTTAAGATTCCTTATTATATGTTCTTAGAATTCTAGAATATGAATTTTTTTTAGAATAAATTATTTTTATTCTTTAGTCTTTGAAAATAATTTTAAAAATTAAACAATCTTTGTAACAAATATTTTAAACTTTAATGAGTTATTTGTTGTTCTTTATTAAAAAAAAAAAAAAAAGGATTTTATTGGCATTTATAAGATGAGAAATTACTAGATCATTTTTTCTTAGTCTATACATACTTTCACTCCTTATGTTATTTTTTATTTACTTTAGAGGCATTTTACATGTCTCATATCTTAGAAAATTTAAATCCCAACCAATCCAATTTGGATTTTTTTAAGTGTAAAGAGAAACTTGATAGAAAGGAGAAAAAAAAAAAAAAAAAAACACCTCCATATACACTTCCACTCTTTGTATGACCTTTTCCGAATTTTATAGATACTTTATAAGTCTCATACTTTAAAGTATCCAAATCTGTTCTATTCTATGACGAAAATAAACAAATATGAATTCTTTATATTTATGAATTTAAATTTCTTATATTTTAGGAGATTTGAAATATTAAATTTTTATTTAATAATTTAAATTTATATAAATATTAAATAATTTTTAATGATATCTCAAATTTAAACTATTAAATTTTAATTTCATAATTTAAATTTTATTAATTAACCTGGTCCCAGAAGAACATATTTGAGCTTTACACCATCGACAAGTAAATTATGAGAACAGTAATTACACATTGCATAATGATTCGTACTTCTCCAATGCTCACGGACTTTCACATCTACGAGAAGCGTGGGACCCACTCTCTACTAAACTTTTGATATTGCATACGCCGTCAAAATGGATTCGACTTATTAGATCGAGTTCGTATAATTTATCTAAGAAGTGAGTAGATTGAGATGTTTTTTTGAGAACTTATTTAGTATACTTTTATTAATTTGTAAGTTAAACGAGTCAATTCGCGGGTTAAATGGGTTCTTTGTTTTTTTTAAAATAAAAATTCACTCATTCAATCTAACGCCGCAATCCACTGCATTTTTCTATTTAAAAAAATTAACCCTAATGTATGTGGTGTGTTGTCTCTATTATTTTGTAATTTTTCAGATTTAAATATTCTGCTCATAATCATATTCTTATTATTAATAAATCATTAAATTATTGAATTACTCTACTTGTTTTAATTTGTTGAAACTTACTTTTTATTTAGATATTTTATTTATTTATTTATACTAATATATAAATTAATTGATTAAATAATACATGTACTTAAGAAAGTTACATTTGAATTTTTATAATTTTTTATTTTATTTTTAATTTTTTAGTGGGTTAAACGGGTCAGCTCGCTTGATCCACCAGGTAAAGTGTGTTGAGATTTTTAACTTATTATCTTATGGTGGGTTGAACGAGTTAACTCGTTTAATTCACCAACTCGGTGGGTCAACTTAGGTGGGTCAGCTTAGCCTACTTTGACAACTCTAATACTGCACATGGTTACTTTAAGGGTATGTTTAGTTAATGAAAAAAGAACGTGAATGAGAATAAGTTGGGTCAACTTAGGTGGGTCAGCTTAGCCTACTTTGACAACTCTAATACTGCACATGGTTACTTTAAGGGTATGTTTAGTTAATGAAAAAAGAACGTGAATGAGAATAAGTTTAAGAACGATCATGAATTTTAATGAAAGGAAGTTTTAATCCTTTATATATATATATATATATATATATATTAAAAAACAGAGATAAAAGTGAAAATGAATGTTAACTAAATAATTATAATATCTTTATTAAAAAGTTAATTATTATTATTAAAAATAATTATTTTATAAAAATAATAATTTTATTACATTTAAAAATTAATGATTATTATTAAGAAAATTTTAAAATACTATTAAAATTTTTTTTATTATTATTTATAAGTTTATAATTTTTTTTTATTTTCTCTCCTCTTCACCATTAATGATAAAAGGTAGAAGGACAAGGGCATAAGAGTAATTGTATTTAGGATTCTTGAAAATGTTTATCATTCCATCCAAAAATTGAAGGAATGCTTACTACCAAGTTTGTGGGAATCAACATTCCCATGAGAATGATATTACTATGTCATGCTTGCAATCAAACATGGGAATGGACATAAGGATTAAGTAACTTTTTATTGCTACATGCAATTTTAATTTTTCGCAATGGCCTAACACATACTTTATGTCATTTTTTCTTTTTGTTATCGTCTATTAGCACGTTCTTTAAAAAAAAATTACATCAATTCTTATTACGCAGGTTTTGAATTTTAGTTTTTTGCCCACACTATTATTTTAAATTATATTAAATAAGCATGTAATTGACTAATATCTTGTGAAAAGTTAGGATTGGAGCCGACACCTAGCTCTGTCATCATAAAATTCTCTATGACCCAGAAAACACAAATTTGCATTAAGTCCTTATAAAATTAACTATAACCTATTATAAAAGATTAAACTTAAAATAAGGAAAGGATCATTTTGTTTATCCACCTTTTGCCTTTGTGTCATTTTGGTCTTTAAAAAATTTTAAAATAAAAATATGCTTTAAAATCATGAATCAAAAGTAGTCTCCGATTGGATCAAAATAGTTCTTTTATAATATTTAAGGATTTTTTTTCTTTTGCATGGTTCATAATTTTTAAAAATATCTTTTACATTCAAGATTTTTAAGCAACTATAATAACACAGCCAAAAGGTAGGATTAAAATAATTTTTTTATAAGTTAAAATATTTTTTAAAATTATATATATATATATATATATATTCTAGATGTTAACGATTTTGTAAAATTTATCACTTACCTAAATAATAAAATTAAAATTGAATTAAAATTAAAATTTATATTATAATTCTTTAAGTAGTTCAAACATGGATTCTTAAAGTAATGATTGATTAGAATTGAAATAAAATTATAATTCCACTTCATACATTTAATCTCTTGTAAGTGTTTGATTGAATTCCTTCGACGAATGACCCCCAATTAAATGTATGGATGGTGGAAGTCCTTAAATTTGGAGATTTTCATAAAGATTATTTTATTTAGAGAATTTTTTTTCAGAGGTAGAAAAAAAAAAACCAAAAACTTTCCCTACAAAAAGTATATGAATGATGGCGAGGATCATATCCCTAGCCTTGTAAGATTCTTGTTTCTATTAATTCTATATAAATATTTTTAATATATATTTATACATATTAATTTTTTATTTTTAGTTATTTTACTCATTATTTATATTTATAATAATTAAAAGCAAAAGAATGAATTTGAATGCCTGTAACTTTTATAAATTTAACTAGAGCTTATTGAATAATATAAATAAACCGTTTGAATTTTAAATTATATATATATATATATATATAATTTATTTTTAGCCAAATTTTATTAAAAAAAATATTTCCATGAGAATGTACATTCTCGGATAGTGGAAATAGAAAGTCTCTTTTGAAGTGGAAAAATAAAGATGAAAAAAAAAAGTAATAATAGCACGAGGAGCACTTCAACCCTACAAAATTATCAATGGCCTGGGCCATTTTTAACTAACGGAATGGATGATGGAAAAAGAGCAAAGAAAAAATCGGGCCGGGCTTTCCATGGACTGATTTGGAAGACAACAGTTTGAATTTCAGCTTCAAAGAGTGATATCGACAATAAAGTGCCCTCAGGATTGATCAATTTGACACTTTTTAATTTCATTTTTCTCAATTTTTGTTAGTTTTGAAGGAGACAAAAATAATAGAAAGGAAGAAGCTCATTGATCCAACTTCATATTTTGTTCCCCTCTTCTCTTCCTCTTTCTTTTTAAAAAATTAATAGAAATTAAGAGAGAAATTACAAAGATCTTATTATAAAATTTCAAAGAGGATTTTAAATAATGAAAACCACATAATATGAATGATTAAAATTTATATATTCAATCAATGCTGTACTCTAAAATGAACATAACAATTTATCAGCGTTTTTGAGGAAGAGGGAATCTTGCAGCTTCCTTATCCTTGCCTTGCCTTGCACCTATGAGCAACCATCAACCAACCACTTTCACCTGCATATTATGGGTCCACAGTACCTCCCAAAGCAAAAGTTCGTTTACTTACATTCCCATTATGTGATATTCTATAATTCTTATTTATTATATAATAGATATGTTATAAATCTTAATAATAAGAATATTTAATGTGCGATGAATAATTTGTCCGTCCTATATATACATCATAATATTTTCATTGTCAATTATACAATGTAGTCAAAGAAAAAAACGAAACATATATATATATAACTTATTTATTTATTTATTTTATTCACTTCATCTGACAGAAATAGAAACTTCTTGTATGTTAAGAATATAGACAGAAGAAACTGAAATAGAAAGGCTTGAGCCGCCTAAAAAAAAAAAAAAAAAAAAAGAGAAAAAACAAAGGAAGGAATGAAACCGAATAAAAATTACCATCTCGTTATTCCAATTAATAAATAATTAAAATGACTCTTACAGAATTTTTTTGTGGGCCTTATGAAATCTGTTTATACTTCTATTTAAAAGATAAAATAATAGATAACATAAAAAAAATATTGTTTACTAGTATTATTCAATGGTTTAAAAAAGAGAGTAAAAGGTTTGAGAGAAGAACAATCTCCCCTGATTACCCTTGTCATTTTTGAAACTTGTAAAACTTCCAAACAGGAAACTTCCATCTCAACATTGTTCATTTCATTCCACTTAATCTCCGTTCAGCTTCTTTCCAACATACCCTAATCTTGGTAATAAAACTCTAAAAACGACCAAAACGTAAACAAAAGACAGGTAAAAGAGATGACAATCACAAAGACGTGGTAATTAATGCTCTCTCCCCATTCACTTAATTGTATTCGGTAGTTGAAGACTTGACGAAGAATTACCTAATACTGAGAGCACAACAAAACAGATTCGCATCCTAAATTCATTTCCTTAGTTCTGCTTGATTTAACACATTCATCCTATTCATAGCCCTTGCACTATGAGTGACATCCAGTTTCCAAGGGAAACTGCTAAGTAACGATTCACTGGCAAAAATACAGCTTATACTAGAATGTAAACTCTTTGATTTGATATTATTACATGATCAAGCAGACAACCTGCGAGTACATCTTCTTGATTCATCATGTAAAAAATATATTCTGAAGGAACACAAAAACAAAAACCACGTGAAAAAAGAAAAAGAAGAAAAGAGGACAAGGAGCGAGTGAGGGTTATAGGTAGACAGAAACTCGATGAGATACTGTAGAGACAGTGTAGAAAGGGGAAGGCGGGCAAAACTTGATCACACACTTAGGCTGGAACCTTCTCCCACTTGAGGGGCTTCACAATCTCCCATGTGAAGTCAGCGTCATCCCTACCAAAATGGCCATAAGCAGCAGTCTTCAAGAACCTTCCATTGCCACCCCTCTTGAGGTCAAGGTTGATAGAGATCATCCCAGGCCTGAAATCAAAATTCTCCTTCACAATCTTAAGAATCTCCTTGTCTGGGATCTTCCCAGTACCATAAGTGTCAACAAACACAGACAATGGCTCAGGCACACCAATGGCATAGGACACTTGCACTATGCACCTTCTAGCTAGTCCATTAGCAACAATGCTCTTAGCAGCCTGCCTCACAATGTAGGCTCCACTCCTATCAACCTTGGTTGGGTCCTTTCCAGAGAAGGCACCGCCACCATGAGCACCCCAACCACCATAGGTGTCGATGATGATCTTCCGGCCAGTGAGACCGGCATCACCATGAGGACCACCAATGACAAAACGGCCTGAAGGGTTGAGGTGGAAGATGGTCTTCTCATCAAGGTACTTCTCAGGGATCACAGGCTTGATCACATGCTCCTTGAGATCAGCTGCAATTTCATCATTAGTCACAGTCTCATCATGCTGGGTGGAGATAAGCACAGTGTGGACGCGAATAGGAACCATGGCTCCCTTGTCATTGTAGTACTCCACAGTGACTTGGGTCTTCCCATCAGGCCTCAGCCACGGGCAGGTGCCATTCTTGCGAACCTCAGTGAGCCGGGCACCAAGCTTGGTGGCAAGGACATGGCTCAGGGGCATGAGCTCAGGGGTCTCATCGGTGGCATAGCCAAACATGTGACCTTGGTCACCGGCTCCGATTTCCTCTGGCCTCTTGGTGAGATGGCCATGGACACCCTGAGCAATATCAGGGCTCTGCTGTTCAATGTTAACAAGGACCTTGCAGTTGTCAGCATCAAGACCTACATCATCGGAGACAAATCCGATGTTCCTGCAAGTGTCGCGGACAATTTTCTCATAGTCAACGTTGGCCTTGGTTGTGATCTCTCCGAAGACCATGACCATGTTGGTCTTGGTGCATGTCTCGCAGGCTACTTTGCTGTCTGGGTCTTGTTCTAGGCAGGCATCGAGGACGGCGTCGGAGATCTGGTCACATAGCTTGTCTGGGTGTCCTTCGTTCACTGATTCGGAGGTGTAAAGGAAGGTCTCTGTCGCCATCTTTGTTACTGCAAAATTATACCCAGCGAAAAGAGAAATTATTATAAGTGGCCCAACAAAAGTTCACAAATCATGCAGAAACCAAATTTCCCAATTCTTACTAAGCCTCAAGCATGTAAGACTTTAAGATCAGCCAGAAAAACTACTAAACACCGAACCCCGCTCTAGTCCGACTTCAAAATTGACTCATTTGCCAAATCTAGCAGAAAAACCACTCTATATGATGAAAAACCAAAGGGCATGTTAACTTTGCGATGCAGACTACCATGCCAAGAAGTAAATCAGAACACAAGCATTAAAAATCCATATTTTCCCCAAAATTCTCACTACCTAGAAGAAGAATACGTAATAAATATATGAACTTCACTAGATCTGAAAGCCTAAAAGGAATTCCTGCACAACGGCCAGCTTGTAACCCCAATTGCAAAGAAACTAGAGGACGAAATGCAGTCAAAACTTCAAATACAGACAAACCCCGCAGTCAACACAAAAGCATATGCCCAAAATCATTGGGAGTTACAAAGATCAACCCAGTCGAAGAATACGCAAAACAAATGAACCCATAAATGCAAAATCCAGAAGCAGAACTTCAGATCTATTAACAAGCATGAAACTCCTGAAAATACCTTAAAAGGTAGTTGCAGAGGAGACAGAGAGAGAGAGTAGCGGTGAGGGGTAGCTTGAACAGAAGGAACCTCTTGGAGTTGAGACTGCTCAAGCGGTGCGAGTCCAGATGAAGGCAAGAGGCTCCCATTTATAGGGGAAGAAGAGGATCGATGGGAGCTAAAAGACGCAAAAGCCCCCCTATTAAACGAGAAGTAGGCCAGATTCATCCACTAGCATGTGCGATGACAATCCAACGGCTACGATTGGTCTGTGCAAGTAAATCTCAGCTGTCATGCCACGCGCTTTCATGCCACGCGTTTCACCCCCACCACACTACAGCAATAAGTGGATTATTGAATCTAAATTCAACATGATCTTTAATTATTGTATAAAATATATTTTTAAAATATAAAAAATAATTTTGTTTATAAATAAATATATATTCATATTTTAAATTTTTTATAAAAATAATATATACTTAAAAAATAAAAAAATTAAATTATTTTTAACTTCTTACATTTTATTTTGTATATTTTAAAATTTATTATTTTTAAATAAATATTATTATATATGAAAAAATAATTTAAAATATTAAAATATATATTTGTTTGTAAAAATAATTATTTTTTAATTTTTAAAAATATAATTTATATATAAATTAAAGATTATTGAATCTAAATTGAATAACCCTAGAGAAAATAGTTCCGTCCACCTACCGGAGGATCCGCGTGCCTACCCCAGCCTAGTTCCTGCTTTGCCTTCATATTTTGTTTGACTTTGAAAGCCAGTGTGTAATTCAACATCTGACTCTCCCCAGCTAGTATTCTTCTTTTTTAATAAAAAAATTTAAACAATTATTTTAATTCATGGACTCCACAAAAATTAGGAAAAAAAGGAATCTAAAATCTTTTTCAATATTATGGGGATTATTTCTTATATGAATGTGATAGATTTACAATTTTAGTAATACTATTCAGATATAATCGCATCAATTATTATAAATATTATGCATCCAAATATAATTCAAACTTATTAATATTGAAACCAAGTTATTAATATTAACTCTTTGTTTGTTGATAATAGATATTAAACTTTTTGGATCAATTTAGTTTTTGGAACTGTATCAATATAATTTGATCTTATTAATGGAGTTAATTTTTGCTGTCGTGTTAGAATCTGCAATCAACAAAATAAATGACGGAAAAATAAAATTCCTGTGCAGTGATGTTGAAAGTTCTTATTCTAAACTTTTATTTTCAGTTTTGTTTAACACTATTTTTCAGCACGAAAATTTTTATCAAAATTATTGAAAATAGTATATTTGAATTAAATAATATTATTTGGAATTAAACGCATCAATTATTATAAATAATATGTATTCAAGTATAAGTCAAACTTAATAATATTCAAACCAAATTATTAAAACTAACTCTTCATTTTATGGTAATAGATATTAACTTTTTAAATCGATTTAGGTTAATTTTTTGAACTGTATCAATATAATTTGATCTTATTAATGGAGTTAATTTTAACTGTCGTGTTAGAATGTGCGATCATAAAATTAAATGGCAGAAAGAAAAAAATGTACAATGATGTTGAAAGCTCTATTTTAAATTTTATTTTCAGTTTTCTCTCACACAATTTGTCAGCACGACAATATTTGTCAAAATTATTGACATTAGTAATTAGAATTAAATAATATTATTCAGAAATAATCCCATCAATTGTAAGTCAAGCTTATTGATATTGAAACCAAATTATTAATATTAACTCTTTTTTGCTGATCTTATTAATGGATTTAATTTTTGTTGTCATGCATGTTACAATATGTAATAATCAATTAAATGATAGAAAAAAAAAAAATTCTGCACAATGATGTTGAAAGTTATTGTTTTTAAATTTTATTTCAGCTTTTCTCGCACTAGTTGTCAGCACGACAAATTTTGTCAAAATTATAGACATTTGTATATTTGAATTAAATAATATCATTCAGAAATAATCGTATTTTTCATTATAAATAATATGTATTCAAGTATAAGTCAAACGTATAACGGATATTCTAATAGGTATGCACGTCACAATAAAAATATCTATGACATAATTTTCGTGCACTGCGTCACGCATCCTTTTTCTTTTTTAAGAATTATTCTTCAATTTTTGAATATATAGAACAAGTAAGATTTATTGACAAAGTAAGACACTTGACCAGATTAATACATAAGAAAATTGAGGTATAAACTATTTTCCTTAATTCTGTAATACTAAAGGAAAAATGGTAAAACATGTGAAATTGAAAATACGAAAATGTTCTTTTAAAACAATTACAAAAGAATTTGGAAATAACATAGCATGTAGATATCATTATCATAATAATGAAATCTACAGTACTCATTTGTTATATATATATATATATATTGGGTAGTGAAGCATATATGAAGCTTAGGTATTTCTTCACTCTTTAAATAATGGTGTTAACGGAGCGGACCATTATGCTACTTGACCAAATTGTCTGGACAAATACATACAAAGAACCATTTTAATTTGGTGTAGATTATGATAATTATAGACTAGTCAACAGCCTAAAGTGAGAATTGGGTTGACTAAGATTCTAAGATCATTTGTTTTAAAAAATTTAATTCCACTGGCAAATTTAATTAGATTTGTTGGTGGTTAGATGAATATGACTTTCGTCCATTTTTAGTTTTCTCGAGAGCAAGTATTCAATTATCAAAATTGTGGTTACACCAATTAGTGGGCTATTTTTTATCTTAATAAGATAATTTAAAATTAATGTTTAAAACTTTAATCTGACAAAATTACTACACTTAAACATTTATTTAGTATATTGTTCTAAAGCGACCCACAAAAGCCATAAACTGCTTTTGTATTTTTCCCTTTTAAATTTAAATGTGGGTGAGTCCCATGTGCTTCATGAGGGGCTCGTTGAGAGCGAGCCCATTGCAATGTTTTTATTTATTAAAATAGTAAAGAATAAAAAATTAATTTAATGGAAATAGTAAATTAATTTTAACTTAGAATATTTATAATAATTGTTTTATTTAGTTGAGTTACATTACAATTTTAAAATGTGAAAAACATTGATTTTTTTTAATGGAATAAAAATAGATATGTTACAAATCTTTTTTTTTTTTCTTATTCTCAAATTTCCAAATTGGGTTATATAATGTAAGTAGAGAATTTTTCCATATAATTTATACTTTACAGTATGCACTTGGTGAGGAGATTGCTCGTTAAATAATTCTTACAAAATTATTATAAAACAAGATTTTTTATTGTATATTAGGAATAGCATGGTGTGTAGTGATGTATTAAACAACACATCACAGGCCTTATACCGCAAAAAAAAAAAAAAAAAAGAGAATTTTACCGCACTAGTAGGATATATAGATTTAATGTTTATAATGTTTTGATGGAAATTGAAGTAGTTTTAGCATGTATGCATATATTATTTAAAGTATGAGGGAAAGTCAAACGTAATTTTATTAATTTATAGGATTTTAGAATTTTTTATAATAGCAAAAGTGGAAGCAATTTTATATAGCGAAAAGATACCTTATGCTGGATGGTTGGTTTTCTTCTAATGATTTTATTGTCTTTATTTATTTTTTTTCAATTTCGCATAAATCATTTTATACATTTTTTAAAATTTATTATGCTTTGTTTATATCATAATATATTATTAAATTTAATTTTTTTGTTAATATTTGTAAATCATGTTAATTTAAAATATATTAGTATATAACAAAACAGACTTTTTAAAAAAAAATTTAGTAGAGTGCGTGGCTAAATAATAAACTAGCATTAGTAATTGGAGCTTCAAAGATTACATTTGAAAAACCAGTAATTACAAATTCTGAATGATATTGGGTTTATACTTAAAAAAGAATACAAAAATACATTTGAGAAACTAAAAAGTAATTACCAAACGCATAAAAGTAAGCACAAGACGGTTTGAAATGGAACTTTAAAAAATTGATGTCGCACCAAGGTTGACCATTCATTCTCAGTACAATGGGGCTGGTGAGCTTTGGTACAACTTCCTTGTCCAACCAACCCCAGATGAAAACGACAATTTTCCTTTTGGAAAAAAGGATTTCTTTAAAAAAAATTTAATTATTAAAACATTGTAAAAATATTAAAGTATGTTTACTTTAAAATAATATTTAAAAATGAACTCGATCAACAAACTTTCTAACATATTAAATTAATTATAAATAACTAAGTTAATACAGTTTGGTGATATTAATTTTGACATGTTTATATATTCATATACAATTGATTTGGCAAATTAGTTTTTTGAAAAAAAAAAAACTTCATAATTTTACTAACAAAACAATTACATGCTCATGCTTTTAATTTATTTGTGTAATTTTAATAGACTGGATTTATCTAAAATTTGTTGCTTTTTGTGTGTAGAGATTAAAATTGGTTTTGGACTTTTGATAGTAAGATTGGGACATATTTCAGACATTTTGTAATTTTTTATTGACTAATAAGAAATAACGTTGTGATTCAAACGAAAATAATGTGACGACAATGGGGTTGGACTGAGGCAATCCTTTCTTTTGAGTCAGAGTATTCAACAATGGTGGGATCTGCTTATTAAAGAAAAGGTCGGCTTTGAAGCTAGCAGCAAATCACGTGCTGAAATACGAGTCGTGTTTATAGTGTTTTTATTTTGCTTAATTGGTTGCATTTTTTATTATAGAACTAAAATTATTCAAAATTAAATACATTTTTTTTAACAATTTATAACGCGCTTCAATATAATAAATGACTGCGTAGGAAAATATTATAAATAGAAAAATTACATTTAATGATCATACAACTATGAATATGATATTTCTGTAAGTTTTAAGTGATATATAATGTTAATAAAATATTATTTTGTATATTTTATATTTAAATCATAATAAATATATTAAATATTAATGTGTCAAACATAAACTATTAAATAGTTAAGGTGTGGAATAGAAGTGACTCTTTAAACACTTGTGGTATCTATGCAATCATATACCTGCACGTGCATCTTAAACATTAATATATTAGAGTAAACTGATAATTTAATAATTTCTAAAAAAATTTCCTTAATTTAATCTTTTAAATAGGAAAATTTTTAAATTTGTTATTGAAAGATCAAATATCTCAATTTAGTCATATTATTATTATTTTTCCAATCAAAATAATCCTTATGGAAATTAAGTATGAACTTTGTGATATAAAAATAGTGTTGCTTTTGAGGTTGAAAACATTTAAGCAAAATCATACTATTAGTTAATGGCCATGTGAGAGTCTATTTTTATGTAATAAAATGAGTATTTTAATAAAAAATGTTCGAGGACAAATTTTAAGGAATTTATCTTAGAAACATTAAATTCAAAAGAAAGTAATATTTGAGTGACTAATGTGAGAGGAGAGAAATTTTAAAAATAAAATTATTAATTCATTAAATATATTAAATATACAAATATTTTAACAATTAGATTTATGTATAGTTCCATATATCTTTGCAACTAGGCTTTTCAATTATCATATTATAATTGTATAGGTAATCAATAATAATATAAAAAAATTATATAATTATCTGTAATAATTATACACATATTGTAATATTATTGAAAATATATACTTATTATGTTTTAATGAAAAAATATAATAAAGATATAAAGTAATCTATATAAATCATTTTAATATTTTTATTATTTCATCTTCCATGCTTAATAAAGATCACACAATAATTTTGGATCTTTCATTAATGCTGCTCTTAAAGTGGGTCATTGTGTTCTTTTTATTTTTTCTGGTCTAATATGGGTGAGGGGTCAATCGTAAACTACCACGGTTCACCAACTCACGAAAACGACAAACAAGATAGCGCTATCTTATTGGACGTCTGTAGAAAACGGATTTGGACGTCTGTAGGAAATCCTCAATTTGGATTATGAGATTTTTTTTATTAAAATAAATATTATTTAAAAAAATGTTTATGATAATATATAATTTTTTAATATTTAAAATTTTTTTTATACAAAATGATATCTTATTAAAAAATATAAACTATTTAAAATAATTTGTAATCTATTCATTACATCTTAAGTTTATTTTTATTTATACAAGATAATATTATGATAAAAAAAAATATATGAGCAAGTTTTAATAATTTACAGTCTATTACTTATATCTCATTATTTATTTTTTATTATTAATATATCATTATATATAAAAATGATACAAAATATTCATTTTTTGTGCATTATCATATTTTTTAAGAAAATTTAATATTTTTAAAAATATAATTTTTTTTCAAAAATTTAAAAAATTATCTTTTATGAAAATAAAAAATTTTTTAAAACAATTTAAATCATCAAATAAAATTTGATGATTGAAAATATTTACAGTATTTATAATCTGTTTACCGGAAGAAATTCAAATGCATAGAAAACAACGTAGAAGGTGGGCCCAATGCAAGTATGATATCAAATTGTTGGGCCTACATTTACATGACGTCAGCTAAACGTTCATTTAAGAATTATTTATTGTGTCATCAATATAGTCATCCACCACTTGGCGAATAAAGGCCCATTATACCTACCTAGTTTTATAGTACATCAGGCCCAAGAAATGATTTTCGGCTCCACGCTCGGATAAGCCTACAAGCAACCTGGGCTTCTTGTGGGCTTTCCTCGTTCTTTCCGTCTGGTTCTAACGTGCTAATCTATACAGTTCGATGACTTGTATTATTTTATCAAGCCAGAAAACCGAGCAAGGACGCAAACGGAAAAACGATTTCGTATACGAAGAGTGTTTCCGCTTCGTATAAATCCAGTCTGTCAACCCCTTTAAATTTTCTCACGAGTTCTATCTTCTTTGTTATCTTGAAGAATTTACTCTCATTGTCAAATTTGTTTCTGCGATTTTTCGTCTTTCTTTGAGCGCAAAGCAACAAGATATACATGGGGAAGATGAAGTCCTTCAAGAATGAGTTCTCGTTCGGTGTGTTTTCTATTGCGATATTATTTTCTTTCTTCGTCCAATCTGTAAAATTATCCCGCATTTTTGTCTACGTGTTTGATTAGTCTTGTTTTGACTGCAGATGAACGACTGAAGGAGTCCCATAGTATCGCTTCAAAATACCCGGATCGAGTTCCCGTAGGAATTTGCTTAATTTCATCTGTTTATGTTTAATGTTCAGGGAATTTAATTTATATCTTACTAATGTTTTCTTATTTGGTGCTAGTTGATGATTCTCAGTTTCCCAATTTAATTTTTCTATCCCTTCCCTTCAATTTAGGATTCCTCGTCTGTTCAATTTTCCATTTTCTTTGTGAATCTTGCAAGTTTCTGGCCGCTTGTACTTTTGATTTGTCTAAGCAGGGTGGTAGAGACTGATTGATTTCAAATTTTCCCATACCATTTTCTTGTCTTTCTATTCCTTCGTAATACATCTGACAGCTAGCAGTCTTTGGCGATGTTTGGTGCCAGTAAACTTTCGAAAGCTCAAATATATGCGTTTTTAAAAAGATGAAAGAAAGAAATGAAAATGTTATCTCCGTATGGGCCTAAGCATTCTATAAAATGGAAAACATACATCTGACTTTTTCATGCGATATTAATGGAACCAACTCTCGAGCTGTCTTATGATTTCTGTTTATATATGCCGTGTTGCAGGTCATCATTGAGAAATATTCTAGGACAGACCTGCCAGAATTGGACAAGAAGAAGTAGGTTCTGGCTGTATAGTTGACTTTATATTTTTAAAGGACAATAATTATTCTGATAAAATAGTAACTTGCATTAATATAACAGTCACCCCATTTTGAGTTTCTTCGTAAATTCCTATTGTTCATTTCGGACAGCTCACATCTTTATCATTATGCTTGCGAGTAGATAAAGACATAAAGTTGCTCTTTCAGCGTTATGCTTCCATGCGACTATTCCATTTGTCAATAATAATAGAGTTACATACCAATATTTGATAGTATCATCTGGGATATCATAGAACGTTCTTTTCAGGCATGGATTCTATTATGCTTTTCTGGAGGATTTCTCTCAATCTTTACCTGCTCTTCCATTATTTTGGATTTTTTTTCTTGTTAATTCACATGAAAATCTTTCTTTTCTTGTATTCTAGATTGACGATGATGCATTCAATGAGCTCCTAAATTATAATGACATCAAGTAATTGATGCTGTTTTATTGATAAGTTTTCAGCATCGCCTTGTGCTGAAGGGCCTGATATCTTTGCGCATTTTCTATTGTAGATATTTGGTTCCTCGAGATATGTCTGTTGGGCAGTTCATTCACATTTTGAGTGGCAGGCTACATTTGACTCCTGGGAAAGCTCTGTTTATATTTGTGAAGAACACCTTGCCTCAAACTGGTAAATACACCTTTTTATTGAATCTTTCGAGATGCATTCAGTCTTTTCCTCTTCTTCTATGATGCTAATATGTTATGTCCATGACTCTACAGCAAGCCTTATGGATGCCATCTACAAAGCTTACAAGGATGATGATGGATTTCTTTATATGTGTTACAGCAGTGAGAAAACATTTGGTTAGGTTAGCTTTTTATTGGTCATCCTTGCAAGTATTTGTAATTTACGTTGGTACATAATCAACTTTTATGACTTGACAAGCTACTAAATGTGGTCTAGTGGTGAGGGAGTTTGGGTTGTCTAGTTTTCAAGATATATCTGTGCTGTCATCTACTAAAATACTTGTATGACTGGACACCGGAAACCATCATGTAAATAATTTGTTGTTAATGAAGTGTACATTATAAAATAGCAGAGAACTGCCATACCTTTTCCATATTAGAAGTAGAAGAACGAAGATGCCTGTGTCCCGGCTATAGTGCATATGCAATTATGCAAAAATTAATACTGCTAAGAACTTGGGAAACATACACACCTAAGAAACATACACACCTAATTCTGGTAAGAACTAAGGGCAGTGCATCAGCCACTCCAAGGATTGTAACTTGCGCTTTACTACGAAAGAAGAAATATATGGTTTAATGAAATAGCTTGTGTTTTTGGAAACAAATGTATCGACTCCTGAAATTAAGAGAAAATGGAACTGCATGAAGTGGTGTGTTGATGATTTTGAGCAGTAAGACACGTAAAGGCATGTTCTTGTCTTCATTAATGTCTATTGACATCAAGAGACTTGAGTATTTGTTTCAGCAGTTTAGAAATCCATTTATCTGTTGTAGCATATTGTTGCCCTTCACTTCTTTCTGATAAAATAAGCTTATGTTTAGAGGTTATAATGGCTTCATTGCATTTAGATTCATTTTAATTATGTTGTACATATTTTATTCTCATAATGACTAGATACCTGTATTTATTTCCTAACTGAGAGAATAACCCAATGAAATAAGTTGTATTGATGAAATTCCGAGTCTCGTGTAAACACTATTTTAAGGAGTGTCCCGTTTTTATTTTTCTGTATGAATTCAGCCAATTAAAAAAAAAAAAATTTCAAGTAATTGCAGAATTTATTTTCTGCCAATGCAAAATATCTTACAAAGGGGTAGCTTTGAATGTTACAACTACTAAAACTGAAACAATCCTATCGGGAAGGAAACCAGAAAGGAAAAGAGGAGAGCGTTCAGATCGGAGAGAAGACCCTACCACTCTCCGTCAGTTCAGTATGATTTTTCAGGCCTACACTATGCATGAGAATGCTGCCAAACTCTTTAGGGATTAAAGCTTCTTTGTTAAATAAAACACGTCACAACAGCCAGCCCGATATTACAAAGATGCCCCTTCCATTCTTGACTTGGTGTAACCCAAGCTTATGAGCTTCTGTATCAATAGTTTCTCAGCATCTGCCTAAAAACCCATTAAAGTAGCAAGAACAGAGATTGGTGAATAAGAAACATAATAATTGAATGCTACATAATGCACGAACATATAGCTCTGAACCTCCATATATATTAGCCAATGGCCATGCCAGAGAAAATTAAAAAACAAAAACCAAGCATAATAGATATGTGGTTGCAACATTGTGCCATATGAACAGGTACTGTCAAACACGTTTTATACCAGTAAGCAAAATGGTACAGAACTGGTATCATTCTGGTAGGTAACAGGTGATTCTGGTCAATATGGCATGCAGTATTGGATCCAAACTGAATTCCATTAAGTATTTTTATATATGGTCAAAATTGATCAATGCAAATTAAATAACAAGAAACAGAAAATAACTAGTATGTTTATACTTTCCAAGAATAATTTTTTTTTAGTTTCATATGACGTGGAAAATAAGAAAAATAATATATCCTTAATTACTTGCAAGGATGTTAGTTTCTTTTTTTGATGTTGAAATGAAGCCAAAATATAACTTCTGGCAAAGACCATTATCCTCAATGTTACAAAATAGATAACTTCACTGTGTGTGCACTTTTGTGTGTGTGCGCGTGAGAGAGCGAGCGATCGATCAAACCTCAAGCATGGGACTATTTTTTGGAATGCTGCAAGCCAAAATTATATTGAGACCAGTCTTTAACACTGAAAAATAAACAATGTCAGTTCACAGACCAGGGGAAGAAATTCTGAACCATCAAATATGACTTTAATTACCTAATCGGCGAGCAATACCGGATCCTGTATTATCAGAAGCTCCACCAAGTATGGAAGTCACAGATACCATATTGTTCTGTGTTTATCACAACATGTCAATATCTATAATATAGTGTTATTTTTAATCGAACATAAATAATTATGGAGATGAAAGGCTAAGGGAGAGTAATATTAAACATAAGCTTACAGGAAGAAAAGTACTTACAGGCCAAGTTGGTGCTGCTGCATACATGTGTCCGAATTTGGCAGAGTTGTAACCAATCCACACATAAATCTATAGTAACGATCAAAATCAAGAGAATGACACAAAATTAAAAGCGAGAAGTTGCAATCTAATACAGCAAGCAATGTAAAGGGAACGAAGTCATCAAAAGTGAAAATTCACCAAGACAAGATTTTGTTTGGGAAAGTTGGAAGGAATAAAAATTAGAAACAAAGGTTCTGTAATCCGGTGAGAAGATTGAAGAGCATATAAAGGGAATGGCCATGACGATAATGAATTTTCTAAGCCTAGCAAGATTAACCTATCCAAAACTGGAGATCAAATTAATATATGATATTATAATTTCTCTTGATAACTCAGTTATAACCATATTTAGATTATACGCTTACCTTATCAAACTAACATTCAAATAGAAGGTTGTGGATATCTTTAAATTTTGCATTCCTAGTGAACATTGCAATGAAGAATGGAAAAGTAAGATTTCACAAGGACCTTAAGGCTTAGTTTAGGAAAATGGGAATAAATAAAAATAGGTCATTACCATGTGCAAATACATTTATCTAGTATATTGCAAATTTTGATTCCTCCCATATAATTTTCCTTCCTCTTATGGTTTCCAAAAGGAACCTATAAAGTGTCTGCTGTTCAGTTAGGAGAAAAACTTCCCAGGATTATTAGACATTTTCAGCTTTTCTGTTGGCCTGAAATTCTACCTAGTTTCATATAATGAATCCCACATGCTGCCCCAGTTCTTCCAAAATGAGAAAGCAAAAATTTGACAATTATACCAAATCATAAACAGATGGGAAGTATAATTTCCAATCCACTCATTATTTTGTCCAATTTCAAATGGTTTCCAAATTTTTAGATTTAAATTGCAAATCAGCGAAAGAACCAGACATCGATAGCATATACCCAAAACTAAGCTCTCTCAAAGAAAGAAGTCTAAAAAAATAATCAGCAGAAGAAAAATTTATAAAATTGCACACTCAAAACTATTCCAAACATGCATTAATAAAATGATAAACATTAGATTTAGATAGAGAAATCAGATACCTGTTTGGGGAAGCGAATGATCTGAAAGTGGAAGGTAACATCATTGAGGACTTCTAAAAAGCAAGTGATCTGCAACCCAACATCAACCTCGGCCCCTTGATCTTCTTGGCGAAATTGCGCGTTACTCACAGCATCGTCCCTCAAATTTAACTCTTCAATCTCCTCCCCCAACTCTTTCGAATCCATCCTTGTTGCCTACGTTAAACACCGATTCGAACTCGAACTACAAATAATCAAATAACCCGCCTTTTTTTCCCTTTCGATAAATGCAAAACCCTAATCCCAGAAGGCTGACGACGAGACGTTTCTGGCTCTGAGACAAACGGCCAGTCGTTTTGTGAAAAGAGTGACCAATATAAAGTTATAAAGACATGCGGAGCATTTTCTCCCAATTTTATTGAATGTTAGAAAGATTAAATGGCCTTTTATTCGGCTCTTTCTTTATTCTTATCTTGAAATCAGTTACAAAGTTAGATGCAAGTTCCGGATTCCAAAATCTTGAGCTCGACCATCAAGTTTAGTCCTAAATTTCTCTTTCCTTGATGAACTGCAACTATAGTCCTTAGTCCATCTTAATGTCATGGCTTTCAAAACAGGTTAACTGGGTCCATTGAAATTGGCCAATTTGAATTAATGGGTTAAACAAATTAATCTATTTGGTGGATTAAAATTTTGGAGCCCACATTTAACTAATCAAAAATTTAAAAAAAATCCTGAAGAAATTTTTTGGTCTCTAAAATTCCATAAATATAATGTTAGAATATCGTAAAATATGTTAAGATATTATATTGAATATACCTATAAGGAGTGCTCATTAAATAAAGGTAAAATAATAATTATAAAAATTACTACTAAACCTTAACCCTAACTAGCATCTTATAAATAAGGTTAGACTATTATATAATCATGAACTCATTAAGAGAGAGAGACTTGAGATACTTTGAGTGGAATACCTATGAGTATTTTACAATCGTATTCGAGAGGGGATTTAGTCTGTAAAAACCCAAGATACACTTAATACACTATGGGTATTTCATTCGATCAGTGATCCCAGCCAGAATTCGATAAACTTCCACAATTAGGAGATCTAAGTAAGTCTCCTACTTTAAATCTATGAATGTATTTATATTCATTTATTTCCTTCATTGGTCTCAAAGCTATGAGTTAGTTTTTTGATTATTAGTATATTTTATTGGGATTTAAAATTTTTTTAAGGACCAAATTAATTAGAGTTAAAAAAAAATTTGATTGAATTTTCACGAAAAGTTCCTCCTTCTTCTTCGTTGGGCTATTTTCCCACTGATTTGATTTCATGCTTATCCTTCCTCTCCTTAGTTGCTGCCGATGACAGTGGTCACCGGTAACGCCTTGAAAGTGGGAAGCTATTGGTGGCTACGTCGCCTTTAACCATGACCAAAAAGCTCAACGTTACAAAGCTTGCTACCAGACTATAAGCTTTCTCTTGTTTCTCATATTTGTCACCAGGACACCTCGACACTGGGAAACCGCCAGCCACATGGTCGCCGGCACCTTGTAGCCAGAAACAACCACTTGGCTAGAAAGAGAAGTAAAGAGAGAGAGAGAGTAGTCTCAGTGTTTTCATAGCAGCTGATCCTTCCTCTCCTTATTGCCTTCGGTGACACTCCTTCATTAGGCGGTGCTCGCAATTGCCGGCAATGTGGTTGCCAGCACCTCCTGAGCACTTGAAAGTTAAAAAAAAAAAAATTTCTGCAACATCTATCTGCGTCGCGTGAGAAAGAGGTAGAGAGAGAGAGCGACTCTCTTGCCTTGTCGCCAGCGGCAATGGCCACTAAGCCGGAACCATTTGCCAACGACTAATAACAGAGGTAGGGAAAAGGAGGAAGAAGGTTGAAGGAGGAAGGAGAATGTGCTATAGAGTTTTTTTTTTTTTAATTTTAAAAAAATTTCAAAAATTGGAAAATTCAAAATAAAATAAATTTTTGGAAACCCTAAATTTTTTTGGAAACCCTAAAACTTTTAAGTAAATGAGCTTAGGGTTTGATCTGGGCTTATTGGCTAAATTTTTTTGTTTTGGGCCTTTAAAAATTTTGGAGAAGATTTAGGCCTTAAGAGTTAGGTCTTATTCTTTTAATTGAGCATGTAGTCCATCCAAAATAATAATTAGAGGCCTAATTATTAAATCTCTAATTGATAAACATCTAGATATGTTCAAAAATATTAATTATGTATTTATATTTTAGCCCCAAATAAATGAAATTAATTTTTTGTGAAAAATTAATTTTTTATATATCCCAATAAATTTTCAATTAAGTAATATGTGATTACTTATTATTATGTTAATTAGTTTAACATTTTTTTTGTCAATTTTCTTCCAGTAGAAAATTTAGACATATAATGTTAATTATCTTAACATTATGCATTTAAATATGTTAATTAATTTAACATGTTTATTAATGAATGTTAATTAATTTAACATTATATAATTGATTTATTAATGTGTCAATTAGTTTAACACGTTAGTTAACAAATGTTAATTTGTTTAGCATTTGAAAAATCATAATCTACAATTTGTTTGTAGCATGATTAGGACACTTAGTTTTTTTTTTTTTTTTTATTTCGTTGATTTACACCTTGCATACGACCTTGGGACAATGATTAACACTTCGTACTCTTTCGACTCTGGGTTATGCATGGGTTAATCATACAATACTTAGTGTTATAATTTGTAAGCATGATGAACATTAAATCTTGCGTGGTTTTTAATTATTTGATCATGATTAAAGTCTGTCTTTCTTTTTATGTAAAGAATGACTACATTTTCAAAAGTATTGTTGCTGAGCTCAACAAGGAGTTGAAGCTAAATGGCGACAATTATGAGATCTGGAGTAGGAAAGTCTAGTATCTCTTGGAAGAGTAAGAGGCTCTTGAGGATCTCAATAATGCTATGTAAGAGCCAAAAGCTGGAAACATGACCTAGCATAGGCAGGATCGTGAAGCTTATGACGCTTGGAAGAAAAAGAACTCCACTACTCGCATTACGTTGTTGAACACTATAGATGATGACATCCTAATGGAGTTCAAGGACCACTAAAACACTATGAGGCTTTGGAATGCTTTGAGAACGAGGTTTGGAACTGCGTTCGTATCCAGATTGCGTTCTTTGATGATTAAATTTGACTCATATAAAAAAAGCCCAGAACATTCAATGAGGAAACATCTGAGGCTGATGTCAAATATGATCGTTGAGTTAAAAGATATTGGAAATGTCTCAACAGACAAACAACAGATCCAAGCTGTCATTCACTTTTTGCCTAGTTTGTGGGAGTATATGAAGATGTATCTCACTCACAATGATAGAATCACGACTCTAGAAGATGTCTGGAGACACTTCAAACTTGAGGAAGAAAGGCTTGAATCAGCTAAGCCGATACTTGAGTTGCACATGGCAACTTCAGGTGAAAGACATGGTTTAAAGAGAAAGAGCTGGGGAAAGAACAAAGAACCAACTCAACCTAAGAAAAAGCCAAAGACTAATCAACAAGACAAAAAGAAGCAGCGAAAGGTGAATACAACAAAAGTTAAGTACTTCAATTGCCAAAAGAAGGGACACTATGCAAGTGATTGCCCTAAGCCTTTCAAAACGGTAACCTATACTGCTTATGCTAGTGAACTTTGTGTTTCTAGCTCAACTATGCTTACTAAATCTTGTCCAGTATGGATTGTAAACTCAGGAGCCACGGACCACATAGCGTGTGATTGTGATGCCTTTGTTGACTTTCAGCGAGTTCCTTATGGAGTATTTTAGATATATATGGGCAACAACACTAAGGTTGTTATCAAAGGGATTGGAACATACAAGTTAGTCCTGCGTAGTGGTATGCGCCTCAAATTTGTTAGAATGTAATTTCAGTTTTGGTTTTACTTAGGCTAGGCTATAATTTGTATTTCCATGACAATTATGTTAAATTGAGTAATGACTCAGTTTTTTATGGTTTGGTTATGTAACCGAAGGTTTTATTTCTATGGATTGGGATGACGAATCTTACGTTAATAATAATGTTAGCTTTTCCATATTTGCTTCTACACATGATTATGATCACAATTTAAATATATGGCGTGCTAGACTTGGTCATATTGGCCAACAGAGAATACAACGGTTAGCAAAAGAGGGTTTGCTTCTCAGTATTGAACGAGTAGATTTATCTACTTGTGAATCTTGTCTAGTAGGAAAATCTGCAAGAAAACTCTTCGGTAAAGCAACCAGAGTTGATTTTCCACTGCAGTTAGTTCATTCTGACATATGTAGCCTACGAATGTTAGGGCCCGACACGGAGCGAATTATTTCATCACATTCATTAATGGTTATACTCGTTTTAGTTATGTCTATTTAATTTCTCATAAGTCAGAAGCATTGAACTGCTTCAAAAACTATATGAACTTAGTTGAAAATCAATTAGATAAGAAGATTAAGGCTTTTGAAACCGATCGAGGCTAAGAATATTTGTCGGTTCAATTCAATGAATTATGTGATGAGAAAAGAATATTTTATCAGTTGACTATTCCAAGTACTCCTCAACAAAATGGTGTTACAGAAAGAAGGAATAGAACACTCCTTGAGATGGTTAGGTCCATGATGACACAGGCTAATTTGCCAATCACCTATTGGGGTGATGCATTGATGTTTATAGCCTACGTACTTAATCGTGTGCTTACAAAATTAGTTACAACCACTCCATATAAGTTATAGACTAGGCAAAAGCCTGACCTAAGTATTATGAAACCTTGGGGATGTGCTACTAATACACATGATTTCTCTTATAAGTATGGGAAATTGGGCCCGAGAGGAAAGAAAAGTATCTTTATTAGATACTCAAAAACCTTAAAAGGTTATGTGTTTATAAGTCAGCAAGACTGTGGGAGCATGACTGAATTCAAATATAGAGATGTCACATTCTTAGAGAATGAATATCCTAAGAAGGGTGAGGTAGGTCAAGACCTATCCTTATTTGAGATAGAGGATCCGAACGCACTAGGACCACTTCATTTGAGTGAGAGAATTATAACAGATGATGAATTAGTTTCTCATCAACAACCTTCTTCATCATTTGATGTGAATGAAAGTGTTCATGAGCCAATTTCTCTAAGTGAGAGTGACAAAATGGATCTCATTCCAAGTGGGAGTGAGACCAATATTCTAGATTTGAGTAGGAGCAATATTGATCTAAATGGAAACAATGAAACAAGATTCAATGAATCACAACTGAGACGTGATTCACATAAAAAAACTCTTCACCGACGATATGAGATTAAAGGTCGTGAACTTTTTGCAATGCTTTTGCAAAATGAAGATAAGTCGAGAAATTTGAAAGAGGCTCTCTTATCCCCTTCTAAGGATAAATGGATTAAATCTATGGCAGAGGAAATGGAGTCAATAATGTTTGGGAACTTGTTGATCTTCCAAGGGGATGCAAGGCTATTGGGAATAAGTGGGTTCTTAAAATCAAGAAAAGAGTCGATGACACAATTGAAAAATTTTAAGCTTAACTAGTAGCAAAGAGGTATACACTGTAGAAAGGAATTAACTATAAGGAGACTTTTTCTCCTGCTATACGATTTACCTATGTTCGCTTACTTCTAGTTATAGTGGCTTGTCTAGATCTTGAATTACATCAGATGGACGTAAAGATTGCCTTTTTCAATGGAGAATTAAATGAAAAGATTTATATGGAACAACCTGAGGGTTTCATTAAAGAGGGTCAAGAAGAAAAAGTTTGTAGACTTTTAAAGTCTATTTATAGCCTTAAACAATCATCAAGATAGTGGTATATTTGTTTTCACAATGCAGTCATTTCTAGTGGTTTCACTATGATGAGTGAAGACAACTGTGTATATACTAAAAGATCTAAGGACAAGTATGTGATTATGACATTATATGTTGATGACATACTCATATCTGGAAATGATATGGAACTGATCAACAAGGTAAAGACCTAGTTGTCATCTCACTTTGAGGTGAAAGATATGGGTGAAGCTGCATACATTATTAGAGTTAAGATTTCAAGAAATCGTTATAAGAAACTCTTGTATCTCTCATAAGAGAATTACATTAAAAAAGTATTGGAACGTTTTAGTATGGAAAGTTGTAACCCTGCTGACACTCCTATCAGCACAAGTCAAACCTTAAGTGCCGAAATACGTTTTAAAACTGCCATGGAAAGAGAGTGTATGAGCTGAACTCCATAAAGGATTGTGATCGGTTATCTAATGCATGCTATGATGTGTATTAGACCTGATATCTGTCAAGAGTTAGTTTAGTGAGTAGATATCAAACTGGCCCAGGTCCTAAACATTGAGAAGCTGTAAAAAGGATTTTAAGATATTTGAAGGAGACTGCTGATTATGCGCTCTACTATCAAGGCAGCAGAGATCTAGGATTGGAAGGATACACTGATGTTGATCATGGAGGAGACTTAGATGAGCAAAAGTCTACCTTAGGATATGTTTTCTTACTCAGTGATGGCACCATATCATGGAGTAGTAAGAAACAATCCTGTGTATCCTTATCCACGATGGAGGCAGAGTTCGTGACCTTATCTTCAATAGCCCAGGAGGCTATTTAGTTGAAGAGGTTCTTGGATCAATTATTGTGCAAAGCAAAAAACACTGAACTAGTGTTAGTGTACTGTGACAGTGAGGCTACAATTGCATACACAAAGGATCCAAAGTACTATTGCAAAATTAAACACATAGATATCAAGTATTACTATGTGAAGGACATGGTTGCAAGTAAGACTGTGAATGTGAAGTATGTGTCTACGCATGAGATGCTAGTAGATCTGCTGACTAAGTTTATTTCTAGAGACGTGTTTGTAAGACACGTTAGGTCTTTAGGATTGTTTAGAATTTAGCATACTTCATTTGTATTTTTAATTTTTCCCATTATTCACAGACAAAGATGTTTTGATGTTCTTTAATAATCAATAAAGTTTGATTTCCATGTTTACGTATCTCTATTTGAATGTTGTGTACATTTTTATTTATTATTGAGTATGTCGGGTAAACAAAAAAGTTAGCCTTCTCACACAGGTAACTACCTCAGTGTCTTTGTGACATTAGAGATGAGACAATGTTTTAAGAGAAATTATCAGGAGGATAATTTGAGAGCAATTATACTTGAAATCTTATAAGTCGCTTGATTGATGACATAGGGTCATTAAAATTGATTTGATGAAATAAGTTCATTATTTCTAGTTTACATTAATTGCCAGATGTGAGTTCAAGACATTGTGTAGATCTAGGAACTCAATTTTAGACTTGTGGTGCCTAAAATATGATATGTACAACATTATTTGTGAAATAGACATATACTCTATGGGAAAAGGAGGAATGCTGTAGCACATGTTTCATACCATGTGTGCAAATGCCGACCATATGGGTTAACATGAGTGCGATTTCAACTTATGATTGTGTGAGACCCTTGAGCCTTTATGCTAACTTTATATTTGTATCTTTGGACTCTAATCAAGTACTTGAGATGCAGCTTGGTGTTTGCTATCTTAGCATGTTGCCTAATGACTATGCATAATGATTCAATCTGGTAGGACATGTCTAGAAAAGTGAACTAAGTCTGTGTTGATAGGATTGTGTAAAAAGGAAGATCATAAAGAGAATCTTATTATTATGTATTCACCGGTATACCAGTTATGACTTGTGTGTCATGATTGTGAATACAAGATATTATGATAGATGAGATCATTAAGAGATATCTGAATGTGATTCTTATGATCTGGGGCGCATGCATACTTTATGATCTATGTGCAGGTGCATTTTAGATGAGAGGCTATATATTCGTAACTGATATGTAGCATTAATGCTCTTATAGTATGTTGGTCACACAACCTACTTTCCTTATATGAACAACTACAGATTATAAAGAGAAAGTGTTTTCTTGATTTACTAAGAGAATGTTTCTTGGGTTTAGAGCATATGAGCACTCTTATTATGTGTGAGTGGGAGATGTTAGAATATTGTATAATATTTAGGGTTTAAATTTATTAAGATATTATACTGAGTCCACCCATAAGGGATGCTCATTAAATAATAGTAAAATAGTAATTATAAGAATTACTATTAAACCCTATCCCTAGTTAGCCTATTATAAATATGGCTATACTATTATATGATCATGAACTCATTAAGAGAAAGACTTAAGATGCTCTGAGTGGAATACTTGCAAGTATTTTGCAGTTGCATTCGAGAGATGATTTAGGCTATGAAAACTCGAGATATACTCAATACAATGTGAATATTTCATCTAATCAGTGATTCTAACTAGAGCTCGATAAGCTTATGCAATTAGGAGATTTATGTAAGTCTCATACTCTGAATCTATGAATGTATTTATGTTCATTTATTCCCTTCACATGAAAACAACATACACAGATGCACAAAACTAAAAACGAAAGGGACCAATGACAAATCAAACCCTAAATCTGATCGAACCAAAGGCGGAAAAGAATAAAAGCACTTCGAAACCAAGGGCCAACAATGATACTAATGAGAGCTGATCGGTGCCACGGAGAGACCTTCCTTTGGAGTGGAGATCAAGCATTGCTGGTGACAATATGCAAGAAGAGAAAAAGCTGATAGACGATAGTGACTTCATGTTTTTATGAACAGCGTGAACAACCGAGTAGATTAGTGAAGCTTAAACCAATGAAAGTGAGGACTGAGACGGGACGATGTCATGAACGAGCAGTACGAACGGCAAAGACGATGGGTCGATGGCTGAGCTGAGGCTTTAGGGTAAGGATTGAGGGGCAACAACTGGAGAAGTAAAGCTGAGTTGAGAGTCGAGAACGAATGAGAGAGATTGAGATGGATGGTTGCTTAGCAAGAAGAGATGGTCGAGAGAGTTGAAATGCGACTTCATTCTTCAGAAATCAAAGTTAGGATTTTTTTATTTTAATTTTTTTTGAATTTAATACTTTAAATTTTAAACTTTAAGCCTATTCAATCAGGATTCTAGTAGATCTTGTCTTAATACATACTTCAACCTTAAATGATAATCTCCCATTTCTTTTCAATGTAAAAAATTAAACCAAAAAAAGAAAAAGATGAGTATATAAGATAGGTAGAATAATAGGTTTGTATAATATCATATGCTTTTTTGTGGTATGTTAACCCCTTCTCTTCTTCATTTGGCAGTTTTGTTATTTATGTCCTCCCTATCTCGCTCGAGCTTAATCGTAGGAGGCAAGGGAAACCATAAATTTGGTTTTTGACGGGTTCAGAATTTTCATAATTCTAACTCAAATATTTGATAAATTTTTTTGTTTTTTATTATTATTATTATTTATTCATATTTAAAATTAATTTATAATTAATTGAAAAAAGTTAATAATATGCATCGTATAAAATAAAATTTATTTTATATATGTTTTATACTATTAGTATTGTACAAATAATTATGACTAGATATGTCACAATTAAATATTAACTTTTATTTTAATACCATATATATATGTATATTGGATTTAGATTTTCTTTTTCTTTTAAGAAATATCATCTTAATCATTCACATTTTCAACCTTTTTCAATTTGGTCATCTATATTTGTTATGTCTTAAAATGGTCTTTTATACTTTCAAACTAATTGATTTGCCTGCATGTTGTGCAGATGTTTGAGAAAATTTATGTAATTTGTTATACGCCTATGTATTGTAAAAGAATGGTAATTGCAAGTGTAAGTAGAAAATTGAATTAATTAATCTATTATCATTTGACGTGTCGTGATTTTGAATTCAAGAAAATGAAGAGAATTGAATTTAATAATTACTTATATAATAAAATTAATACACATCAAATTACAATAAAGTAGTAGTTTTCCTTTGAAACTTATGAGAAAATGTTAGAATATATATTGTAGCATGGCAAAATAAATCATGTGCTAAATATGTAAATATTATATTATGGAAGTAATTATTTTATTAGATAATGCCATAAATTTTATTCTTGTTTGATAATTTCTTTTTTATTTGTTACTATTCATTGTTTTAAAAATATACTTTTCTTTCAACCATTATTTTAATAGTTTTTTTTTTTGAATTTTTGAACTAATTAATTTTGTTAATTAACAATATCTTTCATATATGTACTTCTTGTTTTAACATATACAATCTTACTGTACTTAATACTTAACGAATAGTTTGCCAAAAGTTAAGTCTTCCAAGTACAACCAAATTGAAAATTTCTATTTAAGCTTGTTTGTTGTGTTCAAGTTTACATGCTGAATGATCTTGATAATAGGTTGACTATAAATTTAAAGTGTGAAAATCTTAAAATTAAATATTATAAGTTTGATTTCTTTAGCCGCTACACTTTTAAAAAAGAGACAATCTCCGCAAAAATAAAAAAGAATTTTAGGGAAAAAGAGTATTATTTCATAAATAATCGCTATAAGATTATTCAATATATTCATGACAATGTAGAAACCTTTATAACACAACATAAAAAATGCACCTAATTATTTTTATTATTTTTTCTTGTAGCAAAAACCTATAGTACAGAATTGGACATTTTAAATTATGAAAGACAGAGACGAAGAGGAAAAATTAAAAGAAATTATATATATTTTTTCTAATTTTGGAGGGGACTTTAACTTTTGTTTATGAAGGTGAAAAAAGGGTCTGTCGTAGTTAGTCTAATATGAAGCCCATCTAATTAAGGAGAAAAAAATTTGAGCGTCATAAATAAAAGTTTAATTGACCTAAAAATAAAAAATAAGCCCATGGCAGTCCAGGGTACATGGAATCCATAAAATATATTAATCAAAATCCAGATAGCTTTCAAGTCTGGAGATAATCATGTTTAAATATATAGATCATCATCATCAGATTGTATTATTTATAACTAATGAGAAAAAGAATGACCAAATACGATGACAAACCATTTTAGTATGGATTAAATAAAAAAGGATGTAATATAGTATTATACAGAGCTTGAACGATAAGTTCATTATTAATACAAATTCCTAATGGTTGAAATTTGAAGCAGCAAATTTATATCATTGAAAAGATTATGTCTAAAATGGTTATAATAATATTCATATAAGTTACATACGGAATTATGCTATACGTATTTTATTTCTTTTCCCTTTATTGTTGTGTAATTTAATGAAAACATCACAAGCTACAAAACATCCACTATCCTCTTAAAATTTAATATATTTACATTACGGTATGCGATCATTGTATGACATAGTTCAACTTATTAATATAAGAGAATGAGAAATTAAGATATAAGGAGAAGAAGAAGAAGAAGAAGAAGTAAACATATGAATGATCTTATATGCATGCCATGAAATTAAGATATTGCAATAACAATGTGGTTAAATTGTAAACCAATAGTATAAGATCACCAACATGCATCTATTATATATTCAATTAAAGTTGTTAAATAAAGAAATAAAACTATAGCCAATAGAGATATGGAAACATGTTCATCAAGTATGATCATCTTAGCATAGAATTGATCATCTTCATTGTGCATATTATATATATTTCACATCCTTACAATGCATGCTTTGATGAACCAATCATCTCAAGTGTGATTGAGATCTTGTATACAACTATAATCCATAATATAAGAATTAGTGAGTTGTTTGAGGAATGGATAAATGTTGCAATGGGTGATGTATCCTTTTATAGGATACAAAAGAATGGAAGTTCATGCATATGTGGAGATTGTCTAATAAATAATTATTTTAATGAGTGATAATTGCTTTGATATCTATAAAGAAATTTTATTAAATTAATTAATTCACATGAATGAACATGAGACTTTTGGAATTTTTAAGTAAGTATACATTTATATAGATATGACTGAATTACATTTATTTAAAATACTTATAGTTTAGTAGATTGAAATGAACTTATTGTTTATAGATTTTGCTAAAGAGTATTTAACTCATAAAATTTGTTTTGTTGTCTTAGCATTTGTGGGGCGAGATGAAGTGGCTGAGAATGGGGTATAATTAACATGATGGGAACTTACCAAATTGCACTGGTTGCACATAGTTTGAATAAACTAGTTTATAAGCTAGTTACAAGGTATGTTAACATTATATGCATGGAAAAAGAACAACCCTTGATAAAATATATAACTGAGTTCATGTATATCTTATTGTTCCCACCATACTGCCCTATGGTTCCCACCTTCCACTTCTATTTTAGACTACTATTAAAGCTTGACTCAAACTACAATGCCACTTGGTTTAAGCTAATGAGACTCAATGATCTAAATCAACTATTTGATTGAAGAAAATTCATTTAATTTCTTTGCTTGAAATTACCAATAAGGAAATCATAAAGATGATAAATGGAAATGGTAAATGTAATGAGAGTGAGAAACATGCACAAGAAGAGAAGAAAAATAATAACATACATATGATGTATTTGTATAATTATCCATTAATTAATGCTATAAAATAATTGGATTATCATTTTTTGATTGTTGGTTAGTATGTATAAATCATGAATTATATGGCCAAAATGAGATGGGAACACAAAAACATTACAACTCTTCATTTTTCAAAACATATTACATGTTGGTGATGAAAACCATATAGACCAAAAAAAAAGAAAAGAAAAGAACTCAATGTTGCCAGAAAAATGAACTAATACATGCCAAAAAAAAAAAAAAAAAAGATTAACTCAAGTCATGAATTATTTGGTTGTTTCTTGGAATATTGAACTTGACATTAATTCATGGACACATAAAACAACGACTTTTGACTATTGACTCCTGATCATTATATAACAGTTGTTAAATATAACACTAAAATTAATGAAAATAATTATGTTAAAGGCAGTTGAAAAGTCATTTTACAATGAGCTAAGGGTTTAATCAATCGAAACTTGTCACTCAAATGGAGCTCCCACATTTATAGAAACCTACTTTACTTATATATATATATTAAGAAAATTGGTCATCTCCAACTTAGCTTTTGATAGATAGATAGACTAAATTTCTTAATATTGGAAAGTGCAAAGATATTTTTTTGAAATAGGATAAATATAACCGACTAAATTGAGACAAGGTTAAAATATTATGGACAAAAATTATATTTTTCTCTTCTTAATAGTGTTTTTGTTATGTTGAACCGCTTAAGTGTTAAGACTATATTTGAGAATTTAGGCGAGATGGAATAAAATGGCTAATAATAGAAGGAAGTGGAGTAACAAAAAGTAGAATGACAAAATGTGTGCCACCTTATTGTTTAAAAGTTTAATGAAGAAAAAGATGATGATCATTAATGGAATAGAATAGTTTTTATATTACTTTTACAATATTACCCTTATTACTAGAATATTATTATAGGAAGATTTTAGCCCAAGAGAATGTCATAATAATTATACCATTAAGTCACTCCATTTTATCATTGAATAATAATTTAAAAAAAATTAGAGTTTTAGATAACAAATAAAATGCTTGAAATCCCTTCTTTACTATTCTATTTTATATCAAAATTAACTTTTAAATATGCTTGTTATAAATTATTTGATTGTGTGAATGTCCATAAACCTCAAAGAGTAACCCTTTGGATTCATATTCCAATAACCCCCAAATTATTGTCAATTATGTAAATTAATTTTTAATTTTGTCAATGTAGTCTATAAGTCTACCTTTATCGACTTAAAAATAGGAATCTGTATTAAGGATAATGTACCAAGAAGTGAATGAGAATACTTCTCCAGCTATCTTCTCAATTTCCTCTCTTATTTTCTTTTATATTTTCCATTCTCTTATTCTTTCTGATGTTTCTTTTTTCGTTTTATAATACGTTATCAGCATAAATTTGCTTAAAGTTTTTAGTTCAAATTAAATTTGTTCCATTCTCATTTGATTTAAGGTAATCTTTTTATGCCTATTATTTTATTAAGATATTATATTATTGAAATAATCTTATAATAATTAATTTTATTTTAGTATTTAGTTTCATAAATATTATGTATTATACATGTTCACAAAGAAATTTTTTAATGATCAAGTTTCTAAATATATACATGGTCATGCATCCATTTGATAATATTTATTGGAAAATTATTGAAAATTTTTTTGGTGGAATGTCAATCCATTAGAACTTTCTTGTTATTACAACAAGATAAGAAGGTAATAATTTTTTGTTTCGCTTTATATTATTTATAGACTCAATGTTTATCTATGTCTATAATATGATTATTACTTTGATATTAGAGAAGCCTTAGAAATCAAAAGGCTTTGCATGATTGGATGGTCAAATGTCACACTATTGTTGGCTATTTTATAGTCAACAATTTCATATTCAAATGAATATTGCTCATAGATAATTGTGTGTCATATTTTTATTAATTGAAAGAAAGCTTAGTGGCTATAAAATTTTGTTTATATAATAACATTGAAGGCTATATGCTTCATACCACCAAATAATATTGAAAACTCTTCATTTCAATATGTTTATGGGTAAATTATTGACTAGTTATGATTCATAAGCTAAATGGGTGTTAAAGATAATAATCACCCACCATGGATATTAATATAGCATAAAATTATTTTATGACTACTGATTACAATTTACGATATAACTAAAAGTCATATGAAATAGCCAAAAGTCATTTTAAAGCCTAGAAGGCTACAAAAAATTTCATAGAGATGTTGTTATTGTAATATATCTTATGATGACACTTTATGTAGTTCATGATAATTTTATCTTATACTTCCCACATGTTATTCGTATTATTATTTATTCATAAATAATTAATTAGTTGTAAGAAGTTTTTATGATCATAAAAGAAAATATCGATTACAACTTCTTATTCACCTATAATAAATATTTATATATAAGACTTAAAGAAAGTATCTTAGTTGCATGTTTATGAAACTTGTAATAAGAAAAAGTGTGTTGTTATTACTTATTTATAAGTCATTTTTTTTTATTTTTAATATCAGATATGTTTAAGAGAAGGTGGGCAATATGGAAAAAAATTTGATTTACCAAAATAATGATACATTTATTGGATTTATTTATATATATATATATTTATACAATATTGCATAGTTTGGTATGCATATTTTCTGTAGTAAATAATGTATTATAATATGAGGCTATCCATTATTTGCACTACACCACTTTGCTAAAGTAAATTGGTTTATAAGTTTTTGTTTGCATATTCTATATAGTGAATATGCATGTAATAAGCAAGAGTGAAGGAATTTGTATTTCCCATAAATATTTAAGCAAATTTTATTGAATATTATATATCATACTTTGACATTTTCCCAAAGAAATTGTTAGTATTTCATAATATTTGACTATTGATGACAACATAGAGACAAATTGTCTTATTTTTTGCCTGAAGTGGAACATCAAGAAATATTGAAGAAATTTCACAAAATTATGAAAAGCTATCACAATATGTATATATAAGCATGATGACACAACTATTGTGTGTTAAATTTATTGATGTTTGTGTAACACCTTTCGAAGGATGGAAAGAAAATTATGATAGCCAAATTAAAATTGTAATATATGACATTACAATAGAATGTTATTATACCAATAATGATGAGATTTTATGTTTCCAAGATAGGAATGATCTACCCATGTATTATTTAATTGTTTAAAAAATGAAGGGAGAAATTATCATTATGCTTAAAATAGATTTTAATAATCCAATAATTATCATCCATCAAGTGTTATAAAATAAAAATATTGCAAAATATATAAAGCTTGTGAACAACAATTATGTTTCAATTTGGACTCAAATGAAATATGTTAGGAGCTTTATTGCATAATAATTTGTAATGAAAAACATGGATGATGATATTGAAAAGGATATAGATCTTCCCCCAATAATGATATCACACAAATTTGATAAAATTACATGAGAAAGTGAACAAGAAGTTCACAAATATCTTGACATGATTGGTTAGACCATCCTGAATCAATAATGCGAAAGAAATTGAAAATTCATATGAAATTTTACCAAAGAGCCTCAAGATTCTTTATTTAATGAATACTTACATATTAATTGTTCTTAGGACAAATTGGTCATGAGACCATCACCATAAAGTTATAATTATATCTCTTGTATCTTTGAAATATATTCAATTGATAAATGAGCTCGTTCATTCAATATTGACAATTAAAATATTCTTAATATATGCATTTTTAAAATGGTTATAACATTGTTATCAACATGCAACTTAAAGTTTGCAAGATTAAACATGTGCTCAATTTCCAAATTATACAATAAAAAACTTTTCGTTAACAATCTTGATAAAGTTATATCCTAAATTTGATGATTAAAAGTTTATTGGGATGCTAGTTAAAAAAATCTAAATTGCCCAGGTTTTCACTCTAATATAGTCTAATAGGATATTTATTTGATACCTTTAGTTATTCATTTTGACCAATTCTTATATAAAAACAAAACTCTATAATTATTTTGATAGCATACCATATGCATCAAACCAACAAGTTATATTTGAAAGATCTCCATTATAAAATTGAGTTTTTAAGTTATGTGCCAAAATATTACCCATATAAGAATTTTTGAATGTGCAATTGATAAGTTTGTTTGCCCACCACATTGCACAAAGATGGGTACTCATTTGATATTAAAAATGTTAGAATGAAACTTTGAAGGAGATACATTTGTGGCTTTGTTTGACCATTATTATATGGTTATCTAAAAATCAGAGGGCAAAAATAGACAGTTGAAGAAAAATATTATGTAGCATGCATTATTATTTTGTTTTATGATCCTTGCATATTAAAAGTGAATATTAAAATGTTCGTTGAAAAGTATAGCAAATAATTTGCTAGAGACATCGTTAAGTCTAACAGGGAGCTGAAATTACTTATCAATTGCAAATATGCTAATTATATTGATTAGAAGTTTCATGAAAAAATTTTGAAAAATGAAAAATAAGCATATAATTAAGATGATCAGATCATGAAGGTAGGTACTTTTAAAGATACCTTGACATAACTATATGACTAGAAGAGATTCAAGTATCTAAAAATAGTTACGAGGAGAGATCTTAGTAAGTTATGTCATTACATGAAAACAATAAAACTTGGAAAGAAATAGTTGTTGATAACAATACTATGGAATGGAGTGAGGATTATGAATTATTAGAAGTATTGATGCGGAAATACTTGGCCAAAATTAAAAGACACAATGATATTGACATGTGAGAGTCATTTGAACTTGCATTCCAAGCATATGAAGATGTATAGCCCGTGAGGTACAAATGATATTATGTAAAAATACAATGAGAATGATATATCATGAATTATTACACAAAGTTTTTCACAAAACCTAACACTTAGTAATGGGAATGTATTATTTTGTGGTGGATGTAGTTATTTAGTCAGTACATGAATTACATATGTGTGTTTACAAATATGATCACAAGTTATTTATAAGAGTTATTTTATAATATTATGTAGATGAAAATCCTTGAATCATTTGATATGCCTAAAACATAAAATTCAAGCTTTTGGTATACTTATTAAAAGGTATTTGTAGATAGAAAAAGTAAATTTTTTCAAAGAAAATCATAAATGATTGCATTTGGCATTGTTTCTAAAAGAAACTTGGAAACTAAATATATATCATTGTATATTAATTGGTGGAATTTTGGAAGAATTTTTAAGGGCAATATATAATTTGTAATGAAAATTTAGAGAAAATAATATTATGTGATGAAATTCCATTTCATCAATTGAAAAACAACTTTATATAAATAAAGTATATCTATTGAGTACCCCAATGCTTGAAAGATTGTTTGATATATATTAAGATCCATTCCAATCTTACAAAGATGATGAATAACTTCTTGATTATCAAATACCATAACTTCGTGCTATAAGACTATAATATTTCTTGCTAACAATGCACAACCAAATATAGCATTTTCTATATGTTTTAACAAGATTTAGTTCCTTTCCAACCTGAAAATATTAGAATGAAATTAAGCATATATTGTGATATATTTGAAGAATTGTTGATATTGATTTATTTTACTCAAATTATTTAGACCTTACTATTTGTCTATGCAAATGTAGATAGTTGTCATATATAGATAAAGCTTGATTCAATAAGTTACTTTAATGTATAGGGATATAGCTATATCATGAAACTCTAAAAAACAAATTTTAGCTACTTTTTTATATCATGTTGAATTGATTACAGTACATAAGATAATTTGAATATGAGATTTGTTTAAGTCAGTGACCTAAGATATCCACAAGATGTCTAGTTTTAGTTTAGATAAAAGTTTCCAACAACATTATATAAAGATAATGCAATATCCAAATGTCAACTATAAGGACAATACATTGAAAGAGATATAACAACAAATTTCAACAAAATTTTTATTTCTCACTATCTTCAAAAGAACGAGTATGTGTGACATATTCATGCATATGACAATCTAGTATATTTGTTTACTAAGACATTACAAACAACCATATTTGAGAAGTTAATCAACATATTGGGAAGCTTTGATTAAGAAATAATAAATGATGTTGTCATTAAAGGGAATAAAAGACATATTATACTTTTTTATCTTAATCAAGGTTTTGTTTCACTAAGTTTTCCTTAACAATGTCTTTTAACGGGACAACTTACAATAAGCATTATAAATATTATGTATTATTTTTCCTTCATATGTTTTTATCCCATTTGGTTTATCCTAGTAAGATTTTAATGAAATACATTATTTGTTCATGAAGATCCAAGAGAGTGTTATAAGTCATTTAATTGTGTGGATGTCCATGAATATCAAAAAGTTACATTTTAGATTTATGTTCCCAATAATCCATAGATTATTGCCAATTATATAGATTAATTTTTAATTATGTCAATGTAACATATATGTTTATTTTTATAGACTAAAAACTTATAAATAGAACTATATATATATATATATATATTAAAGATGATATATCAAATGAATGAGAATACTCCACCCTTTTTTTTTCTTAATTTACTCTCTGATTCTCTTTTATATTTTCCTTACTCTTATTCTTTAAGTGATTTTGTATTGATTTTACATCAATGCATTCATTTTGCACATTCTATTCCTTACCATTTTACTATCCTTCCAATCATAAGTAAAGTTGCCAACGGCGCAACTAAATCAACTCCGCGTCTCTCTCCAGAGAAAAAAAAAACAAAAAACGACAGAAACGTGAAAGTATAGGATAGGAGAGAATCTAAATCCTTGCGGTGACCCCACTGTCTGTCGTGTCCACTTCTTCTCTCTCGGCGTCCCTGTTCAGGTCAGGTGAGGTGCTCTCTTTCTCCTCTGGCTTCTGAATCGATAGAATTATTCGAATCTCAAAGTGAGAGATCGATATACCCAGGTTTCATAGCAAGTCGTTCCTTCCTTTGTTTTTTTCTTTTTTTTCATTACTGTTTTAATTCTGATAATAATAGTCACAGTGGCGCACACCGCTCTCCCACTTTTGAATCTCATGCAATATATCATAGGCTGCAATATAACTGAATTGATCGTTAGCAACAACTTGTACGACCTTTTGCAGATAATGTATCATCCATCCCTTCCCTTATTCCCGTAGTGAAAAGATTATGTTTTCTTTAACACGCTGTTTATATCGTCCATCCCTTCCCTCATTACCTTGTTTTATGTTCATTATACTCCGAACTGGCTAACCAATTAGCCTTCCCTCCATGCAATACGCACTTATCGATGGGCATCAATCCTTTCACTTCGTCTCCTAACATATATCACCATTTGGGGACCTCATGACTCTGTATAAATTTGTTTATAGTTGCTGCTCTGATAAGTTTCCTTCCCTCTGAAGGTCATTTGACATCTTCGTTACTATCACTCTTGTCCTCCTTGTTATCATAATTTTTGGGATAATACACACATTGTGCTACTGGATAATTGACAAGCAATCCCGATATTGACATTTCACAAATGGCTTCTTTACATGTTTCAAGTATCAATTTGTCTAGGAAAGAAGTGTTTAAACTTCATGTATAGTTTCTTAATTACTGGCACTACAAGAATCGAAGATTACCAGAAACCAAATCAAACTAATTCCTTAGTTAATCATAATGTAGATGAAATCTCAAGAGGTGGAGGTCAGTTCTTGACACTGTACAAGTCGGATAAGTGATAAGAAATCAGAGGTAGAATGTTACTGTAAACGAATCTCAGTGCCGCCATAAGTATGCATATTTGAGTACAATCTGTTTCACTCAAAGCTTGATATCAAATTTATGAGGAAAACTAGCACTCATAAATATATACATTTGAGTACTATATGTATATATATATATGAATGTAAATGATATGTTGAACAACTTGCATTCATCTTAAATTTTTAGCTGAAAACATACCACTCATGAATTGAGACTGAAAAGAATAATCTATACTTAAAATATATGATTATATTTGAGTACAATCTGTTCAGTATGAAGGAATAAGACAGCCTCCAAAGCAGTGCGTGCAAGCTGATTTTCACTTTCACAATTTCTTTCAAGATTTCCTTCCAGTTCCATCTTGTACAACAGAATGGTACCTGAATGGTGAAAGAATTTAGAGACAAACTCAACAAGTTATTTAAACAATTTTTGCAAGAGGAATTTTCAATATTCTGACAGTGTGGCAAACTAGACGGTTTCATTTTTTATATGGTTTGCTGCTTATATATGGTTTCATTTTTATACCAGCCCCTACATTCAATCAAAAAAGAACAAGCAAGGCAGCAAAACATGCACAACTACATAGTCTGAAAAAAACAGGTCTTTCATCACAGCATTATTTCATTAAGCACAAGAGAAGAAGAGTTTACAATGTTTTTGGCACAACTCCAACGCAAAAGAGGCAGGGTTCTTTCTCTCCCACCAAGCACAAGAAGAAACAAGAAGATCTCTGATCTTTGGACTTAGAGAAATTGCTGCCTATTTTTCTATCTAATGCACAATGGAAATGAGGGGAAATCTCGAGGAAATTGTGAAAGTGAACTGAGATTGCATGCAATTTTTTGGAGGCTGTCTTCTTCCTTCAAACTGAATCTGTAGAAGCATTCAAAGCACACCATTTTGACTACCTTCTTGTGTTAATGAAAATGATACTAATGTTGTGTTTCAATAGAGAACGGGGCATGGTATTGAGCATGTCAAAAACGCACCTTTTTTTTTTCTCTGACGTAAAATGGTGTGTTTTGAAGAGAAATGGGCGACCTCTAAGCTGGAGTCAATTTCCTCATGGAAATGTAGAGGATCTTGGTGCCGTTTTCTTCTAAAATTAGTTATACTGTACTTTTTGGGAATAGGGTCCTCTTGTTGCTTGCACATTGATCCCTGCTGTCAACATCGTGTACATAATTCAATTCAATTCAATTTTTATAACCTCTTTGGCAATTAGGAAGAGAAGAAGGGTTGTTATAATTTTTGGTTTTCATTACAGAATTTTCTGCTTCCTTTAGCTATACTTGTGTCTCCCTTAGCCATTTAAATAATGGTCTCGTGAAATTTCATTTAGGATTATGGAAGGAGAATTACCCAATATAAAAAGGTGGATTGTCTTGTACCCTGTTTACATAAATTCAAAAAACACAGTAGCTGAAGGAAGGCGAATTGGCCTGAGCAAGGCATGTGAAAATCCTACTTGTGCTGAAATTGGCGATTGCTGTAGCTATCTTAAACTTCCATTTGCCATTGAGGTTTGTTGCTGTATAATCTAAGTTGTTCTTGTTCAGTTTGAATTTATTGTATGCTTTTCCTCCCCAATGCTTTCGTGTCTCTTTCAAATGCTATCTGTGGACTGGACTATTGGTAGTGGGTTTACTTAATTTTCTTGACAATTACAGATAGACAAGGCATACCCACGTGATTTCATGCAACGAGGGAGAGTGAGGGTATTGCTGAAGAAGGAGGATGGGACTCTATACAATCCTTCCATGACATCCAGTAAGATAGTCCATATATACTGTTCTTATTGCTGTTATTAGGGATGCTCTGTCACCACTTAAATTAGTCTTGGCTGTTGGAACAAGTTTTCTTCAGTAAAAAAACTTTGTTTTGCATGTTTAAAAAAAGGTTTGGAGAAACTAAAAATTGCAGGTTCTAAGAATTTCTTATACATATAGTTTTTTTTTTTTTTTTTTAAGTTGAAATCTGTAGCTTCTCTGTAAATACATATTATGCCAAAAGGAAGGGGTTCTTGTTTTCCAGACATACTGATAAAAGCAAAAAAGAAAGCCAATCCAAACAAAGTGCCAAGATCCAACGCCTCCTGGTAGGACTTGGGAGCTAATATTACTTATTATAAATGTGAGAAAAATTAATTTTTCTAACCAAAATGTATTTATTAGAATTAACTGCTACAGTTTTTATTTTTATTGTTGAAAGGGATTCTTAGGTGTAGCCCTTCAACAACTGGAACATTGCTCTCTGCCTCTCTGTAATTTTATTGTATAACTTGGGTACTTGGCCTCTGGATATGCATAATTTAACATTGTATAAATATCTACTATGTTGCCTGCTTTCAAGTCTTTCAATTTCTTGAGTAGCGACTTCAAGCGGTGGACTCAATGAATGTAATTAGACGTATTCTGCATATAAGATTGTTTGAAATTGAAAGTCACGAAAAAAATAAAGCAACTGTAGAGCAGGGGGGAAGGAAGAGAAATATCCAAAGGTGGAAGAGTTATGGACAGGGAGAGGCAGCAGTCATTTGTAACTGTGGTATGGGAGAAATTTGTGGTTAAAATTTTCATGAAGGTTGCTTATACTCATTTGGTATTTGGTTTGAGTAGTTACTATTCTAGTGGCCAACCTATGTTGCAACGGGAGTCCAATGAAGAAGTTAATTTATTTTTATCTTCAGAGACGAGTACTGATACTGTTATATGCTTTAGTTCTGATGATTTGCTGATTTGACAATACTGAAGGTGCAGTCTATTTTCAAGTCCTCTGTATGAGCCACGTTGTGGGTTGAACTTGGCTCTAGTCACTGGTTTAATCCCCAAAAGAAAATGGCTGTAGTGACTGATCGGGAATCAGTTACCACCAATTATGGCATGGACTTTAGAGCGAATGGTAACAAATCAGATTTGGGTGGAGAATTCTATGATTCTGCATCAGGAGTTAGAGTAATGTCAATCTTCCAGCACTTGAATTAGAGATAGTACAAGATTAGGAATTAGTCTTGCACCATACACCATAGAAGGAAAGCTTAAAACCATGTAAGAAAATGTTGAATTAATGAAACGAAAATTATTATTATTTTAACTATTGGAAGAAAAGTCTGATATAGAAAGCTTGCAGAATTGTTCACGCTCTCTATGTTGAGAGAATGGTGGACAAGTCTTAATCGTCAATTCTGATTTTGTTCTTCGTGAAAGGTAGATTTGTTAATATTGAAGTAACTTGGACTTGGACACTGTTGATATAGTTTCTAGCATTCAAGTCAATGCTGATTAATAAAGTTGCGTTTGAATGGTATGAAATAGCCATTTTATGAGAATTATTATTTATTAAGGAATTCCTTCTGGGTAGATGTTTCTCCTGACATCCTGTGTTTTTTATCTGTACCAATAAATAGGTTTATGAAATCTTGTAGTAAAATTGAATTATTATATTCAAGTAGTCTGATCCAATTTAACCATTTCTGACATCTGTTGTGAGCCATCCAAGTGAGAAGAAATTGTTAATTCCAATTCTCTTTAAAGTAGCACAACGCCAAAGGGTGAGAAAATGAATTTACCACAGCTTAAATTGAATGAATCGGAACGTGTCTCATAATTTTTGCTTTGATTGTGTTGCAGGAAAAAGCCTAATGCTTTGTGTTGCAGAGATGGTGCCCAGACATCATGGAAGGACTAAGAAGCAGGAGCCTGCATCGACATCGGCTGGACCTTCCAGCAAATCTGGGAAGAGTGGAAAGAAGAAGAGATAATCATGTTTAGAACTGTAACATGCTGATGCCAGAATGTCTTGCTGGATTTATTCCTCTTGATTGGACTAATTTATATCAGTTGAGCTCAAGTTTTCCCATCTAAGCTATAGCAGAGTATTAGTCATCGTGTACTCGAGATTCTCCATTCTGCATGTGAGACATTTTCTCGTAGGATTCGGCTTTTTAGGTCCTTCTCGCAAGAATTACCGTATAGAATTGTACTTCTTTATCCCTATGCTGATATTTGTTCGTATGATCTTCCCATCCCTATCGGGAATGTACTTGTGGAGATGGACAAGAGAAAGTAATGTATGCATGTAGCCTTAAGGAAGCTGGAAGCTATTAGAGTCTCGCTCATCAGGGTCCACCTTGTTAAGTTGCTTGATGACCTCTCTCTTAGGATCGAAGATGATAGTAGAGTTCACTTTCGCACCTGGCTGCATGCAATATAGAAAGACGCAATTACATCCTCAAAACCCATAATTTTTTTTTAGATAAAAATTTGAAAATTAAGTAGTCCCAGACTAGACAGCTCAAAACCTTTACTCTGCTTCAAAGTCTTTGGTTTTCTGAAGCATATGTCTAGAACAGTTAATTTAAATAGGATGTGCATGTGGGGTTGTGAGCTCAGTGAAAACTCAGAGTATAGGCTTCAATGTCTATGATCCACTTAATTATGGGATTTGAGGTCATCACCAGACAGACCCAAGAGCTCCACGCCTCACCAAATTCCTCATACTACTAATTCATCTTCCCAAGTTCTGTAGCGCTCATGGGAGAAATAGCCTTAGTAGTTCCAGAAAAACGCAAATTGATGAGAGATCTTTAATAAGTTTTTCGGCCACAAACCCCTTTTTAAACTAAGTTACCCTCAATTTGGGCGTTTGTGGCCCAAAAGAAGTGTCTTTGCTTGTTCTTTAATAAGTTACCCTACAATTATTTTTAACATAGGTGTCAAAAAATTAATAAAGACAAACCTAAAATTGATGAGAGATCTTGAACATCTTACTAATGTCTTAAGTGATGATATTAAAATAATCTATTTATATGATTTTTTCCAGCAAAAGGAAAATAATATACAAAAAATATTTTAAAAAATCACCTAGTTATTACAAATCAAAATCAAAATTTTCATGCATCTGCAATATAATTCACTCATTTCATATAAAATGAATCAATCTAATTAACTTGGTTTACCAATCGAAAATGGGAGAAAAGTGATGTGGTGGGAAGAAGACAATAGACGGCCGTCCATGGAGGTGAACTTTTAGAAATATTTTTTTAATAAAGAAAAATGTTTGAGAAATTAAATTAAAACGGTTCAGATTAATAATGTCATTGGGCGTAAACCATTAGTTGTCTTATCGTTGTTCTATAATACACATGGAAAGTACTAGCCACATAGGGATGTAGCTCAAACGGTAGAGCGCTCGCTTTGCATGCGGGAGGTACGGGGTTCGATACCCCGCATCTCCACAATATCCATTTAATCCTTTTTCTTTCCTAATGCATGTGCCTCAGTGTCAACATATTACTTGGCAGGCAGGCTACTTCGTTAAGTGGATATACTGACATTAAGGCTGCGTCGTTATACACATTCTAGTTTTCTATGTGTGTCCATCAACCAAGGTTGTTCGCTTTAAACAGGTTTATAACCAAGATAAGCAGGTATGTTTTATCTACGATGACAAAAGTCATGCATTCTAGAACAAAGTCAAAGAATAATAATATTATTGTTAGAATATTATTATTATAAAATAAATTTGACTTGTCAATTTGAGGTGGTCAAGATATTCGCTGTGTGACTAAGGTAAAATTACTATATTGTTTGAGCACTTTCTAATTAGTTGTGCAACGACTATTTTATTTAATTTTCTGATTTTTAATATATTTTCAACGATTTTGATTAAAAAAGATAAATAATAATTATCCTTTTAACGTTATATATATATATATATATGTGTGTGTGTGTGTGTGCGCGCTTTTTCTTTTAGAGAAAGAAAAGAAATAATTTTATAAATGTTTTCATTTTGATACATTTGCATTATTTAAGATAAAGAAAATGTGTAAGAAAAAAGAATACTAGAAGTAATACACCTAGGAGGTGATATTGTAAAGAATCATTATGTGGGAAGTGTGAATTACATTAAAGAGAGCGAAATTTTTGTGCCTTAACCTAGTTTCACGCCTTTTATTTTATTTTAATAACTATTACTCTTGTTTTTTTGTGTTTATTCTTGTTTCAAGTTGATGCACCAACAATTTTTAACGTGATTCATGATAATCATAGACATTGCAATTAAAAATAAGTGTTGGAAATCTCAACAAGCCTTTTTGTTCAAAGGCATGCATTTTAAGAAATGGAAAGGGAAGATTTTGTTTTATCTCAATCTTTTGAAGGTGTCAAATGTGCTTATGGAAAGGAATCCAAAAAAGATTTCTATTGACTCTATGAATGATGCTAGAAAGAAAGAGTATGCCAAAAAGATTGAAAAATGGGAGAGAGATGAGTATAATAGTCGCTATTATTTATTTAATAGTTTGGCTAATGAATTTTATGATTATTATAAAAAGTCTTGATCTATTGCCAATAATAATTGGAAAGCTTTGCAGAAAATATGACACTGAGAAAGCTGGAGCAAAGAATTATGTTGTAAGCCACTTTTTCTACTATCAAATGGTGGATGACAAATCTGTGGTGGAACAAACTCAAGAATTTCAAATAAGGCGCTAAGCAAAAGGAGACAAGCCTAGAAAGTCTCATCATAAAGGTTCAAGTAGAAGAGTAAGCTAGAAGCCAAGATCTTTTCAAGGCTCAAAATGGGGTTGAAAATTCAATCATCAAGCTACATGCTTTTGGAACCAAAAACTCCTTGCCTTAAGGACAAAATTTAAAGCAAAATGATTAATTAAAGCCCTTAAAGAAGAACATGAAAAGCCTTTCAGAAATGGCAACAATAAAGGGCATTCCACCAAAAGAATAGTCATGATTCCAACCAAAAACCTTAATTTTCTTGCTTTTTTTATGGCAAAATGGGACATATGGTCAAGAATTGTAAGTACTAAAATCGTGGTAATACTTCTCATGTCAACAATGTTGAAGAGCCTCTAGTGGTCATAATTATTGAAATCAACTTGGTTAATGAGAAAAGAGGTTGGTAGGTGGATTCAAGAGCCATGTTATGATAGAAGTTGGTTAAAGGTATTCACACCTTAAGAGAAGCTTAAAGACATCATGCTTGGTGACTCTCACACCACTCAGATTTTGGGTGAAAGAGATATGGACTTAATCTTTACTTCTAGTCGTACCCTCACTCTTAAGAATGTGTCATACACTCTTAAGATGAAAAAGAATCTTATGTTTACCTTTCTACTTAACAAAGCTGGTTTTAAATAGACTATTAAGTCTGGTCAATATGTCTTTACCAAGGGTTAGGTCCTTTGTAGGGAAAGGTATGCTTGTGATTGTATGTTTAAAGTGAATCTTGATATGAATAAAATGTCTTCAAATTCTACTTACACCTGGTCTAGCGTAAAAAATTAGACTTAGAATTAGGGTACAAAATTAAAATTAGACCTAACAATTCTAATTCTTTTGTTTGTTGATCTTCTTAAATTACATTTTTAATTCCACGTACCAATTCTATAGAATTGAAAAATGTTTAATAAATGTCATTCTTAATGCTTACCCCTAACCTCAAAAATTGTAGTTCTAAAACTCAAAATTGAAGTGTAATTCTTTTACTTCTAACATAACACATTCATTTTTTCTTTCTTTTTTTCCCCATAATCGAGCCATTTTTTCAACACCCGAGAATGGACTAAGATTTGATTAAGTCACATTGAGATATGTCATGTTTCATTTTTTAATTAAAAATATAACAAAAGTAATTTTTTTAAAAGAAAAATAGGAAAATTAAGATTTAAAATAAAAAAGAAATGAAATAAAAAATTAAGATTTAAAATGTAAAATTAATATTTAAAAAATTAATCGTAACTTAAACTTAATTTAAGTAACATAAAAAATAAAAAATAAAATAATATGACATATATATAACGAATATGCAATGTTTATTTCTCTATATGATATGACATATATTTCATGTATGCATATATAAGATATATAACATTTATGTAACACAACTATTAACACATAAAATTTTAAAAGATGTAAAATACATATATTTGATATAATATTGTGCATATGCTTATACAAACACATATGAACATCTTATATATGCTTACAAATAAAACAAAAATACAAAATTACATATACATATATATATGCAACATAATGACATTGTACTCATAAATGTGCATTTGTGTATATACACATACATTTGCAAGTGAGTGCGTAGACATGATATTGCACACACATAATGACATCATATCGTGCATGCATATATGCATGCAAGTATAAGCACACAGTATGACATCATACACTTATGTTATTATATCATATTTACGTATATATTTATACATACGCAAGCACAATATCTTATCATAGCACGAAAATGTACTATGTACATGTAGGCATGTGTGTTTCTAACATAATATCGCACATGCATATATATATATTATGTTCATGAAATGACATTATTTGCACATACACATATTAAATTTAAATCAAATAATTTTTTGAAAGCATAATTATTATATAGCGAATGATGTGATGTTACAATCACTATGAAAAATATTTTATCTTGTCTAAACTAGATTAAAAGAAAAGGATTTTCTTAAAAAATTAATTTATATTATTTTTATTATAGTATATGTGTATGTATATATATATTCATGTTAATTTTTTTTTATAATACTTATCACTCATAAGCACAATAGAATAAGAATTCAATATAGAATTGCAATTTTATGTTATAATTCTTTATGTGATCTAAATATGAAATTTAAGATTCTAAATCAATTTCAATTCTAATAAAATTGGAATTGGAATTAGAATTAGAATTATATATTCTAATTCCAATTCCTTGTACCAAATGAAGCCTTATATGATTTCTTCTATTAATTTTTGGCATGAACATTTATATCATATAAATGGCAAATATATGCGAATAATGAGTAATTTGGCATCAATACCTAATATTAATAATAATTTTGAAAGTGTGAATATTATAGGATGTCAAAAATCACAAAAGGGTCACATAAACATAGTGAGAAGTTTTGATGTACTAGATTTAATTCATATTGATATATGTGAATTTGATGGTTATTTAACTAGTGACAGAAATAGATACTTTGTTACTTTTATAGATGATTTTTCAAAATATACATATGTGTATTTAGTGAAACATAAAAGTAAGGCTATTGACAAATTAAATTTTTTTTTAAATGGAGTTGAAAATTAATTTGGAAAGAAAATAAAACATCTTTGTAGTGATAAAGGTTGAGAATATGATTCCCAAGAACTAAATATGTGAATTAAGAATTTAAGGATTATACATGAAGTAACTCCTCCTTATTTTCCTTCCTCTAATTGTGTAGCTGAACGTAAAATTAGAATACTATTTAATCTTAAAAATTCTATGTTATTACATTCTAGTATTTTTTTCTTTAAAATTTTTAGGAGAAGCTATCTTGACTGCTAGTTTTTTGCTAAATAGAATTCCTTATAAAAAATCAATTAAAACACCTTTTGAGTTATGGAAAAATTATAATCCCAACTTTAATTTTTTAAAAGTATGGGGACCTTGAGCATATGTGAAACATGTGGACCCAAACTAAATTAGGCTTTCAAGCTTTTGCTTATGTTTTTGTTAGCTATTTTTTAAGTAGTACAACTTGCAGATTTTATGATCTTGAAAACAAAATAATTATTGAATCTTGTGACGTTATATTTCATGAAAACAAATTTCCTTATAAATTAAAGAATATTTGGGATCAAGAAAATTTGAAAACAAATGTTTCCTTCATAAGCTTTTCTTATCATGGAAACAATAATGAATTTGAAGAAGAACCAAGAATGAGTAAAACAGCTAGAATAGTAAAGGATTTTGGCCTAGATTTTCTAGTTTATAATTGTCACAACCCAAAAATATTAGTCATTATTGGCGCATAGGCTTGACCATCTTATCTTAACAAGCCTAAGACAAAATTCTCACCAAGCCCACATAAGTAACCATAAAATACAATTTCACAAATTTATTTATAGGTTATCAAAAATTTGGCAAAATCTTCCTTAAAATTTCAATGTTTCCCATTCATGTATAACCATTCTTGTTTTAAAAATTTCACAATGATATCAAACAGACTAACTAAGTAATGTCCCAAAATATATATTTTGTATATATAAGAAATAACCCGTATAAGACTTACAATACTTCATGACATTTATGAACCCCAAACAAATTGATATCCAGTGGCCACCATTTTAGAGTTAGATGTATACTGTGATTAACCCAGAATGACATACACTTTGGACAATAAGAAAATTCCCAGAGCAACTTCACTAGTACCTACTAATATGAAAAATAATAAAGAGAGAGGTATAAGTCTACCATTGACTTAGTGAGCACATAAATAACAAAATGAGCGAAAGGAGAAACAATAGAAGCTTTAGAGTTTTTAACAAACAACAAGTTTCGATAAAATAAAAATATACCACTTTTAAACCTTATAATTTTGAATAAAGTAAGTATCAAAGAAAGATCCAAGATCATACTTGTATCCTTTTTATCGGATACGTCTCAATAATTCATACCTATATCATTTTATTAGATACATTTCAATATCTCATACTTGTATCCCTTTACTGGATGTGTCAATAATTCATACTTGTATACCTTTATTGGATATGTTTCAATAATTCTTACATATATTCCTTTACCAGATATGTCTCAATAATTCATACCTACATCCCTTTACTAGATACGTTTTAATTCATTTTAACAAGGTGCACCAAGGCGGTTACCCATACTAATGGCTACGGGGTTCTTACTTGAATTCCTATCTAACCTTTAAATTATTAAAACTATTGAATATAAATAAATGCTAAAAAAATCAAATATAAAATAATACAATAACTAAAGAAGATAAAATTATATGAAATATTATCATGAACTTAAGAGTAAAGAAAAATGAATAATTAAAGTCAAGAGTTACATCACAACCTTATATTTCCACATATGCTCATTATACCATTTTAATGAGATATAGTGTTTTAACAATCTTATCCATCATCATATAGTACACATATATACATTTAATATATCCATAATTGAAAGTTGGACAAGAAAATAAAATTACTCGATAAAATAAAAGATGTTACTTTGCTAATTATATGCTCACCAATTAGGGATCAATAGTAGAGATATCATATTCCTACAACACAACTCGATTGAAGAGGTATTGAAAAAGTTACATCTTACACAAGTTAAAATATGAACGTTCATTCTACAACCTCTCTTTCTTTTCATTCCTTTCAAGTTTGAATGAGAAAACTAAGAAAAATTTTTGTTATTTATAAAAGTTTTTTAGTACCATGTTGCATTATGCAAGTCACTATATTGTCGATAGTTACTATGCTATCGATATTTCCTATGCAAAGTTACTATGTTGCTGATAGTTACTATACAATATTACTATGTTGCCGATATTTTACTATGTAAAATTACTATGTTGCGATAGTTATTATACAGAATTATTATGTTGTTGACATTTTACTATGCAGAGTTATTATATTGCTTACATTTTACAATATAAGATTATTATGTTGTTGACAGTTACCATGGGTGGTTTTGTTAATGCATACTTTCATTGTAATTAATGTGTGACCTATAGTGCAATGACATCACATCAACCGCTCCAAGGAGTGACACTTAATCATCCATTTATAAGTTTGATCATGGCATAATAGTATGCATGTTACGTGTCAGGGAAAGAAAAAAGGATGCCCTCCTATGTCCTAACTCAAGGAAACCCAAAGCTGAAGATGTTAAATCTATGGATGCTAGGTGCTGACTAAACGGGTAGGATTATTGAGTTTTAACTATTATAGTGTAGGTTGAGAGGATGGATTTATTTTCTTAAAAGGATAAAAGGTTCTTAGATTGCCTCCACCACAAGGATAGAGATCCTGCTACACAAACCTAACCATAAGGGGAAAAAAATCCCACATATGTTAAGTTTATACAAGACATAATCTGAGTAAAGTTTTCATGGTAACCTTAGGAAGTGTAAAGCCACACATGGAAACCAATAGAAACTTTGACTAATATAAGGCACCCACGTACCCAAGTGTAGGACCCAATAGGAATGTGTGTGAGGTACTGTTATCATGTAGCCAAACATATTATTAAAACCAATATACAATTGATAAACAAACAGACATGTCCTCTATACATTGTCTATCCTAAATATATAGAAGTGTATTTAACCAAACACTTATGTGGAAGGGTTAAATAAGACATTTGCATCAAAACATGTTATCTAAGTTAAGCATGAAAGGCAAGTAACACGTAAAAGAGTAACTAGAATAAAAGAAAAGGGCCATATTATTTTGCATGATTAACTTTAATGGCCTTGACTCTAAAAAATCCCAAGTGGAGTCGCTAAACTATCACACCTGAAATGTGACCGCAAGGCATGAAAAAAGAATAATTTTAATTTTCGCTTAAACAATGAAAACTAAAATTTAAGAGTCACAACCAACAATTTTAAAGGAAAACCTTGGAAAACTAATTAAATTGATAAGGTGGTTTATGAACCAAAAATCAAGTTTGGGAGTTAGTTGTGCATGGGGAAGGTGTTAGACACTCCACAACACTCATTTATGAGAACGATTACCCAAAGTTGATTATGCAAAAATTTTATGGCCTTCATTCAAATTTTGATTACTCTTATCAATTACACGCAAAAAAAGGAAAATAATGAAGCAATTAAGAAAATAAAATAAAGGAAGAAAAATAATAAAATTTTTATAAAGGCAGACTTGACCTAGGATCAGAGCCTAAGGGCTATGTACCCTGCTATGTGGATCAGAGTCCACATAGTTTGACTATAAATATGTGGTAGTTGGTTGGTGTTTTTTTTTTTTTTTTTGTGAAAAGAATAGGAGAGTTGAAATTAAATGCATTTTCATAAACAAAACGGGATTGAAGTTTGGTTGTGTTTTAATTTACGAAGCCTGATTGATCTCACTTTCTTGCTCTCTTCATTTTGTTTTTTTAATTTTTGTTTATTTTTAGAACTTTAACCTTTATTTTGAAATTTAAATGAAATGATCATGGGTCAAGATTTTTAGGAGTTTTATTTTGTAATTGAGGTGAGATTATAATGAAAAATATTTTAAGGATTTTTAATTTATTGAAATTAAAGTGAAATTATAAATGAAAAATATTTTTAGGATTTTTGAATTTACATTTTTTTGAATTTTTTAAAGGTAGAATTTATTTCGAAATTGAAGTGAAATTATAATGAGGAAAAATATTTTTCAATTTTTTTGAATTTATATTTTTTTATTTTTGAAATGATATCTTAACTTTTAAAGCCTAAGGAGATTAGTGATCTCATACGACCTCTAGTAGTTTACTTTTAAGTGCTTGATGAGACTAACGATCTTACGTTGCGACTTTAAATAAAAGACTCATGATAAATTATTTTCTTTAATTACAAATTATTTTATATTTTTATTATGAAAAATCATATATTAAATTTCGAAGCCTAAGGAGATAATGATTTCACACGGCCTACGTTAATTGACACTCTAGTTGCTTGAAGATATAGGATCTCACATGGCTAAAATGGAAAATAGACAAGGTAAATAATGAAAGAAAAGCAAAATTGAAAGGAAAAGGTGAAATATTATAAAACCCCATAAAATTGGTGATTGTGTTTGTATGTTCAGAACCAAGAATCACTTAATTCAAGCATGATTGCAATAACGTGAAAATAATGATAAAAATGAATAAATAAATCAATAACTAAATACATGAATAAAATAAAACAAAATGGTCGACAAGCATCTAGTCTTTCAATCATATGTACATGTATATTATTTTTCTAACATTATTGCTTTTATTTTGCCTCTTTTTAAAATGTCATCAAAAGGGCCCTCAATATCCCATCAGATTTTTTTTTTTTTCAAATGGGGTACACTATTTTTTACTCCACTATCAAAGTGACACATTATTGCATTACAACAAAACTAACACCTAAAGGACCCACATTTCTTAGTGGGTTCAGTGAACTAAAACAAAAAACCCACACCATTTAAATAGTAAAGTGATCTATCATGTTAAAGTGGGAGAGAATGAAAATTCCAACACTAAACAAATGCAAGTTTTGGAGTAGGATTTCATGGGGACCAACCAACACCTCAATCCCGTAAATATAATCAACTCAAGCTCATTTCCAGTGTTTACAATAAAACGATAAAAAAAATGAAAAGATATAAATATAAATACAAATATAAAAAATAGAATAAATAAAAGAGAGAGAGAAAAAAAGAAAATTGCTGCAATATGCATAAAGCCTCGATGAAAAGAAGAGGAAGTCCCATTGTCACAAAAAAAAAACCAATGAGCAAAAGAAAAACCTGCTGTCATGACTCACACGCAGGACATCTTAATAAAAGGATGAAGACTACACAGCCCAACAATCCTCTGGAACTAGAAGTAGGAAAGAAATAAAAACAAAGCTACCACATCCTAAGGACTCGAACTTATGCCAAAATGAAACAGTAAATGAGCAAAGAAACGACCCATAACAAGATGCAATTGTCAACCAAAGCAAAAAGGAAAGAACAGGTTAACGAAGTAATATCACTAGCAATATGAAGGCAAAGGAACTACAACATAATGAAGCCATCAAAATAGAAGAGAAGAGAACAACCATGGGAGATTACCTCTAAGTCTTCAACTCTATCCCTTTTGCTCTTTTCTCCTCCCCATAATTCCTTCAAATTCTTTTATTCTTCAGCTCAGGTTTTTTAGTTCCTCGATCATGTTCACAGCCTTCTCCTTTCCAACTATCTTCTTCTTCCCTGGTTTCATTCACGTTTGGCTGTGAGAGAGGGCTCTATTTTCATCACTTGGAACAGGGAACCTTTGTTGCCTCTGAACTTTGCCTCTCTTACTCCTTACAGCCCCCTACTGTCTCCACCTTTACTTTAGCCTCCCTGAGCTGAACTCCTCCCTTTTCTCCTCTCTCCGTTACTTTACTCTTTCTGTTTCTCTCTCGACTTGTAACTCTTTGTTTTTTGTTTCTTAGGTTCTCATGCTCTCTTGGCTCACCCTTGGCCTCAACCTTTTAGTTTCTCCTCTCTCGCCTTCTTTCAATTTATCTCTCCTTCAATATGAAAAACCAAGATCCCACTTTAGTTTCGGTTGCCTCTTCTATGTTCTCACTCCTTTTTCTAGGCATGTTTCCTAGGATCACACCCACCCTCTCCCTTTTTCTTTTCCAAAAGTCCCTTCTATTTTAATTCCCTCACTTGCTTTCCTACCACATTATTATCTATATATATATAGATAGATATATATATTGTGTTTTTTATTATTTTGATTTTATTTTGGTTTTTTCATATTCTTGATTTTGTATTTTTTTTATCTTATTTTTGATTTTTTTATATTGTTTTTCATATTTGATCTCTGTTTTGTTTTCATATTTTTTTATGTTTTATTTTATTTTTATCATTTGATTTTATTTTGTTTTTCATATTTGGCTTTTATTTTTGTAAAATTTGATTTTTATTTGTTTTTCCTATTACTTGTTTATTTTTTTTGTATTTTGATTATTTTATTTTGTGACACCCATTTTATATTTGTTTAATTAAAGAATTAACCAATTAATTAATTAATCAATCATTAATTTTATTCTTAATTTATTTTGGAATGAGCACACTTATAATGATCATATATCTGTAACAACATATATTTGTAGGATATATATATATATATATATTTATTTATTTATATTTATTTATTTATTTGGGTTATTACAATAATGTTGAAGATGAGCCTTTAATTTTGAAAGAAGCTTTAACATAACACGATTCATTGTTTTGGAAAGAAGCTATAAATAATGAAATGGAGTCCCTCATGTCTAACAAAAAATGGAAATTGTGTGATTTACCTAATGGATGTAAGGCAATTGGTTGTAAATGGGTTATTTAAAACAAATTAAAACATGATAGTTCCATATATAAATATAAAGTTAGACTTGTAGCAAAAGGTTATAACCAAAGAGAATATTTATATTTTTTTGATATTTTTCTCTAGTTGCTAGAATTATATCTATTATATTCTTGATTGATATGGTTGCTATTTATTTTGTACAAGTTTAAATGTGATAGGAGATACCAAAAATTTACTTTGTGAAAATTTTAGTATGAAAGATCTTAGAGAAGCAAATGTTATCCTTGGCATGAAGGTTACAAAAATATATGATGGAATTTTCCTTGATCAATCTCAATATGCGGAAAATTTTTTTAGGAAATATGGATTTTTAGATGGTAAATATGTATCTACTCCTTTATAATCTAATATCCATTTATATCCTACCACTGATGATAAATTAACTTTTAATAAAAAAGAATATGATAGTATGATTGGGAGTAAACCTGATCATAACTTAAAAAGCTCGCTTGTCCCGATGAGTTCAACATGTTGGTAAAGAAATAAAAACTATCACTTTTTATTTAAAAGATTTATGCCAATACAATAACATATTTATAACCACAACTTCCCTATATATAATCTTAAAAGTAATAATAACAAGTAGTTATATTATTTATCTCAAGTCTTAAGTAACAATTTGAATTCAAAAAGCTTGATTGGCTTGATAGACCAGGCTTGAAAAATATGAATAAAAGTATGAATAAAAAAGCCAATTAAATTATAGGCTCAGGCTTTTTTTGAGCCTAAATTCAAGCCTAATTTTTTAAAGTTCAGCTTAATGATTTGGTCTAATTGAGTGTCTTTGTTATTTAACCAATTGTATTAGACCTAACATTACTTATACAGTTGGTTTACTTGAAAGGTTTATAGGTAAATCTAATATGGAACATTGGGGTGCTATAAAATATATTATGAGATATTTATGTGGCACTAAAAATTATGGATTGCTTTATGGAAAATATCTAGTTGTATTGAAGAATATTCAAATGCTAATTGTAATACGTTGTCAAGTGACTCTCTTTTTACTTCTGGTTATATATTTTTATTAGATGAATGTGAAATTTTTAAGAAATATAAAAAAACAATAAATAAGTGCTAAGCCAACAATGAGAGCTGAGTTTATTGCTCTAGCATCAGTTAGTGAAGAGACTAGTTGGTTAAGAGATATGTTGAATGAGGTTTCTATTAGGAAAAAACCTATTCCACCCATATTAATACATTGTGATAGTACAAATGCTATTGGTAGAGTACAAAATCGATACTAAATGGTACATCTAGACTTATAAGAAGAAAACATATTATTATAAGATCTTATATGAATAGTGGTATTGTTCATATTGACTATGTAAAGTCAAGAGATATTCTTGCATATCCGTTTACAAAGGCTTTTTCTAAAAAAAAGGTCTGAAATACATTGAGAGGAATGGTTGTTAAGCCTATAGAATTAAAAGTAACCTATAAGGATATCCTCCATTGTGATTAGAGATCCTAAGAACTTGGTCAAAGGGAATGGTTGTTAATATATGCACATTATTTGTAAGAGTTTCCTACTCTTAAAACTCATCCCAACGATGTAAGCGCATTTTCTTGCAATGAATATGTGAGGTTGAGTTTAAAAAAAAAAAAACTCCTAATGAATTTTGTAGCTCTATAAGAGGGAGGTGTCTTAATTATAAGAATATTCTTGATAGAATTCACTTATTTGAAAGTGGGAGTGAGGCCGCTCCTATGAGAATATACAGGGCATATTCTCAAAACACATTCAAGAAACCAGTTGTGCACAAAGACTTTTTATAATGTGCTAGCTAGGGTTCATAAATTGCACCTAGATTACTATGCGCAATATATATGTCTTGTCTCCCCTAAGTGGCCATAGTTTAAGGCAAATACCATTATTGACTTCGGATCAAGATATATATTTTTGCTAAATAAAAGTTCTAGGCAATTAGCCACTTTTATTATGTTTAACAATTTATCTCTACCCAAAATAATTTTTTATTCCTATATATGTTATTTTATTATAAAAATAAGTGGGGTATTGTTAGAATAGCATTATTAAATAGTAAATTTAACATATCAATTTGAATTAGTCAAGATGCATGTTGTACAACTAAATTAAAATTCCTATATTGGTAGAGCACTTTCTCATTTGTTGTGCAATTTCTTTTTTATTCAATGTTCAAATTTTTGATTTACTTTCAATGGTTTTAATTAAAAAAGGTAAATAATAATTATCCTTCTAAAGCTATATATATATAGAGAGAGAGAGAGAGGTGCCTGTGTGCATTTTCTTTCAGACTAAGAAAAGAAATAATTTTACAAGTGTTTTCATTTTGATACATTTGCATTATTTTGGATAGAGAAAAGGTGTGGAAGAAAAAAAAAATCCTATCTATTTCCTTTGTATAGAAGTGATAGACCAAATATGTGAATACTGAGCTATTGTATTCTAGAAGTAACATATCTGGGTTACCACTGCATCAAGTGAATTATCTTAGAGAATGAGATTTTTATGCCTGAGCTTAATACCATGCGCAACTTTATTTTATTTTAATAACTATTACCCTTCTTTCTTTCTTTTTTCTGGTTTATTCTTGTTTTCAAGTTGGTAGACCAACAATTATTTATATAACGGATATTGGCCCAAACTTTCTTTCTTTCTCTGGCCAAAGCTCTTCTTTTTTAAGCCGTAGCAACCATCATTGACAACACCAAAGCCAAGCTCGCCGCTTAGCTTTAGATGTTATAAATTTTAAAAACAAAGTAATATAAAGACTGAGAATGTATAAAGAAATTGTTTTTTCTCTTTTTTTTTTTTAATTGTCTCTTTCCACTTTTGTCTCTAAAATTTACTAAAAAAGCGCAGAATATTTCACCTACACTCTTTGACTCAACTGCAGCATGTCTTTTTTTTTTTTTTTTTAAAACAAAAAATTATTATTTAGGAAAAATATTCTGTCAAAAACAACATAATTACATTTAGAAGATATGTCATGACTTGACTCTTGAGGACAGTTCAATCTAGCAAATATGTATCCATGCCTTGGGAAGGCTTCATCATAGTCATTTAAGCCACGCATTAGGCCACATGTCATGGATTCAGTAGATTCAGCTATGGGAAGTCCCTAATACACACAAGACGCTACATACAAAATGATTGTCGCGTATGTTACTCTATTTCACTTGATATTCATAAGGAAGTAACAACCAGACAAATGTCACAAAAGAATGAATAATAGATGGCAACAAAAAAAATATCGATTGCAAACTAGAAGCCAAACATTTTACATGAATTTTATTTAAATAGAAACAAGATTTCACAGGACAATAGAATGAAAATAATATGATAAAAGGAAAAAGGGCACAAAAAGTGTAATAGCGCTGACAACCACAATAACCAGCATCCAGCATCCTTCAACCCTGAAAAAAAGGAGAAAATGGGATGAAATAATTAGTAAGCATTAATTGAAAAAGGAAAAAAAGAAAAAGAAAGCAAATCGAGAATGCAGCAGCCATCCCAGGAACAAAACCCGAAAGAAAAGGATGAGGGGAACCTTGCTGGCAATGTTGTTGGAAAGCCAGTCCAGTCCCTCGTATAATCCTTCCCCAGAAGTAGCACATGTACTTTGGATATACCTGATAAAAATAAATATGCACATGCTAGTGATGATTCAAAACATTTCATTGATAATGGTTGATAGATTTGAAGGAGTAGAGTCAAGGTGGGTTCCGTATCTGTCAAATTTACCAGTGGCGCTGTCGGAGAGAATGCAGACCAAGCTTATCTGTGATCTCAGCAGCATTCATTGCATTGGGAAGGTCTTGTTTGTTAGCAAAAACAAGCAATACAGCATCCCTTAATTCATCCTGTCCATGAAAAAGAAAATCCGTAAACCAGTTACCTTCTACTAATTAGATGCATATTTCAGACAGAAATATTACACAAAAAGATAAGCCTAGACACCATGCCTCACCCTCTTACCTCATTCAGCATCCTGTGCAACTCATCTCTAGCCTCAACAACACGATCTCGATCGTTGCTGTCCACCACAAAGATAAGCCCCTGTGTGTTTTGGAAGTAGTGCCTCCACAAAGGCCGAATCTGAAACCATCCAAGCGTTAGAATCATATTTTGAAAACGACACAAAGAATTTGATTATAAAATTAGTACATAACTACATCATGATCATCAACAATAATTACAATTACATCATGAACCACGCATGCACTAGTATTGTAAGGTATATATATATATATAGGATCGAGTGCTTGTTATTTCCATCACTCTATATGCTGCTCATATGATATGTGTGAGTAAATTCAACTTCAAGACAAGGCTAAGCTTCATTTTAGTTAAAAAGACAAGGCTAACTTATAGTAATGCGGTATCTAACAAGTACAAATACATGCAAATAGGGTTTTAAAAATAAAATTGAACAACAAAAGTCACGCTGCTAAATTCTGGAATCCAAATGAACTTGATTGATTTAAAAGGAAGAAGTACTGAGAACAACATCCATCAGGCGTATCAAATCAGTAATAAAGAAACCACAATGAGGCACTAACTCCTTAAAGCTTAAGCACACTTCATCATGATAAGGCCTTATGTTGATTGTTAATTTGGAAAAACATGAGACATGAAATTTTGACCAGCTACTTTGCAGTTTAGAAGCAACTAGGGGAATAAAAATTTGGTATGAGATGTTACTCACCTTATCCTGACCCCCAACATCCCATACGGTGAAGCTAATGTTCTTATACTCTACAGTCTCCACATTAAATCCTGCAAAGATGATTTAGTAGGCAATCAGTTGCAAAAGGCAATAATCTTGAAGAGCTGGAAGATATCAATAGAAAATCTCTAATTGTCCGTGTTTTTAGGGAAGTCTGAGGATTATAATGGAAGAAACTATAGAATCCCGAAGAAATTCAAACTTCTAGATTTCTTGAAGTTTGGCTTGTTTATCACAACTTAATTCATCATATATATGAATATAAGCAAAACATACCAATAGTAGGGATGGTGGTGACAATCTCTCCCAACTTGAGTTTATACAATATTGTGGTTTTACCAGCAGCATCAAGACCAACCATAAGAATGCGCATCTCTTTCTTGGCAAAGAGACGAGAGAAAAGCTTGGTAAAAGACAGCCCCATTGTTTATCTGACATTTCCGATATTCCAAATTGGAGTAAGGCATCAGATGTCAATTCACTAATTCTCAGGTGTAGAGGCTAACTGAGAAGATATAATACGAAAAAGACATAAATGATTCCAAAATCATTAGTTTCAAGAGAATCTGTATTAGATATGCTTTAGTGACAACATCGTTTAAAGAAACAGTTGTTCAATAAAATAGTTGCTCTTGTGATTCAGATTTCAATTTTTCTACGAAGCCACTGACAAGTTAAACATCTATCCTCTTTTATAGTTGATTGTCAACAAGTCAATGACATTGTCCATGGATGAGTGCTCGATGCACTGGTTCCAAATAGATGAGGTTCTCAAGCCAAACCAAAGTGCCTGTGGCCTAAAATTTCCAAAAGGATTGCCTCGCCGTAATATCAGAAAGACATGCAGAACATAGAAAATAAAGAGAGAGAGTTCCAATGACTCATTTACATTTATACGTCAGAGGGAAGAGATTGACTAAGTTGAATCAGAACCAAAAATCACAAAATATCAACGAAAAGAACAAAGCTTAGATAGCAAAATAATGCAATCTGACCACAAAACCCATTGGACATGTTGGATAGATACATGTAACAACAAGATAATTGCAAGATCAGCAAATTATAAAAAGAAAAAAAAATACACAATTCAAAGGGTAGCTAAGTTGGTTTAGTAATTCAATTCAAACGCGAAAAATCTACCTAATGTGTTCGTCTTTCCCTCAGCAATCAACCCGAAGATCGTGAGAAAAAAGAAAAAGCGCTTTGATCAAACGATAGAATCCAATCATGCCAATAATTCAATCCGAAAAATATTCGCACGCAACACAGATCCGAAATAAATTCAATCCCAAACAGAAGAAGATCAAATCAATCATCTAAGAAAAATTGAACCCAGAATTGAATGAGAACAACTTACGATGGTAGTAAAGGAGAGAGATCAAAGAGGGAGAAACCAAAATGAGCTGTCGTTTACCCCAAGGCTAAGCCAGATTCAGATTCAGAATAGCCAATCCTCTCTGTTACTATAAAAGGCCACGCCAAAAACAAAGGTGTATGCAAGGCCAGGTTGTGACTTGTGACCATGACTACGAAGATTCCCCCCTTCCTCCAAAATTGAATGGCTGAGGACAAATTAGCGTTTCATTAGCTTTTGCTAACAATGCAGGGAATCATTACCATATCGATTATGTAATTATTATTTTTTAAAATATACTGAAAATGTAACTGATGAATTAATATTATAAATTAAGATACTTGGACAAAAAATCATAGTTTTCACATGATCCAATACATTTTTTTTAACAAATATAAAAAGTGTTTTAATTCAATTCTTGATTAGCAGGGCGCTTATGGCATGTTTGGCCTCATTAAAAAAAATTACTTATTTTAGTTGTATTCAACTAATGCATAATATAATTTTTAACTGATCATTTGAATCCTTCCAAGAATGAAGTAAAAAATTAAAACATTTTTGTTGAAACAGAAGTAAAATTTAACTTTTTAACAAAATTATTCATCATTATCATTTTATCAATCGAACTCTCTTCTCTCTACTTTTTATGTATTTAATTTGATTATGCATTATATATAATTGACACATAGTTATATATATATATATATATATATTGTAATTTATTATTTATTAGTTATATTATAATGAAATAAAAATTCAAAATTTTAATCAAGTTAATCATAATAAAAATTTAAAATAATTTGCTCATTTAATGAGTATTGATTGGCAGATTATTTATAAACATGTCCTTCAGTAATAATTTGATTCTAAAAAGTATTCTTCTTGACAGTTGACCATACTTAATGACATTAATAAAAATATACTTATTAAATGATTTGATTAAACCTCAAGTGCCTTTTTATTGCAGTGCTTTTTGTAAAATTAATTTTAAGAATTATAATTTTTAAAACGGGCAAGAATTCTAAGAAAGCTAACCATGTATATAGACCACTTTGTATGAGGATTCCTCTTTCATGATTAGATATAGTTTGTGAAAAATGGTCACCAAAAAAGGTAATACATAAAAAATTTAATGTTCCTTATAAATAACAAAGTTTGTACTTTTTTTAATGAAATATGGTAGAATTTGCATTGATCAAAAAACTTTTTGCTTAATTTTAACTATTCATTGGTATTCACCAACTGCAATATGTCATAACTTAATGCTAAAACATTTATTTCATTCACAAACTTTTCATTTACCAAAAAATTTGAGAGTAGAGAATGGTTTCCAATTATATGATGCCACTACATGACTAAAGTCTAAAATTGTGAATTAGTATGAAAATATATTTAAATCACACTGAAATTGACGCTGGTGGCTTGGAAGTTTTGAGAAATCCCATGTCTATCATACATTTACACTTCATTCAAATGCTAAACTTGCATACATTGATTGATTGGTTTAAAGACTGTAACAACTTTAAAATAAAAACTTTTCTGCCTTCCATTTTTTTTAAATATCTCTTATAATAACTAAAAATAAACAGCAACTTGTTGAGGTCATTTCTTATTGAAATGTGGAGTTATCATTCTTACTTGAGCGCGTACAGATGGAATCGTTTCTACCATCAAATCGCTTGCTAAACAAGGTGTAGTGTAGAAGCTGAGAAAGGTATGAATTGTCACTTTACTTTTAACAATGAGGATCCTGATCCGGAGTAATATTTATACTGGGTATGTAAATCACAGTGGTTACTTCAAAGACGGTGCTTTAAACGTATTACTCAGGCCTGTCATCACTTTCCCTCTGAATTTGCTTAGTTCGTGCCCAATGAGATGATCATCATATTTGAGAACTTTTTCTGCATATCCACTAGGGAAGTGCATTATCACACAAACATTGAATTCAAGTTACCTCATTAATTCAGGAAAAATTTCCTCAAGCATGAATACATAACCATCAGAACTTGGCATAACTGATACCAGGAAGAAAATGAATTTCTTTCATTACTAATCTTACATCATCAATAAAATTTCCCAGAGTGAGCCTTGTAACTACCTTTGATGTCTTTATAGCCGACAATGAGCACTAACAAATTTGAATGGTTCCTCCATGTCCCCCCCCCCCCCCCAAAAGTTTAAAAAAGAGAAACAAGAATTCCTGTGAATTTACAGCTTTTAAGGAACAAAAAGATGCTAAAATTATGGAAGAGCCAGAGCAAGAACGTCTTTTAGATATGGTTACTTAATCAGCCATTTCCATGTTGCATCGTGCAGTGCTTTAAGGGATGCATCAATTTCCTGTGAATCAAGTGGAATGGAATCTCAGTTTTCGCCTTACAGCACATCGTGCTTCTTCAAGCAAATGATCCCAGACTCCGTTGTACTGATAATCTTTCTGTTAAAAGGGAAAGAAAGAAAGAAAACACCAACCTTAGCTGTATCAGAATGACAAGATTTCAGAGTCAGAATTATGACAAAGTCACTTAATAGAATGGCAGTCATAGAAGTATAGAAGAAAAAGAATATCAGAGCCGTCTTTCTCAATTGTCATCTGAGTTTTTTTAACAAGTAAAGAGTTCAAGAACAAACTCGACAAACATTGGAAGTGATTATAATTTATTGAATAAATTACTTGGTTATTGTTGAAATAAATGTTGACCAAATGAGTAAAGGAGGTAATGATGGGAATTAAGTAAAATTTTTAGGCATATGAGGATTTTTAAAGACATTGAAATATTTTAATGTAAATTAATTAACTTGGCCGATAAAAAAGATGAAACGGTCAATTTATGAGCTATTTGGGTGGCCAAAGTAATTGTGTTGTGTATGTGAAATTTTGTATTAATTATGGTTATTGAGATCATAATGAGAAATAACAAATGACCTTAGAGAAAAGCATGAAGTACCATAATAGATATTAAAGGCTAACTCACTATGGGAATTTGCTAGAATTTATTTAAGTTTAGATGTATGTTAGATTAAAATATTAAAGGTATATCATTTATATTTAGGATCATAGCAGTTGCACTTTACGTCGCGGTAAGAAAAGTTGAATTGTGTGTATTTCGATCAGGTGAGTAGATAATCTTAATTGTGTAAGATTTAAATTTTTGTTATCTCTAATACCTTAAGGGCAAACTTTTGAACTTACAAATTTTATTGCATATTTTGATACCTAGAAAATCTGTTGGCTTATGGATTTATTATTCTAAATTTTTGAATCGAACTAATTCTAGCCCCAATATTTTTGCTTCACCCACTTCAAACCAACCAATAGGAGACCGACATCGTCTACCATATAAGGCTTTATAAGGTGCCATTTGAATACTTGCTTGGTAACTATTATTGTAAGCAAATTCAGCGAAAGGTAAGTAGGTATCCTAACTCCCTCCAAAGCTTAGGACACACAATCTCAACATGTTCTCTAGCGTTTGAATTGTACGCTCCGATTGGCCATTAGTTTGTGGATGAAAAGTAGTGCTAAGATCTAATCGAGTACCAAGCGCATTCTAAAAAGCCTTCCAAAAATCTAGAGGTAAATTATGGTCCTTGATAAAAAATAATTGACATGAGGACACCATAAAGCTTCACAATCTCGTTCAAATATATTTGAGCATATTTGGCAACAACATATGTTGTTTTCACCAATAGAAAGTATGAAATTTGGTCAGTCTATCTACAATCATCTATATAGAATCAAAACCTTTCGAAGTTCGAGGTAGACCTATTATGAAATTCATAGTTATCCTTTCCCATTTCTAATTCGACATCTCAATTCTTTAGAGTAACTCAGCTAGTTTTTGATGTTCTACCTTCACTTGTTGACAAACTAAACAACGAGAAACAAATTTTGCTACATCCTTTTCATTCCTTCCATTTAAAATCTTGATACATCTTTGTTGCTCTTGGGTGGATCGTATAAGGGGTCCGATGAGCTTATTCCAGAATCTCTTTTCTGAGCCCACTGTCACTTGGTACACATAATCTTTGATTATACCATAACACCCCTTCTGAGTCTCTGGTAAACTCACTTCGTTTTCCATTCTCGACATCTTCAATTAATTCCCAAAGTTCAGCATTCGTTCCTTGAGCAATTTTCACCCTTTCACCTAAAGATGAGCAACTTTGAACATCTACCAATAACACACCCAGTTCTTGGTCCCAAGCCTAACACCATTTTCTTCTAACTAGTGGAAATCTCCAACCAATGGTCCTCTTACCTCAACTATATGCGCCAAGCTTCTTATTGACATTCTACTTAAAGCATCTATCACAACGTTGGCTTTGCCTAGGTGGTACAAGATAGTACAATCATAATCTTTCAATAATTCCATCCACTTCCTTTGTTTCAGATTAAGATCTCTTTGTTCAAAGATGTACTTAAGACTTTTATGGTGTGTAAAAATTTCACAGGTTTAAAGCTTAAGGCTGATAATGGGTAATTGCTCTAATCTAATTTCAATAGCCTTGGCTAGTTCTATATTTTGAACATTGGCTAGTTCTATAAGAGATTCCCAATGTATTCTGTTAACGGTTTTCCTCCGCTTTTGGAACTGTTGATTTACGTTTGTAAGTTATCTGGTTTTAGACATTGAAAGTTTTAGGTGAAAAACCTTACCATTGTTAGTCTGTTCCTTTTCTTGCATTATTAGTATTATTTGCTCACTCTTAACATTTTTCAGATCCCAGCGCCAATTCAGAACACATATCTACAGAGTAGGAATTGTAGTGTTTTTATTCTTCTGGTGAGCCTAAACCGTTGCTGGAGCAACAATTTTTTTGTGATACACTTTGTAATTAGACTTAGTTGCTCCCTTGTATACAAGTTGGATGTCTTGATGTAATATCCATAGTTATGAGCTGTGTTGTATGTATATGTGGGAGAGCAGAGCTCTCTCTTTTGTTGTATGTAAGATTGTTTTGTTATAGAAATTTTGGATGATGATCTATATATCAGTTTAAGTTCTGCTGTTTTTGAAATATCTGATAGGCTGACAAGGACAACGGATACCTCGTTCTCTATGCTGGTCACGTCCTGTCGGATTAGGTCGTGACACATACCTCAACACCAACCCCACTAATGAAGGGGGCGGGGGAGGATATCTCTCAGGAAAAGAAAGCCATACTAGAACTAGAAACTTGCTTTTAAGTCATAAGCTTCTGCCAATGATATCGGTTGAAATTGCAACAAGTGAATAATTTCAGCAGGCCATTATAGAAAAGAATTGATCCCAAAAGGAATAATCAGAGATGTGACATACTTATCAGTTCATAAGTAACAATCATTGTAGTTCCATAAAGTGACATATTCAAAAATCGAGGTCCAAACCCCCTGTAGAACCCCCACCATCCATCTTCCTTGAGGAGTGTCTTTGTTGTCTTCAAGACTGATGGTCTTCCAACACCATAGTTGTCCATAACCTTTGTGCAAGTCAAAAGTGGCAAACCAAATTAACATATCACAATCAACGCCAAACAAGAAAAAAGCGCCACTCCATAAATGAAACATTCAACTGATTGACATACCAATGCCAATTTCAAATACAAACAAAAATTGTGTCCTTCATGTTGAAATAACAACACCACAGAACAAATTTTATATACCTGAAGCCGAGTTTTTACAGTATCAATGGGGGTAGTTATAACAGAGGAACAAGCACCAGCCACCATCCCTGCCGTAGCTTGGACAGCCACCATCTCCATATGTGAAGGTTTTTTCTCCATGGCATCTCTATAGCCCAAACTCCTGAACAATGAGCATATATGAATTAACAATGACAAAGGAAGGTATAAGCTATAAATATATATAATAGATTGCTCTAAAACAGAATATACCTCCAAATGATGTGTTGTGCTGCACCATATGAACCCCACCAAAGTGCAGATGCTGGTGACTGGGTTACAGCTGTTAATCCAAAGCCTCTATATAAGCCACGAAATCCCTCAGCCTTCATAACTTTACGAACAACATCAAATGCCCCACTGCAGTATGTAGTTCCAGGAAGACCTTGTACCATTAGCCTCTGGCAGATCTGAGAAGACAATAAACAAACTCTATAGTTGTTAAGGAAAAATTTACCAGGATTTCGCAAGCAAATTTCTTATGATTCATATATTCACTTTAAATTCTGATATCAGATTACATGGACTTGGATGCCTGTCTGAATTGACTTGAGTATTTACAATAACATATCAAGGTAAAAAATGAATAAGATTGACTACAAAAATACAGAAAGATTACATACCACATCCAAAGGCACATAGTATACACAAGATACTAAATTTGAGAACATGCCTGCCACTCCATTTGCAAGGCCAACACGTGAGGCTTCCGGCATATCAAATCCTTCAGTGTATTTTAACATAAAGTCTTTTGACATCTCAAGTGATGTTAGAGCTAGGACCCTACCAGGCAGTGATCCAATAGCAGAAGTACCAAAACCTCTAAAGAGTCCAGGAATACCATCGTTTTTCAATATGTGAACAAATACTGATGTTCCTCTCATGTGAGAGAGTCCAGATCCAGCTACTTGCATTCTTGTCTTTACAACTGCTGTTGGATGAAGCAAGGCTGATTGTACAGTAAAGAGTATTGCACCGATGACATGAAACTTGGTCTTATCCAACCTGATGGCCATTGAGATTATGAGAAAATTTAATTCACACTTCACATTCTACTTTTAAGTATATCAAATCAGAGATCGGAGAAACAAATAAACAAATAAGACAATCACATCTAAAGATCCGCCTTTATTCAAAAGCAAGAGCCTGGCATTACGTAATATGGTTAAAAATTTTAGAATCATTAGGGGCATATAAAATTCCTCCAAGACCCAAGGAGGTCAAGCTTAAAAAAGAAACTATCGCTCAAACATGGAAGTGCATTGCTGATCTAACATTACATTATACAATAACTTGTAGGAGGTCTTTAAGTTGTATAAAGGCACCAAAACTCACCAACTTTAAAACTACTAACCCTAGTAGAGCAACTTCTGTTACATAGACCAACTTGAGGATTTTCCAAACTTACTCCAAGTCGTGTAGTATGTACACTCAGGCGAAAAGCTAAAAGGAACTAACTTGAGTTTAGTAGGATTCTAGGAATAAAGTAAGTTGAACGTGTAAGCAAGCATAAGCACGAGATGCCATCTCACCAACATTTTCACCCTATAAAGACAACGTATGAACTTAAGAAGTTTTTAGACGCAATCCCAAATCACTGAGTCGTTGATGTACTGAAGGAAAGGAATAAGGGAATACTTTGAAACAAGGAAAACAAAGAAAGATGCATTAGGCAATTTTTGGTTTCTCCGCTGTCCAATATTCCTTCTCCTGGGTTAACGCCAACCTCACTCTATCCATTTCTGCCTGCCCAATTAATTTCCTTAAGCAAAACATCATTTCTGCTTCTTTTCTTTCGTTAAGAACAGAAAATAAGGTTACCGCATACTATAAACAGTGTCACCAAAAGAACACACAGTCGCTTGATCTAACCGAATTGAGAAAACCCAGAAACTCCCCCCCCACCCCAATGTGAAAGTTGATTCTAGAATCACAGGAAGAAAAATGTACAAGATCTTTCATGACTAAACCTGTCCCAGTTGATATCCGTATCGGCCAGCGCAAACTCTGGCGTAGTAGTAGCCTCAGCTTCCATATTCCACCAAAACGTTTCTTGCTTCGGCTATATTTGACACTGTCTCAGCAAAGAAAATAGAATACTCTCTCGTGCATTCTCTTTGCTGTCCTTTTCTTTCCTTCTTGGGTAGTTTCTTCAGGATCGCGCAGAGGCAGTTTGAAAGATCCTTGCTCGGCGCTTACCGTTTTATACGAGACAATAGCCATCAAGAATTTTCGAGTATAATTAATGCCTTCTGGAAGCTGCACTACGCCTTGAAACCCAGGTGTCCAACTTGTTTTGTTTGACCAACATGATATAATAACGGGCCAGCTCAATTCCATTCGTGCATAAATTCTACTATCGGTTCTTTTTCTAGTTTTTGGTCAGTATCGATTCTTCAAATTAACTTATTTAGTTAATTTTTTTATATTTTATATTTTTAATAAATTATAATGGCTTCCCCTAAGATTTGAAGAATTATCACTCAATACTCTCGAATTCAAAATTTACCCTGCTTTCCTCCTTCTATTTCTTGTATTTTTGTTTAATATTCTTTACGTTGATTTTTATTCAAAGTTTAAAATTAACTTAATTAATGTCATATTAAAAATAAAATTATATAATTATATTAAAAAATTAATTAATTTTATTGATAAAATATAGAGGAAAAATTATAATTTCAGTCCATATACTTTTATTTAATTTTTAAGTTGGCCCTATAGTTAAAAAATTCATAATTAAATTCTTACCATTTACAAATATTTTAATTTAATTCTTAGTATTAAATTTTGTTATTATTTGATAAAATTTTATTAGTATATGTAACTATATATTTATATCAATTAAAAAATAAAATAAATAATGAAATAAAATTAACATATATATGGGATAAAATAATGATAAAATTATAATAATAAAACTAAATTCAAAATTATTTAAACTCTAAAATTTTAATTATAATTTTTTAAATTACAAAGATCAAAATATAATTTTTCTGAAATAAATAATAATTTTTTAATATATATATATATATATATCATATATTTAAAATTTAAATAATATATGTTTTTCAAAAAAAATTATTAATTAACCAAAGTTCATAAAGGTAAAATTTATTTATTTATTTTGATTAATCACCCTCATTATATTAGAGAATGCAAAATCATAAATTCTATATAGTAAGCTTTATTTACAAAGTGACTAAAATATAGATCAAGTCATGAGATTTTCATATTGGCTGAACATGCACTGGAGTGGCTTAACTCCTTACCTTATTAATTGATATTATATCTATTTTTTTTTATTTTATCTCACTAATATAAGATTTTTTTTTCGGTTTTTTGGCAAGCATGTTATTTTTACTGACAAAAAAAAAAAACACGGAACTTGAAACAATTGTCAGTCGCTCACGTGAGATTGTTCCAGGACCCAGACGATATGCCAGCATCATGGCCGTTCAACCTACCGAAGCCCACACAATGTTATAGCCCAGCCCACGGCTCATTGCATTACCCACCAAATTTTCCTCCTGGGCGGAACGAGATAGCTGAATCTATATTGTCGGCTCCTTTAACCCTAACCTACAAATCCGTTCAAGGTTTCCCTCATTTCTTCTTTAATATTGTCCCTTCATCGAATCATAGTCAGTGGCAGAGGACGGAAAAGCAATCGGCATTATGCGTGCTGATTCGTATAGGGATAACCGCAGTTGAAACTCTTGCATTTTCACCCAGGTATTATAACTTCAACAATCTTTATTTGATGAGATTAATGTTTCTTGATAAATTATTTTCTGAGGTTTATGATATGGTTTGTTGATGAAATAGCCCATTTAGTTTGTCTGTATTTGTCTAGCTTTTTGTACACCGCCTTTTTCGTTTCTCCCCTTTTTTGTTTTTACAATTGCTTGAGCTATGCTGTATGTTGAAGCGCGAAATAGTGACTATTCTGACTTTTCTTTAAGTTTTGTCTGTTGTTCTTACTGGGTTTTGATCGGTTCTTCGAATATTTTAAGAATTTATTGGGGGTAGGGGGCATAATTTAGGTCGTTATTTCTTTTCTTTCTCCGTGGGTTCTGATAGGTATAGATCGAATTTTCTGGGTTTTGAGTGTCAGTACTGTGTTCATATTTGAACAGCTGTTCCTGTTTGGTATTGTAGATATACATATTATACATGGCAACAGCAGAGGCAGCTCCGGCTGCTCTTGGTCCACGATATGCACCTGATGATCCCACCCTTCCAAAACCTTGGAAGGGATTGATTGATGGAAGCACGGGTCTATTATACTATTGGAACCCTGAAACCAACATCACCCAATATGAAAAGCCGACTGCGTTGCCACCACCCTTGCCTGCAGGACCACCTCCCACAGTATCTACACCCAAGCTGGCTCCCATACCAGGGGCTCATTCAATACCACCTGGTGGTGTGGTGGCACAGCATGGACAGCAGTTATTACAAGCCTCTCATCAACAGGGACAGCAAGTGAGCCACCTATCCCAACAGCATGGGCAAACAGTGCCACAACAGCAGAGTCCCCAGGTGGCACAGGTCACTCAGCAGCAGCCTTCTCAAGTGGCACAAGCTGGACAGCAACAAAGTTCACAGTCAGTGCAGTCCATGCCACAACCGAGTTTGCAGCAAGTCAGACAGCAGCAGATGTTGCAGCCTCTGAGTCAGCAAATTCCACCGCAGCAAATGCATCATCAGATGCCACAACAAGCCATTCAGTCACAACATTTTGGGCAAGGAGCCTCCCAGGATCATGGTTCATATATGGTACAGCAACAGGCTCATCAATTCACTCACCAGAACCTACATTACATGCCATATTCACATAGTATGCATTCAACTGGGCAGCAAAATTCCCAACCAATTCAGCTTAACACACATGGTCAACCATTGGAAAATCAACAAGAATTTAAACCAGCATTCTCAAAGATAGATGAAGTAGATTTCAAAAATGGAAGCCAAGTTGGACTTTCACCATCCCAGTATCAACAAAAAAGTTCCTTGCCTGTGCAAAACAATCAGAACATTCCTGCGGGAATTAGCTCTGTCCAGGTGCCACGTGTAGGTGCTAATGCAGGCCAACTGCAGCAGTTTGGGGGCATATCAGGCAACATGCAACAACCTTCTGCAGCAATGCATTCACATCAGGGTACTTCTGATTTAGTTTATCAACATGGTCATAGCTTTCAAAACCAGATGGCCCCAGGAATGATGCATGGTCAGCCATCTAATGTCCTTTCTGGTGACCTAAAGATGGGCCATGAGGATAACTTACGTGGTAGAGCTGCGAATCAATATTACTATAACTCTAGCAAAGAGGCGCCATCAGTGGGTTCTCAGCAGCCAAATTTGGCACCAATACCTATTTCTAGAAATCAGCCGGTATTTTCTTTTATCAAATGTCAAGTCTAAATTATTGCCATATTATTTCATATTTTTATTGGATGTGATGTTTTTTGTTGGTGTTTGATTGTTTTACTGATGTGAGAAAATTTTTTCTGTATGTTATTAAAATGCTGTTGACCTTTAAAAAATGAAGGGCAAATTCCTATTCTTCAATGAAATGACTGCAGCTGGTTTATACAGTTCTGAGAGTTATATTCATGTTTCCATTTAGATGCTATTAAGAAAGAAAGGAACAAGTAGTTTGGGTAAAATATGCTTTTGGGTATATATGCACTTATGTGGGATAACTCTTTATGTATAATAATGTTTGTGTCCAAAGCTTCACTTCTCTTTTTTTACTTTCATCACTATCTTTGCTTTCCAATTAAATGTTGCTTTTATGTTGATTATTCGGTTTTACTTTCCAGGATATGAGGATTGGCAGTTCCCCTTTTCAAAATGTAATGCCTAGTGGAAATGGGTTCAGTGGTGTCCCAGGGCATGGGATGCATAACATGTTTAATCCTCCAATAGGAGGACCTCCACCACTTGCAAGTAACTCTTTAACAAGGCCTCAAGTAACTGATCTCTCGCCTGCTGAAATTTACTGTCAGCAACATGAAGTTACAGCAACGGTCTGTATCTTTTTCAAATGATTTTTTTTAGTAGTGTATTGGTATATCTGTTAATATATCAAGATACAAATAGCATAATCAATACCGATTTTGTCTTGAACAACCTTTTTCAAGCCCTAAACTTGTCCTTGTCATGACTGGCTGGCAAATTACAATTATGATTATTTGGAAATGTAAAAATTTCTTCGTTGTCGTGTTCGGTATGATCTATTTCATATAGATAGTGCTCCGCACAAAATTTTTCTCAGCATGGTGGTGTGGTTGGGTACCCATTTTATTATAATGTGGAAGGAATGGTCACATTTGGTTCAACAATTTGTTTCATGTATAACTTTGGGTGTTATCATAAATATTTGTCTTACATGACAGGGTGACAATGTTCCTCCCCCTTTCATGACATTCGATGCTGCTGGGTTTCCTCCAGAGATTTTGAGAGAGGTAAGCTTATCCTCTCCTGTTACATGGTATTGCATGTTTTGATAATCCCTGATAAAGTAATGGGTCCACTCTTTTTTTTCTTCCTTTGGTTTTCTTCATAAACTATACTTTAGAACTCATCTATTCTCGCTTGCTCGCAGGTGCGATATCTGCTCCAGAGCAAGGAGCATATGTCGTACGCTGCAGCTATTGTCACACTTACATGTGCAACTACTATCCTGATTTTTGGAGCTTGCAAAATGGATGGTTGGAGCCTTTCTTGGGCATCTTCTAGAAGGGTGGTTGTCCCTTTATTCAAATTTCACCTTATGTGACGTGGGATTTGGTGCTTATTGGCTCCGCCTCTTATGTCTTTATTGCCCTTTTTAGTTGCTTAAGTAAGCAACCATAACCTATGGGTCCTTTTATTGTTTGCTAAACTATGTGCATCATTGAATGTGATTTTGTGTGTTGTAAATTGAAAGGAATTGGATGTACTCTATGCTCATGGTGCTTATCGCTTGCACGTGTTCTCATTTCAGATATATTCTGCTGGCTTCTCAACTCCAACACCTATTCAAGCTCAAACATGGCCTGTTGCCCTACAGGGTAGGGACATAGTGGCTATTGCCAAAACAGGCTCTGGGAAAACATTAGGTTATTTAATACCTGCATTCATGATTCTTAGACAGCGGCACAACAATCCTCTGAATGGCCCCACAGTCTTGGTATTGGCTCCAACACGTGAACTTGCAACACAGATTCAAGATGAGGCCATAAAATTTGGCCGTTCTTCTCGGGTCTCTTGCACGGTGTGTATAGTTTTTAATTTAATATAATCTTATTTTTATATCTCATCCTTATGCAGAGTTTTAGTCTGTTGACTTGGTTTCTATGATCTGTTGGTGCATCTCTGAAATTCTTTCCTCTCTGCAGTGCTTGTATGGTGGAGCACCCAAAGCTCTTCAGCTGAAAGAGTTAGACCGTGGAGCAGACATTGTTGTTGCTACGCCTGGTCGGCTCAACGACATACTTGAAATGAAGAAAATTGATTTTGGGCAGGTTTCGCTTCTTGTGCTTGATGAGGCTGACCGAATGCTTGATATGGGTTTTGAGCCTCAAATCCGTAAGATTGTGAATGAGATACCACCACGGAGACAAACTCTTATGTACACAGCTACCTGGCCAAAAGAAGTGCGAAAAATTGCAGGTGATCTTCTTGTGAATCCTGTCCAGGTTAACATTGGAAATGTTGATGAGCTTGCTGCAAATAAAGCTATCACACAGGTATTGAATTAGTGCCCCCTTGGTTAAAAATAAAACTTAAGATAGTTGTTTGTTGCTTTTTAAAAGCTTTCAAGGCTCAGTTGCTGTGTTGATTAATTTATGTTTTCCTTAGCTAGTGAATTTTAATTGCACCTCTTAGAGGTGTGGTTTAAGGATTATAATAGAGTAAATATTATGTGATGAATAAATTCCATTCAGAATTTATGGATGGTATGAAGAATTAAGTGTGTACTAGTCAATGTTTATGGAAGGAGATTACAGCAAGCATAATATAAATCTTTTATATCAAGCCCAGACACCTATTTTTAGGTGCGTTGGGTCAAACACTGACACTGCAATGATACAGTGACAACACACATCTGTACATGTCAGAATAAAAGAAAAATTTCAGCTTGGATACATGTCTTTCATGGCTGACACTAGAAAAGAGACAACAAAACAAAATGCGAAAAAGAAAAAAAAAAAAAACAGAATAAAGATAGAAGGAGACTAAATCCCATCTTGATGAGATGGTGGAATTTCTTTTCTAAATTTTTATGGTTGCACATGAATTGTTTGTATAATAGAGTATTATAGTTTTCTATTTTGTAAATTTTCTTGGAAAATGATCATGCAAAGTACGTAGAATGTAGGATGATGCTAGTTATATTTTACTGCTGAAGGAGCTTATTGAATAAGAAGCTTAAAAAGTTAGGATTTGACTGTGTCACATGCCTAGTACTTTAAGTTATTTGAAGTTTACATGTCCATGTTCTGTGCTCTACAGCTCTCTCTTTTACTTGGACTAAGTGTCAAATATTTTCATTGACATCTCATTTTGGATATTGCATAGGACCTAATCCATTGAGTTTTGGTGTTAGGTGCCACTAACATTAATGCCCTGATAACTACATATCAACCCTATTTGTATGAGTTTGTTTTCGGCTTATAAGATCATATGTGGTGCCAGAAACCCCTTTCAGGGGCTGTTGATGTTGACTTTTGAACGAGCTAATTATTTTCAGCTCTAAAAACGAAATGAAATGAAAAGAAAAAGCTTTTGAGCTATTTCTAATATTAATTTGCACAATATTTTTGTAGAAAGAATTTTTACTTGACTTTAAAATTCCTCCTGCTACAATTTTGTTTTCCTATAATCCCATTCACAACTTGATTTGGAAGTGGTTTCTCGTTGGTCATTGTATGCACCTTCATGTTGGAATGAGTATATTTAGTTAGTAAGACGTCTTTCTGCCTTTGAGTTTGCCTTTTTCAAGTACTTAGTAATATACTAATGGTCCATAACAGGAAGGGAATATGTAATAGTTATGTAATATGTAAAATTGGGGGCTCCATGTTTTAATATTTATTCAATAATATATAAGCAAAGACACCAACATTAGTGTGCTTGTGTGTGTTTAATGGACCTTTTGTTCTCTGACTTATTTTCCTCTGTTTACTTTAAACTGGAAGTATGTTGAAGTTGTCCCACAAATGGAGAAACAGAGGCGTTTAGAGCAGATCATCAGATCCCAAGAACGAGGTTCTAAGGTGATAATATTTTGTTCCACAAAGAGGTTATGTGATCAGCTTGCTCGTAGCATTGGCCGCAATTTTGGTGCTGCTGCTATTCATGGAGACAAATCTCAAGGTGAAAGAGACTGGGTTTTAAATCAGTTTAGGACTGGGAAGTCACCAATTCTGGTTGCTACTGATGTTGCTGCCCGTGGGCTTGACATTAAGGATATAAGGTTAGCTGCCGTACATATCATTAAGTTTTTAATGGAAATTTATTGAGATTTTGTTTCTTAAATGATATTTGAATACTTTAAATTACAGTTATCTTCTTAGTACATGATGGCCTTTGCTTTGTTCTTTTCTTAGTTATATTTTCTGAAACTTCATATTACAGGGTTGTAATCAACTATGATTTCCCCACTGGAATTGAGGACTATGTACACCGTATTGGACGAACAGGAAGGGCTGGAGCCACTGGAGTGTCATACACCTTTTTCTCTGAGCAGGACTGGAAACACGCAAGTGACTTGATTAAAGTTTTGGAGGGTGCTAACCAGCTTGTGCCTCCAGAGTTACGGCAGATGGCTTTGCGTGGGCCAGCTAACTTTGGAAAGGACCGGGGTGGAATGAGCCGTTTTGACTCTGGTGGTGGTCGCTGGGACACTGGCGGCCGTGGTGGAATGAGAGATGGTGGCTTTGGCAGTCGTGGTGGAATGAGAGATGGTGGCTTTGGTGGTCGTGGTGGCATGAGGGATGGTGGTGGGTTTGGTGGTCGTGGTGGCATGAGGGATGGTCCTAGTGCACAAGGTGGAAGAGGTGACTTCTTTTCTGGTAGAGGCAATAGAGGTCGTGGATTGGGTGGCCCACGTGGTGGTCATGCCGGTTGGGGTAGGGGTGACCGTGGCCCACATGATCGTTACAATGTGGACGGGCGAGGACGAGGGCGTGGTCGTGGGCGTTTTGACAACAGAAGAGATGTTGGATACAGGAATAGGGGCAGAAGTTACAGTCGCAGCCCTGAAAGGGTCCGAACATGGGATTATAGCAGAAGCCGAAGCAGAAGCAGAAGTAGAAGTAGAAGCTGGAGTAGTGGTCGTAGTCGGAGCCGCAGCTGGTCTCGTGGTCGGAGTCGCAGTTACAACCGTAGCATTAGCCGGAGTCGCAGCCGAAGCCGTGGCCGAAGTAGTCGAAGTTACAGCCGCAGTCGCAGTCGAAGCCACAGCTATGATAGATATGAGAGGTCAGATCGGCAGATATCTGATCAGAATGAGCATTTTGCGCGAGACCTAGAAGCTTCTGAACCAAGAATGCTCCCTATGTCTCCCAGCAGCCAGGGGAACTCACTTCGGGAGACTGAACATTTGGAGCAGCAACCAGCTGTTGGGAGTATTGAGCTGGTTAATCCAGAGGCTATAGTAGACCCTTACGGTGAATCAGTTCCTAATGTCTGAAGTGGTGTTTTAAATCTACCGCCTTTTGGAAGGGTATGTCCTACTTTTGTTCACTGAGTGGCTTTGTTAACCTCTCCCATTTTTTGGTTTTGGCTTTACGTGATGATTGTCTGATGGGAAGCTGAGGCTGAATCATCTAATGGGTTAGTAGAGAATACTTCTCATCTAAGGAACTGGCTGCTGATCTTCGGTTGGCTAAAATTTATAGTTGGATGACATTTATTTTGATCGTCTTAGCTGTATCAGTTGTGGAATTGGGATATACACTACTGAGGCGCAATTCTTCACATATTATTGTATCAGATCACTTGACTTTCATGGTAATTATTGTTTCCTATTGTTATTTTTCCCAATTTCTTTTGTTTCAATGAAAGTTACTCTAGATCTATCCTTACTCCCAATTATTTTCTCTACACTTGTTGAATTGTCTCTGCAATCTCTTCACCAGCGCATGGCAAATATTGTTAGATTGTCACACTCCGTTAGGCAATTTCATTGGAAAAGATCTTTGGTTTTAACTGATATATTTCTGTGGATTAGCTCTGAATTGCACTAAATTTACAGTTTTTGGGGGCCTAAGGTCATGTAGTAAAAGTGTCCTGATAAACACAGATTAATATTGAAAGGTATGAAAGGTTGTTCAGGTGCAAAGCGAGGCTTATAGTTTCTTTTTGCACCAAGTGGATCCAGGAGTCTGCTGATTGCTGTAAGAAAAAGCTATAGTTTTCCGTTTGCTTGGTTGTGCATCATAGCTATCCTTTAATGTTTAAATCAGGTTATTTTCAAGGTTTACTACTCCGTAAAATCCATATAAGTGGAAAAATTGTGTTTAGTTTTTAAGTGTTTGTTAACAGTTTTTTCAAGTATTGTTTAAAAATTTCTGTAACAGTTTTTATTTATTAAAAGTTCTTTTTATCGGGTAAAATATAATGGCTAGAGTAGAGCCAGAACAAACGACCAAAACGTAATATTTACATCGTGTTGCGGGGAAATAAGGTTCCTTTCATATTTGAATAAAAGTTCAAACTAAGAATAGGCGGAATAGAATTACAAATCCGGAGACTTGAATTTAGCTCAAAATTATATTTGCTTCACGATAAACATGTCGAATGTCGCAGGACCAGTTCTTCGAAGTGTTTTGAACCTTCTTTCTCAAAGAATTTGGGAAAGTTAAAATAACCAAGTCATATGAGTTTCCAATATTGAGTTTTTGAGTCTTGGTCTAAGTTAAAGAGAATTATTGGGTTATAATTATTGATAGTTAAGTCTTTATCTAAAATGTCTATAACAATTTGGTGAGTTAATTTTAACATTTATATAATTTTTTATCTTTCTTTAACCTAATAATATGAGACATTTTTATTTTTTAATCTTTTCTATTTTAACAATTTTTCAATTTAAGATCATACAAGATATGAGAGTCAAGCTGCAGCACAACCTTCTGAAATCCCAAAACCAAGCTAACAGAAGATCATTGAGAGCCCCACGCCTCTGATTGTAATGTAAGCACCACCCCCCGCCTCTTTAAGAACCCCCAATCCAGCGATGAAGCGAATCTCTCAAAATACTTTCTTCCAATACATCATGCCCCTCACCTTTATGTTCCTCTCTTCGATGCTATCTCGAATTGTTTCGCTGAAGGTTTGTCTTCTCCTTAGAATCTAAGATCTTCCATACTTCTTTGCCCATTCTTCCTAAGTCTTCGCAATGGAATTTCGATTCCCCACTTCTACCTCCATTTCTCTGGATGATCTTTTTTTCTTTCCTTCAATATAGGAATGGATTTATTTATTTTTTTCTTTTTTCAATATAGGAATGGAAAGCTATGGTCCTCCTGAGCCATGGCTGTAGCTTTCATTCTTCTACTTCACTACTCTTTCGTCTCTTCTCTTTGCTTTATCTGTTAACCCATCTCAAGCTTTTGACCTGTCACTCGAGTTCAAATCTCCCACTTCATCTTCTGCTTCCCTGGCGTCTCTTTCCCTTTTACTTCAATAAGGCAGCATCCAGCAAGCTAAGTTCCACTCCCTTACATTCCAGGTCTTTCCACATATATGCAGTATTGCACTAACCCCTACTTCAACATAACTTGAAGCAAGCTCATGTTCATCCTCTTTTACTTGCGTTGGATTTGTTCTCTCAAGCCCTCCATCACTGAAAGTATGCATTTTTGGACAGAATTTACTATCCTTTGGCAACTACATTCTCTATATGTGTCGGCTTTTATGTACTCCAACCATTGTCCTCCTTCCCTTTCTCTCTATTGCAAAAACCAAGACTGTTCTTGCATTTGATCAACTTGCTTTATCATTTGTATATTTTACTCCCTCTAAATGGTTCTTCTTTTGGCTCTTAGTCGATATGTTTTCCTTGGTTCTCCTCCTAATTTGTGGTAACAAAACTCAAAAAAGTATTATCTAATCTTGATACATTTACATGATAGTTGCAGTGTTATACTAGTTTTAATAAAATCATTTTAAAAAAAAAGTGAGAATCATTAAAGAAATGATATTATTAGGACTAATATACTAAATTAGACACCTAAATATACTAAGACCAACTAATATTTTTTCAATAAAACCCTCTCTCTTCTCAGGTCACTATAACTCTTTTTATACCATTTTATCCAGATTTGCCCAATCTTGGAGGTTATTCTCATCTTTAATATGATGAACCCACACTCCTTAATTTTCCTTTTGTATTTCTGTTTGTGTTTGCAAATTGAGAAAAAAAGTGAAGTTAAAGTTTTGACCTCCCTTGTTCATCGAGAATGACACACTTGTAATTTGATAATTATTACCGCATCTCGGTTCTTCTCTTCGTTATACATTACAACGCTAAAGTTTTTTCTTTCTTCATTTAGGATTGTTTTTCTTTTCTTGTAACGATGATCCCAATATGGCTGTGTCACCTATGAATTTTAAAAATCTTACTTGTTGAGTCTTGTTGACCTTGACCAGAAGAAGTGGCTCAAGTGGTTTAGTGCACTTAAGCATAGCTGTCAAGGGGCCTTCAAATTCATGAATTCAAGCCTAAGCTTAAGAAGTACTTATAAAAGTACGAGCTTTAACTACTATACGATATATAAAGTATGATAAGCTTTAAAATTTTAATATATACGTGTAAATATATATATATATATATATTTGCAAATATATATTAAATTTAGTTCCACCTCTTGTTAAATCTTGTATGTGATGATTGAAAATTATGATAATAAAAACAAAAAACAAAAAAAAATAGAATTTATTAAAATATGATAAAAAAGATAATAAAATAAAAAATTAAATGATAAGATAATATTACAACTAATAAAAATAAATAAGAATATTTCAACATTAATTTAATGTCATTTCAATACATACTAAAATGAATCGTGGAAAAAAATTTTTTTGATGCATATTCTTTTTTTGTTATACAAGACAACAAACTACCACCAAATTTAAAAAGTATAGTTATAATTATATCTACTTAAAGATCGAGACTCTTCACAAAATTCAGCCACTAAAGATTGTTAAAAGGAAAGAGACCAATTTGAAAATTCTCAAATTTGGATAGAAAGTTTTGGATATGAGTCAATAGTATGAAACTTGAATTCCTGCAGCAGACCAAAAGCACTTTTCATGGAATAAGACTTATACAGATTTACAATAAGGATGACTTCAAATGTTCTGGCTTAAAATCCAATGAAGGACTTTCCTGAGAGCATGAAGTAAGTGCAAGCTTATGGTTCTTATCTTACATTCTTCCCATCCCCAAGCTCGTATGAAATCGCCGTCCAGGAAGATTCTAAATATGAATTTAAAATTCAGACGCTACAAACAAGGATTGTCTAACTGTTAGAAATAATATTTAATCTTGGAGGGAAATTAAGGAGAAAATAGTTTTGGTTATTATTTTGATGAACTTGGTTAACATTGTAACAAGAATTTTCTCTAATCATTCTCTCAATTCTGTAAAGAACTTCAATTTGAATTAGTTTTATGCATTCATGGACTATAGAATTTCTTACCTTGCCAGATAATATATGGAATAAATATTAACCTGTTCGTATAACAACTCATAAAGTGGGAATAAAAAGGAGCCCTGATAAGCCATTTTTGTATCCAACTTATAATGTCATCCTCCTGAAAATACATCTACCCGTAAATCAAATTGAGATGCAAATCAAAGAGAACAAGCAAAAGGACCAGTCATAAAAAGAGTAGTTTCAAAGTGATTCAGGCAAAGTGGACAAGGTTCTGAGCAGGGCAGATGATGTTTAAGAAGATTTTTGCCAAAAGTAAGACTTTTGTAACTAATTTTCACAAGATGGTAGCCCTTAAAGGAATTTTTAATTTCCATAGCTCCCTCCAAGCAATGCATCTAGAGCCAATGTTAGATAAATTTTTTTTTTTATAAGCCAGCTTGTAAACATCGTTAGCCTTATAGACTCTAACATTATTTCCCTTCCAAATAATGAAATTGGGAGATTATATAAGTGAGATGTCTATGGATGAAATTTGTTGGCAAATGTCCTGGGAGTATAAAGGGGAAGTAGCTGCATGTTCCATGACTTTGAGTTACGCAAGAGGAGATCATAAACTCTTGAATAATTAGAGTTTCCATCAAACTGCATACGCCACTATAGGGGGTGATTGATTGAAATATTATTCCCTTAGTCAATTTGCCAACAGAGATTGGGAATTATAATTTCTTACAGTTAAAGATGTCTTTCTATATATATATATATATATATATATATATATAAGTTTTTAATTTACGTTTTTAATATAAGTACACCTCCAATATTTTAAAGTATCCATATTTCTTAAGATTGAAGCCATTAATAAACATTCATGGTAATTGTATTTCGTTGTGCTGTTTGTTCTTTTCTTCGTCAACTAGTTTAACCTTCTACGATTTTTTAGTTTTTATTTTATGTTTTTAATTTTAAAATTGCTGATGCGAGCGCTAACCTCTTCTATTTTTTTAATTTTGATTTAAATTTCCTAAGTTACGAAAAATCTCTAAAATCGAAAGTCTTTTTGTTTCTTGTTCTTTAAGAATGTGAGATGCTTTCTAGAGTTTTTATTTAGATTTTTGTCGTTTGTTCCCCTCTACAAGCAAATCACTTAAGAAACATTCTTGGAAACTACCCTTTTAATTTTAAATGGTCAACCAAGATCAGATATCATAAAAACTGATCCATTGACTTGATATGAATATAATATGATATTAAATAAATAATAATAGATGATGCTTATAAAAATAAATAAAGATAAAATAGCGCCAAATTAAAATGGGTATAAATTTGTCGTTGTGAAAGAAAGCGAGGGAATCATCGCCCATTTCCGGCTAATTGGGCAGAAGGCGAGGCTATTTTGACAGTCGAGGCCTCCCAGTGATTTCCCCTTGACTACTCGTTTTACCCACTGGCACTGTCGGTGGAGTAACTTCAAGGGCAAGATGGGCAAATCAGATAATTTATTAAAATGTTCATTGGACAGTTTTTAGGTACCGTGACCGTCACCGTAAGCCTAGTACCCTGCGTATTTAGTAAGCAGCCTAAAACGCTGCCGTTTTGGCCTTGTTGGCGTTTTCCCATGCGCCCATTCGAATTTGTTAATTAAAACAGCAAGGGGCGCTTTTGTTGTATCCAAAACAACGTAGGGCTATTTTCGGCAATCTGGTTGAATATTAAAAACGTTGCAAAACGCTTCGTATCTTATATTTGTGGGAATCTCTATTTGTGCGTCTCTTTCTTTCTTTCTGTCTCTCTCCTCGTCTCTCTCAACTTAACACATACACTCTCTCTCTTCTGTTTTCTTTCACGAACCCAAACCGCCAAAGGCTCCTTCGTTTCGATTGATGGTTAGGGTTTCTTAGGTACCTCTGTTTTGCCATCAAGATGTTGCAGAAAACTCCTCCTTCGCTGCTTGGAGCCCTCAATTCCAATCTACGGGAACGTTTGCTTCCAACTATGGCTTGATTCATTTTATTCCTCCTCTACGGGTAATTTCTCGCTTAGCCTTTTCTCTTTGTTTGTTGATATTTTGGAAGATTTAAGTTATATTCCTCGAATGCGAGGTCAGTGGACGGGGCTTATTTTGTGGGATTTTGAGTCATCTACTTTTTTTTTGTGTTTTTGACTGCTCGATGGAGAATTTGAAAGTGAAAATGTTCGTTTTCTATGTTTATTGGGGTAGCTTTTTGTTTTTTGTCGAGAAATTGGTTTCTTAATTATTAAGTTACTGAGCTGTTTTCCGATTTGAAGGTCGAAGAACTTCGATATTTGGCTTTTCAGCGGTTTCCGTAGAAGGGTTTTGTGTCTAATAAAATATTTTGAATTTTGGTGTTGGAAGGCAACTTGAGATTGGATGAATGGTGTTAATGCTCTTCCCATGTGTTCGCAATTGTAGCCTTTTGTGTATTACGGTTTAATTATTCTCTTTGTCAGTTCTCGCTCTTCCTGAGAGCATCATTGAGTTGTTCTCTTACCGTTCAGTTTTTGGAAAATATCTCTTACCTGTGTTGCATTTCCTGATATCAATCAAAGGGCGTCATACTAGTAATTTATGTTGAAGGGACCAAACTGAAAACCATTCTCTTACCCTTGGATGTGCTGTTGCAATTTTGGGTCATTGTGTTGCCATGTTAAACTACTGGAATTTAGCTCAGCTTAAAGGTATATAGAAGGTGTGTATTTAGAGTTTGAGATAGTGCAAATACCCGATACTACTAAGCATAGAATGAATTCAATTAATATGCTTGATGCAGTGTTATTTATTTATAAATTATAACATTCTAGTCAAAGGTCTTACAGGAAATTTAAAGTTAAAGTGAATAATGAAATATATTTCCGTAGTGGCCAATGCATCCATCACTGTTTTTTTTAGAGATGCCTATGTTATTCTGTGTATCTTGTTTGTTGGGCTTCATGGTATTTATGCTAGATTTAGAAGTGCTCCATGAAACACAATTATGATATGAGTACGACATGGAAAGGTGATATGGCAACTTCTAATAAAAACATGATAAATTCCAGCTAGGACACTACACAAATATATAGAAATATTTCCTATCTCTAGAATGACTTATAGTTTTATCTGCAGCAATATTTAATATGTAAGAGATAGAGTAGAAAGAGTATAGACTGAATTGAAAGTTTTGTGCATACTGCATACCCTTTCTGCGTAGTGCATGCACCAAGCCCCAACAAGATAGAAATGGTATTGAAATTACTGTAGCACTGCATTGAGAGTTGAGAGAAAGTGCCGATCTTTGCTGAACAATTAGTTTACATCATGGAGAACAGAGATGAGAAGAAATGAAAGAGAAGGCAAAGTGTCAATTGTACCCTAGGACTGAGGAGGTTTGTTTTGATTATTTAAAATGAAGCATGGTCACGTAGTGTATATGGTTTATCTGAGCTTCAATGATAAACTTTAAGCTCTACCTGAACTGTATTCATTAAGGAAATTTTTGTTTTCAAGGAAGTATGCAAACTCCTTGGTTATGTAATGGGCTGTATTGTATGCCTGTTAGAGTCGGATAATCCATTTTGAAATTCTGGTGCTCGCATGAAATGTCCCAAGAGTTTTTTTTACCTATTATAGAGTATAGCCTCTGAAGTATTTTCTTAGTTGACTGAAATCTGATTTCAGTCAAAGTTATTTCTTCTCTTTATTTTTAATTTTTTGAATAGTTGTGTGTGCTTATACTTCTATATTGCTTTCTGCAGTGGTGGCAGTTTTGATATGGAAATGTATGATGTTTCTGAAACTAGAAACCCAGATTCTTACTTGGTAAATATTTTAGTTTTTGCAACTTATGTCCTTTGATATTTACTATATGAAGTTTGTGCTTTGACATTTTGGTTAACCTAAGCATGTTGTACCATGTATGTATTATCTCTGAGCTAGTAGGATGATCGATAATGTTTTATTGCTTTACTTTTAGATCGAAGGTGCTGTTTTAAACTCACATTTGAGGAGCCCAAATCTTGAACAATCTGAAGTCATGTATAACGAAGGAGTTCCTGAGTTTGTTGTTGATCAGAACATGTATTACCCTGCTGCCACCAATTATGGGTATTACTGTACAGGTAAATAGTAGCCTTCTCTATTGGTGCTTTTGGGTTGATAATATGATAGTATCTTTATATATATGTTATTTGTATATTTATTGTGTTTAGGATTTGAACCACCCGGCGAATGGGAGGACCACCATAGGATTTTTGGTGTAGATGGTCCAGATATCCAATATACGGTGAGTGGAATGCAATTCTCTCCCTCTCCTTATGAATAATTTTTTGGCTCAGCAATTGATCTCAACGCTTGTGTTTCTGCTACAGGGTGCACAAAATGAAAGTATGCCATATGTATATTATACACCTAGCTATGGATATGCACAGTCTCCATACAATCCATACAATCCTTACATTCCTGGTGCTATGATAGGAGTTGATGGCCCATTTGGAGGGGCGCATCAGTATTACACCCTCTCCAATTATCAAAACCCTGTTTCTTCACCTGCTTACATTCCTCTTGTTGTTCAACCGGACATTTTTCCAGATAGTTCTGTTGACTCCGTGTTTGATATTGGTGCTTCTGTCAGTAGATCTGATGGAAGAGGTTTGAAGCATAAGTTTAATTCAGCTTCTGGTGCCTTTAGTAGGAACTCTTCAAAATCTTTATCAAATCAGACGACTTCCCTTGCGAGGATTTCAGAAGGCCCAAGAGCTAATGCTGGTGGGAAGCAAGCTGTGACACAAGGAAATGTTTCTGGTGGTGGTTTTCTCAACTTGGCTCCTTCACCTGTTCATCAGGTAGGAATTTCCCCTGTTTTTGGTCATAAGTTTGGGTATTCCACTTTTGTGGACTGAATCAATATTTATGTAGTTCTTACTTATTGTTATAATCATCTAAGGATTGTCCCACCTGCTTGTTATTATTTCTTTCACATGGATATGCATTATCCATATGTGTAGGGGATGGCTATGCGTGTTGGATAGGGGCCTCCTCAGAGGTCCTTTATGTAGAAATCTGTTGAATCTTTTTATTCATGATGCATGGTGGTTGGATGTGAACATCTATTGCTCTTTAAAATTTCAGAATTTCCTTGATGACTACTTTCATGTTTATATTTGCCTTTTGTTTTGTAGGCTAAAAATGCTGGTGCCTCAATCCAATCTGTAGATACTATTTCAAATGGGAATGCTTTGTCTCAGCACAATCAACTGAAACTAGCTCTTCCTTCAAATATTGGTTCTTCTGACTTTGGTTCTAGTGGTAATGGACAGTCTGCAGTTGGTAAATTTAGACCAAAGATTCACATTAGCAAAGTCCCAAGTGATGTAAATGGAAGCTCTGATGCGTTGGGTGAACAAAATCGAGGCCCTAGAGTTAATAGATCAAAACATCAATTGGCTGTCAAAGCCTATACAACCAAGGCAGGAGACAGAAATGCACTGGGTAACATCATCATCTATACAGATCAGTATAACAAAGACGATTTCCCTCTTGAATATGAAAATGCAAAGTTCTTTGTCATAAAGTCATACAGCGAGGATGATGTGCACAAAAGCATTAAATATAATGTCTGGTCATCTACACCTCATGGAAACAAGAAGCTGGAGAGCGCATATGAAGATGCAAAGAAAATAGCTATGGGAAAATCTGGAGGCTGTCCAAATTTTTTATTTTTTTCTGTGAGTTCTCATTCTGCTGATGTATTCTGTGTTGCAGTTTAATTTCTTTTTTATTTGTATAACCTGCAAAATCTCTATGCAAGTTTGTCCCTCCTTTTGCCTTGCTTTCTGTTAATTATTTTTTGATTCAGGTTAATGCAAGTGGACAATTTTGTGGTGTTGCGGAGATGGCAGGTCCAGTTGACTTTAATAAGGATATGGACTTTTGGCAGCAAGATAAATGGAGTGGGAGCTTTCCTGTAAAGTGGCACATCATTAAAGATGTGCCAAATGCAAATTTTAGGCACATTATACTTGAGAACAATGAGAACAAGCCAGTGACTAATAGTAGAGACACACAAGAGGTACACAACTTTTTTTTAAAAAAAAAAAATCAGCATTTTCTTTTATAAAGCAATGTAAAATTGGCATCAGTTATATTTGATATTGATTTATCTGTAGCAGGTTCGTTGAACCTGTCTGCTTCTGTTCTCCTGTTTGTTTGCATGTAAAGTTTGTTGCAATTTATTATTGTGGTCTACCGCCTGATGCTTGTAAGGAATATTATTTCTGTGACTGGAACTTATTTATTTATCTTTAGGGTTTTTAAGACCTACAAGTACCTGAAAATTCTCTTGATAAACTTGCAGCTGTTCATCATGATATTTGGGGTTTCTTTAGTAAAATTATATTGAATTATCTACAATAAGGAGTTGCATTTTTTCAAATTTCTCTTTTCATTTCACGTTTTTGATTAAAAAAAAAAAAATCCTCGGCCCTTGAGTTTGAATTTCTGGTGATATTTGTTGACAAGTTTAGGCTTCTCGTTTGGGAGTCATTTTTTCTTCATAAGTTGGACGGGCCTTTGCCTTGCACTATAAATCCTTCCTTATTGTTATTCTTTTTAGAACCTTCCTCAAAAGGTTTTTTTCATGCCAAATTTTAGAGTTGTCTTCTCTTATATCATTGCAAAATTCTCAGATGAGGCAATGGTTTGATTGAACAAATGGAAACTGGTTTCAATGTTATTCGTCTTCATTTACTCTATATTGGTTGATTTGTAACTTTAGAATAATTAAAATGCATGATTAGTTGAAAATTGTTGGCAAAATTGTGAGTAAAGCGTCTAATAATGTTATTTTTACTTTTTGGTGTAATTTTCTTTATTCTGCCCTGTTTTTGGTAATGCTGGTGTTTTTTTCCTTTTTAATTGTTATAGCTTATGACTATAAAATACATATTTTTTTGTGCAGATAATGTATAAGAAAGGTTTGGAAATGCTAAAGATATTCAAAAATCATAATTTGAAGACATCTTTGCTCGATGACTTTATGTATTATGAAAATCGTCAGAAGATCATGCAGGATGAGAAAGCCAAATTGCTCATCAATAGTTTTGAAGGTCCATTGTTCATACCAACATTGGAACCACCCCGGAAGTTAAATTATGTTGTTGAGACACCTCCAGGCAAAGATGAGAAGGGTTCTAAGCTAAATAATGATCCAGTTGTCTTAAATCAGACTTCAAATTCAAGCTCTGAGCAGATTTTAAGTAATCCTGATCCTACCAGCTCAAATTCTGTGGATGACAAGGCTCAGAAAATTGTAGTTGACAGTGACGATATTTCCTCAACATTGAAGATTGGTTCAGTTGCTATCACCCCAAAACAGGTTGAGACTTCATCTGTTGGTGTTACTAATAAAGAACCGAGTGATGTTCTAACAGTGGGTTCAATGCAAGTCAAAGTCAATGGATTTGCTGGGTCTTCTGGGATTTTGAAGGTTGGGAGTATCCCACTTGATCCAAGAGCATTACAGCTAAATAAAGGAGGAGCTTCCGTTAAGAATGGATCTCAACGTTAGTTTTGGGCAATAATGGTACTAAGCTCTCCTTTGGTGAAGATGCATTAATGTCTGCCTGATTGATACTTACTTAAAGTATTGGGAAATACTTACCAGAAAAGAAAAATAGTGTTGGCAAGTTGAGTTTCTTCTTTTCCATCTTCCTTAGTTCTCTGTCCTCTTTCTCTAGTTCATTCCCCATCAGTGCTTCGTGCTAGGTCATTCTGATGTCATTGGTTTTTGAGCTGTGTTTGCATGATCGTGTTTGCCTCCGAATATGAAATAGTGTAACCTCTTGCATTTTCTCCTTCCTGCAGTCAAGATACCAGGGAATTTTTTTCGTTGCAGTTTCATCCAAGCCATACTTTCCGATTCAGTTTGAACTTTCTGTAACCTGTTCTCTCCGTGCTTACGTTATATCTGGAAGATTATCATTCTGTTTATTCCCTAAAATTTACTTTACATTGATTTGCTTGTGAAGATGACGGAATGTAACGAAGATATTTACTCTAAAGAAGTTAACAGTGTTTATTCCTCTGTGCTATTCATATTCAGTGGAATGAAGCATATATTATAGCTTCCACATTACTTTTATTCTGATTACTGGTATATGGATTTCCAAGATTACAAGGATGATCTGAGGAGGATAACTAGCAATTTCAATAATTGAAGTTTTCACTCTATGGGTGGAAATGAGCAGAGTTGAGTTTTAGTATGATAAAGTTGGTCTAAAATACCGTAGACATGAATACAAACTTGAATTTTAAATAAATAACTTTTAACCAAGTTGAGCTTGTAGAGATTATGAATCGTATTTTAAATACATTGCCGAATATATCAAACTAAAAGAAAATTATAACCTAGTATACTAGTTTAATTTTGTATATTTTAAAAATGTATACTATTCAACCATGCATTGGCTGTTGTTTTAATATTTAACAAAATTCACATATGATTACGACAAACGTGATATAAATATAAAATTATATGAATTTTTTCCAACCATGTATGCTTGACAAAAGTATTTAATCAAATATTTTACTGTTTTTTGAAATTTTATTTAAATTTATGTTATTTTTCTAGTAAATCATTACAAGACATGTATCAAGTAACACTATATCTAAATTACTCTCATTATTCCACCTAGATTGTTCTCAGTAGGTGATTTAAGTACATCAGTTTTTTTTCTTCCTGCACATTTGGCTCAAAAAGCACTCATCTGAGTTGATGTCTTTTAATCTCACTGTATAAGAATTCTCAATTTAAAGTATAGATGTTCCTCATAAATATTCTCTCTTAACTTGATTTTAAAATTTATATTCATCAAATAACTGATAATTATCGCATATATCCCGTCCCCCATGGTTCGTAATTTCTGCTTCAAAAACTCAGCGGGTGCTTCAGTTGATTTCTGTTCGATAAACTATGATCTGGGAACTGGGTCATATATTAATTTCTCAGAAGTGAAAATCCAAGTTTGTTGACCCTCTCATTATTCAAGATGGTTGTTAGAGACAGATGCCCGTAATAGCAGTGACCAAGTGCTGCAGGCAAACAGAGTTTATCTAAATCTGAGACTTTCCAAGATTGTGTGTTGGCAAGGCTGGGGCTTCATGTCGCTCAAATGTAGATTCATGTGCTGATTTGGGAAACGCAAAGGTTTCTTAATCCCCCAAAGGATTGGGAAGTACTTTTACTTGCTCAGGAATTAATGCCCTTCTTTTATGTTCATTCTATCAAGCAAATGGTTCCTCCGTATGTTGGGTTAGGTTTAGGTATTATTTTTGGGTCTCCTTTTGTAAGTTCTATTGCTATCAATGTATATTTAAAAAATGAAATTTTGATATTAGGTTAAAAATAAAAATAAAAAATTGACGTGCCCATTAACATATGTCAAGTCAGGATTAAATTGATTATAAATAATATGTAAATATATTTGAAATAGATTTTATTGAAGTACTTATTTAGAGGTTGTTTTTATCTAACTTTCATTGCATTTTAATTGATTTGTATTAATTCGTTTTATGTAATTAACTAAGAAGTAACAGTAATTTAATTATATCTTAGTTGAAAAAAGGCGCTTTCCCCTAATTCTACATTTTCTTTCCATACTTATTACATATTTACCTTATTATATACAATTTGGCTTTGTGGTAATGAGAGATTTCACAAAGGATTTTGTCCTCGCCCAATTCTGCTAACCGCGAGATCAGGAAAATGAGTAATGAATTCCAAGTAGTTCAACAAATGAATTTAGCTAATACCATAGTTGACCAGAACTTGTGTATCAATACTCAGCGGACGACTTCAATGAGCTTGTGTAGCAAATGAATTTGTCTCTTGCCTTCAGCTTTACTCAAGTTAGGTTCTGCTATTTCAAGAGTTTGCTGAGCTTCTTGTAGATCAATGTCACTACCCTTCTCCGCATCATTTACTAAAACAGTGATTTCATTATTGCCTATTCTAACAAAACCACCCATTAGAGCCATCGTTAACCATTGGTCGTTAAGGCGTATTTTGAAAATACCGATATCTACAACTGTGGCAATAGGCGTGTGATTGGGTAATACTCCAATTTGTCCACTATTAGTACATAAAATAATTTCCTTCACTTCTGAATCTCAAACAATTCGATTTGGGGTTAGTACACAAAGATTTAAGGTCATTTCTTCAATTTACTCTCCATTTCTAAGTTCGTAGCCTTCGCAGTAGCTTCATCGATGTTACCTACCAAATAAAAGGCCTGCTTGGGAAGACCATCTAATTCTCTAGAAAGAATCAATTTAAACCCTCTAATTGTTTCTGCTAGACCAACATATTTCCCCGCGTACGAAAAAAGGCTTTGATAAGAAATGCTCAATTTTTCGTGCTCTTGCTACAGTTAAGCAATCCTCTTCGGATAATTCATCTAACCCAAGGATAGCTATAATGTCCTAAAGTTCTTTGTAACGTTATAAAGTTTGTTTAACTCTTTGCACAGTTTCATAGTGTTCTTCACCAACGATCCAAGGTTGTAGCATAGTTGACATTGAATCTAAAGGATCTACTGCTGGATAGATACCTTTGGTAGCCAATCCTCTTGATAGTACGGTAGTAGCATCTAAATGGGCAAATGTCGTGGCAAGAGCAGGATTAGTCAAATCATCTGCAGGTACATAAACGACTTGAATAGAAGTTATGGACCCTTCTTTGGTAGAAGTAATTCTTTCTTGTAAAGAACCCATTTCGGTACTAAGGGTGGGTTGATAACCCACAGCGGAAGGCATTCGACCCAATAAGGTAGATACTTCGGATCTTGCTTGAACGAAGCAGAAGATATTGTCGATAAATAGAAGTACGTCTTGTTCATTGACATCTCAGAAATATTCCGCCATAGTTAGGGCAGTTAAACCAACTCTCATACGAGGTCCGGGCTGTTCATTCATTTGACCGTAGACTAGAGCCACTTTTGATTCTGCGATATTTTGTTCATTAATTACTCCAAATTCTTTCATTTCCATGTAAAGATCATTTCCCTCACGAGTACGTTCACCTACTCTGCCAAATACAGATACACCCCCATGAGGTGTATCTACAACAAAAAAGATGAGATCAAATAGAATAGCAAATTTTTTAATACATGTCGCTTTCAATGGAGTTTTTGTTCATTGCTGGAAGCACAAGATAGCCAATACAAGTAGAAAGCAGCTATTCATCTTGGAAGGAATTCGTAAGTCCATCTTTTGGATTTAGACAACCTTCACTGGCCCATCAATTGATATGTCTGACCTTCGAGTTTTCCTCCATTCAAGCTTGTTATGCAAGCTGTTGATATAGAGAAGTTACAATAATTTGCGTCTTTGTGTTCTATTACGTGACATACACCAGCTGATAGTTTCCATTCCTTTTAAGGTTGAACATCTGGTTACTTTGGAATCACACCCATGCACTTCCACCGTTGTAATTTACCTCTATATTATTTTTAGTATTTTCTTTATTTGTCTTTTTTATAAAAGGTCAAAAAGCTACTTAAGAGTGCCTTTTGTTAGAAGACAACTCATTGAGAAGAAGTAGCTAGTTAAGAAGAAATATTTCCACTTTGCTAATGAGAGATGCCTCTTCAATGCCTTATATTAAGCTTTCTATAAGTAGTTGTGAGTGCTTTTTATTTTTTTATATTCAAATATGGGTGCTTCTTGTTAGAAAAAAGCAATTACTTAGCTCAAAATGCTTTTAGCTAACTAAAGAGAGATATGCTATCTCTGTCCTTAACAATGCCTCGCATATTTGTCCATTGAACAATATAAACTAAAAAGATTTCATATATGCCTAACGATCAATACCACTTTTAGTCTAGCATAAGGACGTCTTGTGCTAGCCTTGACCACCCCCTTAATACCTAATCACCTTCGGTGTCTAATCCAAATGTAACCTTTGATGAAATTCTCTAGCAAGCAAACTACTTTATAGTGCCTAGCAAAATTGTCCTTTGGATAGCAAACTATGTTATTATATTCTTCCCTCTTTGAGAAGCTAAGGCAAAGGAGGGTGCAATAGAGTCATCTACTTATTTAGATTCAACATAGTACTAACTATAAAATAACTATACTAAGGTTACTTTGCCTTTGCAAGGAAGCAACACTCTCAAAGTAGGTTGGGTGTACGTCAAGTCCCACCTATGATACAAATATTGACAAGGTTGAGAGTTCCTTAAAGGAATGATAATTCCATTCTTCTTTTTCCATATACTAGGAACGATCTTAAGAATAGTTTAAAAGGATTTGAGATGATGTTTTCTTGATATGTTTGATCTCTTTAAAAAGTCAAAGAAGACCCTTATGCTTAGTATGTAAATAGTAATTCTAGCTAAACTTGTTTTCTTTTCTACAGTCTTATCCTCCTTAAGAGGTAGTAAAACTTTATTTGAAAATACATTCTTTATTTGCTTTTAAATTTATGCTTTCTTACGCCTAACTGCTCTAAATATTTTTTTTCCATGCATCTCCAGTTTTTTTTTTCCCTAAACCATTGTATTTAGTTTGAAGAAGAATTCATGTTCTAGGAGATTTTGGCCTTTATGTTATGAGGCAATTTTACAATAAAAGTTAAGCAAAAAAATAGGTAAAACATTTTTTGTTCTTCGAGTGGTAATTTAATTATACAGCTCTTTCGCTTTTATAAAATATACATAGATCTTTTTTTTTTTAATTAAGAAAAAAAGGCTACAACAAAACATAATCAATTCGAGGTTCATTTCAAGAAAAAACAAAGAAGACATGAAGTCATTGACTTTCAGGGAACGAAAATAAAACAAATTTCTTCATGTTTTGGTAAATTTAATTTAGTAGTACCATGCCCTTTTAAGTTAAGGGATATTCAAGTGTTACTTTTTCTTCGGGGATTCATTTTGTAGTCAGAAATAAGTCAATGAACTCATAACTCGTAAGCAAATCGTTCTTCAGGAACTGAGGTTAAGCCACGTATAACTCATGCATCAGATTATCAGTACTAAACGTGAGGTTGTCAGTGGGACCCACGTCACAAACCCGAAATTAAATGAAAAGATACCGTACCAAGAAACGACGCCGTATTGTACTTCTGAACAAATATGGTCACTTTCAGATTTTGTTGCCTACAATCGAATCTCGACTGTGGAGCGAGCCTTCGCACTGTTGGTCAGTTTGACTATCTGGCTCGAGCTACGACCAGGCACGCCAAATCACTGTATCCGCCGTTGCATTTCTGAATATGTAAGTCTCAGCATGAAGGATTCTCATTAGACTCTCTGATTTTTCTCTTTCATTCGCACTTTCGCGGATTGGATTCTGCCTGGTTGGATGCCGGCCGGATGAAAGGTATAATGTGAAATGGGTTTTGGCAAAAAGATTCGATAAGGAAATTAACGAGTCTCCGGAATTTTTCTAAAACTAAAATTTCTGAGTTTTAAATTTTCTTAACAATTGATTGAAAATAAAGAGATGAGAAATTTTTTTTCTTTCATTTTTTCTGGGTGAATATGATTATTGGCTTGGCTTTTAATTCAGTGGGGTCGCTTATTCTCAAGTTTGGTACTTTACAGCCATTTGATTTGGTATTTTGCTCTAAATTTATGAAATTTACTCTTCCAATTCTGAAATCCTTGTTGGAGTGGTGATATACCCTTGGAGGGATGATTCTATCCTCTGACCCAACCTACTATTGAGGACTAGTTATTCTAAAGCACGACTAAGTTGTTAGGAGCAAGCCTAGGAATGATACATATCTCCAACTTGTCCTCGCAGACCATAGTCATTTCGACCTGATGAGAGGATTTGGCTCAGCACTATTGTAACTTTAATTTACTAATGGGGGAGGCAAGAATCGAACTACTGACTGCTTTGTCATGAAGGTTGTGATATAATGTCAAGGAATCAATTTTAATTGCAGGCACATGAACAGTTGTCTATCACCTGCCAAATGCTTGGGATGTGACTATGCGTTACGTGGGTTATGACTCTTAAGCTTGGACAAATATATTTAACATAAGGAAAACAAGGGAATATTTTTCATTTGGTTTTCTTAGAATGCACTGGTGGTAGCTTTTGTTCAAGATGAACTTCTGCAAGCCATATTATTTCTTGCTGCTTTGCTATTCACACTTCACTTTGAGCTTTGTAAAAGAGCCAATCTTTTTTACCTGTGTGTCTCATACTAGCATTTTGGATTTAGTAATGATGTTCTTTTTTCAATTGAATTTTACAAGTCATGCCATTAGCATAATTCTGAAAGTATGTATGCATTTGTAGTTTGTTGCTTATTTCTACAGGTGAAATGGCAGGAAATTTGAATAGAAACTGCTTCTCAGACATGGAACGCAAAACAACTGTGGTTCCAAAGACTGAGGTCTTGGATTGTGAATTGCCACCTTATATGACCTGCCCAAGGGATGTTGGGGTATGATGCAGATTTGTCAATAGTCTCTCACACACAATGGCACAAGCTTGCTGTGTCTTCTGTGTTTTTCATTATTTTATCCTGTCATATCCTATCTCTGATGTGTGTTTATTCAGTCATCATTTTCTTGAGCTTGCCTTTTAGCTTCCTGATGTTGAGCTTGATAGTTTCGTAAAATTGAAAGGAGTTCAAGTGTTTGTGAAAAGAAAGTGATGGCTAGAATGAAACAGTCAAGCAGAGATGCATGAAATTGCATAAGATTGGTTGTTGAGACTGGGTGGCCTTAATTAATTTTGGTATTTTCTCCTCATCAGTTCTACTTGAGACAGTGGGATCTCATCTTTATGGAAATTGCTTTACTATTCCATCTATGGTAGAGTAAACACGTTCGTAGGATGTATGACATTTCCTTTTTTCCTTTTTTTTTTGGTTCACTTGAACTTATCTCTGATTTTCTTGTAATTGCACTATACTGATATTTACTATTGTGTATATTAGGAATAAAGCACATGATAGTCTTTAGAGTGTGTTACTGTGTTTTTGAAGGAACTATTAATATTCCATCCTAGGGTTTTCAATTCTGTGTGGGGCAGATGTGAGGGTTGATGGTGATACTAAGCCCAAACTGAAAGTATAATAAAGGAAATCCAGTTGGACTTTATGGACCTATTGAAAATATACATGTATATTATTTTACAGTTCGTTTGTGTCTTGCTTTTACTGGTTGCTTGATAAGTTATTTAAAGCACATGTGATCAATATGTATGCATGAAAATTACAAAATAGTCACTTTTTAGGAGTGAGGATGGAAGTCTCTTTCAAAGAAGAGAAAATGTTTTCAGAAATGTCAAAACTGGGTTATACTTATTCAGTTTGTCTTCCTGTTCCTGGAAAGGCTACTACTACATGTAGTTGTTAGTTTTGATTGTGCTTTCTTTGTTTAACTTTTTGCATGTGACATTACATTAATACTAAATTAGTCGTCCACTCATCGATGGAGCTTATGCTTTGAGGTTGAAGCCTTGGAATGGTTTTGGTTTATATCCATAACAAACCTCTCATGCAGAAGCCCTTAGGCTCAAATTGTGGACATAGTACAAGCCCACATTACTTTATGGTGAAATTCAATTTAATGGGAAAGATGGGGACAGCAATTCTCCACCACTTGTTCTAGAAGGCTTTGATACAATGTCAGGGAATCTATCATTCCCAAAGTTATAGCTGTTTGGAATCGTTATAGGAATAATTTATCTATACATCTAGCAGATTTGACCTCTACCTTCTTCCTTTCAAAGCTTGAATTGATTAAAAGTTGAAATCAAAGTTTATTTTTTCCTCACTTTGGATTTCCAGTCTGTGCTACCAAGCATGCTGTAAGTTTCTGTCTTCTCACATATAATTTTATTCCTGGGTAATGTGATAAGTAACTATAAGTGAGGATTTTTGCTAATCAAAGCAATATCCTTACCCCAAATGAAGATTGAAAGTCAAATCCAATTGCATTTAACTCTTTAGTAAAAGAATTAAACATATGTCAGCGCTGCATGAGGAGGAAGTAATATAATGGATGTTTATGAGACTATATATGATCCATTGTTTTTCCTGTTTATCTTAGTTGCTTTTATCTTTGTCACGCAAGCTTTGTGTACTTCCCTATTTGCGCTATATGCATTATGATGCGAAAAGGACATTATTTCTACACATTCAATGTGCATAAGAGTTTAGAGCAATCCAAAAAAGTAGTTGTCTGGATTGGATTTTCTTTCTATTTACTTATCTATAACTTCTATCTTGACAATACCAGGACAATGTTGCAAGTTCATCCAGAGGCAATTTAAGACCATTCTTTATTGGAATGGGATTCCTACCATCTCTTGTTGATAGAGTGATTGAGGAAAATGGTACTTTATGCATGAGCAGGATGCTCTTGTCTTGCACCAACTGCATGACACTGATCTTGAACATCTAATACATTTCAGTATGCCAATGGAAGTACCTGTTCTGATTGATTAAACATCTTTCAAGTTAACCAAAAGAAACCATATTTTCTTTCAAATGTATAGGTGATGGCAATGCTGACCAGTTAGTGGAAACTCTTTTTACATATTCTGTAAGTAAACCAATTTGCTTATATGGTGTGCCTTATGAGGTGGGAAATGAGGATTGGTGTAAATAGTGATAAAAGCTATACTGTGTTATGCATGTCCATTGTACAGATATGCTGATAACGAAGGATGCAAATTAGCGCCTTTCATAAAATTTCTTTTTCTATCAATAAATTATTTAATCTCTTATATACTGAAACAAGTTGGTGGTCAATCATATTTTATTTCTTTTCAAGGATTAATTATTGGTAAATGGTTAGGTTAAAATGTTTTGACTACTATTCAATTTGCTTTGTACCTATACAGGCTCTTGAAAAATCAAATTCTCAATCTTCAGATTCTCTGGATAGCCTATTTGATGATAAGGATCCTCCAGAGATTTCAATAGGCCTTGGTCCAAAAGAGGTATTTGCTTCTTATTTTTAGTATATTTCCTTATTATTGCAGTCTCAATGATTATTGGATGCTTTCGCTTTTCTTATCATGCATCTCAGTGGATTTCATCAAGGGAATGGGTAGGACTCAGCACCAATGGGCCGAGAACCCAGAAGCATTATGAGAGAAAGACTAAGAAAAAGGGTGAGAGTGCACGGGGAATGCGAGGAACTAACTAATTGGACAATTGGCTATGAGAGAGAGTAAGAGAAATAACGGCACGAGGGATATTTGTACGAGGAGAGAGGTAGAGGGAGGTAGGAGAGAGCCCTGACCTCTCGAAAGTCAAGGGCCTTTGTGTTCTTTTCTTCTGTTATTTTTCCTTTCTATTGCTGTACAAGAGTTCTTGAGCTCTTTGGCTTTCTCATTTGCTTGAGGTGCCATTGTTTGATAAATAAAAGCTTGCTGTGAATTATGGGTTTCCTTATTGTAGTCTCAATGATTATTGGATGCTTTTGCTTTTCTTATCAGGCATCTCATTGGATTTCATCAAGGGAATGAAAGTTGGCTTGTTAGTAGTATGATGAGACTTTCTGGTATCACTTTATATTTATAGAAATGAGTCGGTCAAGATAGCATAATATAAGGTACAAAAGGACTGATGCAATTAGAAGCAAGAAACAGAAATCAGAAAAGAGCTCAAACAACTAGAAATGCTCCCTGATTTTCGAGAGATCAGGCTCTCTCCCAATTGCCCTATAGAACCTTATTGGCTGCTTCTTCCCACTGACAACCACGCATTAAAATAGTGCTCTGCCTGCCCCTTCCCACTAACACCCCCCTTCCCCAAAAAAAACAATATAGTGCTCCTCCCATGTGAAGGACCATCATGTTGCATCTGCTTCATTTTATTAGAATATCCCCTTATCCTGATGTCTAATCTCCTTGTCTCCCTGCCTCCTGTTGTAGACCTGTTGGACTTTCTTTTGCTTGGGCCCAACATTATCCTCCCCAACAAGAGTTACCTTGTCCTCAAGGTGAAATTTTGGAAATTGGGTTTTGATCACATCATAGTATTCCCAGGTATTTTCATATTCAAGTAGATCCTGCCACTTGATCAAGACTTTTGTTCTCCCATTAATCAACTTCCTTGCTGCTCTTACTGATTCTGGGGATACCTTAAGTTCCATCTCTTCTGTCAGAAAAAATGGAATCTGCCGAGATGGGGTTGTATCATGTAAAGACATTTTGAGTTGGGAGACAAGGAACACTGGATGAACTCTAGATGTAAAGGATAGATCTAACTTATAGCCTATAGCTCCACATTTCTCCATCACCTTGTATGGCCCATAGTAGCGAGGGCTCAACTTCTCATTGGATTTTTTTGACAGTGATTTCAGTTTGTAAGGATGAATCCTGACATAGACTAAATCCCCTATTTCGAAGTTCACATCTCTCTTTTTCTTGTCAGCACAAGTCTTCATGTACTGCTGGGCTGTCTCCAAATGAGTCTTCAATTTGTCAACACTGTTGCGTTGAGAAATGGTTTCATTCGCCTCTTGTACCGGTGAATTCATGTCCTCTAGCCTAAAGAGTGTTAGGGGCTCCCTTCCATAAAGTGCCTTGAAGGGAGTCATGCCTGTGGATCAGTTGTAGGTGGTGTTGAACCAGTACTCTACCCATGGAAGCCATTCACCCATTGCCTTGGTTTATCCATAGCAAAACACCTCAGATAGGTCTCAAGGCTCTAGTTGACCACCTCGGTTTGCTTATCAGTCTCAGGGTGATATCCAGAGCTGTATTTTAGCATTGTTCCAGCCATTTTGAACATTTCCTTCCAAAAATTGCTAATAAACACCCTATCTCTATCTGACACAACGGATTTTGGAAATCCATGCAACCTCACTACCTCTTGAACAAATAGTTCAGCTACTGATATAGCTGAAAAAAGGGTGTGCTAAGGGTATGAAATGCCCATACTTCATTAATCTATCCACTACCACCATTATTGCCTTACACCTTCCTGATCTAGGCAAGCCAACTATAAAGTCCATGCTAATTTCTGCCCATACTTGGTTTAGAATAGGTAAGGGTTGAAGTAATCCAGCTGGGTGCATAGCTTGATATTTATTTTGCTGACAGATCACACACTTGACTACATAATCTTGAATGTCCCTTTTCATGCCCACCAACACACCCATTCTCCAATGCTTTTATACGTTCTTAGATATCCCGAGTGGGCGCCTATTGGGGAATCATGGAACACCTTGAGTAATTGTGGTATTCGGGCTGAAGTCCTTGGAATCACCAATTTCCCTATGTATAATAGACATCCTTTTTTCATGGTATATTCCTCGGGTACCTCATTTCCAGCGATGATGTTCTGCACAATTTCTCTCAACTGTTCATCCTTTTTAACTTCAATTCCCAGATCTTCCATTCCCTCGAATTGCCAAAGAGAGAAGGCTTGTGAAGTCATCTCTTTACCCTTCCTAGATAGAGCATCCACTGCTCTATTCTCCTGACCAGGTTTGTACATAATTTTAAATTTGTTACCCATTAATTTTGACACCCATTTCTGTTGGTCGGGATCAATGATTCTCTGTTCCAGCAAATACTTGAGAGCTTTTTGGTCTGTTTTGATCACAAATGAGTTTCCCATTAAGTAGTGGTTCCACTTCTTGACAACATAGACAATGGCCATCAACTCCTCGTAAACTGAACTTGACTGAGCTCTAGTTGAAAGAACTTGGCTGTAATAGGCGATGGACCTTCCTTTTTGCATCAACATAGCTCCTAATCCTCCTTTAGAGGTGTCAGTTTCAATTTCAAATGGTATAGAGAAATTTGGCATTGCTAATACCAGCACTGTGGTCATGGCTTGCTTTAGGGACTCAGAGGCTTGTTGTGCTTGTTCTGTCCAGTTGAAAGCATTCTTTTTAAGTAGGTTGGTGAGTGGTGCAGCTAATTTCCCATAATACTTGATAAATCTTCGGTAATACCCCGTTAATCCCAAGAACCCCCTAAGAGCTTTGAGATCCTTGGGTATAGGCCACTTCACCATGGCTTCTAGAGTTAGCTGCTTCTACCCCTTCAGCTGAGATGACATGTCCCAAGTACTCAAGTTTGGGTTGAGCAAAGGCACACTTCTTTGGGTTAATTACTAACTGGTGGTGTCTAAATACTTCCACAACTTTCCTCAAATGCATCAAATGGGTATCAAAATCAATGCTGTAAACTAGGATGCCGTCAAAGAATACTACCACAAACCTCCTTAAATACGGCTTAAATATATCATTAATCAGAAATTGAAAAGTGGAAGGTGCGTTAGTTAGCCCGAAGGGCATTACCATGAATTCATAATGGCCCTTGTGCGTCCTAAACGCTGTCTTCTCCTTATCTCCAGCCTTCATACAAATTTGGTGGTAGTCAGATTTGAGGTCCAGCTTAGTAAACACTGTGGGCCCGCCAAGTTTATCCAACAACTCATCAATTACAGGTATTGGAAACTTATCCAGCACTATTAGCTTGTTAAGGGCTCGATAGTCTACACAAAAGCGCCAGCTACCATCCTTCTTATTAACCAGCAGTACCAGGCTAGAGTAAAGGCTGCTACTTGGTCAAATAATACCAGCAACTAACATTTCGCTAACCAATCTCTCAATTTCTGCCTTCTGTGAGTGTGCATATCGGTAAGGCCTTATGTTGGGGGGTTGCTCTCCTGGCTTGAGGACTATGGCATGATCCCTTGATCTATGTGGAGGAAGTTTCTCGGTAGGTTCACACACCTCCTTATATCCATCTTGCAGACTTTGTATTTCCTCTTTCAGTGTTTCCCTGTCCTCTTTCATGGTACTTTCTCCAAACTCCAAAAAATACCCCTGCCCCCCTTTTTTAATGGAATTCAGTATGGCATTTAAGGATACTAAGGCTTCACTAGCTTAGGATCTCCTTTAAGGTGCCTCCACTGTCCATTAACGAAGAAGTTCATTGTTAACTTTTTCCAATCCACTCTTGCTTCACCCACTGACTGGAGCCAAGCAATCCCTAACACCACATCTGCCTCCCCCAAATCAAAAGGGTAAAAATCTTGTTGAATTTTTACCCCTCGCACTTCTAATTCTAGCTGCTTACAAACTCCACTATTCTTCATAGATAGCTCAATTAAATCTTCCTTCTTCTCTTTCTCCTCAGCACTGGGTGCCTCCTCCTCCTTAGTCTCATCATTAACAGCTGCAGAGATTTATTTTTGCATCTATGTGTTGGGCTGTATTTTTCTTCACACTTGAAGCATAACCCTTGCTCCCTTGGCCTAGTGATCTTTGCTTCGGATAGCCTCTTGGGTTTCCCATCAGTCTGTGAGTTTCTATCAGTGCTAGACTTGCTTTCACTCTTGTTCCTTTCTTTAACAGTGTTTTCCCCTCCTTTGTTGTCACTATTTTTGGTTGAGCTCTGCCAGTTGCTTCTTACCACTTCCATGGGATTAAGGCTTTTACTGACAGTAGACTTGAACCCACTCCACTTCCATTCGTTGAATCCCTTTATTACTTTGTTCTGCTTCTTCTCTCTAGCCTGTTCCAATATCATATTCCTTTCTTCCACCTAAATAGCCATATCCATTAGCTGTTTTAGAGTGGTGGGACCCATCATCCTCACCTCAGCCTGTATTTCTTTCTTCAACCCGTTTTTAAATGCTCCCATATGGAGTTTGTTGAATGCTTCCTTCATGGGTGCAATGATTAGCTCAAATTGTTCCCTATATTCCACCACCGTTCCTTCTTGCTTCAGTGCCATTAGGATTTTGTCTTGGTCCCCCAACTGCCGGCTGTGGAATTGGTCTAGTAACTCTTTTGAACCCCTTCCATGAGCTCACTGGTTCTCAGGCCTCCAGCTCCCTTCCAGGCACACAGCTACTGCTTCAAGTTTTTCAGTTTCCCCTATATTGTTCAGCAAAAATACCTTTCTACCTTAAATATCCATCCCATCGGGTCATATCCAGAAAACAGAGGGAGCTCGAGTTTTCTGAATTTGGATGCTTCACCACCTTCATTTACTGAACTGTCATTCATTTTCTCCCTCACTCCTGATGATGCTTTAACCACCTCCTTGCTTTTATTTAGCTCTGTTGCAGCTTTCTGTATCTCACCCACCTCCTCACGTAAGTCCGTCAGCAGCTCCATGACTGTTGACAGTTGGTTCTGTATCTCCCTCATTGTCTTTTCCAGTATATCAACTTTCTGCTCCATTCTGATACCTGCCATTCCCTTTCTGATTATTGCTCTTATACTAGTTTGATGAGACTTTCTGGTAGCATAGAAGAAAATAAGTTACAAAAGGACTGATGCAATTAGAAGAAAGAAACAGAAATCAGAAAATAACTCAAACAACAAGAAATGCTCCCTGCTTCTCGAGAGATCAGGGTCTCTCTCAATTGCCCAGTAGAATCTTATTGGTTGTCTCTTCCCACTGACAACCACCCATTAAAATAGTGCTCTGCCTGCCCCTTCCCACTGACAGCCCCCCCCCAAAAAACTAACAGTGCTCCTCCCATGTGAAGGACCATCATGTTGCATCTGCCCCATTTTAATAGAATATCCCCTTATCCTGATGTCTGATCTCCTTGTCTCCATGAATCCTGTTGTTGGACTTTCTTTTGCTTGGGCCCAACATAGTATTAGTTAGGGCATCACCGTAGCTGTATTCAATACTTTTATTGGATCTTAACTAATGATGGAACCTGGTAGAAGAGCAGTATAATTAAGCCACCAAACAGTGCAAGGGAACTGAACTCGATACAGAACGGAACAACTCAATACAAGTGATTCCCTTAGCTCTTGAGAGGCTAAGAACTCTCCTGACTTCCTTACAGTTTCCATACCCTTCTCCTCACTCAACTTCCCATTTAATCTGTTACTCATCTCTCTTTCTCTCTCTTCCACCTCATCAGTCAGTTAGCTCAGTACCTGACACTTCTTTTCCCACCTTCACTTTCCTCCTTCGTTCCTAGACATGCTTCAGCTGATGCCCGTTTTGTGGCCCAGTTCCCTTGGATCCATCAAGTAATAAATATTATTACTGCTCTTGGGCATGCTGTAATGCTTGCTTGACATTTTTATTGTTAGTTAGAGTACCTTGCTGTGGTTAATACTCTCAAAGATACTTGCTTTTATTCCAAGGGAGAAAAAATTTTCTTGTAAATTTCTTCTTCTGTGGGTGTGTATGAGAATGAGTCTGTCTTTTTGTTTGTAGATTTCCACAAAACTTTTAGGTCAATCCTGCACCTTCTCAACATTTTTTCTCAATGGAATACATGATATTTTCCCCTACTGAAATACACCTCTTTGAATTTTTCCTTTTTGTTGTTGAGACCTTGTTAACATAGCTTTCATATGCATCTCAAATCCCAAGTCACAACTGGAGTAGTTGACAAGTATTCGAGTGAGTCTTTTAAATTTCCCATTATGTATTGTTTTAATCCTTTTGATACTCTGGTGTACTCCTATATTGTCCTCATAAACTTCTGCTAATAATTGTCATTGCGTTTGAGATTTTCTCGATCCTTTATCCAAATTTGTAAAACCAGTTCAAAAAAATGACAAATGAAATCTTATATAATTAGCATATGTGTGAATTGAAATAATAACCAATCTAGTGATCAATGTTTGTACCTTAGATTGTCAAAGATATGCAAGCTTGTTCCTACAAACACTTAGGATCAAGCACCTACAATTACATTAAAAGTTATAACTATTATTGAGAAGGAAACTCCATTTCCTCGTAGCTTCTTAAAGCCGCATTAGCCAAATGGGGCTGCACCCATTGTAGGTGCTACAGGCAGGACATTGGCCCAATAATGCCTACTTGCCTATAGCTACTGGCAAACGTTAATTGGAGTTTTACTATTCTCATGGCTTAGATGCAAAACAATATGCCATGTTTTAAACCTCTCAATGGGACAACTGAAATTCAATATAGGGGAAGAGTATGGACCTATGTGTTTGGATCATGAGCAATCCTGCCCATTATGGACAATCCATTGACAAGCCTAGATATAACAAAACCATTATCAATCTAAGTGCATTACAAGAGCCAAACAATAGAACAGTGACCACAGCCCATGATGGGCATAACGAAATGGTCCAATATATTTTGGCATTTAATTAATTTAGTTTTTAATTTTAAAAGGCCCAACTTATGCTAGACCATATCAGTTCAAAGTTTCCAAAACATCAATGAATCACAATTTGTCATCCACCACTAACTTGTCACATGTGTTGACTTGTGATACTCTGGATTGCTATTGACTCTGCTATATTTATTTTACCTTGCACTCATCTCTATTATTGCATCTGTTACGTTCTGACCCAAATGAATTTATCTTAATCATGATTCACTTGGTTATAAAATTCACTTTCTTGGTTTATCTGGCTCCTTAACATAGCATATGTTTTTTCTTTCAATTTGAATCTACTTTGGCAAAATCTCTCTTGCAGGAGCCTGATGAACTTAGTGAAGTTAATGATGATAAAAGAGCATCCTTACTGAGGATGAACTTCTCCGTGAAGGAAGTGGATTTTGCTATCCGGAAGCTTGGTTTGTATTTGTAGACCTGTGTTGCTGATTCTGTATGATCACTATAGATTTTGTCATTGTATTATGGGGCTGCATTGAATTTCTTTTCTATTTACGTTTTCTTAATTGGCCTGTGAACATATTTTGTTGGTTACTTTTTAAATAGCCGAGGAGATGACTTAAGACTTTGATTTTTATTTTTTTTTAAATAAAAATAGAGATGAGAGAGAAATAAGAACAAGAACAGAGTAAAAGATACCCTCTTACATGAAACAAAAAGACTGGAACAAAAAAATTGAGGCATATCTGAAAGGCAAATCTCGCCATCATTTTCACATATCCAACGTAGAACGTGTCTTAATTAACCACTAGCTAGGAACCACAGTCAAGGACCTCTTCATTCCATCAATCAAGGAATATGAAAGGCACAGGTTTTGATGTGTACGTGTGGAAGTCAGGGTTTTCTTGGGTGGTTAGTGGTAGAATATAGGGCAATTGAAGGCCATGAAGCATAAATACAAATTACAGTATGTGTGTAATATGACATGGATATAGGGATAGGGCAATTTCTAGAATTTCCCAGGATATGAGACCACTAGGATGCACTTCATTAAATAATTTTACATATTGCTATAATGAATTATTTTAACCCCACTTTTCCTTTATGAGCTTTAGGTGTTTTCAATATATTTTTAATGAAAAATTTTGTGGTCTTATAATTTCAATTAATAGGAATAAGGGAAAATGAACGTACCTACAAGTTTTGATTGAACTATAACCCTTGTAAAAGGGCAACGTAGAATTTATGTTAATTTCAACCTTACCATTGAGAAAATATTCACCAAAAACTCTCTTAAGATCCCCTTTTATATGATATCACCAGCTTTGAAAGATAGTGACTGTAAAACCATCAGGACCTTGGGCTTTATTTTGATTTACTCTCCAAATTGCCCTTATGATTTCTTCCTCCTCTAAAATTTGTTCTAATCCAATAGCTTGTTGAGCAAAAATTGGTTTCCAATTGCCCTTATAACATTAGGGGGAATGATACAACTGTTCTTAGAATATTCCCCTAGAGTCACTCAATTCCTTGATTCTAGCTCAGTGATTCCTTTATTTAATTCTTTTAAAATAGAGATTAACTACAAGATAAACTCCTTATGAGAATTGTAAGACACCTAACAACATTAAACTCTGACTCCTAGGTCATAATAAACTCCTATTTCTTTTGGAGTCCCACTTACACAGGTTTCTCAACAATTTGACAAGTATACAACTTTATTAAAAGAAGTATGGCATTAGTATTTGATTTCTGAGTGCTTTACCTTGGGTTTGCATGCATTTATGTTAGTAAAGAAGGAAGTTGCTCACCTACATATATAGATTACTTATATCAGTTTGGATTTCTTGATTCATTATTTTGTGTCAGGTGATAATGCTTCAATTCATGAGCTAGTGGATGTTATAGTTGCTGCCCAGATTGCCAAAAATATTGAAAAGGAAACAGATGATGTTGCCATAGTTTGCACAAAAAATGAGGTCTTCGTATTTGATACATTGAAGAGAGCTTTCCACAGTTACTTTGTTTTGGCTTCTTGTAATATATTAAATTAACTATCCATTAGATAAAATAATATGGATCATGTTGCTGGATGGTGTCAACTTGACATTAGTCTGGTGGAGGTTATTGTTGCTGCCCTGGTTTGCAAAGATATTGATTTAGATTCTTACTTTTTGCCCTAATACTTATTCTTCTATCAAACAGATTTTAACCACCAGTTGTATTGTTTGTGTATGTTTTATTATCTGATGTCTTAGTTATGCTTTTAATACTTTATCAAATCTCGGATTGCAGATCAATAATGAAAAACTGTTTGGAACAATGGAGAAAACACTTCAGCTGCTTGAAATGGGTTTCTCTGAGAGTGAAGTATCATCGGCAATAGAAAAACTAGGTGATTAATAATATAATAGCTGATCTCAGGTGAACTCCAGCAATTGAGGTTATATTTGCAGTCTTTCCTTTGGAAAGTATTTAGTGGATTTCTTTTGGTTTATGGGATGACACAATTGGAGTAGGCTTTATATGGATAATATCTACTGTAGCATTTCCTTCTATAAATTACAAAGTGACTATTTTGATCTTGTTTTACTTGCACTCTGTATCTACTTGGTCGTATTCTCCATATGCATTCGCATTTTAATTTAGAAATGTCATATGCTGTCCCTTCTGTTCCATTCCTTCACTATGGCCTACTGGTTGCTTTAGCTTCTGTATCTTTCACGTACTAATTTTGGCTGTCTTTCAGGTACTGAGGTTTCTATATCAGAGCTTGCGAACTGTATTGTTGCAGAGCAAAATGGCTTCAATTATGTTGTGAAAGATAAGGTTATACTTTATTCTACCTGACATATCTTTGAATTTTTTACTCTTGCAGTCAATTCAGCTTTCTTCAGTCCTTTATAACTTAGATTTTACTCTATGTTCCCCATATTGTTGACAAAAACAAAAAAAATTTCTTTTTGGCCGATCAAGTAAAGTATTTTATCGATATATTCAGTAATGGTGTGTAACACTGATCCCTCAACCTCTATTTATATTAATATTTTATGCACACAAAGACTCTTATACTCTTTAAGTGCACTACAAGTAACTATTTCTCTAACCTGCAAGACTTTCATAAATTCTTAATACCTTGAAAAGAATAACCTTTTTGTTCACCTCTTGACACATTATTTTGTAGAATCAGATTGATATGACATTTTTCAGTTACCTCACAATATTATTGAAGTTGTGCCAAGTGACTCATTGATTTATTTTACGCTCACCACCATGGTACTATAAGCGTTCCTTATTAACCATTCAATTAGTCCCTTCCTTATTAACTATTCAATTAGTCCCTGAATGATGGAATTTCTTGTATGTCTAGTATCCCACCACTTCTACTTCGTGTTCTATGGGGATCAAAGAAGAGTTATATGGTACAGAAGAAGTGAAAACTGAGACCTTTAACCATGATTCTTCACATTCAAGGGATATCAACTTAGAGGAAACTTACCGGGGTAAAAGGTTGAAGGAAGAGTGTATTGATGAATTCCATGGTGCTAATTCCAGCATGGGATATTCTAACCTAGTGGAAAATAATGTCAGTAAAAGGCCAAAGCAGGAATATTATAATGACTTAACCTCTCCTGTTGATCCTGATTGGGTGGAAGAAAAAGTTGATGTTGACCTTGGTGGACTGCCCAAACTTTACAAACCAAGTCCATCCAGGTGTCTTAACAGAGTAGTAGCAAAGCCTCCATATTTCTTTTATGGAAACATTGCTAATATATCTTATGACTCATGGGCAAAGATATCTCAGTTTTTATATGCTCTTGAACCTGAATTTGTGCATACTCAGTTCTTTTCAGCTGTAAGTAGGAAAGAAGGATACGTACACAATCTTCCAGCTGAAAACAGATTCCGCATCCTCCCAATGTCACCTATGACTATTGAAGATGCCATACCGCTTACAAAGAAATGGTGGCCATCTTGGGATTCAAGAAGGCAGTTGAGCTGCATCAGTTGTGAAACTATTGGAATAGCACGACATTGTGATAGATTAGGAAGGACTCTGGCTAATGCCGGTGGAGCACTAACATCTGAACAGAAGCAAGACATCCTACATCATTGCCGTACACTAAATCTGGTATGGGTTGGTAAGAACAAACTGGGGCCTATAGAGCCTGAATTTTTGGAGGTTATCTTTGGCTATCCATTGAATCATACCCGCACTGCGGATATTAGTTTGGGAGAAAGACTCAATTTACTGAAATACTGCTTTCAGACAGACGCATTGGGATATTATCTTTCTGTGTTGAAGCCCATGTTTCCTGGTGGATTGACGATGTTATCAATTTTTAGTGGGATTGGTGGGGCAGAAGTTGCTCTTCACCGTCTTGGAGTTAAGATTAAAAATCTTGTGTCAGTTGAGACTTCTGAGGCAAAGAGGAAGGTTCTGAAGAGGTGGTGGCACGTTTCTGGACAAATGGGGGAGTTGGTTCAGATTGAAGACGTTCAAAGGCTCACTAGTAGCAGGCTTGACAGTATGATTAAAAAATTTGGTGGTTTTGACCTCGTCATTTGTCAGAACCCATTCACTTGCTCAAGTTCCAAACGTCGCAAAGGTCAAACTCACATCGCTTTTGATTTTCCCTTGTTTTATGAATTTGTTCGTGTTGTGCAACGTGTAAGGAGCATGTGTGAAAGGAGGTGACACTCTAAATGTTTCTTTTCCTGGGACATTATATATCAGTTGGTAGACAACTACTGACCGTGGTATCCCCTTTTGCCCCTCTACTTTTCTTTGATGAGTTTAGATTTTTTCAATTTGATGTTTTCTTGATTTGTTTTAAGAGATAACAGAGTTAATGGGTCTCATGTGAGACTTATATTAACACTTACTTTATATTTATCTTTTTTAAAAAAGACGAAAATTGAGAAATCTAAATCTATCAATTATAGTTTTTGGGCTAGTCATCTGCACGATGGTCTTCAACCTCCAAGATTCATTAGCTTCCGTTTGGACGAGGCAATTCAAGAGAAAAGCAGATTTTGGAGGTGTTTGAATTACTCTATTAAAAACTATTTTTGCAATTGAATTTCTAAATTTTTAAACTGATTTAATCAAGCAAATTTGAATGAATTAGAAATGTTATTTATACAAATATATTAACTAGTACACATGTATACTTACACCATTGAACATAGCAGGCGTAGTTTAATAATAGGGTTATTCACGTTAAATTGAGTAGTCTCGGATTTGAATTATTTTGAGAATATATATTATAAATTAAAATATAATAATAAGTAAACAAATGTGTTCTTGGACTATTGTGCACACACGATACTCATTGTAATAAATCGCTCACATGTATATCCTTGGCTACGATATTGCATATGATTTTACGGGTTGAATAAGATAGTAACACAATTCAACTCATACGGTCAAAAAAGCCTGACAATTCAACTTCAACCCATATCTAATTTATACTGTTTTACTTTTTTATATCAATGTAACTCCCAGGATTATATATCTCGATCAATTTCGTCTGTGCTTTGTTCAACCACGTTTTGAAGTGGAGGTTTGAGTTGGAATTAGAGTTATCTCGAGTATTTTTATTAAGCTCATAAAATTACTGTGGTGCCACATGGGATATGTCCGTTAGTAGAGTTAGTAGGGAAAAATAACAACGAACCTTTTTGAAACTTTTATGACTATATTAATGCAAAATAAATGCTCAAAACTAAAATGATAGTTGAGTGGAACTTTCAAGATTAAAAATAAAATTTTGTATAATTTCATTACAAAAGATGATTTTTGAATAATTGGTTGAAAAAAATGATATTGATACAAACACTTATTAGATGATCTTTTAAACTATTTTTATTACAAAATTTGAGAAGTAATTTTTAAAATAACCTTTAAAAAAGTTCAATAATAGATTTAATCGATAAAAAGTCAATAAATATCGTGTTGTGTTTATTCTTTTATATCGTCTTAAAACTAAGATTTTAGAACATAATCATAGTCTATATTTTTGTATTTTAATTCAATAAGAAATTTTAAAATGCAATTAAACTAATCAAAATAATTGTCATCCGCCTAATCAATATAGATTACACCACTTCTAAATATATCTTTTAATAATTTGATGGCAAAAGTTTATTTTTAGTACATGAAGCTATACTCATATTTCATATTTATAAATAATAGGCCTAGAATATGTACATATATTCTGCCTCTGTCATTGAAGTGACTACAATAGGTTACAGTTTTAAAACCTAACTTATAGCTCTGCTTACAAGAGTAAACAAATAACCACTTGTGGATTTGCTATGGATAAGATCATTTATAAAATTTGAATCTGTATAGCATATGATGGTGAAATCTGATCCTTTATAATGCAATGCAACATCCATGGTCCTTTTAATGTATCTTTGAACCCTTTTTACAGCATTCCAATGCTCTCAGCCAGGATTTGTCATATATCGACTAACCACTCCCATTGGTTGTGCAATGTTTGGTCTTATGCAAATCATAGCGAACATTAAGCTACCCATTGCTGATACGTATAGTACTCAAGACATTTCCTTCCACTCTTCTTGACTACTCAGACTCATGCTTGAGGATAACTTGAAATTAATATGAAGTGGGGTAGAGATTGGCTTACAATCTTACGTATTGAAGCGTCGCAAGATCTTTTCTAAATAATTCTTGAGAAAGCCAAATCTTCCTATTATTTTTGTATCGGTGAATTAGCATCTCTATAATCTTATTTGCCACTCCCCAAGTCCTTTAATATTGGTGGAACTATTCTCTTCGTGAGGTCATATGTCATGTTTGCTCTGAGTCTTTTTTTTGCCATCAACAACTGTTGCTGCCTTGCTATATAAGACTTCTTTGTCATCTGAGGTACTTACAACGCTTCCCTAAGCACCTGAAGACTTAATATATTTGCCTTTGGCCTCTACGTTCTTCTTCAAATTCCAACACTCATTTTTGGAATGTCCTTTTTTATTACATTTGAAACACCTATTATTCTTCTTGCTTTTCGATTTTGATCTACCTCGATTTTGGCTCCCACTTGAGCCACGTTCTATTGATCTTCCTCTTGTCACTGCCATCACTTCCGCTTGTTGTGAACAAATCAACTTGTTTTCTTTGTTTTTGTGCCAATTTTCTTCTCCCAGAATAGTTGGTGCAATGTCATAAAAAACTAGGTAGTCCACAAGAATATTATTGGTTAGGTTGATGACGATTTGGTCATAGGAATTGGGTAGGCTCTGAAGTAGAATTTCAACACGTTCATCCACCTCTATTTTGTGACCTAATAATGTGAGTTGAAAAAATAGAGTATTCAAAGTGTTATGTTCTCTATCACTGAAGTAGTTTTAGACATCTGCAGAGTGTATAATTTCCTTTCGAACATCCCAAATTTCTTTCGTCATCTTCTTCTCCTCTATGTTGAACAATATCTCTTCTACAAGTGCTAGATGAAGATTTTCATTTGCATTCCCGTCCATTTCATTCCATTTATATTCATCTCTGGATTCTACCAGTCTTTCACTGATAGTTGCAAAACAATTATCTTTTCCCAAGATAAACTTTATCTTCAGCTTTCACAATGAGAAATTATTGCTGTTGAACTTTTCAATCTCAAATTTTGCTGTCATTGCTTCAATCACAGTCTATTTGTGAGCAAAAATAGCTCCCATTATTTTTCATGAATAGTAACTGCATGTATAAATAGTGCACTGTACATGTGAATAGTCCTTAATACCTTATAATGGGTAAAAATAATCTTATTTTTTATGTGGAGGATCCACTATATCAATGACAGCCACAGAGTATACAATAAGTAGATAATAAAACTCTCAAATATAGTTCAAAATGCATGGTGTGTGAGCATAGATTATAGGAAACTTAATCAAGCCACACGTAAAGACCATTTTCCCTTTCCCTTCATTGATCAAATGCTCAAAAGACTTGCTGCAAAATCTCATTATTGTTTCTTTGATGGCTTTTCTGGTTACTTTTATATGCCTATTGCACTAGAGGATTAAGAGAAGACTACCTCCACTTGCCCCTTCGCGACCTTTGCCTATAAACGCATGTCGTTTGGACTATGTAACGCTCCAAGGACCTTCCAACACTGTATGATGGCTATTTTTAGTGATTTCTTATATGAAAGTATAGAATTTTTCACGGATGACTTCACAGTCTATGGTAACTCTTTAACTCATGCTTACTTAGTCTAGAAAAGGTTTTGAAAGGGTGCATTGAAAAGATTTGTTTTAAACTTTGAAAAATGTCATTTTATGGTCAATCAAAGAATAGTTTTGGGACATTTGATTTCCAACAAAGGAATAGAGGTGGATAAAGCCAACATTGAAGTAATCTCCTCCCTTCCATACCCCACCAATCTAAGGAAGTTGGATCGTTTCTAGGTCATGTGAATTTTTACGAGAGATTTATAAAAGACTTTAGTAAAATTGCACACCACACCCACTATCACAATTGTTACAAAAAGAAAATGATTTTGATTTCAACGATGCATGTAAGACTACTTTTGATGAGTTTAAAGTTAAGCTTGTTTCTCTTCCTATACTGGTTGCACCTCACTGGGATTTGCATTTTGAACTATCATGTGACGCTTCTAATTTTGCTGTTGGAGCTATGTTAGGACAAAAGGAGGACTGACTCTTTAAAGTCATCGCTTATGCTTCAAAGACACTGGACATAGCACAAGTCAACTATACCATGATAGAAAAAGAATTATTTGTCGTTGTCTTTGGTCTAGAAAAGTTTAGGCCTTATTTACTTAATTATGAAGTTATAGTTTTTACTGACCATGCAACTATGAGGTACCTCTTCAAGAAGCCACATTTCAAGCCAAGATTGCTTAGGTAGGCTCTCCTCCTTCAGGAGTTTGACATAGAAATCAAAGATAGAACAGACACTGAAAATCACGTAGCAAACCATCTGAGCCACCTCCTCATTGGTGCATGGTCACCTTCTAAAGCTCTACCGGGAGAAGCTTAAAGAACCAAAACTGTAACCTCAGGTTATTTCTTTCCTCCCTTTATCCCTTATAATTTTGATTCTACTTGTGATATTATTGCTGAAGCTTGGTTGCGAGATAAGTGTGGGGGAGGAAACCTCCTTAATAGAGTAGAAGTAGTTTTATTTACTTTGATAGTTTGTCCATTTGATTGCTTAATGATTCTCAGTACTTGTTATGCATGTGATAAATTAGTTCTAATTCTTTTGCCTAACTTGTACTTAACATGTTTGTGATGCATATGTCTATCTTTGTGTTTCTGTGCAGTTCATCGCGACAAACTAGTTTTTTCACCGCAATGAAGCAATGTTAAAATAGTTTTGTGTTCTTTGTGTTTTTTGTCGCAACAAAATATCTATCTTCACCATGGCGAAAGTCGTTATTTTTTTAGCTTATCATCTCTGCATTGTTCGCTGCAGAGAACTAGTCCGTGTCATTAATTTTTTTTTTCCTTTTACTTATGTATGTTTTAGATTAAAACTTCCCCTATTCTTCCCTTGAAGGGGGTGGCGTGGTGGAGGAAGGAGGTGGGTAGGGGGGAGAAAGGGCGGAAGGGAAGGTAATAAATGGGGCAAGGGGGGAGGGAGGAAGGTAAGTGAGTGGCAGAGTAGAGAAAAGAGAGAAGGTGTCGAAGGGTATAGAAAGGAGAGGGGGATGTCGACTTGGTGGGAAAGATGGGGAGTGGAAAGCGAAAAGAAGAATGAGGGAAGTTTTAACTTAAAAGATACATAAGTAATTTTTTTTTTTTTTTTTTATATGAACTAGCTTGCCACGGCAATCAACACAGAGAGAAAAAGTAAAAAAATAACGACTTTTGCCGTGATGAAAAACATGGAGAACATAAAACTATTTTAACAAGGCTTTGTCGTAGCAATAAAAACTAGTTTGTCGTGGCAAACTACATAGAAACACAAAGATAGACATATAGATTACAAACATGTTAATTGCAAGTTGGACAAAAGAATCATAACTAATTCATCACATGCATAACAAGTACCAAGAGTCATTGAGTAATCAAATGGACAAACTATCAAAGTAAATAAAACTACTCCAACTCTATTAAGGAGGTTTCCTCCCCTATACTTATCTCGCAACCAAAGTTCAGCAAGAATATCACAAGTATAATAAAAATTATAAGGGATAAGTGGAGGAAATAAACAACCTGAGGTTACAGTTTCGGTTCCTTAAGTTTCTCCCTATAGAGCTTCAGAAGGTGACCATTCACCACTTGCTTTGTTTTGTCAGCGTCATCTGAGAGCTCTATGGCACCATAAGGTTGAACCTTTATGATAGTGAAACGTCCGTCCGACCGGGTCTTTAGCTTGCCGTCTTTAAACTTGAAACGTGGTTTGAACTTAAGAACTTTCTCTCCAGCCTTGAATTGCTTCCTTAGGATGCCTTTATCATGAATCCTTGTGTTCTCATATGCTTAAGTTCTCAGTTCATCTAACTCTTAAATTTGTAGCTTTCTCACTTCACCAGAGGTTTGCAAATCTGGATTGCAGTTTCTTATTGCCCAATAGGCTTTGTGTTCCAACTACATAGGGAGGTGGCATGCTTTCCTAAATACTAGGCGATATGAGGACATCCCTATAAGTGTTTTGAATGTTGTCCGGTAGGCCCACAGTGCATCCTCTAGCTTTGTGCTCTAATCCTTCCATGAAGGCTGCACAATCCTCTCCAATATCGACCTAATCTCTCTATTGGAGACCTTTGCTTGACCATTTGTCTATAGGTGGTAGGCTATAAAGACTTTATGTGTCACCCCATATTTAGCAAGTAGGCTATTGAGAAGCTTATTGCAACTATGGGTGCCTTGGTCACTCACTATAGCCCTAAGAATCCCAAACCGACAAAAAATATTTGATTTGACAAATTTGGACATGGTTTGAACATTATCTTTTCTGATGAGTATGGCTTCTATCCATTTAGACAAATCATCCACCGCCAACAATAGATAAGAGAATCCATTAGAGGGCAAGCAAGGGCTATAAAATTAGTACCCCAAACATAAGAAAGCTCACAAAACAATATAGGTTGTTGTGGCATTTCATGTCTCCAACTCAATCCCCCAAATCATTAACATTTATCACAAGATTTGCAAAAATTGAAGGAGTCTTTAAAAAAGGTTGGCCAAAAAAACCCATAGTCTAGAATTTTCCTAGCTATTCTCTTGGGACTAAAATGCCCCCCACATGACACGGTATGGCAAGCAGAGATTATGTAATCTTGTTCTTCCTTTGGCACACATCTCCTTATGATATGGTCCCCCCACATGCGCCACAAGTGTGGATCGTCCCAAACATAATATTTGGCTTCACTTTTTTTTGTGCTTGAAAAGTGGACATAGAGGGAGGCGTCACTTCACTCTTTATATAACTAACAATATGAGCCTACCAAGGCTCCCTAAGAACAATGACACATAACAACAAATTAGGAAATGAGTCGAAAGTGAAATTAAAAGGATTCATTCCCTTAGTATCAATGGGTAGGCAGCTTATACGATCCACTATGTGATTTTCAGAGCCTGCTCTATCTTTGATTTCTATGTCAAACTCCTGAAGGAAGAGAGCCTACCTAAGCAATCTTGGCTTGGAATGCGGCTTCTTGAAAAGGTACCACATAGTTGCATGGTCAATAAAAATTATAACTTTAGAATTAAGTAAATAAGGTCTAAACTTTTCTAAAGCAAAGACAATGGCAAATAATTCTTTTTCCGTCATGGCATAGTTGACTTGTGCCATGCCCATTGTCTTTGAAGCATAAGCGATGACTCTAAAGAATCGGTCCTCCTTTTGTTCTAACATAGCTCCAACAGCAAAATTAGAAGTGTCACATGATAGTTCAAAATGCAAATCCCAGTGAGGTGCAACCAGTATAGGAAGAGAAACAAGCTTAACTTTAAACTCATCAAAAGTAGTCTTACATGCATCGTTGAAATCAAAATCATTTTCTTTTTGTAACAATTGTGATAGTGGGTGTGGTGTGCAATTTTACTAAAGTCTTTTATAAATCTCTCGTAAAAATTCACATGACCTAGAAACGATCCAACTTCCTTAGATTGGTGGGGTATGGAAGGGAGGAGATTACTTCAATGTTGGCTTTATCCACTTCTATTCCTTTGTTGGAAATTAGATGTCCCAAAACTATTCCTTAATTGACCATAAAATGACATTTTTCAAAATTTAAAACTAAACTCTTTTCAATGCACCTTTGCAAAATCTTTTCTAAACTGAGCAAGTATAAGTTAAAGGAGCTACCATAGACTGTGAAGTCATCCATGAAAACTTCCATACTTTCCTATAAGAAATCACTAAAAATGGCTATCATGTAGTGTTGGAAGGGCCTTAGAGCATTACATAGTCTAAACAGCATGCGTTTACAAGCAAAAGTCTTAAAGGGGCAAATGAATGTGGTCTTCTCTTGATCCTCTAGTGCAATAGGTACCTAAAAGTAACCAAAAAAGCCATCAAGGAAACAATAATGAGATTTTCTAGCAAGCCTTTCTAGTATTTGATCAATAAAGGAAACGGGAAAATGATCTTTATGTATGGCTTCATTAAGTTTCTTATAGTCTATGCACACACCAAGCATTTTGAACTCTATTTGGGAGTGTTATTATATACTTATCGTATGCTTTGTGGCTGCCACTATTACAGTGGATCCTCCACATCAAAAAATAAGAAGATTATTTTCACCTATTAGAAGGTATTAAGGACTATTCACGTGTACAGTGCATTATTCATACATACAATTACAGTTCAAGAAAAATAATGGGAGGTATTTTTGCTCACAAATAGACTGTGACTGAAGCAAGCACGACAAAATTTGAGATTGAAAAATTCGACGATAGTAATTTCTCACTGTGAAAGCTAAAGATAAAAGCTATCTTGAGAAAAGATAATTGTCTTGTGACTATTAATGAAAGGCCGATAGAATTCACATATGAAAATAAATGGAACAAGATGGACAGGAATGCAATTACAAATTTTCATCTATCACTTACAGATGAGATTTTGTCCAATATAGAGGAGAAAAATATGGCGAAAGAAATTTGGGATCATTTGACCAAATTGTACGAGGCTAAATCACTACGTAACAAAATTTTCTTTAAAAGGAAATTATACACTATGTGGATGTTCGAAACTACTTTAATGACAGAGCACATCAACATTCTAAATACTCTATTTTCTCAACTCACATCGTTGGGTCACAAAATAGAGGTAACTGAACTTGCTGAAATTCTGCTTCAAAGCCTATCTGATTCCTATGACTAACTCATCAATAACATGACCAATAATGTTCTTGTGAACTACCTAGTTTTTTATGACATTGGATCGACTATTCTAGAAGAAGAAAATCGACGCAAAAAGAAGGAAGATAGGTTAATTTGTTCACAACAAGCGTAAGCAATGACAGTGATGAGAGAAAAATCAACAAAACATAGCTAAAAGGGGAGCCAAAATCGAGGTAAATCAAAATCGAAAAGCAAAAAGAATATCATGTGTTTCAAATGTAATAAAAAAGGACACTACAAAAATGAGTGTTGAAATTTGAAAAAGAATATAGAGGCCAAAGACAAAGATAATGAGTCATCAAGTGTTTAGGGAAGTGTTGTAAGTACCTCTTATGACAAAGAAGTCTTATACAGTGAGGCAGCAACAATTGCTGATGGCAAAAAAAAGACTCAACAATATGGCATGTGACCTCACGGAGAGAATGATTCCACCAATATAAACTTGTCTCTTGAAGATATGTGTTTATGGGAGTTGATTGTTTCTTAGAGATTGCTAGAATATGCACCATTAAACTAAATATGTATAATGATACGACTCACACCATCCAGGATGTTCAGTAGGTGAAAGGTCTCAAGAAAAATATATTGTTTTTAGGACAATTTGATAGCAACAGTTATAAAACCCAGATACAAGATGACATTTTGAAAGTTATTAAATGCACACTTATAGTTATGAAAGCAGAAAAGATAACAGCCAACTTATATATGCTTAAAGGAGGAACACAGCAATAAGGAGAAATCTCAGTTGCATCAATTGATCCAGCAGCTAAGGAATCAACGATATTATGGTACCATAAACTTGGCCACATATCATAACATGGATTGAAGGTTCTTACATAATGGAATCTTCTTCTGGGACTTGAAAAGATTTCTTTACCTTTTTGTGAGCATTGTATTATAAGTAAGTAGCATAGGTTGAAGTTCAATAGCTCTAAAGAGAGAAGTAAAGTTATCTTAGACTTAGTGCATTATGATATTTGGCAAACACCAGTCTTATCCTTGAAATGAGCAAAATATTACGTGTCATTTATCGATGACTACTCTAAGAGGTATTGGGTGTATCCAATCAAAAGAAAGGGAGATGTATTTGAAGTTTTTAAAACTTTCAAAGTGCGTGAGAAACGCAAATATAAGAAAAATATTAAAAGCTTGAAAACAGACAATAAAGGAGAATACATCAATGATGAATTTAATACTTTCTGTCAACAAGAAGGTATCAAAAGGTAATTCATGATAACGTACACTCCATAGCAAAATAGAGTGGCAGAATGGATGAAAATGACTTTGTTGAAAAAGACAATATCAATGTTAAGAACTGTTAGATTAGTGAAGTCATTTTAGGCAGTAGCAATCAAGACAGCTTGCTACATAATCAATTGATCACCACCAACTGCAATTGATCTAAAGACCTTAATGGAAATATGGATTGGAAAGCTAACTAATTTTACAAACCTCCATATGTTTGAAAGTCCAATATATGTAATGTACAATACCTAAGAAATTCCAAAACTAGATCCAAAATTTAAAAGATTTTTATTCTTGGGATATGCTGAAGGAGTAAAAAGGTATCGCCTATGGGATCTCACTAACCATAAGGTTATAGTCAACAAGGATGTCATCCTTCTTGAAAAAAAATAACATATACATAAAGGTAATAGCATATTAAAAAAAAAAATAATAGAGACCACTACAGTGCAGATTGAAAGAGTAGAAAATAAAACAAAAGTACTAGATTTTTCTAAAATATCACCAAGTACGATGAACAAGAACAATTTGATTAGATGACTCCACAAGTTCAACAGTTAACTTAGGATAGGAAAGAACCAATTTGGCATTCAAATTATATTATAGAAGGGAATGTTCCATACTGTCTACTCACAAAAGATAGAAAGCCTTTGATTTTTCGAGAGATTATGGAAAGCTTAAAAGCTTATTTGTGGTTGGCAATAATGCAAGAAAAAATTGAAACCTTCCATAAGAACAAAACATTAGATTATTTCACTACCAAAAGGACAAAAAGGTTATCAAGAACAATTGGGTGTATAAAAACGAGAAAACTAGTAATGATTAAGTTAAACAATATCGTGCTACACTGCTGGTAAAATAATTTTCTCAAAAAGAAGGTGTTGATTACAATATTTTTTCCAATTATTTGACTCAACATTTCGAGTAGTCTTAGCAACGCGTACTACATTTAACTTACATTTAAAATAGTTAAATACAAAAATTACATTTCTTCATGAAAATCTTGAAAAACAAATTTATATGCTCCAACCAAAAAAGTTTAAAAAAAAAAAAGAAAAAGAAAAAGAAAACTTAGTTTGTAAGTTGAACAAATTTCTATACAATCTCAAATAGGCGCTGAAATGTTAGTATAAGAGATTTGATTCTTTCATCATTAACCTTTTGCTATCAACTTTTCTAAAAAAAATATATGTATAAAAAAATCTTTAAGAGATCTAATAAAATAATATTTAGTTATAAAAACCATTCACCTGTCAATTTTATTATTGAAGAACTGATAGCAGAAATATAAAAGCTATACGTAAGTTTCCTAATCAATAACCCTCAAGGAAGGTTAGGTTCTACATTCATTATTAGTTAAATAGCCAAAACCTTCTATTGATAGCGAAACTGAATCATTTTGGAGAAAGTAACTAAAAGCAACTTTAGTGCTCTTGAATATAAACGGGTAACAAAAAAACGACTACACTACTTTTGACTATTTTTTTGGATCAGCAATTTAAGATAAACATCATTAAAACCATGGGAAGGGTTAATCTACATTCATGATTTCCCAGACCAAGAATTAATGGGCAAACTGAATCAACTGGAAGAAGCAAACTAAGCAACTTTAGGGCTCTCACTGAATTTACGACCAGACATTTTCTCTGACTCATACAGTATGTGGTTTATAAGTCCTCTTGCAGCACTGCAAAACCCAAAAGATAGTGTCATTTTGCGTTCTAAATTTAAGACATGAAAGAATAATGTTTCCATACATATTCATGCGTTTCTGTGCATGCAGACCTGCATTGCATCTATGCATGTGTTATTAACACCAAATATATTCCCCTCCCCCCCTCCCCCACCTCCCATCCCAAAAATAAAATAAAAATCAGAGAATTGGCCAAAGAGTAGAAATCTAGAGAATATGAACACCAAATATGCAACCAACTAAAGCACAAGCTTACTCATCCTTGAAGTTTTGAATTTTCTCAGGATCCGTCTCATGCATGTGTTTCTTAAACTGCTGCCTCACCATATAAACAAGAAGTTCTGTGTTATGTTGCTGTAGCAGCAAGCAGGCAAACAATGGAATCAGTTTCACACATCTTAATCTAACCGTACAAGCACCAGGACAAGCATTAGAGACAAATTAAATATAAGAAGAAAAATAGTGGTCCAGCAGAAGAAGTGCTTATGAAAGAAGGAATTTAACCCCATTTAAGGGTAAAACAGTCATACGCATAGATGAAAGTGTGTCATGCATGTCCCGTCTATCAAATTTTTACATCTTGGAAAACATGTATAAGCCTTTAATAAATTAACATAAAATTTAGAGTTTAGACAAGCACTATCACAATTACTACTGCCTTACTTTTCTTCTTTGTAAAATTTACCAGGGTATTGCCACTCTAGAATTGCCTTACAAATAACATACAACACAACAATTCACAAACTTCTGGACATTTTTTCCCTTTCATTAAGCAAGATATAACCACAATACAATGTTATCCTCGAGTAGGATTGTATTATCATAAGAGTTGAGGAGAGTGATCTGGCCACCTTTTAACATTTTTACTTTTTACTATTAGAGCCAAGGGGATGCATTCCCAATCATAGTTACTTTATAAGCTAAAGGGCATGACTTCTTTACAGGTCTATAAAAACCCAATCAAAGGCAAGCAAATTGAAGGAGCAGTGAGGGGATTCAACATGAGTCAATCTCGGTCCATAGTCACCTTTAAACAATAAACCATCACTTTCTATTGGCTTTTTCACATGTATGCAATTAAATTTTGAAGGCAGCAACAATCGCCCACTGGAGGTAGGCGAGTGTTTGTGCAAGTGAGAGAGAATCACATACCTGGTGACCAATATATTTAGCTCTTCGTAGGCATTCACGGTAAAGCTATAAAAAAGATAGAAATTCAAATAAGCAACAATATTAAACAAAAGACTATTTTGACAAAAAGAACACTGAGATTATTCAGATAGAAGAAGAAAAAATCATAGCAAACCCTAATGACATTGTTGGCCAGCTCAGGAGGCAGAGCAGTTTGAAGAGAAGGCATTTTTATTACAGATTCCTCTCAAATTTCGCAGCCTGCAGAACACAACAAGATATCTCATCTACGTACAGAGTCTTTAATTGAATAAAAGAAAAAAACAATTGCATGATCCTCTAAACTAGACCTGTTCAAGAGTCAGGTTTGGGCCCAGGCCCATATCTGTTATGGGCCAGGCCCATTGTCACACTATCTTTAAATACAAATATATACAATATACACACACACACACACACACACACGCACACAGAGGTCTTGTTCTTCAATTCCATCAACTACAAATGATGGAAGTGAGATCTTATTCTTCAATGTTGTCGTCATCATCACTACAAATAATGCAGCTATCTCTTCCATAATTGCATGTTCTACAAACAGTAGGATTTACAAACATATACAAACAAAGGACATTAATTTATAAAATATTTCAGTAATATTTAATAAACACATAAGATATTTTCCATAAGAGGTGTAAAAGTGGTGCAGAAATAACACTAGACAATCAGAAAATAGGAGTAGTCTGTCTGTCAAAAACGGCAACCAATAACTTGCCAACAGACAATGCCAGAAGAAGAAATTGAATTTGACAATTACTAGAACTTAAAGTAGCATTAGTGATATACTTGAAAAATCCAAAGCCAACAACACTCTGTCTCACTTCAAAGTATCTAACCAATGATGATAATAAAAAAAATCCTAAAAATACCATTCATGCCCATGTCTAGAATTTAGAATGGTGCAGCATCATAGATTCAAGTTGTTCTATATTGATTATCAATGGAAAACTCATGCTGTGGGGTTTAGAAATCAACAATCAAGCTATTCATACCTTAAGGAACTGAAGTACAATTATATTATTGGAAAGGAAGGCTTTAGACAAGTTGTCATGAGATCATAAAATACCATCATATCTGTTAAAATCTAGAATTCAGAGAAGTCTTATGCATATTGGGTGTGTGCAATTGTTTCCCAACGTTTGGGGTTTGGTTATACTATGCATCTCATTACGATAGGCATATAAACGCTTGGTTATATAAGTAAATAGCACAGTGTCTACCATCATACATTGTCTTACTCTTTGATACTCTAAAATCTTATCAATTTTTAGTTTAGAATTCACTAGATAAACTAAATCTAGGAATTATAGTGTACAAATGACACCCACTGAACATCAGATGTGGTAAATCCAAGCAAATTCAGGTTTTATTATATTGTTAGAATAGAGCTGGACTGTGTCTAGCTTCTTCAATTCTGGTTTTCTTTGTCACCAAATTACCACAATGAGAATTACATAGAACATGAAAGTCAAAATAACTACAAATAGGCCTAAAATATTGGAAAAAGAAAAAAGAAAAAAGAAGGCACAGTGGTAGATCTCTGGCTTTGACGACAACTGTCACCATTCTCCAATTGAACTCCTGAACTGAGGCTTACCAAAAAAGAACAAGCATGAGCATAAACTAAAAGCCAGATAGACCCTAAGAAGAGATTCCAATTCTGAACACCCACGACTGGCGAAGGCATAGAAGATGGAAGCAACGAAAATATTGGAGTTGATGAAGAGCTACTTCTGATGGCATTGATGAGTCCAGCAAGAACCAGAATCAGACAAAATTAGGCACTGTTTTGATTCACGGTACCTAGGTAGTATCACTTTTTGGCTTCACAGAGTTCGGTATAAGTGGTTTTATCAAACACCTTGAAGTCGTAAAGATGAGGGCCAAGGGACACAGCGAGAACGTGTTCTTATAGATCATTACTTCATCAATCAGAGCTCTGGGCAAGGCATAACAAAATGCCCACCCAAAATTGCTAAATATTGTGAAAATTCCCCTAACTTAATTAATAGTAACTAGCAATGAAAATTAAAAAGAAAGGTCCCACTCATGAAAGCACAAATTCAATCTCCCAATCAGGTATCACAGAACTAAAATATAGGATTGCAACATGAAGAACAAAGGAGCTCACCTGCGCAGAGAATGGAAGAATCGGATCACTACTTGATGCAAGAACGGATGAGACGTCGAGGGAGAGTGAACTTGATGCAAGAGTAGTCGTTGAGTCGGTAAACGAAGAGGCTCTCGAGTCGGGACTCGGGCTTCATGGATAGGTACTCCGCTAGTGTTCGGGATTGGGCTATCCCAAGAAGTAAGGGTCTTAAAATTCGTCGGTCCCTTATTTTAAAGCCTATGCCTCGTTTTTTGTAAGTGGGTACTTGGCCCACGAGATTCCGGTCAAACTAAATGGGCTACTTGGCCCTTTAACGCTCTACTCCTAACTTAATGGCTATGTCATCACAATTAGGCACATTTTCGTTGTGACAAATTTATCCGACAACTTTAGACCTTGAATTCGACATAGAATTCACATAATATATCTGAAGAAGGAGCTATTCGGCATGAACACTTGCTGAATTGAGAATATGGAACTGAAGCTGTAAAATCAACTGAGTACGTGATGGCGGATTGGCGGTAGCGGTAGCGAGAGTATATTAGGAAAGAAAACAAAAATGACTTTGGTTGATCCACAGAAAACGACAACGCATTTATGTTTTAATTAGGTTACTTTATTGGAAAATATTCATTGCGCATTGAGTCACTTAGGTTTCTTTTCCAACAGCTCAATTTACATGCTTCCTCAAACTTAAATTTAGAGTAAATCATGCCAAAACATCAGAAAGTATCTTTGGATGCATTTCGAAACGCATTATTATAAAATTTTCATGACCAAACAATTATATGACCCATAAATTGATGCACTTCTCATTTTTAGCGTCATGCATTGAAGAACTCGCAGCCACGTTGATGCGGGACAAAACAAAACGAATCCTGATATAACTAAAAAAAATTAAAAAAATCACAAGAACAACATTTTGATGACCAAAAAATGGAGGGAAACAGAACTCAGATGGAGGGCTAGCAATCAAACAATTAAAACTGAAAATATCAAAAATTGAAACAAAAGCCAAGAAAATTACACAATAAAGAATTGAAGCCTCATAAGGAGGGGTAGCAAACAAAACTCGTGTAACAATAACCGGATTGTGTGATACATCATGTTGTTCAGGAGTGAGGTGAAGCGTGTGATGCAGAACATTTCCTCCTTCAGAAGTTTAACACCTTAAAAATTTTAACAATTAAATAACATAATTACTATATTAATTATAATATATAAAATATTTAATAATTTACTTAACATCGGGTCACACAGTTATATTGGCCAAATTGATGGCCCTAGGCCCAGCGTCCCTGGCCTGGTGTTTTCCTTCATTGTCCCAGTCTTGTGTCTCTTTCTCCCTAGTTCAACTTAACCTAATCAGGCCGACTTAGCTAGGTTAGCTAGGCCAAGTAGGTCTGAGATCGACCCTAATTTTAGTTATTACGATTTATTTTCATTTTTCATTGTTTTTCAAAATTCAAATGGTTCAAGATTTTGTATAATTCCTTTTCTTTTTTTTTTTGCCTTTGCACTGATTTCCAAAAGGAAATACTTGAGGCGCATTATAATTATAAATTAAACAAATAAAAGTTAAATAGTATAGAATCTCTTTAGACTTAAAACATGTGTAAATAACATTTTTTTTTATCCTAAAAGTCTAATTATGAACATCTATTAGTGAGTCAATTGTATCATTTATAGAAACATAGCATATCACAGTTTTTTTTTTTTCCACTCATGATTCAAAGTTTACGATAGTTTTATTTGCATAACTCAAAGTTTAAGAAATTCAAATGAGTTATTTGCATAAAAAATAAAGTTAGAGAAGGTCAATTTAATCTAATATGTTATTTCTTATTAGTTATTTATCGAATTCATAAACCATGGAAGTTCTCTGCATAAATAAAGAAAATTAAGAGATGATTTGAAAGCTAGGAGAATATATGCACGAGTCAAAATTCAAAATGTCATGTACATTTTGGCAAAAAGAAATACACAAGTAAAAAGTTTACCAATAATATATCAAATGCATAACATGTATGAATTTTATATTTTTATTTTAATTTAGCATCACAATATTAAACTTTTATTTATGAGTATAAAACTTTTTTGTCTTCTTAATGATGTAGTTGTGGCAAATATAAAATTGGCCAGGGTTGGTATGTTTGAATTCTATCTCAAATTCGAATTGTATGATTTTATTATTTATATGATGAGCAAGTACTTGGGGGATTAACAAGGAGATGGCTTTAGGCCTCCTATAACATCCAACATGCCACAAAGCCTATAGAGGGTGGACTTATACATCTTAATTAGTTAAAACATGTGGTGTCACTACCATATATCAAGTTTTTAACATGAGCACGTTTTGCATGAAAATCCAATGTAAATGTCCTATAACTCATAAACTTCCTACGATGGGCAATTCTAAAACCTATGGCCATAACACATTTATGAACTGCTACGATTGCCTTCACCCACCATACTAATATACAGAGGGTAATTTGTCTTCTCAAATGTTCCATGACAGTCTAAGCACAAATCATTGTGTCACAATTACAATATAATTAACATATTGTACATTGAAATCAAGCATATTTAAATCAATCAATCCGTGTAAAAATTACAATATATTAAAATCAACTAATCCAATAATTGCACACCAAATTATTGACTATAACAAACATAAAGTAAGTGTTAAGCTTTCTTAAGTGTATAACATTGTTGGAGTGGTAGTACTGAACATTAAACTTTTCAACCACTTCACAATTACAATATAAACCCTTGCTTTTTTGAGGACTTCCTATTTTGAAAGCACTTCATGATAAGGAGAAGAATGGAGAATATACAAAGTACAATGTCATCTCTTGTTATCTATGCAAAAGCTAGACAATTATGCATTATAGGCCTAGTTTAGTTGTCAGAATTGATCTAGTAGGAATATGAATGAAAAAAGGAAAAAGTATGGCTCTCAAAATATTGTTTGATTGGATAGGAATAAAAATGAGTATGTATATTTCTTATCTCATTTGGTTAATAAATTATGCATGCAAAAATGTTAGACAATATCCATATTGGACCATATTATTCCCTAACATATGACCAAAAGAAAAATATTGACACTCATTGTCTCTTCTCTCTTCTCTGGAGATACACGAGAGGATTGCCCAATATAGGGGGGTGATCAGCGCTGCCATGTCAGGGCATCTCGACGTTCCACAAAAGCCTCGAGTTATATAGAACCACGATGAACAATCAGCATATTATGTAAATCTAAGCACTAATTAACTAAGAAGAAAAGGGAAAGAACTGACGACAAATACTCAGGAAGCAAAGTACTGATAAATGGTTATTCTGATCATATTATCATATGTCCCAAATTGCAAAATATTAAGTATAATCCCATTTCCCAGATAATCCAAGTCTAAATCATACAGACCCAAGACTTTACCATTCTCCAGAAGCATAAAAATTTTCAGCGAGTTCCAAAGTGAATTTCAAATCGCAACCTCCCATCTTTCGATCAAAATGCACTTAAAAATAAAGTTAGTCCGTTGAGAAATAGCAAAACATACATTGACTTTCTTCATTCATTCCAATTTCATGTTCAGGTAACATCAGACATTCATATTAAAGCATTACACAGCCACAATCTAATCAGACGCATATATAACAAAACATTAAAAAAGAACCAGAAATCAAGGAGAAAACCCAAACAATCTTACAAGCGAAATCTGAAGATAGTCTACCACCCAACGCGACCGAGATGCGAGATAAGGAGCTGCCGTGGACGACCGTCCCTGAGCTGAGAGACTAGTCGACGAACGTTTACAGTTGGAACGGGCTCTGGTGATCCGATACGCAACGGGCCAGAAGTGAGAAGGGGGCACCAGCTAAGTATGGTTTTACGTATTGGTAATTTTGTTGGAAAAATTATTATAAATGAAGTTTTTTTTGTGGTCAAGTTTGTTTTTATCCTTAAGAGGCCATTTTCATTGCAAAGCTTCAATAAGGAAGAGACGATGTTATTACTCATTGGCGGTTATAGTATTTATTTCATATCTTTATTTTATTTTTATTTTTTATTTTTTAAGTTCTTTTTATTAAACTACTTAATTTTATTATATCAGTTTTTATTTTTTCTAATTCTAAGTTTAATTCATAGATTGATCTTATTCTCATTCTTTCTTTACGATTCTAACAATTAAATCAATATTTATTTTGTTTGATACGCAAAAATTAAAGAAATAAAAATAAGAATGAAAATTAGAATAAAATAATTTTATATATATATATATTTGATATGCAATGTAAAAGAATGAAGTAATAAAAAAAAAAAAAGAATAAAAAGACCAACATACCCTTAAATTATTATTATTATTACTAATATTATCATTATTTATTATTATTTTTATTTATTTTTATTATTTATTATTATGATGAAGAAAATAGAGTATTGATAAATATAAATCAACAAATAGTAATATTAGAAAATAAAATAGAATCGATATAAATAAAATTCTACTATGTACTAGTAAAATTTAATTATGAAAAATATCAATCTAAAAAGTATCATGCAATGATAAATATACAAACAAATATCACAACTGCTAAATATAATGTATTACCTTCATAATTATGGAAAAAAGGAAAACTAATAAGAATGACTAGTGCAAGAAAATAAGTTCATATAATAGAATTTTCAGCCAAAAATATACCTATACAAATAGGAGAATATAAATTAAAAAAACTAATATTATACCATTATAATGACTTTACTCCAAATATTATATAAGGAATAAATTTTTTGGAACAATATATGCCTTTACATATTACACATAAAGCTTTAGTATTAATTACACCATGCAAATACGAAACTTTAGTGATTAGAATATTTAATCCATATAATAAACAAATGCAGTATTTAGAAAAAAGAGATGTAGTAATGAAGTACAATTTTTACCAAATGAAAAACATGTAAAAAAAGAAAAATGAAAAAAGGACTAATGACAACAAATATAGAGATAAAAACTATAGAACAAAGACTAATAGAAAATTATGATAAAAATCCATTAATGCATTGGGAAAAATCAAAACCCATGGCAAAAATAGAATTATTAGATTATCATAAGGAAATAACAAGTAAGTCATATCCCTGGATAGAAAATGATAAAAAAAAATAATTCATAATGCGTATAAATGAAATGAAAACATATGATTTAATAAGCAAAAGTAAATCAAATTATTATTTACCAACAATGATAGTAATAAAACATAGTGAAGAAAAAATAGAAAAATCTATAATGGTAATTAATTACAAAAAAAAAAATAGCAGCTAGAAACATATATCTTATACCAAAAATAGAACTACTATTTAACTTAATAAAAGCAAGCAAATATTTCGTAAGTTTGATTGTAAATCAAGATTCTTCAAAATAAAATTAGAAGAAGAAAGTAAGAAATATATAATATTTACTACTTCAGAGGAATTATATGGATGAAATGTATTACAAATGGAATTTCATAATAGTCCTAGTATTTTTTAAGAATATGTCATGAAATTACTAATACCCATTAGAGACGTTGCATTAATATATATATAGATGATATATTAATATTTTCAAATAATGAAGAGGAATATGAAAATCATTTATTACAATTTATAGACTTGATAAAAATTAAGGGGTTACATATATCACCAAAAAAGGTAGAATTAAGAAAAATTAGAATATAATTTTCAAGTCATTATATTACAAATGATGACATAAAATTACAAGAACATATAAGTAAAAAAGCAGAAGAATTTCCTAAAATAAAAACAAAGAAAGAACTTCAATCATTTTTAGGAATAATAAACCAAGCTAGATATTTTATTCTGCATCTATCTAAATATATTGCTAAAATATCAAAATTATTAGGAGAAAAGACGAAATGACAATGGGATGAAGACGTAAATAAATTAATAGAAAAAATTAAAAAATCATGCAAGAATTTACCAAAATTAACAATACCAACTAAAGAACCTATAAAATGGATCCTTTGTACTGATGCATGAGAAAATTATTGGGAAGCTGCATTATATTGTAAGAATGAAGAGGGAGTTGAGATAATTACTGGATATGCTAGTGGAATATTTAATGAAAGCCAAAGTAGATATCATTCAAATTGAAAGGAATGTTTAGCTATAGTAAAAGTTGAAGAAAAAATTGAATTATTAATAGTAAATTCTCATTTTATTATACGAATAGATAATATCCAAGAAAAACATTGACTTGATAAAGGAATAAGAACTAAAAAATTAACTAATAAAATGCTAATAAATGGCAGTTTGATCTAGCTCATTATAATTATGAAGTTGAATATATAAAAGAAAAAATAATTTAATTGTTGACTATTTGAGCAAGGATGTGGCCAAATAGAGCACTGGCAAGTAATAGTCCATTAAGAGGGACTAATAATACTTATACTAGTATAGAATAAATAATCATGAAGATTAATATTTTGGTGATGAATATAGGAATAATTCAAGTCAAAACTAATACCCACTTCAATAACCTCACTACTTCCAATAATAATCTAAGTAATTCGATGGGTAGCTTAATAGCTTATCTCAATGACTTAGAACAAAGAGTAACCTGTTTGAAAAGAAAAATAGGAGAGGAAAAATAAGAACAAAAAAAAAAGCTTAAACTAATCAATCCAATCCAAGTCCAAAAAACCAAATTATTACATTTACAGACATATTAAAAGCCCAACGAGAAGTCCAAAAATGAAATCTAAAAATTAGTCCAACCTAAACTCCTAATACCACAAACCAATTAACTAAACCACCTATAACTCCAAATAAATTTTAGTCCACTTCTTTATCCACATCCAATATTAATCCAAAGATTCTTAAACAAATTCAATACTTAAGTTGCTTATCAGTTTAATCATTTAAAAATCTCATCATCCATAATTAAATATGTCCTTCACTTTGAATTAAACAAAGCCATTATTTATCCTAAAACTAACCCAGAATTAATAAAAACTTTATTCAGTTATGGATTAATCCAAACCATTTATCTTTCTTCTAATGTACAAGAACTATCTCAATTACCAAAATCCAAATAGTAGCCAAACATTATTTTGGGATAGTAACCCAATATAAAGTATGTATTAAATGTTATTCCACAATCGTTGAAATCACCCCAAAAAAATTTTATCCACCTATTAACTTAATTAAATTTGGAACTATTAAAAGAGGATATTCCATATGAAGATTTCCCCTATACTATTTGTCGAATAATAGCCCAAGAAGTCAAAATTATTTTCTCATAAATGAATAGAACAATAACCAGCGATAAGGCCCAAAGGACCTATTTCACTAACCCAACAACATGTATTTACTCAGTATAGAAGAACAGTAGACAAAGTAAAAATTTTTCATTATGGTATGAACGAATAAAGTCTAATAATATGGACAATCCAAAAAGGATGAAGAGAAGAATATGCCAAGTATTGTCTGAATATACAACTCATCATTGTAAATATTGTGAAGAAAGAGAAAAGGAGGAAAAAGATTATGAAGAACCATGAACATCCCTTGATATAATCGGTGAGAAGATATAAAGAAAAGAAGACAGAGATGGAAGTGACAAAAAAAAAAGGAGAAGAATCTTAAGGATAATAATAGAGGCGAAAAAGTTGTTTTAAGGACAATAATAGAAGCTGAAGAAATCAAGAAAAATAAAAGAAAACAAGAAGTAGACAAAGAAGATAGTACACAAAGAGATCGACAACATACCAAAGTAAGATAAGGAGACTAAGGGAATCTTCAAATATCAATAATAGTAAAAAAGGTTAGGAATGCCCAATCTATAAAGCCCTGTAATTAAAAGATAAAAGGCATCAAGCATTTAAAACATTCAAGTGTTAGCCCTCATAACAATCTTTGTACTCTTTTTCTTTAAATCATCTAATATCTTGTACCCAATATATTTTTGAAATAAAAATATTTGTTTATATTCTCGAGATCATCTATTTCTAAGTTATTTTCACAATTTCCAGCATTTCAAGAATAGCATAAGATCATTAAAGGTATCGAATTCTAAACTTCTCATAGGAGATTAAGGGGATTATTTTTTGAAATTATAATCAAGCAGCATTATCCTATAATCTAATCATTGATTATACTATTGATGCATTAACATTAATTAACCCAAGGGATAAGTACACTTACTGTAGGAAATGAAGAAAGGTTGTGCTAAGCTAAACTAAAGGAGGAATGTCTGTGCAAGATGGCATTATAAAAGACCTCTGCATAAAAGAGGGCAAAATTCCTTCCAAAACCCGATTTAGATTTGGTCCAAAATTATCCTATGGCTTAATAGTATATTTTGTATTAATATTATAATCAGCTTTCAGTTATGGTATTAAAGTATGGATTGGTTATAATAGAGGAAAATATGAACCTTAATCTCCTAGCTTGAGTTATATCATTTTAATCTCTTGATTATATCTTATTTTTTAGTTATTAATGGATGCAATTACTAGAGTAGAGCCAAGAATATATTGTATAGATGAAAATAAATTACCAAATAGTTCCTATATACCTCAAGAAGAAGGAACATTAATAATTACACCATTTATATGAGGAGGAGATAGAGACAATACTTATAATCAATTAAATTGGATAAATATATTTTTAATGAAACACTTAGGATGTTTGATGATTTAGATGGAGCCATGGAAAGGATCACGGAGGAAGCTAAAAAGAAAATAAAAAAAGAAAATCTCAAGCATAGAATGAAAAGGTTATGTGAAATATCAAAACCATTAGAACAAAAAATATACGAAATAAAATTAGAAATGGTAAGAGTAAGGAAGGAATTAAAAGATATCAAAGATTATATCACTAAAATAAGACAAACTTTAGGAATAAAAAACAAAGAAAATTTAATAGAAATAAAACAAGAAAAGAAATAAGCATGATGAAAGCTATAAGAGAAATTATATTTGAAGAAAAAAAAAAAGAAGAAATAAAAAATAATCACTTAATGAAAGTATATGTTAAATGAGAATATTAAAAATTACAAAAACGACAAGAAATAATAATAATAATTTATGAAAAATATTTGACGAACTTATAAAAAAGGAAAAAAATGGATAAAGGAAAAGAAAAATTAGATGAAGGTGAAAAAATAGAAAGATTAACTAAGAATGATTATGAAGTAATGGAATTAACATGTCAAATAGGATCATACTTACCTAATTATTTAAGCATAATTAAACTAGAAATTAAAGAGAACAATATTTTAACAGTTAAGCTAATAAATATGATGAATGTTATAGAAGAATTAGAACAAGAGGAACAAAAAAAAAAAGAATGGGACAAGAAGAAGAAAACTTAGAAGAAATAAGTAAACAATTATGACATATGGATATAATGAAATAGGACAGAAGGAAATTAATATGCACAAAGTAATATAACATCAAGAAACTCTGGAAACCAAGAACCTCTAAACCCCCCACCTAAATAGTCCAAAATATAATATGAATTTTGTAAATATTAATAGAATAACTAGAGATGAAGAATTAAGGCACAAAGAACCAATAAGAACCCAGGATTTAACATATTTAGATAAAACTACTTATACACCAACAAGAAATAATAATTATATACTTACACCATTAGAACAATATGAAACAAGACAAACACCTAATTCAGGAATATGATTAGATCTAAATTGTAATTTAGATAATGAAAAAAGGATAGAAGAATGGACAAAAAGCACAATTAATAGCACTGATAACTAGGAATGTTGAAACTAGTGCAAAAAATCTATTAATAGAAGTAAGTTTCACAGGAGTAGTACAAGATTGGTGAAAAAGTAAACCAGAAGAACTTAAGGTAAATTCTAGGACAATGAATGAATATTCAAGTAGAAAAGAATTTTATACTACCATATTAAGACAATATGGGCAACTATTAAGAAATGAATTTGTAGGAAGAAGTGTAGGAGCTAACAAGGCAACAACAATTGAAAGAGCAATTACAAAATCACATCAAATATAAATATGTAAATTAGATCCACAAGATTACAAACATACAAACAACAAAAGATACTATAGTTGTCAAATAAATGTAAAGAAGCATGGGGAAATATCAAGTGTTACAAAACAAATAAATTAGTATTAAAGTGTGGAGAATTAGAGACACCTCCCAAATAGGTTATTAAAGTAGAAAAAATAAAATATAACAAGAAAAATAAATATTCAAAACCTCATAAAAACTATAAATTTAAAAGATACCCAGGAAATAAATTAAAAGTCAATATAGGCCAAGAAAATATTTCAAAAAAGGAAGAAAGATTAACTATAAGAAAAATCCAAGAAAATGTCAATGCTATAATTATGGATATATACAACATATATCTACAGAATGTACAAAACCACAAAAATAAAAAAGCTATGAATATAATAGAAATAGCTGAAGAAAATAGATTATAACCCATAGAATATTATGAAATATCAAAAAACAAGATAGATGGATCAAATTTAGAAATATATAAAATAACTATAGAAACAAAGAGTAATACAGAGTAAGAAGAAAGTAGTTCAGAAAATACTTATAGAAGAAGAAAATGAAACATATATGATGCATGGCAAATCTAGTTGATGAAGAACAAGAATATGAGCAATATGAAGAATTTAAAAATGCTGAAAAAGGAATAGTAGAACAAAGAATGCAATTTAGTAAAAAACAATATGATAAAATAAAAAATAAAGAATCAGACTCAACACCTCAAGATTTGAGACAACAAGGAATAATTTCAAAAATAGGAAAAATGGTGAAAGCCAAAGAAAAGGAAAACATGCATGTGTAAAATTACAAAAAAAACACCTAATAGAGGCAACCCAATGTCGTGAGCAAATTCCCATAGTGCAAGTATACACCGCCAACAAGTACTAAAGAGTAAGAAAAGTATTGTCCTCATGAAATTCTAGTTATTACCGATATTAATTACTAATGCTTACGCAGTTACCTAATTTAAGCAGTCTAATATTCAATTTAAAAGGAAGGTAACGGCAAATGATCAAATGCAAAAATTAAAATAAGATGAAAATCAATTCAAAAAGCTTCCTTAGGATTATGGATTACCAAGACACTTTAATTGTGAATTAGTTACTTTCTAAACTTAAACTCATTGGTTTATGAAGTAATCTTAGCTGCTAACATCATTATAAGAATCCGTTGATCCTTTATAAATTCTATCATTCTAAACTAATTCCCTATATTTCAATGAAAACCACTTAGATAGATACATTATGTACGACTAACACGACTCTACATGTCCGATAGGTATATGTCTATCCTACGGAAAATTGAGTTAAATTCAAGCAATAATTCAACATCAATCATACAGTATTTAATCCTATGACTAAATTTGGACTTCTCTTCCAAAAATTCCTAAATTCTAAACATAAATCCTAATTAGTGGCCAATTAACAAGGGAACAAATAAGATTTGAACTAAATAACTTCATACACAATGAAATTCAAGTAAGAAAGTAACAAAGTTCAATAATATACATGCCTATAGTCCACAATCCTAAAGAAATAAGGGTCTAGCCAAGCATTCTTATGATTATAATATACTACAATTCAAAAAACATAAACAAGAGAACAAAAAAAGAAGAGAAAGAGATGAAGAACTTTGTTTCTGAACCTTTAATCAGTTTCCTCCCTTGAGACTCTTCATGAAATGCCTTTTCTAGCAAAACCTAACCCTTGAAGCTCAGAGAATCCTTTCTTCCAACTTCAGAATAGCTATATTCTACTAAGAAACCCTAAGAAAACGTTTTATATCATCCCAAAATACCAAAAGATAAGTTTACCCTTCATTTGCTACATCCTGACGCCTTGGCGCTAGCTTTTTGGTTAGTGTATATGTTTTGGCATCCTGGCGCCAAATCTCTGGATAGAACACTAACATTGGCACCTTGGCGACAGAATGAGCTTTCTAAATTAGCTTCAGTATTTCAATCATAACTTTATGCTCTGACATTGAATTTTAGCTAATTACCACTAGTTGGAAAGGTCTCGATGAGTTCTACAACTTTTTAGATAAGACCATTTCCAAATTCTGACATGTAAAGGCCTAAAAGTCATTTTAAAGTTGAGTGTTCACTTATTTGATGTTAAAATCTTCCATTTTTTTGTTTTTTTCCTTTGACAACCTGGGTAAGATATAAAATCACATTAATAGCCCACAAATGATTAAAATATAATAATTAAACATAAATTAACACTAAATAACCAAAAACCTCACTACTAAAGATACATCTCCTAAATAAACAAGAAAGACTTAAATTTAAACAAAAACTAACAAGGTAGCACAATGAAATAGCATGAAAATAATAAGAATAACTTTATTTCATAGAGGTATCACACCCCAAACTTGAACTTTTGTTCGTCCTTGAACAAAGCAACTGTTACAGCACAAAATTTTAGGTTATCCTAGGTAAGCATCCATGAAGGCTTAAATTGTTATCCTCAACAATTGCACAATGACTTATGATTTATAGGAATTACATATAATGTAAATCACTGTAAAGTTCAATAAGTACTCTCATATCTCTTCCATCATTCTTTAGGTGTGTGTGTGTGTGTAAGGTAGCTATACAATCCTATCATGCATGTAATTGAATCAATTCTTCTTTTTTTTTTTTTAAAGAAACCCAAATATGCGGTAAATTTTAATAAAATGTTTTATATGTTCGCTTGTCAATCCTTTTTCCAGTTATATGGACCATGCATAAATTAAAGATCATCAGATCTTTAGAGCTTGTAATGTGGCCTTGGGTTGTGGTTTTCAAACAAAAGGATAGGGATAAATAAAATTCAATAATTAAAAGAAATAGTGCAAAACACTTAAACATTTTACAAAATATAAAGTCTTCCATCTTTACACTACCACTTCATAAGTTCCTCTTCCTTTCTTCCATTTTAATCAACTCTAAAACTTTTTTTTTTCTATTCATGCATTTGCTTTTTAACAAGGCCACTGCTCTTTGTTATCTCCTCTATATATATTTTTTTATTTCAACATCTTTACAAAATTCAAACAACTCTAAGACACCTTTCACTTTGTTTTCTATGCCTTTTTTTTCTTTTTCATAACACACATGTGCTTGCACTTTTCTCTTGAATAAAGTTGGTAGGTTGAATATGCGGCAAGAAAAGGTAAGGCATCATGTGGGTATTTTAAAGAAAATAAAATTTTATGGTTTTACTAATAAGGCTCAAATAAGGGTGCTAAGGATGTATATCTATATATACAAACAAGGGTGAAGGCTAAGAAAGGCACAAATGCGAAACAAAATACCCAAATCATCTCTTTATTTCATATAAAGCCTAGGATTTTGCCTCAAGATAGTATATGGTGAGTCTAAAGCTTAAAATTGAAATTTTCATATATTGAGTAACCAAAAAAAATTTTAACCCAGGCATACAATCAATTCATGCAAAGTTACCTTGTGCTTAAAATGTCCAAAGAAAATATGGAAGGAATATGCATTACCCATTAAATCACACAATGAAAAACATTAGCATGTACTTCTTACAAACCAAAGTTCATGATACAATTAATGTCATAATTGGATTTTGGCTTTCATAAACACAAGTAAAGACAAAAAACAAAAACATATAAATTGCACCAAAATGTAATTTCCCTACCCTAAACTTAAAAATGAACATTGTCCTCAATGTTCAATGATATAACGATCAATTAGGGATAGAAAACAAACAATGCAACCAATACAACCATAAACACTCATGAGCAACATAGTTGGAAATATTTGATTATAGTTAGACGTTAAGCATTTTAAGTTCAAGTCATATGTTCTCTTCAATAATTAGTTATGCACCTTGAACTCAAGTTAGCCATGCCTAAAGAATGTATAGAAAACAATACAAGGTTGTGTTAGGCTGAGATGGTAGTGCAGGCAGATCTTAAAACCCTTAATTGGTTTACTTTTTTCATGTTCATCTTGTGTAACTTGTAGATAATACATCTAAATCAAGCTAAAGAAACCTAAAACAAGTACTCTTAATTGAAAAAATAAAAATAAAACAACGAAAACTTGAAAAAAAATTGTTTAGGTTGCCTTTTAAAAGAGCTAAGTTTAAAGTCTTTAGTCACACTTCTCTCTCTTAATACTACATCACAGCAATAGAGGACTTTTGGCGATCAAAGTTGTCACACCAATACTACCCAATCCTATGTTCATTCACCAAGAACATAGCGTTAATGTTCTGATCTTTAACTTTAATGGCTTTAAGAGAAGAGACATGAGCCACTAGAAATGGTCTAAACAAACAAGATTTCAACTTGATTGGGGAAAGTTTTAGCCTTGAATTAAAGCGTAAAACTTTTTGGCTGAACTAAAACTTGCGCTTGATGATAAGCTTATCATGCCATTTCTTTCTCTTTCTCTTGCAAAGCATGTTCTTTTCATTAACTTGGAGACATAAATCCTTCAAATCATTTATTATAAGTTTCTCTCCAGCTGCTTTAGAATCAAGGTTAGACTCTTGCACGACCTTGAAAGCTTTATGCTCAAGTTCATATAGGTGAATCTTTGAGAAAACATCATTTGTTAAAAAAATTATATGCCTTGTCAACCACATTGACTCTATAACATTCTTTGGGGTCCCCAGGAAGTTTAATTTCCTTAAAAACCTTAAATGTTACCTTTTCATCTTCCACCCTCATTGTTAGTTCACTCTTTTGAATATCGACAATGATACCTCTCGTTGAAAAAAATGGCAGTCAAGTATAATGGGCATATCCCTATCTTCTTCATAGTTTAATATAACAAAATTTGTAGGGAAAATAAATTTATCAACATTCATCAACACATCTTCAATTATACCTCTTTGGTAAACTAATATTCGGTCAACGAATTATAAAATTATAGTTGTAGGCGCAAGTTCACCTAGTCACAATTTATGATAGACTGATATTGACATTAACTTAATGATGGCACCCAAATCACACAAAACTTTTCCACAAAACTTATCACCTATTGTGCTTAGGATAGTGGAACTCTTTGGATCCTTAAGCTTAGAAGGGAGTTTCTTTTGAAGGATGACACTACACTCTTCTATAAGAGCAATTGTTTTAGATTCACTGAGCTTTCTCATTTTGAACAATATGTCTTTCATAAATTTTATGTAGCTAGGCATTTGCTCAAGTGCTTCAGCAAATGGGATATTGATGTGTAGCTTTTTGAATACCTCTAAAAAATTTTTGAATTGTTAGTCCACTTTCTACTTTTGAACTCTCTGTGGAAATAGAGGTGGATGCACATACCTTGTGAGCTTAAGCTTTGGAAGATGGTCAACCTATTTTTCTTGTGCCTTTGCCTATTTTTCTTTCTCTTTTTCATACTTATCAGTCATGAGGTTCCTTTTAATCTTTTTACCATTCCTCAATGAAATGGCATTGCAATGCTCTTTGCCTTCCTTCCTTGGATTTGGTTCAGTATCACTTGGTAGGCTGTCCTGGGGTCGGTTGTTAATGGAATTTGCAAGTTGGCCTACCTGTACTTCCAAATTTCTCAAAGCAGCTACCTAACTTTGGATCAATGCATTCTAGCTCTAAACGATGGCATCATTCTTTGACATATAATTCATGAACATGTCTTCCAAGGATGGTTTCTTCTCAACTGGCGGTAGAGGGGATCTGCCCTGTTGATTAACCCTAGTAACATTAAATCTATGTGAATTATGAGTTCTCAGTCTAGTAGAGGAACCAGCTTTGAAGTTGTTACTCTAAGAGAAATTTAAGTGGTTCCTTTACCCTAGATTATAAATGCAAGCATAGGGTTTGTTTTTACTCTTATTGGCTAAGAACTGAATGCTCTCCACATTGCCAGAATAATCAAAATGATAATTACCATCCTAAAATTCATAATTATTAATAGAAGGACTTATTAATTTAATTGGTGCTCTTTAGCCCAATGCTTCTTCCTTTTTAGTCAATACTAATATCTGGGTAGATAATAAAGAAACAACTTCCATATCATGAATGGTAGCAACTCTTGCAAGCTTCATCCCTTTTGGATGCTATTAATAGTTATTGGAGGACATAATCTCCAATAGCTCACATGTCTCATATATTGGTTTTACCATCAAAGCTCTACCAACTATAGCTTCAATGGTAGTTCTAAATGAAGGAGATAACCCATTGTAAAATGTTTGGACCTGAAGCCACTTGGGAAGCCCATGATGGTGACACCTCCTTAACAACTCCTTGAACCTTTCTCATGCTTGATATAGATTCTCGTTATCAAACTGAATGAATGAAGTAATATCATTCCTTATCTTAGCTATCTCGCTTGGTTAAAAGTATTTAGTAAGGAATTGTTGTTGTAACTCTACCCACATAGTAATAGAATTGCTCTCTTATGCCAAAAAAAACCCTAAAAAAATGTTTTATATCATCCCAAAATGTCAAGAAATCAGTTTACCCTTTATTTGCTACGTCTTGGAGCCTTAGCACCAACTTTCTGGTTAGTGTATGTGTTTAAATGCCTTGGCACCAAATTTTGGCACCATGGCACCAAATCTTTAGACAGAACACTGACATTGGCATTTGATCGTAGCACCTTGGCGACAGAATGAGCCTCATGTATTAGCTTCAGTATTTTAGCCATAATTTCACTCTTCGACATCAGATTTCAGCAAACTACCACTTGTTAGAAAGGTCTCGACAAGCTCTATGACTTTCTGCAGATGGCCATCTCCAAATTCTGAAGTTTGAGGGCATAAAAGTCATCTCAAATTTAAGTTTTCACTTACTTGATGTTAAAACCTTCCTTTTTTTTTTTTTCCTTTGACAACCTAGGTAAGATATAAAATCACATTAATTGCCCACAAATGACTAAAATATAACAATTAAACATAAATCAACATAAATAACCTAAAACCTCATTACCAAAGATACATCATCTAAATAAACAATAAGGACTCAAATTTAAACTAAAACTAACAAGGTAGCACAATGAAATAGCATGCAAATGATAAGAATAACTCTATTTCATAGAGTTATCACCTAAACAAAAGGAAATCAAATAATACCATTAATGAATAAAACATTAGTAAAACAAGAAATAGTAAAATTACCTATACAAGATGGAAATAACCAAAATATATATGCCAGGAATGCAATTATTAATAAGAGCTTATTTCATAGTAGGAATAGATACACTAATAAAATTTTTAATAATAGACAATGTACTAAATAGCATATTAAAAGCCTTAAATGGAAATCTAATATATCAAAAACTAAAATTTACTATTAAAACAAATTTTGCAATATCTAGAGCAGAAATGAATATAAACAAAACATTAGTAATATATCATAAGCTAAGAGGAATTCATATGCCACCAGGAAGTAGAATAATAAGTATAACATGAATGGTAAGATTAGTATTCTCAAATGGACATAAGATTTATAAAAAGAATCCGGGAAAAATAACAATATAAAAGAACTTTATTCCAATTCTAGAAGATTAAAGTTAGATCCTGCAAAAATAACTATACTTAGATAATTACAACTAGAATTAGATAATGTTGGAGATATAAACCAATATGAAGAAAATTAAGAAGGATAAAATATGATAATAGTCAAGGAAGAAGAAATATTAGAATATATACACCATCAGATATAAATATAAATATAAATATAAATCCTAAAAAGAGTGTGGGGGAATATGGACCATTATGAAGAAGAGGGTTAATAAGATCAAGAAGTCAAGATAATTATGAACGACGTAGGATCGCAGAAATAAAAATTACTTTAAACCTAGTAAAAATAAATAGAAGAACTCCATAAATAAATTTGACTAATAAGAATGAATATTACATACTATTAGAAATAATGAAAGAAGGAATACATTTAAAAATAATAGCATTAATAAAACCAAATTATGAAAAAGGTACTATACAATTGGAATATACTAATAATAATATAGAAATAAAAGAAGAAGGAACAAAAACATGTTACTATAAGATTAAATAAAAGAGATATAATGAAATTATAATTATAGATAGAAATTGAAGTAAACAATAGACAAACACATAAATTAATTTTAGCATAAGTTTTTTCAGAACAAGTAAAACCTATACCATAACTTAAACTTGATCCTACTATGAATACAAAAGAAACTATTAAGCCATAAGATAAATTTTGACCAAATTTAAACTAGGTTTTGGAATAAACTTTGCCCTCTTTCTTGTAGAGGTCTTTTCTAGTGCCATCTTGCATAGACTTTCCCCCTTTAGTTTAGCTTAGCACAACCTTCTTTCGTTTCTTACAAGAGGTGTACTTATCCCTTGGCTTAATTAATGTTAATGCATCAATAGTATAATTAATTATTAGATTATAGGATCATGTTGCTTGATTATAATTTTAGAAAATAATCTTCTTAATCTTCTATAAGAAGTTTAGAATTCCATACCTTTAATGATATTATGTTATTCTTGAAATACTATAGATTGAGAAAATAACTTAGAAATAGATTATCTCAAGGATATAAACAAATATTATTATTTCAGAAATATATTGGGCACAAGATATTAGAAGCCTCAAAAAAGAACTTAGAGAAAAGGAAAACAAAGATCGTTATAAGGGCTAACATTTGAATGCTTCAAATGCTTGATGCCTTTCTTCTCCTAATTACAGGGCTCTATAGGCCAGTCAACTGCTTAGGTCTTCTAGTTGACTTTCTTCCAAAATGTAACTGTTAGCTCAAATCTATGGTGTCCTAATTGACTTGTAAATAGGGGAAATCGACTAGTCACTTATAGTAAGACAAATTTAAATGGTCATAACTTTCTCATTTTAAACATGTTTTGAGTGCACAACTTATTGATGGAAAGCTCCTTATGTCTATTTTTCAATGCAAAGAGTTTTATAGCAAAACTCAATATTTTTTTGGGAGATATGATTAAACAATGACAAAGGGTCAGAAAATAGTTTTATGCAAAATTCATATCTCATTACTTAACTTTAGATAGTAATAACTTTTTCATTTGAACTTCATTTTAAGTGAATGACATATTATTGAAAAGCCCTTTAAGTCTATTTTATAATGAAACAAGTTTCATACAAAATTCTATATGATTTGTGAGATATAAGCAAAAAAGTGACCAAAGGTCAAAATAGGATTTTAAGTAAAATTTATATCTCATTATCTTTTATATATAAACTTATATTTTAAGAACCAAATATTTTTAAGCCAATAAATGCAAATCTAAATCATTGAATTTTACAAAATAAGTTTTAGCCTATGATAATTATACCTATTTAATTTATTGGTTATTCTGATGCAACCAAGCTTTCAAATCTTCAAATCTTTTAACTTCTTCATAGCTTAAAGCATCTTTCTTTCTTACTATCTGTATGTAAAGCATGATATTGATATTACATTATCTTTACTTCAATGCCAACTCTTCTTTATTTAGATCATCCTACATAATAGATATTTAACTTGAAAACTAAATAATTAGTCCAAATATTTAATTAATTAAAAACATATTAATACTATATTTGTAACTCATATATTCCATATTTGTCATCATCAAAACTTATAGTAACATAGCACCAACAAACTCATGATGTGTGGTTTAGAAATCAATAATCAAGCTATTCATACCTTAATAAAGTACCACTTTTATTATAGGAAAGGAAGGCTTTAGACGAGTTGTCATGAGATCCTAAAATACCATCACATATGTTAAAATCCAGAATTCAAAGAAATCTTATGCATATTAGGTGTATGCAATTGTTTCCCAAATCCCAATGTTTGGGGTATGGTTCTACTATACATCTCATTACAATAGGCATATAAATGCTTGGTTACATAAGCAAATAGCAAAGTGCCTACTGTCATACATTGTCTTACTCTTTGGTACTATAAAATCTTATCATTTTTTAGTTTTGAATTCACTAGATAAACTATATCTAGGAATTATAATGTACAAATGACATGCAGTGAACATCATATATGGTAAAACCAAGCAATTTCATGTTCTATTTTGTTGTTAGAATATAGCTAGATTGTGTCTACCTTCTTCTTCAACCATGGTTTTCTTTGTCACCATATTACCAGAACAAGAACTAGAATTTCCAACTATTCCTTTTACTCATATATTATTACATAGATATACATGAAAGTCAAAATAACTACAAATAGGACTAGAATAATGATAATAAAAGAAGGCAAAGTGGTAGATCTTTGGCTTTGACAACTATCTCCATTGTCCAATAAAACACCAAAACTTAGGCTTGCAAATAAAGAATAAGCATAAGCATAAATAAAAACCTAGCTAGACCCTAAGAAGAGATTCCAATTATGAATACCAACGACTCATGAAGGCATAAAAGATGGAAGCAACAGAAATATTGGGGTTGATGAAAAGCTGCTTCTTATGGCAATGATGAGTCCAACAAAAACCATAAGTAGACCAAATCAGAGCTCCATTTTGATTCACAATACCTTGTAGGTAGTATCACTTTTTGGCTTCACGAAGTTGTATATCAGTGGTTTTATCAATCATCTTGAAGCCGTAAAGATGAGAGCCAAAGGACACAATGAGAATGCATTTATAAGGATCATTACATCACCAATTAAAGTTCTCAGCAGAGCATAACAAAATGCCCACCCAAAATTGCTAAATATTGTGAAAAATCCCCTAACTTAATTGATAGTAAATAGTAATAAAAATTAAAAAGAACAACCCCATTCATGAAGGCACAAGTTCAATTTTTTAATCATGTATCACAAAACTACAAAAATATATTTACAAAATGGAAAATGAAGGAGCTCACCTATATGGAGAAAGGAAGAATCATATCACTACTTGATGCAAAAAATGACGAGACATTGATGGAGAGCGAACTCAATACAAAAGTTGACATTGAGTTGGAAAATAGAGAGGCTCATGAGTTGAGACTCAGGCTTCACAGATAAGTACCTGACTATGTTCGGGCTTGGGTTATCCTATGAAATAAGGGCCTTAAAACTCGTCAGTCCCTTATTTTAAAACCTATGCTTCATTTTTGTTAGTGGGTACTTGACCCACAAGATTCTCATCAAGGTATATCATGGGCTACTTGGCCCATTAACTCTTTACTCCTAATTTAATGGCAATGTCATCACAAGTGAAGCTAGATCCACTACTGTAAAAGTGTTACAACAATTGGTGCTATAATGAATTTTCTAGTCATCTAATGTATCTAATGCATCTAATGTATCCAATGCTGCCACATCTTCTATAATGTCTAGAACACATCATTGTGGCTAACTTCAATTGCATAATTTCGTCCCTCATTTTATAGTGTTTGGTGCCAATTGTTCCCTCTTTTTTCACCAAGCTAAGAGTGTATTTAGAAAGAGAAGAATTATGGTAGGAGTGCAGAAAGAAGAAGAAGGAGAAGGAGAAGAAGAAAAAGTAGTAAAAGAAGATTAAGGTGAGGTGCCACTTACTACAAGCTTTGGGTTGTAAGTTGTATGATTATCAAAAAAAGGTTCAAAAGATCCAATTATTTCAATGCAGCATTCCCTCTAAATTACTTTCTTCTTATAAAAAAATAGGCAAAAAATCTTTTAACTACATTGCCAAATAACAAAATGTTTAGCAACCATTAAAACATTAGTTCAAATAACTTTCAATAGAATCAATAAAATTACATAAACTTAGCAGAGGCAGCTAAACATCAAAATGCTCAGTAAAATTAAAGTGCCCAGATAATAAATGCTCAAAATTCCATCTAAATTACCTTCTTCTAAATACAACATTATAGTTGTAATATTTTCAGGAAATTCTAAGTGTAAGTGTAAGTGTATTTGTACATGAACTTACTAGAGGGAGCTAGAGATTATAGAATGTCTTATTCTTCACAATGACAAATAGATCAAATTCAAATTTGTACAATAAAGAAAACTTGTGGGAACAATAAGATCAAATTCAAGGTTTGTATTAGAAATGGAACTTGTGGCATGCCTTTCAGTTTATATCAAAAAAGGGAATCGAGGAAAGGAAATCATGAGACCTAAATAAAGGAGGGTGATTGGGAATGGTTGCCGACTTGTATTAGATAATACTGTGACGGTGGAAGGCAACATCTTGATTAGGAAGCTCCAAATATACCTTTCAAAATGACAGTCGTTTCTAACAAAAACAGCTACCTACCGTGTCCCCAAAAAACACAGTTTAGGCTGCTATCACTAAAAAAAGAAAAAAAAAATTAAACACGTGGAAGCATGACATGCGTTAGATTCAATTGACAACTCAAATTATGTTTACAGCATAGGCAGCTTTAAACATTCTATAGCAGTCAATCTACTCTCTATCACAAGTAGACATGCTTTCGTCGTGACAAATTTATCCAACAATTTTAGACAATGAATTTGACATATCATGAAATTTTGTGACAATTGCAATACTAAGAAGTAATAAAGGTAATACCCAAAAATATCCTCGATGTATTTTTCGCACACTTTACACTCTCTGGGATTTACTCACATTTTGTATTTCTCTCACACTCAGAGAATAATCCTCTCACTCACTCACTATGTAGCTAAACTATTTGCTGCTTGATAATCCAAATGAGTAAGAGTAAGCTCCTATTTATATAAGCTTAAAGTCGTATAAGACAACACACATTTGGTGTATAGTTCACAAATGGTTCACTTGCACGTATATATAGGATGCATATTTCAAATTCACATGTGCAACATTTCAACATGTTTAGCCTCTGTTGCTAGGCTTCCAAAAGAAAGTACTTGAGGAGAGGAGCATCGTAATTATAAATTAAACAAATAAAAGTTAAATAGTATAAAATCTCTTTAAACTTTCCAACGTGTACATAACTTTTGTTTATCTTAAAAATTTAATAATCAACCTCTAAAAACTTTAAATTATATGAGAGTAAGCCATTAGTGAGTTTGCTGTATCGTTAATAAAAACATAGCATGACACAAAGTTTTTAACTTATGATTCAAAGTTTGTGAAAATATTTTACATAACTCAAAATTTCATGGATTCAAATAAATTATTTGCATAAAAAACTAAAGTAAGAGAATATCAATTTAATCTAATGTATTACCTTCTTAACGGATTCATAAACTATGGGAGCCATCTACATTAAAAAAAAAAAATTAAAGATGTTTTGAAAACTAAGAAAATATCTTCACATGAATTTTAAATTTTTATTTTAATTTAGCATCACAATATTAAACTTTTCTTTTTATTATGAGTTTAGAACTTTTTTTCGTCTTCTTAATGATGTAGTCGTGGCAAAAATAAAATTGAACAGGTCTGGTGTGTTTGAATTCCATCTCAGCCTCTCTTTTTCTCACTTTCATCACTTCTCAAACCGTGGATCCATTATAGAAAGATAATTTAAAAAAGAAACTCATTTTAGTAATATACATATCCAATCATGCTATTACAATATGTTGATCCAAAAAATTAGACCCAATCCAATACTTCTCATCACACAGTAAGGGTTTTAAAACACCCAAAAAGGGATGAATCCTAGTGACAAATAATAAAACCACAATTATCAACTTGTTCTATAATATAGATATCATCCTCTGTATAAGCAACCAAACTTTAAAGTAATAGTCCTTATCTGCATTCATATGCAGAGAGCTCTCCTACAGTCGCAGGATCTCCTTCTCTCAAGCAATTAATCGGAGGTATCGTCGGGGTCTCTTGAGTCCCATATGTGTTCCAGCAAAAAGGGTCATCCAGCAATTGGCCTTCGTACGGTAAAAGCTCAACCTCGGCGAGCGTTATGTTGGTGCAAGCGATACTGTCGCTGCAGGCGAAGTGGATGGGAGGTGTACGCACGTCGTAAGTGCCCTTGATGTTCCTGTACGACACCTCGTTTACATGGACAGCGGAAGTCTGGTTGCGGCATTCCTTGGACAAGCAGTAGTACTGGTCTATGATGATACAGTTTTGGACGTTGTCCATTTGAATGTTCTCGAACTTTAGGCCCATCACTGAGCCCATCCCCCCTTGCCACGTTTTGATTCGAAGCCCATTGTCTGATTCCCTTATGACGGAGTTTCGAACGGTTAGGTTAGACACACATGCCTGCGAATTGTGAACTCCCAGGCTTCCAATGCTGCAGAAAACAGAAACGCTAAACTTAGTGAATTTTTTTTTTGTTTTTGGATTGGAGACAAAGTAACACCATTATATAGAGTATTTTAATGTTGTATTATGTCTAGAACAACTTCTGTGTTGATACTTGTATTCAAATATTTATCCTTATAATGAACCTGGTATTGTAAAGGTAGCAAAATATTAATTGTTGGATTCTAAATGCCATTTTCCTATCTGTTGTTCCGCTCAGGTAGGTAGGTAAGGTTATTTCAGGCCTATAATAAAACAAGAAACACTTCAAAAAAAATGAATCATTTAAAAATCCTCATTTTTTGCTTGACATTGTCTGTTCTGGCTCTTTCTTACTCCTACGTCCTACCAAAAGATGCTACATAATTTGGACCATTCTAACTGCTGAAGTGATAGGTCACAAGAAGAGAAAAAGAAATACCTATCTTTAGAGAGAAAAGATTGAGAATGCTTTAACATTGGTTGTGGTCTTTACTCAAATTCAAAGTAACTTTCAAACCCATCATATTCATTCATTTTTTGGCTTTTCTTAGATAGAAAATTGAAAACTAGTTGGTTAAAGTCACCCTTGAATCATTTGCAATAGAGCATGAATATATTAGTCAAGCTAACATTTACAGGTTAAAAACTAAAAATCGTGGAAACTAACATCTATAACAAAACATACAAGGCAAAATTTAAAGTGATCATGTCTTACAGTATTTGACACATGTCATTCAAAAACATGATTCTTTTTTAAATATTTGTGACTTCCAAAGTTGAAAGTTAAAATTAAGGTGTAACTCTATAATTCAAAAGAGGGAAGGTACCTAATCCCATGACTAGGACCACAAGTTACAGCCTCTATGTTCACATTTGAGCACCCAGGTCCAATTGAAATGCAATCATCACCTGCCCAAATCATGATATTATAAATTAAACTTCAGAATATGAATATGAAATATAGAACTAAACTGTCATATGGGGTAGTTGAAACATTATTGTTTAGTGTCTACCGTTGGTAATCATGGAGTTGTATATTCCGACAGAGTTGGAATTCTCTATGTGGATTCCATCGGTGTTGGGGCTGAGTTTAGGCGAAGAGATGGACAGCTTATCAATCAGAACTCCTTCGCAGCCATCGAATTTCATGTGGAACTGAGGACTGTTTTGAATTCTTAACCCACTCACTACCAAATTGGAGCTCATGAAAAATCGTATCATCTATAGACCAAAAAAAAAAAAAAAAGTGAGAAACATTACTAAGAGTATGACAGTCAAAAGAGAAATAAAGCGCTCATTATTGATGCTTGAGATGAATTCTGAGTAATTTACTCACTGCTGGGCTATCGCATGGTCCTGGCAACGTTTTTCCATTGGGACCCTGAAATTTCCAATTTACTACCATTTAGTAGAGTTTCAATTTCATTGAACATCAAATAAATACGCAATTCATTGGGAAAAGCTACAGATTACGCATTTCAAGAAAATAAATTGCCTCCAGTGTCCACCTCACATTCATTTGAGTTAAATATTATGCAACAGCGCAAAACTTAAAAATTTCATTGAATAATGAAAAGAGGAGTCCAAGAGTAATATAACCCAATCACGCTAAATTAAACTACCAAAACAAAAAAAAGAGTTAAAATTAGTTAAAATTCATAAATTGAAGTTTTTTTAAGTGCATTTCGAGCCGTTTAGTTCAATTTCAATCGGATAAACGTCAAGAAAAAGAAAATTTGAATTAGTCTAATATTTGAATAACCAATGTTCAATTTAGGTTCAAAACCGGACCAAAAGAAACTGATCCATACGTCACTCTCGATCCGTATCCCTATCAGTTTAAATCAACTTAAAGGGGGAAAGTTAATAAAGGGATCAATGTGTTAACGACAAGAAAAAAGGATTAGATTACCCTGTGGGGTTTACAGGGGAGCTCCCACCATTGTTCTCCATTGCCTTCAATGGTTCCAGTCCCAGTGAAGGTCATTTGGTCAAGTTTGTAAAACACAAGCCATTGCTTGCGACTATCTGCCTTTGGCCATGAACTTGGTCCATCTGGGGGCATAAGCACTCCGTCCACCTGTTTTGTTCACATTTTGAACCTTGTTAAAACTAAATTGGAGTGACAAATAAAGAACTGATGTTATGAAGAGATGGAGTGTTGAAATGATAATCCAAACTTACTTGGAACACCAGTCCAGGCTTGCAGGGACCTGAAAAGATAGTAGAAGTGATTTTGAACCGGTGATTCTCAGGAGCTAGAACAACCCCTGAATCTACTGCACAAGCTGCTTTCCATGCTGCAACGAACGCGTGTGTGTCATCAGCTGAACCATCTCCAACTGCCCCAAAGGATGTTACGTCGAAAACAGAGCCTGAAGTGGAATGCCCGGGATTATTTGGATGCGGTTTAGAAGGAACGGTAGGAGTAGGAGACTTGGAAGGAGGTGAAGGAACATGGCCCTTCTGCTTCTTTGGATGGTGGTGGTATCTTCCTTCTGCATTTTTCCAGTTCTGGGTGAACAGAGTCATAGTAATCCAGAGCATAAGAAACCCACGAACAAGATCCATGAGGAGCATGCTCTGTATATAGGCAAAAAATTTCAGCTTCAGAAATCTTAGTGTGAGAGGATAATGGTGAAGATTAAACAGGGAGAAGGAAGAATGACTATGGTCTAACTATTAAGTTTCATCCTGAAGCAGAGGTTCATATTTATGATCAAAACATATAGATGGGTCTGGTCCTGGAACTCATTCTAAAGCATATAATGACACGTGTCAATCCCTGGTTGGTTAGAAGTGTGAGTGTCTGAAGGAAAGGTTTGGGCGCTTTTAAGGTCTCTTTTGGAGGTTCTGTATCAACTCTGGCAGGGTTTCTTTGTTCATAAGCCTTACTTTTCTCTCTCTCTCTTTGATCAGTTTCTTACTTATTTTCATTCTAAATTGTTCAGTGGTTGTGGTCCAGGATATCTCAAGCCTCGCTTCGTTGTCCTTACATTGCTTCTACAATTGTGTTTTGTGAATTCCTATTTTTCATAACTTGCTGGCTCAAAAATTTTCAGCTTTTCAGCTTATGTGAAATTTGAATCCCATGTTATACTGTGCAACGTAGTGGGTTCTACATTGATTTAACACGTTGCACAATAAAAAGTGTTGCATAACTCAGTTCCTAAACTCAAGTTTTTTAAAGTCGATCATGTGCTCCACAACATACAACATGTATGTTGTACAGCACATTTTCACACAAAAAAATTTGCATAACAAAGAAAAAAATTAGAAAAACAAAAGAATTGTGTGAGTGGCCGCTGTAAACATGTATGCTATACGATGACGAATCTAGATTCCAAGTTTTCTAGCATATTGTGTTAAAGCCAACCATACAATTTCATCTGGTATCATACTTCCTCAAGTTGATCTATATATTCGTATCAGAAATAGTTATCTATATTTTCTCTAGTTAAGAAAGTGTATTGAGTAGTTCATTAGGTTGCATGCCCTGATTGAATGGAGGTGAGAAATTATTGCAACATGATTGCTCACCGATTAAGAAGGACGTATAGAAAGATGATTTTTCTTTTACTATCTTTAGATGCTTCAAGTGTCTTGATGCTATATATAAATATAAGGAAAAATACATATTAAAAAAAATACTAGAATAAATGTTGTTTTCCAATAAACAGCCAAAATAGTTTTGACGACGTCACAAGGAGATAGTGCAGAATACAGAATACAGAATCTCTTTTTTTTTTTTTTGATTAATTCAAGAATCACAAGCATATATATGAGCCAAGGTGAAAACAACCAATCAACATTTTTTTAGTGCATCCACCTTCTTAGGGAGGGAAACAAAGTTGTGAACGTTCATTTTTCTTAGTTGATAGTTCACTTGCTTGCTAGATTAGGCAACTACGTACGTCTATAATTGAGATATTCATTACTATATCTCATTTCACCAAAGCATAATTCTACTTAATTCAGGGCATATATATTTAATTAATATATATCCCTTACATGTCTGTCGTCATACCCTTTTATTTGTTGTCATTCCAAAATGTTTGCTTGTAATTTTCAGCCCTCTCACTCGCAAGCCCGCAAAGAGAGTGCGTGATTGACACCTCAATATTCTCAATAAACACGTATCTCTAATAAACAACATTAAGAAAGGTTAAAAGCCAATAAATTTATGAAATAACCAGACAATTATTTTTTATTGTTATTTAATAAATATGCATCTAATTATCATTATTAAGCACATGAATATACCAAAAACGAAAAACACCAAGAACGACCTATTCATCAATAGTTTGGGAAATGTGGGGCTTTATACTACGGAGGAATAAAGAAGAGAAGTGTCAATTTGAATGAATGTGGTAATGGTGTAGAGAAGCATCCATCTCGTGACTCTTGGTTGTTGTTTAGCTCCAGTATGGCCACGAAAGTAGGCACTAACATTAGGTGCGCGACAACGGAATTATTCACTCACGGGTGATCAACCCCTCTCATAAATGCAAAAAATAAATAAAGAAAATAAAAGTAGGTTCCACATTTTACGTGATCATCCAAGTAAAAAAAAAAAAGAAAAAAATTAATATCTCGGCTTTTAATTCTCAAACTTTGTCACCCTTTACTCACTTTTATTGAAAACCAAACTTTAAAGAGTAAAAGTGAAGATATTTGAAAAGCAAAAAAAGATAAGTCAGTGACTTCACCTGATGATGAGCCCTTTTAGTGCCGAACTTGGCTTTCTGAATTAATGCAACGGCAAATGGACGTAACGAGGAGGTGTGAGTCAGAGTGTTACGGTGCAAGTAGAAGAGTAGTATAGGAGTGTAGTGTGAAAGACAGTGGGGGGAGCGAGGAGTGATATATAGACGAGGAAAATGGAAACTGTTGACGACGGCAAAGGGCGGAATGCATGCGTGTTTTGTCTTAACCTGTCACGTGTGCGCTCTCACGGGCGACACCTCTAGTCTGGAGTGAGCTTCCTTTTGGTGATCTGTGGCTGACTAGTGTTTGTGGTTCTAAGCTGCGACACGTCGGATAGGTGCACTCCACGCGCGATCTTAGTGGTTCGTTTGTTCAAGTGTGGGCCCAGTACCACATATTGATTGCCCAATGGGCAATGCCCACTAATTGACCAAAAGAATTTATATGACGTGAACTAGCACATGTTCGCCGTCAGCGTGAAAATCATATATACATATTACTAGCATCAATCAAAATTCAGAACCTTAATTCACATGGTTGAATAATACTGACGGAGAATGTATTTTTTAAAAAAAAAATTATTTTTTAATTAATAATTTTAATTATTAAAAATTATATTTATAAAGTTTATATTAATTTAATTCTATTTTGTATTCTACCAATATATCAAAAAATTAACGGAAGATATATTTTTTAATTGATTATAGAAGCACTAAATATTTAATTAAATAAGTGTTATTTTTTATTTTAAAATAAATTATATACAAAATTAACATGATAATCATTTTTAATTGAGTGGGTGAATTAATGAGATTGACTTTATATATAGAAAAAAAAAATATATATATATATATATATATTCTGATTAATTATCTTTATATCAATTTTAATCATTAATTTTTATGCAATAGTTAATAATTAATAACTCATTTCACTGTACATTATTCTTTCAAACTAAATATGAAATAATTAAATGTCATGCTTATTATGGAACGCTGCCGGTGACTTTTTTTAAAAAATTACATTAAAAGCTAATTTTATGTATAAAATATTATATTACAATATTTACTAACATACATTCATGATAGAACAATTGCTATTTATAAAAAATAATAATAGTTATATATATATTTTTAACTATGACTAATTTTTCTTGTCAAATTGTGATCACAAATTTGAAAGAACATGGCGTTCAGTAATAATTATCAAGCACGCCGGTATGATCACAAATAATGCGTAATAGTTATATAATTATTAGCTCAAAATTAATTTTAATTGGTATTGAGCTTTAACTGTACTGCAAATATATCTATACATACATATATATATATACACGCACACACACACGTACCTTTTTCAAACGTGACGTTGCATTGAGAGAGAGGCTCTGTGTACTAAAGTTCAAAAACAAGATTACGAATGATCACATGAAGCTCTATACGCCGAAAGTCCAAGAAAAGCTTGCTTACTAGTATACGTTCAAACGAACGAAGGAATGGAGAGGGGACACGTGTATGTTGGGAATTCACGAGGGTGTTTTCTTGTGTGTCACGGGCGTTATATATGGATGGGGTTTAAAACGATCGTTTAAATTATTATATATATGGCTTTGTTTTGGAGTTCTAAAATCCAATGGCTGTTTGTATAAGACACGTAGACATCATATATCCGAGAGATAAGGAACAGAGACCATTATTTAGCACCTTCTTTTGACCAAATAATTATTTTAATTATAATTATGTTTGCTTTTTCTCTAATTATTGAGGAAATGCTGCTCAGGGTTCCAAGTTCACAGGCTTTTGGCCCCTTTCGTTCAAAGCAGATCAAGCAATTAAAGATTGTTGACCAATTCATTTTACGATGTTGTAGTTTTTAAGTGTTCAATTATTAAGTTGTTTTGCTCCAAAAAAAAAAAAAAATAAGTTGTTTAATAAAAATTTATACCAAAATATTCTATCACTGTTAAGTTTGCACAATTCGTCAAGTTGTTCAAATTTGAATAAAAAAAATTCAGGTCAAATTTATAGGGTTTTCTGGAAATAAAATTTTATGTTACGAAAAGGAATAAAAAACCGAGTATAGAACTCACAAAGCATGTGTCTTTCTTTTTTTTTTTCCTTTTTTGGGCTCAGGTGCCATTAATATTGAGTCTAAGCGAATAATGGAATTTTTTTTAATCCAAAAGAAAAACCTGTCTTTTAAACTCAAGTTAACCTAACCCAGAGCGTGAGTTAGTCTGGATCCTAATGAATAAATGAATATGGCAAGAAAAAGGAATAATAGATAAAAAGGAAGGAAGTGATTTCACATCCTTTTTTTTTTTGGTCAGTCTGTCTTACTATACACAGTGAATATTGCAAAGAATTTAGAGATAATAGATTTAGATTATCCAAAAATTATAACCAGTGACATATGATTCCTCTTCATACAGAAGTATTATCAAATTCAATCAATGTCCACTCATAATCACCACTTGGGTGAACACGAATGCATATATCTCTTGAAATGTATCTTGTTTATAGTGTCAGGTTAGTAAATTGTGTTTGGATTTTTTAAAATTGAAATATCTCAATTTTTCTTAATTTTCAAAATAAAATAAAAATGAGTTATCTTTGAAATAGAAAATATTTATCTATTATATATAAGTAAAATAAAATAATAATATTTTTTTTGTCACTCTGTCATGCTATATACAGTGAATATTGCAGAGAATTCAGAGATAATAGATTTAGATTATCTAAAAATTATGACCGGTGACATATGATTCTTTTTCATCCGGAAGAGTATTAACTGATTGGATTGAATTTTGTCAAATTCAATCAATGTCCACTCATAGTCACCACTTGGGTGAACACAAATGCATATAGCTCTTGAAATGTATCTTGCTTTATAGTGTCAGGTCAGTAATTTGTGTTTGCATTGTGTTCGGATTTTTTAAAATTTGAAATATCTCAATTTCTCTTAATTTTAAGAGAAAAATAAAATGAGTTACATCATAGAAATCACATATCTATTATGTATAAGTAAATCAAATTCCTTTGACACGAGAGTTCTATTTGATTGATAAGAAAATTTATTGATCAAATTCTCAACTTCTTGATAGTTTTTTTATATTTTTCATATATATACAAAGAATTCTTTAAAATGTATAAATTATTCGTTATCAATGAAAAAAATATAAAATAATTAATTTTTATGAATTCTTCTTAGTAAAAATAAAATAAAATAATAAATAAATAAATCACTTTTTAAATCAAGAATTTTTTTAAATTTGAGAATATTTGACACAAACAAAAATATTAATGAATTATTTTTAAAAATTTAAAAATTATTTAGAATAAACGAGAAAATTAATAAATTAATTAATCGTCTCTTAAATTAAAAAAAATTTCAAGTTTGAACATTTTTTTGAGTCAATAAAAAAAATAGTGAATTAAGTAATTAATTATATCTTAAATTTTCTAATCAAGAATTATAAATATAATTTAATATGGTTTAAATTTAATATATATATATATATATAATTGAATAATTTATTATAGTGTCTACTCAATAAATCAAGTATTGTTATACTTATCTCATCAATATCACATAAATAATTTTATGAATTTTTTAATTTATTATATTTTACAATATACTACTAAATTTAAATTTTTAATAATACTTATACGCTTAGAAATAAACTAATTGAATGAATCTACGACTTAAAACCTACGTGTCTATGATTCTAGCAATTTGAGACCAGCTGTTTGGGAATACACGGTATGGCTTGCCTCTTCTTTTATTGGGAAATTACGTTCGAGTGCCATAAATTTTCCTTAATTACAGAGACTTTTATTCGTGTTTCTATAATTCTAACTGGGTATATAAAATGTTCCTGTACCGCTCGTTAACATCTGTTAAAAGGTCATAACAAATTTTCTTAAAGTATATTAGCTTCCCATGAAAGAAAATAAACAAGACCCCATCATACTCAAAGTTGCTTTAACAAATTGACCTATATGCATCTTTTCTTTTTGAAAAAGAAAAAAAAACTATTTGAATTATACATTATGTTTTTTTCCAAATCAGACTTATTTTTTCATCACTCAAAATGTTAATATATTCATTCTAAAGATATATAAAAATTAAATTTACGTGGAAAATTATAATAACTTCTCTCAAAGTTTGATTAAACTAAACTTAATAATTTCATTTTAAAAATTTTTTTTCTATCAATAAAGTAAAGTTTCTACGCAATATATGTTTCTTCAAAAAAAAAAATTACTTAATCATATTTACTATTATTTACTCAATTGTCTTAATTTAACAACAATTTCATACTGTGAAGAAAGTTAACTTTTTGATTAAAAAAAATAGATCAAATATTTTTGCAATTAATATCAACATTATAATTTTTTAAAACAAAAAGAATATTAGATTTAATTTAGACAACTCTCTAAAGAGATTGGTATAATTTACTCAAAGTTTCATAAGGCTATTTGCAAAACAAAAACAAAAATGTAACAATTGCCGAACTGACTCATGTAGCCAGTAAAGCCCAAAAGGGCACTGATCAAGCTTTTAAGGACCACCTTCCATGCCTTATTAACCGCCTGCAGTACGTGATAATGCTTTTATGGGAGCGCCTTGGCCTACTGGATCATATATGGAAAGGAAAAATACGAATAATTTAATAGTTTAAATTTTAATAAATATTAAACAGTAGTTATTTAAAATTTAAATTATTGAATATTTATTTAATGATTTACATTTTATTAAATTCATTTGTATATGAATTTTTAAGTACAAAAAATCTATTTTGACGACTTCCATATAGTATACCAACATATACAAACCAAGTGCTATCCAAATTTAATGAAATTACCCTGTCGTCCCACTAAATAAGAGTTGTCCACCATTCAGGTGTACTTGATGTTCATTGCCTTTGTCTTTATTACGAGTGTTCTTTATTGACTTTGATCATTGAAGTACTTGCCAATTTAAATCCTCGTGTTACTTACGGGCCCTTGGCCTCAACATGTATTTGAAGCATTGAAAATTAAAATAAATAAAAGAAAAATTAATTTAGTCTTTATATATTACATGAGTTTATAAATTAGTCCCTGCATCTTGTTTTTCAAATCAATCGTCATACTATCTAAAATTTTTAAGTTAGTCCTTACCATTAGTTAGTCTCTTAACATTGTTTGTGAAATGCTGATATAGAGTGTCATGTAAAGATATAAAACCAACACAGATGCTAAGTAGATGCTAAGTTAACTACTTATCACCATGTGTTTTATTCTCTTTTAATAGTTGAAACAAGAGGAAGGAAAGAAGCACCACGAGACGTAGATATGCAGAAGAAGCACTGAGTTTGAACGAAGAACCAAGAGTTCAACTCTCATCTCTAGCTTTCCTTTAAGTCATCCTTCACCTCTCTCTCCCTCTCTCTCAATTCTTTATTTTCCACTACACTCCGTTTCTCCTAACAGCCTTCAAACTCTCACTTTCTCCTTCTCTTCATGTCTCCATCTCTTCTCTTCTTAGTATTTTCTTTTGCCTCCCACACCCTATTCTAGTTCGAGGGTCATTCCTTCTCTGTCTAGCTCCTCTTAGTCTCTCTCATCGTCTTCATCCTCTTTCGTCCTCTGCCACTGCTCCTTCACTCTCATCTCAGCCCACTTTTTTAATTTTTGACTCACTCACATCTTTAGCCTTCTATCTTAGCCTTCCTTTTTGCTTACTTTTGTTTAACTTCAACTTCTCATCAAATTTATGACATGACTTTTGGGTGTTCACAAGTTTCTTAGTAAAATAATAACAAGTTGATATTTTTTTTAAAAAAATACCCAATCATATTATGCTGAGCTACATAAATTATGTACATACATATTTACAAAAATTATACAATCATCATGTTATTACTAAAAATAATCCTCCTCTGCAATTTACCGAACAAATAAGATATTATGATGAAGGTTTAATGGTTGAATATAATGTGCTGATTGTAGGTATAGACATGGGTATTTTTATGTGGTGAATGGTGACTATACATAAGGGGAAATGTATATGCTTAGTTATAGTGCTACCCTACCATAAACAACCAAGGAAATTAGGTTTCTTGCACCTAATAACAGGTTTAGAAAGGAAGTGAAGAAGCACAAGGATGGTCCTTCTTCTTCCAAAATTTGTGCTTCTTTTGCTACATACCATAATGACATCCAGAATTGGAATATTGCATGTTCACAATATTGATCTGGATTAGAAGTTACATTGGCCATAGCTCACCATTCTATAGAGACTAGCAACCTACATTCCTAATGCTCATAAAGGAAGAGCTGAGATACAGAAGAGAGAGAAAGGGCAGTAAGAGAGATGAGAGGTTGCAAAAATGAGAAAATGACCTCTTGTTGTAAAAATGTTCCATGCCCTTCCTTATATAGCAACCTTAAAATAATAATAATAATAATAATTGAGTTTTAATTTATAAAACACATGCTCTCATATTGATTGTTTCAGTACCAACTCTTTGTTAGTGATCCAATGAGATAATCATTGATTAATAGTGGGTTGTAGGTTGGGGTCTCTATCTAAATAGGCCTTTGAGCAATCCAACCCATTACAAATTATTTATAGTGTCAACAATGACCCAATCCATTCTTAGTTTAGTGTCATATTAATTGTCTAATTAATAATTACACAAAATGTTCTAATAATTGGATTAATACTAATCCACAAAATAATATAAAATTATTTCAACAATCTTCCACTTGGAGAACATTAATCAATTATCAAAACAATCAATTAAACAACACAACTAAGCAATCAATGTTCACCAAGGCACACAGATTTGTGTATACACTAAACCATACCAAGTTCAGAAATGAAACCACACAAGATCATTAATCCAATAGGGAAACAAGTGATATTAATTTTGTCATAGACTTAGTATGAATATCCAAATAGAATGAAATATGAAATGATATCTTGGTGTCATATTACACCACAAAACTCCTTTAAGGACTCAATTCATACTCCTACTTGACTAAGGCTTCATCAAAATTTAATAAGATTCATTTGAGTTACATAATTTGAATTACTCCTATAGGTATGCCTTTGGTTAATTGATCTGTAAACATGTGTTCACTGTAAATATGAACCATGTGTGTATGAGATAACGAAAATTCAAAATTGAAACTATGAATCAATAACATCGAATTTGATAAGGAAAAACAATGTTGTAAATATTAGCAAAATTTAAATTCTGAATTATGTCTAAATTTGGCTTAACCAAGAACATTGAATTTAATAGGGAAACAAATATTATAATTGCCAAAATACACTAAAATATTCTTAAAGAACACAACTCATACTTCCATTGAACTAAAACACCAAAATTTCAATATACCCAAGAGTCACATGATTCCAAACTCTAATAGGTTTGTCTTGATAACTAGATCATGCAAAATGAGTATAAGATTTATAGATCTTCTCTCTAACAAATAAAAACTGAAACTCTTGTAGTTTTGATATAAGCATACAATAAAGTTATGTCGCAACAAAATGGTCAAGACTCAAAATGTGCATTTAATGGAAATTCATTTCTTTAATCATATTCCCTGACAAATGGCAATCACAAAATTGGCAACATACTCTTCACTTATATATAAGGAAGCTGTAAATGTCCATTGTGACATTTCTCAACAGAATAACTCCTCCAAAAACATCATATAGATGTAACTAAAAGTGATTTCATGATCATCAATACATGATGCATAATCTGAATTAGAATATTCCACTATCTCAAATGATTCAGATTTCTTAAAAGTTAACATGCAATGTTTTGTACTGTGAAGGTGTTTCATAACTGCCTTTGTAGTCTTCCAATGATCATACCTAGAATCACTTAGATATCTATCAAGCATTCCAACAAGTAAAGCAATGTCCAAATATATTCACACTTGGGCATATATTAGGCTATCAATAGCAAATGCACGAAACTTTACCCATCAAAGTCCTTTTATCATTAGTTTGGAACACAATGATTTAAACAACCTATCACTACTTTGCACTGGTGCAGCACAAAGTGTGCAACAAAATTATTATTATTTTTTATTTTAGCGCTCAATAAATATGGGTTACCTGAGACAAGCCAAAATTGTCATGAGATCTATCATAGTGAATCTGAATTTTAAAACAAATGAAGCTTCACCTAGATCTTTCATGTCAAAGTGGCGGGGCAATATGTGTTTTGTATCATTCAGTAAGTTCATTAAGTTAATGGGCAATAGGATGTCATTCATATATAGCATATGGATCACAAAATTATTTCCTTTTCTAGATTCAGTAAATCCATTAAGTTGCTTCATATAGACATCCTTATGCAAGTTTTCATATGGAGATGTCACTTCGACATCCATTTAGTAACTTAACAAGTTCCTACTCATTATTATTGTGTATGAAGGTAATTTTATCATTTATAACCTCTAACCACTTAGATGAATAAGGACTCGACACAACTTCATAAAAAAAGGTAAGATATGTGTCATCAATGATTTTTGACTCGAATTCTTGCAATTATACAATATAATCATCTAGAATTGTAAGCCTACGAATTCTCGGTGACCATCTCAATTCAACAACTAGTTCCTCCACATTAATTATAAGAGATTCTAACACTAGGTTAGCCATGTTCTCAATAGGAATGTCATCTTTACCAGATAAATAGCAGTTGAGATGAAACTGACAAGGGTAACATGACATCTTCATTACGCAGATTGATAGCCTTAGAAACATCATTCTCAATCCAAGTCACCCTAAAAAGAAGATGCTTTATTAGACTCAATAACTTTAGTAGTATGAGTTGGGCATTAGAATCTGCATTTTCTTGATCCAAAATAGTACCTAATAAGAAATCTACTTATTTTCCTTGAATCAACTTTCTTAAGTTACGGATTATAAGGTCTCATCTTTGCTCACAAGCCCCATACACGAAAAAACTTCCAATTAGGCTTCTTTCCAGTGAACAAGTCATACAAGGCATTTTCAATTAATTTACTGGGAACTTAATTTAAGATATATGTTGTTGTTTTAAGGGCATAATCCCTACAAAACTTCAGTAAGGAGGAAACTTCAGTAAGGAGAAGTGACTGATCAAACTTCTAACCATGTCCATCAAGGTTCGATTCCTTCTTTCAGCAACTTTATTTAGTTAAAGAGTGTCAAACATGGTGTACTGGGCTTCAATCACATGTATTTATAAGGGCAAAAGAAAAAAATCCAGTGTTTCTACTTGTCTTTGTATACCAACCATAGTATTCACCACCTTTATCTGATCTAATTCATCAAATTCTAACTTAACAACAACTTTAAATGCCTTAAAGGTATCCAGAGATTCAAACGTTTCATACAATAAATTCACCCATGGCAAAAGGTGTTATAAGTCCACTAATATTTGTGTGGATCAAATCCAAAATATTTTCATATCTATTTGTCTCATTAGTTTGAGTTATATAAGAAAGTTTTCCTTTAATATAGGCAATATAGGATTCAAAATCTAATAAATTTAAGTCATGTAATGTTGTCTATCTGATCATCCTTTCTAATCTCCTTCTAGAGATATGATCCAAACGTCGATGCCATAATATAGAATAATTTTCATCAATTCTTTTGCTTCTGTGTCCTATTATTGCATTAATAGATTTTTTTAGTGTAGAATCTTGACTAGCATTCATATTCAAATAACATAATCCATTCATCAAGGAAACAATCCTAACAATAACATAATCAAGGAAGGTATCAATTCGTCTATTTCCTTGTTAAAACTAGATAAGCACATCTGTTTAATACAGAATTGGAAATTAAATTCCTCCTTGATGACAGTATGTAAACTACATTACATAAAGTAAACAATGTCCAAAATACAAGTTTAAGATTATAGTTCTTATACTACTAATGCAATTAAACTTCCGTCCACTTCAAGGATAGTTTTTCTTAAGCCTTAACAAGTTGCTTAATTTGTCTCCTAAGTGACCTTCACATATTCCACTATTGTTTTTATTAATGTTTTCTCACACTCACACTCACATTCTAATTTTAATGGTGTCATAACTCTAGAAAGGCTCTCGAAGATAATGGAAGTATTGTTAGTGTAATAGGTATATCTTTCCTAGGGCCAGGGCCATTAGTGTAGTTGCTAAAACAAATTTTAGGGACCTTTTTCAAATTATTATAGTTTATCTCACTGAGAACTTTTACTATTGATAGTCACTGTTAACAAGAGCTGAGTAACGAAATTAGGAAAGTATTATGTGTTTGCATATAATTATGAAACAAAGTTTCCTCTAAAAGGCTCAGTTAAATTGATGTCTTAATATTTCTTATACCTTATTGGTATGGAAATGTTAGAGACATTTAGTTTAATGGGCCTTTTGATGTATAATGAGTTTTATTAGCCCTGGGGAGGATATACCTATTACACTAACAATAATTCCACTGTCTTGGAAAGCCTTTCTAAAGTTTAGACATACATTTAGGCTTCTGACAATCAATTTAGCTCAATTGCTCAACTATAACAATTTATGTCACTCATGACAGGTGAGTATATTGCCTAAAAGGTTTGAATAATTAAGACAATAGTTTCCATAACCAAATTCACTAAATCCACACGGAAATTGGTCTTAGAATTAAATTTAGCATAATAATGAATTTATAAAGGCATATTTTTCTTCAAAAATTATTTGGCCCATCAAATTGTAGTGCAAAAAATATATGGTACTAGAATGAATTTAGAATATGCACAAAAATTTTCAACTTAAAATTTAGAAGGTACCTATCTGTAATAGTGTGTGGAATACCATGAAAATTTAAGAACTCATTTCTAGATTTCAAAAAATTCCAGATTAGATCAATATTTTGAGTAATTTTACTTGAAAATTTTTGGGTTTAGGCGTTCATAAGGCCATACATGCTCAACTCGTTTCAAGGCACTTATTGGACATCAGTATGTCTGAAGTCCTCTTATCTATAAAAGCCCTAAGTTTGTTTCCAAAGAAACCTTAAAATTAGTGACATGTTTCATATGGAGTTAAAACTTTGGTGCATATTTTTTTTTTGTCAACAATTTTTAGCACTTGATTATCTACAACAATTTGTATACTTACAATTTTAAGGCTTCAATACCTTTTGCTAAATTGAAATTATTCCATAATAACATCCAAAATTGGGGGATTGCATGTTCATAATACTAACCAGGATTAGAAGTTGCACTGGCCATAGCTTACCGATCTGTAAAGACTAACAACCTACAATGCCCAATGTTCATCAAGGAAGAGCTGAGATATGAAAGATAGAGAGGGTAGAGAGAGAGACCGAGAGGTTGCAAAAATGAGAAAATGGCAACCTATTGTAAAAATGTTCCATGCCCTTCCTTATATAGCAACCTTAAAATAATAATAATTAACTTTTAATTTATAAAACACATGCTCTCTCATTGATTGTTTTAGTACCTGCTCATTTTCAATGATCTAATGGGATAATCACTTATCAATAGTGGGCTGTAGGTTAGGGTCTCTACCTAAATAGGCATGTGAGCAATTCAACCCGTTATGGATTACTTAAATTGTTGATAAGGCCCTGATCCATTCGTAGTTTAGTCTAATATTGATTACCTAATTAATAATTGCACGAAATTGTTTTAATAATTGGATTAATACTAATCCACAAAATAATATAAAATTATTTCAATAATCTCCTACTTGGATAACATTAATCAATTATCAAAATAATCAATTAAACAATGCAACTAAGCAATCAATGTTCTAACATCTTCTGCTTTTACATATCTGCATCTTATGGTATCTCTTTACTTCCTTTTGTTCTAACTTTCATAATAAAATAAACCACTTGGTGATAATCAACAAAGTATCTACTAGAGATTTGAGTTGTTTCATATTTTCCACATGGGACTTCACATATGTATTTCTTAAACAGTGTTGAAAGATCAACTAACGACAGTCACTAATTTAAAAATTTATGAAATTAAAAGGACTAATTTTGAAAAAAAAATAAAGTGTAAGGACCAATCTACGAACTCATGTAACATATAAGGACTAAATAATTAATTTTTCTATAAATAAATAAATAAAACCACAATTTCAAATTGAATTGAAGTAGACTGTGTTCCATAACAATATATAATTGATCACTAGTTAGAGGACATTCTAAAATTACATCAACAAAAGGTTATATTATATACAAGTCATGTTTCATGATTCTTTTTTTTTTTTTTTTTGGAAAAATAAAGAATTCATTCATAGCCATACCAATGAAGATTCATTTGGTAATATTGCGGTTTTTAAAAATTATTATGTTATAGCTATTGCAATAAGTTATTGTTAGTAATGCGTGAATGTAATACATGTTCTATAAATATTAGAAAGTGGCCTTTTTACTGTTCACCTACTTTTTCCTTCAAATTTCACCCATTTCCTTTGTCGCTAAAACTATTAACCTAGATTCGTTTTTCTTTACATATATATATATATATATATTTATATTTATTTATTTATAGGGATGAGGGTTTAGGGTTGCGATACTGCCTATACCACAACCCAATAAAGCCATTTACATTCTTTTGGTCAACAGCCCCCATTTCTTCCCAATGATCTTCCCTTTCTGTTGGGTGCTTACATCAATTAGTCGATACTATTCCAAGAGCTTTTCAAGGAGTGCATTCTGGTAATCAAGTTACTTTAATCGTATAATTATTGGGTTGTGGGGTGGGCAACACTGTAACCCAATTGGTATTTTAAGTCGTGGTGCTGCCAAGGCCTCAACCTAGGTAGCTAAACCCATCCATCTCTTTCTTACTTTCTTAATGATAATTTTAGTTTGATTAAATGGAATTAAATGAAAAAAATAGTAATAAAATTAGCAATTAAAGGATAAGAAATTATAGCAAAATCTTGAAGGAGTATAACAAATAGAAATATAAGAGCATGAAATCAAAATAAAAGAGAAATGTAAAAACATGAAATTAGAAGGGAAATGTAAGAATGGTGAAATCAAATAAAAAAGAGAAATAAAATCATTAAATTTAAATAAAATAAAAATTTTAAATGAAGAAATGAAAATGAAAGAGAATGTTGGGGATTGTGGAATTAATAAGAGAAAATGAAGATCATGAAATCAAATAGAAGAGAAAAATAAAACCATGAAATTTAAATATAAGAGAAATGTAAAATCAAGAACTTATAATAGAAGAGAAAATGTAAAAATTATGGAATGAAATAGAAGAGAAAAATAAAGTCATGGAATTTGAATAAAATATGAATTTAAATTCTTGAAATAAGAATGAAAGAGAAATGTAGGGATTGCGAAATCAAGAAGAAAGAGAAATTCAAAATGATAACTAGAACATGACACAAAAATTTGAAATGATGAATTGAGAGAAGTGGAAAATAACTTAGATGTTCAAGTTTTGATAGAAGACATCAATTTTCAAAATATCATAAAATAACAAAGTAAGAGACAACAAAAAAACATCTAATGATCAAAATAATGGCTCCTAGTGCCACATCAAAGTTGTCATCATACTCATTATGGACGTATGAGTTGGATATCTTTTTCATCTCCATCTTCTTCTTCATGTACTGTTGTAGCTTCTTCTTCATCTTGTTTGTTCCCATCCTCTTCATCATCTTGCACAAGAGTGTTTTGAGTTGGGGTAGGTAGAGTATTTAAATCCAACTATGGTGACTAAATAGGCGAAATGAGTTGAATTGGAGTGACAAAGTCATGCTACTGGTGTGAGGATCCTCCAAGATTAAAAGATCATTCACCATACTCAGCATTGAAAGTGAATAGGTCACTTAAAAGTGCAAAAAGTGAACCATACCCATATGGCATAGGTGATTGTGTCAGTGTAAAATAAGATGGATGAGGATCAGTAGAGGTAGGCAGCGGTGGTTGAGAAGCATAAAATGAAGCTCCAGAAGGGCAAACACCCCTTATTTCAATATGTTACAATGTCTTAGAGAAAAAAGAAAGCTCTTCACCACTAAATGGCAGTGCAAAACTAGTGTCGCTACTCTTAACTGCATCGTTCGTTAGATCTTCCCTAATAGGTTCCCAGGAAAACATAAATCAATATGCCCTCTTTCCAGGTCTTCCTAGAGGAATCAGAGATTAAGGGAGTTCAAGTGCATGCATGGCTAGTTGGGAAGCTGTCATGTTTTAATGCTCATCTAGGGCATCTAACATAGATCTACAATCATGATGCACTGTATCCCTAAACTGGCAATAATCTACAGATGGGGGATTATTGACGCTAAGCAAATATAAAACTTATACTATATCTACTTGTAATGAACAAAAAAAGTCTTAAATGTCGAGGAAATATAACACGACAAGGATGAAAAGAAAGAAATGTACCATGTAGCCTATGACACCACTAATAAGATGTATCTATCGAAGAGTTTGTCTCTAATACTAACACATATAGTCTGATGTGTGATTGATGGGGTGGGCCACTAAGAAGAATGGGAAAGGGTGTCATGCCATGCATCCATATGCTCATAATGCCAATCTTTATGTGTCTTACCCCGTAGTTGGATGGTGTGGCCCCAAATTAATTGGATCTTGAGGAATGGGCTACACACAGTTTAATTGCACCCAATTAGAATGGTGCCACTTAATAATGTAAAAGCATATGAGAGGGAAAAATGCAAGCCAAATATCTTAGGATGTAATACAATAATCTAGGATAAACTAATGGACATGTTGTGCCTTGTAAGGCTGTCAAATGATTTACAAGTATGAAATGTGTTAGAGACACAATACCCTTTCGATCACAATAAAAGACAATGGTTATAGTATTCTAACCTTATTATGTCCCATCTGATCAAGCAACACCCTATAATGTCATATTGCTCTCCATTGAGGACAAAGATTCTGGCCAACACACCTTCACCTATAACCTAACGTAAAGTAATGGTTAAGAAATGCAATAGTGTGAGCATGAAACAAAATAACCAATGGCATAATTGTATTACCGGAATCCCCACAGTGGTTGTACTGAATAAATGTCTATGAGTGGATCAGGTTATTGTGGCAGCTCCGAGGTGAGCATTAGGAATCTATCCCAGGCCCATAGGTGTAGCAATTTTAAGCACCTACTAATCTTTACCTCCCCATAATTACTGGCGTTACACATCTTTCTATATAAGTGAGCCAAAACAATTATGTTTGTTTTTGCTTTTGAAGTTAATAGAACTAGATGTTGTTTTTCTTAGTTTATTTGCATGCATAAGAGTTGTTGGGCTTAGTGTTATGTTGTTTTGAGAATCTTCATTATTGTAATATTTGTTATGGTGAGAGTTGTTCAATGATGATGTTACTGCTTGATATAATTCTCATGCTTTAGTGAATTGCAATTATATGAGAATGCTGGTGGAATTTATTTAAACACTTAGTAGAGTGCTAACTATTATCTACTCAGATTAAGTTAAAACTCTAAGTGTTTAAGTTAGGTTAAAAAGTTATGAAAGCCTAAGCATTTAGAATTGACTTAAAGAGGCCCATGGAATAAAGACATAAATAACCTAGTATTAAGGAGTTGGCCAAGTAAAGATAAGTATATAAGAAAAAGAACCAAAAAAAGAAAAAAAGAAAATGAGACTTGGAAGATTTATTAAGGAGGGATGCTCCACTGTTTTGAGTCACTTAGTGACCAGGAGTAGGCATGAACCTCATGTTTGCTTTTGCGTCAAACGATTACTTAGAACATGAGCAATGCAAAGCACGCTAAAGCTGTAAATTTGCTAAGTAGCTGGGTGTTTTCAAAAGCCCCATATTGGCATTCATGCCAAAAGGTAGCTTTACAATATAAAAAACCCTTCATTTAAAATAAAAAAAATAAAAAGATTAGGAAAAAAATTAATAAAGTCAATTTTCTCTTGAAATAGGTTTCTTGATCTTTGGTGAAGAAGGAATCCTAAACCAACTCATGAAAGCATGCATTTAGGCTTAATGATCGGTACCTAACTTAATTTAGGCAATTGAGGATTAAGCCTATACTCTAATGACACACTTATAAGGTGCTCAAACAAGTTATCAATAGATTAAGCTAACATTGGAGTACAATTGTAGGGAAACAATAGTATGAGAGTTAAAAGTTACATGTGTGCTTCATAGACAATTTATTTGAGAATGAAAACCTCTCACTTTGATTCACATTATAACATTTGTGGAATTTCTTTTAGATGTCAATGCATTTTTGTGTTTTGTAGTTGGCTTTAGTTTGTTACTTAAGGACAAGCAACATTTTAAATTTGGGGGTGTGATAACTTAAAGAAAGTAGAGTTATCAAGCATCAAATATGTGAAGAAAGTGCTTATTTTCAAGTCATTCTTTTCTAGTGATATAACTTTGGTTCTTATTTTTCTTTACTATGCTTGGATGAGTGGTTAGCCTAATCAAGAGATTTAGGACGAGTACATAAAATAAAAATTGAGAAAGAATTATGATTGGTGTTGTTATTATTCATGTGTAGGTAAAAGGAGGTGGAGTTATCAAAGCCATAATTTTCATCTATGCTAATGTGGATTATTGAAACACATGTTTTGGACTCTATGGAATGGCTATATGGCACGTGGCTTTTAAATGGTACTGAGGGAACCTTAATGAAAAGAGGCAAAGAGTTAGACATACATAGGATTAGAGAGCATATGGTGGAAAGAGGCAATAAACAATGGAGGACAGTGGTATCTGATTTGAGGATTTTCTTTTAGTTTTCTAAGGCCAACAAAGGGAGTATTGACAGTAAAAGAGGAAGATCAAGTTGAGAGAGAAGGAAATACATTAATTGGGATAAGAGGATCTAGAGTTTAACAATCAATTTCATTATTATTGACCTTTATTCCAATTTTTAGTAGTAGTAGCCATGGATAGTTTGAAGACTATTTTGATTTTTATTATCATGAACTAAATTTTCTTAGTTAAGTTTATTATTTGAACCTGAATTTGTACAATGCTTTGAGTTATTGTCATTATATTTAGTGAATTGCATGTGTGGTTAATCAAGCTTGTTATGAATGATTATGCTATTTGTTGATTAACCATTAATAAATAGTAAATTAACTTAAATTAGTGTTGGAAAGTTCAATTCAAGTGGGATCTAGCTTGATTAGTGTGAGTTCTTCAAGTAATTTGAGGATTTACATCTATATAGGAATATATAGGTAGTCTCACATAACCCATTCAATATTGCATTTAAATTTGATTTCTAGAATTTGGGTTCTCATAGGAATGTGTTGAATTGCAAATTAAGGAGGTTAGCATAGCAATTTTGGAGAAAATTCTATGCATTTCGTTATTAGGGTTAACATTATGTTTTGCTACAATGTTGTCATAACAACAATAAACAAAGTGCAAATAAAAGGGAAAATAGCAATCCCAGTGCTTTTCTTGATTAGAAGTTATTGATCTTTCTCAGTTATTACCTTTTCCTTAGTTGTTGAGATTCATTTCTAGTTCACTAGTCAATTTCATTTGTTTAGATTAGTTATACAGTTAAAATCTTATGTTGAGACTTGATATTGTTACTTTTTAATACTCAATCCTCGTGAGACGATACCTTTTCATTACTATATTACTTGAGCGATTCGATGCACCCTTGATTTGGCATTAAACATCCCTCGATCAAGCACATAATGTAAGCAAGGGCAAATCGTCGAATGGTCTCGTCATCGACATTCTCAGGAAGTTCAAAAAATGTGTCATAAGCCAAGTTACACTTAGTCTCTGACCCTTAAGCTGCTCCAAGAGTGGTGTGACACCTAGTAGAATCTGGCAAACATACGACCAAGGGTAACCAGTGTGACGACAAACTGCCTCCCCTTGGCATGGAAGCCTTAGTTGCACAACTACATTCTCGAAAATAATAGTGCACTCATCTTATGTCATATAAAAGGTGTGCGTTTCAGGTTGCCACCTTTCTACAAGTGCTTATACAAGTGTCAGATCATGGTCAAATTTTACAAGGTGAGAGACGCCATAAAATCTAGCTTATTGTAAGTAAGGCACTATTGTTAGATGGGGGTCAAATAGTCAATCTGCATATACAACACGATGCATGCAAAGAATCCAATCATCCTGTTTCATGAGAGGTGCAAATAGTTAGTCATTTTATTACATAAGGTAAGTGATTTGATTATAATATTGGTCGTTAAGCATGACGTTTCACTTACTCTACCAAGCCACACGGCTTGTGAGACAAGCCTACTTGGAAAGTATAATAAAGACCCATCCTCAAGCCCCGATTTAACAACATTTTGTTGTCCTGCCATACCATAAGCCATGCAGCTATAATGAAGAATACATGAAAAATCAACAAGTTGAACCGTACAAGGCATTAATTATCACGGATATGTAATGATAATAACTATTTGAGATCACAACTATATAATAATATAACTTCGAAATGGTTACACATAATGCATTAATTGTCTGGGATATACAATGTTACATGATCATTAAAATGAACATCTACATGAGGAAGAAAACATAAACACAAACAAGTAATAGAACAACATCTACGAATTTTCATGCCAACAGGAAGGATAGGTTGCATGAGCCATACCTGAGCAACTCGCTTGGTCCTTCTCTCCAATCCATCTCATTTTATATCCTAGTTGACTTTGGTCTACCCTGACCATGAATCGTTAAAGAGTTAGGGATTAATGTTAGTCCATACCATTGTGGCCAGTGTACTTTATCCTCAATAAGTCTAAACTCTATGCTGTATGCACTAAGCATTGTCTCCAATATGAAAATAGGATCCACGTACTGAATACGGTCCATAGCCACATTTGCACATGCGCAGCAAACACATGCATACAAGGGTATTTTTCAACTTGTAACTTTCTACAATCACATAATCGATCACCTAAGCTACTCTTACAACATCATCCATATAGTTTGTTTGTTAGATCATAAGGCTTTTTAACCTCAAACGACGAAGCACACCTGTCAAACATATGCACAAAACATGCAGAGGTTCGTTAAGCCCTTAATTTAATTTTCTTGCAAATGTTCTCAATGAATATTTCACCAACCTCAATCTGTGCTTGAATGGTTTCATCATGCTTCACCTAATCTACATTAAGTCTATGAAAAGATGCCTTCATCACTCTAAGAATTGGCAGAAAGTGAGTACTTTTAAAAACATTATTTATGCTTTCTACTAAATTTATTTGTCATATGCCTTCAGCGCCTGCCTTTAGTGTCATATGCCTTTAACCACTGTGCTTTTGGAGTTTCCTCAATCCATGTTACTGTAGCACCATATAACTGACAATTCCTTTAATTGTTCATCCACCATATAACATTGGTACTAGTAACCTAGACATTATAACTTAAGGTAAGTATAATGGCATAAATAAAGGATAATATAATTATATGATATTCAAATATTCATGTCATCCACACTTAACTTACCTATGCTAATGAACATCTTCTTTAACCATGGAATCTTAAATTCTTTATTAAGGTTACTAGCTATATGACGCAGGCAAAACATAAGGATAGCATCTGGTGGTTGCCACCTAACTTGATGGTTTTTTACAGCAAATAAAATGGTTAGATGCCTGTTAGAAATCAAGCAAATTCCTTGTATGTTCTTTACCACATGATGCCTCACATTCATTAAAAACCATGACCATGCCTTAACTATTTTTCCCTCAATAATGGCAAATGCGAGGGGAACTATGTTTATGTCACCATCTTGTAGTGTCGCAATAAGCAATGTTCCCTTATACTTTCCACACAAAAATGTCTCATCCACTGGAACCATCATCTATACATGGTTGAATGTGTCTATATATGATATGAATGTCTAAAAAACCCAGTGGAACATAACCATTTCCCTTGGACTTGGGTTGGTAACTAAGATTGCTTTGTTTACAAACTCATAGTACGAACCTGACATAAAATGTTGAACAACTGCTAACTATTTTGGATGGGTAGCATAAGACTTCTCCCAATTCCCAAAGGTGAGGGTAACTGCCCCGTGTTTCCCTGTGCATGCCATTTTATAGGAAATAGTGTAACTAAAGATAGACTGCACCCTCTCAATTACTTGTCTTACAGAAACCCCAGGGTTCTTAAACACCATTGGCACAATGAATCATGATATGACACCAGAGTCAAGTTTTAGGTGATCCTGAGGTAGTGAAGTAGATAGGCATGAATATGGCCCCAAATATCTAGTAATTTACTATAGATTTTCATTGGCCTTCCAACTAGCTCTCAACCTCGAATTGCAAAATACTTCATACTTTGAATATTGGTACTCTTCACACTTACTACATGGATAATGCACTTGAAGGTGTTGTTAGGATTGTTTTAATGATGACAAATATATAAAAAATATGAGTTACAAATATAATATTAATATGTGCTTGATTAATTAACCATTTAGACTAACTATTTAGTTTATAAGTTGAATATCTATTATGTGTCCAAAGAAGGAAGAGTGTGCATTGGAGTGAAAAAAGTGAAATATCAATAGCAAGAAGGAAAAATGCTCTAAACAATGAAGAAGTTAAGGATTTGAAGCTTAGATACATTAAGATAGCCAATGGATTGAATAGGTATAATTATCATAGGCTAAGTATTATTTTGTGAAATTCAATGATTTAGATTTACATTTATTGGCTTAAGATATTTTGGTTCTCAAAATATAAATTTGGACTTAAAAGATAATGAGATATAGATTTTACTTAAAATCATTTTTTTATCATTGGTCACTATTTTACTTATATCTCACAAACTATATGGGATATTGCTATAAAACTTATTTTGTTAAAAACTAGACTTAAAGAGCTTCTCAATTATAGGTTATTCATTTAAAATGAAGTTCAAATAAAAAAGCTGTAACCTTATAAAGTTAAGCGGTGAGATATGGATTCCACATAAAATTATATTTTGACCTTTGGTCACTATTTTAGTCATATCTCTAAAAATACATTAAGGTTTGATATGAAACTTATTTCATTGAAAAATAGACTTAAAAGGCTTCCTAAAAATATGTTATGCACTTAAAATGAAAAAGTTATGACCAGTTGAAGTTAGGACTGCGTCATTGTAAGTCACCATTCAACTGGTTACTTATAACAAGTCGACTGGTATAGTTCAAAAAGAGAGCAATTAACTGGTCTGCCCTTGATAGTCAACTAGTCAGTCCCAGATTTGAAATAACAGTCATATTTTGATGGGCTATCAATTGTGAACCCTTGGCAATTGACTGGTCGCTCCTAGAAAGAGTTTTCTAAAGTAAATAATGACTCTTTTGAGTGTGTAACAGCTATATCTAATCTTGATCTATAAATATGACATTCTAAACATATTTTTTTAGAAGAACCAAATGCTAGAATGTGATCATTAACTTGTTATATCATCTTTGAGAGAGAAATAAATGTCATCAAGCTAAAATCTATATATTCTCTATCATTTGAGTTCTTAGAGCTTCATTTATATATCTACTTCTTTGAAAAAGATTATTCTTTTGTATTCCTTTCTTTTTTTAGAGAGAAAGAGAAAAGCTCAAAGAGGTTCTTTGAGGGAATTAAGCAAGGGTGTGCTTAGGTTAAAGGGGAGGTTCCCTTGTTTAAGTGTAAAAAAAAGGTTCTTCCTGGGATTCAAGATTAAGGGAGAGGTTCTCCTTTATTGTTGTTGTAATTGACTATTGAAATAATGGAAAATCCTAAGAAATTGCTTAGGGACTGGACATAGGCTTTGATTAGAGTCAAACCAGGATAAATCATTGAGTTTACTTTCTCTATCCCTATACTTTTCATATTTCAAATTATCGCACTCATGCTCTACCTTTATTGTTGATATTTCAATTGAAGTGTTGATATATATATATATACCAATCATCTATATTAAGCCTCTATTAATTCATATAATTATTGATTTACATTATACTCTTATAAGCATAATTTATAACAAAGATTTCTGTAAAGCAACTTTGAAAAGAAATAGATATTTAACAAACAACCAATTTAACCTTCCTTATAGGTGTTGGTCTAACAGGTGTGGTGTGCACGAACGGAGTAAATTTTCATAGCTTGATGTAAAGCCTTGACATCATTGAACTGCAACCCCACTTATAACTCTTAGTTTTCATTCATATCAATTCATTCATATGAATTTATTAACTCGCACCCCTTCGCTCCACCCACATTAGTTTGCTCAAAGAAAGCAAATGTAGGATCAAGACACCGGTTACCAACAACCACATTTACATAACCCACAGTGTCTACTCTATGTCAATCACCTTGTCCACTATTGTCATCATCATTACTGGGATCATCATATCCTTCCAGCGGTGCATCATATTCATCCTCATTTTCAAACTCATTCAATATGTCCCCATTATCCTCATCAGTAGAAGGGAACCAAGAAGTACTAGGCAAAGATTGTGAAGAACTTGACATTGAGGTATAATTGGGGATATTAAGACTATATTGTTATAAACACTCTACATGTGGAATCCATGGCATGATCTTTGTTGCATTATTATTCTCATTCATTGTATGTTCATCAATATTAACTACTTGACTGCTAAATCAAAGTGTTAAAAAACATAGTCTTCTTGTGGCCCAGTATCGTTGTTAGAGTCAACTTCTGTTATTTTGATATGTGCATACAACTCAACAAAACTTAGTTGGGTTCCAAATCTCGCAATTGCTTCCCACATTGATTGAATGTCATCATCATCTTGTAACCTACACACTCAATACCAAGTTAGGAATAAAAACATTGGATGTTTATATACCGATTGCAACACAAATTGATTAGCTTCCAACTAAACCTTACGACCAACCACATGTTTCAACCTATCAAGTGTAATCTTTTTGTCAACTCTTATTACATCAACCATGTAACACACAAATGTTATGCCCTCCTCAGTGTTGATTATTTATCCATTTGCATATATACTGACAATCGCTTTCTCTCTACTCATTTTTCCTTTAGCTTAACAAGTGTATACAAATAGTTAAAACAAATAACTACTTAATTTATTTGTCACAACCCCCACGAATGAGGACGTGACCGACATGGGGAAGAGATGAATCCCGCCCTCATAAGCCTACCAGACAAGTTCAGAAATCCAATTACAGTATAAGAGAATAGAATTCTCAATAAATAGCTATAATCCACAATAACAAAATAGGACCATACGGCTGTATACATGTGAGCTACTAGATTGTAAATACAAACGTTTCAATAAAGAAGGACTTATCTTTGCGAACAATGTAAGGCTCACATAAGAGACACATACTAAGCCCCTAGTTCGTAAGTGGGAAGGTCCAAAATAATGCTATCATTTGAAAAATATTATACAACGAGGGGTGAGTGAAAATTTAGTGAGCAGATAATACTAATTACATAATGAAAAGGACAGATTAGATACGGTAGAGTTTTTCACAAACCATTTATTATCCCAAAATTTGAACACCTTTAACAATTGATATGAATAGTACCAAAATAAGGAAAACTTTGTTAATCTTCACATGATACCCCAAACAAAAATATAAACAAACACTAAACAAAAATGAATTAATTTATTTACAACATAAGATGCTTAGGAATATCCAAATCAAAGCTGAATTCTCAGAAATATCCAAATCAAATCAGAATGGTTGGGAATATCCAAATCAAAACTAAATTCTCAAAAATATCCAAATCAAATCAAAATGGTTAGAAATATCTAACAAAACCATCAGAAGTCCAGATTAACATAACTAGCTCAAGGCTAGCATAATCAGAACATATCATATATTAGTTACGAGCTTCAAGCTCGGGATAATCAGAATCATGGTCTTAAGCCTCAGGTAGAATATTATAATGGCAGCAACATGCCCAGTTGTATCAAATTATAGATCGTAATGCACTACAACTAACGTCTACTGTCGTTAGCTATAGGGTCCTATTTTATATACATTCCTAAAATTTTTTTTAATATATGTAAATCCATAATCAAAAGATAGAGTTTCAAAAATTTAGAATTAAATTTTTATGTAAAGACAAATAAAGGTATCTAATTCTCAAAATCTCAGTACATTATACATAGAAAATTAGATATCTTTATCATTAAAGATTCATAGTATTTTCTAAATTTAAAACTAGAATATTTCAAATTTCATAACAGTGAATTTCAAATGTCCAAAATTGTTTTAACTCATAAATTCAAATCAGAGGAATTCTAAGATAAATAATTGGAATAATTCAGAATTTTCATAGTCAGAATAATTTAGAAATACATAATCAGAATGATTTAAAAATACTGAACAAGATAGTTTAAAGATACATAATCAGAGTGCTTCGGAAAATGCATAATTAGAGTAATTCGGACATTTAGAGAATTTAGTAAAATACTCAATATGGTTTTGATCATATCAAAAGCTTACAAATACTCAAAGGATACATAAATGATGAAATGTATTTAAATTCCAAGAAGTATGTCCCGGCGCATAGAGATATTCAATAACAATTATTTTCACAAGAATTTGCATAAATAAGAAAATACACGTAATTAGCATTATTTACTCGCTTGGATAAGACACACATAACCTATTTTCTTATTGTCTCCTTTATTACCCACCAGATACAGTGTAACCTCTATGTTCTTAAAAATTAACAAAAAAATACGACCATAATGTCCCTCGCTATAATCATCTTTACTCAAATAAATTTATAATGAGTAGTTTCACGATAAACTGATTAACAAGTCATTTGTCATTATTAAATGACCTCTATCCAAAATTGCTTCATTTGTTTAAATTCACAATTATTCCCTTAAATAATTAAAATTGTTGTGGCCAACAACACATGCATATATAAATAGAAAATGCTCACAAGACCCAAATGGTTTGTATGTTAAAGTTTTCATTCTTCCACTCATGACTAAGACCAATATGCATTTACATTGCATTTAGAAAAATACTTCAAGGTTTTAGTAACATACGTATGTCCTTAAAATAGAAATCTCCACCAATTGTCAATGTCATTGCCTTTAAGTCCAAAAATATAATTACACAAATATTCCAAGATTATAACCTCATAATTTGTAACTTTTCTACTTTCACCCCTATTAATGGAATTATTTCTAATGTAGACATTAAAGCTCCCATCATATAAGCAACGTTAAAACACACTTTCCAATGTTATTATTTATATACAACTCCAAAATTAAATATGCCTAAATAGGTCAATTAATCTATGCCATATAACTCTTGAGTTGTTAAATATCATCCAATGGCTTAAAAATTATACCCATAATAACTAAAGTAATTATTCAATAATAATAGTTACTTCCATTGAATTTTCCTCCATCAAGCTTCCTCTTAAGAAAATGGAACTTAAGATAAATTAAAGAAAATTCCCAAAGTGACTTACCACTCAAAACAACAACTATTAACCACTTAAATTCTTCTTATTTAAGTCCAATATCACTAGAGGATCAAGAAATCTTCATATAATATCACTCATCACACATCAACTCCCTGCCAAGGAAGAGGGGTTTTTAATTTAGCAAGCCAATCATCAAATTAATACATAGGAATTTTTAGATACCTACCTAAGATCAAAACTCCCAAAGAAATTTCTCAAAATTCCTCCAATTCAAGCCCCAATTTTAAATTTTCGTATTTTTGATTACTATTCATGTTATTGTTCATGCGCAAGAGGGATTTTGATTGTTGAAGCAAATTTCTTGAAATTAAACACTCCAATCAGTGGAGAACTACACAAAATGAAGTTCTAAAGTAAAGCCCCAGTGTAATTTGAAGGAATCACACCTGAATCGTGCAAATTTTTACTCTAAGGTACTATTCATGCATGTTTGAATGGTTGAGAAGGGACTTTCAAATTCTAACTATATAACTTGAAATTAATCTATGAAATCTTAAGAGAGAGAGCCAAAATGCATGTTTGAACTAAAGCCTTAACGAAACTTGAAGGAAAATCACCATAATCACTTGAATATTTAACTTAAAATTGTAACTTATATTGCAGTTGCATTTGGCTAGAATTTTTAGGGTTTTCTTAACCTTTAACTCATTGGAAAAGGGCAAGCTTTGGCCGGCGATGATGCGAGCACACTGGTAGCACCAAAACGCATGAGCTTCAAGTGGAGGTAGAATGAAAACTGATGTTAGCGCATGAGGGAAGCAAAGGAAGAGGAAGAAAAGAAATATAAGGGCAATATGGCAATTTCTATAAGGACAAGTGTCAACACCAATAAAAAAAACAAGGCTTAAATCCTAAACGCACATGGGGAGATTCCAAGCTCCTTGGTTTTTATCGGTAAGGTTTAGCCACTTTTGTTAGCCTAATTCTTAAGTCCTATGTTTATTAATCCAATAAACGAGGTTTCTTAATTTTTCTTTTTCCTAGCTTATTATATTTTCATATTTACCCCAAATGTATTGCCTTCCTTTCTCCTTTTAATGCAAATATTTACAAAATTTCCCACCAAGATAAAATTATTGAATGGGGATTTCTTATTACATTTTCAACTAATACAATTTTCCATTGCTTACCTACATTTATTACAATTTTTCATAACGCATTATGTATTCAATAATATATTATATACATTATATATTAAATATATTACAATTTATATATTAAATATACTAAATCTACTTCAAATTATTCTACTATTTTTTTTTTGTTTTCTTCCTTCTTAATATTTTATTATAAATCCACTTTTCAAATCTTAATCCTATACATATTATCTACAACATTATATAATTCTTTAACTATAATTTCCACATTTCTTTTATTATATTTACCATACATCTATGATTTTACTAGATCTACTTCAAAAATTTATACAATAATATTTTTTATTCTCCTACTTAAAAGTCTAACCAAAATCCACATTTTAAATCCTAAACCTATGCATATCATCTACAACATTATACACTTTCTTATCTATATTTTCCAATCTTCCATTATCATAACTCTACCATAATTAATATCATAATTATTTTTTTTTTTCAATTTCAATATTACATCTCATTAGAATTAAATATATTAATATTATATATTAAATATACTAAATATATTTCAAATTTTTTATTTCTTTAATATTTTTGTTCTTCTACTTCTTAATATTCTAATTTAGCTCCATTTTAAAAAATTTTCAACTTATACTTATCATCTATAATATTATACACTTTTTCATATACAATTCCCAAATTTCTATTATTATTGTATTTTTTCTTACGTATATGATTTTTTCCCCACCAAATCTTTTTCTCCATTTCTTCCAACTTCACCATTGTTACCATTTATTATTTTCAAATTATAATTTTCAATTACATAATTTCAACTTTTTCTCTTATACAATTTTTAGCCATTTCTTTTATAACTATTATAATTTTTTTCCAACTAATTTTTTTAACAGATTGTTTCTAACAAATCCAATGTTTAATGTTAAAAAAAAAAAAATTGCAGTTTCAACTTCCTCCATAAAATCACATCTCTTAATCCTAACTAATTTCAACCATATGATATATGCCAACTCTCATAAACTTCCAAATATAAACCAAAAAAAAATTTCACTATCCTAACTAATTTCTGGTATACAAAATGGATGGTTGCAACCTAATATGGAAAAATGAAGTATACTGGCAAAAAAAAAAAATCAAAAATGGAAAGTATTATCTTACAGATTTAAGGCCATTTGTAGGAAAATTTTCAAACAGTATTGGGACCACTTTAAAAAAAAAAAAACTAGACAAAAATTATGAGACCACTTACAACAATTGATCTTCAGCAACTTCTCTTCTCTTCACTTTAGGTATCTTCTTCTTGTAAGAGGACGTTTGAAAAGAGAGGTGAGGAAAGGGATGCCGGTTGCATCTTTAACCTTTAGATAATGTAAAAATTTTTTTAACAGATCAAGCTATCTTTACCTGACCAATGAGGGAGTATTGCAATCCAAAAGACCCAATCATAAAGCAATATGTATAGTGGGCAACATGAGACCGTTACAGGTGAATGACGGTCTGTCAAAGACTGTCATCTGTAGCAGTGGCTAGCATACCACAGTTAATGGATATATGCTAAAAAGTTTGTTTATTTCTGGTAATACCAACTATTCAAGCAACTTTATATTCAATTATTAGAAAACTTTATATACTGAGTTAAAGACAGTTTCAGCCTTTTTGGCGTTTCTCACTCCTTACCTTCAAGATTTATTTATTTAATTGAATAACTAAAAATTCAAGACTTCAATAGCCATTTTTCCCTTGCGTCTATTAGCCTAACCGAAAGTTCCATCTCTTAAATAAGAGATTTGACTACTGTCTTTTTAAACTACTTCATCGTGAAATAAAGGACTCTTTTGATTTAGTTATATTAAATTAAATATTTAGAATATTCTATTCAAATATTTAAACTAGACATGTATGCAAAACAATTAATATGACACAAGTAATGTGTGGATTTCTAATATTTGTCATGTCTAAATATCTTAAAAAAATTTTTCCTTAAAATTATAATTCCCATACAATTGGGCTGGCTTAAATGTCTGGATCCTTAAGGATTGGGCAAAGATTAAAGAAGTGGATATCACCCATTGGACCGTCTTGTCAATGATCCATCTTTATTAACAACTTCACTAATTACTTCTCAACTGGCACAAGATGTTCCACCAAAAGAAAAATCTAGCTCGAGATTATCTTGCCATATAGTCAAGTTAAAAGAAAAAATTTTAAATTCCTCTAATAAGCTTGATTATATTTTTTATATAATTTTAGCGTAGATTGACTCAATTGATTGAAAACATTTGCTTAAGTGAATGTATCATCGTATATTAGACTTTGAATCTTCCTTCGAAATCTACTCTCTTGTGTTGAGTGAGATTTTTTAGCACTTGTAAAGTTTTTTCTTTTGTGATGAAAGTGCAGTTGAGTATTTTTTTTAACAAACCAAACTTCATTGAGTGTAAGTTTTTAGGGTTTTCGTTTGCCTTCTGGAATACTAAGCATTTTACTCTTTATTTTTACTAACCAAAATATCATATTTTATAATATATTTTTTAAAAAAGATTTGAATATGAAACCACTCGAATAAGCGTGAGAAGCATTGTCTATTGGACTACTCCTATTATGCTCAACATTCTATTTTATAAAAACTGCATATATTCGGAAACTGCCCCAAATCTATTTAGAAACAGTATGAATTTAGAGTTTGAGAAAAGCAGCAAAAGGGGTAAGACCCACTGATTGAGTTCCATACGTTTTCTTACTTTTTATTTTACTTTTCTCTAATGCACCATATGTTTTTAAACATGAAACAAATGAGCATTTCAGAGTAATTCAATCATCACTTTCATGTTATCTTTTTCAAAATGGCATCTTAATCCTAATTATTCTATATCAGTGTGTTATTGAAGGTCAATATGATATAAACGAAAAAGTTTTGGTTGGCTTTTAATTAAGAGGGTGACAATGTGTTTTGCGAAAGACATTGTGTTTTAGAAAATAAAATAAAATTGAAGTATAAGTTGTATTTTATATGGAGTAAATATAAAAATAATTAATGACAAATTTAATAACTTTATACAGAATTTTTTTTACCAATGACTTTTATGTTAGTTAAAAAAATGTGAGATGTATTTTATTGATTTTATCGTTAAAAGTTATTAACAATCTGCATCAATAAATGCATACGGCCGGCATTGTATACGAATAAAAACCTAATAACACTTCCAAGTGCAGTGGACAAAGGTTTCTAACTTAGATGGCGAAACACAACTACACAATACGTTATATTTCTAAGCCTCTATTAAATTCTTGAATGATTTGATGTACCTTTATTTTTTATTTTTAATGCGAATTTAAAAGGGAATATACAGCAATGCCAACTATTGAGTATTGAATAAGGAAAAAGTACTAAATTAATCTATCACTTTTATGTTTTATAATAATTTCGTTTTTTATAAATATATTGTAAAAAATTAATTTTAAAAAAATTTATTTCATACAAAATTAATCTTTTATTAATTTAATTAGAGGAATTAATTTTGTACAAATTTAATTTGTGATAGATTAATTTGTCATAATAAATTTTTAAAGGACCAAATTGTTACAAATATATAAATGGAGACTCAATTTTGTACTTTTTTCAACTATTGAATGTATACTAAAGTTATATCTTAATCCGTCTTTTTATTTATTTATTTATTTATTGTCAGCTTGATTTTTTTCATTTGATAGGTTATGCTAATAAGCTAACGTGTCAAATAACAAGGTTCTTTTTTCCTAAAAATTGTAATTATTATTTGAGTTTTTTTTTGGGACATACAACTAGAATACGTTTACAAAGTATTTTTTTGAAGGACAAAAATTCTTTAAATTAGACACAAGAAAAATATGAATGTTTTTGCACAACATTAGAGAAGAGGAAAAAAGTTGTGAATAGAATAGAGAATTTTAATTTACTGACTAGATTTTTAGTTGTTGAGAAGGGTGAGAATAAGAATAGGAACTAGCTTTTGAAGGAATAGAATCTTAGGTTTATGTATTATGTTTGGTATGATATTGGAAAAATGAATGGGATTGAGGATGAGAATGAAAGTTTGTCATATTACCAAGATATCCTCTTTTAAAATAAATTAAATATTAATTTTTTATTTTAAAATTTTGTAGAATGTATATTTTTCATTATAATTATTTTTTTAATTTTTTAATTTTTTTTCTCCTCGCTTCATCATTCTTACTTCTCTGCAAATTCCTTCTTCGCTCATTCACAGTTCATCTTCTCCCATCATCTTCTCGTACTCTGTTCATCTTCTTTGTTTGGATTTGTCCATCTCTATTCAGATTCATCCTTCTTCGTTTAGATTCGTCATTCTCAGATCATCCTTCTCCATTCAGAATGTGCAAATCCATAATTCTTGCTAAATAAGCATAAGAGAGTTGGCATGGAAGGATATGATGAATGACGCATAGAACCTTCTTCATCGATGGTATCTCAACAGCCATGGGAATGTTCTCTCGACATGATAGGGTTTGAATGGAGTTTTTTCTTATGGATGCCAAAAATGACATCATTTACTGGAAAAGGTTGTTGGTTGCTGGAAATCGGAACTGTGTTGGTAGCCTTACCTTCAGGTTGTGTTAGGTTTGGCAAGGGAGAGTTCTCCAATGATGGAGAATAGCTCTTCGTGTTTTCTGGGAAGAAGATGAGGACACAATAGTAATTTGATCTATGACTATGCGAATCTTTCAGATTCCTTCCATATTGCTAGAGAATCAACATTGCCACATTTGATTCTTACTAGCAAACATGCCCTAAAAAAAAAAAAAAAGAACTCGTGAATAGTGAGGAGGTTTTTAATTTGCTGTCCAGAATTATAGGCAATATAAGTCAATAAATTAAGTTCTTTTGTAACATACTCATTATATATTGGTTGGTCTTAAACATTCAATACTGTCCGAAACTTCTTTTGAGAAGTTTACATGTCATACATTTTTTTAATTATGTAAAGTAAATCTTGAGATTGCATAAATTTTAATAGCTATAAAGCTTTTTTTTATTTTATTTGTAACTAATGGTAGAATTTATCGATTATGAATTATATACTAGATCTTTGAAATCTTATTAATTTTTACGACTATATAAGTTTATTAGTTATATCCATTTGGACAAAATTATACATCTTCATCCATTGCTTAATTCCTTAATTATGGAACCAATCCTTTGATTCTTGAAACTGAGAAGAAAACTTGGAGGGAAAGGAGAATTGTGATTCTTAATTTCACATAAGATAGGAGCTAGCTTTTAACTAAATTTATCGCTAATTTTTATAACTATATAAGTTTATTAGTTATATCAATTTGGACAAAATTATACATCTTCATCCATTGCTTAATTCCTTAATTATGGAAACAATCCTTTGATTCTTGAAACGGAGAAGAAAACTTGGAGGGAAAGGAGAATTGTGATATTGTCTCTTGGTTTTTCCTAATTTCACATAAGTAAAAATAGGAGCTAGCTTTTAAATAAATTTATTGCTAAATTACTTTTATTGTCCTTTAATCCTTATTAATTACTTTTATAAAGTGATTAGTCTACATTAAAAAACAGAATATTAGCACATTTAATATTTAGTTATTTAAACAAATAATTAATAATTATTTAATCCATATCACTTTCTCTTGGATAACTCGTGCTATTATCTTACTTCATGGTAAAATAAATAAATGAACTAATACAATGTACATAGATAAGAATCATTTCTTATTGATTGATTACATCATTTGCCACATATAAAAATAAAAATTAACATCAGCCATAACTTTTTGATCCTACAATACAAAATAATAATGACTAGAATCCTTCGACACAAAAAATATTGTACCTAAATGTTTAACCATACTCTTTAAATATTATTTTAATATGAGATTATGTGAGAGAACTCCACGCAATCCCATGTAAATTTAAAATAAAAACAAAAGACAAAAAATAATCCACTAGTTGTGTGGAGTCCTCCAACATATCTAATGGACTTAAAATTTGACGGGAGAGTTGCGCTTATTCACAAGAAAAACAGATGTAGGGGGTAGGGGCGATGTGAGATGGGAGATGGCCTACTGTGAAATTGTGTGAAATGAAAATGGTGATGTTGTGGGTGACTAATCACTATAGTGTAAGTATATATTGTTAATAAGTAATATAATAGTAAAAAATTAATTATTATTTTTTGAAATTCTAGTAAAGCTTTCGTTAAGTATTATTACTATTGTGGTCACATTCAAATTAAACCAAAATATTGCAAAAGAACAAATAGAGTGAGAATAAAAAGTTGAGTATATATAATGAAAACTTCTTAGGTTTTTGGTCCAATTTGGCATTTCAATCGTGATATGGTTACTTTTCTAATTTGAATTTAATGCTCATAAATTAGTCAAAATATCAATATAATAATTTGTCTATCTCTTATAAATTCTCTCACCTTTATTTAATTCCCTATATTTATATGAAAATCTAATTAAAGAGATGCATTACGTATGACTAATCGGAACTCAGCTAGTCTAATAGGTATATGTCTATTAAAAATGCAAATTATGTTCATTTCAAGCACTTAATTAATATCAATCAAGCGGTATTCAGTCTTATGACTAAACTTAAGCTTCTTTCAAGAATCATTAAACTCTTAACATAAACCCAAATTGATGGCTAAGCAACAAGTTAACAATGCAAAATTGAACTGAATAAATTGATTGACAATGAAATTCAAGATATAAAGTATCAATAATAATCAATTTACATGCTAAATCACCATAATCCAAGAGAGAAAAAGTCTAGCCTAGCATATCCATAGGTACAATTGAACCTAACTCAAAAAACATAACAAAGATGAAAAAAGAAAAAAAATAAGAAGAGATTTTCTTCGTTGCTGTTGCCTTAATTGGTTACTTTCATGAAATCTTTATTTAGGATGCCTTATTTCAAGCTCTTCCATGCCTATGACGAGTTCTTTTTCGTGCCTCTCTCTTTAGAAGTCTTCCTCCTCTCAAAAACTAGAAATCTTTTAAAATTGCATTTTCCCCAAAAAAAGACAGGAATTACCACCATTTAGTTGTGTTTTGGCTAGGTGCCAACACTTGGGCCCTTTGCATGTTCTGGTGCCTAGGCATTAACTTTCCAAAATCTAGAGGAATTCTGATGCCTAGGCACTAGCTTGTTGCTTACCAACTTTGATATTTTTGTCATAATTTTGTGCTTTTAGGTTAGAATTTAGTGAACCACTACTCGTTGAAAAGGTCTTGAAAAACTCTACAATTTCTCGTGAAATATCTGTCTCCAAATTTAGATGTTTAAAGCATTCACTTACTTGATGTCAATACTTTCATTTCTTCATTCCAATGCTTAAGCAAGGCAGCAAATAACATGAGTAACTTATATTTGGCTACAATCTGCATGTAAATCATCAAATTAAGATGAATTAATACTAAATTAACCTAAATCCAAACTATTAAAGGCAAAAATGGTTGAACTAACTAAAATGACTTAAAATCAAAATAACAATAATAAAATTAATCAATTATTTAACATGAATGTGACTTAAATAACTATATTTCTTTGAGTTATCATATGGGTGGGATGTGTGATAATGGGTAGTGGGTGTGAAGCTTGTTTATATTTGATTATTTTAATTTTAATTTTATTAATTTAAAATATATCAAAATATTTATTTTTTAATCATGCGTACATTTTATAAATCAAATTATTAGCTTTCTATTATAATAAAAATGAAGTCTTAATTTCATTAAAAAAATTATTCTTTCAACCCTTATAGTTTTATTCAATTTATAATAGCTAAGTTAAAAATCGAATAAAACTACGAGGATTGAAAGAATAATTTTTCTGATGAAATTAAGACTTTATTTTGATTATAATAATATGCCAATGATTTAATTTATGAAATTTACACATCATAGATAAAATTTTAATTTCTTTTAAATTAATAAAATAAAAAAGTATAATAATAAATTATTTAAAATAAAAAAAAACCCACCCCCATCCAATACCCCATGTCCTACCCACCTTTCTCATCTCATCTTGTCTCACAACATGCCATATCCTATCTTATATCACCTGCCACTCGCATATCCTTTTCTGAATTATCTTTTTGGAAAAACATTCGTGTGGGATAACATGAGATTATATTAATGTTTAAATAATATACCTTTGTCTTAACAAGACTTGTAAATGAGACACTACAGAAAAAAAAAAAAAAAAAAGTCCTAACCATGGCTTTTTTGTGTCATAACCATGATTATAACTGTGTCTAGGACCACTAACCACAGTTTCTAAAATTGTGGTAGAACTAACCATAGAGATAGTTTTACCTTGTTTATAATTGACTATGGGTATATCAGTGGCTAAAACATAGCCTAACCACGATTTTAAAAATAGTAGCTAAAACATGGCCTAACCACTATTTTTAAAAACTGTGGTTAAGACTTGTAGTTTAACGATAGTTTATATAACCATAGTTATATTGTTATGGCTTAACCATGGTTTTTAACAAACATGGTTAGGCAATGGTTTAACCACGGTTTTAAAAACTATGGTTAGGCCATGTTTTAACCATAGTTATTAAAAACCATGGTTAAACCATAGTTTAACCACGATTATTAAATTGTGGTTAGGCCATTCAAAATGTGTTAGTAATGTTTTTCACTGTCTCCAGTAGTTTTTTTTTTTTTTCCAAGCACACTTTGTTCTTGTTTATACCTTTTTTTTTTGTTACTGTCATAAACCTGTATTTTCATAAATAACAATTCCAACCAACATATTTAACCATCCAATAATACATACTAGCGCACTAATATAGGATATCTAAAATACATGCTAACATAATTAGTAACACATTCCAACTAATTGAATCCCAATTACATACAAAGAAGTCTTCATGTACACACAAACATAAGCAATAAGAGTTCATCTATATTGCTTATTAAAGGTGTTGTAGTTTGGAGAATGAGTTACATCACTTGATGATGTGTGTCCATTATTGTGATTACTTGAAACTTAAATTTCAAATTAAAAAGTAAGAGATAATGATATAACAAAGAATATGATACATGAAAATATAAATGAAGTAGAGGAAATCTTAAAAATTACTCTTGTATTTTGTAATCTAGCAAGCTTAGGTGGCACTTGGCCACCAAAACTTCGCAAAAAGAAAGCCATCCCTGCTTCTATTTGCTTTGTTTAGGCCTTATTTTTTGTAATTTAGGCATCCTTTTCTAGCATTTTTTGCTTGAGCATTTCATCCTTAATCTGTAACTCATTGTAAAAGGACCAGATGATGGACCTGTATATCTACTCCTATAGTGTCCAAATGTTTGAGTTAGGTAAACACTTAACCCAAATCCATGCACTCGACCATAATGCTTTTAGGTTCCTAATGCCTTAGCCAATGAATCATTGATTGACATTTGTTGTGATAAAATGTCCTGTTGCATAATTTCAACCATTTTTTCCCTACAAATCCAAAGAAAAGGAAATAAATCAATTCATGAATTAATCATTTCGACAAGAGCATAAGTTGAAACCTTAGTACCACATAATTTAGACACTCCCACCAATAGCTTTCGCTTCATAATAGATATATGATCCATTAGCATGCTTGTGGACAATAGTCCACAAATCTCTTTAGCTAATTGGCCCCCTACGCTCTGCTTTTTACATATTTGAAGGCAAATGTAATAGTTCTCAAATTACAGTCAAATATCTGTTGCACTATCTATCAAAATGGTCTTACCATCTCAACCTTATTTCGTTCAAGGATTTTAGATCCTCTAGTGTGTGGCATTATTAACATCTTTCGATTCTACTTATTTTTCTTAACAATCATCTGGTGATCAAATAAAACATATTGGTATAGTTAGCTAAGATTATATGTAACTCCAAAAAAGCATGTTATTACCTGAGTCTTCTGAGAAAGTCTATAATCTATGAAAGTTGCCCATTTATCCTTATGTATGTTCTCTGGGGTATCTTGAAGTAATTCTTCTTGAGTGTGAGTTCTGTCATTCTTATACAAGTCACATTATGCACTTTTCCATGTACTTTTAATATATTGGAATACTTATATCTTGTGTACATCATCATTGAGCATAAACTTAGTATAGAGGAAAAAATATATTGATTAATAAATGGTACAAACAACGATGAAAAAGTAAGTTGGTTAGGTTAAAGGATAATTCACATTGTTACCTATATGGTATCTCATACATCTGATTATTATACTCGATGGTATAAGCCTCCAATCCTTATAGTTGATAAACAATGCACTAAAATCCTTAGCAATAGTGCCTAAGAAAACAAGAGCTTATATTAACGGAATTGTATACAAAAGTACATATCTTTATATGTAATCTTCACTTATTGAAGAAACAAGTCAACTTGTCTACATTTGGTTAGTACATGACAATGTGTTTGTAACTTCTTTGTAGGAGATAATGTAAAGTACTTAAAACTATTAAGGGGTCTTACAATAGGTGGAAACAAAGTTTCAACGTTGGATAACCCAATATCAGGTTGGTTATTTACACATCCAGGTCAATTGAATATTGTCTTCACTCCTTCTAAATATTGTGAACAAAATGTTAAAACCTCTTGAGCCATATAGCCTTCAGTTATTGATCCTTCTGGTTGAGCCCTATTACGTATGTATGATTTTGACCTTCTTATATACCTGTCGAGGATATTATTTTTTGGTGAAGGAAGGTAACTAAAACGAATGAAATAATTAATTGTCAAAAAGTAAGAGTTTACCTTTCTATAGGGTACATCTATCTATATTGTATTGGACCTCTAAGCTTTACTTCTATAACTAGGTGTACAATTAAATGAACCATGATAATAAAAAATGAAGGTAGGAATAACATCTCCAAGTGACACAATGTAAGAACAACCCTATATTGGAATTGATCAAGTTCGTTCATGCTTAATACTTTGTTACATAAGTTTCTAAAAAATGCACACAAGTAAATCAAAACTGCAGATACTTCTTTAGGGAGTATCTTCCTCATTGCTAAGGGTAGGAAGTTGCTCCATAAGAATAAGAGATTCATGACTTTTCAACCCTCCAATCTTACGTTGTTTCAAATCAATGCACCTAGAAATGTTACCTGAATAACCATCTAGGACAGTGATATTCTTCAAAGTCATAAGAAAAAAAATCCTTGTTTGCATTTGTCAAGGTGAACAAAGTTGGAGGATATCTCCCATTAGCATTATGCTAAAGTTCATTCTTAATATCCATTTCTTGCAAGTCACTATATGCATTCAAATGGTCTTTTAAATGCCCAACCTCGTTTATCAAAGTGAAAAACACATTGTCACATACATTTTTCTCAATATGCATCATATTAAGATCGTGATGTAATAAATGGTTTGCCCAATTACGAAGCTAGAAAAATATAATTCTCTTATGCGATTGTTAAGTGTCACCATTAATACCACCAACTTCTTTAGATCATCTTCCACGAACTTCAACTTCCATGTCTTTCTCAAAAACCACATATACACTTGTAAGTTGCTCTAAAATTGCTGAGTCGATAACTGCCCTTTGAGGACGTCTCCTATCCTCCCTTCCATCAAATTAGTTATGGGCCAATCTAAATTTATGCCAGGGCTCAAATAATAATGATGACCCATAAAACACCACTTCCAACTATGGGAAAGACGAATAAGAGTTGAGTCAAAATTGTAATTAAGACATGCCAAACCGGTGTGGACATTCCATCCAAATAAAGTTCGAAGTCTTGGAAAATTACTTATAGTCCACATCAATGCAACATGCATATTAAATACATCCTTGGTGAATGAATTATATGTTTTCACTTTAACATGCCACAAATCCTTCAACTCTTTTACTAACGGTTACAGATACACATTTATATCATTTCCTAGTGCTCTTTTCCTTAGAATAATAATGGAGAGAATAAAAGAACTTTGCTTCATACAAATCCAGGGTAAGAGATTGTAAGGCATTAGAACCACTGGCCATATGCTATAACATGTACTTAAATTGCCAAAAGAGTTAAAACTATCTTTGGTCAAACTTAGGCGAACATTACGTGGATCTTAGGCAAAATGAGGATTTGCAAGGTCAAAACTCTTTTAAGCCTCAGAGTCCATTAGATGTTGCATCATGCCATCATTATTCTTGTCTAATGCATGCCATCTCATATGCTTAACAGTTTTAGAAGACATGAATAACCTTTGCAACCATGGCTTTAATGAAAAGTATCTAAGTACTTTTGCCAGTATCTTGCTTTGCTTTGTTCCCGTACCCTTTGGTTTCCATTTAGAGGTATTGCACCTCTTACACACTTTCCTATTTTCATCATCCCCCCTAATATAGCATGCAATCATTTAAACAAGCATGAATTTTCGTATAGTTGAGCCCTAATTTGTTTATGATTTTCTTAGCCTCGTAAAAAGGATGGAGGAATCTTGGCATGGGCAAAGGCATTGGCCAATAGGTCTAGAATCATTGACATAGCCTTGTTACTTATTCCACAATGACACTTAATGTGATACAATTTCCTTAAAAAGGACAATTTTGAATACTTATCGCACCCTTCGTATAAATTTTGCAACCCATCCTTAAGCAAATTATGAAATTCTTGCATATGAATATTTAATGTCTGGTTTAATGTTAAAGTTTGACCATCCCCATCATTCACAAATTTATTATCATTATGAACAACTCCTTTATCATTATGAACCCCAAATACATCAGAAACCATGTTGTGTATAAGGTTGTCTCTACAAATCAATTCATTTATTCCTATAACCTTACTTGAAGTTCCACTTTATAAGGTGCTTCATTAGTTCTTTCCCCATGCCTAACCCAAAAAGTGTATCCTTGTGGGAAAGGTTTAATAATTAAATAGTCACGTATAACTTTCATAAATTGCTATTTCTTAAACCTACATTTATGATATAGGCATATTATTATACCTTCAATACTCTTATTTACAAATGCAAAGTCTTAGAATTTATTCAATCCCTCTAAATACTTAGGGGAATTTCGAGACTTGACAATCCAAAATTTATTCATTTCCTAAAGCAAAAGAAAAAATAATAAAATGGGTTACTAAAGTCAACAACCAAATTTGGCAATATACATCTCCTTGTGATACAAAGAGGAAAAAAATTAATACTAATAGAGATGTTGAAGCATTCCATATGAATAGCTATAAACTTCAACATCTAGAAAGATTATATATATTCAACTTAAATCAATTAAACACATACAACAAATTGTTAACTTAAACCAAATATTCAACACATTCAAATATAAGTAAATCAAACTCATATAAATTAATAAATTTACCGAAACAAGAAAACACTATAATAATATTCACAATAGAATATTAACATTAAAGCATATTAATAATACAATAAACAAAATCAAAAGAACAATAGAAAAAAAAAGGGTCATATAAATTCACAATTAACCATTATTTATATATCCATGATGAAAAATAAAAAATGAACATAATATATGTCTCTAAAAAAAATTCCTACCAACCCATTATTTATATTCATTAGGAAAAAATACAAAATAATATATGTCTCTAAAGAAAAGAAAAAAAACAAAAAAAAAAGCCAAGTACTAAATGTCACTAAAATTTAATAAATAATTATAATTTAAAAACAAAAATAAATATAAAATAACAAATGACAAAATATTAGTAAAAAAATATAAAACAATCATTATCTCCATTAGCTTTCTACATACATGACAAAGAAATTGAATATATATATATATATATATATAATATTTAAAACGCAAAATAATGGCAACATTAAAAAAAAATCCAACATAAATATAATAAGTGTATTGAAGCTTCACCATTAGAAAATAGATCAATAAAAACTTATTCATATATCCCAAATAAGCCAAATAATAAAAGATAGGTAGAGAACTACCTTAGAGGAGAAAAACAATGGCCAAAAGGTGGGCAAAATGGACGTCGTTGTCATTTGGCCGTGGAGGAAGGTTGCTAGTGCTAGCACAGGCCACTGATAGTTGCAAACAAGGAGGAGAGAGAGAGAGAGAGAGGGGCTTTGCAATAAGAGAGGAGAGGGAGGTGAGGGGGAGTTCTTTTCACTTAGGGTAACTTTGGGGGGCCTGACAGGTGAAAAAATTATTGGGGCTTAATTATTGCTATGCCTAAGTAATAAGCCTAGCAACAGTTTTAAAACCATGGCCAGTTTCAAAATAAACATGGCTGGGCCACGTTTAATGGTGGTCTAGCCATTGTCAATGCAAACTGCGGCTAGGCCTCCATTTTAACGTGCCCCAAACCGACATTTATTGTGTGTTAATCACAATTCTTAACAACCATGGTTAGGATAACGTGCTATAACCATGGTTTATAAAAACCGTGATTAGGACAAGTGTCTTAACCATAGTTTTATAGAAAACCATGGTTAGGACAACATATCTATAAATCGTGGTTAAGACACATTGTCCTAACCACGGTTTCTATCAACCGTGGTTAGGACAACTTGTTCTACCACAATTCTTACCAACCATGGTTAGTACGCGTTGTCCTAACCATGGTTTCTATAAAGCGTGGTTAAGACAACATGTCTTAACCACAATTTTGGATAATCGTGGTTAAGTCACCAGACCTAACCACACTTAATTTAACCGTTGTTATGTTCTAGTTTAGCCACAGTTTTTGTAACCATGGTTAGATCCCACATTTTCTACAGTGAAAGGTAATAATAAGTCTAACATAATATCTGTATTAACATGTTATCATTATTATGATATATATACAATTCTTAATTAATGATAAATAAAAGATACATTTATTAATGAGCTCAAAGTATCAAAATATAGAGTATAAAACATCAAGTTTAACAATCTTTATTAGCCATAATGACCATATTTGTAACATGATTATTAAATGTCTTAGGTAGAAGTAGTAGTCATAAGATGTGCTAATATGCTTTATTAACAGTTTAGGTATCTAAACTTCTTCATGAATGACAAAGTATTTCAATTCCGTATGTTATACCCTTGAAGTATTTGTTATTCTTAAAAAGATTATAGCAACTAGATTATCTAATAAATTTTTGACAGCTTGTTAATTTTGTTGACAGGTCCATGTTTTCAAATAAAATTATGTAGTAATAATTTATAGGTTGTCATGAGGTATGTCACAAAGTCATCTTCATTAAGATGTCTATTTTAGCAAAAAATATACTTAGATTTCCTCATATTAATAAAATCTAAATTTGAATATTTAATCACCTGAAGGTTATCAAATTTGGGAACTTTCTTTGAAGGTTCATAGTGATACATTGTTAGATCACTTTGGTACTTGCAAGGTGATTTTGTTCTTTTAAATGTCTTATTGTAAATTAAACACCTATCAATAAATGCATAAGTACTTTTGTCCATTTTCTTCCATTCCATATAGTTCTTTGAATATTGAATTAGAGTAAACCTTTCTTCTTTCTTATGTGGAAAAAGAGATATTGAACACTTTTTTTTTTAATCTTTAAAATCTTTATTGGTATAAACTTTTAGATATAAACCTGACAATCCTCATGATTTATCATATCATGAAATATTTGTCACAATCATATAATTTGCCTCTCGCATATCTTCTATGCTGACAGTTTGTTAAAAAGAGTATTCTTAATTTAATGTAATAGACCAAATCATTATTAGTAAGCAAAATATAATCAGTATACAAAATTAGAAATATAAACTTAAAATTACTTCGAAATTTTGACATAGAATTTTGGCAAAAAATATTTGATTTTTCAAATTCAACCTTACCTCATAGCAATTATGGTAGATCACCATCACCCCCATTTTCTGTCCAATATTTCTTCTTCCTTTGCAATATAAAACTTTAAGGCTAGACTTGGGACTTTGGCTCTAAAACCTTTAGGCAAAAACTAACACAATGTTTGGTTAGGATAAAATAATAATGGAATGGAATAGAATAATAATGAAAATGACTAATATACCCTCAAGTAATTTACCATTTTCTATTTCCTAACCCCAATCAAAGAAAACTTTTTTAGTCCCAATTTTATCGAATGGGTGAGGTAGCCTCACATAAGAGGAAGGCTTTGCCATCATGGATCTCACATTTGGGTGGGTAGAGGACATGGCTTTGGCACCAAAAAGAGGGTCACACTTGTGATGGTGATGAATGACGACATTGTGAATGAGTTTTTTCACAGTTGTGGTCATGACGAATGATGGCATTGCAAGTTGCACTTGTGGTGTTGATGCTCGCCGATGGACAATTGATCTCTCCTCTAGGTTTGATAGCTAGGGCCTATGGTGATGCATCTCTCCATTGCTTCCAATGGTTTTACCTACTCTATTCTGAAGTAGGAGTGATGTGATAGACGAATAAAAACAAAGGGTATAAATGTCTGCCTTTATCTCATTTCTAAGAGTATGCTTCAACTTCACTGGGGTCTAGATAGAAAGAGCATTACCGTAAATGAGGGAATTGCCACTCCTTAAGGAGTGACATTCCATCAACAATGATTTGCACCAAACGCTACAATGGGAATCCATCACTAGGATTCCACGTACCAAAAGGATTGTAAGCGTGTGACCACCGACAAAGCAAACCAAAGAGGGAGAAAGATATGGAATTTTAAAATGAGATTAAATTATCACTTGAGATTATAATTCATGTTAAATATAGCAAATTCTACACACAAATCAAAAAAAATATTAGAGCTTTCGAATTATACTAATTATCTTAATTATATTTAAATATACATTTAGCATATCCACTAAGGATCCTTTGATCCTTTCATGTATCTTTTTTTTTTCATTTTATGTCCATCAACGATTAAACACCCTATAAAATATATACCCCATCTCTTAGCACGACCAAGCCATGGCTTCAGCAATGGGTGAATAAATTAATATTCTTAGTTCTACTATATTAAATAGATTTGAGGGATATCCGTTGTTTTAGTTTATTTCTTTTGTAGATTATTTGCCTTCTGATCTGTTTGTTGTCTTTTGAGTTACATTTCATGGCAGACTGAAAAGCTTTATAAACTTTTGTTTTGTTTTATTGATCATATGAATGAAGTACCTTTTTATCCTCGTCATGTTGTCTTTATCTCATCTGTAGTGAATATTTCTTCTCCATTCTTAATAATAAAGTCAATACTCTTCTGCGATTAGGGAACATTTTGATTTTGATAGGTAAAATGAACCACGGAAATGATGCCAAGCTATCATCCCAGAATATAAATTTGGACCGGACATTGTAGCATCTTGATGAAGTTTATCCGTTCGATTAACTGGAATTGAATTAGGGTTACCTCTTGAAATTTTTGGAGCTTTCCATCTCTTCTTTGTTCTAGCTTTTTGCCAAATCTGGAATTGTTATAAATTGGAAGTTGAACTGTGTATTTTTCTATTGTAAAGTTAGTTTAATTATAACTGTTAGATTAATTTTTAAATTTTATAATTTTAGTAACTAAAATTATTAATTTTAATTTTTCAATTTCAATTTTAACTTGTCAGATTTATACAATTTTTTTAATATCTATTTATATATTTGATATGCTATTATTCAATTAAAATATGACAAATGTTGAATTAATTAATAATAATATATAATTTAATTTAAAAATAAAACAATTATTTGTAACAACTATAAATGCATTATGATATTATTAGATAACCAAATACTTGTCATATTTTAATTAAAAAATATAACAAAAATATAAAAAAATTTATATAAATTTATTTATTGTTGACTGCACAAAATTCATTTCATTATGTATTATTATAGATTTCTCCTAAAATTACCTGAAACCTTTAGTAAACATTGAAACAAAATTTGTAACAAATTTACAAATTACAATTTAGCATTTAATTATCTCAATACAGTTATCATTTTGTCATTTAAAAAAAAACACGTAATTTTTTAGAGGACAAGTATCTAATGAATTTCTATATTCAAATGACATCAAAATTTTATTATTAATAGAATAACGGCTAAAGTTAAATAAAAAACCTTTTTACTAACTACAATCACTCCTAATTACTATACCACATTAATTTATATAGAACTATTGTAATTTACATTTAAATCCATTCTATGTTTTGAATATAAAAAAACTTCTGTGTATAATTTATGGTCATGTTTGTTAGCACGGAATATTACTAATATAAATAAAAAAAATAGATCTTAACAAAATAGACTTCATGTCACGCCACTAAACTATTAAGAACAAATTTTATATTCTAACAAAAATATAAAAGTCATATTTAAATAATATAAATTTTTGAATAAAACTTTAATAATTTTAATTTCATATGACTACGTGAGGTCAAATTTGTTATTTATAAATTTTAAATCATTAAAAATTTATTCAATGAAAAGAAGAATATAACCCTTGTCTATACACTAAAAAAATAGATAGCCAAATTTCTAATTAGCTCGAAAAGTACCAACAAGTGTGAACCGGACACCACCTGGCCAAAAAAAACCGGACCGCCACAATGCCTCTTTTGTCCATTCCAGGTATTGGAATGGCATTCAAGTTCAATCCACGTATGAAATCGCAAATGACCGGGACCTTTGTAGCTACAGATGCACCGGGCACGTTCTTACATAACTTGTCCTGCTTTTACGACGATTCTTCCGAGGTCTAACCGTTCACTCTTCAGCGATCGAGCTTTGCTCAAACCCTAATTTCCTATCGGAACTTCAACTTCGATACACTCTGTTACCCTCTACTCTCTCGATGACAACTTTTCAACTTCGGTCATCGTTAATCTGCGGATTGATTGGGCGATAAGCTTGCTTGGATCGTTCCAGATACATATTTGGTCCCTTCATCATGTTCGAAGCTCACGTAAGAATTCTGTCTATGTGAATTTTTCAACACCTTGTCTTTGTGGAATTTTTGTGTTTAATTTATCGCATGTCTTGCTTTTGGTATGCATAATTTTTTTTTGCTGTTGTTTTTTAATATTAACTTCTGGATTATTTTTGCCAATTAATTGTCCTGATAGCGGGGTAGAGCTAGTGTGGACAATGCCTCATTGCCTTTTTACATGTGCTCGTTTTTCGACGTATGATTTTTTTTTTTTTTCCTTTCTCAGTTTTATAAGTCTATAGTTGCCACAGAGTTATAACTCTATTTTGGAGCCTTACCTAATTGTTATCTTTTAATCTTATCACTGTTGCATGGTCATATTGTTGATATCTAGTGATTGACCACCTTTGATCAAGAGTCATATGAACATCGGATTTAATGTCGTTGCTTTCTCGACAGGTACTGCATTTGCTTCGAAGATATTTGGGCGAATATGTACATGGGCTCTCTACGGAGGCGTTAAGAATAAGTGTCTGGAAAGGTTTGTCATTTGATAGTTCCCCAACTTTTAGTCTAAATATTTATACTGTCTGATGAATTCAAGCATAAGTTTAATGCCCTTTCGATTATTTTAATGGGTTTTTTGCCATATTAATGGTGTTCCTCTTATTTTAATTGTCTTTTCTTTGTTCTATTGGGGATGGAGGGTGGTTCTAGGCTTATAGCAATGAGTATCTGCTAAAGAACACTCTCTAATCCTTTCAAAAGTCCTTAATTGCAAGTGAAACTAGGACTTTTATATATTGTTCCAAAGAAAAAATCTGTCTTTCAAAGTCCTTAAAGCTGTCATAACTTCTTGCATTATGAGGTAGCTTGGCAATTACTGAATAAATTGTTTGGGCTGTTTGGAGAACATTGGCTTTACCATCTGATCTGAATTTTATTCCCCCCAATCTGGTGAGATATTTTTGATGTAGAAAGAAGAGTAAGGTGCTTTGGTATTGTGCTCTTCTCATCAGAGCAGCACTGGTTTGCACTTTTGAGTTGATGTATTCCTTTCTTTGTTTTACATGTTGGGCTGATTTAGAAACAGAAGGCCGTTTGTTCTTAAATTGTATTATGGCTACTTTGCTTTGGAATAAGTTAGTTCATATTTTTGGTCATAGTTGGATTTGCCCAGAAAATTTAGATCAGTTATCGGTGATCTGGTATAAACATTTGGGTCACAATGAAGATCGCGAAATTTTGTGGCATATTGTGCATTTTTTGCTTTAATTTCGTGTATCTGGTTGGGAAGAAATGCTTGGATATTTAGAGGTGTTATGGTGAGTCTAAATTACTTATGGGAAAGGTTTTTATCTCGTGCTTCCCTTTAGTCTTCTGCTCAGACTTTTTAAAGGGAGTTTCTTTGTCAGATATGATTCAGGGTTGGGTGGCATTGTTATTTGTTTAAATTCAAGTGTTATTTTTCCTTTTCTATTTTTTCTGATCCTTGCATTCGTCTCTTTTAGGAGGCTCTCTTATCCTCTTTTCTTGTAGTTCACTTTCTATGTAGTAAAATTATTTTTCTTTGAAAATAATAAATTACAATATTTAATGTTTTTGATATATTTTAATGGAAGAAATGAATTTATTGAAGAGAAGAGAAGAGAAGAGCAATACAGAAATGAGGATAAATAAGCCTGCCAAAACAAAGAAATAATTATTGACTCATTAGCTCGAAAGAACTTTCCGATCCCTTTGTAAATCCATGGGGGAAAGCCCCTCTGAGAAGATCATTTGCTGGAACCTACAAAGAGGCCTGTAAAACAACTCTCTCCCAAATCAGATGTGTAGGAAAAGCCTTCTGATTAAAAATTCTTGTGTTCCTTTCTAACCGAAAACACCACAAAACATCCAGGACAGCACACTGCCAGAGAACTTTATGCTCCTTGTTCTGGCATAAACCAGTTTACTTGATGATTAAAAGAAGCTGCAGATTACACAGATGATTATTTGTTTCTGACTCCTGAAAACTCATCACACCAACATCTATAGAAAAAGCCATGCTGGGCCTTCAAGTGTGAAGCAAATTTATTCATATTATTTCTATTAAGTACTGCAGTTTAAACAAAGGCTTTTTACTTTGGAACCTTGAGTTTCCAAAATGATTAGACAAAGAAAACCAGAGTCCAAAAAAAATTTAAAGAATGAACAAGAGAAGAATGAAAGGGCATATGCTGCAGAGATATATATATATATATATAGACACACACACACACACACACACACACGTAGATAAAAGAAAATAGTTTATTAGAAACAGAAGAGTGTAGAGCTAGCTAGCGACATGCTAGATATATATTAGCCATACTTTCAAAACCTTGACCACCAAACACCCCAATTTTCTTATAATATATAATAAGTGAAGGGGAATTTAGGTGATCTTTTTAAAACACAATAAATGGAAAGTCATATAAGTCAAGTTTTAGAAATTTGTTTATTGAGTTAATGACCTAAATGCCCTTGTGTTTATTATGCTATCTATAGAAACCTGAATTCCCATGCATTTATTTTTTCTTGTAAAGACAAGGGGATGGTTTTTTGATCCACAATAAATTGTGGAGGATGCTAATTTTCACACAATAATGAGGTTATCATTCTCCTCTCTCTCTCTCTCTCTATCTATCTATGTGTGTGTGTGTGTGTGTGTGTATGTATGTATGTATATAATCACATGTCATGTTATTTTATATTGTAAAGTCTTCTATATCATTGTATTTGTGTTGTTTTGTGTATTGTGATAGTGTCTCTGCTACATTGAATGCTATTTTTTTACTAGTTTAATATTTATTTCTTTGTTTTTTAAACCAAGCACTTGATCTCTATAGGTGATGTTGTTCTTAAGGATTTGAAATTAAAGGCTGAGGCACTAAATGCACTAAAACTTCCTGTTACTGTCAAAGCTGGCTTTGTTGGTACCATTACACTGAAGGTAGCATTTTCCATTACCTTGGGTTTTCTTATTGATATGTGTACCCATAGTATTTATTCATGACATACACACACCAATATACGTAGTTGCTTATACTCATGTTTATGCTTCTGTATACTTATAAGGAGGTGAAAGGACTACGTACATGTGTTCTCACTACACATTGGGCTATTTAGTTTTTATGCAATATTTTTAATTGCGATATTCTCAATGCTGTTCTGTCTACAGTATTTCCCCCACTTTTCTACTTTCTCACCTCCCCTGGATATATACAGCACTTTTAATTAGGGATTTTGTGATTTTTGTGTCATTATTCTCTGCATAATGTAAATCAGGTTCCTTGGAAAAGCTTGGGCAAAGAACCTGTAATTGTTCTGATTGATCGTGTCTTCGTTCTTGCTTATCCTGCTCCAGATGGCCGGACTATGAAGGTACAACAATATTCTGTATTCACTTAACATATATCTATGCCATTTTCTGAGCTGAGCTTGTTTGGTTATAGGAGGAGGACAGGGAAAAACTTTTCGAAGCCAAGATTCAGCAGATTGAGGTCAGATTGTGTGCAACTTTTATCTGCTTATCTTCCTTATTTATTTTCTGGTGTATGGATGCTTCCCTTTTTTTTTTTTTTTTTTTTTTCCTTGGGGATAAAAGAAGAATTTCTTTTGTAGAGGGACCTACAACTTGTTGGAGTATGGTTTTTATGGATAGACTCATGCACCAAATGATAAATTAATATTGACTTACTCTTAATAATTAATTACAACCAATTATCAATATTCCCCTTCTCATATTGCATTAAGAGAGGCCACTGGTGGTTTACCTCAGTATATGGTTTGACTAGGAGTAAGCTTTTTTTTTTTTTTGGGTGGAATTCTATGCTCCTTTATGGTGCATGGGAGGAGATTCTATTGCTTGAGAAAACTAAGTGAGAAACTTGGAGGTTGACGAGTTATAGCTAGCATGGGGAGTGTTGATGAATTTATTCTCAAGGGTAAGCTTAGAGATCAACCCCAGTCAAATAGGAAATTTACTTGATTTCTATAGAGAGGGCATGCCATTTCTTCTAGGTTAGCTAAGTTCTTGTTTAGTGGTGCTAGGGATATTATGTTTCTAAACCTTATTGAAATGACGTTTCTGACCATCTCCTTTTGTTTTGGAGTTTAACATGGTTACTAGGGGCTTGACAGAATTGATACTAGTGAAATAGGGTGCTTTCTCTTAACACGTGTTTATGTGTATGACTAATTCTGAAACAACTATATACTTGTTCTTACATTGTTGTATGAATAATTCACTTTGGAATGAGTTGTTTGGAATCTTTGGCCAGATTTGGGTTTGTTCAGAAGATTTGGATAAACTTTTATTGATTTGGTATAATTTTTTGAGAGGAAATAATGATGGCAGAGTTCTGTGGCAGTGTGCCGTTTTTTCTTTGATTTGGTCTGTTTGGTTAACAAGGATTGCTAACATTTTTAATAGTGCCTCAGTGACTCTAAGTGACTTATGAGAAAGAGTCGTATCTCTTGCTTCCCTTTGGTGTTCTGTTTATGGTTGTTCGAAGGAGAGTCTCTTTGACAGATATGAATATTGGGAACTTTGTTATTTTCTGAAGTTCATGTTTTTCTTGTCTTCCTTTTCTATTGGCTTTTCTTTTTCTTCTACGGTGCTGTCTTATTAATGGGGAATGGGACAAGAGATATTTTATTATTTGTTTGTAACTTGTTATTGAGGATAAATTTAGAGATTTTATTTTCTGTTTAGAATTTAGTTAGTTAAGATAGATCTAGGAATTTGAATTATTTTGAATTTAGATATTTTGTTAGGATATGCTTATTTATTTGTTAGGATTTTATATTTTCATTATCTTATTTTGTTACAAGGCTCTCTATAATTAGCCTTAGGTATTTTGTTATTAGCAGACTGTTTTGATTGAATATATTATTGAGTTAACCTAATTTTCTCCCTCTTCTCTCTTCTTCTCCTACTAGTTTCCCCCACTCTTCCCCTTCTCTCTCTCTGGTGTCCTACATCAATTTGGTATAAGAGCTTCAGTTTTTCCGTTCCATCCACGAATCGTTGTTGGAGACTCGCCGAAAACTCGCTGGAAAACACAAACTCACCACTGTCCATCCCAAATCACCCATCTTTAGCATTCTAATAGTCAAACCCACCCCACCAATAGAAGCAGAAGGCCAAAACACAAACTCACCACTGTCCATCCAAAATACCCATCTCCAACCATCCAATCACCAAACCTAAAATTGGTCAACCCCCAAAGACCGGTCACTAGAGGCAGTCAGATGTGCTGCCACGTGGCGCTGAAAGTCCCTGTGCGTGGGTATCACTCGCCTGCCATAATATTTGGCATTTTCAACCACTTTTTCACCCGTTTTCTCATCCTTTTTGACCCTACACACCTCCTGCAGCTATTGGGAAAGTATTTTTGGGGAGTTTCTATTTTTTACTTTTTGGCTCTTAAGTTGCTTAAAGTAAGTCTTTGTTGCCCATTAGTTATCCAGTGTTACCCTAGCTCATAGAAGTTTATAACGGTTTCTGTGTAGAGCTAATGCTCTCAATAGGTTACTGTAAAAACTTCGCCTTAGTTGTTACCAATTTATTGGGCTTAATTTGTGTAGAATTCACGCTTTTGTCAAGACAAGCTTAATGAGTTAGATCTCCAAGTTTGTGTTGGGGGTAACTCTAGTCCATCTTAGCCTATTGTTGGAACCCATAAACCTTAATCTTAAAATAGAAGAATATGAATGTTCAAGTTGCTATGAAACAAAACATCCAAGACTTTCAAAATGCCTTGAATGATTTTAGAGAGTTCATCGATCATTGTTTAGATGAACTATGGAGTGCTATTAAACAAAGAAATATCCAGCTCTTCGGCAACAACCTATAGGATTTAGCTAGTGAAGAGGGTAATTTTGACCAAATAAATGTGAAGTATGACTTTTCATATGACATTGATGCAATAGATGAAGTTGTTATAGAGGATCCTAATGTTATATTGGTGGAAACCATTGATTGCCCATCAAACATCGATGATGATGGTAATGTAATAGGTTATAAAAATGAGTCAGGAGCAAATTTAAGATGTGAAGTTCGTGAGAATGTGTTACAACATTCTGAGGTTACACCTCAAGTTGTGGAAGAGTACATCCAAGTTCATCCAACAAAGTTATGCCAAGTTAATTTTGTTTTTCTTGATGTCATCAAGAACCCAGAATTGCTTCTGCTATCAATTTTTTCGCTGATGTTCATTGTCAAACCTAAAGCTACAAGCTGGAGTTTTCTACTACTTCTTCACTTCAAAACTCGAGGATGAGTTTTTTCCAACTAGGTGAGAATAATAGAGAATGGGATAAGAGATATTTTATTATTTGTTTGTTACATAGTTATTAAGGATAAATTTAGAGATTTTATTATCTAATTGGGATTTAGTTAGTTAGGATAAATCTAGGAATTTGAATTACTTTGAATTTAGATATTTTGTTAGGTTATGCTTATTTATTTGTTAGGGTTTTATGTTTTCATTGTCTTATTTTGTTACAGGACTCTTTATAAATAGCCTTAGGTATTTTGTTATCGATAGATTATTTTGATTGAATATATTGTTGAGTTAACCTAATTCTCTCCCTCTTTTCTCTTCTTCTCCTATACTTTCCCCCACTCTTCCCCTTCTCTCTTCTGTGTCCTACATCAATTATCTTGCTCTCTCTTAATTTTCTTCCTTTCTTAGAAGGTTTCTTTTTTATATATAAAAAAGGTTTAATGGGTTCTCTCACCTTTTTATTCTGAGAATATTTTTTGGTGTTCTGTTCATGGTTGTTTGAAGGGAAGTCTCTTTGACAGATATGAATATTGGGAACTTAGTTACTTTCTGAAGTTTATGTTTTTCCTGTCCTCCCTTTTTATTGGTTTTTTTTTTTTTCCTCCTAGGGGGCTGTCTTATCCTGCTCTCTCTTAATTTTCTTCCTTTCTTATAAGGTTTATTTTTTATATAGAAAAAAGGTTAAATAGGTCCCCACTCCCACACCTTTTTGTTCTGAAAATATGTGCTTGACTTGTCACTTTTTTTAGCTGTTAAATAGAAGTTAAATGTTTGGAACCAAGATGTTTCTGGGAACATTAGAGTTTGAAAGGAGAGGATACCTAAAGGATTTATTTTTTGGAGAAGTTGGAATATATCTACCGTGTAAAAAGTAGGAAAGCTTTGCTGAGAAATGAGTTGGATGAGGGCTCTACTGTTCTGATGGATTTTTCCCATTTGTTGGGTCTGTTTCTTTTAAATTGTCTCATAGGATGTCCCATCCTCTCTCTGTGTTTTCCTATTCCGTCTTGTTCATGAAATTTCTTACCCCCCTGGGGTAGGAATTAACATTTTACATTGTCATTGAACTGATTCTTTATATTGATACATACAGTTAATGCGTCAACCTATCAGTTTACTTTCGTTACTTGAACTTTTATGTATATTGTTTTTGACTTTTAATCTATTTTTCCTTGTACAGGAAGCAGAGTCAGCTACACTTGATGCAATATCTAAGTCAAAGCTGGGAAGTGTATGACTTTAATATAACCTGGCTGTTAACTTTTGTAGTTCAATGGGTTGCATTATTTCGTTACTCTTCTTTTTTACAAGTAATTCAAAGCAATCTATGCATGTTTTATTATGCTTGTGTTTGTTTGTTTTAATCTGAACCTTGTTTCGTTTGTAATTTAATATTTTTGCTTGGCTGATTCAGATTGTTTTGAGAGCTGATGAGCACAGTGACTATCATGTTGAAATTAATTTGCATAAATGTTTGTTTTCAGTAAATTATGTTAAAAGTGATCATGTTCTCTTATTATTTTGGGTTCATATATTTCTTTAATCTGAGCTTATATTATGTTATGACTCTAATGTTGAGAAAACAGTTGTGTGATAAGGAGGGTATCTCTGCAGTTGGAGTGGGACAGGGAAGTTTCTTTGGCTTCCCTTTTTGTTCATGTCTTTGTCAGATAACAGAATTGAGCAGCTTCGCTGCATTCTTAAGTCTGTGTTTTGTTACTTGTTTTAATTTGATATTATATCACCTTCCACATAATCGTTACTTATTAAATTCTTTCCTTACTAATTGAAAATTTTGTTTTTTAAGAAAGCTTCTTTAGAAATTGCATTGGAGAAGTGTCTTCACTCTTCTATGTTTAAGCTAGTAACATGCCTGGACCCTGTAATCTAATTTTCAAGTTAAGTAGTGGACAAGAGGCTATTTATTCAGTCATCTGTGGATGGATATATCAATTAAACTAGAGAAATATGATGAATGGGAAGTGAGAGATGATCAGTTAATGAACGATAACTTGTGTGATACTGTGTGGTGTTTAAATTGTGTCTGGTTCAAAATTTTAAGAGTATTTAATCACATTCACTTTGGTTGACCTTTACTTTTTTGGTTTAATAAAATAAAGAGGATTCTCTATTTTCCACCCAGATGTACTATCTTAAAATAGATTCTTCTTTTATAAATGAAAAATCAAGTTCACTTGGATATAAGATGTTAAATCGTGTTCACTTTGGCCATTTTTTTTTTTTTTCTTTAATTTTTTATTTTAAAAGGAGGAGTCCCTATTTTCCACCCAGATGCAAGTTCCTCAATTTCTAATAATAGATTCTTCTTTTATTCATCAGAAACATGTCCAGTTGGATTGAGATAAATTGGATCATGAGGTCTCTTTGTTGTTCAGCTCATGGTTTCATTATGGGCGTCTCTATGCAGGGGGATAGGGCAGCTTTGTTGCATGATTGATTGTTCATTTTCTTATATTCACTGTTCTTGTTTTTATTCTTATATCCCCTTTTTTATTTCTTCTTTCCATCTTAATAATTTCTTTTTTCACTATATAAAAACAAAATTGGACCATGAAGTATTCTTAAATTGATTATTATGCAAATTTTGCTTGTTGACTTTCAGTATCTTGCCTATACGTTGATGCTTTTATAGATTAATTATTTTTTGGTACACTTACTGTAATTTCTTCTGCATATTTAAGTTATTGACTCTTGTTACTTTGATATGATCTTCCATTTAAATGACATCTTTAACTCCAGTGTCCATCAGAAATGCATGTGTATGCGTTCTTGCGAAGTTAAAAAATGTAACTGACAGCTGATTGTATTACAGCCGCCTTCCGGAAATTCGTGGCTGAGTTCTATAATTGCTACTATTATTGGAAATCTTAAGATAACTATCAGCAATGTTCATATCAGATATGAAGACATAGTCAGGTTGGTAGATAAGTGCCCCTTATATTCTTTTGTTGGGTTCAAAGTTGTATTTATATGCATTTATATCCAAAATTATGATTTTAGATGCATGGAATTATCTTTTTGTTTGCTTGCTGTCTGTTTACATGACCATGTATTGTTTGCAGTAATCCAGGCCATCCATTTTCTTCTGGTGTTACTTTGGCTAAGCTTGCTGCTGTTACAATGGATGAACATGGGAATGAAACCTTTGATACTAGTGGTGCTTTGGATAAATTGCAGAAGGTGAGTACTTCCTTGTGAAGATGATTTTTTGAACAGTCTAATAAAGCTTTATGAACTTTTGCCTCCATGGCGGCTGTGACCTCTCCTTTTTGTGGGTATTTCTTTTGGAGGCAACACAGAAAGTTTTATTTTTCCAGGATCCTGTGATACAGTAAGTTTCAAAATGTTCAGATTATTGGAAGGGTGCTTCCGTCCTTTCCGTCTCTGTCTTCTTTTTTTATTTTTTGGGGGAAAAAGTACTTATTTTAGATTATGGTTGCCTTGTGGCTCATATACAAAGCTGCTTTAAAGTGATAGAAGGAATGGTATAGATAAGTAGAAAAGAGAGGGAGATTTCAGAGAAATTCTCTCATATCATCATATTTTCCTTCTTCATAAGGTTACACAGCAATATATGGCTTGGGTAGTTAGTGATACTTAACTAACCAACCAGTATTAACAACATTAACGTCTAACTACCTGAAACTATCTTCTTACTTATTTCATCTGCCTAAAATATTTTGGGTCATTTGTCATTCTTCCTTGTTAGATAGGAGAGTTTGGACTCTTGATTCATCAGGTTCTTGCTTTTGCAAGTTTTTTTTTTTTAATATATATATATATATATATAATAAGTTTTGTTAAGATGAGAAAAGAGTAAATGAATTCTTAAAAAGACCATGCACAGAACACCAAAGAGAAGCCATGAAAACAATTCTATCACATAACAAATTTAAAGGCAAATAAACACTTGAAATTGCAGGCAGTCTTATCCAGCTGGACAAACCACAGAATCCCATTAATGGTGCATTGCCACAATATTTTATTTTCTTTCTTTGTTACTAAACCTTTTAAAATGAATTTGCAGCATTTTGTTTAGAATTTGGTGATGTATCTTAAACTAAAATAATTGTTTATGTTCTGAAATATAGTCATTGGATGTTTTCTTGGTATGGCAGCGAACACTGTGTTCTGAATTTGGTGGTTAAAATAAATATTTTGTGCTGATGATTCCTGTGTTCTTTTTTTTCCTCTCTCCACGTCTCTTTTACAGTCATTGCAACTTGAGAGGCTAGCTCTTTATCATGATTCTGACTGCCTTCCCTGGGAAATTGATAAGAGATGGGAGGATATGAGTCCACAAGAATGGATTGAGGTTTATTCTCTTCTGATAAAATTACTTTTTTCATTTCTTTTGTTTCATGCATATCATTCTTAAAGTTGAACCTTTTTCCTTTTAATTTTATTCTATTGATATATGAATTTTACTCCCCTTTTCACCTGTTCTTTCAATTTTTTTTTTTTGTTTTCTAGATATTTGAAGATGGCATAAATGAACCTCCTGTTGACCATAGATTGGTGTCTAAGTGGGCTATGAACCGTACATACTTAGTGTACCCTATCAATGCAAACCTACAATATCATCGCCTTGGAAATCAAGAAAGAAACAATCCAGAAATTCCATTTGAGAAAGTTTCCCTTGTCCTTAGTGACATCTCTCTTACTGTTACAGAGGTATTTTTTGTTTTCTAATTTTTTTTCTGTAATGTATGACTATGTCTAGAATTTCTGCATCTGTTTTGCTAAAGATGAAGAATTTGCTTTTAGAAAAAGTATGACGATAAGTGGTCCATGGTATTAGTATGATATAAAGGAGCCAGAGAATTAAAAAAAGCAAAAAAAAAAAAAAAAAAAAGAGAGAAAAAACCATATCTTATTTTGTCTAGCATTACTCTTTTACTGCTTCATGAGGTGATGTGGCATTTATTGAATATTCTGTTTTAAAGTTTTGAGAGAGGGCATGTTTTATTTATTAACTTCCTCGGAACACTTTCCCTCTATCCTCTTTTGAGGCTTTGTGAGGTGAATGGAGCTTAAGATATATGCTTTCCTTTAATAAAATACAGTGATGGGATAAAATAAGTTGTATGTTGATGCTTGCTTTTCTTATTTTCTACAGGCTTGCTTGTACATGATTCTTAATATGATAATACAATTGTGCTTCGGTTAAGAACGTTCAATGGTCTATGGTGGATCTCTTATGAGTTACTAAATGACACTTAAGATAATGTCTCGTAGAATAAAATAAATGAAAGAATAATATAAATAAAAAATTACTAAATGACACATGTAGTAAAGCATGTTTCCTTCAATGTGCATAATCACAGCATAAGATCTTGAATTTCTTCTCAAGTGTTTTTCCGCAATGCATTTTACCGCTATGTTTACTTTTCTTGAGCCTAAGTGTTGTTTTTCGGCCTCCTTGGTCATGTCCCATGGTGGCACATGTTGGCTCTTTGAGTGTTTCAGCCATTTTCGGATTTGAGTTACTTATACGTGGTCATCTTCGGCGGCTTTTTGTTTGAAGTGTCGACATGATGCTCATAGAAGTATGTTGTCAAGGATTTTTATCAGTTCTTTTACTGTTATTGAGTTATTTTGCTCTTCAATTAAGTTTTATTGGAGTTCTTTTAATCCCATGGGTTTGCATACTTCGTAACAAACCTGGTGCATTTGGTTCATGTGCTCCAACTTTGGGTGTGTTAGAATTGTATTAATTTATCTTTCTTCTTTGCTTAGTTATATTATAGAAGTCCCATATTGGTTGTATCTCATGCTATACAGCCTTTCTCTGCTATAAATATGTATCACACCAGCTTCCCTTAATATCAGTGATTTCATAGTCTCTTTTACTAACCTAACACGTTCACCTACTTGTACTAGTCCTTGGAAATTTGTCTCACAAGAGAACGTTTTACATGGGATTAGTTGAGTTTAATAGCTAGTTAGAGTTTGCTAGGAAATAAAAGTTAGAAATTCTGTTAAAAGGTAGTCGTGTGACAATTGCATGTTAGAATGTTGGCTCCAAGCTGTGAATACCCAACATGGGGGGGAGTGTTGGGGATCATGATCTTATCTTGTAGCAGGATTAGATAACTCTTAATTAATATAGTTGTTTTTAGGCATTATTTTTGCTTATCGTATTAGATAAGTCTTACTTTTATTATTGTTATATATATCTTCTAGTTGTTTAGACATTTTGTTTCAATTTTGATAGAATAAGAATTATTTTAGTTTGGTTTTTGTTAGGATATAGTTTATCTTATTTTTCAGAAGTAGTTTATTCTCCTTCTGATTTTATATTTGTATCAGACTACTTCTAATAAGATGAATCAGAGTATTAATTAGAACTCTGGGATTCCAGTTTGGAAGGAAACAAAGATGGCATGAGTTTTGTGAATGTCTAGTGTTTTTCTGTGATTTGGTGTATATGGTTGGAAAGGAATGGCAGAATTTCTAATGGTCCCTTGGGAAATCTAAATGACTTATGGGGAAGGGTTTAATTTCTTGCTACCTTTCTGTTTTTTTGTTCATGGTTGTTTTAAGTGTCTCTCTTTGACTGATGTGAATTGAGCTGGGGGGCTTTGTTATGTTCTTAACTTTACGTTTTTACCCCTGCCCCATTTTATTTGAAATTTTTCTTCTAGGAGGCTGTCTTATCCCCCTCTGTTGTAAAAGGCAACCTTCTAATTATCCAATTGATTGGACATATTTTTAATAACTGTAACCCCATATGATGCTGCTTGATGATTTCTGCTGAATTGAAGTGATTTTCCAAATGCTCTCTGCCAAAATTATTTGCAAGTTAAGACTAACATAAAAAATCTTAGAGTAGGAATATTCATGGAGCACTACTACTAGGCACAAAAAATCTCCTGAGTTTGCCTCTTAGTGGTGTTCATCTCATGATTTTCAGGGAATTTCCCTGTATGACATGCATGGAGATTGTGGAGCTATTCTTTTTAATGTTTTTTAATGAAATTATCTTATATTTCTTCTCCTCTGTGCTGCTTTCCTCCTAATAAAATTTATTCTGTCTTTATCCTTGAAAAATATATTGTAATTTCATTTTGACTTAACAAAGTTCTTAAGAAAATGTGATACTCTCCTGGCTTCTAGTATTTAAGGAGAAAAAGGAAGGTACATTTTCTTTTTAGCCCCCTTAATGTGATGCTTCCTGTGTTATCAAGCAGATTGTTCATATTTAATTCTTCTGGAAAGATACAGGTGATCTTGTCATCTCCCTGAAGATACTGTCTTTAACTTTTCCCCCCTCAATTCACAGGCCCAATATCATGATTGGATTAAACTTTTGGAAGCTGTTTCAAGATACAAGACCTATTTGGAAGTTTCACATTTAAGACCTGCAATTTCAGTATCAAGCAGCCCCAAATTATGGTGGAAGTATGCCGCTCAAGCTGGGCTACAGCAGAAGAGGATGTGGTAATTTTGATAGTATCATCTCACTTTTTGGTTAATACATTTTTTTATTATAATGCAATAAAGTATTAAAAAAATATGGATTCTGTGCTTTCCACATTTATTCCTAGTGTGGATGCTGACTTTATACATGCTGTACTGCATCAGTTATTGCTTGTCATGGGATCAAATTCGGCATCTTTGTCAGCGTCGGCGGCAGTACATTCAATTGTATATGGCTTCTCTTCAACATACATCACATGTTAACCACTCAGAAATGAGAGAAATAGAAAAAGATCTTGCTCCAAAAGTGATTCTTTTGTGGAGGTCTGTATATAGTTTCCTGTCCGTTGTGCTGTATGGATAGAAACCAGCCATGATTTTTCTGAGTAATATATATGTTTTTAATCCTATACTTTGGTGATGACTATTTTTCCCAGCAGTAAAACATTACATTTTGGTTTTCTCTTTATATACAAATTTGATACAGGTTTAGAACTCTGTGTGCATTCTACGTTCACTATGATTGTTGATTATGGAAAAGGAATAAATGAAATGTGTTTTACAGTTGATTAGTTAGCTATAGGGTGTATCTTAATTTGTAGTTCTGTACTTTGTTGAGGTTCAGAATTTCCTGTTTGCTCAACATTTGAGGATGTATAGTTTATTACTGCCTACTGTTTTTGTTTATGCCTACTTGCCAAACTATAACTAAAATATAAGCAATTTCCTTAGATGAGTGATAAAATTACAAGTGATCTCTGAAAGAGTTAATTTTTTAATTGTTTAATGAATTAATGACCAACAGGTAAGAGCCACATATCATTTACTGTAAGTTTTGAAGACAGTTTTGAGGTGAAATAAGCTTGTTTTGGGGTAGAAGAAATTTTATTTGGAGAGCAGAGTTTTAGGGTTAAGAGGCACTAGATCCTCAAACAAAAAAAGAAAAAGAAAAAAAATAAGAGATAGAGCGAGAGTGGGACTCAGGACTCTTTCTCGTCAAAGCAACTTTATGGATGAAATATAATGCATCCAGCCTATAGTTATACTGCACACCAACCTACTCTCGATGAAAAAAGATCACGCTTTGGTTGCAACCAATCTCTCACTGGAAGATGAGACCTGCTAGCCACAACTTCCTTCATACCAAAAGTCCTCAACCCCTGACATAGAGACTTCCACAGAGGTGCCTACCATCCACCTCTTCCTGGAACAGAGAGCTGATAGCTAACTATTGCTGCCTATTCCGAATTTTGCTTCCCTTCGGTAAAGGAAGAAGAGAAGAGAGAGATAAGTTCCCTTAGAACAATAAGATATATTCACATGTCGATGCCAGCATCGGTTTCTCCGTCTGGTTTGTTCATCCCTTTGATTGTCACAAAGAGCAATAAGAGGAATTCCTAACTTAGCGGTCAGAAGGGTAATTAAAAGACAAACAACTATAGTCAGCAAATCTGCTCTTTACAGGAAGACTGTGTCAGTCATAAATCATGATATATCATCAACTCAAAAGAGCCTTCAGCTCCCTTTGGACTGAATCCTACAAGGAAGCCATAATGAGTGGTGGCCCTGTCCCATTAAAGCTATAAGATGGAAAAAATCTTGATGAATCAGGAAGGTTTTTCTTAGCAGATCTTCTGTGAAGTTGGAAGCCCCTCATGCATTGATTACCGTTTTTTATTATGCAATCTTTATCTTCTTCCGTTAATATTCATTTATAATAAAAAATTAATTATCTGTGAGCCAATTTTGCATGTTATGTGTGTTTAGGTTACTGGCTCATGCCAAGGTTGAATCTGTGAAATCAAAGGTTGCAGCTCAACAAAGAATGGTTAATAAAAGAAGCTGGTTTTCATTCAGATGGTATGTGCCAACTTCATCATTTGTACATTTGCTTTTCACATGGTATCGTATTGCCTTTATTCCTGCTTGTTGCTTAAAATTTCAGCAACACCTGGGTCTCTTTCAGGAAGATGTCTTATTCTTGTTCTTTGAATTTCTTCTTTCCAAGATTTTCTTCTTTTTACTGGAAAAGAAAGCCTTGAGGTCATTCTGAGTTTTTTCTTCCAATATATTTGTCTTTGTCATTGGAATTTACTGTTCTTGCTCTTTTATATAGGCGTACTGGCACTGAAGAAGCCTTGTTTGATAATGCCTCTGAGGAGCGACAGTCTACGGATGAAGGATTGACGAAAGAGGAATGGCAGGCAATTAATAAGTTACTAAGTTACCAGCCTGATGAGGAGTTGGCACTTGCTTCATCAAAGGACATGCAGAATATGATAAAGCTTTTGGTGACCATATCTGTTGGTCGGGCTGCTGCCAGGATAATCAGCGTGAATCAGATGGAAATTGTCTGTGGTCGATTTGAGCAACTTCATGTTTCAACCAAGTTTAAACATCGCAGTATTTACTGTGATGTGCTACTAAAATTTTATGGTTTATCTGCTCCTGAAGGTTCACTTGCCCAGGTTTACTTCTATCTGATGTCAAGAGAATAAATTTAGTGGCATGGTTTTTAAGTTGTTGATATTGCCATAGGTTACAAAGCTTTTGCGTGAGAGTTTGTTTAAAGAAGTCTCACTTGCTGTTTCTTTTAATTGCTGACTTATTTACTGAACTAGTTCCATCTCCTTGGTTCCAGCATTAGTTTTTTTGTCAAGCATTTCCACTGCAGTTTTCAATTATCCTATATCTTGTGCATTCGTTAATTATATGATTTAATTTTTTAATAATTGTTTTTAATATTTTATTGTTGACTGGCTTACACTTAGCAACTTGATGTGCAGAGTGTCTGTAGTGAGCAGAAGGTGAATGCATTGGCTGCTAGTTTTGTGCACTTACCAATTGGGGAGAACATTGACTGGAGACTGTCAGCTACAATTTCTCCCTGCCATGTTACGGTAATTTCTCAATCTTTGGGAGAGTGAAAGAAAAGCAAATACATGGATTTCTTGTAAATTTTGTGGTTTCTATTCCTATCCTATTTGTTCTCTTGTCACCTGTAAGTTTGTTGACAAGACGTGAAGTCTTATCATATCCTCATGCAACAATGATAAGGTTATCCTCTCAAACATGCCAACAAAACTATGAACTAAGAACTCAAGAAAATCTCGTGAAAAAATTTTTAGCCTTCAAATCCTGCTGATTGTTTGACATGAATATCCCTGGTTAGATTTCATGTACTGTTCATTATGAGTTAATTGGATCTGTGGGAAATCCCTCAAATGATTGCAATGGAAGCAATCTTCTCCAATTGAAGATTGTGGCATGTGTTCTTGCTAAATGCACCACAGCTTGTAAGCATTGCACACTTCTAAAGGGCTTTGCACTTCTCCTTGCTTAAGTAGCCACAGAGGTGGCATTGGCTATCATTATCCATAACCATGAAATGTCATCTATCTGTTATCTTTATGGCCGTGGCCATTAAAACAAAAGCCCTGTTTAGGTTTTCATTAGTAATAACTGGAGTCCCAAAGAAGCTGATGTACAAGTACCAGACTTTTGGGGCTGTGAGAGCTTTATCAGGGGCAACCATAGTGATTTGGTTTGTAGGCAGCCCTGAATGAGGCTGATGGCCTTAAACAGAGAAGAATCACCATTAACTAGGTAGAACTAGAACCTGGATATACAAGGGCCTTGGCTAGTGCCTATGGAGATTCTTGGCCTGTTCTGAATTGACAGTGGCTGCAAAAGTGCTGTCTTGCTGTCTCCGCTGGCGGTTACTGAGTGTCTTTGAAATTTGGAACAATGTTTGGCTATGTGCAATGCTGCTGTTCTTTGATGTATTTGTCTGGAAAGAATTGCTCATAGTTTTAAGGGTTGTTCATTTTCATAGATTTGTTGCAGGATCAAATTGTTTTGATAGTTTTATTGGTGTTCAGCCCTTGGTCTTTTTCAGGTTGTTTCTTGTACAGCAGTGCAGAATGATTGTGCAGCCTTAGTTTATCAATTACCTTTTTTCGTTTGTACTTTGTTTTCTTCTTGTGCCTATGTTAAGATTTTTGTCCTTTTTTAATCTGTCTCTTTCTGAGCATTTTCTATTATCTGCTGTCTTTTTTTTCTCCTTAACAAAATTTCTTACCAATCAAAAAGCAAAGAAAATGATATGAAAAGTAAGAATCTCCTAACTGAGATGTTCTTTGTGGTTCAGCTAATGTTTCATTGTTGAGTGCTTTTAGGCTTACTTGAGGCGAATCTGCATTTTCCTTTCCTTCTGTTGAATATTGGATAGTTGCCCCTTTCCTAGTAGAAAGGATATGCTCTGTTAGAAAAATAATATTTCTCAATGTTAAGAATGGGGAAGAAAAGTTAATGCAATTTGTTTTTCTTCCTCAATTTTTCTCTTTATCAAAAATTGTCTTCACCCGTAATCCTTCTAAAATCTGGAAAATAGTTTTGCTTGTTTCTCTGATAAAGTTGTAGTACAAAATGTGGTCCAGCTTGTAATTTGTTAAAAGGGAAAAAAGAAAAATGTGATTTTGTCTAGTACCCTTGAAGACATGGAACTTTATTATTAAGCATACTTTCTATGACGGGGAATAGTTAGTGATTTGGATACACATACAATTGTCGCTAATGCTTACTTTCTCCAGTAGGTGGTAAATGTATTACTATACATATTTTTTTTTTTATGGTTTTATGATGATCAATTATATTCTTGAATTGTTGGTGCTTCTTTGTTTTTTTCTTTTTCACACATTTTAGTTCATAGTTCTTATTACACTGGCAAAAACTTACACAACACAGAGTGTGGGAAATGAAGTATTTAGTTTAGAAGGTTTGTTTTATTCCATAATCTTGGCCTTCAGAATCGTTTGGTCTCTTTGCTGGCAGGTATTAAAGGAAAGTATTGATCGCTTCCTAGAGTTTGTCCAGAGGAGTAATGCAGTCAGTCCTACCGTTGCATTGGAGACAGCTACTGCTTTGCAGGTATTGGTTTCTCTGGATTTGACATTTGGGTATATTACAGTTTTTTCATCCCTGATTTTTTTTCTTTAATTTAATTTTTGATTGTTCCTACTTTTGTTCTAACTTTTAATTACTCTTGATATATGAAGGTATCTTCACACTTCATTGGTTATTTGTTTAGTGGAAAACCTTAGAATTGTTGATTCTGATCAAAAGGGCATTGTATTGCTTTAAACTAAGCTTTAGATATTGTATACTGCTGTTGAGTTGTATATATGAATGTATGTATGTATTTATATGTATATATATTGATGATTTTCAAGAAATGTTTTTCCTTCGCAATGATAATGGAACACCATTTTCGCTTTCCTACCCTTCTGTGTTAAAATTGTATTAACTGTCTAATGCAATGGCAGATGAAGTTTGAGAAAGTAACTCGTCGAGCACAAGAGCAATTTCAAATGGTTTTAGAGGAACAAAGCAGGTTATCACCTATTTTCTTTCAATTGTCTATCTCTTTTTTTAAATGCTTAGTTTTTCTGTCTGATTGTGTTTTACTGTTTTGAACTTCTCTTGCTTTCTATAACTATGGTCAATATTTTAGTGGTCATCAATCCAGTAATCAAATTTGCTGCACTAATACCTATATAGAATCAATTGGAAATCTGTATTACATTAGTTATGCTGATTCATTCTCTAGAGCTATACCCTTTGCCAGTAGTTAAATGAAAATTTACTGTGTATGCCAAGTGATATCCATTAGTATCGTGATGTTTTTGGGTAGTTGTTGGAACCCCATTCTGAAAATAGAAACTTTATAGGAAATTCCAGAGATTATTTCTTTAAGGTGGAAAAATTACATTCAAAATACGCCCACACAACAGAATAAGAACAAATGACAACCCTGAAAGATCAGGAACAGACAAACATCCTCACAGAAACACTTGAAGATCAAATTACAGAGTAGCGCACTTACAACAAAACGCTATTGACACACTCTCACACAAATACCCACACAAACATTAACAGAACCCAAGTTTTTGGCATTTGAAAGGCCATATTCTCTCCCTGGTCAGTTTCCAATTTTCCTCCTGCCTTCTCTCTCTGCCTCCTGGCAGATAAAATACCCATCTCTCCCATGCAGAGAAATAACCACCCATAACTGCCCCTTTTGAGTACCGGGTCAAGTTCTTGACCCATTACCTGGTTGGGTATGATGAGCCTAGGCCCATCATTTCCCCCTTCTGCAAGTCACACCTTGTCCTCAAGCTGGAAACCAGGGAACTGGGTCCATTGAAGCCACCACTTTTTTGGAGTCTTCATCTTTTACTTTCCTTACTTGCTCCTGTTCCTCATTTGTTTCCCCTTCTTCCATGAACATCATCATTTGCAACTGTTATCCTTTGCACCTATGATTTGGACCAAATTTCTCTTCACATTTAAAACAAAGTCCCAATGATCTCCTCCTATATATCTCTTCCTCTGTCAACCTTTTGGGATAAGTACTACGATGGGTCACTGTAACAGGCACAGATTCATTTGTAATGTTTATAGTCCCTCCTGCCGCCTTATCATCACTTGGCTTGCTGACACTGCCCATTGATGAACTTCCTCTTATAGAAAATCTTGTTTGCTGCCACTCCAAGCCAGCTCCATCCATTGCTTCACACTTTTCACTGCCTTCATCTCTTTTTTTCTTTTTTAAGATCATATTTTGCCCTTCAATCTGAAAAGCTAAATCCATAAGTTCAGTCAGAGTCTTTGGCTCCCTTAACCTCACTTCTGCTCTAATTTCTTCGAATGAGCCATTCTTAAAGGCTGCCATGAGTACTTCATCAGGAACATCATTGAGTGAGGCAGAGATAACCCCAACCTCTCTCTAAATTCAGCCACTGTGCTCTCTTGCTTGATACCCATTGACAACTCATAATTATCTCCCATTTGATTGCAATGAAAATGGGCAATCACTTTTTCTTGGAAATTTTTCCAATCTCTCAATGGGTTATGAGTCTCCATCTATTGGAACCAATTTAAGGCCTTCTCTTCCAAACTAACAGCAACAGCCTCCAAGTTTTTGCTTTCCTTGATTTCATTCACCACAAAATACCTCTCCATTCAAAATAACCATCCAATTGGATCTTCTCCACTAAAAAGTGGCATATCGATCTTTCTGAACTTGCATTGATCACCCCGATTCAGTCTCCCTTTGTGATGGGTTATGCTCTCCTCCACTGGATTCATTCTGTGTTCTCCCTAGTTCAGTCCCATCTTCATTATTCCTGGTGTCCCTTACTTCTACGTTACCAAGAGCATCTAATTTCTCTCTGATCCCATCATCACCAATTCCAGAGTGGTGAATTTATCTCTCATTTCTCCAACAGTCTTCTCCAGTGATTCTACCTGGTTCTTCATCCTTGTACCAACCATTCCCCACTAATCTGGCAAAAATTGATGGACCCACTCCAAAAACGTATGAAATTTGACAGAGTACAATCAGTATTACTGAAAATACAATGCTTTAGCCAGACTTACACAGACTACAACCGTCAAATAATATCATGGACTCTTTAATATGACTTACTCGAATAGCATACAGCCACAAAATACACTGGGTACTAAAACTATCGACACAAAAGACGAACTGCTGTGGAAACCGCACAAAACAACAGTAATGAAAATGCCAAACAACACAGCATCACCAGCGTTTTCCTTCTGGCAGTGCAGGACAGACACACCAACAACAATAGTACACAAAACAGAACACCCCAAAAGTACTGAAGGATCACTACAGAACACTAGATACCAAACATCCTGGCAATTCGTGAGTCCTAACTTACTCTGTCATCCTAGTTGCACTCTTCTGTCTCATTCCTACACAGTTCCTCTGAATTAAATCTGATCCTTTCTCTTGCCCTGAAAAACCTGCTCTGATTCCAAATTTTTGGAACCCAATTCTGAAAATAGAAACTTGATAGAAAATTCCAGAGATTCTTCCTTTAAGGTGGAAGAATTACATTCAAAATACACCCACACAACAGAATAGGCACAAACAACAACCCTGAAAGATCAGGAACAGACAAACATCCTCGCCGAAACACTCGAAAATTAAATTACAGAGTAGCACACTTACAACATAACACTATTGACACACTCTCACACAAATACCCACACAAACATCTACAGAACCCAAGTTTCTGGCATTTGAGAGGCCAGATTCTCTCCCTGGTCAGTTTCCAATTTCCCTCCTGCCTTCTCTCTCTGCCGCCTTGCTGATAAAATACCCATCTCTCCCATGCAGAGCAATAACCACCCATAACTGCCCCTTTTGAGTACCAGGTCTAGTCTTTGACCCATTCCCTTGAATATACCCAGTTGGGTATGATGGGCCCAGGCCCATCAGTAGTCAATGCCAGGTAACTCCATATGTGCATTAAAATTTAAGTTCTTTACTTGAAAGGAGTGTGGGGTTTTGTGGAAGCTTGGCATAGTTGTTGGTGTGGTTAGGTTTTTAGAGCACAAAAGAATTTTCAACCATAGGTTTCTACTGTTATAGCACAAAGCTTTATTTTTTCTGGGATTTATTATGGGCTTTTTGTGAGTGGGTTTTCTAGTGGGATATGAGCTAATGTTTTTTTTCTCTGTTTTGGTGTCTTTATTCTAGTTTTTCAAAGAGGTTACTGGTCTATGATGTCCTTTCCTTTTAATAAATTATTATGGACTATTAATTCTTAAAAAGTAACAAAGGGGTGTAAAGTAGACAGGAGATATATATTGATTTACCAGCTGTGGAGACAAATGTAATCTCTTCTCTTTTATTTTTGAGAGATGGGAAGAATTTATCTTTTCTTTAAGGTAGATTATGGAGAAGTCCAAAGAACACTTTAAAAAGCCTAAAGTCACATATGCTTGTCACAGCAAACTAATTATTTAAGAGCTCTTGATTTCTTCCAAGGATTTATCCTTGCCACTGGGGAAACTTATATTCCTTTCAAGCCAAATATTCCTCATAATTTTTTAGGGTGCATAGATACTTCCATGATCATGGTGACACGACAATGGTTGAAGTGTCTACTTGTAATGTCATGTGGTATTATGTCTTATTTAATACGTGTGTACAATATGTGTCGGATACAGACATGGCTCTTATTTATGCAGTGTCCTGGTGCACTTTGAAAGAAATGAAAGCCTCAAGCTAACTCAACAAAAATCTTATTATTTCACACACACCAATCCTTTCTCTTATCACCCTTATTTACTCATAAGGTTAAGTAGGTAGTTGCAATAGCTAGTCTTTGCTAACTATTTATTCAGCTGACTATAATATTTACATCCACAACTAAATAGCTAATTATTGAAACAATAATGACAGCTAACTAACTACTAATAATCCTGTGTAACATGTCCACACTTCTAGTTTGTAATGCTGCAATCTCAAATTGGTCTTAGATATTTATACCATTGCACTGAAAGCAATGGGCACATTTTATCCTGTAATGATGCTAATGGTCAGTTTTGTTGGTATTCTTTTTAAAAATCTTTTTCTGTATTGTGTTGTGCTTGTATCCTGCTGATCTATTGATGGGGTTCTGATGGAATATTGTCTGTAGTGAAGGGAAAGAACTTGTATTTTACCTTGTTGAATCACATAGACAACATGGATATTTATATACAAAATCTACACCTTGAAATGAGGCTAATAAATACAATAGTTGAACTACTAATTACTAGTTGGACTAATAAATACAAGAGTGAGACTAAAAAATGTGCTAGTTGACAATATGTGGATATGCTGCAACACTCCCCCTCAAGCTGGTGAATAGATATTCTGCATTCCCAGCTTGGATATAATGGTTTGAAATATTGCACTGTTGAGCCCCTTGGTGAAAATGTTTGCTAGCTGGGCTCTTGTTGACACATAAGAAGTACAAATAAGACCACTTTTTAGCTTTTCTTTTATGAAATGTCTGTCAACTTCAATATGCTTTGTTCTGTCATGTTGCACTGGATTATGAGCAATGCTGATAGCAGATTTATTGTCACAGTATAGTCTCATAGGTCTAACCCGCTTGATTGTTAAATCATCTAAGATGATCTTTAACCACAATAATTCACAAATTCCAAGTGCCATAGCTCTAAATTCTGCCTCAGCACTAGACTTGGCTACCATGTTCTGTTTTTTACTCCTCCAAGTTACTAAATTACCACCTAGGAGAGTACAATAACCCGTAGTAGACCGTCTGTCTATCACTGATCCTGCATAGTCAGCATCTGTATAGACCTCTAAAGTTAATTCCATGTTCCGCTTGAATAATATCCCATTCTCTGGAGTGCCTTTCAGATAGTGTAGAATCCTGTGAACAGCATGTAAGTGTACTTGTTTGGGATTATGCATAAATTGACTTACCACACTTACTGCATATGCTATGTCAGGTCTGGTATGTGAAAGGTAGATAAGTCTTCCCACCAACCTTTGGTACATTCCTTATCAATAACAATGTCATCCTTGGCTTCTCCAAGTTTATGATTTGAATCAATCGGTGTATCAGCTAGTTTGCATGCTAGTTTGCTTGTATCTTTTAGGAGATCTGTCACATATTTTTGTTGAGAAATAAAGGTACCTTGTTGTGAATATGCTACTTCAATTCCCAAGAAGTACTTTAATTTTCCCAACTCTTTTATCTCAAATTCATTTGATAGATGTCTTCTGAGCTCCTCTTGTTCTATCTTGTCATTTCCGGTGACAATAATATCATCAACATATACCAGCAAGACTATGACTCCCCCTAAATCCCTATGTTTAATAAGCAGAGTATGGTCTCCCTGACTTTGCTTATAGCCAGAGGCTAACATTACTTTGGTGAATTTTCCAAACCAAGCTCTCGGAGATTGCTTCAAACCATATAACGCTTTCTTCAGTTTACACACTTTGTTTGCAGTTTTGTTGTCTCCAAATCCTGGTGGAATATTCATGTAGATTTCCTCATCTAGGTCCCCATGAAGGAAAGCATTCTTCACATCATATTGTTGAAGTGTCCAATTATAAATAGATGCTAATGATAACAAGATTCTCACGGTATTCATTTTGGCAACTGGAGCAAAGGTCTCTTAATAGTCTATGCCATAAGTTTGAGTGTACCCTTTAGCAAACAACCGTGCTTTATACCTCTCCAGTGATCCATCAGCTTTATACTTAACTGAGAAAACCCACTTACACCCTACGGGTTTCTTTCTTTTTGGTAATTGGACCAACTCCCACGTCTTGTTTTTCTCTAATGCTTCCATCTCAATTTTCATGGCTTGCCTCCATTCCTCTTTGGCCAGTGCCTCAGATAAATTATTTGGAATGACAATGGAATTTAAGTTTGCAAGAAAGTTTTTGTGAGTTGGATAAAACTTGTTAAATGACACAAAGTGGGAAAGAGGATATAATCTCTAGTTCCTTTCCTAATGGCAATGGGAACATCAAGATCAATGTTTAGGGAGCTAGGGTTAGAATTTGTGCTTACCTTAGTTTCAAAACTACCAGACATAGGTGCAGAGAGTTGGGCTTGCACAGGTTTAGGAGCTGGAGCTTCCCTTCTTGTGTACACTTGCAAATACCTCACATTATCAAGATTGGTGTTATCCTTGATGACCGATTCAGTGGGGGGGCTAACTAAAGTGGGAGTAGGATCATTAGAAGTGTCAGGACTAGATTCAGGACCAGTTGGATTTTCAGAAATGGTAGGGTTGGACTTGGGAAGGTCAAGAAAAGACGAAATATCAAGAAAAGATGCTTCCTTATCTTCCGTACTAGTGTGCTCCCCCTGAAGATAAGGGCTCGGAAGATAAGGAAGATGTTCTGCAAATGTGACATCAACAGAAACAAAGAACTTCTTCGTAACAAGATGATAACATTTGTAACCTTTTTGAGTAGAGGAATATCCCAAGAAGATGCATTTAAAGGCTCTTGGATCTAACTTCCTTGTGTTATGAATATGTACAAATGCAGTGCACCCAAATATGCCAGGTGTAAGGCCATTGGTAAGTCTTAGATCTGGATAAAATTGAGAGAGAACCTCCATAGGAGTTTTATTGTCTAGAACACGAGAGGGTAATTTGTTTATAGTGTATGTAGCAGTAAGAACAACTTCCCCCCAAAAAGATTTAGGCATGTTTGCATGAAATAGATAGGCACGAGTCATAGATAAGAGGTGTTTATTTTTCCGCTCAGTTATGCCATTTTGCTGAGGAGTATATACCCAGGATGATTCATGGATTATGCCTCCCTTTTGGAGGTAGGAAGACAATGTGTGATTGAAGTAATCTCTCGCGTTATCAGATCTAAGCCTTTTAATTTTAACCCTAAACTGAACTTGAATCATGCTATGGAAATTAGGAAACAATGTACTCACATCTGACTTATTTTTTTAGAAGAAAGATCCAAGAAACTCTAGTGCAATCATCGATGAAAGAAACAAACCATTTAGCACCAGAGATATTAGGAATATGAGATGGTCCCCAAATATCACTGTGAATAAGAGTGAAGGGAGAAGAGCTTCTTGTATTACTGATGGGAAAGGACACTCGGTTGTGTTTTGCTGTTTCACAAGTCTCACAATGAAAATTGGCAAGATTAATTTTATTAAACAAAGAAGGAAACATAATGTTCAAAGTTCCAAAGGAAGTGTGACTAAAACGATAGTGGTAAAGCCAAATTTTATTCTCAGGAGATGAGGATCCAGAAAAGGAAGACAAGGACATGGGAATCTTGATATCATCAGCATTTGTAGGTGGCACTAAATAGTAAAGTCCATCTTGTTCCTTAGCAAGCCCAATCCTTTTCCCTGTATCTTGGTTCTGAAAAATACATGAAGTAGAAAAGAAAGTTACTTGACAATGCAAATCTTGTGAGAGTTTTTTTATGGATATAAGACTTGAGGATAGCTTAGGAACATGAAGAACATTTCTAAGAACATAGGAGGGAGATATTTGGATATTCCCAAAGCCTGCTACAGTAACAAGTGAACCATTTGCAACTGATATTTTCCTATTTCTAGGGCATGGAGTGTAAGTTTTAAAAGAATAAGAAGAATAGGTCATGTGATTTGTTGCTCCTGAATCAAGGATCCTAGAGTCCTGGATTAATTTATCTGAGACATTTAACCCATACGAGTGATAGAGATTACCTGAATGAGCTAGAGAGCAAGTACTGGTATTACCCGGAGGCTTCTCTAAGGTCTCCAACAGGTTGCGTAGTCTTTCAACTTCATTTCTGCTGAATCCTTCAAGGCCTGGAGGTTGGGCTTGGTTGGGCTGCATCAAATGGGCTTGCCCTTGAGAGTTTGCTGATCCACTTTTCATATTTTTTCCATGTAATTTCTAGCAATATTCCTTGGTATGTCGCGGTTTTTTGCAATAGGTAACCATAGATTATTACGATCCTGTGCCTTGCCTTTCTTGTCTTCTCTAGGCTGTTCGAATGTCAAACCTTGATGTCTGCCACCATTAAGGATCATGGCAGACCCTTCAATAGGTGGACATCTAAGCATTACACCTCTTCGAGTCTCCTTAGCCTGAACAATTGAAATAGTGTGATTAAGGGATGGTAGTTCATCTTTTCCAAGAAGTTGAATTCAGACTTGATCAAATTCAGCATTGAGTCCTGCAAGAAAATCATAAACACGATCCTTTTCAATAAAATTCTTTAGTATTGTTGTATCTTCACTGCACTTCATTTCAATACACCTGTAATGGTCCATTTCTTGCCAAATGTTTTTCAGCATGTTAGCATATTCTGTAATAGATTTATTTCCTTGTCGAATCCCTGCAGCTTTAATTTTGAGCTCATACACCAAAGCAGCATCCTTTGCCTTGGAATAAGTCTGCTTAACAGTATCCCATATCTCCTTAGCAGTAGTAAGAAACATGCATGTATCACTTATCTCTGGATTCATGGAATTCCAGAGCCACGCCATTATCATAGAATCTTCCTCATCCCATGCTTCATAGTGCTTCTCACTCTTTTAGGGACCAGTTCCCAAAATATGGCTTAATTTTCCTTTTCCCTTCAATATGGTCTGGACAAGTTGTGACCATTTAAGATAGTTTCTACCATTCAACTGATACTTTGGATGTAGGTTTCGTAAATCCCCAACTATATTGAAATTTTCAGTCATATTAGTTTTGGAGGATACGGTGACTTAAGACATTTCTAAGGATAAAATAGGTCAACAAATAGTAGAAGAGGGAAGGGTTGCTTAAGGACACCTGGAAGAAAAATTCAATTGGCAAAATAGGGTTGAGGTTACAGCTAGGACAAGATGTTTTATGGTGTCAAACTTGAAGGTTATGGTTAAAAAACAATTGAGAAAGTCTTTAGCTCCTTAAGGACTAGCTTTGATTGACCAAAGTATGACTGATACTCAGACAATTTTACACAAAAAAATGAGAGTTCTCCAACAACAAACTCAGATTATACAAACCCAAGTCATATTGATAAAGTTGCTGAAGGTAAAGTGCATTAACAGGAAGCTTACACTTGGGAAGGATTTTGGCAGAAGGACTCAAAAACGATCAGTGGCTGGTCGGGAAAGTGCCGGAACGAGGATTCCGAGCGCCGGAAAGTTGAGATGAGCCGGAACAGATTCTCCACGCGCCTCCATGCGTCGACGTATGATACAGTGTGCAGAATGCTTCGTCGGCGCGTGAAGATCACGCGCGGTGTTTCCAGACACCGGTAAAAAGGGACAGGCCAACTGGAACTTTCTGTGTTCCTCTGTGCCGGCGGTGAGATAAAAATAGCCACCTAAAATATCGCACTAGTTTCTCTAGAAGGATGAACCAAGAAAAAATTGGCAGTGAGATACCCAGGAACGAGCCAGGAGCTCTGATACCATGTAGTGAAGGGAAAGAACTTGTATTTCACCTTGTTGAATCACATAGACAACATGGATATTTATATACAAAATCTACACTTAGAAATGAGGCTATTAAATACAATAATTGAACTACTAACTACTAGTTGGACTAATAAATACAAGAGTGAGACTAATAAATGTGATAATTGACAATATGTGGATATGCTGTAGCATTGTCGTTGCTATGTTTAGTGGGTTCTTATCATTTTGTACGTTTAAGCTTAAGAACAGAGTTTTGCTGGATTTACAGCATGCATGTATGTTGTGGCACTGCACTTTGATTACACTTTCTATGGCAGGAGATGCTTGATTTTTGATGGGAAAAATTTTGTTCCTAGACTTTGGGACAGGATTCTTTTCATAGTCTCTCTCTATGTCTCACTGACTCACTTAGTAAACCCATGGCTTCTCTTTGGTGTTCTGCACTGGGCTTGCTTTAGGGGTGACTCCTTGGTAGACCTGCTGAGGGATTGTATGGCTGTCTCGTTTTTTCTTTTCAATAAAATTATGAATTTTTTTAAGCTCTTGTTGGTTTGGCTATAATTTAATGATAGAATTTTGGGGCAGGACAGTTTGATAGGGACTCACCAATTGCTCCTAACATAGTTTCATAGCAACTCTTTGCCCATCTCTATCAGTAAAATTAATTACTTCTCCTTGGTGTTCAACCCATGGTATTTGTAACAAGTAGAGGGATTGAAGAGCTTTATGTTTTCTCTTTGTAGTAAATGGCTTTTCGTTAGGGAGAAGAGAAAGATTAGAAGAGGAGGGAGGGACAAGATATTCTGTCCCATTTGAAGTGAAGGACTTTGGTAGCTTAAGGTACTTATAGGAAATGGCTGTTGCAAGGAATAAAAATAGCATCTCTACATGTTAGCAGAAATACACTCTAGATCTTCTTGAAGAGACTGGTATGCTGGCTTGCAAGCCAGCAGACACACCAATGGAAGCCAATTACAAATTGGGGCTCATGTAAGAAACCCCACCAGTTAACACTAAACGATACCAGAGATTAGTTGGCAAGCCAATATACTTGTCTTGACATCAACTTTGTTGTAAGTGTTATTATTAGTCAGTTCATGATCAAACCAAATGAAGAGAGCATTTGGAAGCTGTTTACTGAATACTTTAGTACCTTAAAATGACCTATAGTAAAGGATTGCTTTTCAAAAAGGATCCTCGCATAGGTATCAGAGTTTTCTCAGACAAAGAGTGGGCTGGATCTATGACTGATAGGAGGTCCACTGCTGACTATTGTACTTCTCTTTTGGGCAACTATGTGACTTGGAGTAGCAATAAACAACAAATTGTTGCAAGAAGTTATGCAGAAGCTGAATTTTGTGCTTTAGCACATGGGGTTTGTAAGGGAACACGGTTGTTGTGACACTTAGAAAGCTCAATACAGGTGCTGACATGCCTATGAAAGTTTTTTGTGATACTATGGCAACTATTGGAGTAGCAAAGAATCCTATTCACCATGATAGGATTAAAGGACTAAACATGTGGAGATTGATTGTCATTTGATTAAAAAAAAAATTGAATTTGGTTTACTTGAACTGAATTATATATACTAGAGCTGAATTATATATCACCTGGTTCCCAAGTTGTAGATGGTAGATGTTTTAACACAGGCTATAGCTAGAGTAAAGTTTGGAGAATTAAGCTCCAGGCAGGAGATGATCAATATCTACTCTTTAGCTTGAGGGGGAGTGTTGGTTATCAGCGCATCTTCTCTGGTTCTCTGTGTTTGGCATGACATTTTGCTCATAAGTATTGCTTAACTTCTGGTCAAAGTGTTGTTTTCTTTTCTCTTTTATTATATTATTTTCTTTTTCATCGCTTAAGTTGGATAGAGTCTGTTAGTTATTTGTTTCCTTATCTGATGGGATATGCTTTGACTTGGTGCAGCATGTTTTCTCCTCTTTTTATGTACCTGTTCTGCCATATAATTATATAACACACACAGACAATAAGCTCTGCGTTTTTCATCATTAGTATTGTTTATTTTTAAGCAAAAGGACAGTGGTGGATTACTTCTGTTTATGAACCTGGTAGACATGGATTGTGAACCCCTTTTTGGCAAGAGCTGAGTTTGATTAATAGTTTTTGTGCTCCTTGTTGGTGTGTGGAACGTGATTCTGATGTGCTGTGGGCTCCTAATTTTAGTTAAAGGGTTGTAAGGTCACTTTTATTATGAGGAGTTTTGATACTTTTATACGAGATTTTGAGCTTAATGATATTCGTCTTACTAATGAGCAGTTTCTTTGTTAATTATTAGAGGGTATGCAGCTTCTTTAAGGCCTGATAGGTTCTTGTTTACGAGTGCACGGGCAGAGACATTTTCAGATCTTGTGCTAGAGATGTTATGTCATTCAATTTTTGACCATTTACATGTTTTGTTGGAATCTTGTTAGGTGAGATGGGGTCTCATGACTTTTTGTATTGGAAACATGTGGTTTAAGAATCATGCTTCTTCGGCTTTTGTAGAGGGGTGGCAAGGTTATACATTCATGAAGAAGTTGGTAGCTTAAATCAAGGGTTAGTTTGGTTGAGTAAGGGATTCTAATTTAAAGCTTTTCCATAGTATGGCTACAGGAAGGTGGTAAAAAAATTTGATCAAGGAGTTAGAGCTTGGGGTTGGTAAGCGGACTAGGGATATTGAAGCTATTATGGAGGAGATTACTTTTTCTTTCATCTAAGCTTTACATTACTTTCTATCTTAATAGACTGTATTTTGAAGAGTTGTATTGGAACGCTATCACTAAAGGATGTAAGCTTGACAATGAGATGCATTTCTTCATTGTGTAAAGCTCATAGCAACCCTAGGTATTTACATACACATGTATGCACTATAAAAGGAAAATAATTAATGCTAAAGTTGACCTATTCTTATAATAACATATTTGATTTGATTCCTAAATCTTTCCTAATCAGGCAAACCCATGTGATACATAGTTTCTGTATATCCCATATTTCCCATGTGACTGAATTTCCCACAAAGGAAAACAACTTGGTTTGTGAGACCTTTTGAGAAAGAGGAGATTCGAAATGTGGTTTTTTGGGTATGGTTAATGAAACATCCCTTGCTTTCTTTCAAACCTGTTGGTATACGACTAAAGATGATCTTTTAAAAGTGTTTGACCAATTAAATCAGAACTGAAAGATAGGGTTCAGCGTGAATTCCACTTTCAACTCATTTGTTCCAAAAAGAGACAGATCTGTTCAGAAAAGGATTACAAGCAGTTTGGTGGGCAGTGTGTACATAATAATAACCAAGGTTATGTCAGTTTGATTGAAAGAGGTGCTGCGAAGTACTATTTTTCGGAACCAAAGTGCTTTAATTTCTGGTGGATTGATTATTGTTGCTGCTTTGATAGCTAATGAGGTAATGGATAAAGCTAAGGAAAAATGAGTTTATGGTTTGGTTGTAAAGCTGGACTTCAAGAAAGCATACGATCGAGTCAGCTGGAGTTTCCTTGTCAAGAAAGCATACAGTCGAGTCAGCTGGAGTTTTCTTGACAAGGTTCTTAAACATAAAGGTTCCTGTTGATTTACTAGCAAGTTCCTTTAGGGAGAAATCCAGGAGCCCAATCTTTTTGTGATCCCATGATTCTAATGGTGTCTAAATGTCTTGTCAATTGAAAGTATCCTTCTTCTCTTTGGTGGCTGTATAACATTCATTCATTCTTGTAATTACAGTCATTATTTTATTTCCTTATCTATCTATTAGGAGGATATGCTGTTCTTCCATTTCTTTCTTCTCTTCATTTTTCTAATATGTTTATCTTTTTCTATCCAGAATATAGAAACATGTAATTCTTTTTCTTTTTTTTTTTAAATTAAAGAAGCATTTTATTAAACAATATGCAAGATGTGAATAAGGAGGATTAGGTGTCCTTCCAAGAAAACTAATGTACATCACAAGAAAGATACATGGAATTTGAATGTTAGGCATGCTCTTGAACTTTATCACATTGGATTGGTACTTTCTTGAAGTGTTAGTGTCTCAGGCGGCAAAGTTTCCATCTTTTTGATGATATTAAAATATGTATAGTCAAGACTCAAGGCTGACTCTAAGAGTTTTTGGTTCTTGTTGGTGTGCCTATGCATATTTTATTATTTTTTCCCATTTAAGTGGAAATGGCAGATAATGCGCACTTAACCTCTGACTGGTTTTTCAGATTTGCATTTGACATTGATCTTGATGCTCCAAAAGTTAGAGTTCCTCTCAGAACTAGTTGTTCTTCGAAATGTGGTAGTCACTTCCTTTTGGATTTTGGTCATTTTACGCTGCACACTGTGGTATGCTCTTGAGACATGAGGTTTTGAGCTGTCTATTTTATTTTGGCATTCTCTCAAATGTTTTAGTATTCTCACAGGAAAGTCAGTCTGATGAGCAGAGGAAAAATCCTTATTCTCAGTTTTTGATCTCTGGGCGAGACATTGCTGCTTTTTTTACAGAGTGTGGCTCTGACTTGGGGAGTTGCAGTTTGGTGAAGCCAGATAATGATAATCAACTATTTGTTCCGTCTGGTTCAGAAAAAGTTGAAAATCAATGTGCTCTCATTGATAGGTGTGGAATGGCTGTGCTTGTTGATCAGGTACATATGTGATTTTATTTACATATATATGGATTACCCTGGATTAAAGTGCCTCATCCAATGTGTTAATAATAGCTTTTCTGGTTTTTTTTTTCCCTTTATTTCTGTATGATATTTTAGTATTCCTAATTTGTTTGAATTGTGGTTCTGCCTTTAATTACTGAAGATTAAAGTGCCTCATCCAAGTTATCCTTCAACTCGTATCTCGGTTCAAGTGCCAAACCTTGGGATTCACTTTTCTCCAGAGAGATATTTCAAAATCATGGAACTGCTGAACATATTTTATGGGACAATTGAAACCTGTAATCAGCCTAGCGCTGATAACTTCCAAGCTAAACTTGCTCCTTGGAGTCCTGTGGATCTCGCTGCTGATAGTAGAATTCTTGTCTGGAGGGTATATCCTCAGTTCTCTGTATTATGTGCTTGCTAGTAGTTGATTTCACTCAATTGTTTGTTTGAGTTGACCAAATGTCAAATGGATTTTATTTTACAGGGAATTGGCAACTCAATAGCTACATGGCAGCCTTGTTTCCTGTTGCTTTCAGGGTCATATCTCTATGTATTTGAATCTGCAAACTCTCAGAGTTACCAGCGATACTTAAGGTGTTATATTTTTATATTTCTCATTTTTCATTTTATGTTAATTCAAGTCATTTGGTAACAATTATCTCAGCATTTATTTTTCTTTCCTCGTTTTTTGAGAAATGCAAATGAGTCTACAAGTGATAGGAGAAGTATGTATCCTTTTAGAGTAACAAAAAATTGCAAAACAGGAGATATTAAAAGGGAAAATGTACAACTTGGAAAGGACTCTCCTGTTTCATTGTAAGTCTGCTGGGATGAAAAGAACTGAGCTTAAAGTCATAGTGGTGGTGATAATTTTGTGTGCATTTATTTTAGAGCCTTTGGTAAGGAAGAATTTTGCTACATAAAAAATGTGGAGGAATTTGGGTATATCCTGATTCTGTGCATAATTTTCTGTGCATTTATTTTAGAGCCTTTGGTAAGGAGAGAAAAAAAATTTCCATTGTGTTCTTTTTACATGGATGTGTTCATTATAGATGTTGATTAATGGTAGTGTTTCTGATCTGAAGGTTTTTCCTCCATTCTTCTGAGGGATAACATTATTTGCAGAAGGGCCTGAAGGCATAAGTTTCTTTCTGTTTTTTTTATGAAATAAATGAAGTTCTGAAGGAGATAGCAATCCTAGATAGAACAAAACTGATGAATGGGTGAATTATCCCATCATTCAAAGCTTGGCATCCAGTTTGCATAAGATTATCACTATTGTATTGTGATTGGAGTGCATACTAGCACCAATGATTGTCAATGCAAGAAAATTCTGCAGACATTTCTTGAGAAAATATATTTTTTTATGTCCCAAAAATTCCAGTTTAAAGTATAATGTCAATGGAAGTATTAACTGTTGTAGTGAAGGAGAAAGAACTTGTATTTCACCTTGTTGAATCACTTTGATAACATGGATATTTATATATAAAATCTACACCTAGAAATTAGGCTAATTAATACAATAGTTGGACTAATTTATACAAGAGTTGAACTACTAGTTAGACTAATAAATATAAGATTGAGACTAATAAATGTTATAGTTGACAATATGTGGGCATGTTGTAACACTCCCCTTCAAAATAGATGTTTTGCATTCCCTGCTTAGATATAATGGCTTGAAATGTTGCACTGTTGAGCCATTTGGTGAAGATGTCTACTAGTTGGCCTCTTTTTGACACATAAGGAGTACAAATGAGACCACTATCTAGCTTTTCTTTTATTAAATGTATGTCAATTTCAACATGCTTTGTTCTATCATGTTGCATTGAATTATGAGCAATGTTGATAACGGATTATTGTCATAGTATAGTCTCATAGGTCTATCCCGCTTGATTTTTAAGTCATCTAAGATGATCTTTAATGACAATAATTCACAAATTCCAAGTGCCATAACTATAAACTCTGCCTCAGCACTAAACCTGGCTAGCACGTTTTGTTTTTTACTCCTCCAAGTTACTAAATTACCACCTAGAAGAGTGCAATAACCTGTAGCAGACCTTCTATCTATTACTGATCCTGCATAGTCAGCATTTGTATAGGCCTCTAAAGTTAATTCTGTGTTCCGCTTGAATAATATCCATTCCCTGGAGTGCCTTTCAGATAGTGTAGAATCCTGTGAACAGTAAGTATACTTGTTTGGGATTATGTATAAATTGACTTACCACACTTACTGCATATGCTATGTCAGGTTTGGTATCTGAAAGATAGATAAGTCTCCTTACCAACTTCTAGTACATTTCCTTGTCAATAGCAATGTCATCCCTGGCTTCTCCTAATTTATGCTTTGGATCAATCGGCGTATCAGCTGGTTTTTTTGCTAGTTTGCCTTTATCACATATTTCTGTCACATATTTCTGTCACATGAGCTCTGTCACATATTTCTGTTGAGAAATAAAGATACCTTGTTTTGAATATGGTAATTCAATTCCCAATAAGTACTTTAATTTTCCCAACTCTTTTATCTCGAATTCATTTGCTAGACGTCTCATGAGCTCCTCTTATTCTATCTTGTCATCTCTGGTGACAATGATATCATCAACATATACTAACAAGACTGTGACTCCCCCTGAATCCTTGTGTTTAATAAAGAGAGTATGGTCTTATAGACTTTGCTTATAGCTAGAGGCTAATATTACTCTGGTGAATCTTCTAAACCAAGCTCTCGGAGATTGTTTCAAACCATATAACACTTTCTTCAGTATACACACTTTGTTTGCATTTGTGCTATCTCCAAATTCAGGTGGAATATTTATGTAGATTTTCTCATTTAGGTCCCTATATAAAAAGGCATTCTTCACATCGTATTATTGAAGTCCAATTGTAAATGGATGCTAATGATAACAGGATTTTCACAGTATTGACTGGAGCAAAGGTCTCTTGATAGTCTATGCCATAAGTTTGAGTGCACCTTTTAATAACCAACTGTACTTTATACTTCTCCAGTGATTCATCAGCTTTATACTTAGCTGATATGACCTACTTAGACCCTCCGGGTTTCTTTTCTTTTGGTAATTGGACCAATTCCCACATCTTGTTTTTCTCTAATGCTTCCATCTCAATTTTCATGGTTTGCCTCCATTTCTCCTTGCCTAGTGCCAAATAAATTATTTGGAATGACAATGGAATTTAATTTTGCAAGGAAGTTTTTGTGAGTTGGAGAACTTTTGTTAAATGACACAAAGTGGGAAAGAGGATATAATGGGTGCTTTGTACATTCTCTAGATCCTTTCCTAATGACAATGGGAACATCAAGATCAATGTTTAAGGAGCTAGGGTTAGAATTTGTGCTTACCTTAGTTTCAAAACTACCAGACATAGGTGTAGAGATTTGAGCTTGCATAGGTTCAGGAGCTAGAGCTTCCCTCCTTGTTTACACGTGCAAATACCTCATATTATCAAGATTGGTGTTATCCTTAATTACCGATTCAGTGTGGGGACTAAACAAAGTGGGTGTAAGATCATCAAAAGTGCTAGGACTAGATTCAGGACCAAATGGATTTTCAGAAGTGGTAGAGTTGGATTCGAAGTGGATTTGGGAAGGTCAAGAAAAGATGAAATATCAAGAAAAGATGCTTCCTTATCTTCCGTAATAGAATGCTCCCCTTGAAGATAAGGGCTAGGAAAATAAGGAAGATGTTCTGCAAATGTGACATCAACAGAAACAAAGAACTTCTTTGTAGCAGGATGATAACACTTGTAACCCTTTTGAGTGGAGGAATATCCTAAATAGATGCATTCAAGGGCTCTTGGATCTAACTTCCCTGTGTTATGAATATGGACAAATGCGGTGCACCCAAATATGCAAGGTGTAAGGCCATTTGTAATTCTGAGATCTGAATAAAATTGAGAGAGAACCTCCATAGGAGTTTTAATGTCTAGAACATGAGAGGGTAATCTGTTTATAGTGTTTGTAGCAATAAGAACAACTTCCCCCCAAAAAGATTTAGGTATGTTTGTGTGAAATAGATAGGAAATAGTCATAGATAAGAGATGCCTATTTTTCTGCTTAGCTATCCCATTTTGCTGTGGAATATATACATAGGACGATTCATGTTATTCCTTCTTGTTGGAGGTAGAAAGATAATGTGTGATTGAAGTAATATCTCGCATTATCATACCTAAGCCTTTTAATTTTAACCTTAAACTGATTTTGGATCATGCTATGGAAATTAGGAAATAGTTCACTTACATCTGACTTATTTTTTAGAGAAAGAAACCCTAGTGCAATCATCAAGGAAAGAAACAAACCATTTAGCCAGAGATCTTAGGAATAGGAGATGGTCCCCAAATATTGCTGTGGATAAGAGTAAAGGGAGAAGAGCTTCTTTTATGACTAATGGGAAAGGAAACTCGGTTGTGTTTTGCTATTTTACAAGTCTCACAATGAAAATTGGCAAGATTAATTTTATCAAACAATGAACGAAACATAATTTTCTAAGTTCCAAAGGATGGGTGATCAAAATGACAGTGGTAAAGTCAAATTTTATTCTCTGTAGATGAGGTTCCAATAAAGGAAGACAAGGTTATGGGAATCTTGATGTCACAACATTTGTAGGTGGCACTAGATAGTGAAGTCCATCTTGTTCCTTAGCAAGCCCAATCCTCTTCCTTGTATTCTGGTCCTAAAAATTACATGAAGTAGAGAATAAGGTTACTTTACAATTCAAATCTTATGTGAGTTTTTTTATGGATATAAGATTTGTAGATAGCTGAGGAACATGAAGAACATTTCTAAGAATAAAGGAGGGAGATATTTGGATATTCTGTAAGTTTGCTACAGTAACAAGTGAACTATTTGCAATTGATATGTTCCTATTGTTAGGGCATGAAGTGTAAGTTTTAAAATGATGAGAAGAATAGGTCATGTGATTTGTTGCATTTGGATCAAGGATCCAAGAGTCCTAGATTAATTTATTTGAGACATTTAACCCATAGAAGTGATAGAGATTACCTGAATGAGCTAGAGAGCAAGTATTGGTATTACCAAAAGGCTTCTTTAAGGCCTCTAACAAGTTGCATAGTCTTTCAATTTCATTTCTGCTGAATCCTTTAAGGTCTGGAGGTTGGTCTTGGTTGGGTTGCATTAAATGGGCTTGCTTTTGAGCTCTTGCCAATCCACTTTTCATATTTTTTTTCCATGTAATTTCCTACAATACTTCTTGGTATGTCGTGGTTTTTTGCAATAGATACACCATAGATTATCACGATCTTGTGTCTTGCCTTTCTTGTCTTCTCAAGGCTGTTCGAATGTCAAACCTTGATGTCTGCCACTATTAAAGATCATGGCAGACCCTCCAATAGGTGGACAACTAAGCATTACACTTCTCTGAGTCTCCACAGCTTGAATAATTGAAATAACATAGTTAAGGGATGGTAGTTCATCCTTTCCAAGAAGTTGGATTTTGACTGGATCATATTTAGCATTGAGTCCTACAAGGAAATCATAAACATGATCCTTTTCAATAAAACTTTTCAGTGTTGTTGCATCTTTGCTACGCTTCATTTCAATATACCTATAATGGTCTATTTCTTGCCAAATGTTTCTCGGCATGTTAACATATTCTATTACAGATTTATTTCCTTGTCGAATCCTTGCAGCTTTAATTTTGAGCTCGTACACCAAAGCAGCATCCTTGGCCTTGGAATATGTCTGCTTAACAGTCTCCCATACCTCCTTAGCTGTGATGAGAAACATGCATGTATCACTTATCTTTGGATTCATGGAATTCCAGAGCCACGCCATTATCATGGAATCATCTTTATCCCATGCCTTATAGTGCTTCTCACTTTTCAAAGGACAATTTTCCAAAATATGACTTAACTTTCCTTTTCCCTTCAATATGGCCTGGACATGTTGTGACCATTTGAAATAGTTGCTACCATTCAACTGATAATTGGGATGTAGGTTCTATAAATCCCCAACTTCATTGAAATTTTTAGTCATATTGGTTTTGGAGGACACAATGACCTCAGACATTTCTAGGGATATAATAAGCCAAAAATAGTAAAAAAGGGAAGGGTTGCTTAATGACATCTGAAAGAAAAATTCAACTTGCAAAAACAGGGCTTGGGTAACAGCTAAGACAAGTTGCTTTATGATGTCAAACCTAAAGGTTTTGGTTAAAAACTAGTGAGAAAGATTTTAGCTCCTTAAGGGCTAGTTTTGATTGACTAAAAGATGACTGATACTCTTCTTCACAAAAAATGAGAAATTTAATAGATAAATTGAAGAAGGAAGTCAGTCATAAAACTACTACCTCTTCAATAAACGAAGTCAATGAGGCTGAGTCAATTACTAGATAATCTCACACAAAAAATTAGGGTTCTCTAACAACAAACTTAGGTTATATAAACCCAAGTCACAATGTTGAAGTTGCTGGAGTTGGAGTGCTTAACAGAGAGCTGCATAGCTTGACCTCACAGGAAAGAATTTGGTAGAGGGACTCAAGCGAGTATGCATCAGTAGTTGACCGGGAAAGTGCCGGAAAGAGGATGTCAAGCGCCGGAAAGTTGAGACGAGACTGAACGGGTTCTTCATGCGCTGTCACGTGTCGACGCGTAATACAGTGCATAGAATGCTTAGTTGGCGTGTGAGCTTCATGCACGGTTTTTCAGGCCATTGGAAAATTGGGACAGGTCGACCAGAACCTTTTGTGTTCCCCTGTGCTGGTGGTGAAATATAAATAGCTACCTAAAGTATCACCCTAGTTTCTCCCAAAGGATGAACGAGGAAAAAATGGCAGTGAGATACCCAGGCACAAACCAAGAGCTCTGATACCATGTAATGAAGGAGAAAGAACTTGTATTTCACCTTGTTGAATCACTTTGATAACATGGATATTTATATATAAAATCTACCCCTAGAAATAAGGCTAATTATTACAATAGTTGGATTAATTCATACAAGAGTTAAACTACTAGTTGGACTAATAAATACAAGAGTGAGACTAATAAATGTTGTAGTTGACAATGTGTGGGCATGTTGCAACAACTGTCACAAGGCTAGAGTAGTGGTTAAAGGGTTTACTCAAAACCATGGAAAGGATTACCAAGTGACCTATGCTCCTGTGGCCAAGTTTATCATGATTCAAGTGCTTCTCTCCTTTGCTGTGAATCCAGGTTAGCCTCTTCACCAATTGGACATGAAGAATGCATTCTTGAATGGGGATTTGGATGAAGAAATGCAAACGGAAATACCTACTGGCCTTGACATTTTGACAGAAGATAAAATGAGGCTGTGTAGATTTTAGAAGTCAATTTATGGTCTCAAGAAGTCTCCTAGAGCATGGGACATCTTGTTTACAACTTATGGTTATAATTAGGATTAGTCTGATCATAATTTAATTTTTATGTTCTTCCTTAAAGGTAGAATCGTTATTTTGATTGTATATATTGACGATGTAATTGTAACTAGTGATTTTGAACAAGAAATTAAGTGGTTCAGGGTTGGCTCTATAAAGGAGTTCTAAATCATGGTGTTTGGTGACTTGAGGTATCTTTTAAGTACGAAAGTTGCCTGGGGGATTGTGATCACTTGGAGGAAATATACCCTTTATCTTCTGCAAGAGATTGGCATGCTTGTTTGCAAACCAGTAGAGAGTCCTGTGGAGACTACATTTAAGGTGGGATTAAGGGAAGATTGTCCACCACTAGGAAACTTTTGTATCAATCTCTTTCTATTTTAGAGATCAGTTTTGTTGTTAGTGTTGTAAGTCAGTTTATGAATGACCCTATGGAGGAACGCATGTTTGCTGGATTTTAAGGTACTTGAAGATGACCCTAAGAAAGGACATTTACTTTAAGAAGGGCTTTGAAAGAAGTGCTGAAGTGTATACTGATGCTGGTTAGGCATGCTCCATCACTGCTAGGAGGTTTACCCCAGGATATTGTACCTATTTGTGGGGTTACCATGTTACCTGGAGGAGTGAAAAGGAATTAGTCATTGCAAGAAGTAGTGCAGTGGCTGTGTATAGGGCTCTATTGTTAGGCATTTGTGAAGGGTTGTGGTTGAAGTGCCTGCAATGTGAATTAAGAATCCTTGTTGATGCTCCTATGATGGTATTTTGTGACAAAATGGCCACAATCAGTATAGTAAATAATTCTATTCACCATGATAGAACTAAGCAAGTGGGGCTTGACTAGAATTTTATCAAGGAGAAAGTAGATTCATTGGTGTTTGAAATTTTTCACACCCCTACTCAATTTCAAGTAGTTGATATGTTGGTCAAAACTGTTACATGGTTTAAGTTTGAGAATTTGACTAACAAGTTGGGAATGCAGAATCCCTACTCTTCAGCTTGACGGAGAGTGTTGGTGATTGTGTCTTCATGCTTTTTACCATGTTTTGTTCTTTATTTTATCATTATTGTTTTACCATGTCTTCATTATTTTTTTGGTTTGTTCGGCTGCCTTATCTAGTTTTTTAGTTAGGCTTTTTTTGATATTTTAATTAGTTAGTTTCCTATTCTGTAAGCCTCAGCTACCTTTATTTTCTATACGATTTCTTGCCCTCAATGTACATTTTAAATGGAATTTCATTATTTGGAAATTAAAAATTATTGACTTATGTTTAATATTTTCCTCAATCTCTGCAGCATGGGTGGTAGGCAGGTCCTTGAGGTTCCTCCAGCAAATATTGGTGGATCCCGATTTTGTATTGCTGTATGTTTCAGGGGAATGGATATTCAGAAGGTAATTAAATTGCCTACAAGTATTGATCTCTTAAAAAGTATGACATCTCATTTCCAGAATAATTCATATTATTGCTTGTTACATATGTTAGTTTCCTGATTTTGTTTTCAATTTTTGCGATGACTTTGTCAATCCTTTTTGTTTTGTTTCAGCTTGTGAGGATTAGCTTGTTTTATTGTATCGAATTGAATTGTTTGTGGAACTGATTAGAAACATCATTTGTTGATTGTCTGTAAACTTACAAATTTACCCAGATGTTATTTCACCATATGGTACCTTGGTGAACTTGAAGTGTGTAAAATTGCAGAAATATTATGTTTGCTATCTATTTTGCTTTTATAGACAGGGATTGCATTAATGACTGAAAATATGAATTCTCTTGCAGGCTCTGGAATCTTCTAGCACCTGGATATTGGATTTTCGAGATAAAGAGGAAAAGGCTGCCTGGTTTAAAGGGCTTGTACAAGCAACATATCAAGCTTCTGTATGGCATATTTAATTAAAATTTTTCTCCTTTTAAATTTTTGTTTCCTTGATCCTTATTATTCATGATATATAATCATGCATTTTGCATATAGGCTGCTCCATCAGTTGATGTGCTTAGTGACTCTGATACAGCTGCGAGCAATTTTGTAAATAGGAGAAATATAAGATCAGTTGACCTTACTATTAAAGGGGCATTACTGGAAATGAAGCTGTTTATATATGGAAAGGTCAGATGCATTCCTCTTTGTAAGGCTTTCATTTGCATAGGAGTGAGGAGAGGAAAATTTTGTAATTTATGTAGACATATTTCTGCTTAGTAAATATTAGTATTCTTCCCACCTGATGTTAGTTCTTGCCTCTCTCGAACAATTATCAGGTATGAAGAGGTTTAGAATGTCTTGTTGAACTCCTTTGTATTTTCCCAAATCTTTTCAATGTTTTGCTTTTTCCCCTACTATTTATTGGTCTAAGGTCCACTTATTAATAATGAGATTTATATTTTTATATTTTTTCAGGCTGGTGATATTGGTGATGGAAAACTTGATGAGTCTCTAATTCTAGAGGTTCTTGGTGGTGGGGGAAAGGTTTGTTTATAGTATCAATTCCACTTTTTGTATTGAGGTTGATAAAATCTTGGATCAGAGCAGAAATGGCTCTAGATTGTTCCATGCCTTTAATTTTTTAAGCACTCTATCCATTAAGTTCTGTGTTGAATTTGCCGACTTGACTTGGAGGTCTTTTTCTCTCTGTTTAAAATTTTAGTTGCTCTCTTTATGCTAGAGTTTGGTAAAACTCTCTGATGCATGATTCCAGTATTTTTAGCTGCAGAATCTTTTGTATTTTTCTTTAATGGAATAGGTTGGCTTTCTTAGTCTCCTTACGAGTTTCAATTCGTCCCTTAATTTTTTGTAAGGTTGTACTCTGAATTCCTGTTTTTGGTTTTGTTTAGGGATGTTATTGTGCCCACCTCTTATGTCCTTTGTTCCTTAAACTAGAAGTCATTTTATAAGAGATGCCTAGCTAAGTGACAATGGTATTTGGTTGAGTCTGTGAAAATTTGTTTGCAGAGATAAGTCTCTTTTTAGATTTTTTTTTTTTTTTTGAGGTTCTTTTGTTGTATTTTGGAAGGATCTTCAGGTATTAGATAGTATTCTTCCATGCCTTTCCTTGTTTTTATCATATTTCTTTCTTTCCATCATTTTTGCAACCTCATCTGTATCCGGCTTTTCTTTTTTTTTCTTTCCACAAAATCTGAATGATGGAGAAACTTCTGAATTTTTGTTTGTCTTTGCTTGATTTAAATTCAACTCATTTGTGTACTAATTTTAGTTTTGGTTCTTCTTGTGTGTTCTTATGATTCATGAATCAATTTTCTCGTTCCTTACGTGTTTAGAACTTTGATGGAAATTCCTCTTTCATAAACCCTGTTGGAATAATCAGCTCTGTGGAGGTCAAACCTTGCTCTGGATTGTTGCCCTCCACAAAATTAATATGAATGATAAGTTGCATGACTTTTTTTTGATAAGACATTATGACCTATTATGGAATTAACAAGGACTAAATCCTCATTTTCTGTCTTCCGCAGAATGGGTGATTCTTAATTTGGTGCTCTGGAGGACAAAAGAATCTAAATTAGCTCTCAACACCAAATAACATCTTTCAATCTAGTTCCTCTGATAATGTCCTGTTCTCAAAACTAGAATAATACGTGTCTGGGTCCATTAGTAGTGATGTGTACTTGTTTAGTGCACATGTGCAGTTTTTTGTCGCTCAAAACCCTGCTCAAAGTCAATGTAAATGAGTTCCACATGCCAGGTAAGCTGGCAGCACAACCCCGAATGTCAAAACTTCTTAACCTGCATGGTTTCCTTGGCTGCTAGTTTGCTGGTTTCTGTGCCTTTAGACTCCTTATTTCTTTGCAGGTTCTTTGAGAAGGGTTTCGAGAATAATTCACTTTTTTTTTTTTGGGTGTATGCTAGGGCTAGGATTCAAGGAGAGTGATAATATAGTTCTGATGTCAAGTTGAGAAAATAGGAGAAGCAGAAATTAGTTAGGAATGAAGGGACCAGACAAAATGTCTTAGTGATTGACTCATTGATGGTGTATATAACATTTGACTTTGATGGACGAAAATGGCTCTGTATTATATATAAACAAATCAAGCTAAGCTATCCATTGAAGAAGGCAGTGAAATAGCCAGCGATATACAAGTAGAACAGCAAATAAGCAAATAAAGGATAAAACAGTTCAGGTCCTCTGGTATTTGAGAGACTAGAGACCCCCCCAAGTCCAATGCTAAATCCCTTCCTTCCTCTACCTGAGCTAACATCCCTATTTAACTACTCACAGCCCCTCATGCATTCCTCACTTCCTAAGCCACCTTTCCTGGTTAGTGAGAGTCTTCCTAAGTTCAACATTCTTTCTGTTATACTCTCTCTCTCCCCCTTTATGTATGGGTTGAAACCCAACCTGCTCGGGCCCACCAGACTTTCAATCTCTATTTCTACTTATACTATGGCCTTACAAAAACATTTACACCCTTTACTTTAGGTGCACAACAAGCAACTATTTCCTTAATCTAGAAGATTTTCCTTAGTTTTCATTACCTCTTAGCATGGGAATTCTTAACTTTATATTTTCCTGGATCCTTAATATCTCTTAATAGATGATATTTAAGATTTGGCCGTACAACTAACCGCTTTGGTCATTATGACTTTGATACCATGTCAAGAAACTCACTTCATTCTAAAAGCTTAAGCTATTAGCTGAAGGTCCATGACTATTTTCATTATAGTTCTAATGGGTTAGCACTCAACCCCAGCCTAATCTGACAGCCACTACCCCAGAGGTTTACAGCAGAAGACAAAAGGGGGGATGGGACAGCAACCTAGGACAGCCACTGAACTAACACAAGCCATAAAGGTCTATAGCAGAAAAGGTAAGGGGAGAGACAGGGAGGGGGCTGACAGGGACACCCTTGAACCGTGAGTAGTTGGTAGTGGGAGTAGTTTTTGAGTGTGGACTTTTGGAGGGAGAGTACTGGCCTCTCGAATGCTAGCTGACTCTCTCGTTGTTATTCTTTTGTTGTATAATTTTGGTTAATCTTGAGGGTGGGAATAGGTTGGGAGGATTCTGGGTTTTGGCTAATATCATGCCCTGTAGTGTTGTGAAGGGTTTGATATGGTGTAATCCTCTTTATTCAATACAAAACCCAAGATTATTTGCTCTCCGTTATGTTATATACTGTTCTGTCTAGTTAGAAATACAGGGTCCTAAGAATTTCTCCCCATGGCTAAGGAGGTATATACTCTTCAGCCTTGAGCCTTTTTATACTGTCTTTTTGTTCTCAAACACTTCCTCCCTTTGTTCTTTTTTTTTCAACAAGGTATAAGTGCCTGCTCATCAGTCAGTGGTAGAGTGATGCAGGAGCATTCTTAAAAGCAAATAAGCTAAACAGACTAAATAGGTTCAAGGCCAGCCTTTGATTGCCCATGGATGATCTCTTTTAATGGTGTTTCCTTTTTCATTATTATTTTTTCTTGTGTTATTTTATGTTGTTTAGTTCTCTTTTAAACAGTCACATGCTTAAATGTGATCTTTTAATCAGCTTGGACAATCATGATTTTATCAATTTATGTTTTGAAGGATTTGGATTCTAGCTTTCGTAGAAACATCCTATAAAGTTTAGGATCCTAGGATCAGTAGGAATATGATGGACCCTCTGGGAGAGGTCAGAGAAGTCCCATTGCTACCGGAGGGTCCATCAGAATATTCTATAAAAGGGGCTTCTTAAGCTATTGATTATGAATAAATATAATGGCTTATTGAGTTTCCTAGAGTTTTTTGACCTAGAACTAATTGTTCTTCCCCAATCTCTTCTCTTCTTAACCATTTTTTTGTTATTTCTATTCTGTTACACTCTCATGCTACGTCGTAGAGGCAAATAGTTCCTAAACATATCCCTAGTTGCCTGGAGAATAGAACCACAAAAGAGTGCCTTGAGAAAATTAAACTGTTGACGAGAAGATGAGTGCTCTGTTTTTGTGGTTCTATTGTGTACATGGTTGAAAAGTAGTACTGGCATTTTTAAAGGGTGTTTAACTGCCTCTCTTGTAATTTTGGGATATGATTATTTGCATGATGTCCCTTTATTATTTCTATGATGCTGTCATCAAAGGATTGTCTCTTTTGGATTTACAGAGATTAGGCTACTTTGTTGCATTCTTTATGTTCTTGGCTTTTGGTCTTGTTGCTCCTTTTCTTTTCTACATTGCTTTTACATATTATCCTCCTCCTTTGTAACCTTTATTTCAAATAGAGCTTCCTTTACTGTCAAGAAGAATTTTTCGAAGCAAACTTGGTGTATGTATTTTGAATTCCAGATTAATGTTGATTCTGTGCCTGTTTTGTTTGGCAGGTGCATCTCATTCATTCAGATGGCGACCTAACAGTAAAGATGAAACTGCATTCTTTGAAAATTAAGGATGAACTTCAGAGTCGTCTATCAGCTGGTGAACACTATCTAGCAGTTTCAGTGCTGAAGAATGATACTTCATCTACTTGCTCAGGCTCATTTGATGCTCACGGGAAGGATGTGCCTGTTGGGCTTCCTGAGGATGATGATAATTTTAAGGATGCCTTATCAGAATTCATGTCTCAACAAGATGCAGGAAACCATATGCATAATATGGATTTGGATCAGCCAGGATTGGTGGGAATTCCACCTGATTTTGAGTCGCTTGAAACCTTTATTCGTGAGAATGAAGTTGAAGAGGGACAGGGTACTTCTCACGAGATATATTATGAGGTTGAGGGAAATGATAATTCAGATTTTGTTTCTGTCACCTTCTCAACGAGAAGTTCTAGCTCACCTGATTATGATGGTATAGATACACAGGTACCTTATTCAAAAGTTTTGAATACTTAATTTTAAATTAGAGTTTCTGGTCTAATCTTATGATAAGTTGCTGCATTTACATTTTTTATTCATAATCTTCAGATGGGTGTTCGCATGTCCAAGCTGGAATTTTTCTGCAACCGGCCTACTATTGTTGCACTAATAAGTTTTGGCTTGGATATAAGCTCTGTGACCTACATGGCATATCATGAAGACACAGTAGCAATTTCTCAGGAGCAATCTCTGGTGAACAGGGAGAAAAGTGATGAAAAAGGGCATGTCAGAGGGTTGTTGGGCTTCAGTAAAGAGCGTGTTATATTTTATTTAAATATGAATGTGGACAATGTAACTATGTTTCTTAACAAGGAGGATGGTTCCCAACTTGCTACACTGGTACAAGAGAGTTTCCTGTTGGATCTTAAGGTAGTGGCATTAGCAGCTAATGCTCACCTTTCTCTTCCCTTTGAGATTTTATCTGTTTGAGTTTTCTTCTTCCCCTACTAAATTAGACTTTTCTTGATTTTTAATTATTGTTGCTTTTAACTGAGTTTATAGTACATTTTGAATGGGTTACGAATTTGTTTGTCTTTACTCTGCTGCTCTGCTCATAGTTGTTTTAGAGGAGTTTTTGTTTCTAATATGCAGAGATTGAACAGATAGGTTACAATTATTATCCTCTTCCCAGTTGTAATTTAATTTTTTTGCCCTTTTTTCATTCATAAAGTTTCTTCATGAATAACTTTGATTATTTATTTTTTTCTGACTTGTGTACAATACTCTGAAATTAACTTTGTTCCCTTATAAGGTTCACCCAAGTTCTCTATCCATTGAAGGCACATTAGGCAATTTTAGACTATGTGATCGATCTCTTGGAACAGATCACTGTTGGCCTTGGCTTTGTGACATACGCAACCCTGGCACTGACTCCCTTATAAAGGTACTTTGTGTTTTGTTCAAGCCAGCATTTGGCAGGTCCTAATGCATTGTCTGTTACTCCTTTCAGTTGTTTACTAAAACTACTCTTCTTCCATCTTCCTCTTTCAGTTCAAATTCAATTCTTATAGGGCTGAAGATGATGACTATGAAGGATATGACTACAGCCTGCAGGGTCAACTTTCTGCTGTTCGCATTGTTTTCCTGTATAGATTTGTGCAGGAGGTATGCTCAAAAACTCTGTTGGAGTTAGAAATTAAATTTGTGGAACTTTTTTCTTTGGCATGTGGGTTCCAACTATAGTGCTGGCTATGCCTGTAGCGTTACTTAAAAGGCCCTTGTGCTATGCTGGTGGTGGAGTGTAGTAAATATTGTGTAGCACATATATTGCAAGTTCTGCATAAACTGTATTAGCCTCTTAGCACATGCTATTTGCGTAAATGTGGAAAATGTTGCATAATTCAACTGTGTAGTCTATAGCGTTGTCCAGGGATATTTGGAGGAAATTCTTGGTTGCGCAGATGTTGTTGGCAGCCATGTCTCATCTGTCATTCAGGAACTCCTCTGTGTTTTTTCTTCCACCCTTCCACAAGATCCAGCTTTTAATTTATGATGTGGACTTTGATAATTATTAAGTTGGCATGAGCTATGTTGTGAATATGAGCCAAGCTTTTCATAGATATATTAGTTGATTGATCCTATGTTGTTGTCAATCTGAATTATATTAAATGTACATGATATTTTTTATATGATGAACTCTACAATTAAATGTTGCATGTGCAAAGCTTTGTTGTAGAACGTTGTGGACCCGATGTTGCTCTTGGTGAGCTATGCATATTATTATAACATCACAATTTTGTATTTTAGACTCAGTTTGTGTAAGTTTGTTTTGTATAGCAATCAAGATTCAGAAGGCCTCTGTGTGCTCAGTTAACATTTGATGTTCACTCTTTTTTGTCCCCTCTCCTGTCACCTTTTTTTGTGCTGTTGTTAGTTGAATGATTATTAAATCTGATGAGGATTTGCTTGTACAGATAATGGAGTATTTTATGGAACTTGCTTCTCCACATACTGAAGAAGCTACCAAACTTGTTGATAAAGTTGGAGGATTTGAATGGTTGATTCAGAAATATGAAATTGATGGATCTGCTGCTCTCAAGCTGGATCTTGCACTTGACACTCCAATTATAGTTGTTCCAAGAAATTCACAAAGCAAGGAGTTAGTATATTTTTTAAACCTGTTCTTTTAATGCTTTACTAATCTTAATTTTCTGTTACTTGGTGGCTTTGGATAATGTATAGTAGGTGTGCAAACTGCTTCTCTGGTAATACACAGAATTGATGATTCTATTAAACTAGGGTTAGATGATGATTTGCTTGAAAGGATTGGTGTTATGTGTTCTTCTGATTTTTTGTCTGCTAGCCACTGATTCATAATTTCATACACTGCCAATTGTTAGATATAATTGTGGGGAATGGTGAAGCTGTCATGCAATTTTTGAGCTTTCTTTTCACGTCATTTAAGCAGCTTGGGTGTTGGGATTTTTGAGAAATGAAGAAAATTTAAGGGAAGATGACTGAATTCTTCTTCTTGTTATTTATGTGGTGAGAAATACCTTAGTTAAAAGGAGGACCATGGCAACATGTTTGCCACTAGAGTCAATGGGACAAGGGAATAAAAGTATATAACTGACAATAAAGAGAGAATTCTGATATAGAATCAGGCTATAAAAGGAAATAAATAAGTTAACTTAATCTCAAATAAATATTGGATCATATCCCTTCAAATCACTGGAGTAACAGCTAGATTTGCCAACACTCCCCCTCAAGCTGGGAAGTAATTATTAATCATTCAAGCTTGACTCCAAGCTCTTCGAATCTGACCTTGGCTAAGGCTTTGGTAAGGACATTTGCTATTTGTAACTTAGATGGTGTGTAAGTTCAAGTAGACCTGAATCTACCTATTCTTTGATACAATGCTTGTCAATCTCCACATGTTTGGTCATGTCATGCTGAATTCTAACAATGCTCAAATCAGCCATGTCTTCACACCACACTTTCATTGGTCCCTCATAATTAATCCTTGTTTTCTCAAGTCATCATTTCAGCCACAACCCTTCACATATTCCTTGAGTTAGTGCTCATGGCCATCACGTTGCTTCTCAAATTTACCAAATTGCCCCAAATATAGACGAATATCTTGAGCTGGATCTCCTTTGAGTTATGTATTTGGCCCAATTTGCATCACAGTATGTTCCAATTTCATGGTTGTCTCCCTTATGGAAGAATATTTACCTTTTCTAAGCATTCAGGGTTTAGGGTTTATGGTTTATGGTACCTTAAAATTCTATAGGTAGCCTCCAAGTGTACTTCTACAAATTTGCTTTCATAAATTGACTAATGATACTTATAGGAAAATTAATATTTGACCTTGAATGAGTCAAGTAGGTGAGCTTTCCTACAAGCTTTTGATGCCTCTAACTTGAGTTTGTAGTTACCCTCCATTGGAGTGTCTATAGCTTTGGCCCCTGGACCTGACTACCTTCATTTCCAAAAAATATTTTAGAGGGCCATCTCAAAGTCCTTGGCCCTCTTTGATATTCTCATTTTCACCTACATAACTACTAGCAAGGGTAGAGGAGGGGGACGGACCAGAGGGTTCCAAACCCTCTAGCTTTTATTTATATATATATATATATATATATATATATATATATATTAGTCTATAATTTTTAATATGATAAGCTTTAAATGTGTTGGGAAAAACTTAATAGTATAATTAATAGTTTACATATTGTCATACTGATATAATGTATTTTCTAGAGAAAAATGCAATTTTCGTCTTTCACTTTTAGTCAAAGTATCAATATGGTTTTCTAAAGATGAAAATTATCAAAATGATCTTTCAAAGACAAAAAAAGTAAATTGATTTAGTTTATTTCGAGGACCAAATAAATCTTAAAGCCAAAAGTAAGATCAGAATTTTATTTATGAATAAAATAATAAAATAATACTTTCTCATATTTTATATTTTAAACAATTAAATAGTGTTAGTTGTTACTTAATCTTTATGAATAATAAGTTACTTTAATGATTCAATAACTATTTGTGTATAATAAAATTAAAAATAACAAAATTCCAAAACCATATCTTACCAAAGTTTTTTTAAAAAGTAAAAAAAGGCTTATGTTTGCACTTTGATTTTTATAGACTAAAATTCTGAAAGAGTATATACCAACATTTTCTCTTAATCTTTTGTATTTGTTTTTTGGTTTTTTCCTATTTCTTCAATCTTTCACTTTATTTGATATTCATTCTTTCTAATTTTTCTATGATATTTTTTCTATTTTGTTTTCTTTAATATTTTTCAACTTGCTATTTACATTTGCATTGTCTCTAATTTTCTAAACCCTTCTCAACTATAGATTTGATAAATTGTCATAATAATAATTATAATAATAATAATTATTATTATTATTGTTGTTGTCATCATTATCATCATCATCTATATATTAATTGGCCTTTTTTATTTATTTATACTTGAAATTATTTTATAATTCATAGAAAGTTTGTCAATAAGATGTATCTTATAATATAAAATTCATTTAAAATTAATATAATATATTTTCTCTTTATATATTTGTGTTTATTTATTTATTTCTTCCTCTGCCATTGATCTTTAGTAACTATGATACTGTCTGCATACAGATTAGTACAGCTTTTTTGCCGTTAGGTACAAACTTAATGAAGATTGTGTGGTCTGCTTGGTCCTAGGTATAGCCTTGTTTCAACAAGCGGCAACAAAGTGATTTTTTAAGTTTGCGCACCTTACCCTTGTTGTGGTCATCAAATCCTGGTCGAATTCACATGTACAATAATGCATTTTTACCATCAAGTTGGTGGGATCTTTCCCTTTTTTGTTTAACGTTGTTATTGTTGTTTTGAGTTGAATGTTGACTAGGGGTTCTGTGAGAGGGATGGTGTGCAGTTTGATAGATGAGATGGAGTGGTTAGAAGCCTCTCATTTACAATTTGCAGATGATACTATCTTTTCCTTCTTGATGATTGGGTAAATTTTGAGGTTGTGTGTGGTCTTCATATCAATTTTTGTAAGTGTGGGTTTGTTGGGATTATTGTTCAGGATTGGTTTGTGGGAGATTTAGCTGAGATGGCTAGTTCTGGGTATCCTTTTGGGATATTGTTTTGTGGAACATTTAAAAAAGTTTGATAGCTGGATGCTGGTTTATTTAGTTGGTGGATGACCTAAGTCAGGCTTCCTTGGCTAGTATCACTCTGTATAAGATTCATTTGTTGAAGATTCTGCTTGCGATGGCCAAAAATATAAAGATTGTGTGGGATTTCTTGTGGTTTGGTGGTAGAAAATGTAAATGAGATCATTTGGTTAGTTGAGAAGTGTGCTGCTGGACAAAGGAGGTTGGAGGTTTCGGTCCTGGTAGTTTGGTGTTTAAAAGCATTTTCCTAGTAGCTTTGTGGTATGGGCAAATGTCGTTCAGCTGAATTGTTAGGAAGTTAGTGTTGGGATTTGTGCTACTCATGCAACCCCCTGGAATTTTATCCCTAAGGCTTATCATTCCTTTTTGTTTATCTTTTCACTTTGAGTTGGAGATGTAACTCAATTTTAGTTTTGGGAGGATAGTTATAGGAATGCTATTTTTGCTGGCTTGTGGTGTTTATGGCATGTATGAAATGCAAGAGTTTTTAATCTAACAATACCTTTGGGAGAGTTGTTTTTTTGGCTTAACTTTGGGTGCTCATGGTTGTTTTGGAGGAATTTAATTTCCCTTAACAGGTCTACAAAGGATTGGAGTGGAAAGCTCTTTTTTTGGGCATCTTCTTTGTGCTATACTGTGGATGATTCTTTTTCGAGGATTTCTTGACCTGACTCTACTCTTTACTGTCTTCATAAATTATTCTTCTATCACATGAAAGAGGGGAAAAAATAATTGCTATATCGAGAAGAAAAAATAGTAAAAGTGAACACAATGACAACAGCAAGAGAAGTTAACTGATAGATGCAGTATTGTAAAAAGGGTAGAATAATTTCAGAATAGGATTGCACGTGAATAGACCAAGGATCTCACTCTACTCGGCTGAGCAGTCCACATTGAGTTGGACAAAGACTCCACTGTTATTCATAGAACTTCATCGTCTTTTATTTGTTCAGAGTACAATACATATCTCTACAACTTCTAGGTAGTTATCTGAAACATAGAAATTAACTAACAGAGAAACTAACTGTTATCTATTGCATACAAAACAGACATAGATAACTGGTAATAACTGAAAGATAAAACTCCATAACTGCTAAATAAAACTCCCCAACAAGCTGCCTCTGAAATCTTTAAACACACCTGCTTTCATCTTCACGTGTTTTCCACACGTGTCTTCAGCTTCTTTCCTGAGTATGTTTCCGGAGGAAGAGATGGAGTCATATCATAATGAGCCATGACATGCAAATGGAGTCTAGTCATTGTCAATTCAGGCTTTGTCCTCCATTGTCTTTCTCTTGGTTTTCTATATTTTTTTTCCTTATGATATGATGTATTTATGCATTGGAATTATGTCGAAAGCATTCTTATTTTATTGATTTACAGCTTTATTCAACTTGATCTGGGAACGCTACATATTACTAATGAATTCAGTTGGCATGGTTCTCCTGAAGATCCTTCAGCTGTCCGTGTGGATCTTCTGAATGCTCAGGTTCATATTTCCTGTCATCTGAATGGTCAATTATGATATTTATGCATATTTTAACTCCAAATTAATTGCAGATTCTGGGCATCAACATGTCTATTGGAATTGATGGTTATCTTGGAAAACCAATGATACGAGAAGGTCAAGGACTTGATATTCTTGTTCGTCGAAGCTTAAGGGATGTTTTCAGGAAAGTCCCATCATTTTCTCTTGAAGTGAAGGTGAGTCCAATGACTAAGATACAAACTCATATACTCACAATCAACTATGAATCACCTGGTTGCGTTCCAAGGCATAAGAAAATGTGTCCTTGAGCCAAAAAAAAAAAAAAAAGAAAATACATAGACCACAAGAGGAAAAAGAAATGCCACTACAACTTATCGGCACCACAAACAGACCAGAAAATAGCAAAATCCCAGCCATAACTAAGCCTGAAAAAACTTGGGTAGGTCTCCTAAGTGATGGTCGGTCTCCCATGAATTGCAAAACAGCCTTATTGTCATTGAAAATTGAAATTTGTCCTGGAAATAACACAACCTATATAAGCGTTTCGAAAAATTACAGATCTGCCTTATTACATTTCTTGTGTGCTTTGAATCACTAGACCATTGCCATGGGTAGCCAAGCCGACCTTTGTTGCTTCTCTTTCTTTCGTTCTCTGTTTTTTTCCTACTTATGGTTGGTTGCTAGTTGGTTAGGGTTTTTTAATAATGCCTTGTAGAAAGAGAATGAAATTAATGAGGTACTGACTTTGTTAGTGAGGCTAACTGTAAAAGAAATGCTTCTCAAAGAGGCCAGCAATCTCACAATGTAGAGAAAGGTTTTTGTTACTGAGCTCTTAAAACACATAAGAAGAACAATAAGGTCATGTTTGGTAGGTGGAAAAGGACTTTATGGAATGGGAATGAGATTTCCATTTCGATGTTCAATCTTGTTTGGTTGGCAGAATGAAAACCCACTTGATGGTAAAGTCCATTCCCATCATCGAACATGTGAAGAAATGAAGTTCATTCCCGTGATTCACTCATAAAAAGACTGGAATGCCCTTCTTATGCTTTGCCATTCCATCTTGTGCTCACTGTTTGCAGTCTCCTTACCAGCAATGCCATCATTCATTGCCAGTGAACATTTCCAAAATCGTGTTGAAATGGAATCAGATCTCTTTCACCTGTAAATTTGAGTGTCTTTGACAATGCAAATATGAGATCTCCCTCCTCTTTGTTCAATGATTTTGTTCAAATTACAGGATGCTTCATTGTTCAATGATCCCTGGCTTTGTTATGTGACTAAGACAGCAAGAGGAAGTGCAATTCATGATCCGTCTCTCTATTTTGCGACAAAGGTAGCAAGAGGGGGTGCAATTTACTGAAAGACGAGAGAAAGATAAGAGGGAAGGAAGATAGTGATGCGGTGAAAGGAGAAAAATGATGCTTCTCTATTCAATGAAAGAAAGAGAGAGAGTGAGGAGTCTGACCAAAGAGAAGGAAGAAGATGCATAAGGAACAACAAGAAGAAAAATTAAAATTATTTTTTAAAAAAAATTTTAAAAAATGATAATTAATAATTTAATTTTTAGGGAAAGGTAATATGGTCATTTTAAGCCTTTGTTTCCATCCCTACTCCCTTTTTAGTGTTATACCAAACACAATATACGGGCATGTGATTCCATTCTATCAAAGCCCATTCCCATTCCTAATCTTTCCATGAACCAAACATGCCCCAAGAGAAATAGCCTTAGGGTATTCAACTTAAATGAAGTATTAAAGATGGGTTCCAATCCTAGCATTTGTGGAATTGATTTGTTTCATTGATTGTTAATATTTATTTTGTTTCTTGTTTCCTAATTTTTCTGCTCTCCCTTGTAGTTTGGGATTTTACTATATTAGAGTTTTATTGCCCAATTTATTCTTTCTAAAAGTCTTGTATAAGTCTGATGGACCCCTTAATATTAATGGGCTCGGTGGTGGTTTGGTTTACAAGAGGAGAAACAAAAAGTCATGTGGATGAAAGGCTGAGTAGGAGAGAGAGAATTGGGAAGCTCTTAGTGTAACGGATTGGGTCGTGGGTGCTTGAGCTGAGAGGAGTTTTAGGAGAAGGGTGTGTTGTGGAAGAGGGTAGGAAGAATTTGGACAGTGAGGAGGGACTCTGGCCTCTCAAACACCCAGGGAGAGTTTTTTTCCTATTTTGTTGTATTTCCAGAGCTTCATCCCCTTTTGGGAGTGACAGCTCTCTTTTTGGATTAAATAACAGAATTCTACAATTGGGTTCCAACAAATTTGGTATCAGAGCAATATTCTGGGGCATGGTAGCTACATGAAGGGAGGCACGAATTGATTCTCTGGAGAAAAAGGTTGGTGAGATGAATGAAAGGATGTCATCGTTCAAGCTGGTGTTGGGAGACATTCGTGCTAAGTTGGGTGCATTACTGGCACCTACTAGGGCTAAGAAACTAAAACAGGTAGCCGAGTTTCTTGACGAGTCAAGTGGTGGAGAAAATGGAGTTGGAAGGTGCTGGGTGAAAGTGAAGTGGAACCACAGAAATTTCTCAAGATAAAAATGCCTCTGTTCAATGGTGACGATCCTATTGGCTAGGTATTTTGAATTGAACAATATTTTGAGGTGAATGGGGTGTGCGATGCAGAGAAGCTTAATGCGGTAGCTGTGAGCTTGGAAGGCAGAGTGCTGAATTGGTTTCAGTGTATGGAAACCAAGGTGTTGATTCAAGGTTTGAAGGAGTTTAAATGTGAGGTGCTTGCAAGATTTTACTGCAATTAAATTGGGGGCAGTTATGAAATGCTCATGTTGCTGAAGCAGGATGGTCCTATGAGTGAAAAGTTTGAGCTGGTGTCAGCTCCTTCGAAGGACCTACCAGATGAAGTACTGATGGCGGCATTTAAGAATGGCCTCTATGTTGATGTTAAGGTTGAGATAAGAATGTTGCAACCAAAGATTTTACTGGAACTTATAGATCTTGCGTTCCAGATTGAAGGCAAAAACCTCTTTTTGGACAAAATTCGAGATAAGCAATAGGGTCAGGGAGTGAAGTCTTGGACTGGAGCTACATGGAGTAATGCCAAATCTTCTAGAACTACACCAATAAGTTATATTGGCAGTAGCAGTGGAGCAACATCAGTGACAAGAGCCACTAAATACTCAGAAGAAAAGAATAGCACCACTAAGGGGACATCCACCCATGTGATTCCCATTACAACATCTTAGAGTAATGGGCGTTATAAATGTCTATATGAGGCAAAGGTGAATAGGAGGAGAAAGCTTGGGCTTTGCTTTAAATGTGAGGAAAAATTTGGGCCGAACCACAAATGCAAAGGGAAGCAATTACATCTGATGATTATGACAGAGGAGGAGGAAACCAGCAAGGAGGAAGAGTTAAATGACGAAGAGGAAGTCAAGGAAGAACCAGAGAAGACATTGGCCACTATGGAGTTGTCAATGAACTCAGTAGTCGGAATAATGAGTCACAAGACCGTGAAACTATGGGGAATGATGAAAGAGGAACGAGTCTTAATGCTTATTGATAGTGGTGCAACACATAACTTTATTTTTGAGTATCTAGTTCAGAAATAAAAGTTGTTGGTGGAGCTTATAGGATGTTATTCAATTACGTTGGGTGATGGCAGAAAGAAGATAAGTAGTAGGGTATGCATAGGGGTGGAAGTGGTTGTACAGGGATTAATAATTATTCAGACTTTTTACCCTTTCGTATTGGATAATGTAAATATGGTACTGGAAATGGATTGGTTGGCCAGTTTAGGAGAAGTACAAGTGAATTGGGGACTCTTAATTATGAAGATGAGGGCTGAGAATGAGTGGGTGTGTCTAAAAGGTGATCCCAAGTTGACAAGGTTAAAGGGTCCCTCAAAATAGTGGCTAAGGCTTTAAAGAAAGGAGGGGAAGTATTCTTAATGGCATTCAAGGAATTGGGGATTGGCAAGGTAGCTGAATTGGAGGAATTCTGAAAAAAATTAAAGAATTGCTCAGCAAATATTCTGAGGTACACCAACAAGCTTCGAGTTACCTTATTATAAATCGAGGGACCACTCTATTGTGCTGAAACCGGTGCACAACCACTCAATGTGAGGCCATATAGATATGCCCATTCTCAGAAGACAGAGATAGAGAAATTGGTGAGGGACATTGTGGAGGCAGGAATTATTAAGCCAAGGATAAGTCTATTCTCAAGCCCAATGTTGTTAATTCGCAAAAAAGATGGGAGTTGGTGATTTTGTGTGGATTATAGGGCGTTAAACAAAGTGACTGTACCTGACAAATTTCCAATCCCAGCAATTGATGAACTACTAGATGAATTGGGGAAGGCGACTATTTTTTCAAAGTTGGACCTTAAATCTGGTTATCATCAGATTAGGATTTAGCCGGCATATGAGCACAAAACAACTTTTTGCACTTATGAGGGGCATTACGAGTTTCTAGTCATGCCATTTGATTTGACTAATGCACCCTTTACTTTTCAATCTCTTGTGAATGAAATTTTCAAAGCTCATCTTTGGAAATTTATATTGGTGTTTTTTTATGACATTTTAGTATATAGCCCTAATTATGATTCACACTTGAAGCATTTGGAGGTGGCATTAAATATTCTGCATCAGAACCAGCTAATAATCAATGTTAAAATGTGTGTCTTTGCCCAATGAAAGCAAGGGTATCTTGGGCATATAATTTTTGCTGCTGGAGTGGAGGTAGACCCCACTAAAATTCAAGCAATGTTGGGATGGCCAATGCCTAGGGATTTGAAGGCTTTGAGGGGAATCCTGGGGCTCACAAGATATTGTAGGAAGTTTGTGAGAAATTATAGGAAGTTGGCGGCCCCACTTACAAACTTACTCAAGAAGGATTCAATTAGTTGGAGTAATGAAGCTGATTGTGCATTTACAACCTTATAAGAGGCTATGACATCTGTTCCAGTATTGGTAATGCCAAACTTTGGTCAGACATTTGAGGTGGAGGCAAATGCTTCAGGTGAAGATGTTGGAGCAGTCTTAATGCAGCAAGGCAGGCCCATTGCCTATTTTAGTCAAAAGTTATTTGAGAGGGCCAAGGCATGTTCAGTGTATGAAAGGGAGTTGATGGCAATAGTGTTGGCAGTAAAAAAGTGCCAACATTATTTGAGGGGCCACTGCTTTATTATCAAGACAGATCAGGAAGCACCAAGATATTTGTTGGACCAACGCTTGTTAGACCCCAACCAACTGAAGTGGGTGACAAAGCTGATAGGATATAATTTGGAAATTCATTATAAGCCACTATCCGAGAATAGGGCTGTCAATGCTCCCTCTAGGCGAAGTTGTGATGTGGAATTGAAAGCATTCTCCTTATGGTAGTATGAGGGCATGGAATCTTTGGAAGATCACGTCAGGCAAGATCCCAAATTAAAGGAGATTATGCAAAAGGTGATTGAGGAAAAGAAATTCTTGCTAGGTTTACCATATCAAGGGGATGTCTGCTATTTCAAGGGTGGTTAGCCCTACCTAAACAGTCACCTATAATTCCAGCATTGTTACAGGACTTTCATGGTGCTCCCATGGGTGGACATGTAAAAGGTTGGCGGTTGTTGTGTGTTGGGAGGGAATGAAGAAAACATTGCAAGACTACGTGGCTTGTTGTGATAAATGTCAAAGGAATAAACATCAATCATTAAGCCCAATGGATTTACTTCAACCACTACCTATTCCTCAAAAAGTTTGGGAGGATATCAGCATGGATTTCGTGGTAGGCTTACCCAAGTCCTTTAAATTTGATACTATAATGGTGGTTATGGACATACTCACAAAGTATAGCCATTTTATTCCATTGTCTCCCTTTCAATGCACGAGAGGTGGCTGAAATTTTTGTTTGGGAGATTGTGAGGCTCCATAGATTTCAAAAATCCATTGTTTCTGACAGGGACTAGGTATTTATTAGCCTTTTCTAGAAGGAGATGTTCAAGATGGCTGGGATAGTGCTTAAATACAGCTTCGGCTAGCATCCAGAGACAAACGGTCAAACTGAGGTGGTGAACCAAAGCTTGGAAGCATACCTAAGATGTTTTGTTGGGGACAAACCTAAGCTATGGAGTAGTTGGGATAGGCAGAATATTGGTTCAATTCATCCTTCAACAGGGCTATAGGGATGACACCTTTCAAGGCATTGTATGGTAGAAAGCCTCCAGTGCTGTTCAAGTGGGGCGATGATCAGTCAGCAGTGGAGGATATTAATGTTCAACTAAGGGAATGTAACAGTATGTTAGAAGAGCTGAAGCAAACTTTAGAGAAGACACAGGAATATATGAAGCTCCAAGCTAATGCCAAGAGAAGAGAGGTGGAGTTTCAAGTTGGAGATTCTATTTTTCTTAAGATTCGTCCTTATAAATTGAGGGCTCTTTCTAGAAAGCTTAATGAGAAGTTAGCACCTCGATTCTATGGACTTTACATAGTGGTGGAACGGATTGGACAAGTAGCTTACAAGTTGGATTTGCCTGCCACAGTTAGAATTCATCCAGTGTTCCATGTGTCTCAACTAAAAAAATCATTACATCTTATAACTCCCTCGCAAGAAATACCACTTTTCCAGTCAGAGGAACTCAAGTGCAAGTGATACCAGAAGGTACTTAAGACTTGGACTCTAATTGATGGAAACTTGGAGGTTCTTATTCAGTGGAAGCATCTCCCTAATTTTGAGAGTACTTGGGAGAGTGCAGATCTCATTAAAACTCAAATCCCTGCTTTTCACCTTGAGGACAAGGTGACTCTTGCAAAGGAGGGAAATGATGGACCCTTGAATATTAATGGGCTCGGTGGTGGTTTGGTTTACAAGAGGAGAAACAGAAAGTCATAGGAGGAAAGGTTGATTAGGAGAGAGACTTTGGAAGTCGTTTGTGTAACAGAATAGGGTGCGGGTGCTTGAGCTAAAGGGAGTCTTAGGAGTGGGGTGTGTTGTGGAAGAGGGTAGGATGGATCTTGAGAGTGAGGAGGGACTCTGGCCTCTCAAACACTTAAGGAGAGTTTTTTTTCTGTTCTTTCGTTGTATTTCCATAGCTTCATCCCCTTTTGGGAGTAACAGCTCACTTTCGGATTAAATAACAAAATTCTACAGTTGGGTTCCAACATGGTCTCTATATCATGGAATGATAATTCGTTGAGGGAGAATCAATATTCATGGTATCAAATCCCAATTTGAAGCAGAATAATTTCCATGCCAGACCTAACCTTGGAGGAAAGGTTTGAACCCATTACCTCTTAAATTGTTTATTCCTTTTCCTTGATTCCTCATGTAGGGGACCATCTCTCTCTTCTGGTCACCCTTCTTAAACAAAATAGCAACAATCTTAGGGAATGTTCTTAAACCATCTTGCTAGTTTTTGGAGGAAAGGTCAAGATGGATATCTCATTGGTGCAAAGAAAAAACCTATGGAGACAAGGCCTGTTTTTTCAACTTGGACGACCTAAAATGCCACATCTATGGCATGACTAATTAATTCCATAGAGCAAAGCCGGCTTGCAAGAAGTATGAACCTTCCAAGCATCTCAAACTACTCAATGCAGGACTTTGGCATCCTGTACTACCCAATTTCCCTATCAGACCCTCATCTTTGTAGAACTTCCTCCTACAAAAGTTCCAAGGAAAAAACGTTGCTTTGTGCTTCAAATTTGTTTCACCATAAAAAGCACAAAGCAAGGGATGTGTTCAGTTACTAAGTACTACAACTTATAGAACTCTAGTGGGAGATGCATCAGTTCTAATAGTTTAATTGGGTTTCTTCAAAGGATGACTTAATGTACAAAAAGTTGAAGGAAAAAGAGTTTTTGACTTTTTTTTTGGGTGGCCCCAACATGGATTGTAATGAAGTTAGAGGTTGCATACTCTGCAGAAAAACTTGCCCTTGTTTTGAGAGCTGAAAGTAGGCAATGATTGGAGTTCCTATGGATTCTAGCCCAAACACATCTTCTCCAAGCTTAGCCCTTGCTTCCTCATGGGCTGAAGCAAACTACTCTAATTTTATTGGGTTAACACCGAAGGATAAGCAATGGTGTGATTTGTGATGAAATAATGGAGAATTGTGTGAAGGTTTTCTATCTAACTTTGATACAAGAGGCTCAATATATACACACAAATATGTCTTTTGAAAGGGAAAATAATTAAGCCTAAAATCTCTCCCCATAACTGACAATTGACTTTCTCCATTATCTGCACTATAATTACTGGATTGTAAATCCCTTAATCATCTATAGATACTTTCAGAATTTTTGTTAGAGTTATTGTTTCTTCTACATGGTAATAAATCCTTGTATGGCATTTTGCCTTGGAGTTGATCATTATCCAACTCAATTTTGTAAGTGTTAGTCAATTTGAAGTAGAGTTGAGTTTTAGTATTAGATAGTTTTTTATCATGTTTCAAAATGTTCTCTTCATGTGAGGAGGAGGATTTGAGTAGTGGAAACTATTCTTAAGCCCATGTTTAGTAAATTTCAATATTTTGCTCCTTCTGAAGACTGGGTTCTTAGTTAATTGTATGATCTTTTGAGCAGGTGGACTTGCTGCATGCTATGTTGTCTGAAAAAGAATATAAAGTGATTTTGGATTGTACATACATGAATTTATCTGAAGAACCAAGGCTTCCTCCAAGTTTTCGTGGTGGAAATTCCTATTCAAAGGATGCTATTAGACTTCTGGTTGACAAGGTCAACATGAACAGCCAACTTTTGCTCTCACAAACAGTTACAGTTGTTGCCGTTGTGGTCAACCACGCGTTGATAGAATTGTGTTATGGCACAGATGAGGAGTCTCCATTGGCTCATATTGCTGTGAGTGTTTATGTTATAAAAAGTTGACACTAATAGCTGTATATGCATCATTTGCTTGCATGGTATTTTGCTTTATTATCTTTTGAGGCAAATCATTAGACTTCGTTTTCAGCTTGAAATTATGCTTCCAAAACTTTAAATTTTTTTACTCACAAATGTTATATGCTTATCATCCATTCCTATATCTTTGTTGTGTTGCTGTTGCAGCTGGAAGGCCTTTGGGCTTCTTACCGTATGACTTCATTATCTGAAAAAGACCTCTATGTGACTATTCCCAAATTTTCCATACTAGATGTCCGGCCTGATACAAGACCTGAAATGCGTCTGATGCTTGGATCATCTACTGATGCTTCCAAAAATACAGTTACTGGAAAGGTTCCTTTTTCCTTTAGCAGTAGTTCTAGGTGGACGAGCAACGAAGCTGGAATTGATATTGATACGCCTATTTCGACAATGTTCTTAATGGATTACAGATGGCGTGTGTCATCTCAATCATTTGTGATTCGTGTGCAACAACCTCGAGTTCTTGTTGTGCCTGATTTTCTTCTTGCTGTGGCTGAGTTTTTTGTTCCTGCTTTGGGAGCATTAACAGGAAGAGAGGAAGCCATGGATCCAAAAAATGATCCCATTAGTAAAAACAATAGCATAGTATTGATGGAACCTGTTTACAAGCAGACAGAAGATGTGGTGCACCTCTCTCCTTCTAAACAATTAGTGGCTGATTGTGTTGGCATTGATGAATATATCTATGATGGTTGTGGAAAGTGTATCTATTTCAGTGTTGAAACAGATGCCAAGGAAATTTGTAGTGCAAGTTTTCGACCAATTATATTCATTGGACGTGGCAAGAGAGTACGGTTTGTTAATGTAAAAATTGAGGTAATATGCTTACCTTTTATTTGTCATTAGTTAGGTGATATGTTTGAGGATACTGATATGTTTGTGTGATAAATATCATGTTAGGAGGGGGTAATTCTGTGAATAGTGAGGAATAAAATTTCAATAGTGAAGGATATAAATTAACAAATTCTACATGTTAATGACATGTTATTTCCCTAGCATGGAATTGTGATTTGATGTTCTGAATTAGAAATTTAAATCTTTGAATGAATTAATATATTGTGGTGGTGCAAATGGGGGATGCATTAAAACTTGACATGGTAATTTTCCTACTGCCCAAATTGAACGGGGCCAAACGTATAAATATGTCCTTGTTATAAGAATATGTACCTACTATAGCACTATGTCATGAAATATGTACTGCTTGTGGTTTGTCTTCAATTGAAATGGACACTCGTAGAGGACCGCTTGCTGGTACATTGAAATATGTACTGCTTGTGGTTTTGTTATGGGTATAAATGCGTATATTTGTGGGATAGAGTTGTTTTCTTGCTTACTGTTAGGGACTGCTAATTTTCCTTCATACCTCTTTTCTGTATTATATTCTTTGTTTTATTGAAAAAGAACAATTTTTTCTTTGACTACTGATGGAAAATATTGGATTATATAAGGATACCGTCTGTTGCATGGGAAGTGCAAAAAATATAATTTATTTTGTTGTTTTTATGCTGATTAGCTGTTTATTTAAAACTCACATGTTTGTTGTTTATTCATTCATCAGAATGGTTCTCTTTTAAGGAAGTATACATACCTGAGTAATGATAGCAGCTACTCAGTCTCTATTGATGATGGGGTCAATATAGTGTTCCTGGACAATGCCTCATCTGGTGACAGGAGCGTAGACCAAGTTCATCAATCACCAAAGAGTTTTAGTTCTACGTATTTGGAAGGTGACTCAAATGGAATTCAAAGTTTCACCTTTGAAACCCAGGTAGTTGATCTTTCAGTTACTCAGCAGTTAACATGCATATTATATTTATCTTAACTGGATATGCTTTTATTGCTGGTACATGGAAAATTTGACTTTCCAGATGCTGGGAAACTTATTTATAAGATGCTTGGGACTTTAAATATAACAGATATAAAAATTTTAAAATTTTTGTTGTAATTGTCCTAAATAATCTAGAGATGAAATTTTTTTTTTCATAGATGTGATACTCAATTTTTATAGATAGATTTCAAGTACTTGGGAAATTAGATTTCCCATGTACGAAAGGTCACCTCTGTATTTATGCTTCATTTCCAATCGGATAGTATTCAGGCCTTTAAAACCATTTCCAGCTGTGGCAAAGCATAGCTAGTATATTGGTCCGTCTAATGATCTGTAGGACCATTTTGCATGTCCAGTTTTGCATATTAGAGTAGATGAACTGACGGAGGTGTTTTGAATTGCTTGCCAGCCTACTCAAGTTTATTTTACCCAGTTATTATGGTTTGCCAATTTGCATGGTTGCTCGATACCTTTGAAAATTCATGTTTGATACTGTAATTTTTAGGTATATGACCCTTAATCTGTATTTGAGAGAGAAGAGAGATAAATTAGATATGTATGTCCCCTGACTCTTGGAATGACTCCTTATATTTATTCTCTTATATACATAACTATTGTTTTGTCCCTGTTATCTGAAATGTGGCTTCTGGATTAGCTTCATATCTAAATGAGATGCTTGAGACTAGCAGCTCCATTCCCAGATCTTATTGCAACAGAACATAAGAGCATTTGAAGCTGCAGGGTTATCAATGGACCCATGGACATTGGGCTTGGGTCTATGGAAAGATATAACAGAAAGAGTAATGGGATCTGATGAGGTGTCACAATGGATGGAAAAGGGAGGGAAAGTTGTAACCAACTAGTCATATGTATCATGGGTGCTGGAGGATTATATTAGAGCGGTTTAGGAGTAGAGTGAGGGCAGGCAAGGATTGGCATTGGCTTAGGAGAGTCTCTGGTCTCTTGAATACCGGAGGGCTATTTTCCTTTCTGTTATTTCATTCTTTTGCTATTTCTGCTATTGGCTATTACCTTGAAATATATCTATATCTCTTTCTTATGCCTATTTGAGTGCTTAGTCTACTGGGCTCCATGAATGATTTTGTCAGAATTTTATACAGTGCTGCCTAACTAATTTTGCTGAAAACTGGAAAAACCAACCAATAATCTTTCCATTATATAGGCAGAACTCCAGGGGGAAAGAAAGTAGAGCGCATAACTGCATACAAATCAGAAAACAAAGCCTACAACTGGGAAAGCAAAGAAAATTACCTGCCAGTGCTCAAAATTCAAACCTGCATGTTATTGAATTTTTTGTAATCTTGTTCTAACCATAGAATCTGAATGAAACAAAAAGAACAACTGACTGCACTTTTTTTTTTTTTGTTGACAATGCAAACCAGACATAAAGAAGCTCCAATATCTTATTGATTTGCTTTGGATTTACTAAACACAGTGTATTATGCTTTGGTTCTTTCGAATAAAAAAGAGAAGAACTATGGTAATGTGATGGACTTAATTCTTGGCTAGAATTACCCACTATCCACCCCCTGAAGAAGCTGGATCTTTCATTTTCATTTGTGTGTTCTTTTTGTGGTATTTTCTCTGATGGCTATTGACCTTTGTTGTAAGGTCATATCTCCTGAGTTCACCTTCTATGATGGTACTAAGTCATCTCTGGATGATTCTTCATATGGGGAGAAGCTTATTCGTGCAAAGTTGGACATGAGCTTCATGTAAGTGTTGTCGCTTACTTCAGCTGTTTTCAGTACGTATAGTTCCTGTTATATTTTTATGAGTAATTTCATGCAATTTTTTATGCACATATCCGAACTCTTGTTATTTGTGAATTATTTTTAAGGGAGTTATTGATTTCTTCTGAAATTACTTGTATGCTTCTATCATGATGTGAATAAGCCTATGCCCTATACCATTATGTCCAAGTAAAAATGAATTTGGAATGGGTTGCCCTTGGTTGCAAAATTTCCTGGTCTCTTTCATTCTCTTCCTCTTGATGCATGTGCAAAATTATATATAAACTAGCAATAAACCAATGTGCTATTGTGGTCATAGATTGATTGAAAGATCCGCAGGCTATTTTTCTATCTAAGATAATAGATATATTAAAAATGGCCTAGCATGCATCCGAGTGTGACTGGAGATGGTCTAGGAAGAGGTGGTGCATGGAGGCATGTGCAGATGAGTTAGTAGGCAATTTTTTGGGTTATGATCAGTTTTAGTGCTGTGTTGGATGGTAGGGTCAGACAACCTATAGGTCACTGTGAACAAAGTACTCTGGTAGTGACCTTGGCTGTGAGTGATTTTGGCGAGACTTCCAGCAATGATGGTGAGGTGGTGCTAATCTCAAAAGGTGGGTAAAACATAACTGGGCTTTAATACCAAATCACATGGTTGGTAAAACGTAGGGGCCGAAAACACACTCCAGTCCTCTGTACCTTTCCGTTATATATAATACTTGAAAACTGATACTAATATACAGGCCAAAAAAAAAAAACTGATACTAACTATGAGTGAAACTCGTTGTATTACTCCCTTCTCTTATCTATAATTCTTTTTTTTATCGGGAAACTATTGTGTATAAAGACAAGATGTAAAATTTGATGATAAGTAACGCTCCTATCTCAAATTAAAAACTAAAGGATATTCTTCAAGATAACTATGATAATATTTAGAGATAATCGAGGATCCTTTAACAGGGGCAAAACTGAGTAATTTATACCCAAGCTCAAATATAACCCATTACCAGCCAATGCAAAAATTGCTAAAATTTCCCCAATATTGATAGTAAAAGCTCATCTAAAGTTATTGGTTACTAACTTTTGTAACTCTAATGTTGTAATCTATTAAGGTATTTGGAATATTGCGATCAGCCTCATATTTAAAGCAAACCAAAATAGTAGAACATTTTGATTTTTAAACTTAAACTTATTGATGCTAGTGGGTCCTGTGTCAGCTTTCTTCCCACTGCTCATATTTCTTGTGGACGGTGGTTTTTTTTTCCTCTTTTTTCATGGGATGATTCTTGGTTAGAAGAGTGCTTCTTCACTGACCATTTTCCTCATGTCTATCTCCTTTCTAGAATGTGTCATGCTCCTATTTCTTATTGTAGAAATTTTGAATGGAACAGTGAATAAACTATTAAATATTATTGATAAATTGTTCACTTTTCTTACGCCAGGAGAGAGTCCTTTTATAAGAAGGAAACTTTAGGTTAAGACCTAATTTTGACGGCAAACCTAGATCCTATAAAATAGGAGTAGTGTTGCCCTAGCCTAAAAACAAGGAAACCCTGACCCAAAATAGACAGATAAGGTTGAAATAAAATTACAAATAAAAGGATAATGAAATAACTAACTATTTCCTAAATAATAGGACAGCTAACTATTGTCCTAAATAATAGGTGCCTTGTGGCAAAAATAAATATAGTAAATATTAAAAATAAAAGTATCTTAATCACATTAGGATTCACAGCACTCATCTTCAAGCTGGTGAGTGAATGTCAATTGTTCCCAGCTTGTCTTCCAATTCTGCAAATTGAGCTTTTTGGAGTGCCTTTATTAATATATCAGCCACCTAGAATCATGAAGATACATAGCTAAGATCAATTCTCCTTGAAGAATTTGTGATCTAGTTCAATGTGCTTAGTCCTGTCATGATGTACAGGATTTTTCACAATGTTGATGGTAGCCAAGTTATTACAAAATGTGTGTATAGGAGTCCGTGTAAGATGCCAAAGTTCTTCAAGCGTTTTAGCCATAGTCCTTCACAAATCCCCTATGATAATGCTCTATAGTCAGCTTTTGCACTAATTCTTACAACTACAGACCAAAGAAGTAAAAGGCGCTCCTTAGTGCCTTAGGCACTGAGGCAAGGCGATTTTTTAGGTCAGCGCCTCTCATGGTGTGAAAGGCGCTGCCTTCACTGGGGTGCTTGTCAGACAGTGCCTTTAGAGCCTTGGTGATGTTAGAGTTTTGTATGAGGGCTTTTAATTAGGGTGAGTTTTAAAAGCCCAGCTCAAATATTTTAGGATAGTCAATAGCTTCAGATTATATAGAATACTAACTATTATTTAAAGCCTAGCCCAACCCAACCTTAAAAACATTTGAAACCTAGAGTTAAGGAAACAAATAGATAAAAACAGCCTTGGGGTCCCTCAATCCCTGTAGCAAACGGCCAGTTTACGCACACGCACGAGAAGAACATGAGGAGAGCAGGAAGAGAGCAGAGTTCTGCTACTGTCTTCCTTTCTTCCTCTGCTCTTCTCAGTTCTTCCAATCTTATACTGTTTTATACTTCTAAAAGTGAAGTTAATTTTTACTTTTCGAAATCTGAAAGTGTGTTTCCTATTGCTACTGTTCTTCCATTCTTCCTATACTCTTTTTCTACTCTTGTACTATTTTATATAGCATATTTTAACATTTTTTCTATTTTAGTGCGTTACTTCACTCGGGGCAAGTGCTTTTTTGATGCCTCTCACCTTAAAGTGTTTGAAAGGAGGGCGCCTTTGCCTTTGACTACCTTGCTACATATTGTTTCTTACTTTTCCATGTAACTATATTACCCCAAACATATGTGCAATATCCTGAAATATGTGTAATATCCTGTAGTAAACCTCCTATCTTTTACTAATTCTGCCCAGTTTGCATTAGTATAAAGCTTGATGGTTCAATCATTACCTTTCTTAAAGAAAAGGCTTTTACCAAGTGCATTTTTTCAAGTACCTTAATATCTGATAGACACTATCCATATTAGTCTTTGTGGGCTTATGCATATATTGGCTCACTATACTCACAAGGAAGTAGATATCTGGTCTAGTGAGAGAGAGAGATTAACTTGCCCACTAGCCTTTGGTGTCTTCTTGAACCTACTAAGGGACTTTTGTCCTTATATCTTCCTTTGTGATTGGCCTCCATGGGTGTTTCTACTGGTTTACATCCAAGCATCCCAATTTTATCAAAGAGATCTAATGTATACTTCCTTTGTGAGATAGTAGTACCATTCTGGCATCTAGCAACTTCCATTCCCAGAAGGTACTTAAGTTTTCCAAGACATTTGATCTCAAATTCTTTTGCAAGGGCTTGTCTGAATGTCGCAATCTCCTTCTCATTGTCACATGCAACTACAATATCATCAACATATACAATTAAGATGGTTACTATCTTGTCAGGAGATGATTTTGTAAATAAAGTATGGTTAGTTTGCCCTTGAAGGTACCCATATCCTTTGATTATTTCAGTATCCCTGTCAAACCACGCCCTAGGTGATTGTTTGAGGCCACATAATGACTTGGAATCTATACACCTTTTTCTCGTCCCCTTCCATTGCTATTCTTGGGGGAATTACCATATAGAGCTCTTCCAAATTCTCATTTAGTAAAGCATTTCACTTCAAACTGATGAAGTTTCTAGTCAAGTTAACAGCTAATAATATAAGTATCTTAATGGTGTTCAATTTAGCCATAGGAGCATAAGTTTCTTGGTAGTTAGCCGTCCCTCAGCCCTTGATGAACAATAGTATACTTGCTGACCATTGTAAATAATTATGCCCATTTAAACAATGGGTAGTAATCATCAATGATGTCTGCTCATGTGCCACCATATAGGTTGTATTGCTTGTGTTTAGTGAACCTGAGGGTCTGCCCCTCTTATTGTTTCATTTGTTGTGCTTTGTCTTTCTGTCGTATTGACATTGAGGCCATAGCCAATTCATGAATTTGTTCACCTCTCTTATGCTAGGAGTGAGTCCTATTTTAAAAAGGACACTCTAAGTTACAACCCAATTTGGATAGCAAACTGAGATCCAATAAAATAGGAGTAGTGTTGTCCTAGCCTAATAACAAGGAAACTCTACCCCAAAATAAATAGATAAGGCCGAAATAAAATTATAGATAAAAAGCATAATGAAATAACTAACTATTTCTTAAACAATAGGACACCTAACTATTTTCTTAAATAATAGGTGCCTTGCGGAAAAAATAAATAGAACAATATTTAATATGAAAGTATTCTAATCCCATTAGGATTCACAACACTTACTCTCTTATGTAGCTTCTTCTTCTATATTGATTAATTTTTATCATACAAAAGTAATGGAGTGAAATGTTGTTATCAAACAATTAAACAAACATGACACCTCTGTTATTTCTCTTAACTGGGTTTGGTATGATGGTATACTCTTTAAGGAATAAAATAGCAGTAATCCCTTGCCTGGTACTGAATGTTAAAGGAGTTAGTTATATTTTGTATTGTTAGGTAGGAATTGTTAAGTTAGTTACACCTTAGCTATGACAGGTGGGTCAGACTATAGAACTATATATGTCGTTGTAGTAGTATTGAATCAATCAAGATCAATTCATTATCTTCCCAATATGTTTCTGATTCTCTCATTCTGTCACTCTCCCCTTCTCTTTCTTTGATCAACATGGTGCTACGAGCATTAGTCCAAAGGAAGAGCTTATATTGAAATATTAGTCCATTAGGTAGGAGAGTCCTTTGGACTTATAAGCCTCCATTCTTTGTTAAGGGTTTGGGACTTGTAATACATGGTATCATGGCCTCCCACTTTGTCAATGGGAGATGTGTCAAACACATCTAGCCAACCACCTGCTACCTACACTTGATCCACCACCCACCAACCCAACTTTTCTCTTTAGACCTTTTCACTCTTAGCGTGAGTCGAGCTCAGTGCACAAAACTTTCTCACCTAGAGAGAATAGGTAATCGCGATAATGAAGGGTTACGACCTTCACTCCTTGCTTGGGCCAAGACTTATACTGGCAAAGTATGCCTTAGAGTTAGGACAAGACATAATAGATGAAAAGTAAGAAAAGAAATTAGACAATTTCATAAGGCATGCTAGCTTGAATGGTAAGGAATGATTACTTATGCCAAACATGAGAATGGTTGGAAAACTTCATTGCATCCCAAACTCACAAGAAAGAAAAGCAATTAAAGAACCAACTGGGGAACATCATGAAAGGTTCCTTTTCCATCAACATAGACTCTCTCTAAGTGAAAAACATTGTAAATTCCTTAGCCTCTATAGGCTTTCCATTGCTACATTAGACCATTTTGAAGCAATCTTCAATAGTTTTCCAAGCCATTATGATGGGTTCATCAATTCTGTCACTTCCATTAGCACGAGAAATAGATAACTACACGCTCAATGAGCTTGAAGCTTTTATGCTAGCCTAGGAAAATTGAATTGAAAAACACATGAAAGAGGTAGAGGCTGTTATAGCATATATGGCCCAGACCCACCTTGGAAATATAAACCGTGGTAACTTCATGAACCAAGGGAGAGGAACTTTCAACAAACCTAAAACTTTAGGTGGAACTAGAGGCTATCAACATAGAGGAAAGGGCAGAGGTGGTAGACTAAACCACTAGTGATCAAATAGAATTTAGTGCCAAGTGTGTAGGAAACTTGGGCACAGTGCAATAGAGTGCTACAATAGATTTGATCATTCCTTCACTTCAAATTGTGGAGCTTTCAATTCAATAAACAATCAAAGGGGAAATGCCTCAACTATGATTGCCACACTTGGAAGTGTATATGATGATGATAGTGTTGCCTGTCATCACCTTACCTACAACTACAACCAAGATAACCTTTAATATCATTCCCCCTACACTAGGTGAAATGAAGTGTAAGTTGGAAATGGAGGAGGTATGTCAAGTGGTCACATTTGGTATTCCAAATTCAGTAGCTCAAACAATGATAGGTTGTTAATCTACTAAAATTAAAAACCTACATAGTTTTGAAAATTTTCTAGCAAAGCATGAATAGGGTTAAATGGACTAGGTGTTGACTGAATTAGAATGAAATTTTTGGGAACTAAAATCCAAAACAGTGAAGAAAAGAAAACAATTGATTTAAACAGATTAATCAAATGATGATGAATTAGTTAAAGGATTGCTTCCACCACTAAGACACATGTTCTGGTTTTATTGGTTTAGATAATTGGAACGTCCAATTATCTAGCCTTCATAATAGTTAGGCTTGAAATGTTCTAAATCTAAACCTCATTGAGAATTAATTTAAGGAACATTGATTAAATTCAATCAACTTGGGATATGGCACTGTAAACTAGGCCATCGTTGTTGGAAAGTTTAATCTCATGTATTGCAATCTTGTAGTCTTAGTGTTTCTATTAAAAGTTTTGCTTCAAATTTCAATTCTCCTGCCATTTCTGACAATTTTTCATTCTGTCATGCCTGTGCTCATGGAAAATCTCACAAACATCGTTATTATGCCGTCCAAAATAAAGTACGCCTATCCATTAGATCTGATACACATAGATGTTTAGGGCCTTGCACTTATAACATCCAAAAATGGTTTCAAATAACATTCCTTGATGCCTTCTCCAAATATACATGGCTCTACACCTTCAAGGCAAAATCAGATGGACTTCCTGCCTTCATTAGCCTCCAAAACATGGTTGAACTCTAGCTAAACAAAAAAATCAAGGCTCTATAAAGCAATTAGGAGGGGAGTATGGTGTATTCACCAATTACCTTAATCAAGATGGAATCATTCATAGGCTATGTTGCAAAATGGGCAATCAAAGGGAAAATAGTGACATTTATGTGAGATGCGACTAATTTTACTTGTTAATGCCTTAATTTCCCTTCATTACTGCGATGATGTGTTCACCATAGCTACATACCTCTAACAAATTGCCCACTTCTCTTCATTTAAATATCTCACTACCTGAAATCCTCTTTCATATCAAACCTAATAACAAATCTCTTAGGATCTTTGGGTGCTCATATTAGCCATATATCTAGCTTTACAACTAACACAAATTCAACATCTAGTCATAATAAGTCTCTTCCTTGTTTGCTTCTAATTTCTTGCAGGCTACAAGTGCCTAGGCCCATCCTGTAAACTTTACAACTTTGACATTAGTGTCCAAGCTAAATAAAGTGTTGTGTGGATTGAAGTAGGCCTCTAGAGCATGGTTTGAAAAGCTCTCAACCACTCATCATAGTCTCAAGTTCCTAACAACCAAATGTGACCAATCCTTGTTTACCAAAATGGCAAATTAATCCTCACTCTACATCCTTGTATATGTGGAGGACATCATCGTGATCAGAAGCTCAGAGATTGATATATGAAATCTAGTAAAAAATCTCCATGAAGAATTTGCTCTCAAAGGACTTTGGAAAATTCAATTATTTTTAGTATTTCGGTGAAAGAAACACCAGATAGAGGAATTCACCTTACCAGGATAACATATGTCAAGGACTTGATAAAGCTAAAATAGCAAAAGCCAATTCAATGGCTAAACCATTGGTAGTCAGCTTTAAACTCTCCTAACAAGGGGAGGAACCAATGGAGGATGCACAACTCTAATGATCACTAGTTAAGGCAATGTAGTTCAATGACTTTAACAAGGTCAATGCTATCAATTTGCATAAGCAAGGTTTGTCAATTAGTGCACACACCACAGCAATCTCACTGGATAGTTGTGAAGTGAATCTTCAAATACGTTGCAGGGACACTAGAACATAGTCGTCGCATAAAGAGTGCAAACTCATTAATTTACTTGGGTTTTGTGATATAGATTAGGGTGTAGAGATAGATGATAGGAGATCAGTATTAGACTACTGTGTCTTCATAGGACCAAACCTCCACTCATGGTCTTACCAAAAAGGAATCTATCGTGCCTAAATTGAGCACAAAAAGCATAGTACAGGAGCTTTGCTAACATAGTGGCTGTGATAATGTGGCTATGGTCCCTATTGACTATGCTGGAAGTGAAAATGAACATGACACCATTTGTCTACTATGACAACCTCAGCGCATTTATGCTCTTGGCCAATCTAGTGCTTCACTGGAGAACCAGATATGTATAACTCTATCTATACATCGATAGAGTAAACATGATCAATAAGCAAGTCAAAGTGCAACCCATGTTATCTCACAACCAAGTTGCAGACGTTATATCTAAACCTATGACCAATGCTAATTTCCCTTACCTTATTTGCAAACTGAGAGTAGTCAACTATGGTGCATTGAGATGATGTAAACCTATAAACCACACTAGAAGCCCTAAATTCTTGAAGGGGGAATGTTAAAGGAGTTAGTTATATATTATGGCGTTAGGTTGAACCTGATAAATTAGTTACAGTTTAGTTATGACAAGTGGGTCTGACTATAGAACTGTATATATCACTGCAGTACTATTGAAATAATCCAGTTTAATTCATTCTCTTCTCAATACATTTTTTACTCTCTCTCTCTCTCTCTCTTATCATTACACTGAATTGTCTTTGATTGTCTATCATGTTGTCCAAATCCAATTTCAGCATTATCTCTTGATCATATGCAATTGAAAGTACTATTTTTTTGTTTCATATGTCACTGAAGCTATACTATGGAGGGGTGCTTCCAAAATTTAATTCTTAAGAATGTATTATACTGATTAATGGAGGAGTCTTGACCCTTCCCTGTACAATGCTTGTCAGCCTGATTTTCTAATGCTTTGCTGCAAATATTATGATGCAGTGACAATAACAAACCTGACCTCCATATATGTGGTCTGGCTAATTGAATCCTTTTCTTAGAACTAATTGACATTAGCACCATCTTGGGATGCCATATAAATTTAGTATTCCTAAGTACTCATTATTTATCCTGTCTATCTTGACTAACTCTTCCTGTGTTCTCCTTTTTTATGTTCTGTTTTTTTTTATGTGCTGTCTCTAAATGGAAAGAATATGCAAACAAGCTTTTGATGTAACTTTCTTCTCTTAATATGAGCAGCTATGCCTCCAAAGAAAGAGACACTTGGATTAGAGCCCTGGTGAAGGATTTTACTGTTGAAGCTGGTTCTGGTCTTATCATTCTGGATCCAGTTGACATTTCAGGGGGGTACACTTCTGTGAAGGACAAAACAAATATTTCATTATTATCAACAGACATATGTATCCATCTTTCACTTAGTGCTATTTCTCTTATACTCAATCTGCTAAGTCAGGCATCTGCTGCGCTTAACTTTGGAAATGCAATACCCTTGGTTTCATGTACCAACTTTGATCGAATTTGGGTGTCTCCAAAAGGTTTCTGCCTAATTATGTTAAATAGTGTGATGTCATTTTATTTTTTGGCATTCAATTTGTTAGTAATTGTAACTGGGTCACATGTAGTCAACAACTGGTTCTCTGACTCTTCAACTATTTTGTCTTCTGTGCTTAGCAGGAAACAATATTACATTTTGGAGGCCACAAGCTCCTGCAAATTATGTTGTATTAGGAGATTGTGTGACATCAAGGTATCTGCCATTTTTGTCCTATGTTTTTAGATCCACGTTTCTCTTGGGCATTTCTGATTGGCCTTTTCTACTTCCTAATGAATTTAACTCAGAAAAAAAGGCAAGAAGATGAATTTAAATGCTGAGTTATACCTATGGCAGTAGCAACAGCCTTATACAAGATGAAAAAACTCCAGACACCACACTGAATTTCTGGAAAACAGGGACACAAACCCTCAATCAACATCACACAGCCACACTGAAGGTCACAAATGGAATTTACAGCAAATGCTTATCCAAACAGCAACACCCACATGAAGAGAGCAACTTGAATTCAACCAGAAAACAGAGAAATGAAGAAATGCACAGTCAGCAGCCAAGAAATTGATGAAATATACACAATAGAGACACCCTTCTAGCATTCAAGAGGCTAACAATCTTCCCAGACCGTTTAATTTCTTGCACACCTTATGTCAGTAACTCCCTCTCTGAAATACCCCCTCACTGCATAGTCACCCAGTAACTGCCAACTCACACCCTCAACCACCCCTTCCTTTGTTAGTTACATGTTCAAATTCCCCTCATTTTTCTCACTACCACCCCCATCTCCCTTTATTCTTCTGGAATAGACCTTCCAATTTTCAGATTCACTCCCTTCTTTCCCTTGCCCCTCTTTTTGTCTCTGTTTGCGCTCCTCCTATATGTTTTAACATGCCTCAATTTCTGTACTATAGCAATGCCCAAGGAAAATTTATTTAATCTAAGTTTTAAGTGGACGACTTATCCTCTTCTTAGGTACTGTTTTAATCTTCTCTAGTATAGCTACTTTTATAAATAAATTAAAGACATGAAATAGGTTGGCAAACTAAACAAAGTGTTCTCAGTAAAAGATACTTCCATCATTGCAGTGGTAAAAGTTTGTTGGTGATCTACGCTCTATACCTATGCATGAGCATTTCATATGCACACTTGGAGAGTCCTATAGATTTTTCTTGGATGTTAGGAAAGAGAATCAACTGGGAACTTTTTCGTCCAATACAGAACTGAACATGTACTGGTAAATTAGAAACTTTAAAGACCTACTCCTCTTGTTTGTGTATTACCCCAAGTAGCAGGTGTTTCTTATCTTTTAAGCTTCTCTGGTACAAGATGCCCTTGGCTCTGTTGTGTTGTTTCTTTAAATTTATTTTCAAGGAGAATTTTTTAGGTCAACATGTCACTATCATTTTCTTTCTTTGTTTAAGGAGGTTACCTCATCTTCCACAATAATATCTAACAATAACTTCTTCTTTTTTCCTGATTGTTGGTGAATTATGTTAGATGTTTTACTACCTTAATTTCTGTTGAAATGTCTTCTCAGGCCAGTTCCTCCTTCCCAGGCAGTAATGGCAATAAGTAACACTTATGGCCGTGTAAGGAAGCCAGTTGGTTTTCTCCTTATTGGTTCATTCATGAGTAATCAAGGCCTTGGAGGAGACGAAGGCCACACCGTTGCTGGCAGTGATTGCTCTCTCTGGATGCCTATTGCTCCCCCAGGATACACAGCTCTGGGTTGTGTAGCACATTTAGGGAATGAACCACCACCAAATCATGTTGTTCATTGCCTGCGTTCTGATCTTATAACATCATCTTCATATTCAGATTGCTTATTTACTTCTCCACCACACATTCACTTTGCCTCTGGATTTAGCATTTGGCGTCTTGATAATGTTATTGGATCATTTTTTGCCCATTCTTCAACTAAATGTCCTCCTGAAGACAGATGTTATGATGTAAATCATCTGCTTCTCTGGAATTCTAATCGAGCTCAGCCTTCTCCAGTAGATCCTGTTTCAGATTTTTATTCTGATGACAATGAAAATCAGCAAGTAAGCCAAAGTGTGAATACATCTGGATGGGATATCCTGAGGTCCATTTCAAAAGCAACCAACTATATGTCTTCACCTAACTTTGAGAAAATTTGGTGGGACAAAGGTAGTGACCTTCGTCGTCCAGTCTCCATTTGGAGACCTATAGCACGTCTTGGTTATGCTGTGTTGGGGGATTGCATCACTGAAGGGTTAGACCTTGTTATCTTTTAAGGCTTGTTTAATGACCTAATTGTCATTAAATATGGTTTAATTAACCTAGTTCAATGTTTTGTTGGCATTAATTTCTCGTCATTTTTCATGTCTTTTCAGCCTTGAACCTCCTGCACTAGGAATAGTTTTCAAGATTGATAATCCTGATATCTCTGCCAAACCCGTTCAGTTTACTAAAGTTGCACATATTGTGGGGAAAGGATTTGAGGAAGTCTTTTTCTGGTACCCTATAGCTCCTCCTGGTTATGTTTCTCTGGGATGTGTTGTTACCAAGACAGATGAACCACCATGTGCTGATCTTTTTTGCTGCCCAAGGATGGATCTTGTTAGCCAAGCAAATATTCATGAGGTGCCGCTTTCACGATCTTCAAGTTCAAGGGCACCCCATTGCTGGAGCATTTGGAAAGTGGAAAACCAGGTTAATCTTAACTTGCACTGCACTTACTACTGTTTCTAAGTTTAAATAAACATGGTTGTATTTTTGAGATCTAAAGAAGTTTTCTTTTCCTTTTCTTTTTTATTTATTTATTTATTTACTTTGGCTTTGGGGCTAATAGCTAGCTGCATGTTGATCTAATTTTACATGCTCTGAAAGAGATTATATTATTTGTTACACTTATCCAATAAACAAGGAAAAATGTTATGCATTATCCTATTTTTTCAGGCCTGCACCTTTCTCGCTCGTTCTGATCTTAAAAAGCCATCAAGCCGATTAGCCTACATAATTGGCGATTCAGTGAAGCCCAAGACTCGAGAAAACATAACTGCTGAGCTGAAGCTAAGATTCTTGTCCCTCACAATTTTGGACAGTATATGTGGAATGGCGGTACATCTTCTATGCCTAATCTGAAAACAACGTTCACTTTTTTCAGTTTATATACCAATAAAAAATTGCACTGTCATTTCAGATGACACCTCTATTTGATACAACCATTACAAATATAAGGCTTGCAACACATGGTCGACTAGAATCCATGAATTCAGTACTGATCTGTTCAATTGCTGCATCAACCTTTAATGCACAATTAGAGGCATGGGAGCCACTTGTGGAGCCATTTGATGGAATATTCAAGTAATATATATGTTATTAGTATCTTTTAAAATGTAAAAATTGTAAATTAATACTAATGGTCTGGTTTTTTTTTTTTTATATATATTTATTTTGAGTCCATCCTTTTAGGATTATGGCATCGATTAAATGTTTGCTTTCAAACTTGTTTAGGTTTGAAACTTATCATACAAATGTACACTCACCATCTGGACTTGGGAAGAGAGTCCGCATAGCTGCTACCAATATTCTGAATGTAAATGTCAGTGCAGCCAATCTTGAATCCTTTGTGGGAAGCATTCTTTCATGGAGAAGACAGTTAGAGCTTGAACAGAAAGCATCTAAGCTAAAGGAGGTCAAATACTCATAATTCGTTATCCTTGTAACCTTTGAAGCACCTGCTTTTTTTATCGCCTGACAATCCCATTAGTTGTGCAGGAGGTTGGTGGTCTACAAAGAAATGGGGATGATGGAACTTTTTCTGCACTGGATGAGGATGACTTGCAGACTGTGATAGTAGAAAATAAACTTGGGTGTGATATCTACATCAAAAAGGTTGAGCAAGATGTGGATACTATCAACAAGCTACATCACGGTGATTGTGCTTCTCTGTGGATTCCACCTCCAAGGTTTTCAGATAGGTTAAATGTTTCAGATGAATCCAGGGAGGCACGTTGTTATATTGCTGTTAAGATACTTGAAGCCAAGGTGATAATGTGCTGAAATGATTTATTAAGTATTTCGATCTCAACTCCCTTCACATGTAAAATTGAAATCAATTTGTTCAAATTTTGGTAGGGCTTACCTCTCATTGATGATGGAAACAGCCATAACTTCTTTTGTGCTTTGCGCCTTGTCATCGACAGCCAGGCAACAGAACAACAAAAGCTGTTTCCCCAGAGTGCAAGAACGAGATGTGTGAAACCTTTAGCTTCAATTATGAATGATCGAGATGAAGGCACAGTAAAGTGGAATGAACTCTTCATATTTGAAGTTCCTCGAAAGGTATTGTTTCAAGTGTTTGATCATAAAATAATCAGTTCTTATATGATCATTAACTGAAAGAAGCTGTAAAGACAAACCTTGGGCAAACTGTACTCTCAACATATGTTGTAAGAATCTCTACCAAAAATATTTGAAGTTTAGGAAACAAGGAACCCAAACAAATAGCTAACAATGCTCAAAATTTGCTAACGTGTTACTTGTTTATTAATTATTCTTAAGCTGAAAATATTTTACCAGAAATTCCTAAAATGTAAGTTTTTCATCTTAAGTTAAAATTTGTTGTATGGGTTATTGTTGATGTAAACATTTGTTATATACTAATGGAATTTGTTACATGCACCATATATTGATTAACTTGTTATAGGTCCCTGCCAAGTTGGAAATTGAGGTTACAAATCTTGCTGCTAAAGCTGGAAAAGGTATTTCTTGGCTGTATGACTTGGTAAACTCTTGAGCGAGACTCTTAATTTTAAGCTATTTGCCATGAACGGCTTTTTTCATTAATCAATTCACTCTCTTGCAACATCCTATTTCATAATCAAAGTTTATCAAAATAAATATTATTCCGAATTGAGAAATTGATGAATGTGAGGTGGATATTTATAGGCGAGTTAAAAGAGTATTACAAGTGTAGTATAATGGTGGTACAAGAGTAGAACAAGTAGTAGGTTCATTGTACCTAGACACCTATGAATCTAGCCTACTTTATGTATAAGATACAAACCAATATATACTATATACAATATTCTAATACTTCCCTTCATGCTGGAGCATGTAAATTATATGCGCCAAACTTGTTACAAATATAATTAATTCAAGGACCCCTGAGAGATTTTGTAAGCATATCTACAAGTTAATCATTTGAATTGACATATTTGGTAGTAATGTAGCCAAATTGAATCTTCTCTTAGAGAATGTGACAGTCAACTTTTGTATCTAGTCCTTTTGTTCTAGGTTGAATGCAACGTGCATTGCCGCTTGGCTTTCACAAACTAGGTCCATAATTTGTGTATTCATGATACAGGCGAAGTTGTGAGTTCCCTTTCTTTTAATGTTGGACATGATGGAAATATTTTACAAAAGGCAGCTTCTATGAGAATGATACATCAATCATATGATGTTCAGAATGTGACATCATATCCACTTAAAAGAAAGGTCAGTTACCTTATGTCACATACTTTTTACAGCTTGTGTCCTCTACGCTGATAATTAGACTTATGATGGTTCTTTATTGTTCACTGTCTTAGGTTGAACAAAACAATGTCGATGATGTGCATGATGGAAGCCTCTTAGTTGCAACTTCTTATTTTGAAAGAAATACAATTGCAAATCTTCAAAAAGATGTGAAAAGTGAGAATGATGCTGATAGAGACATAGGATTTTGGGTAGGGCTTGGCTCAGAGGGTGAGTGGAAGAGTATTCGGTCGTTGCTTCCACTTTCAGTGGTTCCTAAATCATTACAAAATGAATTCATTGCAATGGAAGTCGTCATGAAAAATGGCAGGAAGCATGCAATTTTCCGGGGTATTGTTACAATAGTGAATGATTCCGATGTTAGGTTGAACATTTCTACATGTCATTCATCTTTGAGTCTTGGTACTGATTTCTCACATGGAATTAGCTGTATCAGTAGTGTAGTTGAAGAGGTCTTTCAGAATCAGTATTATCACCCTACATCTGGTTGGGGTAACAAATGGCCAAGTGTGCTTGAAAATGCTGGCCACTGGAGTACGAGGGACTTATCTCACTCATCAAAGGTTGGAATGTTTGTATGAGGTTTTTCATTTCTCACTTAAATTTCCATATCTACTGTCATTATGTTTGTAATATTGGTTATTCATGTCATTTTGAAGGACTTCTTTGAACCACCACTTCCTCCAGGGTGGAAATGGATGTCTGGATGGACCATCGATAAAAGTCAATTTGTTGATAATGATGGCTGGGCATATGGACCTGATCTTGTAAGCTTAAAATGGCCTCCTACTTCTTCAAAGTTTTCAACAAAATCAGCTTCTAATGTTGTGCGTCGAAGGCGATGGATTCGTTCAAGACGAAAATTTTCAGAACAAGGAATAGATTCCATGCAGGGTGAAACTGATATCGTGGATCCTGGTGCTTCTACTGTTTTGTCTTGGAAAAGCTCTTCCAAAGACTCTGATAATTGTTTGCAAGTTCAACCAAGATTGGATGATCCACAGTCCTTATATTCATGGGGTCGTGCAGTAGCTGTTGGTTCAAGTTCTATTTATTGCAAAGACCAGTTCCTATTTGATGAAGGTTCTAAACAGAATTCTAGGATGCCCAACTGCTCCTTGAAGCTAAATCAGCTTGAGAAGAAGGATGTACTCCTGTGCTGTTCACCTAGTAGAGGAAGTAACCTGTTTTGGTTTAGTGTGGGAACAGATGCCTCAGTTCTTAATACTGAACTGAATGCACCAGTATATGATTGGAAAATATCCATCAATTCTCCTATGAAGTTGGAGAACCGGCTTCCTTGTCCTGCTGAGTTTACAGTGTGGGAAAAACCAAAGGAAGGGAATTGTGTGGAGCGGCATCATGGTGCCATATCTTCTCGCCAGAGTGCACATATCTATTCAGCTGATATTCAGAAACCTTTGTATCTTACTTTGTCTGTGCAGGGTGGTTGGCTTATGGAAAAGGTGATGACTCAGTCTCCATCTACATGTACATAAATTGTATATTTAAGGCATATATATTATCTGAATTTGTGTTTTGTAATCTTGGCTGACTCTCTTTTCTTTCTTGCTTGATTCAGGACCCTGTTCTTGTATTGGATCCTGCTTTTACCAACCATGTCACATCTTTCTGGATGGTTCACCAGCAAAATAGAAGGTACATGATCAGAATTTGAAAAATCAAACCAAAAGATTTTGATGTTGAATCAAGTTTCTTTCAGTTGACTTATTGCATTTCCACCACATTGAATACCTTTCCAAAATCAAATGTGATAATAATCTTTCTTTCAATTTTTCTCACTATCTAGTTGAAGAACATTATTTCTTGAGATGTCATACCGTTCTGTAAAGGACCACTTCATCCCAAAAGCTCACACTACTAAGAGAGAGCTCCATAATGGTTGTATTAACAGCTCTTAACACAACCCCTCATGTAAAAGTCTTTTGAAATTTAAACATGACCTAAGCTCAGCCCACCATTACTACTGTTGAATTTTTATTTAACTATGAGAATGAGGATAGCGAGCATTAACGTCTGACCAATTAGTCATGAAGGATTTGATACCATGTCAAGGAAAAATTTATCCCTATTCCGAAAAGCTAAGCTTTTAGGATAAGGCCCAAAGTTGTTTACATTGAAAACTCTAGCTCAAATTATATAGGTTCTTTTTCATAGTCATGAGGGATTAAAATTGTTAACTTTTTAGTTCAACATCTTTGTCACTTTAAGTGCCCAATTCTTTTTCCTCCAGCATGACCGTATCCTACACATTGATATTCTATTGTCCATGTTGATATTCCCACATCATTTTCAGGTATTTTATCTGCTTCCAGTGTCTTTTTAGCCTCTTTGAGTCATGATTATTATTCCTTTTATAGCTACTAGGATCATGTTGTTTTATGTGTGCGTTTTTGGCAGGTTATAGTGGTTGTCTCCAGGGATTTGAATGGCAGACCTCTTGCCATCTTTTCCCTTATATACAGTCAATTATTTATGTGAATGAATAAGAGAAAAATTTTATGACTTTTTACTCGGACAAGAGGTAAGGGATGAGAATGGAACTCCAATTCTGTGTAGATCATTGACAATGTTCAATAACATATATATATATATATATATATATATAGGATATTAGAGGAAAGGACAATCTTCCAAAAATATCTACATGAATAGCTGTCTTCTAGTCCTAGCTTGGATATAAGATGACGAGCCCCTTTGGTGAAGGCATCTGCGAATTGACATTCTGATTGAACAAAAGACATACATACTAACCCATCCTCCAATTTCTCTTTGATGACATGGCTATCATTCTCAATATGTTTGGTCCTTTCATATTGTATAGGATTATGAACAATGTTGATAGCTGATTTATTGTCACTATAGAGCTTCATAAGACCTTCCAATTTGACTCCCAAATCGTCTAGGATAATTCTTTCAATAACCTTTGCAAACTTCCTTAACCACGCTGTAGGAGATTGTTTCAATCCATAAAGAGCCTTTCTTAGCTTGCACACCTTGTTATCTGTATTCCCTTCATACCCTTGTGGGATTTTCATGTAGATTTCTTGTCTAAGTCACCATGGAGAAACATATTTTTAACATCATACTGTAAGAGTTACCAACCAAAATAAGCAACCAATGACAATAGAATTCTTATAGTATTCATCTTTGCAAATGGAGCAATAGTCTCCTGATAACCATTAGTCTATATGTACCCTTTGGCCACCAATCTTGCTTTATACCTCTCAAGAGAACCATCCGCCTTGTATTAGGGTGAAATTTCATTTAAAATCAACAATATGTTTCCATTTCAATTTATCAACAATCTCCCTGTCTTTTTTCTAATGCATTCATGTCCTCTCTCATTGTATCTCTCCATTCCCATTTTGTCATGCCTCAGAAACAATATTAGTAGCATTTGTGTTTAGACTTAATGAATTTTTTATGTGCTGGGGATATGCGTTTTAGGTAGGCATATAGAGATAAGATTAGAGGATAGAGTAGTCGTTTAGTGCATTGTCTGTCAACTTTTCTTACAGCAATATGAAGGACAAGATTATCTGTTGGTTCATTAGCTGTCTCAGCAGTTTGTAATGGTGGGTCATATCTTATTGCAATTTCATTCCCATAGTTAGTTGGATACTCAAACAGGTGTCACTTTTGGAACGGCCTTCCTCCTTGATTGTACCTGAGAAAATTGAGAAAATTTTGAGTTGACACTGGCTTGGTTAGAGGTAGAGTCAAGTGATTCAGATGTGATTGGTTCAGAGAACTCAAGTTCAATGATACGGGCCGGTTCATGAGGAAGATCAAGGCTTCTAAGTTATTCTAAAGATTCACAATTGCCATCCTCCATCATTAAAATCTCTCCTGAAAATAGTACTTGGTAGAAAAGCTGTATGTTCAGCAAAGGTCACATCAGCAAAGAATTATGTTCATCATCACGACCAACCATATTGAATCGTCACTTAACCAAGGATAAGCTTGAATGTAGGGTGCTTATTCTCATCTATACTCCAATTAAGTCTTAAGTTGCTAAGGGCTTTTTTTGGGGTGGAATTTGAAGGATTGAAGCTGGGTATGATCAATATATATTCCCCAGCTTGCAGGGGGGTGTTGATATTCCCATGTGTTTTATTTTCTTCTATTGTATTATTAGCCTGGGTGAGTCCATGTTATGTTTTTCTAATATAACTGCTAGGATCACATTGTTTCATGTGTGCCTTTATGTCAACTTACTGCAACTGTATCCAGGGATTTCAATGGCAGACCTTTTGCCATCTTCCCCCATAGTTGATTATTTTTGTGAGTGAAAAGAAGAAAAATTCAGAGAAAAATTTTCAGTTTATTACTCACATCCTTATATCATCACTATTAGAATCAATTTCATGTAGCACATTTTATGTAGTAGTCAAATATTATGCCCCCATGAAATGTATTTTATACATATTTGTGCTTGTTCATGGTCAAAAAGAAAAGAGAACAGTGGTAGTTTTTTTATTCATGCTAATTCTTAGTCTAGTTTTATTACTGATGTCCCATGCAAACTCATGTCATACCCAAATGGTTTTATTTAGGTGGGAAATTATACTATAGCATTAGCAGAAGTCTAATCTTTGTTTTACCATCTGTCAAACCCATAATCATCATGTTTACAGGAAATTGCGTGTGAGCATCGAATGCGAAATGGGTGCAACAAGTGCTGCACCAAAAACTTTAAGGCTATTTGTTCCATATTGGATTGTGAATGAGTCATCTCTGCCTTTGGCATATCGTGTGGTGGAAGTGGAACCTTTGGAAAATACAGATATGGATTCTGTTCTAGCCTCGGGAGCAGTTAAGTCTGCCAAAACAGCCTTGAAAAATCCTTTGAGTTCAATGGATAAAAGACATTCTGTTTCTAAGAGAAACCTTCAGGTACTTGAAGCAATTGAAGACAGTAGTCCATTTCCTAGCATGCTTTCACCACAAGATTATGCTGTTCGAAGCGGACTCACTGTGTTTCAGTCTCAAAAAGATACATGCCTGTCACCCCGGGTGGGCATTGCCGTTGCCATGCAACATTCTGAAGTTTATAGCTCTGGGATTTCTCTCCTTGAGCTGGAAAACAAGGTGACATAAAGAAGGGGTCAAAATATTTGATAACCAGCTTTATATTGTCATTTCATGTTTACTTATATCTCATTCTTTTTTCTTATGATGTACTGGAATTTCTCAAGTTCATCTCATAATGATGTTTCTTGAAACTTAATTTTTGCCAGGAGCGTATTGATGTCAAGGCTTTCAATTCAGATGGATCTTACTACAAGCTTTCAACATTATTGAACATGACTTCAGATAGAACAAAGGTTGGAGAATCTGTGCTGTTACTATATTTTGGTAGTACATTTGTTAGAGATGTCAATATGAACATTCCTAGGCCTTTCCAAGTAGGTTAGCTTTTGAAATAAATTGGTTCTAGATTCAGTATCAACGCTTAAACAAATGGACAAGAGTTCAATTACTTAATTCACTTTTGTTAAATATGCCATTTTTAGCAATATTGTAAAAATGATAGAGAAAACATACTCTGCAATTCTATGGCTTTATTTTTGTCACTGGAAATCCCAAGAAGATAGCAACAAAATAAAGAAGACAATAACTACACAGAAATGAGCTACTGAAAAAGGAAAAAATACTGTTTGAAAAAGAAATTTAATTAACCATGTTGGAATCCCATGATTCTTGGGAAGAATAACACGGGCTAATTGCTGGATGTCATAATTCATGTGCATTTAGTTGCCAGAACATTAGCGATTTATGTGGGTAATTGGGCTGGAGTCAAATGTTTTTATTTCCTTATTTACTTCCTATTTTATCAGTCTAGATTTTATGTTTATGTTCATGCTTGTTTTCCTTTTCTAGTTGAGGATGATTGGCTAATCATCTATTAAAGAAAGCTACTACTCTTTTGAATAAAATAAGACATTTCATAGTCAATATTTTCTGAAATTTTTCATAGTATCAAAGCAACGCCATGCCTAACCATTTTTTATCTAATTCAGCCAAGGATTGGCCCTCAGTATAGAAGCCACAATGGGCACACTTCATCAACTACTTCTTCCGTTCCATCTGAACAGAAGTTGTTGCACACTTAGTTGAAATCTCATGTCCATAATGTTTCCTATACCTAAGCTCTTCAGAAGCTCCAGAGTGTTGTGTCTTACCCTGGGACACCTCTTCAAAATTCTACAACTCTCATTACAGGTCATGGACTCAAAGGGAGTAACTATCTCCGGGGATCTACTAGCGTGCTTATGTAAATCAAAGGGATAGGGAAATACAATTTTTTTATTCTAGACACTTTTCCACCCCCTGAAATCAAGATCCCAAATACTTGATTTGGAATGCTGAAAACAAGATAATTTCATGGCTGATAAATGACATGACTACTGAAATTGGAGGAAATTTTTATTTGTGTAAAACTGTTGCTAAAATTTGGGAAGCTGTTAGTGGTACTTAATCTTTGATTGAAAACACTCCAGCCTTGCTTCCTCCTTGATTTCAAGAATGGGGAGTTGAATGTCACCTAATACTTCAATACCCTCCAATGCCATTGGCAACAGCATGACATGTATGACTTGGATGATGCTTTGTACTTCAAGAAGCTGAGTAACAATGAGTGTGTGAATATATTTCTCTTGTGCCTGAATACTAGTATTGAAGCAATAAGGGCGAAGATATTGATTAATTACCCACTACCTACTATGGCCAGGCAATATTTCTGGTTCCTATATTACCCTAAGAGTTAACATGAGGTGTTGAACTTTGTTGACCAAACCTCCTATGGAGAAGCTCAAGCTCCAACTACTCATGAGAAATTGGAGTTAGTTCATGGGTAATGGACTCCTTAGTGTTGACCATATAACCTTCTTCATCACTTTCTTACCTTGTTTCTAGTCTGAAGGCTTCCCATGAACCTTCTGATATTTGTCTTTGCTTTTGTGTCAATGGTCACAGCTAATGTTGTCAAACTTGTGAGTTGACATGGTAAACTTGGCGAGTCTTCTTTTTAACTAAAGGAAAACATGTCTATTGGCTTGTAGGCTCAAATTCAGTGCTAACTTGCTTGTACTCATTCAAACTTGGTTGAATCAACGAGTTGACTCAAAATTAGGCAAGCTATGAATCTAGAGAGAAGGTTGTAAATCTTTAAGAATGATATTTTATTAAAAGAAAAAACTTTTATAGAAATAAAAGTAGTTTTCATGGATGAGGGGAAGATTTTCCATGAGAAAGAAAAGGACTTCCATTGAAGTAGAAAATTACTTCTACGCAAGAAGAGGAGAAAAGAATCAGATCAAAATTGTGTTGTTTTGAGATTAAAAATCTTACGAGTCTATTTTATGAGTTCACCTCTCCTTGACAAGTTTGTCTAACCTCGTGAGTTCCATAACTTTAGTCAACCTCACTTTACCTTGTTTCTTCTACTTTTTCTCATCTCCTAGGGTTGAAGGACTGCAAGTTGCAAGGACAAAGCCTTCTCTAGAGGCTGGATTGATGTTTGATCTTTGCACAGCTTTCTTTCTAGTTTCCTCAAAGTGGACTTCAAAGAAGACTTCTTTGAGTTAGGGAAGGGGTTTTATGGCCGGAATTCTCCCCTTTACCTCATCAAAGGTGCTATTAAGGTCCATTAAAAATCTTTAGATCCATTTTTTCTCCACTATTTTCTTATATGGTTGATTCCCCAATACAAGTCTCTAGCACATCCAACTGCTGCCCGTACCTTGAAAGTGTGTTAAAATATTGGTTGACATGCATGCTTCCCTGTTTCAATTCATAAAACTTCCTTGTAATTTCAAATACCTATGTGGCACTTTCACTGGCCAAGTAGGCTTCTCTTGCTGCCTCCCAAATTTCATGGGTAGTCTTATTGAACATAAAGTTCTCCCCAATTTCATGGGTAGTCTTGTTGACCATAAAGTTCTCCCCATTTTTGTGGGTAGTCTTGTTGAACAAGCAAGGACATGATCTGACTATTCTTAGCTTTTCAGACTCAGAAATTTGTCTCAAGTTGGACAGCCTCTCAATTCAAATGTTCCTCCTTCCATTTTGTGCAGATGAATAGCATAACGGATTGACTCCATTATAAGTAGTTGTATCCATTTAATTTGTGACTAATGATGCTCGCTGGTGGATTATCAGAAAGACCCTGGTTTGCTTGGGCTACCATCTCTATAGGCTTATCAACCTTCCCTTCATTCAAGGTTCATTGGCAATCGTATTTGGTAATCAACGTCGGTCAAGCCAGTGGGTCTCCAATACCATGAAAAAATGTTAGAGAAAACATGTTCTGGAATTCTCTGAATGAGGCAGTATATAAATGGGATCCTCCTGCAGGAAATCCCTAGAAGAAAGCAACAAAATAAAGACAAAAATAACTACACATAAATGAGCAACTTAAAAAGGAAAAATAACAAGTAAAACACCATCAAATAGTTGCATTTTTGTTGAGTGCATTGCTTGGAGTTTTTTCAAGAACATTGGATGGGTCCTTGAACACTGCATAGTTTTCTTTTGATAAAGTTTAAAGGATTTGGAAGGAGAAAAAGAAGCTAAATTAGTAAGCCAATGTGTGGTTTTTGCTGTGTTTTGGTGTATTTGTTTTGATAGGAGCCCAGGAATTGTTAAGGGTGCATCTTGTCTTTGGAGATGTTGTGGGATTTGTTCACGTCCTCAATTTGTTGGTTCTGCTCACAATTTTATTTGGTGTGCTGCCATCCTGGATTTGTAAAGAGATTGGGCTGCTTTGCTGCATTTTTTATGAGTTTTTTTTTTTTTTTCTGTTTTTTGCCTAGGACAATGTCTTAGTCTCCTTTTGTAGTAACCTTCTTTTTAATAAAATCTTTTTACTATCAATGAAAAGTAATAATGATGATGATTGTAGGATATCATCACCTTGTGACTCTGATCTGAGACTGGACAAAAGACTAATGTTTGATTTGGTATTTTGTGGATAGGATTATTTTATGTCTTTCAAATATTAATAAATTTTCATTTGTATGGCCCTCTTGGTCTCTTTAATTTTCATAACGATAGCTAAGTACTTACTTTTGTTAAGAAACAATGTGTCTTTGGAATTGGATTTTCTTCAGGAAACTAAAAAGTGTCAATTTATTTGTTGTCCAGGTGGTTCATTTCCAGCCACACACACTGTTCATTAATAGGGCTGGATGTAGTCTCTGCCTGCAGCAATGTGGTTCTCAGGCATCCATATGGATTCATCCCACTGATCCTCCAAAACCCTTTGGGTGGCAGTCATCTGCCAAAGTTGAATTGTTGAAGGTGTGATATTAATATTAATTTCCAGTTTTGCTTGCTAACTTGATATATATTTGTTATGTTATCAATACCTTATTAAGGATCCTATATTCATTCAGTTGTGCATGGATGGATACCAATGGAGCACACCATTTAGTGTTGACATTGAAGGTGAAATGCGCATTAACTTGAAAAACGATATTGGAGATGATCAAATGCAATTAAGAGTAGCAGTAAGAAGTGGTGCCAAGAAATCACGTTTTGAAGTTATATTTCGTCCAAATTCATTGTCAAGTCCTTACAGGTTTTTGTTCTCTCTTATTCCTTGGGAGTTATCACAATGTTCCTTTCAATTTTTTAGTCTGTGATCTTGACATTGGAGAAGAAAAGTTATGAGGAACATGGAATATGCAAAGATCCCCTTCAAATTTTAGTCATTTGCAAACACCCCTGTCAACTATCACCTCTCAAGATTTAACACTTTTGTCTATTTCCCTATTAACCCTGCTGTTAGCAGAGATGCAACCTCTTACTCTTTAATTTGTCACATGGCATACTCTCATTCAAATGGAAAAATCAGGGCAACCTTAGTGAGTGTCTAATCATTAAAGACAATTATTACAAGATGTTCAAGGCGGGTTTAAATTCTCAAGGGTGATAGTTAACGGGGTATTTTCTGGTTTTCCAAGATGAGCGTGGTGTTTACAAAGTACTTTCCTTTTCATCTATACAAATTGAAGCATAAGAAGTGTACCTTTTAACATTGGAAGAAGTCATTTTTCTGTTTACCCATTATTCATCTTTGTATGTTGTGGTAATAATATTGATTTGGCAAATATTTATCATCTGTCTTACCATTCATAAAGCTTTTTAGACTATGTACTTTATTTGATTTATTACCTTTATGCCAACAGGATTGAGAATCGTTCAATGTTCTTGCCCATTCACTTTCGTCAAGTTGACGGCACCAGTGATTCTTGGCAGCTTCTTGTTCCTAATGCTGCTGCTTCATTTCTGTGGGAAGATGTTGGGAGAAGACATTTATTGGAGCTCTCGGTAGATGGCACTGACCCATTGAAATCGCTGAAGTTTGACATTGATGAGATTTCTGATCACCAGCCCATCCATGTAACTGATGAATCAAACAGAGCCTTGAGTGTTATTATTGTAAAGGAAGAGAAAATCAATGTTGTTAAGATCAGTGACTGGTTGCCAGAAACTGAGCCTACAGGAATTCTGAATAGAAGATATGTGTCATCAGTGTCTCAGATCTATAAAAGTGATTCTCAAAAGCAACAGCCAATGTCTAGTACAGATTGTGAATTCCACATATTTTTTGAGCTTGCTGAGCTTGGAGTATCTGTTGTTGATCATACACCTGAGGAAATATTGTATCTGTCTATTCAGAATCTTGTTCTGGCATATTCAACTGGTTTGGGCTCTGGAATCAATAGGTAGGATTTGCATATAGTTGACAGTTGTAATTTTGCATCTAATTTTGGAAGTTGATTATTTGTCTTGCATGGGATATCTGGTGAAATATTGTTCAAACCCACTCTTCAGTCAACCAATACAACTTAGCCTCTTCCAAAGGAATCTTAGGTTAATTAGGAATTATTCTTTTTTCTTCTGGTTACCCATAGCCATTCAATATTAAATATACAATTTGCTTTATTTTGTGTTTCAGATTTAAAGTCAGAATGCGTGGGCTACAGGTGGACAACCAGTTGCCATTAACCCCTATGCCAGTTCTCTTCCGTCCACAAAGAGTGGTGGCAGAAACTGACTACATCCTGAAATTTTCCATGACAATGCAGTCAAATGGATCATTGGATCTTTGTGTTTATCCATATATTGGTCTCCATGTGAGTATCTTCAAGTTCAAAGTTTTACTCTGTAAAAAAGATGTTGGTATTTAATTTGTTTATGAATGAGACTTTGATTTGTTTTATAATATGTTTATCTTTTGCTGGTTTCTGGTAAGCAGGGGCTAGAAAATTCAGCTGCCTTTTTGATAAACATTCACGAACCTATTATTTGGCGCCTTCACGAAATGATCCAGCAGGTGAAGCTCTGTAGGTTGAAAGATTCTCAAACCACTGCTGCTTCAGTTGATCCAATCATTCAAATTGGGTATGCAAGATTTTTTTTTTTTAATTGTATGGTTGTGTTAGTCTCCTTGAAACTTTGTATAACAGAACTAATAATTACAGTGTCCTCAATATCTCGGAGGTTCGATTAAAAGTGTCTATGGCTATGTCACCCAGTCAAAGGCCAAGGGGTGTGCTTGGTTTCTGGGCATCCTTAATGACTGCACTGGGGAACACGGAAAATATGCCTGTAAGTATTTAACTGCTTTCATTATGTTTCCTTTACTTGAAGAATCACTTTTAAAATTTTTATGTAACTTGCTAAATTGTGAGTGCGCTACAAAATACTATTTGATTAACTTACTAAACTTTACTAAGTTCCAAATACCACTAAATCAAACTTATCCTTCTATATTTTCATAGCTAACTTAGCTTGTTCAGTCAAAACACAATAGGAAGCTGTCAAAATTATGCAATACTTTATTGACCTTATTTGCAATTTAGCATCAGAGATATATACCTGGAAACGCTGATGATTTCAAGAAAACAAATATTGAGATGCTATACCTTTTTCCACTCAGTCTTAGATTTGGGAGAGAATAATAAAATAGTGCTAATTCAAATAAATATCTACTCGTCTATTAGGTCAGGATTAATCCAAGGTTTCATGAGAATGTGTGCATGAGGCAGAGTTCTATGATTAGCATGGCTATTTCAAATATCCGGAAGGATCTTCTAGGCCAACCACTTCAGCTACTCTCAGGTGTTGATATATTGGGTAATGCAAGTAGTGCGCTTGGACATATGAGTAAAGGTGTGGCTGCACTGTCGATGGACAAAAAGTTTATTCAAAGCCGGCAGAGACAGGTTTTGTTTGAAAATAGCCCTTCTTACTCTACAATGATCTTTCCTGAATTTTGTCTTTAATCTGATAATTTATTGTTCTTAGAACCTTAATCTTTAATTAAAGACATGACTGCAAGCTAGCTTCCTTTCTTTTTAAATGCATTTATAGTGGCAGCGTGGGAAAATCCTGTGTGTAGTGCAGTTGTTATTATTGTAGTTGTTGTGTAATCCCTACCTTTGGGGATTGATTGTTGTACTCTGACTTGAGGCAGCATTTAATGTAATTTTTAACTCTAGAAATTCAGAGTATTTAATCCTCTGAACTTATTTTATTATATGGAAGTTGCATTTTATATATAGATAGCAAAAAGAAAGCTAGAAAGGGACGTAAGCTAATGCTAACCATATCCTAATCAAAACATAACAGTTAAAGTAATCTTGTTCTAATCAAAACAGAGTCCCAAACACATAGGGGCACTATCCTAAAATAACTAAAAAATAAATAAGCCTTAATTAACACAAAACAAATAAAATAACTTAAAAACCAGCTTTATTAAAATAGACACATAATAATACGTCATCTCCAACAGTCTCTGAAGCTGGGTATTCCTTGCTTGGAGCAGTTCTAAGACAAGTCCTGCTTTAGCAAGAGTACAATAACCCACGAATTTTTCTACAGTGTTCTGGTCCTTGTTTTCCAAGTCATTTTTGTCATAATTCCATTGTTCTTTGGTACAGGGATTGGTCTCAGTCTGAGTTGTTTCTTCATTGTTAACCATTGATTCATAGCTTTTCATCCCTTGGTTTTGGCTTCCAATTTTGGTGGTTTGCCACTAAGTTTCCGGTAGATGTCCTTGATATGACCAGCCTTGTTGCAATAGTCACACCAAGATTTAGTTTGTCTTTTCAACTTCTTGTCAAATCCTTTGATTGTTTACCCTCCAAACAGCCAAGGCAGAGACTTCACAGCTATGTTGGGTACTTTGGCATGCTTTTTCCTGCTCTTACTACTGAAATAACTTCAAATAAGGAAGGATGTGGTCTTGTGCCTACAATCCTTCTTCTTACTTCATCAAAGCTGTGATTAAGTCCCGATAGGAATTTATAGATATGTTTTTTTCTCAACAATGTTGTTTTAGTCAGTTGCATCAGTTGCACTGCTCCACTATTGAGTCCCAATGAAATCTTGTTGCTGCCAGTCCGTGTAAGAAGAGAAAAATATTGAATCACAGGCATATCGTTTTTGTCTGAGGTCATGGAGAATACTATCTATTTCAAAGAGTTCCACCATGTTTTCACTGCAGTACATAGGAACATAATCGCTTTTGCATTGTCCACATAGGAACATCATCACCAATTATCCTAATCAGGACCGAACACTTTAACCAATCTAAATGCATAGTACTATATTATGGATATGTAACAAGGATTGCTACCACTTGATTCGTGTCCATATATATATATATATATATATATATATATATATATATATACACACTTATATACTTATACTTTTAGCTATGTCTCTAGCTCTGCTGCTGGTGCTATTTCCTCCGCCTCCACAATCGCCCTTTCGTCCCGCGTACCTTGTCAACCTTTAATATCTTACAACACGATAATATCGGCTCTCAAATCAATAGGAAAAATTGTCATTGTCACAACCGGGTATTCAGGTCTTCTTTCAGAACCTAATACCCTTTACGACAGGCGCTAACTGCTTTCTACCAGCTAAAGTTGCTCGGCTCAAACCAGGATCGGCTTACTCAATTCTTATAGCGGAGAGAGTGGTACTGTACTGGCTTTCAAGCGGCTTTCTTCTCTCCCTGGCTGACTACTGGCATGACTACAGAAACAAAAAAAAGATAAGCCTTAATTAAAGGGACAAATTCCATAACTATAAAAGTGACTTAATTAATATAGATGCATAGCAATACATAATCTCCAACACTATCTTGTAGGGATTAGTTTTTTATTTATTTATTTCAGGTAGTTTTCCTAGTATAGCTTCTCTTTGTTGTATATATACCAATGTAATACTTTTCTTTGAATACAATACAATTGACCTTTTTACCACTTACATTGATAAATTGCATTGGACAGTAGTTATGTGTTAATTATTTTGATCCTACCTTTTGAAACCCCTTGGAACTGCTTGGTGTATGTGTATGTGTACAACAACCTTGAAAAAAAAAAAAACAACTAATTGTATATCTAATTTGAACTTAGATGATTACATGAATTATGAAGAAGATAGAGTCAAGTCTCTGTGATTGGATGGTGTTTGATGAGGGTGCTGTTGTGTGTCTGGCCTTTTGGAAGAAAATTGTGAAAGAATCATTTGATGAAAATATTATCATACCAAGGAAAGTTCTAAGGATGGTTCTTTTAATTCTAAGTTTTTAATACTCTATCTCATGTTGAAGGGCACTGAGCTGTTCGTTTGTGGACCAAGCATTTACTCAACTACCTACTAAATGCTAAAATTTAATTACAGAACAAGAAGTGAAAACGCTTACCACTTAACCTTAAAGTTGAGCTTATAAGCTCCGGCAGAGGAAGTGATTCATTGAGTTATGACAGAATTGAATCATATGACTTGCTTGCCCTAGTCTGTGCTCTCCACTTTTTCTTATTACTGATGTTTTTGCCATTGTAAAAATTTCTATCATGCGTAGTAATCTGATGGGATGTTGATACATATGTTTCAATTGACAGGAAGCCAAAGGTGTGGAGGACTTCCGTGATGTTATCAGAGAGGGAGGTGGAGCATTAGCTAAAGGTTTGTTCAGAGGAGTAACTGGCATATTAACAAAGCCTCTGGAAGGAGCAAAAACTTCTGGTGTTGAGGGTTTTGTTCAAGGTGTTGGGAAGGGAATTATTGGTGCAGCTGCACAACCAGTGAGTGGAGTTCTTGATCTTCTGTCAAAAACAACCGAAGGTGCCAATGCTATGAGAATGAAAATTGCATCTGCTATAACGTCTGATGAACAGCTACTCCGGAGGAGACTGCCTCGGGTAATAAGTGGTGATAATTTGCTTCAACTATATGATGAGTACAAAGCTCAAGGACAGGTACCAAATGCTCAACTTGCAATAGATCACAGACCTAAAGTGCTTTAATTATTTAAACATGAATTTAGAATTATAGACATGCCAATGGTATAGGTTGAAACTAATCAAGTTATTCTCATTTGGATCCTGACTGAGTTGTTTGAGTCCAAGTTTAGGAAGATTTACAGAAGTGCTGTACATTTTATTTCTTTTGAAGAAAGGAACATTTTAATTGCATATATCGCTTCTCAAATATGCAACTTTTTTGCTGGTGTTAAGTAAAAGGCAGAAAGCTTTGGTTGTATTATGTCATTGAGGATCCAGCTGTTGATTGGAGCTTGTTAAGTTGTTATTAATTAGAGATTTTGGGTTCAATTCCTCTTATTTTGCCTGGTTAACTGGCCATTACTGATGTTGGCTAGGATTGTGGAACAGAAAATCAACCGTTACATTTAGATCACATTTGAAGTATATATCCATGCACTTTTAATCACATTCTAGCACTTCTTGACCTTTCTTTTCCCGTCAGAAGTTTACTAATTTTATCAAATCTACCATAAATATAGTGAAGACACCTATTTTTGTCTCACTTGACCAATTTTGTGCTTCTCTACCTGTTATCCTTAATTCTCAGGTACTCTATTTCTAGAACATATATATCAAGCAGCCATTGAAGCTGAATTCATTTGATTTGGATGGCCTTTTTAATGAAATTTGTTTCAGAGTATATTACTGGTTCTACTGCATTAATGCAAACAACTTCTGAATATTTCTTTTTATTTCTTCCTTTGGGTTCTTTTACATGTTTTTGTTTTCTCTATAATGTGCTTGGTTTAATAGATGATGACAATTTTCATATTTTTGTCATGAAGGTAATATTGCAGCTTGCAGAATCTGGTTCATTTTTCAGCCAGGTCAATCTTTTTAAAGTTCGTGGGAAGTTTGCATTATCAGATGCCTATGAAGACCATTTTCTGCTCCCAAAAGGGAAAATCCTTATGGTCACTCATCGAAGAGTCATACTATTGCAAGTAAGTATTCACGATTGAGAACAATGGATAACAAACCATATTCTCCTGTGCACTGTTATTTATAAACTTCTTGTCAATGTCAGCAACCATCCAATATTATTGCTCAGAGGAGGTTCAGCCCCGCCAAGGATCCATGTTCGATATTGTGGGATGTACTGTGGGATGACCTCGGGACAATGGAATTGGCACACAGAAAGAAAGACAGCCCAAAAGCTCCCCCTTCACGGCTCATTTTATATTTGCAGTCTAGATCATTGGATTTGAAAGAAAATGTTCGCATTATCAAGTGTAATCCTGAATCGCAACAAGCTCTTCAAGTTTATCTTGCAATTGAACATGCAATGAACATTTATGGCCCAAATGCATCAAAGGTATATTTCTTCATCTTGTGTTTTTCCTTCACTTTAATTTGTATATTCTCAAGTTATGATTTGCAAAATCTGGAAATATATTTAGAATTGGTCATGCCATGATCTTTCAATGAAGCTGAAATTTCTTTCTGAAACCCCTTTTGCATCTATTGATTCTAGTTCCTGCATAGAAAATTCATTTAAGTAAAAATGCATAGTACTTGTTTTGTTCTGCTTCTATTCTGTCCTTTTTAAAAAAAGTAAAAATCATCATTGACATAATCATTTAATCGTTGATTCTATGGTGCACATTAAAGAATTAAGTTCACCAGTGCAATTAGTAACATTTTTTCAACATGCTGGTAACATCTTTACGATGTTCTGATAACATTTTGTTGATCTGCTAAAGTGCTATTAACCAGCCAGTCGGTGTCTTGTCTTGATACTGGTGATGGCTCTGCAATGCACTGGTGACATTTCATTGATATGTTGGTCCCCAGATCTAATGGTAACAATCTGTAGTTCCTAGCACTGCCCTTTTAGTTGATGTTACCAACACAATGGGAAAATGTCACTAATTGCACCTGTAGAAGAATTAGGAGAAGCTGAGAAATAGGTATTTTATATTGAAGAATGAATGTTCAGAGAGGTACAAGATAACTCCTTGTGGGGCAGCCTCCAAAATTTATATATTTTGGAAACCCTTACACCCTAGACTAGGTTAGGCTGCCGCTAGATGCACTAAATGGGCACATTGGGCCTATGGCTAAACACATCAGCAAATAACGCAATCCCAATTTAATTCAAAGACTAATTAATTGCATCAATAAAACAAGGAAAATAACTGAAAAATAATGACAAATCTTAATGCATAACAACACTCGCCCTCAAGCTGGTGAGTGGATATCTATCATTCCTAGCTTGCAAACTAGTTCTTCAAACTGCAATTTTGAAAAAGATTTGGTCCAGTTGTCCACAACTTGTTGTATAGATGGAATGTAGAGAAGTTTCAGTGTATCCAAATCAAGTTTCTCTTTGATGAAATGTTTGTCTATCTCAACATGTTTAGTCCTATCATAATGGACAGGGTTCTTGACAATGTTGGTAGTAGCCATGTTGTCACAAAACATTTGCATGGGACCATCAATGCTTACCCTGAGTTCATCAGGTACTCGTTTTAGCCATAAGCCTTCACAAATTATGTGACAGTGCTCTATACTCTGCTTTTACACTAGTTCTTGTCACAACTGGTTGTTTCTTGCTTCTCCAAGTAACTAGGTTACCCCAAACATAAATGCAGTAGCCTAAGGTCGACCTTCTATTAGTAACGCAACCAACCCAGTCTGTATTTGTATAACTTTTATCACTTCCTTTCTTAAAGAAAATTCCTCTACCAGGAGCCCCTTCAAATATCTCAAAATCTTGTAAACCTATATGGATATAAGATTTGTGGAAAGCTTAGGAACATAAAGAACATTTCTAAGAACAAAGGAGGGAGATATTTTGATATTCCCTAATCCTACTACAATAACAAGTGAGCCATTTGCAACCGATATTTTCCTATTGTTAGGGCATGGGGTGTAAGTTTTAAAATGATGAGAAGAATAGGTCATATGATCTGTTGCTTCTGAATCAAGGATCTAAGAGTCCTAGATTAGTTTATCCAAGACATTTAACCCATAGGAATGATATAGATTACTTGAATGAGCTAAAGAGCAAGCACGGGTATTACCAACTAGCTTCTCAAAAGTCTCCAACAAGTTGCGTAGTCTTTCAATTTCAATTATGCTAAATCCTTTAAGGTCTGGAAGTTGTTCTTGGTTGGGTTGCATCAAATAGACTTGCCCTTGAGCTCTTGTTGACCCACTTCTCATATTTTTTCCATGTAATTTCCTACAATATTCCTTGGTATATCATGGTTTTTTGCAATAAGTACACCATAGACTATCACGATCTTGTGTCTTGCCTTTCTTGTCTGCTCTGGGTTGTTCTAGTGACAGGCCTTGATGTCTACCACCATTAATGATCATAGTAGATCCTTCAATAAGTTGATAGCTAAGGATTACAGCTCCCTGAGTCTCCTCAGTTTGAATAATTGAAATAGTGTGGTTAAAGGATGGTAGTTCATCCTTACCAAGAAGTTGGATTCTAACTTGATCAAATTCAGCATTGAGCCTTATGAAGAAATCATAAACACGATCCTTTTCATTGAAACATTTCAGTATTGTTGCATCTTCGCTGCACTTCATTTCAATACACCTGTAATGGTCCATTTCTTGGCATATGTTCCTCAGCATGTTAGCATATTCTGTGACAGAATTATTTTCTTGTCGAATCCCTACAGCTTTAATTTTAAGCTCATACACCAAAATAGCATTCTTAGCCTTGGAGTAAGTCTACTTAATAGTCTCCGTAGCTCTTTAGCAGTGGTGAGAAACATGCATATATCACTTATCTTTGGATTTATAGAATTCCAGAGCCATACCATTATCATGGAATCCTCCTCATCCCATGCCTCATAGTGCTTCTCACTTTTCAAGGGTCCACTTCCTAAAATATAGCTTAACTTCCCTTTTCCCTTCAATATGGTCTAGACAAGTTGAACAAGTTGAGACCATTTGAGATAGTTTCTACCATTCAACCGATAATTGGGATGTAAATTTTATAAATCTCCAACTACATTGGAATTTTCAGTCATATTAGTTTTAGATGACACAATGGCCTCAGACATTTTTAGAAATACAATAGGCTAAAATATAGTAGAAGAAGGAAAGGCTACTTAAGGATACCTTTGGCTTCTTGAGACTTAGCTTTGACAGACTGATACTCCTCTTCACAAAAAATGAGAAATTTAAAAGATAAATTGAAGAAGGAAGTCAGTCAGTCATAAAATACTACCTCTTCAACAAACGAAGTTAATGAGGCTAAGTTAATTATTGGCCAATCTTACGCAAAAACTTAGGATTCTCCAACAACAAAACTCAGATTATATGAACCCAAGTCATAATGTTGCAGTTGCTGGAGTGCTAATAGAGAGCTATAAACCCAAAGCTTGAACTTACAGGTAAGAATTTGGCAAAAGGACTCAAAAACGAGTATGCATCAGTGGCTAGCTAGAAAAGTGCAAGAAAGATGACGTCGAATGCCAGAAAATTGAGATGAGGCTGAATGGCTTAGTCACATGCCGGCACGTGATACAATGCACAGAATGTGTTGTCAGCACATGATCTTCATGCTCAGTGTTTCCAGCCACCAAATGACTGGGACAGGTTGATCGAAACCTTCTGTGTCCCCTTATACCAGCTGTGAGATATATATAGTTACCTAAAGTGTCACCCTAGTTTCTCCAGGAGGATGAATGGGAAAAATGGCAGTGAGGATAACCAGAAACGAGCCAAGGACTCTAATATCATGTAGTGAAGGAGAAAGAACTTATATTTTACCTTGTTGAATTACTCTGATAACATAGATATTTATATACAAATTCTACACTAAGACTATTCAATGTACTAGTTGGACTAATTAATATAGAAGTAAAACTAATAAATGGTGTGGTTGACAATATGCTCCAACACCGTGTTTAATATATATTTGCTAAGTAGACTTTATTTGGTTATGACTCAGAATTTCCTGTATGATAAATTCCCCTTTGCTATGATTTCAGGGAATACTGAAAAAAATAGTTACAAAGCCATATTCACCAAGTGCTGACACCCTTAGTGATGATTTAATGCCTAAAGAAGGGGTTTGCCCCTCGTCTTCTCAGATGATGCCTGGGTCAGTTCCCCTCACTTCAACTTTTGGAAGCAGTACTAAGCAGTAGGAGTGAGTGTGCGTTGGACACTGTCCATTGCCATTATCATGAATTGCATCAGTTGAGCCTCGATTTAAGCCTACTTTCCCTTCAGCCTGGAAAGGTACTATTATAATTTATTTGCAATTTCCTTGCAATTCTTTATTCCTTTTTATTTCTTTTCATCTTGGGGTGAAGGAGTAGGGAGGTAAGTAAAACTTGAAAAAACTGTGATTTAAGCTTGAGAATAACTGATTTTTATCTTGTTATTCTGCAGCAACATTCCCTATTACATTTTTTTAATTTTAATGTTCATGTAACATGACTATTTCGTTAAGGACACTTAATCTCTTTCTCTAACGCACATGATAATAGAACACGGTAGAATGTTTTAATAACACGTACAAATCCTTCATTGAATTATGAAATACTTATTGTGCTTAAAAATTACGGAATATCCCCAGTTGTATAGATCTTAGTTTCAATGTTGACATAATTCAAAAAAAAAAAAGTTCTAATTTTCAGGGTTATCCATGCTTGTGATGTTGAAATTTTTTACTTTCCATCATAAAAATAATCACAAGGGAGTGGGACACATTGGTTAACTTTGGTAGCACCATCTAGATAAATGTAGATTTGATGAAAAGTGAAAGAAGAGGAATGCTCAAAGGCTATTGCAATCTGATTTCTTTAGTTATACGGCAACTTACATTGATAGAGAAAAAAGAAAAATGGAAACTTTAATTCTAAGCCCTAAAATCCTAGTCGTAGTTATTAGGAATAAACAGAAAATAAAAATAATTCAAATACAAATTTAATTTAACCAGAAAAATGTGGTAAAAAGACCAAACGGCCCCTGCACTTAACAACTTCTGCATCCTGGCACCTTGGCACTGGAATCTGGCGCCAGGTCTCTGCCCTGCATACTAGATCTGGCATGCTGGGATCTAGCCAGATCTATGGCTGCCAACCAACAAGATTTTTTCACCTTTGACACGCATGACATGTTTTGTGTGTAACTTTTATCAATCAATGTTTTATTTTCCAAGTTAGATTTTAACGATTTGTTGTCTTACATGTTTATGTAATTTATAATTCTGTTGGGTTGATTAGATTGTTGATGTTAATTTCTAGATTGGTGTACCTAATTAATTACAGGTTGGCCGGAGGGAACTAGTTTAAATTTGTTAATGGCTATATTCGGTATTTTCAGGTACGCAAATCTGTGAGGGAAGGTTTCCTGCTCGGACATTCAACTTGGCGACCTTGTTAGTTCAGTGTCCCCCATTTTCCTTTTTCCTGCCTCCTCTTTTTCTGAGATTTTACTGTCTTAGCATTCCTTGTATATACTCCATTTCTATATCCTATAGTTCTTGTCCACTGACCAAAATCGTTTTACGTTGTACATATACAAAATCACAGCAAGATGGGTCCTACTTATAATTGTCCTTCTGAAGCCCGTATTGATATTTGTTGATCTTAAGAGAGGGACGATGATATACTCCTGTTTTGCATATAGTAGTACGATCTAAATATTCTTAAGAAGAAACCTTTCCTCTTATTGAGAAGATAGCAAAATGTGTACCTTACATTCTTTGGAGAATTGTACCGAGCTTGCTCCTTCATAACTAATGGCAATAAGATTCTTTGGACATTGCTTCATGTAGAGTGGATCTGAAAAATTGGATTTATGATAGCACTGTTGCTGAGTTTATTGTAAATGGAAGATGGGATTTATAATGTTGATATCTGGCTGTCACAAATTTGCAAAGAGGAATAAAGGGATGTCTCACTCCTCCTTGTTCTTACCATTAATTATTTATTCTATCGCCTTTTGCATTTAAGGTTTTCTTAAAGTTAAAATTCATTTACATAATATCTGTTTATATAAAATTATAAACAAAAAAAAACATTTTAAATCATCATTATATATATATATATATATATATATATATATAATGGGTGTCATGGCTGAACATCTAAAATGATTATTCAAGAGTTATTACGAAATCAGTACGTGATTGTGATGTAACACTGGTTAATGCATGTATTTTGGGGTTTCAAGATGAAAATGCAGTTTTGTTTACAAAAGAAAAAAAGTTGCTCGAAGAAAACTAATGGTGCTAGTGTTTTATAAACTAGAAATAGAAATCAGTTTTCAGCACTCAAATTTTCTGATACTTGCTGATAGAACTCGAGATTAGTGGTGTTTTATGGTGAAAGGGATTTTTTGATAATGAAAAGAGTGCACTTGCAAATCTGGGAGTCAATGGAGGGGGAATTTTTTTTCGTATTTTTATATTTTATTTTAAAAAATTATATTTTAATATTATATTTTAAACTAAATTTATTTCTTAAAAATTTTTGAATTAAAATTATCGTATCCTTTTCAAATTTAAAAATAAATTTAAATTAAAATAAATATTGTACAAAATATTACTCTACCCAATACTCATGTAATGAGTAACTAAATTATACTTAAAAAAATATACCATCATTTTAATGACATTAAAATAATTCAATAGCAACTTAAAAGATCATTTTATCAAATGACATTTCAAAAATTTTATAGTACGTTCAATGATAGTTTAACTAAAACATTCGAATTTTATTATATTCAACTCAATTATTGTATAACTATTATTTATAAAAGTGTAACAAATGTATACATATATCAAATATAAAATTATATACATAATAAATATATGAATATAATAAGTTCAAATTAAATTATCACGCAATAAAAAAATAATATGACTCAATCTTTTAAAATATGTATATAATTTTAGTGAATTAAAAAATATTAAATAAGTAAAGATATAAAATTATAACATAATATTAAATATATCAAATTAAAAAAATAATAAAAAGAGAAATATGGATCCCTCAAGCATAAATAGCTCTGCCAAAAGAAAGTGAAGATCGACAACAAAGGATTATTGAGAAGATGATTCTACCTTGGAAGTCAACGGTGCTTCACAACTTTTTAACCATGTACTCAGTTTCTCTTCATTTCTCCCTCTCTCTTAGCGTGAGTATTTTTTGTCCTTTATTTTCACCATTGGAATTTTATTTTTATTCGCCATTCAAATAATTTGGTCTTAGGGATCATGTTGGTCTACTCCACTGCCTACATAACTTGGACTTTTTTTTTTAATCAAATTTTATAATTTTAAAAATTAAGATGATATGTCAACTCTTACTACAAGATTAAATCCTTTAAAACAATATTCAAATACTCTTAATAAACAAATTTGAATAATTTGTTTTACTTTGTGCTAGTTGTTTAATGAGATTTAAATATTTCTTATTTTTCTGGTGCCTACATAGTGGATTAAGTTAAAATATCTAAGTTGTTTATATATATATATATAATTACACACAAGTGGGCCTACTATTAAAAATTAAAAATAAAAAAATATATTTACGCCGTAAGTTCATATTACATTTTTTCGGTCTGAAGTTCATAGTACATTTTCTTCAAATGACTTATCTAGATAAGTTAATATTGCCCTTAATTGATAAGACAAATCCCTCTAATTTTTACTAGCCAAAAAAATTTACTTTAAAATTTTATAAACAAAATTTTAATAAGGACTTTAGGGTATTAGTTAAGAATTATTTGTTAAATATAATAATTAAATCTTTAGTCCATAAATATGGTTTATCTAGATCGGACAAATGGCGAAACCGAGAACAACGGTGCATGAGTAGTTGTCTGGATCGCCCAGTGTTACAAAAATGAAGGTTGGTACGGTAGAAAGAATAATATAATAATGATAAATCTAATAGGTGAATAAGCGAAAAGGAAATGGTGTCACTATTCACTCAAAAAGCTTCCGAGTCTGAGGGTTTCGCAGCTTAATGGTGAGATTGAGTTGAATGTTTGTCCTTGGCAGCTTCAAATCTTGTGTCCTAGTTTTGATTTCTGTTTGGGTACATTGTTCGACAAGTTTTGATTTGAGATATGTGATTTGTGTTTCTTGCTTTATGTGAATTGCTTACTGAAAAGGAATATAGTTCTGTCCCAGAAAAGGAAAGTTTGAAATTGCTTTCAAATGAAGATGATGATATATTCGGGTCTTGTTCTTTTCTTGACCCTGAGCAAAATATGCTTTTACCCGAGAATAAAAAATGTGGACTTTATGACTAGATTTCTAATGGCGAAGGACTAGTTTGAATTTGGCCGCCTATACCGTGTTGATGGTCAGCCGCGTATGTTTATAAGTAGTTAGGAGACCGTAATAAGTGGGATACCTTCATCTTTTGTAGTCTTCATTTTTCTTTCTTTTTTAATTTACGTAGAATAAAATTCTAATTGTCTGAATTTACTATGACAATCATTATTCTGTTATGCTATATGTATTTCTCTACCATAAAGCAGTGCAGAGAAAAACAAAGCTATTCTGAAGTGCTATTTGATTTTTTCAATCAAAACTTAGGGGCAGGAACTCCAACGAAAGTAAAATTTACTCGCATTTGAACATCAAATTTGGTAAAAACTTGTGTGTGAAACCATGTCATTTAAGATTCAGTATCTTGATAGATATACTTGTCATGCATTCTCTATCTATTCTCCAAGGAAACATATCATGCAAATGAATCACACGATTATAACACTTATTATTATTTTCATTACAAAAAAAAATATTGATTAATATTTTTTTGACATTTGCATAAGTTACTCATGTACCGTGCATGGGAGTCCTCCAGTTTTTTACCTGTAGCAAAGTGGACCAAAAAGAAAGTGAATACTCATGATGGTTTATTCCTATCACTGGATCTACAGATTGGTTCACGTGACTTAATCTCTGCAAATTAGTTTTCATTCTTTCTATATCTATTAGGTGGTAACTTTGTGGATGTTGTGGCTAAAGTGTAATAAAATTTCTGTGTCGGCAGAAACGGCTACATTTACTTCAGGGTTTACTTAATATGAAGAGGTGGTATGGAGGCTTGTTGATCATCGCTCTGGGCATGATGTTGATTCTCCTTTACAGCCTTTTTGGCATGCAGTCACAGAAACAGTCAGTAAAACAGTCCGCCTACAGTTTCTTCAATAGTCATGCACCAAATGACTCCCCTATAAGAAACAATCTTACTACAAACTCTTCAGATGTGAAAGTGAAAAGAGTACAAAAACCAATAAAAAGATCACATTCTATACATGTTTTAGGGCTTAGCGATCTTTGTGACATGAAAAACTTTTCTGAGGGAGACTTGAGAGTGATGCTTGTATGGACTCCCTTGTGTCACCTGCTGTCGAGGTCAGATGCTTTACCTGAAACAGCTCAAGGAGTTAAAGAGGCTTCTGTAGCATGGAAAGAGTTATTGTCCACAATGGAGAAGGAGAAAGCCTCTAGGATCAGCAAGATAGATAGCACGGAATATCAAAAATGCCCACTGTCTGTAACTGCAATTAGTAAGACAGTTGCAAGCAGTGGAACCATTCTTGAGCTTCCTTGCGGTCTAGTTGTAGATTCTTCTATTACGCTGATTGGTATTCCTATTGGGCAAAACAGAAGCTTTCAGATTGACCTTGTGGGCCAACAAAAAGAAGAGGAGCCTAATCCTCCAATCATCTTGCATTACAATGTGAGTCTCCCAGGAGAAAATTTGACTGAGGATCCATTTATTGTTCAAAATACATGGACTAATGATCTTGGGTGGGGAAAAGAGGAAAGGTGCCCTGCTCATGGTTCTGCTAACATTAAAGGAGGTATATTTTTTTATCTTTAATGGAGAGATTTTAATTGATGCAGTATGACTAGTGGGTTTAAAGTAGACCTTATATGTGTTAAAAGTATATTCTACATGCACAGAAAAGAATTCATATGGTGGGTTTAAAGCATTTTTAACTAGCAGTGCTTTCACTGTCATGCAGTGAATAAACAATTTTTACTCAACTTAGAAAATATAACAAACTTGAAAAATATTTTGAGACATACATACCACTATAGTCTTCTTGTTTAAAATTGTAAACACCATTTTCACTCGATAAATGGGCTATAGCTGTATTAGCACCAACCTTCCTTGTGAATAAGAGAATCAGAGAATTCTAAATCGTTACTCTGTATGGTGCAGTTGATGGACTTGTGCTTTGCAATGTGCAAGTTGCCAGAAGCAACAATGAAGATAATCTAAGTGTGGGTCAACCTACGAGCAATATACCTGCTAATACTTCATGGGAAAGTGCACATAGAACTGCGAATTTCCCATTTGCTGAGGGGAATCCTTTCACTGCCACATTGTGGGTTGGTTCAGAGGGATTTCATATGACTGTGAATGGAAGGCATGAAACATCTTTTGCATTTAGGGAGGTAAGGTATGGAAAGAGAAATAGTGCTAAAAATTGATTTTCTTAGTTAAAATAATGGAATGGTCACCTCCAACCTTGTATAGTTTTTCATGGGTGCAGAAACTTGAACCATGGCTAGTTAACAGTGTAAAAGTAGTAGGTGGTTTAAGTCTCCTATCAGCACTGGCAAAAGGTTTACCTGTTACTGAAGATAATGATATAGTTATTGATGTTGACAAACTGAAAGCCCCTTCTATCCCCAGAAAAAGGCTTGTTTTGTTAATTGGGGTATTCTCTACTGGAAATAACTTTGACCGTCGAATGGCCCTCAGGAGGTCTTGGATGCAATATGAGGCAGTACGTTCTGGGGAAGTCGCTGTCCGATTTTTCATAGGGCTTGTAAGTGATCAATTGCAAAATTGGTAAAGTGATTATGCTGAAATATCTCTTGTTCTAGTTTATCGTTTATCATGGTAAAGTGAGGGTTATGCCTAATCTTCAAATTATTGTCAAAGCTAAAACCTTGGTGTTATCATTATATCTCTTGTTGAGTTAATTAGAAAGATATAACTCATGCAATTTAGGATCCCTTCCTTCTTCTAAGTTTTCTCCCCTCTGAGTTGGATAGCTTGGAGAGGAATGCAAATGGTGTCTTAATTAATATACATATTTAAGAATTTACATCAAGTGGAAGGAGTGTGTGAAGTATTTGGGAGATATCTGCTTAGACTGTGAACAATATTCTAAGCAAGTGCATTAGTGAGGGCTCAACCAAGATCTGCATTCTAATTGTGTCTTTACCTTGCCCTATAACTGTAAGTGACATTTTTATATTATTTGATTGCAGCACAAGAACAATAGAGTTAATTCTGAGTTGTGGAGAGAAGCTCAAGCTTATGGAGATATCCAGTTTATGCCTTTTGTTGATTATTATGGTTTGATCACCTTCAAAACAATTGCCATATGCATTTTGGGGGTAAGTGGATCAAGATCTTATGCGACGAAAACAATGAGATTGCTGTTTGTTCATAAGAATCCTACTTGTTCTCAGACTGCTAAGATGGTTCAACTTCCTATTTGGAATCCTTTAATCAGTAGTTCTAATTACATACATTGATGTTAAGAAATAAAGAGACGAGAGAAGGGGTGGTGCCTGGCAGGGAAGTGGAAAGGGAAATAATATTCAAGTTTTAGTGAATGTATAGACTCAATGATTGGCTCCACAACCGTTAGGTTATCTTTAAACCCCTCTTTCCCTGTAACTCTTTAAAGAGAGTCTTACATTATCTTCCATCCATACAATGGTTTTGATTTCTGTTTATCTTATTACTTGATAGATTGCCACTCTATTTAAAAAGATCATAACAGCATCGCAGGTTGTGTATGCAATTAAAAGAATTATGGTAGTAGAGGACTTCGCTTATTCTCCCCAATCCTTGTTTATTACATTTCATCAACTTTACTTTCTATGTGCTACTTAATATGATGTTTTATTAAATTTGCAGGCAAAAATCATCCCCTCTAAATACATCATGAAAACAGATGATGATGCTTTTGTTAGGATTGATGAAGTGCTTTCTAGTCTTAAAGGAAAGCCATCAGAGGGCCTCTTGTATGGTCTCATATCTTTCAAATCATCGCCTCACAGGGATAAAGATGGCAAATGGTACATCAGTGAGGAGGTATAGATTTCTTTGAAATGCTATTAGTAAACTACATAGAGTTTTTCCTCCCTCAAATTCGATGTTGTTCCTTTTGAGTAGGAATGGCCACACGCTTCATACCCACCATGGGCACATGGTCCAGGTTATGTCATCTCTCGAGACATAGCAAAATTCATTGTCCATGGCCATGAGCAAAGAACACTCAAGGTAAGAATTTTTTCTTATGCCTTGTGTTTTAGTGATCATTTCAGGATTGTTGTGTCAAGTGTTAAACTTTACTTAAATATTGGGATTTGAATGTCTCAAACCTCATGCTTGTATTAACAATTTCCCAAAGATCCATCTGTGTGAAAACAAGTGAAGCCCTTGACTAAAATCGGCAGGAAACAACCATTATTGGTATTTATAAATTATTGGGGCTCCTTTTTAAGAGGGCTTAGTCATCATTAGCCATTCATTTTTCTAAGATATGTCTTTATTGAATATAAAATAATCGTATTATTTTTTATTATTGAGTGAATTAAAATTTTGGTTCTTGTTAAGTACACTTTTTCTCAATCTAGTCCTCCAAAGTTTAGGATTTAGGCCTAAGGATTCAGTCCTCTAAAGAATGTTGTGTCTTCAATATTTGTCTTCCCATGAAGCCGGTAAACAGAGATGAGTGATGATGTGGCCATGAAGTGCTCAGGTGTCAGTAAAACATGTCATGATAGAGCAAACATATTACTTGAGGTAGCCTAATCCTTTAGTTATCTACTATGGTATGTTTCAATAATAGTATAGGCACTTAATGGCCACATCACCCATCTCTTTTTAACTATCTATTGATTAATTATGAGAATGATATTAGAGACAGACAGAAGAACTGGAATAAGATGTTTGAACTCTGGGGAATCGAATTGAGACAAAACGTATCTTATGATGACTGAAATGTCAGTTCAGTCTTCATTTTTTCAAAGCTAGGATTAAAAGTAAGGTTTTCTCCTCCTTATCTGTCTATATTTCTTAATACTCAGCTCTTCAAATTGGAAGATGTTGCCATGGGTATATGGATTGAAGAGTTCAAGAAGAGTGGTAAAGAAGTGCATTACGAAAATGACGAGAGGTTTCACAATGCTGGATGTGAATCAAACTATATACTTGCCCATTATCAAAATCCAAGAATGGTGCTATGCCTTTGGGAGAAGCTGCTGAAAGAACACCAGCCAGCATGCTGCGAGTAAATAATCAAGTTAATTTCCGGGTTTTGGTTCAGTGATCTGAGGTTTGAGCTTATTATATCGATCTATAGGGTATGTGTTAACCATCAGATGTCACCGTGTACGTATTATTTTTTGATTTATTCATTTATCTGAACTATTTCACTAAAAAGATTTAGTTAACTACTTTGAATTTGATTGCCATAGAATATCAATACATTTTCATTAATCTTTTCTTTGTGGCATTACTGAAATCTTGATCATGCTTACAGAGTTACAGTCAGAAGGTTGAAGAACCAATTTTTGTTTATGCAAGAGAACAGTTGAATGTAAACTTTTGTATAATAGAATGTTCTTTGTTGTATTTTTTTTTTGGGCTGATGTTCTTTGTTCTGAGTTTAAATCTGTACAATTCTTCAGAAGCCACCCTTATTCTCTCGTTTCTTTTTTTTGGCGTTTCCCCTTTCCATAACTACTCGCTATTGAACAGAAAAACAGGTATGAATATGAATAAGGTATCTCGGCTCCCACTTGGATATTCTTGTATTATTAACAGTTAAGTCTTGTACACTGCCCAGGGTAAGACAATAGATTGGGACCAATCAATTTCTTTTTCTTTTCTTTTGTTTTTATTAAGTTCAGTTTCTACTCATTCTCAGAATCTAATTACAGATAAATAAAATTAACACTAAATAATTGTTAACTTTAAAATGGTAAATTATTCTTATGCCATATGCAGCAATCTTACGCCACAAAACTGAAATTGTGGTCCGGACTTGGGTCTTGTACCTAGTGGTAAACCAAAAACATTAAAGAGGTATATTTTTTTAATTATAATCAAATTTGGATTATTTCTCTAGAGGATCTTAAAAATATATTATTTTACATTAATTTAGTGTATTTAAAATTTTATTTTCAAGAATATTTGTTATTAAAAAAAATGAAATATTATCTATTCTTGTGCTTCATGGCAGAAGATCCCTGTCTTCTTCGATGACGTAAGCAAAAATAATCTTACGAAAGAGAAAAGGATAGATTTTGGACTTGTGGGCAGTTCCGTTTTCTTCTCTTTTTCTTTTATACCTTTTTTCTGCCATGTGAAAGGCATCCAAGGCATGATCTGAATCGGAGTAATTTTCTTTTCATAAAGTCAACTTGATGTCTATCCAGAAGGAGTCGGAGAAAACAACTCTTCCACATTTTTATTTAGCTTTTATTATTTTACTATTTAAAAAAATAGAAACGAGTAAAAGAAAGAAAGACAACTTGAGAAGCAAGGCATTGGCTTTTATAAAGAATTGAAATGCCCAATGGACACTCTAATACTGTCTTCGTAATTAGTGGTTATCTCTTTCGTCTCTTTCCCACGAAAGCCACCAACAATATATATTCAAACACTCTAATTGGGCCGCGTATGAATGCAATTGGATTTCCACTAAGCATACCACTAATGAAAACTTCATATGAAGTATTTGTAATCTAATATATATACTATAACTTAATTATAAATTTAAAAATAAATTTTTTTAAGAAATTTCATACGGGTTTTATCTTTTCGAATAGCAGAAAATTCCTTATTGTGTGTTTAGTGGTACGTTTTAGAGTATATCTTACAAATAATTTTATTTGATTTAGTTTTTGTTCACTAACTATTTGTATAAAAAGAAAAAGAACTTACTATGAATTCCACATTAACAATAAAATTGAATTTTCAAATAAAAAATTTTAAACATAAATTATGGTCATGTAAATTTAATATTGATTAAAATTATGTTTGCATAAATTTAGTCTAAATGCACACATAAAAATTAGAACTGGACTTACATGCAATTTTTTTATATTTTTATTATGTTGTAATTCAATTATAACATGAATTTAAACAACTAATAATAATGTATATTTAGTTTTAAAAAATAATTATCTGTAATAATCATATATATATTTTGATATTACTAAGCAATTAAATACTTAATATATTATAGGTTGAGAACAGTATAGTACAGATATAAAATATTTATATAAGTTTTTTCCTTAAATTAATATAATTTTTTTCAAAGAAAAATTAATATGATGAATAAATAAAACATTTGAGTGGGTAATAAAAAAATATTATATAAATGAGCATCCATTGAGTTGAGCCACTGCTTTAGAATTGTGTGGGAAAATGGGAAGCGATTCCCTGGACCGTTTGGTACTTTGCCTATGACCAACAATGACGTCACGTCCGCGTTTACTTAGTTGTCTATTTCATTTAATCCGCATGGTAAACATGTTAAGATAAATTTTCCCAAAAAAAAAAAACATGTTAAGATAAATGCTAGCATATTAAATTTTCCTTTTATTCTTCCATCTTTAGGAATGACTCAATTTGACCTAAAACGTCCTAGCCATTTTTATTTTCCCCAAATGATTGATCAAGAAACTTGGTTGAATATTCCATAGAAATGAGTTCGACTTTTTTGAAGCCATTTCCTCTCGAACTAATGTAATTGCAATAAATTATGTTACTAATTCCAAACTAGTTCAAAATTAAACATTCATTTCAAATAATATGTGCTTTTGTAGGATTGAACTTTTGTCTTCTAATATATAACTTAACCTTCACGACAATATGATTCTAAAATCTCCATTGAATCCTTACCCAACTTAACTACTCAATTTAAGTTTAAAGGTAGTGATTGAGATTATAATTTGCTTGGGTGAGAAATAACAATTGTAATTACAGTTTTGTACTATCATATTTGCATATTATAAATATCTTTTTTTTTATGGAAGATAGATTTTTTAAAGAAAACTTCAAGGTTAGAATTTTCTCACATTAATCATACAAATAGCATTTTAATCAAGGACCTGCTTGGGATTTAACTCAAGTAAACTTGGATGAAACAAATATTATAATTTAAGGAATCAAGAAAAAAAATAACTTGAAATGTACAAATCTATTCTTATTGATATTATTATAGCCTTGAGACCTTTTATAATCTCTAGTATCAAAATTTATATATTAGTATAGATTATATTAAAAAAGTTTAAATACCACAGTATATAATACTGAAGTCAGTTATTGATATGAAAAGGAAAATACAAAGTTATTTGATTGTTCATTATTTTTTAAAATATAAAAGATTTAGTTATAATTTATTTTTATTTGAATAATTTATCAATAAATAAATAAAAATATGAAGATACATTTTAATACATTGACATGTCACTAATCATTGTTATCGTTAAGTTTTATACAAAAGATTTAACTTTATTTATTAATTAATGATTACTTGAAAATTTGACATGTTTCATATATCAAAATGTTATGTCTATTATTATTATTATTATTTTTATTATGTTGTAAAAGACGTGGATAGACGTAGAATAATATAATATAGGTAAGTATAAAATCAAAAAGGTTCTTCTTTATCCCATAGAAAAGCATCACCTCCAAGGTGCATTTCCCTCTATCACAAGCATATTGCGTGGATATCTGAAAAGCATTCACAAGTTTTGCAAATTGGATCAGTAGGGCTTATTACCGGTGAGAATAAGTATGATTCTTCGGAAGATAAAAATAAAATAAATTAAATTATAACCGATCATTAATTATCATGCAATCATCAATAAAAATTTTAAATTGTTAGATCTAACTATTTCTATTTTACTGGAAATTCTTGGTAAGAGTGTTACCAAAACAAATCTGTATTGCAAGTTTCCCTGACACTATTACAAATCTATTTTTAATATTTTTAATTATCTATAACTAAAGGTAAATATTAATGACATAAAAAGAAAAAAAAAAGTAAATATTTGTTAATAATTGCTTGAAGCTTACGCATATTCAACGATCCTAGTCCTTCAAGGCAAAGGCGAGAGATACCCAATAATATTCAGATTCTGCCTTCATAAGATTACGCAGCGTCACGAGCCTAGCTGCTAAATTATACTTACAAGTTACCAAATGATTAAAAAAAATAAAAAATTAATGAATAGTCTTTGGGTAAATGGTAATTCAGTTTTGATTTATAAGTTGGGTTTTTTTGTTTTTGGTAACAATTTTATGCTTTTATCCTTTTTATTCTAGTATAATTTATTTGCAACATTTTAAAATTTGTTTGAATGCATTTCAAAAAAATTAAATGACATAAAGTTAAATGATTAATTTAAAGTAAAATATTTAAATTTTTTTAAAAAAATTAAAATAACATCACAATCCTTTAACATTATTTTTTTTATTCTTTAAAAAAATTAAAATAACATCACAATCCTTTAACATTATTTTTTTTATTCTTTCAAATTAAAATTTTAAAATAAAATAAAATAATTAAGTGATATGATTATTACTATATCATCTTTAAATTAAAATTCGTTAAAATAATATTTTATTTATAAAAATAATTTATAATTTATTCTATTTAATAAATTATTTTTTTATTAAACTCTTAAAAAACATGTTCTTTTTTATTGTAATCGATTTCTTTCTTTTATTAATTATTTTATTTTATTATTTCATAAACTTTTAATGGCTTAGCTAAGAAAGATTATGGATAGAGGATTATTTTAATTTTATTCATTTTTTAAAAAGAAATATAAATATAAATTAGGGTATTTTCGTTTACTTTAACAAGGGTATTATTGACTTTTTATGCAATCAATTTTTGACAAAATACATATTTAAATTAGTGTTTGATTGATGTGATTTTGAGTCAACTTAATTTTTAAAATTAATTTTAGTCTATTATAATTTTGCATCATAATTTATGTTATGTTTAATAATTTTAATTTAAAAAGTAATTTTTATTATTTATATAATTTATTTCAAGCAAAAATTAATTATTTTTTATTTTGAGAGTTTGTAAGAGAAAATTAATTTAAAAAACTCTAACATTAAACCAAATAATAATATTTATAAATCGAACTTTTATTTAGCGTGGAAACAAGCTTTGAAAGCTAAACCAACCACGCGCAAATTCAATTAGCGCGTCGAAGTAAGCCCTTATTTAAGGCCTTTCGCAAACTTTAATAGAGTCAGAGCTAGAGAAAGAAAGACAGAAATTGACACGGGAATTGAAACCCTAACTTGCATACCGTTCTTCTTCATTTTGTTTTTATCGAATTGATATAGCAATTTCGCCCCTATTTTGGACGTTAAAATTTCTGAATTTCAAAACCTAGTTTTTCCCTTTCTGGTGCTGGTGTTGTTGCCAAAAGTTGGTGGCCGAAGAAATTATCTGTCAGCAGAGCATTCCTGTGTTAGATGTGAAGTATCATCTTTGCATAACACAAGAACACAACGTCAAGGTCGAGGTTTCGCCCACGTCGCCTTCTGTTCCGATCTTTGGCCAAGTACGGGTTTCTTCGGAATCCGCTTCTTCTGAAACGTGCCGCTTTGAAACAGTATGTTTCTTTTTCTGGGTTTCTTATTTCTTTTTTTACTCTTGGTTTATGTTTGAATTTGGATTCTTACCCAAAATTGCTTTTTTTATTTTATTTTCCCCTAAAGCTTGAATCGGTGTTTTTTTTCTTTTTTGAGGATTACGTTTTAGTAAGTCCGGAGTTGTCTGGGTATTTGTCTTAGCTAAATGTCAAACTTGAATTCTACTGTATGAACTTCTTGATAGATGTGGGGAAGATTTAATGCTCCCCTAGTGTTTGTTAGGATTGCAGACGCTGTGTGGTTTTGTCTATAGAGTTTGTAATTTGGTGTTTTGTGCCTCTAGCTTAGAGTTATTGTATATAGTAACTCCCCTTCCCCGGGCCCAAAAATATGAAGTTTTACCGAGAAGAAATCTGCTGAAATGACTGAACGGTGTTTGTGAAGTCCCAAGTGCCTTCTTGAAGGTAGGTCTTCTCAATAATTGGAGCTTGGTGAGCAGCATTTTTATCTGTGTGTTTGTCTGTATTATTATTATTTGTTTTTTTAAATTTCCCATTTAGAGGGATTATTTTGTCAGTGTTCTCATTTATGTCTTATATATTGATTGTCTCCTGATCTTATTACATTATCTTACCTTTTCATGCGTATGGTAGGCTGAGAGTTGCTTCAAGATGATTAAAGATCCCATCTTAGAGATCTCTTCAACCAAATTCATCCCAAATGTCCGATCTGGTAGCCACGCTGATATTGGACCCCGGGGATCTATGGATGATGAACACATTCAAATAGATGATCTGGCTTCCCATCTTGGATTTGTGTTCAAGTCTCCAATACCAAGTGCTTTTTATGCAGTTTTTGACGGTCATGGAGGGCCTGATGCAGCCTATTTCATTAAAACGAATGCTATGAGACTATTTTTTGAAGATGCTAATCTGCTGCAGTCGTATGATACTGATGCATTATTTCTAAAGAAATTGGAGGATTCCCATCGGAGAGCATTTTTACTTGCAGACCTTGCCTTGGCTGATGAAGAAACTGTTAGTAGTTCCTGTGGGACAACAGCTTTGACTGCGCTTATACTTGGAAGGCATTTAGTGGTTGCTAATGCTGGTGATTGTCGGGCAGTTCTCTGCAGAAGAGGAGCAGCTGTTGAGTTGTCTCATGATCATAGACCGAGCTATTTACCAGAAAAGAGGAGAGTGGAGGAGTTAGGTGGTTTCATTGATGATGGGTATCTCAATCGTTGCCTTTCTGTGACCCGAGCCCTTGGGGATTGGGACTTAAAATTCCCCTTTGGTTCTGCTTCGCCTCTTATTGCTGATCCGGATGTTCGGCAAGTTACATTAACAGAGGATGATGAGTTCTTGATCATTGGGTGTGATGGGATTTGGGATGTGATGTCTAGTCAGGATGCAGTTAGTCTTGTCCGCCGTGGGTTAAGAAGGCATGATGATCCAGAGCAAAGTGCCAGAGAGCTAGTCAAGGAAGCACTGCGCTTAAATACATCCGATAATCTCACTGTGATTGTTATATGCTTGTCTTCTATTGAAAGCATAGTTGAATCATGTCCACCCCGAAGGCAAAGATTTAGAGCTTGCTGTCTGTCCGAAGAGGCTCGTAACAAATTGAAGAGCCTACTGGAGGGCAATTAAACGTAAATAAAATTCTCCATGTTTTACAAATGATTTTTTCATTGAAAGATTGATATCTGTTTCAGGCTATTTCAGTGAGGTAGAGAAAAAGCAGGCAGCAGGTTTGTAGCGATAGACGACGATAATTGGTTGTGGGTTTAGAACTATTTGATTGGGAGGTTTTTTCTGGGGGTTACATTGGTTTGTGTAGAAACAATTGTAGCTAGGTGTAATTGATTGGCCCCTCCCATGCTGGATTTAATTTCACTTTGTTGCTTCTGTGAATAAGAGAAAAGATTTAGACTTCTCTGATGATTTTGATGAATGAGACCATTTCAATTCATGAATCTCTTGTTTAATATTTTTGTGGCGATTTGATTGATATGTCGAATAGTTTAGGCTTCATTATGTGATGCCGATTGCCGAGGTATTGAAGCTACTGGTCTGCATCATCAGCTCCCGTATTCGTATAGATCCACTGTCTTAGATTTTTTAGGTTTTTTTTCCTTTCACAATAAAGTTTAGAGAAAATTAATTATTTGGTCTTTATATTTTATGTGAATATATAATATAGTTTCTATAAATTTTTTGTCTAAAATCACTCCTGACATTTTTTAAACATTTAAATATTAATCTTTACCTTTCATTTTTATAATAACACCGGCTAAATTCTGATGAAGTGTCATAACACCATCTAAATTTGGATAAACAAGTGTTTAACGGGTGCAGATGTGTCGCTAGGTGAAACTACAATGCCAACTTAGTTGATCTCAAGTTTCTTCTTCTTATTCTGACCTGTCATGCAATTAAAATCCCACTAGAACAGAGCACATTCCTCTCTCAGATATGTCTCCTCTCCTCTTTTCTAAATGTTCCCTCAAATCTTGTTCGGCTCTCTCACCTTCCCTTTGAATCTCCTGTGCATCCATCTCTCAATTCTTCTTTTTATTTGTTCACGTCTTGCAATGCACATGCATCTCTTCCTATGTTAGCTATAGAATGCTTTCACTAATCATAGAAGTGTATATTGTTGCTAAAAGGAAAGCAAAGAAAATAAAAATAAAAAATAAATAAAAGATAAATGAAGAGGCGACCATGTGACCAAACAAAAGTGCTATCTATGGGTTTCATTAATATTGGATGATCTTCGGTTACGAAAAACTGGAACTATTTATAATTGAAGTTTTGAAGCGTCGAATATTTTTTAAACTACCGTCAGTACGGTAGAGAACAGTCCTTTATAAAATAGATATAGATGTCATTTTAAGTCAAAAAAATAAAATAAAATGTGAAAAGTGTTAGAGACAGCTTTCTATAGTTAATAATTTGATTTTAGAAGATTCACATCCATACCAGAGGCTATCTGGGGACAGTAGCCTCTTTGCCATGCCGCATCCCGTTTTCTTATTCCTTGGAGCACCCCGAGTCGCTAGCTTGGCTTGGCACTCCATTTCCAGCGAGTTCGATGATGTCTCCCTCATAATTAAGAGACCCACGACAATTTAGCTCCACTTAGACATGACACATTAGACACTTCATCAGAATCTTGATAGTGTTATAAGGGAGATGAAGGATAGTGATGAATCTTTAAAAAGTGTAGGGACTAATTTTAAAAAAACAAACTATAGGGTCATATTAAAAATTATGTCAAGTATAAAGTATAAATAAAATGACATTGTATAGCTTTAAAATCATTACGCACAGTTCTTTTAATTAAAAAAATCACAATATTCCCTGCTATACAACAGGAGGTCCTTGTTGAAAACAATATCATTCTTTGGACGAGACTTGTGCTATTGAAACTTGATACCTTCTCTTTATTCATTGTGTTAACTTCTTTTTTAATATACAATTTAATTTTTATAAAGATATATTCTCTAATGTTTTAGTTATTTTATTTTTTATATAAATTATTTCGTTAAAATTTATAATTTACTACACTTCAGTCTTTTTTTTTTTTTGAATTTATATTGTTTTAAGAGACTAAGTCAATATAATATATATGTACAATAAATTATATATTTTTTAAAATATAAATTTATATAAAAAATAATTTGGAAATAAAGCATGAGGTCAGATAGTTTTTAAAGACCAAATTATATATCTATATATTTTTAAGAAAATATACCTAGATCAAACCATGGTAATGTGTGTGGGTTGTACTTATACAAGTGGTCAATTTTACATCGCATAATTGCAGAAGCTATATGAGATGAGATCCACTGCATGTTTGTAACGTATCTCTTATGCAAAAATGTGTAATCAAATATGTGACATGTTACTACTAATTTGGATTAGATGGGTTGACTTACCCTAAACCTTTTATTTATAAGAAATCATGGATATCAAGTAAGGATAATTGTATATTTTTCTAAATGATAAATTACAATTTTATCCACAAAGAAATCTATGGATCAAGTATAATTGATTATTTAAATTTTTAGTACTGAAAAATAAGCCTTTCAATTGTAATTCTCCAGAAATAAAAATTTTAGTGCAATATTGAAATGATTTTCTTTTCTTTCTATTTTTTATTTTTAGTTAAAAATTTGCAAAGTCAAATCATGAAATAATCTGATATTGTTTAAATAATAATAATAATAATAATAATAATAATAATACCAATACCTTCATCATTCACGTTTTTTTGTTCGTATTGGGTGTTTTCTCATAGTATGAGTTGATTAACATTTGAACAACGGTTAAAATAGGAGAGTTTTATAGTAAATTTGATCAAGTAAGATAAGTGTCTCGAGACAAATTTAAAATTTAATTTTAAAAGAATGAAAGTTTATAAATTAAATATTTAAATTAAAAAGGTAAATTTTTATAATCTAAAAGATAAATTTTTAAAAATATATAAATATTAAACTTTTAAAAATTTTAAAAAAATAATTACTCTTTGAATCCATTCCTGTACCATTAATATATCGTCATGGCGAATATGAACTTCTAAAAGATCAACTGGATCTGGTTCTGATTGCCTATTCCATGGATGGGTTCAAAGATTGGGTTGGTCAGTCATTGAGCATGAGGTCTTGGGCTGATTGATCCACCATGGTCTAATTTTTCTTTTAATACAAATGGTCCAGTTTTTTAATATTAAATAGTTTAGTTTTAAATTAAAATAATAATAAATAAAAATAAAATATGAAAATGATAATGTGAAGATGACCAACCGATGGAATAGTTCATAAAAATATAATACTATAAATCCCAATAATCAACGGTTCAGATTTTTTTATTTTTTATTTAGAGTACATTATGTCTAAATTAAATGCCTTTTTATATTTAAAAATTACATTATCAATTTTAAAATTAAAATATGAATTATATTTTTTTGTAATAAGAACTATAATATAATAAGTTTTGTTTCAATTAAAATGTTTCATATGTATTATTTATACAGTATAATAAGTATTAAGTATGTTTTAATTAATATAAAATATTTTTTTCTTGAATATAAAATATATTAAACTCATAATTTAAAAAATAAATGAATAATATTAAAATAAATTTTTTTATTTTAGAAAAGTTGTATATATATATTTTTATAATAATAAAGAGAGTTATGTAATTTAAGTTTAAATTATTGTATTTTTCTTGGAATTTGGATCCCTTCCAATATTACTGGAAGGGATTGTTTTTTTTATAAAATGAGGATTATTAAATTTAGATTCAATGACTTTCAATTTTTGTATAAAATATATTTTTAAAAAATAAAAAATAATTTTTTTATAAATAAATATATATTTATATTTTAAAAATTTTTTTATAAAAAATGATATGTGTTAAAAAATAAAAAAAAATTGAATTATTTTTAACCTCTTATATTTTATTTTGTATATTCTAGAATTTATTTTTTTTAACTAGATATTATTATGTATGAAAAAATAATTTAAAATATTAAAAAATATATTTTTTTATAAAAAATAATTATTTTTTAATTTTAAAAATTATATTTTATACAAAAATTGAGGGCCATTGGATCTAGATCCAATGGCCCTCATCCAGGGGATCCGCGCGCCTTTTCTTGAGAGCAAAAGGCCATGGAATAAAATAGAAGCAATGCTTGGCAACTCTGTTTGGCTTCAAAAAAGGGTCACTGAGTAGGTGGTTGCTGAATAGGATACTCGACGCTTTTGATCTGATTCTGAGAGCTCCTAGAGAAGAAGAAGAAGAAGAAGGGAAATGGCTATGGCTAGCTTGGCACGACGGAAGGGTTTCCTTTTGTCGTGGAATCTCTCCTCCGAGACCCTCAAGTATTCGCTCTCTCTTGCCGCCTTTTCCAGGGGATTTGCTTCGGGATCTGAAGATAACGACGTCGTCGTCATCGGTGGTGGTCCCGGAGGTTATGTGGCCGCTATTAAAGCTGCTCAATTGGGTCTCAAGACCACCTGCATAGAGAAGCGTGGGACCCTGGGTGGTACCTGTCTTAACGTGGGATGCATCCCCTCCAAGGTAATCCAAATTTAGATTTTTCTCAAAGCGCTTCCTATTTGGATTAGTCTTTTTCTGATTTTCTGTGTTGCACAGTAGGAGGTAGATTGGAGTTCCCAGGTTCTCTGGAAATGATCTCCGTGATTGTCTGAGATATTTTTTTTGTTTGACCATGGATGAGTCATTAATTTCGATAGAGCATTCGATCGCTTCGCCTGCTGATTTTTTGTTTTTTGGGTATCGCCATAGCATGCCTTTTGGATTACAAGTAGTATCAGTTTTCTGCTTTCGTTAAATTCTTGATATAAGATTTTCGTTTTTCAAAGAACAGAAAAATAAAAGGTAATTTTCTATGCATATGTGGCTTTTCTTATTGGTGTTGCCAACGAAAGTTAGTAATGTCGGCTGTGAATCCTGCTAAACCAGTGGTTTGGAAACCATCAGGATAAAGCAATGATCTTTGGTCACTTCCAGCCTTCGGAAACTGTACTTTTAAAATTACGTATAAAGGGAGAAAATATAAACCTTAATTTCTTGTTGATTGAGTCGATTTTGTTTATTGATGACAAAATTAAGGTAGAAGTACTAGGGCTGCTTATAATCAATGTCTTATCAGGATCATTAACTGGACAATAGACCATATCGCTGTATCACCATACACTAATTGTCATATACTAAGTTGCATTTCTTCTTTCTACCCTTGTTTTTGTCCTTCTGAGATAGTTACATATTCTTGTTACTGTTTACTTAAATTTTTCATTCAAAATGTTCTTCATCCTACAGACTATAATATTACTATTAGATATCTCCTTAACCTATGGTAGTAACCTTCCTGTATCTCCTTGATTTCATGCATTGAAACTATATGTCCATCATGTTGCTAAAAATGGTGGATATAGTCTTCTCTTTAGTCAATGTACTCAGTTATTAAATATATCCCTCATCCATGTTTTGTTTTAGGCGCTCTTGCATTCTTCACATCTGTACCATGAGGCCAAACATACATTCTCCAACCATGGAGTCAAGTTTTCATCTGTTGAGATTGATTTGCCAGCCATGATGGCGCAAAAAGATAAAGCGGTCTCTAACCTCACTCGGGGTATTGAAGGCTTGTTTAAGAAAAACAAGGTAAACTATGTCAAAGGATATGGCAAATTAGTTTCTCCTTCTGAAGTTTCTGTGGACATGATTGACGGTGGGAATACTGTTGTGAAAGGGAAGAACATTATAATTGCCACTGGTTCAGATGTGAAATCTCTACCTGGTGTTCCCATTGATGAAAAGAAAATTGTATCATCTACAGGTGCTCTTGCTTTGTCAGAAATCCCCAAGAGACTTGTGGTCATTGGTGCAGGGTATATTGGGCTTGAAATGGGCTCAGTTTGGGGCCGACTTGGCTCTGAGGTAACTGTTGTTGAGTTTGCACCAGATATTGTTCCAACTATGGATGGAGAGGTCCGTAAGCAGTTTCAGCGTTCTCTTGAGAAGCAAGGCATGAAATTTATGCTGAAAACTAAGGTGGTAGGAGTTGATACTTCAGGTGATGGCGTGAAGCTGACCCTTGAACCAGCAGCTGGCGGTGATCAGACCACATTGGAATCAGATGTTGTTCTTGTATCTGCTGGTAGGACTCCATTCACAGCTGGACTTGGGTTGGACAAGATAGGAGTTGAAACTGACAAGGCAGGACGAATTTTAGTGAATGAAAGATTTGCCTCCAATGTCTCTGGTGTTTATGCAATTGGAGATGTAATTCCAGGTCCAATGTTGGCACACAAAGCAGAAGAAGATGGGGTTGCTTGTGTAGAGTACATAGCTGGTAAGGTTGGCCATGTGGACTATGACAAAGTCCCAGGGGTTGTCTATACACACCCTGAGGTTGCATACGTGGGGAAGACTGAGGAGCAAGTAAAGGCACTTGGTGTCGACTACCGTGTTGGTAAGTTCCCTTTCCTGGCTAATAGCAGGGCTAAGGCAATTGATGATGCTGAAGGATTGGTGAAGATATTGGCTGAAAAGGAGACAGACAAAATATTGGGAGTGCATATTATGGCACCTAATGCAGGAGAGCTTATTCACGAAGCAGTGATAGCCTTGCAGTATGATGCAGCAAGTGAGGACATAGCACGGGTTTGCCATGCTCATCCAACAATGAGTGAGGCAGTGAAAGAAGCAGCAATGGCCACTTTTGACAAGCCCATTCACATTTGAAGAGCTGGTTACTTATTCTTGTTTTCATTTTTGTCCTTGAATTTTACAATGACTTGGAGGAGATTCCATTGTGTGTTCTAAGCAAATGTAGGTATTTAAATACAAATTAGTTCCTTGTTAAGCTCAATGCATAATAAGAGGAATGACTGCGTTGCTTCTTACTTATCCTTGAATAAATTCTCTCAAATTCTCTCAATTTTTTGTCTATGTCGGCCTCATATATAAGATGTCTCTTAGTTTCCTGTTGTTTCCTTTTGTTTTAGAATCCCTGGCTCATAAGTATGTCAAAGTTTTTAAATGTTGCTTCTCAAATTTTCTTTCAATTTCAAAATTTACGGAATTAGAAATGAGGGAAGGTGCAGCAGCTTGCTGGTGGTGGTGGTTTGAGTTCCTTCGAAGAACAGGACTTGCTGTATATGTCTGTAAATTTATGGGCTTGTGTTTTGATTTGTAATTTGTCTGAGAATGACACTATATCATTAATAGTGATGTTATATGTTTCAACGGATTAGCCTTGCTGTAATAGCTAGAAGAATGAATTTGAATGAGCACATTAAGCCTTAAAATGCATTTGGAATTGGATTTCCACTGCGTAAAATGTTCACATGTAAAAGATGATTCAGCTGATGGTGCCAAGACTGAAAATAATGGGGTTCCAGCAACCTGAAAGTTACTAGAAAACCATCTAGATCTGTGCTTATAGAGCGGCCACCATCATTCATAAAATGATGATTCTTATTGACCTCTCCCTCAATCTCTTGGGCAGCCATGTCTAACCATTCAGGTTAATTTGCATGTACTACTTTGGCCGAGACTTGGTTATAAATTAGAACCAAATGATACTTAAAAGAAAAAGAAAAAGAAAAAAGAATTTGATGGTCTTGTCAGCATTGGTCGGGATCCATGGAATTCTTATGAACAAATTTTCCCATTCAGCATGTGCACTGTGGAATTGTGTGATTGTCAACTAACGTGAACTTCGAGGTTGGACGCACTTGATGTAATGATGTTAGTCTTCATTATTACTTAATGAGTTGATGAATCCAAAAATTTCAGGTTTCAGTATTTCGCTTTGATCTGCAAATCTCGGTCATGTTAATTACTTGCGTAAAGAATAATCAATTATGGCAACAATGAGTATGATTTAAGACAAAGGTATTTGAAATGTGGATAAGATACTACGTCAATTTACTACAACCAAATTGTGTATTAACTGCGGTTTTATGGGGTTAAAGAGTGCATTATCTTTGATTCGATCAAACCCAAATAAAACATGCACGGTTAAATAGATAATTTGCGGTTGAACCAATCGTGGGTCAACTGCAGTTTAAACCATAGCTAATAATGTGTGCTTTTTAGCTGTGCTGAAACAAATTCCAGCTAAATGATTACTGGCAAAGCTACAATTGCTACCAATGGTGGCTAAAGTATCGGTGACTTAATCACGGCCAAGCTATTAAAATTTTTAAAATAACAACGGTTTCAACCACTGCTAATGATTGCACTTTTTGTTTAAAATTCAATTTTAATTATAATTTTTTTCCCTATGCCTACTTATTTCTTATATTACAATGCACTTTCAACTAGTAGATCAAACCAATAAAAATACAAAGTAACATTCATACCACCATCAATATTATCTTTAAACAAGAGTCTAACATGATCAAAACATATCTTAATCTACTAATATTCTAAAAACATTCTAATATAATTATATCCTATTAAATCCAACAACCATAATAACATGTATAACTTGATCTTAATGTCGTTTTAACATACTAAAACTAATGATCTTTGTGCTCAAAAATTTAGAGAATAATTTGTTACACTTGGTTGATATCTACTTGCTTAATCAAAGATGCCGATCTACTGTAGTAAGTCATTTATTGCAAATTCTAGAGTAAGTCATTGGTTCCATTTGACGTCCCTCAATCACCCACGTCATTGAGGCTAAATGAAACTCACTTTCTTATGTTGTTTAACATTACAAGGCACAGAGAATGACGTTCAAGACAAGCTATTGGAGGATTTAAAAAAAAAAAAAAAATTATGGCAAGGCAACAACTACATTGTCTTCCTCGCTCGCAAGACGCCAAAACATTGCCGATGTCTTATTCATCGTCCAGAACTTAGCAAGGCTTATACAGCCACACTATAACCCACCTCCCTCAACCTTTCTCTTCCTCTTATCTATCAAACTAGAAAACCACCTCTGATTCATAAGACCACATGAACCAAGCTCTTCCACTGTTTTACCCGTTATGTTGTGACTTGTGAGCTCATAAGAGAGGTGAGAATATTGGGAAAAGAGAGCATTACCTTTTGGTCTGTTTCAGGTAGTAGAGACTAAGAGCGTTGTTTCTTAATTCTCTCTTTGCGAACTATCATCATTCATCAATGGCTATCATCAACCTTTTTTCTCCCTGCAGACGTCGTTCTCCATGCCTTATAATTTTTATTTTTTTTTATGGAAAAAGTTCTATTTAAGTGAAAAGCAGCATTTCATTTAGCTTGGTTATTGAAAGCCATTAGATAGAACGAATGGCCAGATCTTCTTATTGTAAAATTTGTAGTAAATAGCTTATTGCAGTGGATCAGCGTCCTTTCAATCAGGTATCTAAATTGTAATATAAAAATTAGTAATAAACATATTAAAAGTATATTACAAGATATATTTAGTGATGTAAAATAGAAAGCAACTAAAATGCAAAAGTTAAGAACATTATTAGTGATGTTTGAAGTACAACAATATTAGGAGGCAATTGACTCTAAAAGTTTTACATAAATAAACTCATCATTGTCTTAAATCTCTTATTTTGATCTTGAAATCTTTTATCTTGTTCTTCTATTTTATATTTTGATTTTCTAATTTCTATTATGATATTCTATGACTGATCTTATTTTGAGGATTTGATTTTACAAATTCGTTATAAGAACATGAAGAATGTCCAAACACTTGGGATGGTGACAGACTTAACCCCAACCCTCAAACACAAGCCTTGTGCTCTTGTCTTCCTAATTCATAGGCTAGGGAGTCTTTATTGATATATCATGGGATGCAAACATTAAACTAGATTTGCATGCAACAATCTTATGCTACATTAACTAGATAAACTTACACTTACATAACCAAAACATAACTAAACCATTTCCACTTCCAAAACAAATTAGAGAATACTTACACTAATTCTCTCAACCTCATCACTCATAAACGACCCATTAGTGTGCGTATGTGTAACTGTTCATACTTCTTCTAAGTTGATTGGACGACTTAAGTCCAACTTTTGCAATTGACAACAAAATAATGACACATATACATGTTACGAAGAAAAGTACAATATAATTACTAACAATTAATATTATTGTCTCTGCCCTCTTGCATGCAATACTTATTGCTCCACTAGTGTGGTGGATGGTTTGGTTCTTTCCATTTTGTTTGTTTTTTTGGGATTTTTCTATTCATTAACAAAAGTATAGTCATAAGCAGGTTTCATAAAAACTAATTAAAAAAAGTTCATATTATTACCTTAATTTTTGAGCTAAGACATAGTCAACAAATAGTGTCTAATGATCTTTTTCAATGCCATTGGAAACTTTAGCATCAATTGCTTTCGAGTGTAAGTGCCATCATCCTTACTTTGCCATAATTCTTGCCTTTTTTCTTTACATTTCATTCCAATAGATTTAAAAATATAGCTATTGTGCATATTATTATTAACTACAAATTTAGCCTTTCAAGTTCAAGAATACTATTAGTAGTGATACATTCAGAAAGTTGACAAATATTACCTGAATAGTACTCTTATAGGGATGATCTTTATAATCAAATGGAACTCTTTTCAACTGGGATAGCTAAGAGGATACAATTCAAAGTTTCTAGCAATATACCGTAAGCATATATTTAACAAGCCATTGTCATCTCCTGTTGGTTGATCTTTAGGGTTCCATTGCAAGACAACCCACTCATTGTTAAGAAGAAACCAAACATCATTATAAGTTAGAGCCATTGGCTTCATTGAAACGTCTTCATCTGTGAACCTAATTTTAGCTTATGAATTTGAGTGTAGTTAAGTCAAACTCAAATTTTGTAATCAACCAATGAAATGGTAATACAATATTTATTAAAACAATGCACATGTATTCATTGAAAAATTATTATAAACAAAAAAGCCATATTTTTTTTTTCCACAAATACTGAAATTAAAAAAAATTACATAGATTCATACAGCAATTTAAGAAAAAAAAACCTTTAATGGTTGCATATGGTAGTTAGCGATAACGGGGGCAGTACTGATTGTTGACATGGCACTCTTCCTGTGGTGTAAACAATGAAGAACTAAAAGCAAGAAGGGGAAGAATATGATAAGTAAAAAAGAAAAAGAAAAAAAATAAAGAAAAAGGTAAAACACTGGCAATTCCTCGATGGGTAGTTGAGTTTTGCTAATGAGCTCCAGTTAGTTGTAGGGGCGGCAACGGCTAGGTGGTCGACGACTACAACACAGTGAGTGAATGGTGTGTAGGGCATAGTAATTAGAATCTTATGATTCATGATTCGAATTTTACAATTCGAAACAAGTCATAAAGCCAACGATATGAATCGCTGACTGAATCGGAAGTAGTTATAAATCGTATAATTTACAAATTGAATTTTACGATTCGCAACAAGTCACAAAGCTAGCAATATGAATAAATTGTTAAATCAAGCATGAATAATGCGATTCAAGCCAATATGGTAGAATAATATGACTTTGCAATTCAAAAATGTGAAAAATCAATGAATTCGTATGATAGTATTGCATTACTGTAAGCATAATCTATGCATTTTATAAAGAAAGTAAAGAAGATATTATTTGAATTTATTTTAAGAATTAATTATTAACAAATTATATGATTAATAAGGTTCTCAAAAATTTATTTTGAGTATTTTATGCATATTACATGTCATATTTTATATTTCAAGTTTTATTTTTTACTTATTATTGAATCATACGATTCAATACGTTATACGATTCGCGATTCAAAAATATGCTTTTCAATTCGCGATTCGCATCATGATTTGATTACTATGGTGTAGGGAGAGAAGAAAGGAGAAGAAATGAGGGAAGATAGAACTATAAGGCTAAAGATAAATGGAAAGAGAAGTTTAGTTTTTGGGGCTACGCAGGTAATACATGCGGTTTAAGACAAACCACAAGTAATTTACATGTAGTTCTAATCAAACTATAGGTAATACCAATGGTTCTAATTGAATTGCAAGTAATACTTGCAATTTTTAGATTGAATTGTAGCTAATTTTTGATTTAGTTGTGATTATTTATACTGTGAGCAAATTACCGTCGTTAATTAATTGTTTTCTTGTAGTGATTGTAGGCAATGTTGTTAATAAGTGATTTGTTGCACGGGATTGGTGAAGATGGATGATTTAACTTGTTATTGTGGTGTTAAACATGAAAACCTCCTATAATTTATCCATAACTCTAGATAATGTGTTGAACTAATTCTAATAACATTTTTATTATAGGTAAAGAATTAATTCTCTCATTTTCCTATCTACCTTGACCTAATATATAAGATGTCTCCTCGTTTCCTTTTGTTTTAGAATCTGTTGTTCAAATATATATCAAAGTTTTGAAATGTTGTTCCTCAAATATTCCTTCAATTTCAAGATTTATAGAATTAGAAAGGAGGGAAGCTGCTACAGCTTACTAGTGGTGATGTAGTTTGAGTTCCTTCAAAAAAATAAACTTGCTAGAGACGGAGGGAGGGCCAACATCTGTCATGGCCCCCCTAAATCTTAACTTTTGGTGTGTGTGTATATTATGTGTAAATTAAGTTTTGGGTGAGAAAATTGTGATTTAGGCCCTAAATGGGTAAGTTACTTTTTGGAAGAGAAAATTATAATTTAGCCGCTATTACTTTTCAGATTGGCATGTGCAAATAAGTTTTTGGAAGAGAAAATTGAAATTTGCCCCCTAATATTTTTCATATAAAATAAAATCAAATTTTCAAAGAAAAGTACTAAATTAGTCCCTTATTTTTACACTTTGTGATAGTTTGGTCTCTTACAAATAGCCGCAACAAATTCGTCAATTATAAATTCTATTTCATGCAAAATCAATCCCTCATTAATCTAAATAGAGGAACTAATTTTGTACAAATTTAAATTTGTAAAGACTAATTTGTCACAATTAATTTTTAAGAAACTAAATTATTACAAAATGCAAAAGTAGAGAACTAATTTTGTACATTTCTCTAATTTTCCATTCTCAACTTTTCTTTTTCTTCCCATATTTCCATTTTTGTGGATCAATCAAAATAGAAAGCAAAAATATGAAATATGAATAATATAATCCCAAGGGATTATGATATGAACCTTTCCACTCCACGCCTCCATTACCATTAGAATTTAGGAACAAGAGCTGAAGCACAAAGAAGGTGAGAATTTACTTTCAGTTCTGGCTTTCTTGAGAGAGAGAGAGAATGTTTGACAAGGCAAAATGAACTAAAGGGATATAGGATGAGATGCCAAGAAAGTTCTTCCTTATTTTATACAGGACAAAATAGTATTAGAGAGAGATTGTTATAGGATGGGAAATCTAAAGGAGAAATGGTGTCCATCATTGCGTGCCTATTCTTACTCTTATTTGAGCCCCTTTTTTAAAATTTTTTTCATTTTATCCCTCTACTTTTTATTACTCAGTAACTCCTCAAAAATATTTACTTCTATACTCTTTTTATTTATCTAATAACTTCCCACATTCCTAATTTAATTTTATTTTTAATTTATAAACTAATATTTTTATGAAGGTTGTTGGGAAGTCAAAAAATATAAGGAGTAAATTGAAAATTTTAAAAGAATTATATTCATAAACAAAATTTAAAATATAAATATAATAAATTATTTTTAATTAGCATACCATCAATATATTTTGATACATTATTGTCATATGTCTTTTTTTTTAATGCTCCACACATATAGTTATTACATTGGTGCAATCAATTTTATAATAACATAAAAAATACCATTTTAATTTTTTTGATTTTGTAATATATATATATATATATATATGTACATTATTTATTTAACTATATTATAATTTAGACTCTCGCCCCTCCCCCCCCCCCCCCCCCACCAAAACAGAAATTTTCTGCCTCGACCATTTTATTTTTTTGAACGGGCCTCCACCATTTAATAGCAGTATATATTAACAATGATGTATATTTATACTGACGGATTAGCCTTGCCGTAATAACTAGGAGAACGAATTTGAATAGCACATATAACCATTTGAAATTGAATTTCCAATGCATCAAATGCTCAAAACCGGAGGTCAAAAGTAATTCAACTGATGGTATCAAGACTGAAAATAATGGATTTACAGCAACCTGAAAGTAACCATCATGTTATAAGTTGGGTGGACTTTATGTTAGTTTTCATTATTATTTAAATGAGTTTGTGAATCCAGAAATTTAAGGTTTGGTCTGCAAATCTCGGTCATCTTTATTAATTATTGTGGTGTTAAACACGAAAAGCTCCTATAATTTATCCACAACTCTCGATTTGTTGAACTAATTCTAATAAACATTCCTATTATAGGCAAAGTAATCGACTACCTCAAAATGTCTAATCCTTTTTTAAGGACTCCAACGTTAGTTTTTCCTAATTTAGTCATGGATTGACCCCACCACCATGGAGAGCACTCTATATAAATTGCTCTTCATGCACAATGAAACTATCATAATAACTCACACAAGCAAGCAAAGGAAAATAAGGGAGAAAAAGACAAGCCAATAATAATAATTTTAAAAAATAAAATAAAATGGCTCATTATTCTCCCTTTGTGAGCTCCATTGTGGTGCTATTCCTTTGCCTTGCTCCTTATTGCGCTTATTCAAACGTGCCAGTGCCATGCATACAAGACATCTGCTCAAAACACAGAAACCCTAGCTTTTGCGTCAGCGTTCTGAACGCGAAGCAAGGCTCGAGCCTGGATTGCCTTGCCAAGTACGCCATTGAGGTGGCTGAAGCCAATGCCAACACCACCAAGGCCTCTCTCAGCGTGCTGCTCCGTCAGACCCAAGAGGTTCGCCTAATGCAGCACTATCACTCCTGCTCTGAGCACTACGACGACGCTTTGGAGAGCCTCAAGAAGGCGAAGGTCTACTTGGATACTCACGACTTCTTCGGCATGAATATCGCTGCTTCTGCTGTCATGACCAACATCGGCGATTGCGAAACATCGGAAGCACCAGGGTACGATCCCGCCGTTGTTCTCTCTAAGAACAACCAGGATCTGGAGAATTTCAGCGTCATCATTATGATTCTTGCTAATCTTCTTTCAGGGAGACAATAATTAGGTTCATTCATTTAATTCTTATATATGTATGTAATGTGTTGCTGCTGATTGTCTTCTTGCTTGGTTGATTTGGTAGCTTCTGTATGATGTATTGAGAAATCTTCGATCCAAGAGTAATGTTCTTGAGATTGAATAAGCTGTTTAAATTTGTTCATTAGTTGTGAGATCTACATCTGCAAATTGCAGTGTTAATATTATCAACGCACGTTAATTTTTTTTCGCATTTTCTTGGACCTTTTTGGTATACACAATCATCGGACTAGTGCACCTTCGTCTTCATCTTTTCCTTCGCACCTTCGTACATTCTTGAATTTATGTCGTTTTATCTTTTCCTTTTTCATCTTCGCCTTTCTTGCATTTTTTTTAAATTTATGATTAGGATTCTGGGAACCTTAAACAAATTTTGTTCAAATAAAACTCCTTCCCTTACAATTTTAAAATTCTATACATTATATTAAAATTTACTCCTTCCATACTCTTCAATGAAATTGAATTTCAAACTGTCAAACAATGATACTGTATCATTTAATTCAATTAAGTTATTTTTATGAATGAGGTAATTAAATTATTTTGAATTCGGGAACATTAGTTTATTTAATAGTGATATATTATTATTGAATATAGAATAATATTTGAGTCTAATAATTATTGTCAATAATTTCATAAAAATTAAATTAAATTTTAAGATTTATATTGTTAAATAAATAATTTTTAAAAAATTATTTAATATTTTTTATATCTAATAATCGTTGCGATATAATTAAAAAATAGTGTTCCGAAATTTAGAGTATTATTACCTTTTTTGATATTTTGAAAATCAATGCAATCATTAATTAGTATAAAAAGATGGTCCACAGTTTTCAATTCCCAATGGTAGAATAGACAATCAAATATACACTGCATGTATTTTTTTTTTTAAATTACGATGTAGTATAATTTATTAAATATTTTTAATAAAATAAATATTAATAAGATAAAATAAAATACCAAATAGCACATATTAATATGTATAAAACATCATCAATAGCTTTATTAGCATCAATACTTACACAATAAAATATTGACTAGTGATTATAATAATTGTTCATTTAATCGCAAAACCTTAAGAAAAAAAAAATTAAAACCCATGCATAGTGTTAATTGATATTTGAAAAAAAAATCCTAAATAATTCAGATGACATATACAACGTCATTTCAATAATTTAAAAATTTTAGAATGAGGAAAATAATTTGAATTGGTTAAATTCACTGTTTTGAGCCGCGAATCCACAAAGGAGAAATTCTAGTGTACATTAGGTGCAAGTATATGATAAAATGGTTAAAAAATAAATTTTATATAAGTAAGGTTCATTGTATGAAGCAAATATTGAAAAAATCTTAATTGTTAATGATCATTTGCGCCATCTTCAAAATTTTCTAACACCAATTGCCCAAATTTCTCCCCAAGCGCTGAGAGTCATAGTTACATATTATTTTGCCACAATCACGAAAGACTACGGAGATTGTGACTCCATGCCCAGAGATGAACAAGGATTTGGATTTTGGAGTACTTGTGACTACATGTAGCCAATTTTCTCATCCAGAATTAAAAGTTAATTTAGTTCGGTTCAATATGTAGCTTGTTTTGTGTCCCTCGGGATAATTTATGGAAAAATGTTCAGTATTTGCTGAGATCATATTAAGTTGTTTGTTTCTTTTTCTGAATAGGGATACATATGCGTATAAAATAATGCTCAGACCTTGATGAGGTTGCTTGTTATAGTATATGACCTGAACTGTAAATAGAAACGATGAAGAAGACTGGAAATCTTATGTAGTCTTTTCGGTGTTAGCATACCTGCCGCTTAACAATTTTCTGTGTAAATAGCTTTATTTACAGTTATAAATTCTTTTTGGCTCTTTGCAGTCATAATCATGGTCATCAAACTCGCGAGTTAACTCGGTTAACTTGCCGAGTTTACGTTTCTAAGTGACCAAAATGATCTAACTCGGATGTAGACTCGGAATCACCATTGACTCGCTCAGACTCGCCCTTGACTCGTACAAACTCGCTTGACTCGCTGATTTAGTGAGTTTCTACCGAGTTGGATCAAAGCCCAATTTTAACTTGAGCTAATTCCACAAAAAAAAAGAAAATTGGGTCAGCCCATTTGTGAAGCCCAAACCCGGAGCTGCTCCAATCCAACTTCAGCCCAACAGAACAAAACGCACAACAGAACAAAGTTTTACTTCTGCATCTTGCTTCACGGCTTCACTGACACAGACACACAGTGACACTCACCTTCTCCCTTCAACTTCAACGAACCGTGCCCTATCAGAGCAGCAAGCCAACAACGGTGGATTAGAGAGCAGCAACGGTGGTTGAACTTGAACAATCGAACATTCGCAGGCTTGCAGCAACGGTGATCGATATTCGCGGGCTCGCAGCAACAGTGATTGACATTCGTAGGCTCGCAGCAACGGTGATCGACATTCTCAGGCTCGCAGCAACGATGATCGACATTCTCAGGTTCGCAGCAACGGTGGTCACTGGTCAGACTCAAACAATCACAGCAGCAACAGTTCGAAGTTTGGACTCACAGACACAATCGTTGGATTTGGAGTTTCGCTGCCTCACCAAAGATTGTCCTGTCTTCTGTCTGTCGCCAAAGATTGTATTGTAAGTCTGGTAATCATCCCTCCCTATTGTAAGACATTTAGATTTGGCAGAGGCAGAGAGTTAAGAGTTGAGAGAACTGAAAACTGAACTGAGAGCCTGAGAGACCGAGACCCAATCACCTTTTTCAACATTGTGTGATTTAGTGTTGTTAATGTTATTGAGTATCAACATATCAAACAAGAAGATTAGTTCCTCTGAAATTATTGTAACATGTTTATATACTATTGTTTGTTACTGCATTCTATATCTGTATTTGGTTGAGTTCTGTATTTATTTAAGTTTGATTGATAACTGATGAGATTATGTGAGCTGGAATTCAAAACTCTAAAGATTTCCAATGTGTTAGTTGCAATGTCTATATTAGAATCTATGGTGTATTGAATCTGCTTGAGTTGTATTCTAGAAATATGCAAGAACCTGTGACTTTGAATAAAGATTCATTAGGTTTGAATATTATTATTTTTATTTAATCAGTGTGTGATTTTGTCTGCAATGCAATGGGATTCTATGGTGTACTGGCTATTTGTTCTAATCTAATTCTAGTATTTATGCCATTTATATAATCTGAAATTTGAATTTCAAAACATCTTTTAGTTGGTGCAAGGAAATATGTCTTCAAATGTAAGTGGGAGTGGCCCTACTCAAGCTCAACAAAATGTAGTTGCTGGAAGGAAAAATTTTCCTAGTAATAGGACTGATATTAGGTGGAAACATGGAATTGATATTGGTAGGGATGGTAAGAAGGTTCAATGTAATTATTGTGGCAAAGTTGTTAGTGGAGGGATCTATAGGTTTAAACATCACTTAGCTGGTACTAAAATTGATGTTGAAGCTTGTGTAAGTGTTGGAGATGATGTAAGGGCAACAATGTTACAACATGTGATTGAGGCTAAAACTTTATCATTTAAAAGAAAGAAACAGTGGTTAGATGTTGGTGATAAGGAAGCTCAAAGTACCCAAGCACATGCTAACTCTCAAGAGTTAATGAATTTATTGAGAGGTTCAAGAAAAAATAGCAGCGGAGTTGGTAGCTCACAATCGACCATTAATAATATGTTTAAGAAAGATTTGAGGGAGGAAGCTTGCCAACAGGTGGCAAGGTTTTTTTACACAAGTGTCATTCCTTTTAATTGTATAAAAAATCCTGAGTTTATCAAGATGTGTAAGATTATAGAAAAATATGGCCAAGGATTTAAACCTCCTTCCTATCATGAGATTAGAGAAAAGTACTTAAATATGGAGGTGAAAAACACGCAAGCTATGCTTGACGAGTTTAAGGAAGAGTGGGATAAAGTGAGTTGCTCCATTATGTCTGATGGGTGGACTGATAAGAAAAGACGATCCATTTGTAATTTCTTGGTCAATAGTCCTAAAGGGACGGTTTTTTTATATTCACTAGATACATCTCATATATCTAAAACTACTGATAAAGTGTTTGCCATGCTTGATGAAGTTGTTGAGAAGGTGGGAGAGAAGAATGTTGTGCAAATAATAACAGACAATGCTGCATATTACAAAGTAGCTGGACAAAAGTTAATGGAGAAGAGGAAACACTTATATTAGACTCCATGTGCAGCTCATTGCATTGACTTGATGTTGGAGGATTTTGAAAAAAAAAATGGAGTTGCATAAAGAAACCATAAGCAGGGGAAGAAAAATCACAACTTACATTTACACAAGAACAATGCTTATTAGCATGTTGAAAAATTTAACAAAAGGGAGGGACTTGATTAGGCCAGGTGTGACTCGATTTGCCACAGCTTATTTGACAATAAGTTGTATTCATGAGCATAAAGCAGCGTTGATCAATATGTTTAATTCTAATGAATGGAAAGATAGTAGATTTTCTTCTACCAAAGATGGAAAAGAAGTGGCAAAAAGTATAATGGATAATATATTCTGGAAGAACATTGTGACTTGCCTCAGGGCTGCTGCTCCTCTCATTAAAGTTCTTCGCTTGGTGGATTCTGATGAGAAGCCAGCGATGGGATTCATATTTGAAGCAATGGAAAGTGCAAAGGCGAAGATTAAAATGAACTTCAATAATGTTTTAAAAAAGGTAAATAGAATACCTTATATTTGTACTTATTAATTTTGTATATATATGTTTCGCTTTATAATTAATCATTGCAGATACCAGCCTATATTGAATATCATCGATGAAAGGTGGGAAGCTCAATTACATAGGCCTCTACATGCAGCTGCATACTACCTCAATCCCCATTTTCACTACAACCGTGACTTCAAAGTTGATTATGGGATTAAGCAAGGATTGTATGATTGCTTAGCAAGATTAGTTGAAGATGCTGAGGAGAGAAACAAAATTGAGTTCCAACTCACTGACTTCCATTATGCAAGAGACATGTTTGGCTGTGAAGGGGCAAAGTCATTAAGAACAAAAATGCCACCAGCAGAATGGTGGGATGCCTATGGAGATGGATGCCCGGAACTTCAAAAATTTGCAATTCGGATTCTCAACTTATGTTGTAGCTCTTCTGGGTGTGAACGTAATTGGAGTGCTTTTGATATGGTAAGTAAATATATTTGATTTGATATAAAATTGTAATTTACTTTGCTTTTTCATTTTGTTAACGATTTGAATATGTCACTTGAGCATTTTTATTTTGTTTAGATTCATACTAAGAGAAGAAATCGCTTGCTCCAAAAGAAGATGAAAAATTTGGCATTTGTAATGTGCAATCTGAAGTTAAAAGGCAAGCAATCAAGGAAAACTCATGAATATGACTTTGATGACATTCATTCTGATGATGAATGGATAACTGAAGGGAGGAGAAGTGATGTTAATGTTAAGGATGAGGAAGGTAATGATGATGAGGTTCTTCAACCTCTTGTGCCCATGGCAGGAATGTGTGATGATTTTGTGGTTGACTTGAATCCGAATATCAGTGGTGAACCTTCTGAAAATTTAGCATTGGTTGATGACTTTGAGGATGAGGAAGAAGAAAATGATGGTTGTGAGGTAGGTAATAGAAATGATGAAGGTGAAGATTCTAGAAATGATGATAATACAGTAGGATTTGAAGAATTATGATGAATTTTTATTGTTGATTTTGAGACTTAGTGATGTTGAATGAGAATTAATGTATGGTAAATTTTTACTGTTGATTTTGAAGCCTAGTGATGTTAAATGAGAATTAATGTATGGAGTTTATTGAAATATATTTGTAGACTTGAATGGCAAGTATGAAAGTATGGATTGTGGATTATGTATGAATGTTATTATTAATGTTTTTTTTTTATATGGTTATGTTCAATGAGAATTTCGATAACAAGTATATGTAAACTCTTACGATTCTACGTTACGAGTTTACATTACAAGTTCACCCCTCCCAAAAACAAGTCTGCCTAGAATCGCAATTTTGACAACCTTGGTCATAATATTTGTGTTCAGGTTATGCTTGCAGTGATTACGAAAAAATACATCAAAAATCGTATAAAGAGATTATTGCAAACTAATATGTCATAGTTGTAGTGGTAAATGGTTCGATCCCAATATCTATTCAGGCATCTTGATTGAAAAAACTGATGAAACTACATAACCAAACGAAAAATGATGTTTGAAAAGGAACTATGCTTTTAATTTTCAATAATTTAGAAAATTATTTTGTTGACCAGGATTGTCAATTCCACAACACAAAAAATTAAATTGAAGAAATCAACACGCTCTGCTGCTCAATGCATTGTGAAATTGCCACTAGCAAAGCACAGTTTACCAATTGCAGATATCATACCAAAATATTATTCAGCACCAAATGCAGATATCACACCAAAATGTTGTTCAGCGAAGAAAGCTAATTTATGTTTTACATAACACAAGCGATGAGCAACTCCCACAACTCATCAAATCAAAGGTGGACTATGGTAGGCTTATAGTCAACAACGATAACTTTGTCCAAGTAGCCTAGGAACGAGTATGCAAATTCAGCATGAGCAGGATGAACAACATACTCTGCAACCCCTTCTGTACTCTCAAAGGTTGATTCAAAGACATGAGTATAGCCTTGATGCAAGTTTTCAGCACTCACATCCTTCCCCCTGTCATACACAAAAAAATAACAGAAAAAACATGAAAAGATATATGGGAATACATTTATTGCTTTGACATGCTATACTCTTAGCCAAATTTGATCTACAAAGTATGTGTAGGTCAAACAAATCATCGATAAACATGTAAAAATGTTTAACTACACTTTTAAGTAGGACTTAGTTCTGACATGCTTATATTCATTAATTATTTAGCTTAGTCCATCTAAATTTTATTATTTACAGAAAACATAGGTTCAACACATAAGTTTTGGAACTGCAGGAAGCAACAGTTGATTGATATTTTTCAAGCACCTATTTAGACTCGATCTTTTTCACACTATGCAAGCTTCATTAGGCCTTTACCAAAGCTATTAGAACTACTAAATTTTGCCAACATTCTTGGCCATGAATTTTAGAACCTTAAGGTGTGCCAAACTAAAAAGGGAGATTCGTCTTTCTCCCAATTAATTTTCTCTATAGGGATTCAAAACAATGTTATATCAAGCCATTAGGTGTGTCTCCTTGTCGTCATGTACCCAAAATGAATACTATTAAATCAAAGTCAAAATACTTTCTATCTGAAATGAACATCAATGAATTGAGGTATGCCTGAACGCTGGGCTGGCAACTAAGATATTGGAATATAAAATGATAGATATAACAAAGCAATAAGTTTAAATCATTTGCATTTATATTCAAAGATTTGAATAGGTATCAAAGTTTGCCGTCAGAGTAATTTGAAAGCAGGGATACCAAACAATAAATAAAACAAGAAATGCACCCCTTTTTTATCAGCATATCTTTATTCTAATGTTTTCATAATTCTTAATCATCCGCTAGCTTCTGAGTAAAGGTAGGGAACAAAAAATCAATATATACTGATATACATCACAAGAACAAAAGTACAGAACAAATTATTCCAGGTTGGAGGTCATGGAAACTAAAACCCTAATCACAAATTCAGCACATCTTACTCCCTCGTTTGGCTACACCTTGCTGTGTTGTGAATTCATCTTTTTTTTTTTTTTTTGTCCTAAGGGTCCTATTCATTCTCCTCTTCGTTGTCACTATTCGTTTTACCGAAGAACTCTTACATTAAACATTTATTTCCTGCCCTGATCTAACTAATTCCTGAAAATGCAAAACCTTTTGGTTTTTTAGGTCCTAATCCTCTTCCTAACTGTTCCTTCGCGTTTTCTCTGAAGAACCCTTCAAATTTCAACTAAAATTGGGATCTGCAAATGCAATACTTTTTAGTTTTATGGTTCCTATTCATTTCCCTTTTACTTTCTGTCCCTTTGATCAAAATGGGTCTTCAAAACGCAAAACTTTTCGATTCACCGGTCATATTTCTTTTCGACTCTCTTGCCATCCCTTGTTGTCCTTTTTCTGAAGATCGCTCGCAGGAACACCATTTTCCTGTCCCGCGATCTAACGGGGTACTACAAATGCATCGAAATCAAAAAGAGAAAAGAGAATTAGCGAAGGAAGGGTACCAATGGAAGGACTTCATGGATGGGACGACATTGACGAGATTGGCATAGCCTTTGATGAGCTCCTCAATCTTCTCTGGTGAAACATCGTTTTTGAACTTGGCGAGCAACACGTGTTTCACAACCCCTTTTGCTTCCTCCATTCTGCTTCTTTGCTTCTCTCGATCTCAGCTTGCTCTCTCGCACTCCCAGGAAGTCAACAGTTACTTCCGAAATGTCGACAGCGTTTCAAAGTAACGAAAGAGACGAGCAATCTCCTCTTATGCTGGTGAGGATTTTTTTTTTTTTTTCAAAGTAAATCAATGGTCTACCATTTTTTTATTGTCCCACGACGTTAACGGTATGCTATTTTATTAGCTCACGCGGTGTACGCGTCCCATTTTGCTACACGATAATATATTTTAGATTAGTGTATTAATAAAAATTTAAATTTAATAATATGTAAGGATATAATGAAAGTGCATAAAATTAATTTTATAAAATTAGTAAAAAAGAATTGACAACATTGGGCTATTGTGAGATCATTACTTTAAGAGATTTTTTAAACCTTATAAACATCTCCCATTGTTGTTTTTTTCTAAAAAACTTTAAAATTTCAAAAATTGATGGAATTATATTTAACTTTACTTATGATTTTAGAGTGACATATGATGATGGATGGTCTAAATCATTAAATAAATCATTCAATCATATATTATTTTATCTTACTTTAAATTTAAACTATGTTAAATTATATTTATAATTTTTTATTAAAAAATGTAAGAGTAAATTAACCAATTCATTATTTTTCTTTTTAACTCTAAAATATTTTCAGACTTTGAATTTACGATTTAGAATGTGATCAATTAATTCATTAATTTTTTTATATACTCTAAAGAGTTTTCAAACTTTGAAAAATTTTTAATTTAAGAGACAATTAATTTTTTATTTAATTATTTTTTTCATTAACTCTAAAGAATTTACATATTTAAAAAATTTTCCAATACATGCATTGAAAAGGTGAAGAGTAGAAGTCAAGAATTTGATAAAAAAAAAAGTTTTTTATTGATAAAAAGAAGCTCTTATGTTAAGATGCACAACTCAATTTGAAATAAGATTTCTTTAATTGTGTCCAATTAACTCTTCTTGGCACCCTATTATCATCCTTGAGATGAATAGAGGGACCATTGTCGAAGTTCTAAAAAATGTTGTTGTAAATCATGTTGAAATTAGCCAAAATAATGATATAAGAGGCCGAACAATGGTGGAAATGATAAAGAAACATTGAAATTAGAGCAAGAAGAGGATAGATATTCTTGGAGCTTGTTGTCATGTGTGTACATGTGAGGAGGAATGAGAAAGAAGGGGAGAAAAAAAAAAAAGACTAAGGGCAATTATGTAATTTTAGCAGGTAGGACATATAGCAAAATTTTAAAAAAATTTTGATTAATTCTAAAGATGGCTAAGCGGGAATCCAACCAAGGTGCCAAGGAAGCTTAGCCACCTATGGTAATATCAAATTCAAAAGTTATGTTAATCTATTTAATATTTACTCTTCTTTAATTATTTTAAAAAAATTTTCTTAAATATTATTTAAATTTTTTATTCACACTCTAACTATATTATCTTGCTTTCTTCATTTATTGAATTTGTTCTCACTCATATTAAACTTTTAAATAGAAATTTCAGGAATGTTGCATTCTACCCCTTCAAATTTAATCCTTGAATTCAAAATTCAAACCTAAAGTCTCAAATAAAATGAGAGTACCTAGTTCGCATATTATTTTCGACTATTTATGTGATTTCATTCATAGATTAATTTTGCACTCTGGTAATTCATGTATTTAATCTTATATACACATATGGTCCAAAATAATTTCATTTTTTTTTCTTAACTATAAGTTTCCTAACATCATCAAGATAGCGAAAAATTATACTAATATAATTCAAATTTTGGTAATTAATTTAAATTAATTACTTAGCGTTATTTAGCTTGTCACTATGAGGTTTCCTTTATCCCCTTTCTACCAAACAAAAAAAAAAATTAAAGAAAATGTAGGAAAAAATCATTGGATCAACATATCACTTCCAAAACACAATTTCCAATTGCTTAATTTTCTTCTCTAGTAGTAATTATTGAAAAAGATTGGTCTAAGATTTTTTAATTCCCATTACCTCTTCACATTTTTTGTCCATCCAAGAGGGGTGTAAAATTAGAGACTAAAACTTAGCAACTTCACATGAAAATTAAATAGGAGATACTTAGAATTCATTAAAAAACCAAAATCTCAACTTGATTTGAAAAAATCTCATCAAAATCAAGCTTAATTTTGAATTTACACCACTAATATATTGGAAAAGAGAGGTTTTAAGATCAAGACTCCAAATTCATAAATTGATTGTAAATTATAGAGGGAAAAGAACGAATTTAGTGCTAAGAAACAAAGTCACAAATTAATTTAAAGAAATTCCTTGCCATATATGTTTAATTTTTTATCTTATGAAATCCTAGGTCACATAATTGAAAAAATTTGAAATTGGGGCTAAGATTGCAAAATTAAGGGCTAAAATGATAAAATTAAGCACAAAGAATAGAGGATAAATGATATATTACTCACTCAAATGGAAGTTGCACAATTCAATTTGGAGAAATCTTTCTTCAAGTGCATCCAATTGGCTCTTCTTGGCACCCCATTATCATTGAGATGAATTGAGGGACTTTTGTCATATTTCTAAGAAATTTTGATGTGAACTATACTGGAATTTGCTAGAATAATGATAGAAGAGCTCAACAAAGGGTGGGATGATGAGAAATGTTGAAATTGGAGAATGAAGAGGAGAGGGAATTTTTGGAACTTGTTGTCATGCATGCATACTCGAGTAAGAAAGAGAAAGAAAGAAAGAAAGAAAAAAAAAACTAAGGATAATCACATAATTTTATTGTGAGGCATATAACAAAATAAAAATAAAAATTTGAATAATTCTAAATATGCTTAAGAGAATTTGAACCATGGTACTATAGGAAGTATGAAAATAAAGTTTTACTATTACGAGTCTCAAATTAAAAAATTATATTGATTTATTTAACATTTATTCTTCTTTAATTATTTTAAAAATTTCTTGATGCACACTCTAACTATTTTCTTGCTTTCTTGATTTATTAAATTGGTTCTTAATCGGACTAAACTTTTAAATAAGGAAATTTGAGTGTTGCAAAATGATTATTTGATTAAAAAAATAAAAGACTAAATTGAAGTTAGTTATCTTTAGAGGACTAATTAAGGAGACAATAATATTTTAAAGATGAACTTATTATATTTCATAAAAATTATATTTAAATAAAAAAAAATGAAATGTCAATAATATCTGTGAAAATAAATATAAAAGAGAATCATATATATATATATGTGTGTGTGTGTGTGTGTGTGTATTAAAATTATGACCAGAATATCTTGTATCTTTGTTCAAATTATTTTTTTCATGTAATTTTAAACGTCAAAGGCTAATTTTATTACATATTCCGATCCGTTAATAATAAATAAAACTCATAACAGTTTAATATAAAAAAAAATTAATAGAGAAATTATTTAATTGTGGTTATGAGGCATAGTATTAACATAAGCATTTTTTTATTGGCCAGATTAACATACGCATTTTGTTTTCTCAAAGAAAAAAAAAAAACACATCTTGTCCATATAAAATTATTTTATAATCAAATTCCTCTTTTAATGCAAATAATAAGTATTTTTTTTTTCTTTAGCCTAATTTCATTTAACCTACGCGGAATTTATGGTGAAATTAATTGTAAAATTAAGATATTGAATATTGAAGCTTCATGTTAGATATACAAATATAAAATACTTTTTAAAATAACACATTTTTAAGAATAAAACACTCTCCTAGATATTTAAATTTGAATAAATTACACGAATTATTTTTTTTCTATTTTAAAAATATACAAAAACTTTTCTTAAAATTAAAATTATCTACAATTTAGTTCAATTTAAATTTTAATTAAAATTTTAAATTAACAAATATTTATTTAAATTAATGAAAAATATTTAAAAAAATTTAAATTATAAATATAAAATAAATTTTTATTTCAAACAAATATATGTATATATAAATTTATATAATTTCAGAAAAAATTATAAAATCATATAATTATCTTGTTAAATTTTTATTCGTATAGCATGAAATCTTTTTAGTCAGATAAATAGATAAATTTCTCACTGTTTGTCACTTTAAAACAATTTCTTTACTTCAACAACTTTCATTAATTAACTTTATATTGAAATGATTCATATGAATATACAAGAGACCATGAAAAGAAATTAATTATATCTGATTTCATTTAAATTTATAAAATTATTTCATTATTCACAGAAATTTATATATTGATTTTATAATTAGATAATTTCTGTTTTTTAGCAATATAATTAAATAACTTCAGTTACCTTTTTTTTTTGGCCAGAATAACTTCAGTTACGTCGCTTCTCATACTTTTGTAGACAATAATGCTCCAGAGTACGGAGGTAGCCTTATCTGGCCAAACGGAACAATAATCTGTGAGCCATAGGCCACATTGGCTGAAGCAAAACACTATCCCGTCCATCCTCAAGCGTGAAGGAGAGACATCGGACATAGCCATGTCTCTGGCTCAGCAATTCACCGGCCTCAGGTGCTGCTATCCTCTCTCTTCTTCGCATCTCTCCAAACCCTTCTCTCCCACCTATCCCCACAAGCGCACTTCGCTTCCCATTGTCGCTTCCGTAGCCATATCCAATGCGCAGACCAAAGAGAGGCTCAAGCTCAAAGAGCTCTTCGAGGAAGCCTACGAGCGCTGTCGCACTGCTCCCATGGAAGGGGTTTCCTTCACCGTCGAAGACTTCAGCGCCGCGCTGGATAAGTATGACTTCGATTCTGAAATTGGGACCAAGGTCGGTGTTTGTGGAATTCCCACTATATTCTTATTTTTTTTGGTTTCTCCTTTTCCTTTCCCCATTCGCTTTGGGGCTCTTTTGAACTTATTGGCATCATGAAATACTGTGAATTCTCGACTTTGAATGGAAAATTCTATCTGAATTGTGTGGAACTGAGAGTGGTGTGTGTGCTGTTTGGCTTATCATGACCCAAGTTTAATTGGAACTGTATAGAAGCAGGAAATTGAGCACGAGGGTGGTGATGGTATAAATTTTAGGGAGGAAGCAATGTAGGACAATTTTTGTGGAATTGGTGTTTCTGTATAGCACGGCAGAGTTTGCTTTCGGAGGATGAACTTTGTAACCTTATTTCTTGGAAGTTTAAAGGATATGAAAAGCATATGTTGCTTCATTTTTTTTATATGCATTTATCGTCCTTTCTTATTTACTTGGAATGTCACAGATATTTTGATTGAAGCCAAAAACAGATAACATTCAATTTGTTTCTTTCTCTTTTTCTGGATGATTAGTGCTTCCACCATCATCAAAAAAATTTCCTTGATTGTCTATTCAAACGATCAATAGTTCATAATAAAAAATGAGGCGCTTTTAGCCAAGCACATTTTAGTATTCTTCCATGTGCACTTTTAAGTAAGTTACTTTTTTTAACAGGTTTATACTTCTGGTTTATCTTTCAGGTTAAAGGCACTGTTTTCTGTACAGATGCCAATGGAGCGCTTGTTGACATTACTGCAAAATCGTCGGCGTACTTGCCTCTCCAAGAGGCATGCATCCACAGAATTAAACATGTAGAAGATGCAGGTATAGTTCCTGGCTTGAGAGAGGAGTTTGTAATCATTGGAGAAAATGAAGCTGATGATAGCTTGATCTTGAGTTTAAGAACTCTTCAATATGACCTTGCATGGGAACGCTGCAGACAACTTCAAGCAGAAGATGTTGTTGTCAAGGGTAAGGTAGGTTTAGCATACCAACAAATTCTTGTGTGTCAAAACTTTAAGCATAAATTGAGTTGAGGTCTTATTACTTATGGCATTCATTTCCCCTAATCACTATGAAATAAAAATTTCAAAGTGAGGCATGAGAAAACTATTTTAATAAATCTATTACCTTTGGAAATAGGTTAATCTGATCTATGATTACATTAATTTGGTCTTTCCTTTTTAAAAAAATACCTATTACCCTCTCTTCTTACTTTCTCTCTTATTCCTTCTTACGCATTTTGACCGCAGATTGTTGGTGCAAACAAAGGTGGAGTTGTGGCTGTGGTGGAAGGCCTTAGAGGGTTTGTTCCTTTCTCACAGATATCAACGGTTAGCTCTTGACCCTTTTTAGTACTTAAAAATTTGTATCAGATTCAAAACTGTGGTCTGTGATCTGTCTATTCTAATTATGGCCTGTCTAAAAACTAGGAAGCCTTTTGGTGGGATTCCTAATCAAATGACTCTGGCCTATTGTGTGTTGAACTAAAGAATGCAAATTCCAAAAGCATTACTGTGTGCCATATCATGCAACAATGACAAGTAGTGGTGACACAGACTTGTAAAGTTTAGAAATGTCTTCTATTGTCATCAGTGTGGCAATTGAGTCATGCAATATTATTAATAGAACTTGTATTCTTCAGCATGTTTTGAACTAAATTATTCTGGGTGAATACTATGTTTCTTTTCATGTTAGTCTCTGTTTTTAGCTTCTTAATACAGTGAAGTGAAAATTTTATAATTCTAGCAACCTACCCAAACTTTATCTCTTATGTATATTTTCCTTTCAGAAATCAACTGCAGAAGAGCTTCTTGAAAAGGAGCTTCCTCTAAAGTTTGTGGAGGTGGATGAGGAACAATCCAGACTTATTCTCAGTAACCGCAAGGCCATGGCTGACAGCCAGGCACAGCTAGGAATTGGATCAGTGGTCACTGGCTCTGTTCAAAGTCTAAAGCCATACGGTGCCTTCATTGATATTGGTGGAATTAATGGCCTTCTTCATGTCAGTCAGATCAGTCATGATCGCGTAACGGATATCTCAACTGTTCTTCAACCTGGTGATACTCTCAAGGTAAACCATTGTAAGCCATGTGGATATTTACTTGGTATTGCAGCCATGGTATGGACATAGTTTTCTCAAATATATTCTTCTTTAGGTGATGATCTTAAGTCATGATCGGGAGAGAGGCAGAGTGAGCCTTTCCACGAAGAAGTTGGAACCCACACCGGGAGACATGATTCGCAATCCAAAACTCGTCTTTGAGAAGGTATAAGGATCCCTAGGCTGTTGCTTGGTACATATGTAAACTACAATTGTAAAATATCAGTAGCTTTGTTTATCATGGCTTATTTTAGTTCCTGCTTTTTCTTTCTTTTCTTTTCTAGTTATTACTTGTTATTCTGTTATTTGTGTCATCATCTACCCTCTAGGTTTAATATCCTGGAAAATGCCAAAAGAAATTCTCTTTTTCTTCTATATATATATATTTTTTAATCTTTATGTCCCTGCATATACATAGACTGTCTGCTTCAACCTTTTTCATTAGCATCAGCATTTTTGAAATAGGATGGACACTTATATTTCTGATTCTGTTCTGATAGGCGGAGGAGATGGCTCAGACATTTAGACAGAGAATTGCTCAAGCAGAGGCTATGGCTCGTGCAGACATGCTTAGGTTCCAGCCGGAGGTAATTAATTATTCATTATTTGCATAAAAATTCTGAACTTAGTGATAAAGGAGCAGCAGCAAGGAATTATAGAGGACTAAAATGTAGAGAACCTGAATTTAAAGTTATCTCTTGCTGCAGAAGAAGAGGATTAGAACTCCTGAAATGATTATACTGGAGTTTCTTTACTAGCAATAAACTAATCCAGAGGCAACTGCAACCATTTATCTGGCTAGCCATTTCAAACTGGATAGCTTAAGGTTTAGTCAACCTAAACCTGTTAGGAATGTAAATGGATTAGGATATATGAGAGATCTAACTCGTTTTCCTGACTTGAACTCAGATTATAATTTTTTTTTTTAATCTAATGATGGAGTTGATAGCAATCGCATGGCTATTTTTAAACAAGTCCAGATATGGAAGGCATTAACTTCTTCAGAGAGGATGTTATTTGTCCATATTTGATGGATCAATTTCACCCTTAACCTTTAATTTGCAGAGTGGATTAACTCTCAGCAGTGATGGAATCTTGGGACCACTTACTTCAGACTTGCCTGCAGAGGGAATGGATCTGAGTGAGGTGCCCCCCGCTGAAGAATCTTGAGAATTTCATCGTAATGTAATTTTAATAGATAGACCCATGATTACGAATTTTTTCAGTCAACTATCTCTCTAACCTTGTCCTTTTCTTTTCTCTTTTTTATTTTTTATTTTTATTTTGGTGTATGTGCATATATATGCATTGTTTTGTGACTACAAGAACAAATTACGCAAACACTCATTCAAATTTGACTTATTTCACACGCGCCTTATCTAATTTTTATTTCTTCGATCACCTCAATTCTAGTTAAGGCAAATGGAAGTCTCCTCTACAGAAGTTGTCCACAACCATAACGTAATATCTCTTTGCTTTCATTGACAATCTTTTAGAGCCTATTTAAGGGATTGATGCTTAATTTACTGAATTAAGGTTTTCTTGCTTAATGCATCTCGAATAAACGGCCACTTAGCGTACTATATTTTTGTTGATACTTGGTTTTATCTCCTTCTAGCGGGTGATGCCTGTTAAGGTGGGATTTGGTACCTAGCTATATTAATGTTTCAAGTATTAAGAAACCGACGTATAAAAGTTTGAGGTTGGCATATAAAAAGAAGATATCACAATCCTTGTACTATTCGAAACAGATACCACATAAATTTTAAAATTTTTATGTTATATCCTAACATTTTATAAGTAGATTTTGAAACGTTTAAGAAATTAATTTTAAGAAAAATTAATCAATTAGTCCCTAATTTTATATTAGTTTGTACATTGGTTTTATACTTTAATTTTTTTTTTCAAATCACTCTTTATGCTTTTAATTTTTTACAGCTTAATCCCTACCATTACAAACCAACTAATACTGTTTACTTAGGCCGAAGCGAAATGTGCTGATGTAGACTGCATAAGTCTTTCTCTATTGAAGTGTGCAATCTGTATTGTCAAAGTGCCCACTTGATCTGGTAAGTTGAAAATCTCAACTCACCACACCTAATTAGTTAAACGAGTTGATCCGTTTAACTCATTAAAAAATTAAAAAAAATAAAAATTATAAAAATTTAAATGTAACTTTCTTTCAGTATATGTCTTGTTTAATTAATCAATTTCTATATTAGTATAAATAAATAAAAAAATAACTAAATAAAAAGTAAGTTTCAACAGATTAAAACAAGTATAATAATCTAATAATTCAATAATTCATTAATAATAAGAGTATTATTATGAGCAGAATATTTAAATTTAGTAAATTATAAAATAATAAAGACAACACAACACATACATTAGGGTTAATTTTTTTAAATAGAAAAGTACAGTGAGCTATAGTGCTAGACTGAGTGAGTGGAAGTTTTTTTTTTAAAAAAAATAGATAATTCGTTTAACTTGAGAGCTGGCTCGTTTAACTCACGAGTTAAACGGGTCGAATTGATAGAAATATATGAAAAGGGTTTTCAAAGAAACCCCTTAATTAAACTCACCTCTTAAGTGGGTTACACAGGCTCAACTTGGTGGGTCAAACCCGTTTTAAGATCTCTATCTGTATCTCCAATTTCAGCAATGCTGTGCACAAGTCAATTTTGCAACCTAACTATTATGGGACTCTTGGTTTCCACATTCAGGCTTCAGAATGAATGTTCACCCTCGGCTTGGGATTTCATTGGCTTCCCACAGCAGGTGCAAAAAGCTGTATTAAAATGTGTTGTCATCATCGGAGTTCTTAACTTTGGAATATAGCAAGAATCTAAAAGCTTGACTGACAAAGGACTTGGTCCACCACCTAAGAAATGGAGGGCCACTTGTCAAACCTCATCTAACTTCACTTGCAACAATTATATCCTTGATCGTACTCAAGTCAAATGTATCTAGATCTAGTTCTTGAGAAAAAAAAAACAAATTAATTGTATTTCTCTATCTTTCTCTCCGTGGGTATTGAAGCTCACCATCTAAATCTCTTCTCCCCTCAACTCATCGGCAATAGGTGCGTATTCCTATTACGTTTCCTTCTTTAATTCTCTCTCATTCTTAAGTCTTACTGGATTGAATGAAACTTGAAATTCATTTGCAGAGAATCATGAGTCCAATTGAAGCCACTATAAAATCTCTATAACGCACAAAACCCTTTCAACTCATCGGTGTTCCCATTATCAGGATCACCACAGCCATGGAGCCCGCTCTACTTCAGTTACCCTACAATTCTTTGTTCATCGATTTAGTTCTAATAAGAATGTAAGTAGTATGGGAAGCCTAAATTTCATATATAAGATGCTTGAGATGCTTGACGAGGTACTCAAGATTGTAAGGGTTGTAATTCTTCTTCCTTACAAGTCAGTTTTTAAGGACAGATTTTTCAAACTCCGTTGATCCTATCATGTTCCTTAGAAAACTCCCATCAAATCTGATCACCTAGAATGTCCCTGCAGTTTCAAGAAAGCATTCTCGAGATTCTATTAGTTACGTTCTTCTTTGAACATCTAGAGCTTGAAGAAGGCTGAGAAAGAAGGAGAGAAAATTTTAGAGATTGATCCTCTTCATTTAGGGAATTGAAAACTCTATTCATTTCATGGACACGATCTTACCATTAGAGGAAACCTCGTCGGCTAAAGAGAGTTGTTGAGAGTAGCCATTGACCATGCAAAAAAAGAATTTGGAACTTAAGTCGAAGAGACGCAAGTCTGATATCTGGTGATGATTATCTTCATTGTTGGTGTTTTTCAGATCATGCTAGAAGGAGAAGGAGAAGAATAAGACGCAATGGTGAGCACACATCAGCACAGAAGGCAGAGAAGGACTTCTACAATACACCTCGGGACACTCCACATCAGGCAAAATAAACAGTGTTATGTTGGTTATTAACGGTAGGGATTAAGTTGTAAAAAATTGAAAGTATAAAGAGTAATTTAAAAAAAAATTAAAATATAGGGTCTAATTTACAAACTGTTGTAAAGTGTAAGGATTGATTAATTTTATATTAAACTAATTTAACCCTTGAAAGATTACTTTGTTTTTTTCAACTTAGTTCTCTAAAGGTTGAATATCTCATTTTAATCTTTAAAACATCATTATTCTTTTAATTTAGTCGTTTTAAAATTAAAGTTTTTCAATTTAATTTTTAAAACTTTTTTATCCAATCAAAATTGTTACTGAAAAAGATTCATCAATGCCTTGCAGGGGGATTATATAAATTAGAAAAAAAAAATATTTGGGAGATAAATTGACTGACTTTATTTTTAGATGACCAAATTAAAAAGAAAGTGATCTTTGGACATTAAATTGAAATACCCTAGTTTAAAAAATAAATTATAAGGAGAGTGAGTTTTTAAAGACTAAATCATTAGTTTAATCAATTTTTTATGTACAAAAAAGGCACCTAATAACTCCTTTTGATTAGTAGTAGAGTTGGTTATAACATTCTTGTAATTTAAGTCAATTGAGTACGAGCTTGCTCTGCAGAAGATTTGTTACAATGTTGCATTAGAAACCACAAGAGTCAATATATGTACAAGGTGGGAGCTGAAGGGGTCTCATAAAATTGATCCCTTACTACTACGAGTGTACGACCACCCCATAATCGTTTAAAGGAAAAAAATCCCACCGCAGATGTTGGAATTTCACCTTGACTTGGCACGTTGGTTTACTAGTTCGAGAATTGTGGCCTCGACCTCTGCCACCTCGAGTACCTCTACGAAAGCCACACCAATTAGGTTTATTATCATCTGTTATTATCATCTGCTCGAGTCAAATTCACAACAGGTGATGAATGTTGAGAGAGGTAAATTGATTTAACTGCTCCAAACGATTCTCATAAGCCATTAAAGCAGCTTGAAGGTCTATCCACGAGAAGTTCTCCTTATCAGCTAATTGAACTACAACAGGATTATAGTCCATGTCGAGTCCAACCAAAGCTTGATTAATCAAATCAGTTTGAGAAACTGGGCTCCCTGCAGGAGCAAGATTGTCAACAATAGACTTTTGTTTTGTTAAATATTCGCCCATCTTCATAACACCCTTCCTGGTACCTATTATTAGCAAGTACAACTATGCATTAATCTTCATGACATCAATGCTTTACGATTAAGGTAACTGTTTAACTGTGATTGAGTTGGATGGAAAATTGACGACCATAATTAGAAAACTGAGGAAAAAATATGCCAGAGCCTTCCACAGTCTATTCACAAACTACTTAACAAAGAGTTGCCAAAGCCTTTTATAATTATGGTGCTTTTGCTGAAATTGCATTAGCGTAGATTCTATGGAATTGTGTGCCAATATATACATGAGCTACGTTCTACTCCTCTTGCTACTACAGTAAATACTTATGAAAACATAATACTCTTAGAGCTGCGTTATATTATCATTCAATAAAAGAATCACCACCACATTCTTACCAGATTCTTCTAGACATGCCAACTTCATCACAAATCCATACGTAGGCCTGTTAGAACATCAAGATGTGCTTATATATCTATTTACTTTTAAAAAACTTTAACTAGTTTGATATGCTTTTGTTTTATAAATTATGAATGGATATTTGATGGAGACTTTGAAAAGAGTAACTGATTGAAAGTTATTTTCATTTCATTTGCCAAAAGAAAGTATTTTATTTAAAAACAAAAAAATAGACATATGACTACTTTATGCATTAGTGCCATCCAAAGTATTTCAGTAAAGTGAGCATGAACTATACAAGGACATTATATTGCAATTCTTACACAGCAGACCTCCAGGCGCCAAAACTTTTCTCTAGCATTATACATTACATACAAAAAATTGTCAGCACTAAAAGAAAAAGGGGCTTTAGCTTTCGCATAAAATAATCCTGCACGTGATTAGTTAACTTTCCTGTTTGCTGCTCTTCTTCCCTTTCTTTTGCTTCTGTTTCAATTGAGTAAGGCCAGCAGCCGCTATCTTCACATTACCAATAATTGCGGCAACTAGCTCAGGATCTGTACAGGCTTTCATCAATTCCTTTTCTCGGCTTGTTGATTCAGGCATGTGGCTGAACAAATTCATTGCAGTTTTTGCAGCTGTTAAAAAAGAAGAAAAAATTATTTTAACATGGAATACTCAAATTTTGAGCAAATATTGCAGCACCTACAAAATTTAGCATAAGCTAGATAAGACTTTGATGTGTTTGTGCGCGTGAGAGATTCTAGTCCAGTTATGGAAAATACTACACACCGTTTATAAACAAAAGATAAGAGTCAGACAATAAGCTAGTTAAAAAATTTTCAATTCACTAGATTACTCATTAAAAACCAAAAAATTAAGAAGCAAGGTAGTGCTAGATAGGATGAAAAATAAATAGAACCTTTCCCTTTCTTTGCCGTTCCAGGAATTATCTTCACCCGATATTTGTATGACTGAACTGCAGTGTATGGACCACAGACAGGCACTGCATATAAGAGGATATCATTAGGGAGTGGATTCCCTGTCAAGAAATCCACGTCATTTAGCTTCCCTTTCTCTTCTTCACCTATCTCATTAATATCATCCTCTTCCATTGCCACCTTGTCTGCTTCAGAAATGTTACTGACATTCACGTTCAAATTGTCATCAGTTCCGCCAGTTGCATGACTAAGTGATGAATCATCTGGTTGCTCTTTACAATCCCGAGATAGGTGACCTACCTTCTTACATTTGTAACATACTTTTGGAGTTTCTGCAGGACCTTCCAGAACTGAAACTTAATTCCATAAAATAAAAATGAATCAAACAATTGCATACATAAGGTAGTGAAATGTCAATTTATACACTACATGCCCAACATTACATGAATAATATAAAGGCTTACCACCACCAGGTTTTTTCTCTGTGTCTGATACTGCACTTTTCTCTTGTGTATCTTCGTTCTTGTTTGATTTGCCAGCAGACTGCAAATATACAAATTAAATCAGCGTTTATCTTATGGGAATTTAATAATGGGTAGATGAATAAAATTGTGGGAGCCCCTAATATGCACTTGATTATGTAGAAAATGTAATGTCATATATGATTTTTCCTGTTCTGCTTCAAGGAAAGCTTTTTGAGGAATATTACAGCAGTAGATCAACTTAAGAGTCTGTGGGCTATGGCTTCATCCTGGCAGGTTTGACAGATGTATCCCAGTACATTCTAAAAACAAGATCATGCATGCATTATGCATATATGTGTGTGCTTATGGAGAATACTAGATAGCATGCAAAATATATCCATTTTCCTCTAGATAAAAATAAGCAAATAAAGTATAAGTTACTGGAACACACAGCCAACAAAGCCATTCGAATACGCCTTTCTTCCTCATCTTGGTCAGCATATTTTTCTTTAATCTTCTTCAGTTTTCCCCTCTGCCCACGGCTGATTTTTTGAGCAGCTGTCTTTAAATTTTGAACTTCTTTTGCAGGTTGCCTAGCAGAAACATCAGTCAATTTTGATTCACCCTTTCCAGGTTCAACATTTGAATGTGCAAACCCTTGCTTCTGTTCTTTCTTATGCTTTCTTCTCTCAGCTTTTGATATATAAGGTTTGTCCCTCACAGCAACTTTGCTTTCTTCAAGATGGTGTTCGCTGCCTAAATCAATCTGAGAGCTTTCAACTTCATATCTTTTACCTGATTTAGCAGCAGATCCAAGTTCTAGAGCGCGATCGAGAAGCTCCTCAAGTTGTGGGTTGACAGATGCTATAACATTTCCACTAATATCAGATGAATTCTCCCCATTGGCCATATTCAACATACCCTTTTCTTCTGCATGCGAATCATGTGAAACTGTAGTTTCAGCATTGATGGTAGCCACACTATTTTGAAACAACGTTGCAGGATCGTTCTCTAGCAGTGGTTTATGTGAATGTACAGATATATTACCATTCTTTGTCAATTCTGAAGTAGATTTTTCATCCATGACATCATTATCAGACTCAGAATCAGATTTTTCTTCAAGAGGGCCAGTTTCTTCATTCTCATCTATTGCTTCCTCCTCTCCTCTCACCCTCCTTTCATTTAAATGTGATCCCAAGGAACTCTCATCTAACCGAAATAGCAGGCCGAAGCCCATAATGAGAGGGTGTGGTGGAAGAAAATTTTTCTTCCCCCGAATCATGAAACTCCCAACTGTTAGATATTCCCCTGTAGGAGCAGTTTTACTGACCTGATGGGGATAAACCCACCAGGCACTGGTAACAATTTTCGAATCCCATGCCTGGCTGTGGCAGACCTACATTACAAACACAAAATGGAGGTGCTTGTAGGCTGATATTTCAAGTCATAAATACACCATGAACCAAATTAAGAAAATTTAAACAAAACATAGTATGTGTGTGTAGTAACATACTGTGAAACATCCAGCTTGGTTCAGGGTCAGAGGTGGAATTGGTTGCCCAGGCTTATGATTCTTGATAACAGTACTAGAAGCTCCATGCAGATCAGCATGCACATAACTATTACATAATCAAATCAACAGAATCAGATAACGCATCATACTTCAGAATAAACAAAGTTCACAGGTTTTAAAATAGTGCACAATTGTTTTGATTACATATGTTTTATGCACTCTAAAATGCATGAGTATTAAAAAAAAAAAAAAAAAGGAGAAAAAGGGGAAAGGGAATACAGCGCAGGGTTGCAAATGAAGAAAATCCATCCCATTTTGTTGGCCAAATGTTCAGACAGCTCTCTCAGGAAAACAAAGTAGAACAGAGCAGTATATATACAAGAGGAATGATATGCAATTTTAAAAACCTAAAGCAGGTTTACACTTAAAAAGTGATAGACAAAATTTTCGAAAGCCATACAGCAATCATTTAATGAATACATTAATTTTACTGAGGTATACAATATCTGCTTTGAATGATCAAGACACTGGGAGACATGCAAAACTTTAAAGTATTATTTATAAGATGGCTTGTGAACCTCCTCACTTTTACTTTATTACCTAAAAAATTTTTTCAAAAAAAAAAAAACAATTCTTCTCATAAACATGGTACTTAGGATGGATCAGAAGACATGTCATGAAACAAGAAATACTCACAGATCTCCTTTGGACATATATCGCTTGACTATCATCTCGTTCTGTTGGGCATCACGTCCACTGATAACTAAATAGTTCTCACTGCTAATGAACCAATTAAATTTCTCAAACCAGTGAACTTTGCGCATATGAGATATTGTGGCAACAGTTTTTTCCTGAATATAGAATTATATTAAGAAAATGAATGAAATATATAAAAGCATAAAACCAAACGGCTAACACATATAAGGAAATCAAGAATGAAAGTTTTGTTTATTAGGATTTAAGAACACCTTGCAGGTTATACCACTATACTTGTATACATTAATCATGAAGGAGCTTTTTCTTTTTTAATTATTCTTTTTTTTTTTTCCTCTGGAGAAGAAGAAAGTATTAAGGTTAAGGATGAGCATGGTCCAAAGATAACAATATACATTCAGAAGAGGACACAGAACTGTGGATGAAAACCACCCTATAAGATCCACCAAAGATACAAAAATGTGAGAATTTAGCTCAATACTTAATGAAATCCACCACCTTAGAGACCAAGAACTTTCGTTGAAAACCACCCTCTGAGATCCAACAAAGATACAAAAATGCGAGAATTCAGCTCACCACTTAATCAAATCCACCAAAGTGATAAAGAACAAGAGAAAGAAACAGAAAAGGCTCTGTAGATTCTTTGATTAATTGAAATCCCAATCTGCAAAACATTATATGAGAAACCTATAGAAAGATAAATCCCTCCAAGCATAGGATATGACAACATTAATAGCCTAATTTCATGCTTTGCAAGCTACTACAAATTTTAAGAACCCAATTTGTAGATAGACCTTTCCATTGAATACTCATTCATCATTTTTTGGCTTGGGCCCATGATTTAAACACAAAGTTCAAAATATAGCTGGTTCTAATCCTCAACCACAAAATACACGTGATAAACTTGGGCCAATTCTATTGCTAAGTGCTCGTTTTTGTCATGAGATGCTACTGAAACATATAAGATCAATCATCAGAATAACACTGAGTGTTGGAGAACACACAACTTACCATTCACTATGAAAAAGCAAGATGGTGCAGACCGTTACAACACAAATAAGTCCAATATAAACCTTAGGCTCACTCATGCCTTCTAGAAATGGGACTCACCAAGTGAGAGTCAACAATAAGCCTAGTCCTACATGTCCTAATCATTTCCATTGTACACCTAATGCAAAAGTACAAGGAACAAATGCTGGTGCAGTCTTCTATCATCAATTCTATCATGTTTCAACCATAGCTTGTCATTGAGACCTTGGTGCAAGTAAACAAGATTTTTTTTCTTGAAAAGAAAATGGTAAAAAAATGCAACCCAAAAGCAGAAAGATAGAGTTTTTTTCTTTGTTGAGAGAAGGAGGGGCGAGGGGGGTGGAATTGATCACCATTTCAGATAGTATTGCTATAGAATAGCTTCCAAATAAAAGAATTAGAGCAATTGTGAGGGTCATTGATGGTTCGCAACTAAAACCAGAAAAATCTCAGAAGGTAAAGAAAGGGAGGCCTGCCAAGAAAAAAGTTATGCTCTAGTAATAAAACTACTTTTATAATCAGCATGCATTTAAATCTATATGTCCTAACACAAATAGAAAACCCTTTAAGTTAGAGATCTATTTGCACATGGCTTCCCTTTCAACAACAATGTGCAAGAAATTTTGGGCAGCCTTGTTACCTAGCTTCTTTTCTGATACCATTTTAAAATCCTGATTCCTTTCCTTAGGAGGATATATTATTCTCTTCTAGTGTATCTCTCTCATTTTCTAATAAAGTTTCTTTTATTATAAAATTAGCAATAATAAAAATGCACTTGATCTTTATCTCAATAGATCTAGCATGATAAGCATGTTTTGAAACCAATAAATCTATTAAAAAATGCTGGTAAGTTAACTCTGCCAAACTTGACTCTATTTCTTCCAATACTTAACAATCATTCTTTACTTCCCCTTAAGTTTCTGCTTTCATTTTATGTAAATAAACAGCTCACTCAATCCAACGAGCATGTAGCAATTTGCGATGTAGGATGAAAAGCTGTAAATACAATGTCTAACTACCTGAGAAAGCTGTAGACGAGTCTTTTTCTCTGCAGCTTTGAAAGCCTTTTCATGTGCAGTTACAGTCTTTTCCTGCTTGCTTTCCTGCTTTTTCTTCAGTTCATACCATCTTCGAGCATTGGCATGTGCTGAGAGGGCTAAATCAACTTCAACCTAGAAAGTAAACATGTTATGGAAACTTATGTTACACATAATTATTCATAAAACAAGAATACCAAGTTATTGTTAAGAACCATTTCAACCCATAGCTTAAGTAGTTCAGAGAAGGCACAATAATGATTCAATTAATATCTCTAAAATACCCCTTCATGGTAATGCCCTTAGGGCTTGAACCTTGTGCTGAGATTTAGTTTAATTAGGAGAATGTGTGGGCCAAGAATTGAATTGCAATCCACTTGGTCTTAAAATACCATGTTGTTAAGAAGTAAGAACCATTTCCAATGAAAAAACTTAAGCTATTTAGAGAATGCCTGAGAAAGATTTAATTAATATCCCTAACTATGTTTTTGGTTAATTTTGGCTCCAAGTGGGATTCAAACTCGAATCCAGCCTTGGAGATTGATTCAATGGTATTCCTAATAGTTATCATTGCGAAAGTGGAATTACAATTTCGTACAAAGTGAAACAATTAATTATACTGACTTCTTGAATTGCATGAGCCTAAAAGAGAAAAGGTAATAAAAAGTATATCAATAAGATAATTCTCTGCATATATGTTTTGTTGTCTTTTCATACCATGCTGGTTAAAAATCATAACAGTAGTCAACAATTTTAGAAACACAAAACTATATGCAGGCTTCAATATGCATGACAACCTACACTTTCCAAAAAAAAAAAAATACTAGCATCCAAAGGCAGAAAATAGGAAAATGTTTAGGACAGAGAACAAAAGCAAATTTATACTTAAACCTTATCCACTGGAGATGTCTTTTCATCATCATCCATTTCATCAAGATTGTTGCTCAACAGTAAAGTCATGCAGTTCCTCTCAAGATGGAGCTTGTCAATGAGACCAGCCACTGGATTTCCAGCTTTCTTTTCTTCCTTCACCATCCGGGCAAGATCATCCCAGCTCATACCCTTTGCAAGAGCTACACGAACAGCTATTATAGCAGCATCAACATCATCCAAGTTGTATTCTATCAATTCTGCCATTTTAATAGAGTGATCAACTTCTTTCCTTAAAGTATGCACTCGGTTCTCCTACATCACATAAATCAGTTACATCAATTTAGATACCATGGCAGCACCAATCCCAAAAGTTTATGTTCTGATATCAAGAATACAGGAAAAAAAAAAGGTTAGCTCACTAAATAAATGTAATATGGAATGAGATATTACAAGGATAAATTAAACAAGATTGATTTCACTTTGTGCAGAGTCACTCAATCTGGACCTTTCACATCAGCCTCCCCCCAAACCCCACCCCATCTTTTTTTCCCAGAACAAAACTTGGACATCAGACAATCCAACAATGACTTTGAAATTTATAATTTATGAGTGTGTCAGGTTACTATATTGAATTTATCAAACAATGACTGTATAGTCTAGAAGTTGTAGACATTATGCATGCATACATCCTTCCCAATTAGGACTTCGCTTCACTCTTTGTCTGGCCATGGTCAATCAAATTTGTAATTTTCTATTATAAAAAACAGAACTGTCTTTCTTCATCTCCTTAACATTTAAGATTGAGCTCTATTCTGCAATAAAAAAGGCAAAATATTTTCCTGTTCATTGTATCAAGAAAACTTAGAAAAATAATTTAAATACCTTTGTTTAACGATATGGAAGGTCATACATATTGTGCACTTCAATATTTACAACCATTAAGTCATGGGGATGGAAAAATATGAACTCAACTCTTCAGATCTGAATCAATCTGGGATTCAACATAATATGTATCAAGTGTCTAGTCCAGCTCAGAAGAGTGGCAGACATCATGTTAAATCAATTTGACTGCTTTGGATTTGGATCTAAAATGTTGATGATTTTACAAGAACCTCATTTAGCTAATGTATATTTGCTTCTCTAGCAGTAACCTAATAATAACATGCATCCTCAAAGTGTTTAGGGTTTAGGGAAATATTTAATCAATATATTCACTCATTCATGCTACTCTCCAACTGCCCAAACTGCCAGAATCACATTCTGCTGAGCGTAACTTTGAATACAAAAACAATTACAATACATAGCTTAACTTGAGATACTTCATCAACGTATTTAAGAGTGTTCAAAACAACATGACCATAAATCCTCCTCAGGTCCTCTGTCTTTCAAAATGAAGCCAGGCATACATTGGTCTTCCAGAGTTTCATAGCAAGACATAACTGAAGCCCATACAAATTTGAAGATTAGAAATTATATCTCAATTGCAACCTTAAGGTGCCAAACTTGAGGTATGTACATTAGATAAAGCAACAACATCTTAAATCCTCCTCAGGTCCTCCCTGTTTCAAAATGAAGCCAAGCATATAATGTTCCATTGCAAGACACAACTGAAGCCCATACAAACTTGAAGATTAGATAATAGATCTCAATTGCAACCTTAACATGCCAAATTTGAAGTATATACCTTAGATAACAACATCTTAAATTGAAGAGCCATAGAATAACTTGATAATAAATAATAGAAGACATGCACGTTTCAGTTGATATATATTCAAGTCATAATAACATCGATAGCCACTCAAGTGTGAGCACCAACCTGATCCTGACGTATTTTATTGAGTTTCTGACTGGCTGAGTTTTCTTTGGATTTTTGCTGTTGTTCAGCCCTTTGACTCTCGATTTTGCTGTAGAACTCATCTAAAGCTGCATCAAATGTCTCAAACTTTGTGTAATCCCTTGACTTAAACTGGTTTAGTAAGAGTGGGCAGAACTCATCATACAACTGCAGGAAAAGATACAGGAATGTGAATACAATATGAGTAAGCTTCTATCGTAAAATAATAATATGAGTAAGCATCCCCTTTCTTTTATTTCATCCTTCAATCTGGCAAAAAACAGAAAATTCAAGTCAAGCCACTATAGCTACTAATATTACAGAACTAGAATAGTAACCTGGCTAAAACTTCCTGGTTCAGAGAGGGAAGAATCCTTCCCCATATTTTTGTTTTGCATCAAAATGTATCCTTCAGGAACTCTGTCACCTGAAATAATCTCTTGCATCCAGTCTTCAAACTTTCCAACAGCTTCGACCAAAGCCTGAATGGTAGCATCATCCAACTTGTTATCTTTTGGAACTTTGGTATTGGGGATTAGGCCAGCATCTAATATAATATGTTCTGAAAGGGCAGGTCCGTAACCCAGTGCTTCACCAAGTATAACTTTCAAAGTCACAGAAGACTTTCCACCTTTGCGATTTCCCTTCTTCTCTTTTGCTACATTAGATTTATCATTTCCTGTTCCATTGACTGTAACCGCCTCATCATTATCAGCATCCTTAGAAGACATCAGCGCTGTCTGCAACTTTGCAGTGGTAGTTCGCTCAAATACTCGACAAATTTCAGTAGGATAACGATGGCGTGACATGATTGCAACCCCTTTATCATCATCCCTGTTATTGATGAATTGCTATCAACCCACCAATCATAGAATGCTTTCAAAATTTCAATACTTTAATTATATAATCAAATGACTCAGGCCCCAAGATTATAAATGGGTAAAAGTAAATTAGATCTCGTTCACACTCCCCACACAAAAGGGAATAAAAAGAAACCAATACCCAAAAAAAAAGTAGTTAAGAAGCACAGTTACAATTCATTAAGAGTTTGAAGAGGTGTTCTACAAAAGAGGATAAGAAATCTCCAAGAGGAACCATAACCAAGGTGGGGAGAAAAGCAACAAAAGAAAAGCACATCATCTCAAAAGAACTTTTTAATCCCTATCTAGATACATTGTTGCAAGTTATAAAAGTTTTGCTTACAACCCATCTTTCTTTCACCTCCAGTGCAATTTCAGAGCCTAAACAAGTACACTTATGATAATAAAAGAATATTCAACACAGTCTAATTGTGCCAGGCTATATAAAAATATTACGAATGTAACTAAACCCATGCAATGAAATGATGATGATTAAAAGCCTGTCATTTGTGATATCACCACAGACTGCCAAACATCAATATGTATGCCAAATTTAGAAGTTGCTAAAAAAAAATTGTACTTATAAATTATTCAATCTTGCATGGCACCAGCCCTCAAAATCTTCCTGACAATGCCATATTTAATCATGGATCACATCAGAGCCCGTTATAATTTTAAATTACAGAAGTGGTTAGTAATAATTGCAGGAAAATGTGGATAAATGCAGCTGTCACAAAACTCAATGGCTTCATGCATTTACGGAACCCACAGCCGTGGAAATATTGCAGCCAAAGTTTTGGTAGTGGACTTCAATATAAAATGATAAAACCTTGATGCTAATATGCAAGATTGAATTGAAATTAGATAAGACACATATTTGGTCAAGCCGCCTACACATTATTGCTTCAATCAAATGTTATATGAAGAAGTAACATAATGTGCATTAGTTACACTCAACATATCATGCCAATTTGCTAAAGTGGGCACAACAAGAAAACGTAAATCAAAATCTACATAAACACTACCCAATGAAAAATCAATATCTCATCAAATCTGAACCAGATGAAATAAATCCACAATACTACCTGCATGCAAATCTTCATTGTGTTTGTATTGCAAATTAACAACGCAGTAAAATTAGAAAGCAAAACAAAAATCACTAACCTGTGAGATCGAAGTAGAGTTAAGACAGTAAAATTAGAATCTGTGAGGAGGATGTTCCCCTGTGCATATAGCTCCAATATAACATAATTTGCGTTCTCACCCATCCCAAATTGAAAGAGAATAATCTGAAACACATTTGATAATATTAAACCAATGACATAAACTCAAAACTTAAAGAGAATGCCAGGCGTCTAGACATGAAAGATATTGAAAGCCTATACCCGATCATACCCAAGTTGCCGCACATCCTCAAGCCTTCTGGTCCGAATATGCTTCCTTAATTTGAGAGTGAAACCAGAAGGAGTATTGCTTTTGTCACTACAAACAATAAAAAAAAAAATTGGATTATTGTCTAGTCATCCCCATTTCATGGAATCAATGTAACCTGTATATGTTGAAATTATCTTTACCGCATATATACAGTAGTGTGCAATCTGACACCACTTTCCATCAATAGCAACACCTTCTCGCTCTCCCCAGACTCCGTAACTCCACTGCTATTCATAAGCTTGAATACGTATGTCTGCAAATGTCAAAATGGAATATCAAAAAGAAAAAGTTTTATTCACCCCGTTATTGCAATAGTTCAATACAATCTTAATTTAAACGAAATAGGTCGGGAGCAACAAACCTTGGGAGAGAGATCATATACATTTGAACATCGCATTCCGATCAACCTTCGCAAACATTTCACCTCTGCGGCCACATCGGCCGTGTTCATGCGCACTTTCACCATCTCTTTCTATCTCTCTTGTGTGCTGTTGAAGGTTTTAGGGTTTTCACTCGGGATAACAGATTTTTGTAGAATACCTGAGGGTGAATCTTGAGCTGAACGAAAACCAGGATCCTTGTTTAGTCGAAGTCTAAGCCTCGAAGCTACCACAGAAAACGAAGACGGAGCCCCGAAAGGGTAACGGAGACGGATACACCCGTGCAACATTATGGGTTATGGAAACCGGACCAATCCGTTATAATAATCCTAATTTCATACAAATAATTTAAAGTGTTATAGATGATTTAATTGTGTGATATTCATATACTTAAACAGTAATTTTTTAGGTTCATATACTTTATAGTATCCAAATTATTTTACAATTATGTAAATTAACTTTTAATTATGTCAATATAATTTATAGGTTTATTTTTATGAGTTAAATACTTATAAATAAGACTATATATTAAAGAAGAAAGTGTCGAGTGAGTGAAAATTACCTTCTATTTTTTTAAAAAAATTTTCTCTTACCTTTCTCTTACTTTTTACATTTACTATAGTTTTATAATACATTATCAATATGATTTTGTTTCAAGTTATTGATTCCTATCAAATTTGTTCTGTCTCATTTAATTTGAGCGCTCAGTGGTTGATCCAAATTCTTGATTCAAATCAAATTTGTACTTTCTCATTTCCAGTAATTTTATAACACATTATCAACCAGAAACACTAACCCAAGGAATGCACCCATGCATGGATGAAACAAACACACTAAATCTACTTTAGAACGCAGTCATGATCACTCTTAGTTGGAATTGCTAGGGACTAGGCAATCCTTAAGCAGTTAGAGCTCTATGTGAGCTCGTTTGAAGGTGGCGACTTGAGGTGGTGTTTCTTATAGAAACACTTGCACAAAGGACTTGAGTGGAGGAGGTTCAAAGGCTACTGCAGTTTAAAGGATGTTTTTGTGTGGACAGGATTGGAAGAGGTGGGGGCTTGGCTTTATTATGGAAGGAAGTTGATATGGTGCAACTGGAGTCTTTTTCTCCTAACTTAATCAACACTAGGATCAATGGTGCTACTACTAATACCTAGAGACTCACCAGTTTTATGGGTTCCTTGAATGTAGTAGGAGACACGGCTCTTAGAGATTGCTTAAACAACTTCAATCGTCAAACCCTAGTGTTCCATGGCTCTGCATTGGGGATTTCAATACATTCTAATGGCTTTGGAGAAAGTTAGAGGGAACGCTCAACTACTCTACTTACTCAACAATTTTAAAAAGGCAGTTTAAGCTTCTGGTTTAAGCGATCTTCACAGCACGAGAGTTTTCTTTACGTGGCAGAGAAGGTGTCATGATGGAGGAGATTACATGGGAACGACTTGATATAGCTTTAGCGAATGATAGCTGGTTGTCCTTCTTCTCGGACCACCTATCGAGGGGCTTGATCACGTCCCACTCAGATCATTCCCTCATTTTAGTAATGACACACTAGGTGGATGGGTTGCAGAGGAGGAAATGCTTTCGTTTCGAAAACTTGTGGATCCTGCAGGAAGGTCTAAAGGATGTTGTATAAGGCAGCTAGAGTAATGTTAGCTTTATGGACATCATCAACAAGCTGAACTTTTATAGGGCAAATCTTCAGTCTTGGGTAAAGGGGTTCCAACAAGATCATTCAAAGGAGATTAGAGAGATTGATGTTATTTTTTGCTTTTGGACTCAGATATAACGTTCACGGATGAGTCGTTCAAGGTGTCTAAGAAACTAAAAGAATGACGTAATACACTATTGGAATTAGACGAGATAAAGTGGAAACAACGAGCCAAATGCCATTGGCTGCAACAGGGCAATAAAAATTCAAAGTTCTTTCACTCATATGCAGTACTTTGGAAGAAGAAAAATAATATTGATGCCCTAATAGATGATGAGGAGGTATGGATTCAAGATAAGGAGGGGATTCATTATTTGATTTTAAACTATCTCAGACAGCTGTTATTGGCCTCTACAGGTTGTTAAGAACCGATATTAAGACATGTTGGAAGAATTATTTCTCATGAGCAGAATGATTCTTTAGTACAACCTTTCACAATGACTGAGTTCAAAAGGGTCATGTTTCATATGCATCCTGACAAATCTCCTGGCTCGGATGATTTTAACCTGGCTTTCATTCAGAAATTTTAGCACGTGATCGGAGAAGATACTGCCAAAAGTTATACATAATGGTTAAATAAAGGTAGATTCCTAAAATTTTTATCTGATACTCTCATTGTTTTAATTCCTAAGATCAATATCCCATAGTCTATGAAAGACTTGAGGCCTATTTCCTTGTGTAATGTGCTCGTCAAGATCGTCTCTAAAGTTCTGGCTAACATATTAAAATTCATCTTATTTGATGTGGTTTTTGACTCCCAATCTACATTCATACCTGGGCGCTTAATTACTAATAACATTCTGGCAACTTTTAAGCTTATTCACATGATGAAAAGGAAGACCAGAGGTAATAAATGATGGCTTGCAGCCAAAACAAATGTCAATAAGGCGTACGACAGGGTAGACTAGGGATATCTTGAAGCCATTATGAAGAAAATAGGTTTCCAAGATAGATGGGTCAACTGGATTATGATGACCATCAAGCCCATGAAGTACTCCTTCCTAATCAACGGAGAAAAGGTTAGACCAATTACTCCTTGCAGGGGTTTGAGACAAGGCAACCCTTTGTCCCCCTATTTGTTTATCCAGTGTGTTAAAGGTCTCATGACTCTTTTACATCATCAAGAGAGATTGGGAAGAATCTATGGGTGTAAAGCCAGTAAGAAAGGATACAGAGTCAGCCATCTATTATTCACGAATGATGCTTTCTTTTTTTGTAAGGCTAAGAAGAAGAATGTCAGAATCTCAAAAGGATCCTAAAAACATACGTGGCCATTTCGGGGCAATCCATCAATTTTCTAAAATCAAGAACATTTTTTTAGTTCTAATATTGTTGAAGAACTCTAAACTAACCTAAAAAATATTCTTGAGATCACAGGCAATATTGATCGCAGAAGATATTTGGGCCTCCCATTACTCATTAGTAAAAACAAAAAGGTGATTTTTGCTTTCCTTGAGGACATACTCTGGAAGTACTTGCAGAACTGAGGAAATAGGTTCCTTTCTAGAGCAGGGAAGGAGATCCTCCTTAAATCGATGGCTCAGGCCATTCCTATATATTATATGAGTACATTTTTACTTCCTGTTTCCTTATGTGAAGAGCTCCAAAGAATGATGAATTCCTTTTAGTGGGGTTCTAGAACTCAACTTAAAGGAATCAGGTGGCTTTCTTAGGATAAGATGTGCAATAGTAAGGACGGTGGTGCTCTTGGTTTCAGAAACCTTCACTACTTTAATCTGGCAATGTTGGGTAAACAGAGTTGAAGATTAGGTTCCATATCCAACACTCTTTCATTTAGAATTCTCAAAGCTAAATATTTCCCTGAAGGGGATTTCTGGTTCGTCGGGTTGTCATCAAACCCAAGCTTCACGTGGAGAAGTATTGTTGCTTCTCAGACATTGCTAGACAAAGGTACTAGGTGGAGGATTAGAAATGGGAGCACCATCAGAGTATGGAATGATCCTTGGATACCTAATAGGGTACATCTCCTACCAAAAGCAAATAACATAGCAGACATTGATGACCTAAAAGTTTTTGAGTTGATACTGGAGGATAAAATGGGTTGGGACGTTAATAAGCTTAGGGGGCTCTTTGTTGAGGAAGATGTGAACACTATTCTTAGCATTCCGTTAGCAGATTTCCCTAATCTAATAAAAGGATTTGGCATTTTGATAAGAAGGGTTAGTATATAGTGAGATCTAGGTATTATGTCATTTTTTAGGCTACCTTAGGAACATAAGAAGCTATGGAGGAGGTTCCATGGAAGAAGATGTGGAAGACTTATATGCCACTTATGGTGGCAAACTTTACTTGGCGGGCTTGCAAAAATGTCCTCATAGTGAAGGAGCATTTGATGTCTAGAGAGGTTGGGGAAGATGGAAAATGCCTTTTTTATGATGATGTTGAGGATGTTTCTCAAATCTTTTATGGATAACTATGCAGGTGATTAGCAAGTAGAGGCATGTTCTACTGCATGGCAGATCAGGAAAATGAGGAACTATTATGTATAGAATCGACATTTATCCTCAGTGGATTATACACTTGATGGTGGTCTCTCATTTCTTTCTGAGCGGTGGCAAGCATAGCAAATGCGATGGGGACTTGATGTTGCAATCGGAAGCACCAACCCAGAGGAAGAGTAGTTTCATGGATGGCAATGTTTTTTATGCAACAGTTTTTTATACCCAGTATGCTTCAAGCTACAGGTTCCATGTACAAAACCAGGACAACATTTGTGTAGTAGCAATAGTTCTTTTATAGGACTTCTTTCTCCAATAATCCATGAAGCCCTCACATTTTAAGTAGCATTGGAATGGTATGCCATAATTCTACTTGTAGTGTGACCATATTCTCAAATTCCCAGCAAGTGATCACAACACTATCATCAGCCAACATGAATGACTCTGATTTAAAGGCTATCATTGATGACTGCAAACTTCTCTTTTTAAATAGGCCTGACATTGTTTGTTGATGGATTAGAAGGCAAGCCAATGGTAAAGCTTATAGACTAGTTAGAGCTTCCATTCGTTATGCTAGCCTTTATATTTGGACTAATGATTTATGTTTTCTCTCATATGATTAATTAAAATTTTATGTTTCCTTTCAAAAAAAAAATCTTTATCCCTTTATTTTATTAAGATATTATATTATTAAAATGATCTTATAATGATCAAATTAATTTTAGCATTTAGTTTTATAAATATTATGTATTATACATATTGGCAGACAATTTTCTTTTATGTTATTTTTTAAATACATGGTCATACATATAATTAATAATATACATTGAAAAATCATTAAAAATTATTTTGGTGGAATGTCAATTCATTCGAGTTTCTTGTCATCATAACATGGTAAGAAGGTAAAAAATTTGTTTTTGCTTCTCAATGTTTATTAATGTTTGCAATATAATTATTAATTTGATAATACAAAATGCCTTGAAAATAAAAAAGGCTACACATGATTGGTTGGTCAGAAGTTAAACTATTGTTAGTTATTTCATAGTCTAGTAACTCAATCTTCAAATGGATATTGATAATAAATAAGTGTGTGTTATATTTTGATAAATTGAAAGAAAGCTAAATGGCTATAAAATTAGTTTTACTATAGCCCTGGAAGCTACATGCTTCATGTCTATTAGAAATTCTGCATTTCAACATGTTTATGAGTAAATCATTGACCATTATTGTTCATGAGCCAAAATGACATTAAAGATAATAATAACCCACCATAGATAATAATATAACATAAAATTATTTTATGACTAGTGATTAAAATTTAAAATATGACTAGAAGTCATATGAAAAGGCCATAGTTATTTCGAAGCCTAAAAGGCTAGAAAGAATTCATGGAGATATTGTTATTATAATATATTTTATGATAATTGTATTTTACTTATACTTCTCACATACTATTCATGTTATTATTCATCCATAAATAATTAATTAATTGTAAGAAATTTTTATGATCATAAAAGAAAATGTCAATTGCAACTTCTTGTCTACCTATTATAAATATTTATATGTAACATTTGAAATTAAAAAGAAAGCACCTTAGTTGCACATTTGTGACACTTATATTAAGAAAAAAAAAAGTGCGATTTTGTTACTTATTTATAAGTTATTTTATTTTTTATTTAATTTCTTATATCATATATGGTTAAAGAATGTGAGCAATATAGAGACACTTTTGATTGACTAAAATGATAATACCTTTATTGGATTTACTAATATGATATGTTATTTATATATGTTTCATATAATATTGTATAGTATAGATATGTTATAAAAAATCAATATTGAAAGTTTAGTATACATATTCCCTCAAATGAATAATGTATTATATCATAAGCCTATCCATTACTTGTGCTACACAAATTTCCAAAAGTAAATCGGTTTGTAGGTTTTTGTTTACATACTCTATGTAGTGAATATGCATGTAATAAGCAATGGTGAAAGAATTTGTATTTCCCTTAAAATTTTTAAGCAAATGATGTCTAAATACCATATATCTATTCTAGATATTTTCTAAAGATATTATCAGTATTTCATAATATTTGTCTATAGATGACAATATAATGACAAATTGTCATAATTTTCACTTGAAGGGAAATAGTTAAAAACGTTGATGAGATTTCGCAAAAATATGAAAAGTTATTATATTATGTGAATATAAGCATGAACGACATAATTGTTGTATGTCAAATATATTAGTATTTGTGAAATACTAGAAAAGATGGAAAGAAAGTTATTATAGCAAAATTGAAATCAAGATATATGACATTAAAATAGATTGTTCAAATCATAAACTTTGATGACTTGTTGTAACGAGTCTTGTGTTTTTATGAACTATAGCATCATTATCAACATGCAACCTGAAACTTGCAAGAATGCATATGTGCAAATTTTCTATATTGTACAATTAGTATATTTTCATTGACAATATGGGTGAAATTACATCACAAATTTGATAAATGGAATATTTAATTGGCATACTTGTTGAGATACATAAATTGCGCATACTTTCAAATTTTTATGATCTATAGAATATTTGTTAAATGCTTGAATTATTTCTAAACTAATGTTTATAATAACAAAGATCTATATTTATTTTGGGAGCATACTATACGCATCAAGCCAACAAGTTATATTTAAAAAGCCTCCCAAATGAAATTTAGTTCATGGTTATATGCCAAATATTACCCATATAAGATATTTTGAATGTATAATTGATAATCATGATTGTCCACCACAATGCATAGAGATGGGTCCTCATTTGAGGTGAAGAAAATGTTAGAATGACCTCCAAATGAGATGCATTTGTGGCATTGTTTGCCTATTACCATTTGTTTATCTAATTATTTCAAAATTAGGGGAAGAAAACATACTATTGAAAAAAAATATTATGAAGTGTGCATTAGTATTTTGTTTTGTGATCCTCACATACCATAAATGAATCTTAGAAAAAGTTCATTTAAAGTCTAGCAAATAATCTGTCAAAGACATTTGTTAGCCTAAGTGGGGTAATGAAATTACTTACCAGCAAATGCTTTAATTATAGTGATGATCAGTTCCATGAAAACTTTTGAAAAATGAAAAGGAGCAAATAATTAAGATAGCTAGATCATGGAGGTAGGTACTCCTAAAGATACATTGTCATAACTAAATCTCTAAAAGAGAATCAGGTACCTGAAAGTTATAATATGGAGATATCTCAATAAGTTATATCATTACATGAAAATATGAAATTTGGAAAGAAATAGTTGTCAACAACATTATAATATAGTATTGATAGAAGTATTGATATGAAAATATTGGACACTATTGTAAAATTGAGTGACAATTATGAATTATTGAAAAGTGTTGATATAAAAATACTTGGACAAAGTAGAATGATGCAACGATATTATAACATGTGAAAGTCAAGTAGACCTATAGTCTAAACATTTAAAGGTGTAAAGCTAGTGGGATATAAATGATATCATGAGAAAAATAAAATGAGAATGATATATCATGAATTGTTATATAAATCTTTTAGAAAACTTTGCATTTGATTATAAAAACATATTATATCATAGTGGATATAATTACTTAGTCTTGCAACACATAAATTATATATTGAGTGTCTAAAATGTGATCATAAGTTATTTATAAGATTATTTCAAACTTGAGGGATTTGAGATGCATGAAGTATGAAATTCAAGCTCGTATACTTATAAAAGGCATTTGTATATATAAGTAGTGAAATTTTTCGAAAGAAAATAATAAATGATTACATTTGCCTATGCTTTTAAAAGGAATTTATAAACTGGTTATTTATCATTACTCATTGATAGATGAAATTCTGGAAGAATTTCCAAGGTTAATAGATTATTTGAAATGAAAATTTATAGAAAACAAACAAAGTTATGTCTTAATTTGTAGATTAAGCACTTAACAAATAAAATTTGTATTTATTAATTGAAAAGTGATAAGGCACATTTATTGACTACCCTAATGGTTGTAAGATTGCTTGATATAACAATATCAAGAAGATTATGAATAACTTCTTGATTCTGGAATACCGTATCTTTATACTTTTGGGTTCTAATGTTTCTTGCTGATAATAATATACAACCAAATATAATATCTTCTATACGTTTTAACAAGATTTAGTTCCTCTCCAACATGAAGATAATGGAATGAAATGTATATTTGATATACATAAAGCTTGATACAAAACAAGATATTTATTTGTATGCGAGAATACAACTATAAAATAATGCTCAAGAAAATAAAATTTAGCTACTACTTCTTCAAAGCATGTTGAATTGATTGCAATACCTAAGGCAATACAAGCATATGATTAGTTTAAGTCAATGACCTAACATATCTAGATGATGTGTGGTTTTCCTTAGAAAAAGTTTTCAATAGTATTATATGAAGATAATGCAGCATGTATAAATTAACTAACAGGAATATACATGAAAGGATTTAGGACAACAGATTTCAACATGATTCTTGTTTACTCATGATCTTCAAAAGAATGGCGATGTACAACAGATTCGTGCATGTAATAATCTAGCAAATTTGTTCATTTAGATATAACCAATAGCCACATTCAAAAAGTTGGTCAACAATATTGGGATATGCCAATTCAATGACATTAAGTCATGTTGACATTAGAGGGAGTAAAGACACATTGTACTTTTTTTTCTCATCCAAGGTTTTGTCCCACTGGGTTTTCATTGGTAAGATTTTCTAATATGCTAACTTACAATAAGCGTAATAAATATTGTTTACTCTTTTTCCTTCAATTGGTTTTTATCCCTCTGGTTTTTCCTAGTAAGGTTTTAATAAAGCACATTATTTGTGAATGGACATCCATGAGAGAGTTTTATAAATGATTTAATTGTGTGGATGTTGATAAACTCAAAAAGTGACTCTTTAGGTTCATATACCCTATAAACCTAAATTATTGTACAATTATGTAAATTAATTTATAATTATGTCAATGTAACCTATAGGTTTACTAACTGAACCCTTTTCATTAGGGTGTCAAAAGCAAATACTGGATACAAGAATGCACTATAGTGTTGCGATCCAGGTCTTATTCACTTTAAGGAGCCTAGTTTGTTCTTAAGTAATTTAAAGGCAAAAATGTGCGAAGGAATAGGAAAAATCAAAGTTTTGTTTTTATTTTGGTCAAATGGATGCAATTTGAATGAAATGTAATAAATGAAAATGTTTTTGGGATTTTTGTTATAAAATGAGGATTGATAAAATAATTGGATTTAATGCAAATGATGATGAATTGCCCATCAGAGATTCGATTTAGCCCTCCTAACTTCTTAAAAGATAAATGGAAGTTTCTTTAGAAAATCATTTACCTATATGGTTTGAAATACTATTCAAACACTAGGTAAATCAATTTGTTTACAAAACATTTAACCCAAAGGCTCTTAACAACATTAATTACCTTCTTTAATGCACTAATAGGAGATCAATGTAAAGATGTGAGGACAAATTAAGCAACTTAACCAAGTGCTTTCAAGCTACAATAATCAATCATAAGATATATTAGATTATACCAAACCTAATACTTTTACAATCAAATGTAGCAATAATCCTTACAAAACACACATCAAAACATAAATCTCATAATCCAATCCATAATATAGAAGTTATTGCAATACGGTTTAGCCTAAAAATGTAATCAAAATAACTTAACCAAGATAAAATGAATACAAAGCTAGGCAAGATAGAAAGGAACAAGAAAAACTTCCTAGTTGATGCTCTAAGCTCAAGCCTCCTTAATTCTCCTCTAGGCAAGTGAAATCTAGATGCTCATGGTAGAGGGGGATGCAACACTAAACTCCAAAACACCAAGAATACCCATGGAAATGCAGAAAAATGATAGAAAGATGAGAGAAATGGAAGGAGAAGATGAACAAGGAGAGTCCCTAGGATTCCCCTTAGCTTGCTGGCTGCCTCCACTCTACTGAAACCCTAGTATTTAATGGGAGGTGAGTTGGGTCATATCTTGTAATCAGATTCGGATCTGAATTAAAAATTGTGTAGGTTAGGTAGAGTTTACCACAATGAAAAATGAAGTTCGTCGTACCAAACTACACAAAGATGAGGCATTAAAAATGAGACTTCACCATGACGAAAACACAACTACACAGTAAGCCAATACAGGGTCTTTTTTGTAATTTGTCAAATTTTCTAGTCCCTGATTGTGATTTCTTCCAACTAGTCTTTGAATTTGGCTTGCAATGCAATAATTTAAATATTGTAATATCTCCAATTCAATTAATTTAAATTAAATTAATGAAAAAGTTACAATTTTACACTTAAAAAAGAACATTTTGCATGAAGTTGTCTCTAATCCCAAATTACCATAAAATATTATCAAAACATACATTTAAGTTCAATCAACCTCATAAAATGCCATGAAATGACATTGAATGACATGGTAAAAATGGGTATGATCATACCTTAGTGAGTTAAAGGCTTGTAAATAGAAACATGTACTAAGGAAGAAAGTAACAAGTAAGTGAAAGTTACCTTCTATTTTCCTCTCAAATCTTCTCTTGCTCTTTTCATACTCCTTACATTTCCAACAGTTTTATAACATAAGGTAAATTCTTTGACACAATAAGATAAAAACATGTAATAATGATACATTAACATATATTGATTGGATGTTAATTTAAAATAATTTGTTATATTATATTTTTAATTTTTAATTTTTTAAATTTTGTTCTTTTTTAAACTTTGTCAATATATCCTTTTTACCTTTTGTATATTTCAATAAATTAAAAACAATATTTATAAAATAAAAATAAAAATGGAATAAAAAAATTGAGGAGTTTTTTAAGAAAAACTAGGATTCTAATTTATCCCCTCCAAAAATTTCTAACTCGATATCAGTTAATATAATCTTCGTAATTAAAGTATATAATGGACGTAGAAGTCTAAATTGTATATTTAACTAGTCGATTAGCCCGCACATTATGCAAGCTTTTGAAAAAATAAATTTAATTTGTTATATGCTTGTACATTTTAGAATATTAGTGTTTACATATACAAGTAGAAAATTGAATTAATTAATGTATTATAATTTGACATGTCTTGATTTTGAATTGGAAAAAGTGAAAATAATTAACTTTAATAATTTATTGTAATTTGATATGTTTTGATTTTATTATATGATTTGTAAATAAATTTAATGAATTTATTAGTTAATTATAAAAACATTGGTAGTTGAGATTATATAAGGGTGATGTAACCTATTTAGACTTTATATATGCCAATACAGAGAATATGCAGTTGGCAAACAAATCATTAGCAATCAAATTGAATTAACAAAGAATCTTACATGAGCACAATTGTATGTCAAAGTTAATAGTCTATTGTGTAATTGAAAGTATTGCATAAGAAATGAAATAAAAGATACGGTAAAGCTATGACAGTTATTGTATGTGGTATACCCAATGCTAGATGCAAATGTGCATAATAAATCGATATGAGTTATCCCGTAACAAAACCACCCATCAACTTAGCATTCATTAATGAGATTAAAGCATGCCTTCAAGACAAGGCATCTGTAACCATATTAGCTGCTCTCTTTTTTTTTTTTAATATTTGATGATGTAGGGAAAAACCTTTAGAAACTCCACCAATTTAGCTTGTCTCTTGCTTAATTTAGTATGACCCTTTAAATACTTCAATGATTCATGGTCTGTGTGAATAATGAACTCCTTAGGTAACAATTAGTGTTCTCAATTCTGTAAAGCTCTAACTAATGCATATAACTCCTTGTTGTAAGTGGAATAATTCAGAGTTGCTCTATTCAACTTCTTACTAAAATAGGCAATGGGATGTTTCTCCTATATAAAAACCACTTTAATTTATAACTTGATGTGTCACACTTAATCTCATAAGTTTTAGAGAAATCAAGGAGCGCTAAAATTGGTGCTGAACATAACTTCTCTTTAATGATTTCAAAACTTTGGTGGACAACTTCACTCCACTTAAAGTCACCACCCCATTTGATGCAATTAGTTAAAGGCGCAAGAGTAGTACTAAAATTATGCACAAATCTTCTATAAAAGGATGCTAATTCGTGGAAACTTTTCACCTCAGAAATGTTTATAAGAATAGGTCACTCCTTAATAGCTTTAACTTTCTCCATATCAACTTCAACTCTATGTTGACTAATTACAAATCCAAGGAAAACAACTTGGTCTTCGTAGAATTGGCACTTTTTAATATTGCCAATTAATTTTTCTTTTTGCTGTACTTCAAAGACTTTCCTTAAGTGCTCCACATATTCTTTCGAACCATTGCTATAAATCAGATTGTCATCAAAATAAACTAACAAAATCTCCAATAAATTTTTGCAAGACATGATTCATTAAACGCATGAAGGTGTTTGGGGCATTTGACAAACCAAATGACATAACCATCCATTCATACAACCCATGTTTAGTCTTAAAAGTTTACTTTCATTCATCCTCTTCCTTTATTTGAATATGATGAAACTCGTTCATGATATCAATCTTCGAAAGAATTGTAGAGCCATGTAGCTCATCAAGCATGTCATCAAGCCTAAGGATAGGATACCGGTACTTCACTGTGATCTTGTTTATGGCCTAGCTATCCACACACATCCTCATAGTTTCATCCTTCTTTGGTATTAACAAAGCTAGTATTGAACAAGGGCTCATTAACTTTCTCACATAGCCTTTATCCTACAACTTATTTACTTAACATTGCAAATCCTTAGCCTCTTCTAGATTACATTGATAAGATGGTCTATTGGGTGAAACAACACTTAGAATGAGATTAATTTAATGCTCAATCTCTCTAATTGGTGGTAATCCCTTCGGCATCTCATTTAAAAATAAGAAAGTGAATTCTTTTGTTAACTTATCAATCAGTGGAGGTATAGACGCTACCTCTATTGGCATAACTTCCTTTACTATTAGCATCAATATTGGATTAGTTAAATGCCAAGCTCTCTTAACTTCTCCTTTAGTTGCAAATAAGTTCTCCTTTTTCTTTTCCTTTGCTAGCTGATCTTTTAAAACTGATTAAGGACTAAGGTGCTAAGACAATCTTCCTCCCATCCTTAGTAACAAAATATGTGGTTTTAAACCCATTATGCATGACTCTACTATCATATTGCCAAGGTCTTCCCAGAAGCAAACGACCAAGATTCATTGGCACCACATCATATACTACTGCATCTTTGTATAACTTTCCAATGAAAAAAAGGTACTTGAAGTTGCTTAGTCACTTGAATTTCTCCTTTATCATTCAACTATTGCAACTTGTATACGAGGGTAATTTTTCCACTAATGTTGTCAAAGTAACATTAGTACAACTACATCCATTAATAATAACACCACAAACCTTTCCACCAATGGTACACTAGTATGGAAGATGTACTTGTGTTAATCATCTTCTACTCTAGCTTATGAGTCCAAAATTTGTCAAACTATAAGTAACTCTCCTTCATTTTGATACTTTACAGTGCGCTTGTCTTTTTTTTTTTTTTTTTTGTTCTATTTTTATTTCATCTTCAGTTTCAACTTCTCTTTGTGTTCTTCAAACAATTATCACTCTTCAATTTGGACATTTAGAAGCAATGTGTCCAAAACCTAGACATTTGAAGCACTTAATTTCGCTACTCCTCTTTGGGTTCTTTGCATCATTAACCTTGTCCTTTCCTCTAAATGAATCAGCATGGTCATTGGAGCTTGTCTTTTCCTTTCGTCGTTCATCTCACTTTAAGACACCTTTTGGTGTTAAAGAAGTTAAGTTTGTTATCTTGAAACTAGTATATCATGAGCTTCTTGATTTAGTTACACCTTTTTTACTTTACCTTTCCACCTTAACAGCAAGCTTAATTACATCTTCAAGTGTTACATAAGGCTATAATTTCACTGCATTAGTAATTTCCTTATTCAAGCCTCATAAGAACCTTATAATAGATTATTTCTGAAGCTCATGTATCTTACATCTCATCATTAATATTTCAAACTCTTTAGTATAATCTTCAATACACATTGCTCCTTGTCTAAGGTTTGTAACTAGATGTATAGCTCTTGCTTGTAATAATTAAAAATAAAGCATTTTTGCATGATTCTTTTCATAAGCATATAACTTATAATATCCTCTTCTCCATCTATCTTTCATTGTGTTTTCAACTTCTCCCACCATAGATTTGCATAATTGGTAAATTCAAGGGTAGCTAGTTTGCATTTTTAAACTTTAAAATAGTTGTGGCACTTGAACACCTTATCCACTCATTGCACTCACTCTAAGTACTCCTTTGGTGAGCTAGTACCTTTGAATGGTGGAATCTTCAATTTGATGTTATTTCCTAAGTCACGTTGTTGCTTCCTTGTCTATGTGCATCAACTTCATTTTCTATTTCTTCATCACGATCAGAATCAATGGAATTTCAATGATTACGTTGTTGTGGAGGTTGTTAAACAGTCAATCTTGCAATTGCCTACTCAAGATGAATTAATTGCTCTCTCATTTTTTGTTAACATTTTTTTATGCCCATAATCTAAGCTTGTTCCAAAGAAAGCCTTCTTGGAACATTGGTAGGGTTGTTTTCTGCTATATCTCACTCTAATCACTCTTTTCACGTGTTTCTTTATCTTACCAATAAGTGTTTCTTTCTTTAGCCACTCTCAATCAAAATTCTTATCACTTATTCCTTTGTCTTGCTAGCTTCTAAAGAAGGTTTATAAAGAACTTTAGTACACTTGCTGCTCCTTTGACTAAAGTAACCAAGAAAAAAGAACAATTTAGGTGGGTATAGGCATAAGAAAGAGTATTTCACACATTAAAAGAAAAGCTAAGTTTTGCACCTTTATTGCTTTTATCAGATTTCTTAAAAGCTTTTAAAGTTGAATGTGATGCTTCTGTTATTGGTATAAATGTTATGTTAAAGCAAGATAGGCAACCAATTGCTTATTTTAATGAAAAACTTAGCAGAGCTGCCTTGAATTATTCCACTTATGACAAGGAATTGTAGCCTTGGTGATGACATTGTAAATATGGCAATACTACCTATGGTCTAAGGTGTTTATAATCCACACATATCACTAGTCATTAAGGCACATTAAAAGCCAAAACAAGTTGAATTGTAGGCATGCAAGGTAAGTGGAATTTATTAAGCAATTTTTATATGTGATATAATATAAACACAGTGGCTGATGCATTATCTCATAGGTATATATTGATTACTTCTCTTGATACTAAAATTCTAGAATTTGAACACATTAAGGAGTTTTATGTAAATGATGATGATTTTATATCTGTGTATGCTTCTCGTGAGAACAAAATATTCAATAAATTTTACATGAATGATGGATTTCTATTTTAGGAGAATAAACTTTACATTCCTAGATGTTCTATAAGTGAATTACTTGTGAGAGAATCACATAAGGTGGGTTTAATGACACATTTTAGGGCAGCTATGACTGTAGACATTCTCAGAGAACACTTCTTTTGGCCATACATGAAACGTGATGTTGAAAGAATTTGTTCAACATGCATAACTTGCTTGAAAGCTAAATATAGAGTGAAACCACATGATTTGTATATGCCTCTCTCTGTGCCTACATAACCTTGAGTAGATATTTCCATAGATTTTGTTTTAGGCTTACCTTGAACAAAAAATGATCGAGATTCTATTTTTGTGATTGTAGATTGATTCTTTAAAATATATCACTTCATTCATTGCCCCAAGACTAACAATGCTATAATTGTAGCAAATTTGTTCTTTAACGAGGTGATATGCCTTCATGGATTTCCAAAAAGTATTGTTAGTGATTGAGACATGAGATTCCTTAGTCCCTTCAAGTGAGTGTTGTGAGGCAAGTTGGGCACTAGGTTGTTGTTCTTTACCACATGTCATCCACAAACAGATGGTCAAACCGAAGTTATCAACCACTCCTTAAGAACCATGAAGTAAGATGCTCTTAAGAAGAATTTAAAGTCTTGAGAATAATGTTTACCTTTTATTAAATTTGCTTAAAACATATGTGTGCATTCTTCTACTAAATTTTCTCCATTCAAAATTGTTTATAGGTTTAACCTTCTAACACCTTTGGATTGGTTGCCTTTTCCTATGAATAAGATTTCAAGTTTAGATTAAAAGCACAGTATTGGAAAAAATCAATGAAAATGCTTACAAGATAGATCTACCAGACACTTGTCAAGTTAGTCCTATATTCAATGTTAGTGACCTTTCCTTTTATCTTACAGGTTCTAATTCGAGGACGAATCCTTTTGAAGGAGGAAGGAATGATGGGGATGCACATGGACATGAGCTATATAATGGAGAGGATACACAAAATAAGGATCATTTGGTACTAACCAATCTTATAACATGAGCTTAGGCTAAGAAACTTCTAGAAATCATCCAAGACTTAATGGGGCATCTACATGTCAAGGAGATTCAATTAGAGGAGTTGGACTTAAAAACAGAAACCCAAATAATCAATCTTATTCAAGTCCAACCAAATGAAGGCCCAATTACTTTGGGTTAAATTATCTTGTTATTTAAGATTGTAATAAGTAATTTGGAGCTTATTTTTATAGTTTTGGGTTTAAAATATATTTGGTTTTATGTTAAGCTTCTGTTTTAATGATTTTAGTAGGTTTTAGGCTCTTAGACTCATTTTTCTAAAGGCCCAAGTGAGGACTCCGAATTTAGGGTTTCCTTAGGATTCAATCCCTATAAAAGGCTTGGAACTCCTTCTTGTACCTATTTTTTATCAAATAATACAATTGGTGAGGAATCTCTCCCTCTTGGCTCTCTCTTGGGGCTTATTAGTAATTACAAGTGTTCTTGCAATCTCCAACCCTCTATGAAATTGGTTTCCAGCTCTTTATAGCTACAGGGACAATTTATTTTGTTTTAATCATGTTAGTGTCTTAAGTTGATTCCAAAGTATTGGTATCGAGTCTCATGACATTGTTGCTGGGGTTTGTATCATTTGTGTTTAGATTTCTGCGATTATTTTTTAACAAAAGGTTGTTGAATATCAAAACCTTATTACGTGAAATCCTTTTTTTTTTTTTAGAACTAGTTAAGGGAGTAAGCATTGCTAGTGGTGAGGAAGTAATAAATTGGGGTTTATTAGGACCAATACTTCGGGCTTCTAGAATATAATGGGCCCAACGGTCCAAAAATGAAAATCTTGGTAATATTCTAAAACATTTATAAACATCACAACAAATATGAATAAAATGTTTATAGCTCTCACGTAAATAAGTAGATATGATGTAGCTACAAAATGGGAGTTTAATAAAATATAGAATAAAGTTATACAAACAAGAACTAGTGCAACGAAAAGGTAGAAAAAAATTGGGTTGGTAAGTAATACTACTCCTATACGTTTTTCTTCCTTTTTTTTTTTTTTTTGGCTTACTTTCTTTTGTCTTTTCCCCTATATAATCTAAAACTTTTAATTTTGTATTTTTATTTTTCCACATCCAATTTTGAAAAAGAAAAAATGTTTTAATTAGCTCAAAAATATCAAAAGAAAAGAAAGAAAGTTTGTCAATTTTGTCCAAAAAAAGAAGGGAATGTGCATTTACTTGAACAATTCATTAGCTCGTTATTTAGTACAAATTGGTGAAATAGTGCAATCCATAAATAATATTCAACAAGCTCTGGGAGGAATTTTGGGAAAGCCATATGAGAATTTAGAAATCTGCTACTTTAATACCGATTCATTAGTAAAAAGTTGTCTCCAACTTTTGAATTACCGAAACAATAACTTTATGTGAGAGTTGAAGCCCCAAAGGGAGAATTATGAATTTTTCTAAAAGGAAATCAGAATGGTTTTCCTTGGAGATGGATAATTTGTCCCTCGGGTTTTATCAATTTGCAAGTCAAACAATAAAACAGTCATAAACAAAGAAAAAGTATTGGAATAAAAGAAACCAGTAAAAAAAACTCTTTGATGGTCATACAAATTACTTGACAAGGTAGAACACCTAGAAAGAACTGGTGAAATAGTGGATTATGAGATTCGCTCAAGAAAAGCTAAACATATAGTGATTTTTACTGATCACTCAAAGAATGACGATACTTATACGAATATTGAGGATACTAATAATTTTCTTGAAAAAGATGAATTTGCTTTAATATGTTATTCACAACAACCAGCTTTTCGACGAGACATAATCAAAGGATCTAGATGTGACCAGCATTTTCGATTACGTAAAAAAATTAGACATTAGTTTATGAATTATGACATAAATTGTATCTCCATGAATATAAGTATAAGAAAGAATCCAAAGGGATCCCTTTTTTATTTTAATTGTATTATATTATTCCTTTTTTGGTTCCTATTCTTCTTCTTCTTTTTTGTTATGTGCAAAACCAAAAGGGACTAAAAAAATTAAAGGATTATATTGTTTATGATAGTCATTATAATCAGTGGATATGAGCATACTCTTGATCAAAATTGTAGGGAGTACTGCCTGATTATTTCTACCAACTTTCTTCATGATTGTGGGAAGGTTCTTATGTGCTTAATTTGGAATACAATATTCCCTGTACTCTTAAAAAAAAAAAAAAAAGAATCCTTTATTTCATTCTTAAGAAAAAGAGGTGTTCTATGATGTTAAAAAACATATATTAATTTATACTTATATAAGTTAATAACTTGGGTTTGTAATAATTTGTAAAATACATATGCTTGTGATGAAGAGAATACATTACAAAAATTCTGTGAATTCATATTGCTAATATTACAAATTGATTTTTTTTATAGTAGAAATAAAGTGAATCAGACTTTGATTTTTATTATCATTTCTTTCTTTATTTACTTCATTATTGTTAATGTATTTATTAAGATTTTTCTTTTGTTGATTTAATAAGAAGTTGTACATTGATCCTAGAAATATTAATGATACATACAAAGATATCTATGTATCCCTTTCCTATGTTCAGTATTCTTATTTTCTTTAGGAAAACAAAATTTCCAAAAAAGGAAAAAGAAAAAAAAAAGAGTCTGAAAATGTTAGGTGTATTGTATAGAAGTCAAAAGTAAAAGCATCTTTTGAGGACTTCTAATGAGTGAATGTTAGAGTTGATAGCCTACCGCAATAATCCAAAAATTTTGAATGCACTTTAAAGTAGCAACCTGACATAGGAATCCAAGAGAATTAGGGTTACTATTTCATTTTTATTTTAAAAAAATCCAAAGTTGAAAAAAAAAAGGTTGCATTAGTGTAAAAAAAATTAGTCAAGGGTACCATACAAATAATCAAACTTTGTAAGTTGTCATATGTTTATCTTCATTTTTCTTTCACATGCCTTCTTCAGTTTGATTTTTGTTATTCATATATTTGCCCATTGTCATCTAGTTCTTAATCCCTTCAATTTCCTTCCATTTGTTTAATTTATGAAAGTAGTTTATCTTGTGTGGAAATCTATTCTGAAGTGCAATCGAAGACAACAAGCTTGAATGATAAAAGGCTCAAGTGTTGGTGAGCTTAAGAAAGGTAAAAGTCAAAATAAGTATGAAACACGAATGAATTAAACACTCCTGAGGGTAAACACATGAGGTAGTGTGCTGCTTACCAATTTATTCTATTTCATTTTCTTTAGTTCTTTTTCAAATTGAGAATTATGAGTAGTTCAGGAGAAAATAATGAAGTTGATATGAACCTATTTATAAAGGATATACAAGTCCATTTGAAGGCTCTAAACTTGAGGTTGGATAATTTAGAGTCATTGAGTAGGTCAAGACCTACCCGAAGGCCTTCATTTGTTGAAAAAGAAAGGGAATCTAATTGCGATGATGCAAATTCCATGAGAAATAGATTAAATAAGGTACAAATTGAAAGGAATGATAACAATCTTAATGCTATCAAGATGAGCATTCCTCCATTCAAAGGTAGGAATGATGCTTAAACCTATTTTGAATGGAAGAGGAAGGTTAAAATGTTATTTGTATGCCATAGTTATTCAGAGGATAAGAATATTAGATTGGCTATAGTAAAGTTTTCATATTATGCTCAAGTTTGATGGGATGAATTAATGAAGTCTAGGAGGAGATATGGTGAAGATCCTATCACAACGTGGGATGAGATGAAATGAACGATGAGAAAGAGGTTTGTTCCATCTTATTATTATAGGGATATGCATCAAAAGTTACATAGACTTACTCAAGGGTTTAAATCAGTGGAGGACTATTACAATGAGATGGAAATGATCATGATTAAGGTCGATATAGAAGAGGATAAGGAAGTGACAATGGTTAGATTTATAAGTAGTTTGAATAAAGAAATTGCAAATATAATAGAGTTGCACCATTATATTGATATAGAAGACTTGGTTAACATAGTAATGAAGGTAGAAAGATAACTGAGGAACAAGGGGACAACAAGCACCACTTCTAATTCTAGCAATAAATAGGGTTCAAAATGGTCAAAATTTAGTGCCAAGAAAAATAATAAAGGCTCCATTCCAAAGAGAAATGGAAGAGTTCTATCTCACAAAAAGGTACTTCTAATTCTGTTCTTAATTCTTCTAGGCATAAGGATATTAAATGCTTAGTGTCAAAGACGTGAACATATGACTAATGAATGTGTCACAACCTAAGCCAATAAGACATGACCAACACAGGGATGAGGTATCCTTCATCCTCGTAAACCTTTTAGAAACCTTATGATAGCAAAACTTAACCAATGTATAGTCCTCATTGAATAAACATCAAGACTCATAAACTCTTCATGCAATTATTTAATAAATCAGTTTAATCTCTGTGTAGAAGGTTAGGCAGGGTATTCCCTGAATTATGGACCTCCCAAATTTTCTACAATAAAGTTATTTGACATACAGCAACTCGAAGAACTCTGCTCTCGTACACATAATTATCACACAGCCCATAACCATGGTAATACATCAAAACATTAGCCTATATACAAGAGAGCAGCTAAGCCTAATTATAAAATAAGAAAATAATTGCTCTAGCAGTAGGCATGGCTCACCAAAGAATAGAAAGACCACAATTCTTACTCCGTATGTGGATATTCTAGATCGGCGCTGGAATCTGAAAATGTTAAAGAATGGGGTGAATGGAAAGTCAATAAGCAAATAATTCTAATATTGCAAAATCAGGAACAAACTTACAATGGTATGTCTTTTTGTAATTTAAAACCAGATAACTTATAGTTATAATTCAATAGTACCAAGCAAAGAATAACCATTAAAAGAATACATTGGGAATCTCATATAGAACCAGTCAAAATTTCAAAATACAGAACTAGCCCAAGGCTAGTGAAAATAAATCAGAATAGTTACCCATTTTTAGCCATAAGATATAAATAATTATAATAATGGCCTTAGGCCTCAAACAAAATATGGTGGTAAGGGCATCATACCCAACCATATTAGATTAGCAATCACAGTGTACTACGACGAACGTCTACTGCCATTAGCTACAAGGTTATGTTTTAAGCACATTCCTAATATTTCAAAAATATATATACATCCATATTCAGAACTCAGAATTTCAAAGTCATGCCACTTCAAAGTTCAAATTTCAATATTCTTAGTAATTCAAAATACAAAATCATAATGCTCATGAACCAACAAATTCTCATATCTCAAAGTATGGAATAAAAATTTATAAATTTTGAAGTCTACCCAAGATACCATAAATAACAAACATTTAAAGTGAAAAATGGATAATTGAAATAATATTACGCATAATTAGGATTATCTACTCACCTGAGAGGAGTTTACCAACCTCCTCTTATCCTTGTTTACAATTCTCTTGCTGACAATTTTCCTAGCCACCTAAAACATTAAATAAAATACTTTTAACATCTAGTCTTCATGAATAATTTCAATTATTTAATCATGTCACTGACCTAATTAATTATTCTTTGTTCCTTTAATCAAGGTCCTTTTACTCCACATAATTTTAGGAAATTAAATTTTTGGGCCACTTTCATTAATAATACTTCAAAATACTTATGGCTGATAATTTATTTTATTATTATTATTCAATTTACTCCATTATGCACTTATTAAATTTCTAACACCTACCATCAACACTAATGTCACTAAGGGGTTAATTAATAAATTCCAAAACTCCTCATTTAACTTCAATTAATGTTTATTGCTATCTAATTAAGCCATATAAATTTTTCCCTTCTAATTTCCTCCATTTTTCTTCATGAAAAATCATGAAAAAATGCAAAAAATTTGTAATTCAACTTAAAATTCAAACTAAAATTTCTAAAAATTCTAAATCACTTTTTATATGCATAATAATTTTTAAGAAGCCTTAAAAATTCAAATTCCACTTTTTTCCAAATTACCCCTAGACCTAAGTTTTGGGGGTTTTTCAATCTGCAAGCTAAATTTAACAATTGATTAGCGATTTCAAGGGAGAAAGGTGTGAAATTCACCTATAATGTGTAATCCTAACTTAATTTAAAGCAAATTAAACCAAATTGATCAGTGCAAATGAGGGAGAAATGGCCAAAAAACATAAAGGAACTAAAACCCTAAGTTAAATTGGATTAAAACACACCAAATTTGCGAGAAATTGAGTTCGATTGGCTGACAAAGGTTGTTGGGAGGCGGGCGGAGCTACTGCAGTTGAGAGGTGGCACTGACAACCCTCCACGGTGGTGGATAGTGGTATAAAATGTAGATCACCAGCAAGCATAGTGAAGAATACGATGAGGGTCTGTATGCGCAGGGAAATGATAATTTGATGGAGTTTTTAAGATGTAATTTGGTATTAATATAATATGAGTGGGGATGGTGGATATAGGGGCAATTGTGCTAATGTTGCTAACACTGTATTGGTTGAGAAGTTGGGGCTAAAATATGATAAGCATCATAATCCTTATAGGTTGCAATGGTTAAATGAGAGCAGTGAAGTGAAAGTGACTAAGCAAGTTGTGGTTGCATTCTCAATTGGTAGATATTATGATGAGGTAGTGTGTAATGTAATACCCATGTAGATTGGACACTTATAGTTGGGAAGGTTATGGCAATTTGATAAGCGTGTAATGCATAATGGGTACAAGAATTAATATTCATTTGAGCATCATGGACAAAAATTTAGTTTTGCACTATCATCTCCTAAAATGGTGTACATTGATCAAATGAGGCTAAAAAATGCTTCAAACAGGGATTTGAGTAGTGATATAAAGAAAATTGAAGAGATACAAGAGGCCATGAGAAATTAAAAAAAAAAAGATAAAGGCCCATTAGTGAGTGAATACAAGAATGGTAAAAAGGTAAAAAAGGAATATTTTGCAAAGAAAAAGTTAGTGAGCGAAAGACAAGAAAATAGTGAGCAACATGAGGAAAATGACAATAATAATAAGAGTGAAAAGAAATTGAATTTTTATGCAAAAGAGATAAACTTAAAAAGAGCTTACCTAGGTAAGAGAGCTTTGATAGTAATTAGGCTTAGAGAGGTTTTGCTTTGAGAAACTAAACTTAACCTCAAATTGCCAAGTGGCTTTGTTTCTTTGTTATAGGAATTTGATGATGTTTTGCCTAATGAGATGCCCAAAGGTTTACCTCCCTTGTGAGGGATTGAGCATCAGATTAACTTTGTGCCCACAGCGAGCCTTCTTATTCGACCAACTTATAGAAGTAATCCTAAAGAGATAAATGAGCTTTAAAGGCAAGTGAATGAGTATTTAGCAAAGGGTCACATTAGAAAGAGCATGAGCCCATGTGTTGTGCTAGTGTTGCTAGTTCCAAAGAAGAACAGAATGTGAAGGATGCGTGTATTTTGCAGAGCTATCAATAAAATCATAATAAAGTATTGACATCCTATTCCTAGGTTAAACGACATGCTTAAGGAATTACATGTGCTCGTGTTTTTTCCAAAATTGATCTTAAATTCAAATGAAATTAAAGGATGAGTGTAAGACTGCTTTTAAAATAAAATATGGTTTGTATGAGTGGTTAGTTATGCCTTTTACTTTAACTAATGTAGCTAGCACTATCATGAGATTAATGAACCATTTTTTACGTGAATTCCTAAGCAAGTTTGTTGTTATTTATTTTAATGATATCTTGATTTACAACAAGTCTTTATATGATCATATCATACATTCTAGGATTTTTTTATATATGCTTAGGAAAGAGGAGTTATATGTTAACCTTAAGAAGTGTACCTTTTCCATTAATAGGCTTGTGTTCCTTGGTTTTATTGTGAATGCACATGGTATTGAGGTTAATGAGGAGAAAGTGAAGGATGTCAATGAATAGGCAACACCTAAGAGTGTGAGTGAAGTGATAAGTTGTCATGGTTTAGCTAGTTTTTATAAGAGATTTGTATGGAAATTCTATACTATTGCTACTCCACTGACTGAGATTGTTAAGAAGGAGGTTCAGTTTAAATGGGGAAAGGAATAAGAACTTGCATTTAATTCTTTGAAAGATAAATTGCATTCTGCTCTATTCTTGCCTTGCCTAATTTTGATAAAACTTTGAAGATTGAGTGTGATACATCTTGAATTAGTATTGGTGTCGCTTTATTACAAGAAAAATGTCTAATTGCATATTTTAGTACAAAATTGAATGGTGCTCAACTTAGGTATTCTACTTATGACAAAGAGTTGTATACCTTAGTTCATGCATTAAATGTTTGGCAACATTATTTGCTTCCAAAGAAGTTTGTTATACATACTGATCATGAATCTTTGAGGCACTTAAAAGGCCAAGGTAAATTGAAATAAAAGGCATGTTAAATAGGTTAAGTTCATTGAGACTTTTCCATATGTGATTTGTTACAAGTAAGGGAAAGAAAATATAGTTGTTGATGCAATGTCTAGAAGATATACCTTAATCAGTACACTTGCGTCTAAGTTGTTAGGATTTGAGCAATTTAAAGACATGTATGCAACTGATGATGATTTTGCTAATTTTTTACAGCTTGTGAAAGAAGTACATTTAATAAATTCTATAACCATGAAGGTTTTCTATTTCATGGTAGTAGAATTTATATACCTGCATATCCTATAAGTGAAATGCTTGTTAGAGAATCCTATAATGGTGGTTTAATGGGCCACTTTAGTGTACATGAAACTTTAGATGCATTATCTGAACATTTCTACTAGCCACACGTATAAAGGGATGTTGAAACAGTTTGTGCTAAATGCATTGCATGTGGGCAAGCTAAGTCTTGGTCTATGCCCCACGGATTATATACACCCTTACCTATGCCTACTAGCTCTTAGATTGATATTTCCATGGATTTTATGTAAGGATTGCCTAGGACTAGGAATGATAGAGATAGTATCATTGTTGTTGTTGACAAGTTTAGCAAAATGACAGATTTCATTGCTTGCCACAAAACTGATAATGTAATAAACATTACTAATTTGTTTTTCTGATAGGCTATTAGATTGCATGGTGTTCTTATATCCATTGTTTCAGTTTGGGATGTTAAGTTCTAAAGCCATTTTTGGAAAGTTTTGTAGGGTAAGTTAGGTACCAAGCTATTGTATTTTACTACTTGTTATCCACAAATTGATGGACAAACTAAGGTGGTAAATAGAACTTTAAGGACTTTATAACGATATGTAGTGGGTAAGAATTTAAAAACTTGGGAGGATTGTTTACCTTTTATTGAGTTTTCTTATAATAGGAAAATTCATTATTCTACAGGTTTTTCTCTTTTTGAGGTTGTATATGTTTTTAATCCTTTAACTATTTTCTCTTTTTGAGGTTGTATATGTTTTTAAAAACTTGTTTTCATTGATTTTGGTGTTATCTTTAACAATTCCTCTTCTTTAACATATATGTTGTGTAAAGTCATAATTCTAATGATACTTCAATTATTTTATAACATTATTAATGGATAATTACTACTATCTAGGAAATTTAGTTGAATGATTAATATGGTTTAAACTAATAAGGGTATGCTTGCTTAATAGAAATAGAAGCAATGGAATGAGAATGGGGAATGGATTTAGTTGATTTATTGCAAGGGATTTCTATTGCTAATGCAATCCACGTTCCTTCAAATATAAGAATCAACAATACCTCCTCTCATGGGAAGAATGAAGATCATTCCCAGGAATGGCTTGTATAATTACTGCATTACCCCTCTGCGCCTTTCTCCATTGCTAACTAGACACATCTACCTTTAGGATTTTCAAGGCACTACTTTGACATCAACCAACAAAGCACATACTCTTTGACGTTGTCTGGAAAATCTCATGCTCTTCAACGTCGTCTGATAAAGCTTGTACTCTCCAATTTGGTAGCTTTCAGTGTTGGTGAAAAGAAGATTTCAATGAGAAAAGGGAAGACATCATTCGGCGAAGCTCATACTCACCATCCCATTCACTGATGCTTCTAGATGTCAGAGAGAGGGAAGAGACCACTGGCAAGAGAGAAGGAAGAGATCTATGAAAGCTTCCATCGAGAAGAGATCGACAACTTTATCCTACTGTGCAAGCCAATCTTCTGTTATATTATATAGCTACATTCTTCAATTTGTTAAGAGAAAGAAGATGATTCTCCATCCCATTTGCTTGGCCTTTGTTGCCTTTACTAGAGAGAAAGAACATGCTTTCCATGCCATTTTGCGATTTATCAAGAGAAAGAAAATGATTGTTGCCTTCACTAGAGAGACAGAACTTGAATGTTACAAATATGGAGCACAATCATCAGCGAGAAGAAAGAGAAAAAAAGATTGTATTTGTTAAAATTAAAATATGATAATTAATATTTAATATTTTGATTAGGATATTATGGTAATTTAATTCATCTTTATTTCCATTCCTACTCTTTTTTTCAATATCATACCAAACATAGTACATGGGCTTAAGATTCCAATCCATCAAAGCCCATTCCTATTCTCAAGCTTATTCCTAATCTTTCAAATAACCAAATGGGCCATAAATGTTAATTTTTATCTCCAATAAAACTATAAATTAATTAGTAGATAAATATTATAAAAAATAATAAGATATAAACATATAAATACATCATAAGTATGTTAATATTATTATGTAAAATTCACTACTTATAATATAAATTCACAATTCATGTGTGTTTCTTGTCTTTACATATTTATTTTAACGTAAATGTTGTCAAGAATTATAATTCCAATGACATTTCAATTATTTTATAATATTAATCGAAGGATAACTACTTATAACTAGGAAATTCAATTGAATGATTGATATGTTTTGAGCCAATGAATGTTAATTTTTCTCTCCAATAAAATAATAAATTAATTAGTAGATAGATATTATAAAAAATAATAAGATATAGACATACAAACATATCATTTGTATGTCAAATATTAACAACAAATATGGCATAAATAAAGAAAAACTAATACGTACAGGTGTTGCATAAGATCAACTTAGTTTGTATGAGATATTGGTCATCATTATTTTTCTTCTCTTTTGATGCATCCTTCTCACTATGATTGCATTCACTGCCTCAATTCATCATCTTTAGACTTTCCATATTGCTAATATTGAGCAAAGAAATTAAAAGAGTTTTCTTCAATCAGAGTTAGCTTAATAGGAAGAAGCAGTTTAGATAATAAAGACTCGTTAGCTTAAACTGATTGGCATCGTAGTTTGAGCCAAGCTTTAGTAGTATTACAAAAAGGATATAGCGGCAACAATTTTCATCCACATTCTCTTATTTGCACTTCATTTTCTACTATTTTGAATTTAGAGATTCCCTGGCTTTTCTCCTAGTTTTGTAGTTGTTTTGTAAATGTTAGATGTTTATTCCATTCCTAATTGTTCCTTAAGTTGTTGTGCTTTGTTTTTTTAGGTATGAGTGAAATTTGAACCTAAGATGCCTTCCTTTTTCTGCTACATTGAAATTTGTTTTGTGTGAGTATATTTTAACTACTGTATTCTTTTCTATTTTGATTTAAAGCTATTTTTTGGCTATAATTAGCTTGTGTTCTTCCTAAATCTTAGTTTTTCCCTCCTTAATCCATTGAACTTTGAAGAAGCTTCGTGTAAATCCTTAAACCTAGATTTTGGATAATATTTTAGTGTGTAGGTGAAATGCAGCATTGTTATGGACTTGCCTTTACCTTATCCACCAATGGCATCTTAGGTAGCAAGAAAAACTAGGGTGTGTATTTTGCATGTTATTCATGAGCCTTTTGTGATTATAATATATATTTGCCTAAGTTATATATTTATTTATTTTTGTATATAATGTGAATGACTTGCCTTAAAAGTGTACCTTCTCAATGCTATTATTACTTTTCTCTCTTTACATTCTTCAAAAGCTATTATAGAATTTATTTTTAGCCATCAATTTTATTATCCCAAATTCTTTTCTATAAGGATGCTAGTGGCATATAATTTTTTTTATTTTTATAAGTACAACTCAAGTTTCGTCAACATTAAAAAAAAATGATTGTACTTTATAATTTGTATATATCACTTCACTTTATAATGTTAACCTAACAATTTAATTGAGACATTGGGTAATTGTAAATATAATGTCAAATTTACTTAAGTTGGTACTTTGATAATTTTGAAAATATTATCAATAATTAATAGAATATGTTAAAATACAAAATTATTGGTAATAATACCAAAATGAGAAAAAAAAAACTAAAAGTAATTAATACATTATTTTTTAAAATGTTTGAATAAAATTATATATTAAATATGAAAATTTCAATTGATGTTTAACTTTTGGTTCAATGGAATTGATATTAATCAAATAGCATGAAAATGGAATTGATGAAATAGAAAATTTACTACTGGGAGTAAACATTTTTGTTTTTAAAAGTCATGTTATACCAGTTTAAAATGATAGAAAATTTTAAAAAGATATCATTGGTCTTATATGACATTTAATTCTATAATTTCTTGACTACAGGCTATGAAACTTTGTTGGAGGTCTGTTCAAATGTTGAGTAGTAAGTTTTTGGTCCATTATCAAAGTCTTAATTTGTTTGTTTGTTTATTTGATATTCCTATTCTCTAGTACTAGCTCTACAATGATTAACCAATCTTTAAGCATTCATGTTTTATCAAAGTTGCTTAGTTTTCATTGGATCAATCTTTAATTTAGGATGCTATAAACAAATTAATCTTTTTTTCTTTTTACTAAAATAGAATAGGAAATAAATTTTGATTATACTTGTACTTCAAATTGTTTGCCATAATTATTTCAACCTTGGATCATTGTCAAATCACAAACACTTTTTGAATTATAGATCCACTAATCAAAATTCAATGCATAATTTTAGCATTCAAAATATACATATCCCAAAATAAATAATGTAATTAAGCAATCATTTCTTTCAAATATTAGTTTCCAATTTCCAATCGACAATGAGTACATCTATAAGACATACACAAACACATACTTCACAAGCAATGCATTTATCAAATTCAAAATGGATTTGACTGTGAAAACGTTTTGATGTGATTAATGTTTCCAAAGGATATTGAATAGTTACAAGTAAATGATTTGCGTGGGATAAGGTAATCATGAAACTTTGACCAATGTACCTTACAGCTCGTATTGTTTGTTGACCATAATTCATGAACCCAATTACCATAAGGAACATATAGTGAATGTCTATGAATATTTTTATTTTGTTTCTTTCTCATGTTTTAAACAAGTTATGAATATTGAATATCAATCTTTTACAGTGAAAATAGTCAAAACAAAATATTCCTTATACATGAGAGTTTTTCTATTGTGGAGAAAGATATCTTTCTTCACAATAGAAAAACTCTCCTATGATGAATTGGATAATCATTGTAGTTCTATTAATGAACAAAAAAGCAACAACCTAAGCAAGAAATTTATATATAAGGTCGAAGCTCTAAATAATGAATTTCTTTCTCTGGATGTAATAGAAAAAAGGATTAGATTATGAAATGATTGTGTACATCTATTTGTCTTTGCATACCAAATATGTTACAGGAAATTGAAAAAAGAAAAATGTAAATTCGCAAATTTTCAATTAAGGATAAATATGTATCCTTACCATACTAAAACAGCTACCATTATTGGTATCAAACCAATAATGATTCATACAAGTTAAATCTTCTAATCAATAATTTGGCCAAAGAAATGACTTTCAATTAAATAGTTTTCTTTATCTTTATCAAGATCTTTACTTGTAGTCAAAACTTGACAGCAATTATTCACTTTATTCTCATTGTAAAATGTCAGATCTCTTTACACACTATTTTTATTCTTAGGATTAAAACAAATTAGAATTCTCAATTGGTAGAGGAGGATAGCTTGTTTTCTTCTATTGCAACAAGAATATTCTTAGCAAGGTAAACTCATAAGATGAATTACTTTTGTTTCTAATCAACCTATCATTTACGTTTCCATTTGCATCTATCATTTGGGGGTTCAATATCATTCCATTTCATGTTCTTACCATATTATGCGTTCTAAAAGTTTCAGGTTCTTCATAACCTTAGGGTTTTGCATCATTTGGTATCAAAGCTTGGATTGAGGTAAATTCTTAATTATCCTATTCATTGTTTGTTATTGTTAATTTTCTTGTTTGTTGCTGAGTTAAAAAAAAAAAATCAGTCTTTATTCATTATCTTTTAGTCTTAATCTTGCCCATATTGTTTTATCTGCCACTAAGTTTTATTCATCAGTGTATTTCCTTCAATCTTGCTTCAGTATTCTTATTTTCTTAATCCTATCCTAGTCTAATTTGTCGACAAATGAAAAAAAAAAAAAAAGAGAAATGGTCGTTGCTCATTCTATTTTAATTCTATCTTGCCTAGATAGGTCTTGTCACACCCCAATGTCCTGAATTGTAACCAGCACAGATAACGAGGATAACCCCGCTTTTGCAAGCCGACAACATTTAATATTTCCCTTATTGATCAATATTAGAACATGAAAATACGTAATTAGCATAGACTTACAAGGTAACCTTAAACATTAGGAAATTTATTAGCTTGATTTTCTGTAGAAATTTCAGCAGAGTTTCCCTTATAAATGAGACCCACCGAAAATGCTATAAATACCTGTTCGCCCATAACAATCCAGTAAAGAGAGCTCAACTCTCAATATAACAAAATAATTTATAAATTTACAAAAAAAAAATAAGGGAATGGGGGATCTGCTTGTGATCATCTAGACTTATATACACATATATACATATTAGACCATTTTGCTACAACAACGTAAGGGATTTCATTTCTTGCGATGTGGATAAAGTCCCTTCTAACCCTTACATTCCAGGAGCTGCTCTAGGCGACTATATGAAAATAGAGAAAATAAACAAGTAGTATCCCAGAAACATAATCAATACTTAATACCTTGAAGTATGTAGTATCACATGTAAATTGTTTCATAACGAACCATGTTATATCAAATCTTATACCAGTCAACCTAAGCCATAAAAGTGACAAGTGTTCACTTAAGTAACATTCAAATTCTTACTATAACAAATTATAAAACATGTGTTATTTACATATGAGAAAAGAAAACAACTGTATGATATATAAAAAGAAGTCATGGACTTTCTTCCATGGACTTTCTTTCATGGGTGATCAATATCGGTCAAAGGTACACAACCCTCAGGAAACTATAGTCATCGATCAAAGGCATGCAGCCCTTAAGGTAATCTAACCTAAATGGTCATGAGGCATGAGCTTAGGCTATTTCATCAATCTAATGTTCATTCTTGTTATAACTGAATTGATTGTTTCACTTGGATGTCATTTCATAATAATATGCCAGTCAGTACATTATATTGTATCTCGTTTATGTTATAATGTTCTCTTTTTTAGAATTATGTAATACCATATATGCTTTGTAATCAGTTTAAGAGAGCTATTCAAGTCTTGTAAAGCTATTCGCTAAGCAATATAAGGATAATAACTAACAAAATCCTAATACAAGCATATAAAGTGATAAACGTTAAACATATAACATCTAACACTGTTAGAAATGCTACTGCTCACCTGGTTAGTGAAGTTTTTAATTACTCATGCCTTTACTCCTTCTTTAGGGAAGATTTCTCTAGACACGTTCCTATAACATGAACATGTAAAGTACCCTTAACCCATACAAGCATCATTACACATTTTATCCAGTTTCATTATCTTATCTCTTAATTTAATTAACAGTGGGGAATACTTAACATGGATAACAAGAATAAATACAGGTCTTATTTAATATCCCATACAATTGGTTTAAGCACTTAGCTTGTCAAAGGAAATTCTCCTTCCTTAGCTTATTATTCTCCTTTCAACACGTCTCAAGGTACATAGAGAAAACATCATTTCAATGACCAATCCCTTTCTACATTTCCTTGCTTTACCACCTAAAATTTATGCCATAGCCTTATTTCATTCTACTTTTCTTTTCATCATATACATCGCTAAATTCTTACAAATGCAACATTTACCAATTCATTCTCATCTACACCTTTTATAATTCTTATTTTCAACTACTCAATTTGAACCCCAATTTATCACAACTTGAATCTTCCATACACTCCAAATGACCCTATAAATGGATACAATGAAATATCATTATAACAAAATTTTCCTTAATAACCCAACTCTTAAAATTAATTCCCCTCATCACATAAATCAATTGTAAACCAAATTTCTAAAAAAAAAAAAATTGAATTACTAACCATAGAAAGAGCTGTCATACAAATCTAAAAAATTGGACTCTAAAAACATGATATTAAAGTCAAAATCCAAAGGTAAAGGGTCGAAAATATGATACCAATAAAAATCCCCATGAAAAATTGAGTGAAATCTCACCAGATTTTGCTCAAAAACCCTTCATCACATATGCTAGAACATGAATAGAGAGAAAGGTGCTATTCACCAGAAATTTGGGAATGGCAATCAGAGACGTGTCACCAATTATGGGGAAACGCTGGCCAGTAGCGCCAGAGTAAGTGGTATAAGCTAAAAAATAGAGAGAAAGCTGAGAGAGACACTGGAAGGAAAAAATGATCAAGGAAGGAAGAAAATGAAGCAAGGGTATAAAATTAATCTTGCATGACTAGTACATATGGCACAACCAGAAAAATTTTAAGGGAATGGGGAGCTCAAATTTGAACCCCTGACCTCAAAATTTGGAATGCCAAAGCCTTTCCACTAAACTATACTCACTATCTAGTCATAAACCTTCATCACTTGAATTTATACTTTCACTTCTTCTAAATTTATTTATATATTTGTTTTACTTCATTTTATCTACGAATGGGAATAATCTTACACAACCACTTAAGTGCCACATATATTAACTTAGTGGGTGTTACAAGTCCTTCTGTTATCACTTTTTTTTTAATAGAGAATTTACCCCAATCCAAGCTCTAATACAAAATTATGCGAAATCCTAAGATTATAAAAAACCTAAAACTCCTAGAACACACAATATGGCAAGAACATGAAATGGAATGAAATCCCAACCTACTGAACCCCCAAATGACAGATGCAAATGGAAATGAAAATGATAGATTGATTAGAAACAAGAATGGATTCACCTCAAAAGATCATCTTGCTAAGAATTCATTCTTGTTACAATAGAAGAAGACAAGTTATCCTCCCCTATAGAACTCTGGACAAGCTAAGAAAGGAACTAAAGAGTTTTTCAAAGAATGAAATTTAATGTCTTACAAGGTTGAAGTTCAAGCCTTTTTATAGGCTTCAGAGTCCCTAAAAAACCCTAATGCAAAATGCTTCCTTGGGCCCTTAATAAGTTAGGTCCAAGGATGACAAAATAACTTCAAACATTGAAATAGAAGTCCAATATATAACCATACATATCCTAAGTCCAAATTAATTACAATAGGGTTCAAAACACTTATCTCAGTAGCAACATTTCTAGATGATATAACTCAAACAAATTGGGCTTTCATTTAGGCTGAACATGAATCAAATGAATAACTTGGGTTTCCTTCTCTAAGCTTGAATTGTCCAAGTAGCTTTCTTCTGTATTCTCTAAGAATTTTTCCCACATAAATTTGCAATAATTCCTTAAATTTCTTGACTCTCAGTCTAGTAATTGGACCCAAAAGAAAATTCATAACATCATTCAAGTAATCCACCTCTTGTCATCTGTACTCACATCATGAAGAGTCATTGTATAGAAAGCTTATAAGGGTTTGATCAACAAAAAACTTTTCGCTGCTCAAATAGAACTCTCATATTAAAGGTAACCTACTTTACTTATATATAATATATAGATAGGGCTAAATTAATATTTTAATTTATTAAATTTATTTATTATTTTAATTTAGTTACTTAAATATTTTATATCAAGGTAATAAACTATTTTAGAAATATAATTAGGATGTCGAGATCAAATAGGTCATCTAGTTGGAATTACCACTTTATATAATACATGAGCTATACATATTACACTTATAAGGACCCATCTTAGACATGTAAACTTCAGGGTTCAAATCAAAGCAATTAATAACTCCAAAGGATCACAAAATTAATTTTAAACATTTAATAATATAGCAATAAAGTAACAATTATATCATAGGAATAAGACTAAAACCCACCACAACAACAAAATACACACGCATGCATGATTCTTAAAAGAAGACATAAATAATCACCACAAGCTATAATCAATATTATTCATCGTTTAACCAAGTCGTGTATATAGTAATGTTAATTTGTCATTGCTTATTTGTCCAAAGAGCAAAAGAAACTCTATGTGAACACATGAAATTTCTGTAATTAATGTCCATATATATAGTAGCATCTAAGCAAGTGAAGCAAAGCAAGCACTATTCCTCAATCCAAGGACTTCTCTTGGGCATGTCAACAGTCTTGAGGGCCTTCCAAACAACACTGTTGCACTTGAACCCAGACCCATAAGCAATCTGGCACACCCTATCACCTTTCTTGACCCTCAAGTTAGCTTCAAGATGAGCTAGCTCGTACCATATGCTGCTACTCGAAGTGTTCCCAAAACGCTCGAGAGTCTTCCTGGATGCCTCCATGTACTGCTCTGTGAGCCCCAAGTTGTTCTGGATTTCATCGAGCACTTTCTTGCTCGTGGCCAGGACGCAGAGGTGCTCGAAGGCTAGCTTATAGTCAGGAATATAGGGCTTCGTTTTCTTTCTCTTGAAGAGGAGATTGGTGAAGAAGTGAAGCTGCTCGGAGACAGGGAGAACCAGAGGGCTCAGTGTGGTGATGTTGGCTTTAAGGGCATGACCTCCTACCTCTATTGCGTCTTTGCTTACAGAAAGCCCTCTCCTACCTTGACTGTCTTCCCTTAGGCGTATGCTCTTGAAGCTTTTGTTGTCCATGCCTTTGTGAATTCGAACTAGCTGCCATAGCAACAAAATCTTGATCATAACGAGTAACAAAATCTTTGAAAACTATAAGAATTGAAGTAAATAGGTGATACCTGTTTGAGTTCATACTTAGCACGCCATCTGTGTAGGCGAAAATTTGAGAGCATGATAGCAACAGCTCCCATTCTAAAGAAGCAATTAGGAAGCAGCATGTCAATGTCATTACCACTATACCAAGCGTAGTTCACGGACTCTGTGCTAACCACAAGTGCATAAGAGCCTGGGTATGCATCGAGAAGGTCTCTGGCCAGATCAATGGCGATGATTCCAGCAGAACAGCCCATACCTCCCAGGTTAAAGTTGTGGATGTCATGCCTGAGTTTGAAGTGGTTTATGATCATGGACGAAAGTGATGGGGTTGTGTTCAGTATTCCACAGTTCACCACTAGGATTCTGATGTTCCTGGGGTTCACCTTTGTGGCTTCGAGAAGGTCCGAGACTGCCCCAAACATGACCTTCGATGCCTCTTCTCGAGCATCGTTTAGGGACGTTTTGTAACCTGCACTGAAAACTGACCTTGGCATGTAGGTCTCGTCACCTATCCCAGAATTTTTAAGGACTCTTTCCTGAAACTCTATTGCTGCATCGTTGAAATTCCCAGATTTTCTTGCTAGCTCAATGAACTCGGCCTTGGAGATCTGCATTGTATGACAAAGGTAGAATATCTGATCTATAAAAGTTCAAGAATTAATTAACACAGCCTGATTAAGTACTCAGTGAAAAGTGGGGATAATTATACGTACCTTGAATTCATCAGGAGGACGAAAGCAAGCAAAATCAAGCAGATAGGTAGAACGGGGTATGAAGTCAAGGTAAAAAAAGATTAGGAGAAAGAGTGCAAATACAAAGAGAGCCTGAGAGAGGTCAAACGTGTGAGAGAGGAGTTTCCAGGTGAAGAACTTCCCAGCAAGGCCTATATGAGCAGCCATTGAAATAGCAGCAAGCGAGGGTGCCAGCAAGAAGAAATAGGAGCGATGGGTAATGAGGTAGCCATAGCCCAGCTTCACATATTTCATGTTCACAGAACTAAGGAAATCTGGGAGCCTTGGCCTCACTCTCACAGAGAAGGAAAGAGAACCAGCATTAGGACCACTGTTCTTAACCCCCTTCTTCACTATCTCTGCGGAAAACTCCTCACTTTCTCTGGACATAATTTTAATTTTAAGCAAGAAACAACACTGCATATATATGAACAGGCATATGCATATATAGCGATGGAGCATTTATACACAATTTTCCTAGCACACTCTCTGTCAGAACAGGAATTTTTAGGTGGATTCAGGCTATAAATACTTTATAAATCAAAGAAAATATAAACAGATATATATACATACATATATATATATATATATATATTAGTATATTACAAGTTTGAGTTTTACTGAAATTAATTTGTCTCGTTCAAGTAAGCATTGAGCGCATGAATGCGCATGAGCGGCAGGTTTGAAGCACCATTGAAATTGTATGCTAACAACAAATCCATAATGTCTATGAATATAAAATTGAAGGCATAGTGTTATTCATTTTTAGTGCACGAAATGATGACACTTTGTAACAAGTGTTTCACCAATTTTTTCTATAAAATTAAAATCAGTTAGGCGAAAAGTCACTTTCGATTCTTTAATTTTTTATTTTGATGTTTTAATTTTATTTAATACTAATTTGGCCTACATATATTTCACTTTCAACTGTCAATTTTTATTTTGTTTCAATTTGATCTTTTAAGTTTAAAAAAGTACTCAAATATTTTTTTCCTCTAATAATACTGTCAAATGAAAATGACACAAAGTGTCTTGTGTGACTCTTTAGTGATTTAACTCTAAATTAAGAGACTGAATTTGAATAAAATGAAATTAATAAATAAAAGTAAAATTTAATGTAAGTTAAAGACCATATTATAACAAAGTAAATTTAGAGGATAAACATAAAAACTTAAGGTAAATTAAAGGATTAAAAATATATTTTTAGCCTTTTGCTTTTTGTCGAGGAAGAATCATCTTTGTGATTCAATAAACTGGATTGGGCCTCTCAAAAAGTTGGGCCCCCAAGTGGCACACCAACATCAGAGGAAATCCCATAACTTCCCATTTAACTGAAACATCGAATCTCTGCAATTCAAGTGGTCATGAAATCCAAAAATTAAAAAGGGTATAATGCAACTGCATATCTAATTCAATAAGCTATACCACAACCAAAAATTAAATATTAGTTCACAATTATAATGTTCATCCAGCTGACTCACAGTTAGTTCCATGTGCTTGTTTTTTTTTTTTTCTAAATAATATTCCAACTCTTTCCAAGATCAGAATGACCCAAGTTGTCTTTTAAATACCCTGAAATTAGTAATCATTATAGTTTACTCAGCTTAATGCAGTGTGTGTGTGTGTGTGTGTGTATATATATATATATATATATAAGATGGCTAGGAGTATCAATTTTTTGAATTTGTTTATATCAAACCCTTTTTGAAAAAATTTAATAGTCCACTCTCGCATTTTAACTCGGCGTGTATTGAGAATTTACTTTGAGAATGGCTTCCAAGAGAATGAAACACTGTAGTTAATAATGTGAGAAAATTGTCCTCTCTACCCATCTGCCTTATTTTTGGACTCGTGAAGCATACATATGTTTAAATTTGGCTATAAGGTCATTTCTTTGGGATAATATTATTAGGAATGACAATTTGTGGGTAGAATTGGGGAGTGCCCCTTGCTCTCCATCCCCATCCCTATTCTTTACGTTGGTGGAGATTTTTTCTATATTCACATTCCTCACTGGGAAGCGGATTCGCACAAGATTTTGAATTTTTATATAAAAATTAAAAAAAATAAATAAATAAATAAATAATATATATATATATATATATATAATTTAGATTCAAAGTTCAAGCTTCATATTTATATTATTTAATAAATTTTAATTAAGTTCATCAAAACTACAAATATTTAAATAATAAGTTTTTCAACAAATTTTATAAGTTATAATGAATAACTCTTAATAAGGTAAGTTAATTATTAAAAAAATTAAACAAAAAGATAATTAAATTTAAAATAAAGCCACTTAAATAATTTTAATTTCTATATTTATCCTTAATCTTAATTTACAAATAATTAATATTATTTTTTTAATATTTACTTTCCATTCTCTATTACAATGTGATCGTAATTCTAAAGTATTTTGAAAATAATCATACTATGTCATCCAACTTTTAAAAAAGTAGAAGACTAATATAGAATAAGTAAAATTATTTTTTAAGTTAAATTGAATTTTTAACTTTTAATTTGTATAATTATAAATAATAAATGAAATACAAAAAATACAAAAATTAGTGTGTGTGTGTGTATATATATATATATGTAATAAATATTTATATGAAATTGGCTGGGACGAGAACCCATAGGATCAGGGTATGATCCCCATCCCTATCTCTAAACTTTCTTTGAGGAGAATTTTGCATTATCCCCATACCCACAGAAAAAAAAAATTTCCTACGTATAGATCCCCAAATGGACAGTCCCTACAGAGATTTCTAGATTTGAGAACATGTTGTCATCTCTAAATATTATTTTAGTTTGAGAAGCTTCTTTTGTTGACAAGCACTAATTAATATATTAAGCAAAGCGCACCTAGGGAGTTTTAAATGCTTCATAGTTGAATTTGCACATCATATATAGGTGTGGAAACTGCAAGAGATTGGCTTAAAATTCATTAGTTTTATGTAAGCTTTGTCCCTTGTTGGTGTTTAAAATAACCCCAACTTGACAAACATGCTCACTTGCAAAACAATCAATTAAGCGAAAGGCTTCTAGAAAACTCCAAAAAACAAAGGAGAAAAAAAAAACCATCATCGTGTTGAAAACGAGTTATGAATCACAATCACTTAAAAAATTTTAAACTTGTGTTTAAGTGATAACAATCTAAGATTATAAAATTACACACAAAACTGTTAATTTTATCAATCATCATCGCAATATTATAATCATAGTCTCAGTGGCGCGTGCAGTGTGTTTAGAGTGATGCATCTTTAAAATGTATAGTGTTGGACAGTGAATGCATTAACCCAAGAAAATGAACAATCACATGATAAAGGATTTTTTGAAAGCTGAAGTTAAATATAATTTAATAATATTAGAGGGAATTAGTGATGATAATAAGCAAGTATGATTCAACGTAAAGAATGATGGTGTTGGGCTTTAAGCAAACTTCATGTCTCCTATATATGCCTCAGCTTTCCACAAGAAAAGAAAGTTAAATAGGTTCTTGCACTTTGGAGTTAGATGATGAGTCCAAACTCTATTCAAGTTTAAATAATAGTTTCATTTTTGTTTTGTTTGTTTGTTTGCTTTCACACTTTGGAGAAATTGTTGTTTGAACTCCAAAGCTGGGAAAGTGAACAGTCATCTATATAGGTACGTACTTAATTATCTCTCTTAAAAGTTTTCAAAACTGTGAAATTTGGAAGATGCAATGAGATTGAGAAGACTCAAGTGGGAGCTGTGCCTTTGCCTTAATTAAGCGAAGTTTGGCTTGCGTTTGGCCTTCAAGAGAAAGGCTTTGCAATCTTATCTTCTTTTGGTGGCTGCTACTTCTAATATCATCTCTATGGGGCACCAAATTCACGAGTTAAGATCTCCCACTATATAGCACAATGTATTATGTAGCATGGGTCCTTGTAGGTTCTACGTTGATTCAGTGACTCAGGTGTAAGATTTATTTTACCAAATTCACTGCTACATCAAGAAAATACTCAATTTTCGAGGAACCAAAACATGACAGAGAATTTTAGTCGCATTTATATTTTTTGTCTTAATTTTAAATTGAGTTTAAAAATTTAGTCCAACTCACAGCAGTTAAAGAGAAATAATGTATCTTTTTTAATTCCCTTCTCTTTATTGGGGAAACAAATTTAGCAACTTGCGTAGAATCATACGGTTTAGTTTCTTTTAATGTTGAGACCGAGCGACTTGTATATTGAATCCAAATTTGAATACAAGTCCATCATCCAACGTCCAAGATTTAATTTTGTAATCGCGTGCAATCATATTTAATACTACATTGCTGCAGCAATAATGGTAAAAAAATCTAAACCAATCGAATACAATACTACTCTTTGCTATGGTGCGCAAAAGGGCATCATTCAAATAACTTGATATTCAATATATCAAGTAATGCACAAATTAAGTTGTGTATGTGATGCCACATGAATTTAACATATTCTAGTTTATTTAATATTACACCATTTACTTGTTTACAATGGAGAACACAAAACAAAATGATACCATCTCTAATCCTCCTTATCTGGTTTCGTCCATTTTTTCCTCTATAATGTAATTGATCTCAACAAATTTAATATTAAAGTATTTCTGAAGATTAATTTGGTTTTTTCTTGAATCCCAACTTTCATTACACTTGCAACTCAAAGGAAATTAAGGATAGAGAAAGAGAACCTCTTCGAGATCATCAAACAAGCAAGAAATTTTCAAGTCACCCACTCAGGCCTGTGGGTTTAGTTAGTTTCTTTCACAATCTCTTGCATTAAAATATATGAGGACTGAAATTCATGGTTACTTTAAAGCTTTATGGGCTAGGATCAAAATATGAAAGGTAATTATAGTGTTAATTAGATGCAAACTAATTAATTAATAGCATAGGGAGTTTTAAAGGCTTCATAATAGAGTTTGCACATCATATATAGGTGTGGAAACTGCAAGAGATTGGCTTAAAATTCATTAGTTATATGTAAGCTTTGTCCCATGGTGTTTAAAATAATCCCAACTTAACAAACATGCTCACACGCAAAACAATCAACTAAGAAAAAGGCTTTTAGAAAACTCCAAAAAAACAAAAAATTGCACCATCATCGTGTCAAAAAGGAGTTATGAATCACAAACACTTAAAAAAATTTTACATTCATGTTTAATTCATATAGAAGACATTTAGTAAACAATCTAACATTATAAAATTACATACAAAAGTTTTGATTTTATTATAAATCATCATCACAATATTATAATTATAATCTGAGTGGCGCGTGCAGGATATTTAGATATGTTTAATTTGCTTCTAAACGACAAGCCTTAAAATGTATAGTATTGGATAGGAAATAAATGCATTAACCCAGACAAATTAACAATCACATGATAATTGATTTTTTGGAACCAAATGGTTTGAAGTTAAATATAAATTAATAATATAAGAGGGAATTAGTGATAGCAATAAGCAAGTTAGATTCAAAATAAAGAATGATGGTGTTGAGCTTTAAGCAAACCTCATGTCTCCTATATATGGCTCAGCTTTCCACAAGAAAAGAAAGTAGAATAGTTTCTTCAAAAGCGTGGCTTTCCACTTTGGAGGGGTTAGCTGATGAGTCCAAACTCTTTTTAAGTCTAAATTGGAGTAAGGTTCTTTATTCCCCGCTTCACTTCTGAATTAATTGTTTATCATTTTTTTGTTTTGTTTTGTTTGCTTTCACACTTTGGAGAAATTGTTGTTTGAACTCCATGGGTGTGTGTGACCAGTGATCTACATAGCTAGGTACTTAATTATCTCTCCTGAAATATTTAACAAGAGTGAAATTTGGAAGATACTATGAGAAGACTTATGTGGGAGTTGTGCCTTTGCCTTAATTAAGTTTGGCATGCTTTTGGCCTACAAAGATTTTTTTGTCTTAATTATAAATAAAGTTTATAAAGTTTAGTCCAATGCACAGCAGTTAAAAAGAAATAATTTATCTTTTTTTTATTCCCCACTCTTTAATGCTGAAACAAATTAGGCAACTTGCATAGAATCATACATGATTTAGTTTCTTTTAATGCTGAGCCAGAGCAACTTGTACATCAAATCCGGATCTATATAGAAGTCCACCATTTAACTTGTAATGTTTAATTTTATAATCACATGCAGTTATATTTTATTTTACAACTGCAATACAATAATAATAAAACATCTAAATCAATCGAATCTAATACCACTGTTTGTTATCATGCGCGAAGGAGGGCATCATTCAAATTGCTCGTGGATTCTCTATAGTAACCGGAGATTTTTTAGTGACTGTTTATAAATAAAAAATAATTTTTATTAATTTAATATTAATAAAATATATATATATATATATATATATTTTTTTTTTTTATTACTGGAGATTCTCCCATTGGAGAAAACCCGAGCTCATTCAAATTACGTGATATTCAATGTGTCTAGTTATGCACAAAGTTGTGTATGTCGTACAACACATGAATTTAACATAATCTAGTTATTTACTTGCTTACAACAGAGAACACAACATAAAATGACATCATATCTAATCTTCCCTATTTGGTTTCGTCCATTTTTTTTCCTCTATAATGCAATATTTTATCTCAACAAATGAAATATAAGATTATTTCTTAAGAATAAATTTGGTTTTTTTCCGTTTATCCCAACTTTCATTATTATTGCAACTCAGAGGTAATTAAGGATAGGGAAAGAGAAACTTTTCGAGATCATCAAACAAGCACGAAATTTTCAAGTCCCCCACGTCAGGCCTGTGGGGGATAAATTTTCCTTTTAAATTCTTGGATAAATTTGGCATGTAAAATACACAGTGAGACATGCGAGAGATTCAATATTTAACTAAATATATAATGTCGAATACAATATATGCTTCTAGAACATTACTCAAGAAGCGCATGCTAAATTTCTTTTAATTTACCTGGTGCTCACATGCAATTCGCCCACGTGTCTCAAAGCATGCAGGCCAACAATGCAAATTCACGTGCAGCAAGAAAAGAAAAAAAAAAGTAATTAATATTTAAAAATCCATTTATAAAAGTACTAATTAAATTTCTATATGCACATCCAAAAACTGAGAAAAAGAGAGGGCAATCATGGCACAATGGAGGAATAGATTAGCATTATAAGAAAGCAATAAGCAGACAAGTGAATTGAATAAACCCATCAGTGGAAAATTGGATAAACTCCAAAATGACATGTCGTTTTAGATCGTGGACTTAATCTAAGAGCTGCCATTGAATCTGGACAAAACGAAAAGTAGTTCAACTTTCTTCAAATCTTAGTTTTATTTCTCACCATACAATTTTAAAATCTGATACATGGTACATCGCTTTCTCATATATATAACTTATTTTGCTGTTAAATATATTTATTAATTCGTCGAATTCTTTGTCATCTTCATGGTCTCCTTTGTTGTCTTTTTGATAATCGAAACCACTAATTGATTGTCTTTTCTCATTTTTCAAATCTTGTCACAATTAATAGCCATTCCTTGGTGGTATAGATTGAAAACGTAGAAATAACGAGAAGAAATTGCTGAAGAGAATGAAGTAACGAATGGGCGCAGAGAAAGTGCTTGATTAAAGGGAAATTAAATAGAGGCAGTACAAGGCTTACATATAATTTTTATTTTTCATCAAATTTTTAATAATGTAACAAGTGTATAATTTTTACAATTTATTATTTATTATTAAATATTTTTATTTTTTTAATATATATTGTTTTTTTATTAGAAAACTTTGATATAACAAACATATAAATAATTACATCTATATCTAAAGTGAAAATAACAATTGGTTTGATAGACGAAGCATTAATTATTTTTTATAAGTATAAGTTTAAAGAGAAAGTTTATTTCAAAAAACTAATTCACTAGGTGAGAAAACCCTTTAGCCTTTCCTTTGATGAAACCCTCCAATGTGGGACTTGTAACAACGTACTTCCCTTCAAAAGCTAATGATTGCGACAGTCTATTTTACTGACATTGGTTCATTAATAGCCCTTTCTCTCTTTGTAACTTCATTCAACTTCCAATATTTGATATGATCATATAACACTTTAATCCAGCTAATAGGTCGTCTCCTTCATGTCTCGGCCTTTCTTGTATAAGCCTAAAGGAAGAGCCTATTTCAAAAGACAAATCTATTATATGAAAGAACTTATTAGTCTTATAAGTCCATTTCTTTTGAAGAGGCTCCCTAATGTAAAATTAAAATTCATAACATTATTGCTCCTATTCCATGCATAACAAAACTGAATTATATAAGTAACGCAAAATGAGAAGATCAAAGAATAATGTAAAATTGATAGTTAAAACGAAATATTTGAATTTCTATTAATTTAAATAAAGGAGTTATCCTTAAGATGATGCTAAGAATTTTGACTAATATATATGATAATATTTACACAAAATACACTTAAGACAAATCAACAATGATCCTAAATTTTTAATACAAAAGTGATATTTATTGGCCAAAAAGATATTCTGCCTAAATTTTCGCCTTCATCATCTCTCCATCAAACTAACTCATATTATGGTTACAATCGATCGAAATTTCCAATTATCATCGTGAATTTACGTATAATTTCAGTGATTGTAAACGAAAAATACAATAAAATACAAAATGATACATCCTTGGAAATTAACCACAATCACATGCCTCATCTTAATTACTACAAAAATCTGTCGCAATAATGATATGGGATTTGCTAACGTGTGCCTTAATTAGTTAAGGATCTGCATAATAAATTAATCTTAACTAATGAAATCAGTTGAAAATCATTTATTGCACTAATTATTAATAATAATTAATGTTTATAAATCAATTTTATTAGTTAAGAGTCATTTATTTTGTAACCCATGATCCAAGAACACTCGTTAACAAAACTCTAATATTTCGGTCACTATTATCATTGCATATCATAATTCAAAAGACAATAGGAAACCTTATATATTTATATAGGAATTAGAAAATAGGAAATATATGTATTGAGCATCTATGGTTTGGTGGGAATGTAAGATTTTGGTGAGCTGGCTGTGTGCTGGACTCATGTTTATACATGTGATGATGACAAACCTGATAGGTACTGTTTTGGTCAATTTAATTTCTACATGACAACGTAACCATATGATGATGTGATAGTTGATTACTAATATCAGTAATCGTATTGCTTTGTTCTGATTCTCTCATATTTGATCCAACCTATGAATTTGATAAAAATGAGGTAAACTCTAAAATTCTGCCTTCGTGGACCAATCACATCTTGACATTCCTGCAAGCTCTCATGTGGATGGCCACTCGCAACTAGCCAATCAAAGGACACACACAAATAATTTAAATGCTCTCATATTTTAACAAATATATGTATTTATATTAAATTATGATAAATTGTCGAATGAAACTTTAATGTACATGAGATCATAGAATCATATTTTTTTTATATGTAAATTTATATTATTAATTTTTTATTTAACCATTCATCAATATTATAAGAGGATCCGAGCATAAGTTTCAATTCTAGTTCTAGGGTTTCAGATTCTGCAGATGACATGTCAAGCTAATAAAACCATATCCAATTATATGCAGTTAAAGATTAGCTTGAAGTCAATGATCATGGATCCTCCTTATGACCTTATAGATGTATATGTCCTTTCATGAAAGGTCACCAACCCAAAAGTGGGGTTTTACTTGAATGGATTCACGTCCACGTGTCACGAACCAACAAGCCACAGGACACGTGGTTGGCCACGTCATCACCGAATATGATCTCCTCTCCTCCATGGTTGGCTGCCACCACCTGTGAAAGGTATAATGGAAACCCCTCCAATTTTAGGACATCATATATATTGAACAAATTAAAAGCAAGGCTATAATTATTATTATTATTATTATTATTATCATTTAAGGTGGACCTCTTGGTCTGCTGGGTGCAATGAAACAATGGGTAAGGTAGGCCACACTAGAAAGCTTTAATTTGCTAGTAAAACACAGAGAGCGAGATAGCACTGATGTTGAACGATCTAGATTTTTTTTCTCAAATTAAAATATTTTTCCTAAAAAGATAAGAGTAGATTTCATATGTAATTTGATAAAGAATGCGTCGAAGATGTTTTACTGGGTAATATCTTTAAAAGCGCCTAGAATGATCCAATTAATAATCCATGTTTATAGAACAACCTCACAACCTTAAAGAGAAACTAACAATAGGTGGCAGGTACTAGCAAAGAATCCCAAATTAACAATAAAAGAAAGCCAAATTAAAAAAAACTCTTAGTCATTGTACATAAATTGGCAGGTATTGATTATTAATTTCCTTTCTTATTAGCTCATGGAGGAAAGAACTTATACCAACCCTAGTACTAGGAACATTATACATTATTTTCATACTATAACACTATCTATGAGCAAATCCTTATCTTACTCATTCACTTGTACATTGACTTTTAATTTGGTCCTTTTAAATTTATTTCTATGCTTAGATTGATCTGTCACTTTGTCAATTTTCAATTTAATCCCTCACTTTAGTTCATTTTCAATATAATCCCTCACTAAAATGTTAGCACAATTTAATCCAAATTTAATTAAAATTAAATGAGTTAATATGTTGACTTTGAAATTAATGAGAAAATTGATAATAGACTGATAAATAAAAGATCAGATTAAGAATAAAAATTATTAAAGATCAATTGTGAATAAATTAATAAATAAGATATTAAAATAAAAAATAAAAACTAGTAAAAAACCAAACTAAAAATCAACAAAAAGTAGAAGACCAAAATAACATTATTCCTATTAGTTTTTCCAATTTTGTCGTATTGTTAAGGCTAACAAAAAGATATTATAGTTTCTTACTAATGGCCCGCATATAAAATTGGTTTTGATATGGGAAATTAATAATGCAATCATAAAGTGGAAACCAACATGGTTACGTTACGTGTGGTTGATGAAGATGGCAAAATGAGTAGAATGGGGGAACACAAAGTCACGCTTAGGCTTTATTATATTGCTTTTTAATTAACCTTATAATTTATTAATATTACCATTTCAAAACATGTATAGTTGCTTGCTAGGCGTGCATGCGTCCATGGGAATTGACAGTGATGATGCTCCTCTTTTTTCTCAGATGCTTGCTTGCTTCGGCGGTAGTTTCTTCCTCATCTTCCCCCCACCTACTTGCTTTAATTTCTTTATCCATTAATTTAATCATAAGGCCATGTTTGGATTAATTCTCAGATTTTTTTTTTCTTGAGACAAATCTAAGATTTGATTTCAAGGTATGAAAGATTTCTAATAAAAATTTAAATTAAAGGAAACAAATTCTTACGATATCCAAAAAAATGAACTCTTATAAATTAAATAATCAAATCAAGAATATAAAATAAAATCATATATAAAAATTAAAAATTTTAAAAATCAAATAGGGCCACTGCCCCAATGTCCTCCTTATATGTATCCATCTCAAATTCTTTGTTTAGGCTATTTTTTGTGTGACGAAGAGTTTTAAATTTTTTTTCATTAAATCTATTGAATTTAAGACATAGATTCTCTTAAAATGACAGAAATTAGAGAAACCGTGGGACTTGTAATCCACTCTATTTTGTTAGCTTCACTTTTATATGTAATCTTGTTTTGCATTGTAATGGATCGTGGAATAATTCTCGATCATTCTTTCTTAAAACAAAAAGGGAGTACTCAAAAGAGAAGAAGATAAGAGAGAAAAAGAGAGAGAGAGAGAGAGAGAGAGAGAGATATATATATATATATATATATATGTGTGTGTGTGTGTGTGTGTGTGTATCAAAGTTTCACTAGTTTTCCAGAGAATATAGAAATTGAAGAGTACAGTTCACATTGCTTTACAGTTAAATATTTTTAATTAGTTCACTAAATTATTGTAAAAACAAAAAAGAACAAAAGCAGGGAGACTTCATAGCTAGAGACGAAGTAGATAGACGACACAGCTGTGTTTGTCGTTTCAAAATTGAGTTATTATTGTTCAAGTGGGAATTTTCTTTAATATATGGGAATCTAGAAAGTAGAAACACACCAGCTTTTTGGTTATGCATTGTGGGGTAGACAGGGTCAAAGAAACATATGGGAAAAAGAAGAAGCTGCTCTTCAATTTCGAAATTTCTCGAAGCCCTAAATTTCTATAAAACCAGGTCAACCTTTGCATGCCATTAATTGGAGATTGATTTAATTAACATGCGAATGAAAAGAGATTGGATAAAATGTCCTTGAGACAGAATTTACTATTAGCCTCTTATTCAGTTAACTTACTTTCTTAATATATATAACAATTTAAATAATTTTTAATTTCTATCACGAAAATGTTAAACTCAATGTATGGTGAGCCTTATGGGGCCCACGATTTTATTTGAAACAACTCGAGGTGAGACGTGTGTTAGCTATACGTAAATCTTCAAGTATATATATGTATAAATCTTGCATGAAAAATGTTTCATGTATATATATCAAAATTATTCGTTACCTTTTATTTTATTTGGAGAAGTGATTATTGGCGAACAGGAGGGGCTAACTAAAATGTTCTTTCTTTTTCTTTTTATTGGCCAAAAAATTGGAATGTGCTTCTTATTATTACATATGCAAAATTAAAATAATTTAACTCTACTATTCAGCCAATTTATATAGAGCCAACATTAGCAGGGCAATTATTGTCATATATATAGTTGAAATTTCATCCAATTATACAGATAACATTTAGCATTAGATTTTGGTTCATAAGATCTTCACTTTTTTAGGTTGCTAGGAATCTTCTCTTAAGAGAATAAAATAAATTAAATTAAATTACATATCATATCAAAAGAGAACCGTGTATACCAAATAAAAAATACAAATTAAAGTGATATCCAAAATTGAGGTAAAAATATATTTTTGATTTTTTTAATTTTATTTGAAATGTCACTTTTATTCTCTAATTTTATATTGTGTTTCAATTCTAGTCTTTAAATTAAATTTTATTTTCATTCATTAACTTTATTTCATTCCAATTTAATTTTTAATAATACCTTTTTTTTTTGGTCCCTTAATTTTATTTATGATAATTTGATTCCATAACTTTAAAATACTATTCAAATGTCTTCTTCCCTCCTCAACTATGAAATTAAATTAATTTTAAAAAAATTCATTTTTTTATTAATTAGTAGAACTCTAATAATTTCTCACCAATTCCAAGTAGAACTTTTTTATGAAATAATTTGAAAATGTTAAAGAGAAGAAAACAGTTGAGTGATTTTCATAAGTTAACATATCAAATTGAAATAAAATAAAATTTGATGAAAGGAAATTTAAGGGATTATATTAGAGCAATATTTGAGGAGAAACGTTAGAACAAAATAAAGCTAGGGGACAAAAATAAAAATGAGATAAAGAATCAAAAGTGTAATTTAATCTAAAATTTAAAAGCAAACATGTTGGCATTAATAATTCTTCGGAATCTTGAATACATATTTTTTAACACAAAATATGAGAATCTCGAACTCTATGTATTTTATGATTGATATCTTATTAATTAGGAATATAAAATCCCCACAAAATATACCCACATGCGTACTGATTAAACTTTCTTATACCCTAACTATAGCATGATATAGCCTTTCATCCTTTTGCAGGAATTGCAAGAAAATCTACGAAAGATAGCTCCTTTAATTACAAATTAAATAATTACAAGCTCGATAGTTAGGTTGCCTAGTTAAATCCCAAATGTGATTAAACTTCCTATACTTTTCCAATAAATGAGATAACGACATGTTTATAGATATAAAATTTTTGGATAACTTATATAGTAAGAGTCAATTTACTTTATTTTTATTAACTTTTTGGTATATATAGTACAAGAAATAGCCCTAAATGAACGTTAGTTAATTTATTGAAGATATAATGCGTATAGATAATAACTTAAATGATAAAATGAATATAAAATATAATGTAAATGGTTCAATCTCTACTCCTATTCTTTTTTTAAAATAATAATAATAATCATGATAAAGTAGTAAGAGATATTGACCTATAATATGTGTAGTTAGAAATACAATCACAAATTTAAATCCTAACTTTGTGTATTTGATTCGAATCAGATCATAAATAATTTTTGTGAATTTTAATTACGGAATATATACATGGCTTGCCTTTAACTAAAGTAGAGATATAAGTATTAAGTTGAGATACGCACAAGCAAATGAACATTACAATATCACAATACAAAAAAGGAACAAAAACAAAACAAAACCAGATACTTGTCGATTAAGGATCGATGCTATAGCTGGGAGCATATAGAGACTTTCCAAAATGCCCTAAATGCAATTTATTATTGTCATATAATAGTTTAAGATAAGAAAATGACGTCCTCTACATGTAATGCATTATTCATTAAGTAAGTTACATAAAAGTTGATAGCAAATACAATGTATATTAGTTCAAGTTTTATGACATGTACACCCTTCTACCCTTTTTATACCTAACATATGCAATTACATACTTCTTAAAAGGAGAAAAAAAAAATGCTCTTGCAAGTTGCAACTAAATAATTTGAATTGGTCAAATTATTGAAGATGTTTGTATAGTTCACTGATAATTATACTAATTAATTGCTAAACTTGGCTTCAAATTTCCCTATCCAGATGGGAGAATCTTAGTGAAGGAAACAAGTTTCTCAAGCTCCATATTGTCTATATAATTCATATAGTTACTGGGAATTATTTTTTAAAGAAAAGGGTCAAATTTGGGGAGAAGAAAAAATGGTAACTATTAACAACGACATGGGGGCAATTTGGGTCAAAGACGCTTCAGATTAATTAGGTTTTAGTTCAACTTATGAAAACGATCCTTTTTTTTCTGGGATTATGAAATATACACAAAGGGAGTGTTGCAAAATTGATGGAGGAGAAGACTGTCCAAACACAGAAATGTCAACACAATAAATCCTGAAAAGCCGACCATATCTTTTGATAAGAAGACAAAGAAAATGAATTCTCTGTGGAAGTGGATAGTGTCACTCTCATTGAGTCCAAGCGATTCCAAAGTGTGACATGGATATCCTAATGACTCACCACGTAATTATGAAATTAATTAAAAATTTTCCATAATTATTAATCGAAATATCAGTTCAAATAGTTGGTGACTTGGTGTTGACATAGATCAATATATGCATGCCTTCTTATGGTAAAATCAATTAACATGAATATATTGTCCATATATATTTGAGGGATTTTTCTCATCACTTAATCAGCTTGATACAGTATTCCTGATTAGAGTTTGCTTAAAAAAAAAAAAGAGAGAACTTATCTCGACACCCAAAAAATAAAATAAGTCTATCATATAAACTCGATAATATTATAAGTTCGAATTATCACACAAACACCGTAGTATTAAAATAAAACAATAATGTTTTTTTTTATATTCCTTATTATAATTAGACTCTTTAGTACATAAATAAAATTAATTCTATGAAGAGTTATATGTTAATCATTTAATAAATCAATTATATAAGGTAATTATTTATCATTCCCAGATTCATAGTATTACTCTTTTCGAAAATCAAAGTAACATTTATTTCTTAAATTTTTCTTTTCTTTTCTGCAACCAAAAAGAGAAGTGCAATTTTAGTGCTCTCAAATTAAGTTTGCCTATTACAGATTTATATTACAAGCATATCGCCACTTTTTCTTCCTCCTAATTTTGAAGGTATATAATCTGACCATTAGTTAGTTATTAATATAAAATTAACATGAGGTTAGGTGTATTTGGTCTGAAAATATGAGGAAAATTACACAAAGAAATGATCAGTTTAGTAACACGTCATATTCTAGCGTGCTACTTCGATCTGACTCATTTGTTTTCCTTGTAATCCTAAACTTCTTCTACTTTTTGTTGTTTCCCTCCTTTCCATGTTCTTCCCTTCTTCTTCCTTATCCATTTACCTAGTGCTATAGTGCAATATGATATAAAGGAAAATGAAAACACACATGTAATCTTACCACAATATTATATACCTTACTACCTGATACTTTTTGCTCATGAACATGCAGAAATAGGTTTTATGAGTACATTTTAATTAATTGCCTTATAAATAATTTTGAAGAATGAATTATAGTGATACATAGTGGGGGCCACGTGTCAAATATCAATGGCCTATTAAATTTGTTTTCTTCGTGCGGAGTGTATGTAATTGGGCTAAATTGCACAAAACTCTCTTGAACTTTAGGTCATATATAAATAAACCTTGAGTTTCAAAACTTGATAACAAACCCCTTAAACTTGAGATTACATACATATAACATATGATCTTAGTTATTTAATTATTTTACTAATAAAAGTATGATAAATAGAAACAATTCTTTGAGCATGACCTCAAAGTTTAACTGTATTTAACCCAAAGTAGAGGGTCAATTTAATATTGATGGGGCTATTTGCATATATTTAAAAGTTTAAGAGAGTTTATTGTTAAGTTTTGAAGGTTATGGAGTTATTTTGCACATCATCCAAAGTTCAGGGGAGTCTTATATAATTTAATATATATATCTATATATATATTTGTATGTATCTTCCAGAATCTTTCTACCTCTGCTTATAGCTGCAAACCCCATTTCACACTGCAGCATCCCATTCTCGGATGATGGAAAGAGTTATTTATTATTGTGTCCCAGAATCATTAGTGCTAATTGTTCAGACACCACTTTGTGAATTGTGAGCAAGACAAAATCATTACTCTTGCTATATATAAATACCATATAAATTGCGAGTGATTATAAAAGTCTTAATTAATCAAACAATAATTGAGATTAATAATGGGTTGTCCATGATCCATAACGGTTTTCTTTTGAGACAATGAAATTAAAACACATATTCTGAACAGCATAAAAATTTATGTTGAAAAAGGATATAATATTTAATCGATAATTTAAGAAAGTTTTGCTTAGCTTACTTTTTTTTTTTTTTTAGTCCGGATTATATTCATATAACGAGCGTCATCGATGATCTTCACTTCGTGTAGCAATATAGCAGAGCCTGAGCTCACCAGATTTTTCATCCATCAGGGTTTTTTTTCTTTTTTCTTTTTTTGCATTTCCAATAATTCTCCATCATACATTTGTAATTTCAGATTTCACTATATATTGAATTTTAGGGTATAAGAGACACACACAGTACGCAATTATAGAGAATATATATATATATCTATATAGTCAGGCTCAGACTCTCGAGCTCTGAAAGGAAATTTTAGTTGTTAAATATTTTGTTTTCTCAAGAAATGTGGCGAGAGATTTAGCTGAAACCCTAGACTCATTATTGAGCTTTTGGCTACTCAAGGTGAGGTAATAATTAATGGCTTTTCTCTCTATATATCTGGGGTTCGAATATATATATATATATATATATATATACACACATATATATAGGAAGTAGGATGGTGTGAGCTCATATGAAAATTTGTTAGTAGAGGATGAGAATATAATTTGTATGATATAAGTGTACAGGGTCTTAAAAACTTCAGGATATCAAGTAATGTAATTTACTAAAAAGAAACATATATATGTAAACATCATCTTAATTTTCTGCAAATATCGTTAACTTGGCTTAAAAAAAAAATTTGAAACTGAACACATCTTCAATTATAGCACACGTACGTCCGTCTTAATTGATTTGATACGCATAAACATGATCCTGAAATTAAATAAAGCATTTTAATTGAAACCATATAAGCAGCTTTTGAATCTTTTCTCAATTCTAATATTATATATATAGTTAGTGCTTTATATGGCCATTGGTATGCTGCTTATTCTTCTCATTCTCTAAGCATGATGTATTACACACTATAATATCTATACCACATGAAAGGCATGGATTTATAATAAAGAGGAATTTCATGCTAAGTAATCAATCGCTCTGCATTAATTATTTGTTGCCACATATACACTTTATATTTTTCTAGCTCTTTCTTTTGGTGGTTTCATACTGCTTTGCAAGATGCAAGCTATTAATATATGTGGTGGCTTTTCATTTTTTTTTTTTTTTTCTATAGTCCTTGAAGTGTAGCATCATGCAAAGTGCTAATAACTTAAATAATTTGATTTTTTTTTTTCTGTTTTTTCTTTTTTTTGCTAACCACATAGACACAAATGGATTCTTTATGTTTGGGAATCAAAATACAGGTAAAGTTAATAAAATTTAAATTATTGTATAAAAATTTAACTATTCAAATTTTAAAAAGTTAGTAATAACTATTTAATATTAATTAAATTTAAACTGTTTGATAAAATTTCAATTATTCTAATTTTAAATACAGAGAATTCATATAAAAAAATAAGTTTAAAAGAAAAGATCTATTTCCGATCACTTACTAGATGGATCATATAAAAGCATTACAATAAACTATTCTAAAACTCTTGTATACACTTCTATATATAATGAATTAGATATTCTTTGATATATTTGTGGTATAAAAGATAATATAAAGAATCAATAACAACCCACTAAAATGAATATATCAACGTGTCTTATCACTATAAACATCTATTTTTGTTACGTTTTTATTATCTATTTATAGTTGGATCAAATAAATGCACTTAAAAATTAAGCTTGACAAACGTATAAGGTTTTTTTTAATATTTCATGCCATGTAATGAAATGTTCCTTGTGTATCCAGCATAATACATGTACATACAAAAAAAAACATATAATTAAATAGACAACTATATGTTTAATATAATAACTACTAATTATTAATGAAACAACTTGCTAGTGGATCCAAGATTTAGATTCCACCTATTATATACTACACCTTAGCATTGCAATCTTTATCCAAAAGAAAAAACAGCTTTTCCAATTCACATTATTATTATTATTGTAGTTGTTGCAGAAAAAGCATATGGGGCATTAGGGATAGTATTATTCAGTGGTAGATATAGATGTAATGAATATAGACAATATTTCCTGCATATATATATATATATATATATATATCTCTCTCTCTCTCTCTCTATATATATATATATATATATATATATACACTACATGTGGAACAAATGGGCGATCCTTTTCATTTTATTTTCATAAGCTTTCATAAGATCCGATCATCCTTCATTGGCTCATTTCAGATTGTTCGTATGTACAAAAAGATCAGCACAAACATGATAACTTACAATCTCTTTCATTAAAGTAAAAGTGTGTAAATTATTCCCTTTTGATCCCTTCAAACTATTTGTTCGAAAAAGAACATTTTGTTGTGAAATTTAATTTGCTGATTGTATAAGAGTGATCAGCGTGTGTGCGTTTCACTGTATTATCTGCACATCAAATTTCAATATATATATACATATATATGTATTTCCAAAAATATAGTAACATTTTTCGTACATATGCTCCACTCTGAGGCTTTTTTTTGTGCCAAAAATTATAAAAAGATAATTTTAGAAAATTATTTGAACAAAAGTGATAACTTGAATGTTTAATCTTTTATTTTATTTTTTGGAGCAACTCGCTCAGGGAGCGTTGTAAAGAATATTATTGTAAAAAAAAAAATATTTCTATTATTTGACAAAAGAAGCCCTCAAAGAAATTTTTTTAATTAAAAAATAAACTTAAACAATGGAAATTAAGATGAAGTTATTATTAAATGAAAATTTCATATGCTATATACATTTTAACATTGACATGATAAATTAAGTTCAACTCCAGCGGCAAATCTTCAGATTTGGATTGATTGCATTTGTTTACATGTGAATTTAATTAGATATGCTAATACACGATTAAAGACACTGCTTGCGTTACATGATTTTGTCCAATTGTTATTTATTGGTCAAAAAAATTAATTGAATTTGAATCATTAAATTTTTATTAAAATATTTAAATTTTTGTAATTATTAAAATTAATAAATAGTTTTTAATAATATATTAAAATTTAAAACATTAAATTTTCATCTAACTATTTAATTTGTAACAATTTTAACTGCTTTTAGATGTCAAAGCCTCTGATTCAGCATCATAGTTTGCATTTATGCTTTCCTTCACCAAAGCAATTAATGGATGGATGAGTTAAAATCAGAATGAATTTTGTTTTCGTTTAAAATATAATTGTTTGAACCATCAGATCATTTTGACCGAGACCTATTCTAGAGATTAATCAAGCATATTGGGTCATTAGTTTTGTCACAAACTTTTTAAAAATAATTTATTAATAATATTTGGCTCAAAAAACCTTACTCCAAATATCATATACCTAGGATATTTTAAGACAATGAGTTGGCAATATGCTTTGAACTTAACTAAACAAGAAACCTTTTATTTCTAACTCTTTTGGTTTGGTTATAATATCAAGCGAGGCGAACTATTATTAGTAAGCAATGCAAAGCGACCTTAATTATAGCAAATTACACATTCTTAATTGCTAACTATATCAAGCTAAAGCAAAGTACGAGATCTTTATGGTGAAAAGAAAAAGAAAAAAAAAAAGAAATTTTAATCCCTCATTTTTTTAACTTTAAAACAAATTTGATCTTGTAAAAATAAAAAATTTTAAAATAGTCATGAAAAAATGAAATTATTTAGAAAATAAATGACTCTTCATATAAATAGAAGAATTAAAGTAGTAGATGTTTTAATTTTTGGAGGATTATCTTGGCTGTTTTTATCTTTGAAAGACTATATTAATTTTAAATTGAAAAATAGGAAATTAAAATTATATTATTTTTTAAAAGAATTTGAAAAGACTCTAAAACTATTAATGAGTATACTAAGCTCTGTAAAGAGCATCTTCAAAAGCAAAGTGTTAAGTTCACCGTGGTCCAATCCTATTGGCTGCGCTGAAAATCTTGTGGGTGACATAATTGACATCATTAACAAAAGGAATTTAAGTGAGACTAAATATGGGGAAAAATAATAATAAAATAAGTACTTTATTTTTATATTTTGTGATAATTTAATTTTTTATAAATTAATTGTGACAAATTAATTATTTATAAATTTAAAATTGTATAAAATTAATTTTTTTATAAATTTAAATTTATGTAAAATTAATTTTTTTATTTGGATTATAAAAAATTAACTTTGTACAAAATAAAATTTAAAAAAAAACTGATTTATTATAATTAATTTATAAAAACTAAATTGTCTCAAAATATAAAAATAAGAAAACAATTTAATACTTTTCTCATAAATATAGTTTAATGCATCTCAAATACAACAGTTTGTAGGATTTAAAAAATGATCTAAGGCAAGAGAAACATTCTCCTGAAGCACTTTATTTATTAATTTAATAACAAGAATAGTGAATTTTTAAACAAGAAATTATTGGAGGGACGTATCTATCAATGTCATCTGAAAATTTAGGTTATGTAAGTGAGGAAGCGATAAGCTCAGTTGTCTGGCACGCCCACACAACACAACCTGACAACAAAGCAGGGTCCCAAAGTCAAACTTTGTATCGTACCCTCTTTCTCTTACTAACCATAATTAATTACCCTTCCAATTAAATTCCCCATTTAGTTTATTTTATTAATTACTCGAATACGTTAGTTAGATTGAAGCGTTGGTTAACTATTTCAATATCGACCAATGACAAATGAATTCATTTGATGAAATAGCAACAATAATTTTTCAAGTCTAGAATATACAAAAGTTTTAGACTTTGAGTTATGTAAAAATAAATTTTAATCTTTAAAGTATGATAATAAATCTCATACAAATATTAAACTTGTGCTAATAATTATTGATAATTTTATTCTTATTTATTGATACAAGGAAAGTACTACAAACTAAATGGATCACTAAACTTTTACTTTTTTGTATAATTAATCATTTTAAAATTCTAGTAATATGCAAATAGTATCATAAATTTTGAGTCATATATAAATAATCTCCTCATATATGTATATACATATATATATTATGAAAATTGGTAAAATAATAAACTAACTAATGTTACAGGGTTCCTTGTACATAATATCCAGTTTGGGCGTCTATTGTTAAATTTTAAAAATCAAAAGAGATATTTGCATAAAATCCAAGATTAAATATCTATTTATTCTTTTTTTCCTAAATTAACTTAAGGTTCAAGTTCTCTTTATAAAATAAAATTAATATTATTAATAAGAAAAAGTAGTTTTAAAGAATTGAAATAGTTTAATATTTCATTATTTTGGGTGAATCAGTGTTTGTTGTTGGCTTTCTAACTTTACCCTCATGTGAATCAAAACCCAGTGCCAGTGTATCTATCCTATAAAAAGCCCCACCCTTCTCTATCCTCCCCTGTAACAATCCAAAACTCTCTCTCTCTCTCTCTCTTTTTCTCCCTCAAACTAAAAGCAAAGTAAAGCTACCTTTGTAGCTGGATCGAAGCTCTAGCTATTGGGGATTCCAATCAAACAGGATATGGATATGGACATGGACATGGCAGAAGGAGGAAGAGGAGGAAGCAAGCTCCAGAACGACGACGAATTGGACCTCAGAAGAGGGCCCTGGACTGTGGATGAGGACCTCACCCTCATCAATTACATTACCACTCACGGGGAAGGTCGCTGGAACTCCCTCGCTCGCTCTGCTGGTAATTTCATTTACTATCAAATATTATCAATCAACCCCTACCCTTCTTTTCTAATTTCCATTCACGCCCTTCTCGATTTTCATTTGGCAACACACCCATTATAAGTTTCAAAGCCCAAGTTTGCGGCTAGCGATTTCATGTGTTGTTTTTTGTCAGTCACATAGAACAAAGCAATAAGCAAATCATCATATAAGTTTCGTTTGAAATAGGAAAAAAGTACCGGAAAGCGAACAATGCTCTTTCCTTTTCCCCACTAGTTTTCTCTTCTTTTCCTTTTGGTTTTCTGCCAAAACAACTTTACCAATCTGAGGAAACTAAGCAATCTCCTTTTGCTTATATATTAATTACAGGCCTCAAGCGAACTGGTAAGAGCTGCAGATTGAGATGGCTCAATTACCTTCGACCCGACGTTCGACGTGGAAACATCACCCTCGAAGAGCAGCTCGTGATTCTTGAGCTTCATTCTCATTGGGGAAACAGGTCAGACAGAAAACATCCCCCACATATATACAACCTATGATCATACCACAACATGATATACATACATATATATATATATTTTTATTCCAGTTCACAAATTTCCGAAGAAGGTTCAATAATCAGAAGCTCAATCTCATTCGAACTCTTCTGTTTAATTTAAATGCATGATCAACAATTTTTTAAAACAATCAAGCTTAGATCTTCTGATGGGTTGATGATCAGATGGTCGAAAATCGCACAGTTCTTGCCGGGGAGAACCGACAACGAGATCAAGAACTACTGGAGAACACGAGTCCAGAAGCACGCCAAGCAGCTGAAATGTGACGTGAACAGCAAGCAATTCAAGGACGCCATGCGCTACCTTTGGATGCCCAGGCTTGTGGAGCGCATTCAAGCTTCCACCACCCCTGTTACCGCCGCGGGCTTGGCTTCTCCGGCGATACCAACCACCACCACTGGCACTCCCAACAACGCATATAATTATACCAATCCCGAGTTTGGAGGCTCTCAGATTACATACAGTAATTATACCACGGAGAATAGCAGCAAGGCGGCTTCGTCGGACTCGTTCGGGTCGACTCAGGTCTCTCCGGTCTCGGACTTGTCGGATTATTATTACGGGAATGTCCCAGTTGGTAATAAGGCTAACCTTAATCCGGATTACTGCCAAACTGCTCAATTGAGCCACTCGGATTGCATCACCAGCTTGGATATGCAAACCGTGGAGCCAAACAGTAACGGCAACCAACAGTATTGGGTTCAGAGTGCCGGGGACACGTCGGACAATTTCTGGAATGTTGAAAACATGCTGTTTTTACAGCAGCAGCTCAGTGACAACATGTAACACGTTGAAGTGGTGGGAGACGGAAGAGAAATTATACACTGTAAAAGAACCAAAAAAAAAAAGAAAAAAAAGAAAGAGGGGCTGTTATGCAATTATGGAGAGATGAGGGGTAGACATACCAAAGGGAATAAAATTCTTATGTAGAGCACATACACATAGGATATGCGACAAAGGTTTAAGTTAGCTGTGGATTATGAGGGAAGAGAATCAATTGTGGATCATTAAGAATTATCAATACTTTGTACCTTTTTCTGAATATTTTTCTTATTTTAGAAGGGGTGGGAGTACTTGTAATTTAAACTTTTCTAGCTATAAAATGATTCATTCTTTTATAGTAAAAAAAAATGTCGTGGTGCTGGTGCCCATAATATATAACTTAATTGCCAGAAATATTCATCATGGGACGAAGTCATTTAATTTTAATTTAAATAAATTGCATAAACCTTCTATGAGTTTAGATGAAATCGTACAGATATTATTACTTCTATTTTTTAATATCCCTCAAACAAAAACTTACCATGCATGTCCAATTTAAAATTTCCCTCTACTAATCTAAATACATATTTTTAATTTAGAATTTTTTAAAATTTCCATTTTGTATGATTTGAAAGAAAAGATCTGATAATTTTACTCATAAGTTTATTCAAATACTCAAAATAATGCATCAATTATTTTGAGTTTAGGAAACTATTTTTTTGTCTATTTTTCAATGTAATTGGCACTTAAATTCTATGGCTAGCTATAGGTATAGATATAGGTAGCAAGCTAGCTAGGTAGTCAGTGCATTATTGAAGCATGATGGAACTAAAACGAAAAGGAAAAGAAAAGAAAAGAAAAACATTAAAGATGGGTACATATAATTGGTACCAAGCCACGCCTTTAATTTTCATTTTCAAGTCCCTGCAGAAACTGTTAAAATATGAGCAATAATACCACTTTTGAAACCTTGTCCATGGGATCTGAACCAAAGGATTAATAGAAACAACTCCCTCAAATGTTTCTAGATGCTTAACAAAAGAGCAATTATAGTTCTTAAAGACGTGGCTACCTTCAATGTAAAAAATATTAATTAGTATAGTTGATTTGATATATTAATTTTAATAAAATTATTAAAATAATAATATTATTGAGACAATATAACATATTAATTACTACTTAAATGTATTAAAATTAGTTAATATTAAAAAAAACTTTTTAAAGTATGAAACATGCGCAAACCTTATTGTATTTATGTTTATAATTAGCATTATTAATCCAAAGCTTTGCCACCTTAGTACGGTTCCAGTGACCCCTAATCTCCACTCATGCTTGATGGGATTTGTACGGAAAAAATGTTTTAAAAATCCCAAATTACCAACTTTCTATCTCATCCATAATTCGGTGCCTTTTGGTAATTTCACTGAGTGGTGGATTCCATAGCGTGGAAAGCGAGGCCTCGCACGTGCCGAGAAGCGAAACGTGACGGAATAGTTTTGAGAGGGAGAGAAAGAGGGTTATGGCGGCGGGGAATCTTTGGAAGCGCGTGTCTATAAAGATGCCACTTTGGTGGCCCATGGGAGTGAGGTGTTTAGAAGCCGCCACGTCTCATAATTAATAATTTAATAAAAGAAATCCCTAAGTTCACTTTCTTTTTTATCTTATAATTTGACTCAAATTTTAATTCAATTTTTATGTCTTTAAAAATTTTAATTTAATCACTTCTGTTTAATTTTTTGAATATAATTAATTATGTATTATCTTGATACTATTAATTTGCATCATTTAAATCAAATTATTCACATATGTTCACCCAAACAACTCAAATTAGTAGTATGTCCTAAATTACATTAAAATTGAATTTTTTTAATAGAAAAATTTATGAAAAAAATAAAGAGCATCACATACTATATACTTGAACAATTTTTTTGACATTTATTTTATTTGCATAAATCATTTCAACACGTTTGAATTGTCAATATGGCACATGGTTCATGACACAAGCAAAATTAATTTAACGACATAGTAACTGATAGTAGGAGTTGAATTAAAATTTTTTTAAAATCTAATTTAATTCCAAACTTATGATCTAGATTATAAATATAAGTAGAATTATTGATTTAAAAAATAGTTAGCCTAAAATTAAAAAAAAATGGTCAAAACAATTATGTGTATAAAATTGTTAGTGATATAAGAAAAGTCACGGGCTGGTATAGGCTTCCTCGACTGAAGCACTGACAGCCGCAAATCTTGAAAGTACCTCCGTCATTCCGCGTAGGTTAAGGTTAGCCCATCTATATTCTTTAATTTAAGCTTTATTTTGGACCTTATTTATATATTAAATCATTTTACTCAATATTTAAATTAATTTTTACTATTTACAAAATAATAATCAACTAGAAGTAACTTTAAATTTATAATTAAGTAAAAAGGTTAGGTGCAGTAAGAACACCATTTATTCTTTTGGATTGAAATTATTGAATATGAATAAATGTGCTTTAAATTAAAAACATAAAATAAATCTTCTATATACAATTTTACTCCTCTTATATTAAAATAAAGATATGTTTTTTTTCTCTATACATACAACATAGTATTGGCTCCAATTTAGAAGTTTGGACGGAAGGTATGGTTGGAAATGTCTAGAAAGGGTGTAAGTGGACAAACAACTTTTTGTGGTATGGTGAATTTGGCAAAACAAAAATTACATTGCATGCACATGTTTGCCATTGAATTTCTTGCATTTGATTGAGATGGGAAAGAAGGTGTGGTGAGCCTTATTTACTTCCTCTCCTCTCTCTCTCTCTCTTATCATATGTCTACATTTTGTTACCAAATATGAAGAATGAGTGTGCGTTTTAGTTTAACGTATGAAATGTTCAAAAAGTTTGTTTATATATTTAAATAGAAGTTTGCCTTATAAATATTATTATTTAGTTTGGTATTTAATTTTTTTTAAATTAATTTTGCCTCCCAAATTTCTGTTTGTACAAAAATAAAAAATAATTAATGTTGTATTGAATTAATTATTATATAGATGACAACAATTAATTTCTAAACATAAATTACGATAATATAAAATTATGTCAAATGAAAATCAATTTTTAAAATTAAGTTCACACAAAATCATGTTAGGCCACCGTCAATTTAAGCATATATTTAATATTCTAAACATGTATGTATAAAAATGTTAATAATGCATACAGTGAAAAATCCCTCAACATGAAAAGTTAAAATCACGTGATTAAGTCTAAAATGCAATACATTATTTAAAAAAAAAAAAAAAAAAAGCAAATAAAGGCACTAATACTTGGCGCTGCTTGATACATTATAACTCTCATCAATTATACTTAATATAATATATTACTATATTGTTAATTATGTCTTTATTATTTTTATCAGACATAAATAGTGAATAAAAAATATTATAATCACACACTGGAAGTACTATATTACCAAAATTTTATCAAATTTTATACCGCGATGCCTTATATTACTATCAAGTTTCATATTATGTAATCTACTAAATGGATCGTAGTAATCTTTTAGTTACAATAGGACTCATCTTTTTTTGTGCCAAAAAAATTAAATTAATAATTTACTAAAACATAGAAGCCCACAATATTACTGGTGACTAAAAATGCTAAAATTCCTATGAATTAATTGGAGAATGTATATACAAATCACCCTCCGATCGATACTAAACTTCTCTTATACAATATCTTCGTTGTTGAGAAACAAGAGAACTCTGGGGTTTTCGAGTTTCAATAATGATAAAAAACACAACTTTCCAGCTCTTAAAATATAAAACTTCGTAATCACGACTAGAGAAATACTTGTCAAACGAGTATAACTTTTCAAATCTTTTTCTTTCATTTTAGGTGTTACATGACTATTAATCAAAGTGAATGATTACTCTAATGAAAAATGAAAACCTGCCATCGGTCTTTTATAATTTAAATTTGTCTTTTATGCTGTACCGAGAGGTCTTTAGTGGTGGATTTGAATTGGAATTTGGTAAAATTAATTTTAGTTTAAAAAGAAGTTATATTACATTATTGTTATTTATATTGAAAAACTTTCATTTAAAAATATGTTGAAAGATAAAAGTAATTCATTTAAACTCTTATTTTAGTGTAAAAACAGACTCTTAGAAATTTTTATATATATTAATAATAAATTTTAAATTTAATAATATTTTTAATGAACTAATATAATATTTATTTAATAATAATGTTGATAACATTTAATAAAAAATTAAAAAATCATTATTAAAAAAATTTAAAAATTGGCTTCTGTAGTTGTCAAATTGTCACAAGTATACATACGTACGAGAGACGTATTGTAGTACAGGAGGAGTATAAGAAGGGAGTGTGCATAACTGGACTCCACAATCGCAAGAGTTCGATGCAAAGACGTACATGAGTCACGTCTACTCAAATTTTATCTCTTTAGTTTAATATTTATTCTATTCTAAATTTATAGCGTATATATTAATTTAAAATATAATTTTATATATTAATTAATTTAATATTGGAAAGGAAAAATCTAAAGACATTCTATGTTTTGGATTATATATAACATTATTTGAGATTTTTTCGTTGTTGTGATTTTACAAAATAAATGTGAGTTGTAACTGAAAAATTATTCAGTTTGAAAAATGTTTCGTGTAAATGTCTTTGTTTAAGATTGATGTGGTTCATTATGAAATGTTTTATTTTAAAATAAAGTTTTATAAGAAGCACGATTAGAGAAAAGTAATTTTTATTTATCAAAATTATTTGGTAAATAATTTATAAATATTATAATGTTTGGCAATTTATTTTAAAAAATTCCTTACAATCAAATTACTAAAAAGGATATATATATATATATATATTTAGGATGGTAAGTTTAAAAAATTAAAAACATTTATGGTAATTAATGATTTTGTATAAGGATATGATTATCATAAAAAATTTTTTGTTGAAAAATATATGTCAGACATTTTATTTAAATAAAATAAATAATTTTAAAAAATAATTAAAAAATAGAGAAAAATAAGGACTCGTATATGAATTTAAAAATAAAATATATAATAGTGTACCGAGGGTCACCTCTAATTGAGTGGGAAGGTGGTAGGGCCCAGTCTGACACGCATGGTGGGTCCCGCATTGATAGTCTGTTTACTGTTGGACAAGTACTCCTTGTCACTTCGGGATTAATTTGGATTTGCTGTGAAATTAACGGTTAAAATTTCTTAGATTCATGTTTTAAAAATTGTAATATTAAATGATAAATAATTTTTTTAAAAATGATAATAACTCTGAATTTCTTAAAAATAAGTCCCTTTCCTTTTTTTATTTTTCATTTCATGAAATTTGAGTATCCAATCATTCTATGACCCAGCTTCATGACTCTCTTATGCAGAGAAGTTTTCACTTTTCACAACCGTTAATATTTATTTTTACAAGTATTCTCTATCGGCAAAAATTTATGTTTACATAGAATAAATTATATTAATAATAAAATTTAATTTTTGAAATAAAATTTTTTAATATAAATCATAGTTATATATAAACTGACTTTAGACCAAAATACAAATTTGTAAATCGAATTAATTAAAAAATCATATATATATATATATATATATTTCGGCACTTGTAAATTATTTTATAAAATTAAAGTAAATTAAAAAAAAAAAAAAAAGAAGTAAGCAAGATGGAGCTATCCAGTCACATGCAATTAGACCATAAGAAGTTTTTTTTTTTTCTTTAAAAGAAAAACCTAAAAATAATGTAGAATGTGTAAAACATTTTCAAATAGGACCACAGAACAGACGCATGAAAATGGAAAATGTAACGTGTTTCACAAAATATCTCCACTCTGTGGACTTCCTTACGACATTGAATTTTCGCTAACACATTCTCTTCATTTGATCCTCACTGTAATTTAATGTTCATTAGGCAGATTTTTGTTTTCTCTATTCTAAAAGTATACAGTATATATGGTGTTCATTTTGAAAAATCACACACTAAAATTCAATATTATATATAGTATATATTAATAGAGTCGTCGAATTACACCACAAAATTATTTAACAAAATTAAGATTATGGACTCATGAGCACGTCACTGAAAATCAATTGGATTAGAGAGTATTTTAATAAAAATATAATGTCATATTTGATTATAATAAATGATTAAATAAAGATTTAATAGTCTAAATTTATAAAAATATATATGATATATTAATTTAATTTATATTATTAAATTTCAATGTAACAGTTTATCATAATAAAATATAATTTTATATTCCTACCAAAATATAAGGAGATTCAAATTGATTGAAAACATAAAAAATACAATATATTAACACTAATTTAAATTCTCTTCGACAGATAATAAAGTTATTTTAATATCAACTATTAAATTAAAATTTTAAATTTAAGAATCTATTCATTTTACTTCAAAATTTTAAATATAAGCTATTAAATTTGTAGAATTCATTTAGAATGAGCTGCTAGATTTGTACTATACAAAATCTGAATACGTGTTTTGGACCATTCTCTAGTGGATTGACATCTTATTAATTGCATCTACAATAATGCATCCATTTCATTCTGATCAGCAGTTGCGTGAAGGCATTGTGATGAAAGCGAAACACCAATGGCTAGCTTACTAGTTCATTTTCCTGTCATTAAAAAGAAAAAAAAAACACACACACACACATAATATAAATAGTTTAGAGTTTTAAAAATTTTATTTGTTATTTTTGAAACGGGTGAATTTGACAAACTTATCTTAAACTTTACTGAAATTATTATATTCTATTTTTAAAATATACACAAATCCCTCCTTCGAACAAAAAAGTTACAATGAAATTTAGTCTAATTTTAAGTTTTTATTAAAATGATCTTCAGTTATATATTAAGAAAAGTATTAAATTAGTCATTCACTTTTACATTTTGTGATAATTTAGTTTCTTACAAATATATCGCAACAAATAAATCTCCCAGAATTCTTATGTTATGCAAATTAATTCCTCATCAATTCAAACAAAAAAATCAATTTCTACACATTTAAAATTATAAGAGATTGGATTTGTATAAATTTAAATTTTTAAAGGATAAATTTGTAATAGTTAATTTGTAAATGATTAAATTGTCATAAAGTGTTAAAGTAAGGAATCGATTTTACATTTTTCTTGTTATATATATATATATATATATATATACAATTTTATAGTGGTGAGTACAGGCCAGGCCGGACCGAATTTTTTGGGGACCAGGGACCCGCCTTGGTTTTATACACAGCAACAATTTTTGCCCCTAAACTCGGTTTGGTCCGATTAAACTTGGTTATTGACTGGGATGGGTTGGGTTCAACTAGGTTCGAATCAAATCTCTTTTTTTTTTTTTGTTCAAAATTAAAATATAAATTTATTACTAAAAATGATTTTTTAAACAAAAAATGCCAAACAAAAAATTTGAAAGGAAATAAAATGGAATGAAAAATAATAAAAAGTTAAAAAGAATTGATATTTTAAAATTTAATTATAAATAAAATTTAGTTTAAAATAAATTAAAAGCATATTATTTAAAAAACAAAAAACACCGGGTCACCTCAAGCCTTATGTCACCTCGGGACTTGTCTTAGTCTAGTCCATTCAAAAGGCAATTTTTTTTATTTGACCTAGTCATTCGGCCCAATGTGATTGAGACAGATTAAGTTGATCGAGTTAATCAAGTCACTGTTTACCCCTTCATTTATATATATATATATATATATATAAAATACCATTTTACATATTTTTTTTTTAATGGAGGGCATTATAGTGAACAAAATTTAAAATAGACTAAAGTATAAATTTCGAAAATAAAAAATCTCTTTAACTTTAGCGAAACTCATGGGAAGTCTATGTAATTTACTCATTATAAAAATAATACCAAATAACTAAAATTGTAGTTATTTTTTATTTGTTCATTTAAAGGCAGCCTCTTTCATAGCCACAAGTTCAATATGTGTCGTCTCTTTTGAAATTCAACTTCAATAGGTCACAGCCCTAAAAATGATAAGAAATTCTTTCCAACCCGTAACGAAAGTAGTGCATGCTTGTGTTCTACTTCCACATAATGCATAAACATGATTTTTCCAATTAGCTACATCGATCTTTCTCTTTCACAGATCGATGATGACAATAAATAAAAGTCAAATTGCTTAATTTGAGGGGGTTCTTTAGGATGAGATTAGGGTTTGAGTTACATAAATGGAAGTGTTTTTTCTATGATGCTAATTGAAATCTTACCACACATCAATTCAACTACGTGCTTCCATGTGTTCTCAAAACTCCTATAATAGCTAGCTGACCTACAAGATTTGAGAAAAGAAATTTGTGGTTCGTGTTGTTAATTATGGGCTAGAGAAAAAGTTGTCAGTTATTATTGCAATTCTATTCCACCTTTGATTAAATATTTGGAAACTCTAGTCAGAGAGATTTTTCAGATTCAAAATGTCATCATTTACTATATAGGAAGAGAGTTGCATTTTACCCCACTAATTAAGATTTAATTATGATTTTAATACATTAACATTAAAATGTTATAAAACACCCCATGTTATCTTGAAAAAGAAAAAACTTAAAACTGTTTAACTCTCACTTATTAAGTGTGGATTTGTTGGTTTAAAAAAATTAATTTTTTTTTTTGTAACTTGAAGTTGATACAATAAAATTGCAATGAGAATATTGGTTAAAGGACTAATATTTTTCCCATTAAGTTATGAGAACTTATATATAATTTTTCGAAATTATAGTTTATTTATATAATTTTAGATACGAATTAACTCGAAACAGAAGCTATAAATTAAACTTGTATTTTTCTAATTTCTGAGATATTAGTTTCAATCAATATGTAGGAATTTTAATTTTTGTTATAGTTTAGGGAATAAAATGTTATGTTCTAAATATATATATATATATATATATATAGAAAATTAAATTTAATAATTTTCCTTTAAAATAAGGATATATCTTTGAGTTTTATTTGACTAAATTCACATTTCAAATAATCTTTAGATATTTTACTTTGTTAATTGAAATCAAACAACTTGTTAATTATTCTCCTACGTGCTCCATGCAGATTTTCAAACCTCAATAATATTTTATTAAAAAAAAGCTTCAAGAATATTGAGACTTTGAGAGGACTATGTGGTTTGTGTTATTAATTATGAGTTGGACAAAATTAAGAAATGTGATAAGGGATTATTTCAAAAACATTCCACGTTCGATTGTTTGAAGATCCTAGAGTCTTAGAAATTTTTCAAGTTCAGTAAGTTTTAATTAAATAAGACTATGTGACTATTTTTTTTTTCTACTTTGTGACTATTTAAAAATTATAGTCATTAATGTAATAAAGAATGAACTTGAAGCCTTTTGGAAGATTTGTTCAAATATTAGTTTAGGAGTGCTTTTGTTATATTAATAATCAGTGGTCTTAAAATATTTTTTGCCTTCATTAATTACCTTTATAGCATATAATAATCATTTTTCTCCAGTATACAGTAACCCCTTACCATAACTAGAAAATTTCTTAATTGAGTCCATTTTTGGAAATACATTGCTACACAATATTTTATAAAAAAAGTAACAGATGGTAAATGTAATGTGAAAAAGAATGACGCGTAAAATATCAAAGTTCTTGATTATGTTTCAGTATTCACGAATAACTATTCTATAATTTTCATAATAAACACTCTGCTCATTAAATATATTCTGTATGTTCAGTTTTTTTGTCACGAAATATGAGTGAAAAAATATTAAGTTTCATGCCATTATAATTTATGTGTAAGACAGTGAACTAAAAATTAAATATGAGTGAGCTACAAATTAAAGAAATACCCAAAACTTTAACCTAATTAAAAATCTTATTAAGTATAAACATTGAGCCAATTAATGTCATTTCTATGATTCTATCTCCATAAAGTGTTTTGTTTTCCCGTGATTCATACATAAATATTTTTTTATGCGATAATGCTATTTTCACGTCAGATATTATGCATTAAAAGAAATTAAGAGTTAGGACTCTTCATGACTATTTAGACAGTATATATTCGCAATATCCTAATTGATTTAAAAAATATATAATTAAATACAATTTATTATGACAATTGTAAAATTTAATTAAAAAATTATATTTTTATATTTTATTTATAAATAATAAATTTAAAATATAAGGAATTGTATATAATTCTTTTAAAATATTGCTTTTGAAGTTAGAAAACGAGACAAATATTGTAAAGGTAAAAAACACGTTTTCTCATGCTTGAAGCTAACCTGTTGGAATCACAAAGACAACTTGTTTACTGAACTAATTAAATGATTAGCGATGAGATTATGAGGTTAGTGCTTTGACTATAAACAAAGACCGCAAGATTTTATCAAAAACATCGTAGTTTGAGCCTAAGTTAACACTTAACACATAAATCACGGGTCAAGCATCTGATATACTTTTAAAACCATATGTTGAACGTTGATGTGATGTATTATATCACTGCTTACGCCATACAACACACTTTCTTTAACTAAAATATGATTATTTATTAAATCACCTTCTTTGATTTGTACACAACTTTGTCCAGCTGCTTATGCCTTCAATTCAACAATTGCTTTAGCCTGTAGGATTGCTTTCTTTGTTATTTATAATGTAAGTCGTGGGATTAATTTAATTTTAGTTAAATGACATTTTGCATGATAGTGATTATGTTTGGGAATCTGTATTTGAAAATTGAGTGCCATTTATTTAGTTCATATGACTTAAAAATAAATTTTGTTTACTTATACACAAATAATAATTTAGAAGAAAAAAATAATTTTAAATAAAAAATCAAATGCTTTAAACGAAAATATTTGCAAAATAAATTTTCTATTAAGAGGTATAAACGATATTTTAATATCTCAAATGCTAGATCGAACATATAAATAATGGTGTAACTCTTGAATATATTGACACTGAGTGTTAATTATTAAATAAATTTAAATAGTCACTTCCAATAATTAATAATAAATAGTTTTTTTTTTGTTGGCTTGTTGGATCATTAGATAACAATGGGCCTATCTCTTCGTCTCTAGTCATCCATGTCGAGCTTGAAGCAACCCTTCTAGATGGCAGCCCATAGACTCTTCTAGGATTTAAGAACTTTAATATGGGGCATAATTCAATCTTAAAATTTTGTGTACTTTATGTTTTTAAAACTTAAATTAGTCAAAAGAATAAAGGTGGACAATGATAAATTATTAATCATTAGTTTCAAGAATTTGACATTATGTGAACAATATTTCAGCTCGATAACTTATTCTATATTATGTGGAGGTTCATGAAGTCATGGGTTAACCATTTTGGACTATCAAATTTAAATAATCAACCCAATATAAATGTATAAACTAATCAAATAAAACAATTTGAATGTTTTAGTGGGAATATAAAGTTATATTTAATTATAGTAAATTGTTTGATAAAAATTTATTGGTTTTCATTTATATTAAATTAATATAATTACTTGCAATTCTGATAAAAAATTCTTGGTTTTGATTTAGATTATATTAATATAACTATTTGTAATTTTGATAAAAAAAATCATAGTAATTATATTTTCTATCAATATGACTTCATGTTTCAAATAAAAGTAGTAACAGAAGAATTATGCTTCCCAAGGTGGTGATGGGGTAGTTAATAATGCCTTTGAGTGTTTATGCAACGAAAAACTACCAATAATTACGTTAATAACAACCAATTAACGTCCAAGAAAGTGGGAATTACACTCCAACAATGGTGACATGTTATAGGGATTTAGAATTTTTTTTTTTTCGCATGTCACTTTATGATGATTTGAGAGGGTAAAGACATTTTTCATTATAATTAAATTTTAATTTAACCATTAAATTATTATAAAAATAACATGCAACTCTGCAAATTAAAGTCAAATGGACATAAATAAATTTTTGAAAGACGTTGTTCATATAATTCTAAATGATCATTTTATAATTAATGATTTTGTGTAGTTTCTCTCTTTTAATAAACGTGTTAGAAATATTAATCATTAAAAAAAATACTATTATATATGTCAATTTAGTCATTAAAAGTCAAGCACACCACCATATGTTTTCAAAATTACATCAAGTAGATCTTGATAACTAAATATTAAAGTTACGACCCAATGCTTTGGAAAAAAAAAAAAAATCTATACCATCATTATCACAACTCGCACCCCATTTGTTTTCATGGTAATTTTTTATTCTTTTTGTGAAAATAGTAATTTAAGTTGCCAAATTTGCTACGATTGTTTAATTGAACGAATTGGGCATTGTAAACAACAACGTTAATTTTTTTTTTTTTTAAATTTCCCATAAATAATGTGCTTCGCATAAGTGTTTTTCTATGATTTGGATTTTCAGCAATTTCTTAGATTTAATGGTTAATATTAACCATTAAATCTATACATTTCTTAATAAATATATTAAATATAAATTAGTTTTTCTACGAGTTGAAGTTTCTAACATAATTGAGGGTCGTCAACTACTAAATCTAAAGCGTGTTGACCATTAAAACCATTCTTTTGTGAATATATTAACATTTAGAAAGTAGAGTTGCACTGATAAGATAAGAAGAACATTCAAATTCAACAAATGAAGGCCCTAATTAATTTAGCTTAATCATCGCAATAAGTTCTGGCGCTCAACTTCACCTACTATCTCACAATTTTCCTTCTTAAAGTCCTTTGATTCACGATTATATACTTGGAGTGATATTGACATGAGAGATACGAGGAATCTATAAATTTTTATAATTTGAATGAGAATTGAGAGATTATTCACCAAAATGGATTAAATATAAAACATGATCATGCATAATTTTTTTTAGATTACTTTTGATCGTGCTTGGTCACTTTTATACTTACAGTGCCTACTGTAACTTTAGAAGATTCAAATACAAATAATATGGTTTAAAATATTAATATACTTTTATATATTGTCATGCTTTTTTTAAAATGATATAAAAAGTTATGTAGTGCAATTTAAACTAATAAATAAAAATCCAATGGTCCAAAATTATTACTACCTACAAGAGCTATGTGGAAACTATAAATAATTCTATTTCTCTGTTTATACTGCATGGATCTACCCCAAATAAAGTAAAATTAGGCGTATACTATGCCTTATTTTTCGCTGTAAATCTTGGAAAAATACCACACTGAGACTACTTCTTATCACATTATTATTATTATAGTGTCTGCTCAATTTAACTTTTGTTAACAAAAATTGAACCAGCATTAAAGGGAATTAAAATGTTTCGTCAAAAAGTGAACGTTGAAAAAATATACAGATTAAGGAACCTTGTGGATTTAGATGATTAGTGGTATAAGCTAGAAAGACTGAGTTTCATGCCGAGAGTTTTGGTACCTAAAAGGTGCATGCGATCAGTTTCACTTTCACCAATTGCAGACCATTGACTTCACCCCATTGTTCTTTCGCTGGGGTCAATGAAATTATATTATTGTTGAACTTAAGCTTTGCAGGGAAGAGAATAATTAACCCCAAACCAACAACATATATTGGTCTACATTCAATCATACCTCTTCCTTACCTTCACTTCATCTAATAGATTATAGAATATCACTTTTTTTTTTTTTTTTTACTTCTCTTGTTCTGTCATTGAACTCTATCTTGTAAGAATATGCTACCATTCACTTATTTTTTAATGTCACCCTTATCATCTATTATATGTAAATAAAATAGACTCTTTTTAATATCAGAATTTTATTGATCGATGAAAAGCTTTTATTGATCAAATTTTTAACTCTTTGTGTGGTATTTTTTTACTTTTCTTATATATTTATATATATTAAATATTTTTTAAAATATGTAAATTTTTCATAATTAAAAAAATAATTAAGTAATTAATTAATAATTTCTTAAATCAATAAATTTTAAAATTGTAAAAATTTATTGAAGTGAAAAAAAATTAGTGAATTATTCTTTGAAATCAAAATTATTTAAGGTAAATAAAAAAATTAATAAATTAATTAGTCACTTTTTAAATCTAAAATTATTTAAAGTTCGATTGTCTTTTAAAGTAAAAGAAAAAAATATTACATAGAGTAAAATAAATTAATTTTTTTTAAGACTAATGAAACAAATAAACTAATTGTTTATTAAATTGTTAGAAAAGTTAGTCCAAAGACTGGATTGGATGGTTGAGTACCTAAAACATTCTTGATTTATTGCATAACGTAATTTCACTGATTTTGAGGAGGTTGAAACTCGTGACTTGCCGATGCACTTTAGATACTCACGACAATAATCATTACATGATATTTAAATTTATTTAATAAATAACAAGTATTTTTTTGGGCTTTAATTGAACTTTAGACAATTAGTAGCTCATACAAGAAGAGAGATGATCCCTTCTAAATTCTAATTGTGTTACCCAAATTAGGAGTAAAAAAAGTCGATGAAAATAATTAGTTAGCCAAAATATAAAAATCATACTAGTAGTATGAGAGGAACATTTTCATGGTCCAAAACAAGCATAAAAGGGGATGTTTCTTTGTAATCTCTAGATCAAAAAGCTGGGCTCGTAATTTCATATTGTTGATCCTCTTCCACCAAGAACAAAATCATGTTGAAGATCTTTTTGGACTTGGGCATATTAACTTCTTGTGGGCCACAGTATGATAATTCTTGGTTATATCTTACTTGGGCTATGTACATGAGATGAAAATTGATGGGCTTGCGGTTTTCTGATAAATTGGCTTCAAAAGCTCAACTTTTGTACATGGTTTTCTGGGCTTTTCAGAGTTTCACGAAAGGCTTTGTGGTACTCAGTGGACACAAAGATGATTAGGGAGGTAAAAATAAAAAAAAACTTCACTAAGGTTGAATTTAGGAATTGCATTGCTGTTTTTTAAGACTGCAAAGAATATTGATCAGAGTTCCAGAGCATGGATTAGTTCTGAATGTGGGCGTCACTCCTTTACCCGGAAATTGATGGCGACCAGGTGGACCCCATCACCACCATGTGTGCTCATGTATGCCGAATTCAAAAATTTAATTCACCCTTCTTTGGTTTTTTTTTTTTTTTTTTTTCCTTCTGAATTTTCTAAGAGAATCTTTGCAGGTTTTTTTGTTCCATTCTTCTCTCAAATGGGGTCTCTGAGCTACAGAATTAATGCCGGAACAGCTCCACTTTGTCCACATGCGAATTGATAAAGGGGACAAGTACGGGTTGGTATACACCTTTCACACTATCCTTTATCCTTGTGTTGTGCATTATTGGTTTCCTGATTTGGTTGTGCATAGTTGCTGTTTGGAGTCACTTCATGAAACAAATCAAAATGGTACTCTGCCCCTGAAACTCAATCTCTTCCTTTTCTTTTCACTCTTCCAGCTACGTTTATATATATTTTCATTGTTTATGTGTTTGTGTGCGTATATATATATATATTATGTATGTATGTATGTATGCCCACCTTCTGTTTGATATTTATCCAACTAGTCTGTGTCTAATAGTTTTCAATTGATTCCTTATACAATTCTGCATCCTATTCATTGGTCACATCACATCAACCATATATTTCCCCCAAACCACACCAATTTGCTGCTGCAAGCGCCACTTATTTCAGTTATTTATAGAAGTAGTGATAAAAAATTACCAGTCTGACACACAATGTGCCACTTCAAATTACACCTATTTATACATTACATATTTTGTTGTATCGCAATCTTTGAATTGTGTCGTGTCTAGTATTCATGTAAGTATTCATTCTATCCTGGATGGAAGTTCGAGGGCTCCACGCCTTGCACTTGCAATGAGTTAAAGTAATCAATGGCGTACCAAACCAGAGCCAGAATCTTGCTATTGCTCATGAGGAAAAAGTGGAAACTACCCAAATGCTCAAGGGCTCCACCCACAGCACTTCATTAATGTGGAGGTGAAATGGCATGTATACCAAACTATTAGGAGAACCCATAAGACTTGCAACTTTCCTGTTTGTTTATCAGAAAGAATGTGAATTACCCAAATGCACCATTCTTATCTATGTTGTTAAGAAAGTGCTGTCAAAAGCTGTCTCTTAGGGAAACTTTCTGATGTGATGTATTTGACTGCGTGCAAGTGAAACCAAAGAGTTAGCTAACAACTAGGAAGGGAAAAAAAGGGGTGAATAATGCAGATCAAGATTGCATCTACCACTATCAGAAACATATGTAGGGCATTAAACTTTGGCTTTTGCAATGTTTTTCTGGCTGATGTTTCTGGGATGTCCAGTGAGAAGAGAATCAAGGACAAAATGGAGAAGTGGTGGTCCAAAGGCCAGATATAGAGCCAAACCTCAGCAACAGTTTGCTTAGTTAGCTGGCTCATATAATAATAAAGCAATAGCTTAGTTAAAACATGTTACCGAAGAGTCGTTCACAGATCTATAATTGCATCTTAGGAGGGGCCAAAAGCATACAGAACTTCACTATGATCAACAAGACCCTCCCTTTCGGCACATTCCCACCCCTCCTATATATTGTTCTGGACAAAAATTTAAGATTTAGATGGGTTGTTATGATTCCAAAATAGAGTGTTCCACAATTGGTGGTGCCTATTAACAAAGAATCACCAGCAAGAACCAAACTAAAGACCTTCTAATTAATACAGTTTAATTCTACCAATTGAATCAACTATCCAACCCTTGCAGGTATCTTGCTACACATATAGCTAAAAGTTACTAAAACCTTGTTTTCAGGCTTGCTGAAGATTTAAAACTTCACACCCTGTTTGTCACACATTCACACACACACACACACACACACACACATACACGTGTTTGTGCATGAATGACATTTCCAATGTCGTCCTGTTGCTGCAGGATTATTCTGGTCTCTTTGACCTTTAACCCAAACTCACAGGATACGTGCACTGACAATAAAATTTTTTGGTAATAGTAGGCGTATATTTTAATCCAATCTATGGTGGAAATCAGAAACAGAAAGGCAAATTATTTGGTATGGTCACGGAATGGAACAAAAGGCTATGATATCAGAAGGGACTTCTTCTGCCTAAGGTTCATGGGAGAACAGAAGAAATTACTGAACACTTTGCAGCTATATTATTCACAGGCTTGGATGAGGATCAGGGAGGGGACCTGTTGAACGTATAATTGTACCAAAGGTCTGAAAATCCAAAAGACAGAGAGAGTGAGAGAACAAAAGGAAAGGGAAGCAGTGGGGACACCTGACCCCAGACATGAGGCACAGAGAGAGCCCTTAGATCAATTTGCTAATTTTCTACTCTCAAGTCTCAATATTCAAGATGTTACTGCAAAAGATTACTCCAAAAAGTGTGAAGAGAGGTTGTGAGAGTGAGAGTACAAGTCAAACAATGCAAAACCAATATATTTAAATTACAGAGACCGCAGGCCAAGGAATTGGGGAAGGTGCGACTTTGTGACTTGTTTGACCATATTTTATTTTGGAGACTGTGATGCCATTGCCTCCTTCTCCCCCCTCCCCTTTTTCCCACTTCAAATAAACAGTATAAATTAATTATTAACATATATGTAAGCATATTAGAAATTAATTTTACTAAAAGAAAATCTAAGCACGCCTCTTTTGGTTGATTTGGATTTCTAAAGCATTTAAAGGTGCTAATTATATTCTAGCATAGTAAAGAATCACAAATTCGTTCTCTTTTGCCAAAAAATACATGAGCATATTAGAGATAGATTTCATAACAGAAGAATAAAATGCTTCTCCCACACACCCTCATCTTTTGGTTGATTTGGTCTATTAACCTTAATTTATAGAGCAATTAGAGGTGTTAATCATAGCTTAGCATATTTTTCTTTGGGTTACCTAGATTCCTTGTTCCCTCTTCATTTTACCCAATAGATTACATCTTTATTTTATTCTTGCCTTGTCCCCTCTTTACGGGGTAACTCATCGGCACGACTTTGAGTTTCAAACAAGTTTTAAAACGTAACCAAATGTTAGTGAATGATCCAAACTACGCAGTGAAAACTACCAATATAACATACAAAAGACTTTAAAGCAATGTCATATTTTTGCTGAGTTCTGATGTCTCTATCTTACCGAAATAATGCACTTGACCCACCTTATTATTGTTATTCCACGTACGTTGTCTATCACATGGGTCTTTTCAAAATTAATATTTCCTTTACACTAGAAGTTCCTGTTTCAAGAGGGTTAAAATAAAGGAACAAGAAGTGAAAACTAAACTTAAAATATATATCAATTGGTCCCATTATACTATAACTTTATTGGTCAAAATCAACCTCTTTGTTCTTTGGTCAAGTTATTATATGAAATTACATTATTTTATTCGGTTCATTCAATTAAAAGAGAGAGAGAGAGAGAGATATATATATATATATATATATATTTATACCCCACCATAGATTTGATCATAAATTGAAACTTAAACTCAAAAACATTATTCACAATTTTATTAGGGAGGATGTTATTATATCCAGAAGCTTCCCCTGCACGTGTATGCTTTCTAGTGGGAATATTTATATAAAAAAGGGATTGGTCCAAACGGCAAAATGGTAGAGAGTTATAGTCGTAATATGCAGTAGACAGTCTTCAATTGGCCACAGAAATTTGAGAGTTTCAGAAAAGCACACGAGCGGCATCACTTAGTAAACTATCCCTTTGCCTCCTCCATGGTACGGACATGGCATAAACCAACACACTACAAATTGATACGACCAAAAAAATTGTTAAAGGTGACACTAATTTATTTGTAATTTTTATTATTATTACACATGTTTCTTTTCTTCATTTTCAAGATTTGTGAAAAGAAATTTTTAAATAGAATAAACAATATTTATTGGGCCACCCACGCAATGCTTTTTTTAATATTTTATTTTTAGTCAACAGTAGTGTACTTTTGACATTTGATCAAAGTAAATTTAGATAAAATTTATTATTTGTTGTCAGATTTTTAATAAAAATATAATAGGTAGATAAAATTTTTAAAGATCTAATTATGTAATATTAAATTATAAAAATATATCGTTACTATTTTTTTCGTTACAAGAAAATAAAATTTATATTTAATTTAATTAACTTTTTTTCTATGTATTTTACTGCCTGTCCAGCTGTCCCTTGGGAGAGTGGGGGACGGCCGGGCAGCATGGTCAGGCAATTACGGGCAGGCCCACCATGCTGACATCAGTTCTGGGCCTTGGACCAGTCGCTGTCAGGTCCAACAGAAAAGCCCACTGGCCGCCTCAACCCCCTTCCTTCTCTTTTTCCATCCATATAAGCCTCTTTCTCCCCCCTATCCCACTTCTCTAGTATCAGTTTCAGCATAACAAGAAAAACCCCTCCCTTCTCTCTCACCCTCCAGATACAGAGGAGGCTATACAAGGTCTCATGAAACATGGAACCAAAAGGTGGCTTCATCAATAAAGGTATTAATTAGTCTTCAAGTCTTATAAACAAAATACCATAGCTCCATCATCTTCTTCTTTTTCTTCTTCTCCTTCTTTACTTCCTGTACATATATATACAAGTTCAGCGACATATACAAGTGTAATTCATGCTAAAAGTATATTTTGTAGCTTTTTTTTTTAATTTCTCTATGATCAGACGGAATACTCAAGTATGAAGCAGAAAAGAAGATATGCATTCCTTGTTGAGTAATGGTTTTCTTGTTCATTTTCTGTACTAAGAAGAAGATGATCCATGATTGCAGGTCCCTATAAGGGCTCCTTCACTATGCATGTGTCTAGCCCTTTGAGAATTGGGAAGAATTGCCATAGCCGAAAGGAAGCCTTCCATGGAGCAGCTGATGATGATGCTTCCTCAGGAATGGTACTAGTGGCAGCAACTTCATTATTCTTCTGATTGGGTGCTATCCTACCTGAGCTTTTTACCCACTACTCTCTTCTTCATCTAATTTCTACCTCCATTTCTTTTTTCTTCTCTGTGTTGTTTCTTGTTTGAGTCTTCTTGACCTTGTAAGACCTTTTCTTGACCTTGTAAGACCCCGCACCATGTTTCTTGTCTTCATTTTCACTTTTGTTAAAAACTCTATGTCAAAATCCACTGATGTAGAGTTTGATCCTTGTGTTTCCCCTTGTCCGCCCAACTCATCTTCTCCTTCCTTGTCTATCCCTCCTGAGCTGTTTCAGTTTTTGGCCTAGCATGCAAGAATGTCAATATGGCATGACACAAAAACCACCCCAAAAAATAAATAATGTTATCCAAAAAATAAAAACCCAGAAAACCTCTCTAAAGGGTGTTCTGGAAATGTGGAAGTAAGGCAGAACCTTGACTTGAAGTATAGTATTGGGGTTGGTTTACTTTTATTATTATAGTATGCTTTAAGTGTAGATTTTTGGTGGCCCTTGGTGTTGTAAGAGGAAGGGCAGATCGAGAGAGTATTAATAATTAAGAAAGATATATGGGGGTGCGTGGTGTTGTGTGGTGTAGTGTAGTATTCAGAGTTGAAAAGCCAAGTGTATGATCTTATTCTGTTAAGGCAATCAATTTCGCTTTTGTATCATTGTGTGTGCAGAATATTTATGCTGTTGCAGCAGCTGCTGCTGATGAAGTTGCAGGCATCTCAGTTTCGTTGTTTTATATGTTGTTTGGCTGAGAAAGCGTGTACATATTCTCTTCGATTTTTGCCTTTAATTTCACCCTCCCTCGTGACTCATCTAATTCTCTACAAATATCCACTGTATTATTGGCCTCATTTCTCTCTCTCCCTCTCCCTCTCACATATAAATTAAAGGCCGAGTTCATATTAACCCCAAAGTAAATTCACCCGTAAAAAACAAAGGTAGAAAAGTTGAAAAATAATATGTATGTACGGTTCATATTTGACAAATAAAGCTGAAAGCAGGTTAGAGTTCATTTTTCTTTATGTTTTTTTAATCTCCCTTAGTTGAATATAAAGAGATCTATAGTAGAAGAGAAATATACGAGTAAATACTCAGAAAAAAACAAAAACGCAGAATAAGAGAGGGAGAGAGAGATAATTCTCTGATCTTTCTCTATCTTATTGATTTTGTTTTTCTTGTTTTATACCAGTCAAGTAAAGAATAAGTCATGATGAAACTCTATTTGGAATTGCATGTGTGGTCCTATACTGTAGAATACCCCATCTCTCACAGCCTGGCCTCACATCCCTTGCATGTACCGTCAAGGTCATTTTCTCTAATTTTAGGTTCGCATTATATAATTCATCATTCAATAACTTTAATCAAAATTCACTGAAGCTCAAAATTAAAAAAAAAAAAAAAAAACCCCATGTCTGCAATTTCTGAAGCTCAAAATGCTAATTCCCCATATATCCCTTTCTTGATTCGAACGAGTACTTCAGCTTCAGCCATTTGGATAGAAAACAACCTGAGACGAACATAGGGAATAACATGACACTACGCATTAATGTTTTGATGGGCATGCAGTAACCCAACTAAAAAATTTTAATTTGTTTAATGATCTCATTGGTAAATAAAAAGTAAATAGTACTGGAGCATGAACTGTTGGTTAGAATAATTATTAGCTTCTGTCTTGAAATGCATTCAATTTAAAAAGAATGTCGGCATCAAGAAATAAAAGAGGAGGGGAAACTTGTTTGGCTTTCGACCATATATGAAATATGAATTATTCAGGCTGCCTATCTTGTTTCAATCAGCCATCTACATATGGTAGCCCTACTTATCACCATGACATGTGCAGACAATGATCTTTCAATAGTACTGTTTCATATTCCCAAATGAATGCCTATGATTTAGCGTAAACCTGAGCATCAATCATAGCCTTAATTTCGGAGTACATATATATATATGGGTTTTAATTCTTTATATTTGCAATTGTTTGCATTTGATACTTTTAAAGTAGGTTTGATCCTTCTGAACCTATTATTTTAAAAACAAAAAAAGATTTCAAGCCAACTGTAGAGAGTCCTTTTCTTATATTTATCTAGTTATTACAAGAAATAAGAATTTAGTAGCGCTTTTTACCGTCACCAAAATCTGTTTATTAGTTTCATGACGGTTCTTCAAATCGTCTTTGAAAATTTATATTTTGTTGGGGTTTTAAAAAGTTGGGAAAATGAGAGCATGGATTGGTTATTAGCTTTAATACAGCTTGGCTTTATAAATTTGAGATCTTTGAACTCTTGCCATTATGTTTGACTGAGTACACTTTCCACTCAAAAGCTAGAGAGAGAAAGAGAAAAGGGATCAAAGTGGTCACAAGTTTCAGACCAATCTGCCCAAAGACGGTGCTTTAATTTTACTCCCTGGGCCTCAGATAAAATAAAAGGAAATGGCTCAAATATTTTCGAGTCCGGAACATGAAGAAGAATGCGAGAAGCATTCTCTGCAACATTCCATGTAGAGAATAGTGCAGTCACAAAAGAATGCCAAATGAAATTATAAGATGAAGGCAAATTGGGAACTCATCAAGGCATTATCAGCAAGAGAGAAGGTTACGTATAATTTTGAAGTTCCCAAAATGGGTCAGATAAATGTGACTTCTTGCACAAAATGATGATGTCTACAATTGGAACCTTGAAAAGTTGCATGCCTTTACCTGAAAAAAATATTAATTGGTCATAAGATATTTGAATGTAATGTATCAATTTTAATTAATTTAATCATTTTAAAAAATATATAAGAATAAACTAATATGCTTTATTACTATTCAACCCCATTTTTTTTTAATATTTTTTTATATGTCACTTTGGTATGCGTACCAAATGAAGGAGAGTGACAATATAAAGGGTAAATCTAATTTACATAAATATGTGAAAGTGAATGTTATTTTAAAAAATGTGAAAGGGGGGGTGAGATTAAATAGAGTTATAGAGAATGATGAAATGATTGATATTCCTTGAGAGGTGGTTCTGTTATAGGTACTACCAACATGGGGCCCCATGAGAGTCAAACCTTTTTCCATCTTTAGGTTACATGCGAACATGGCTCTTTCATTAGGCTCTTTTACTTTTGCTCAGTATCATTCCATTCAAGACCTTTCAAAAGTTGAGGGAATGACATCTCAATAATGCCCTCTGGGAAATTTTTTCAATGCTGCTTTTCAAGGATGAATATCACGTTCAAGGGGGGTTACACCTAACTCTTCAAAACAGAAAATCAACAAATTTTGTATCATTATTTTGGCAAAGATTTACTTTTATCTCTTAACTTTTGCTTAGAAATTTTATTTTTATTTCTTAACTTTACATTAAATTTTATTTTGTTCTAATTTGATTGTTATTTAATTTTACATTAAGTTTTGCTTTCATCTTTAAATTAGTTTTAATTTAGTTCTATGACTTTACATCAAATTTTATTCTTGTCCCTTCATTTTTTTTTGTTCTAATTTGACCATTTAAAAAAAAAAGAATACTCAAATATTTTTTTCCTTTGCCAAATTAAAATGTCTTAAATATTTAAACTTTGTTTGAATTTAAAGTTAAATTACCATAAAAAAAATTAGGCTAATAAATAGAGTATAAATCTATTCAATTTTCAAAAAAATAACATATAGAATTGGATCTCCAAATAAACATTACTATACTTCATATGGTTTATTTATATTAATAGGTAAATAAAAAAATTACAAAAGACGAAAACTCTTGAATAGCTTTTGACAAGTAAGAGTTAAACTAGAAAAAAATTAAGGGATTAAAACGAATTTTGAAATAAAGTTAAACCACTAAATTTAAACAAAATAAAAGTTAAGGATAAACATAAGGTTCAATTGATTAAATTATAATAAAATAAAGTTTAAGAACAAAAGCAAAACTTAGGACTAAATTAATACTAAATGGAATTAAAAGATAAGTGTGAAATTTAATATGTTCAAAGGTTGAAATGTTGTAATTGGCTCAATGTCATGAGTTGTGAAGCATTTGAGCTGAAATTTAAGCTTGTGTCAAGATTTTGAAGTAGATGTATATAAACTAAAGTTTTATAAGTAATAAATATGATTTTACATAATTACATAACACAAAGGACGATTTTGAATTAATTACCTGAGTAAGAACATTTACAATATAATTTGTCAACATTATCTAGCACCCTCAAACGAAAAAAAAGAATCTCCTCCATACAATTCAAGACCATATCCAGTAATTTTCAAACTTCCTATTTTTGTCTGTGGGCCCAATGAATGAGAAACATGAATGTGGGCTTGGGCTTTTCTGTTTGAGAAAAATCAACAATTTTTGAATATGCATGATTCTTAAACTTGGGCCTAATAATGGGCCTTTTGTTGGAAAGTCAAAACCCAGGTTGAACATGGGCTACCTAAAACTCTTCCTACTCAAAATATTATGACATAATGAAATTTATAGGAATACAAAAAAACAATTAATTTATTGGCCCAACCCAGTTCAATCCACTTTTCAAAAGCTCAAATAACTCAACGGCTATAATTTATTGAGTTACTTGTAAAAGGTAACGCAACAAATTGTTGAAATAATTTTCATAACTTTTAACAACTTCAACTAGTCTAGAATTAGCAAAGGTTTCCAATTTTTGCATCTCTCCCTAAAACATTAACAAAGTTAAAAAGATATGATTTGAAATCCTAAGCCTTTTTATTATTATAAGATACTATTTAAATTAGTATTGTAATCTCAATGTTTGAGGTGGTGAGTTTATCTCCGGTATTGCATTTGCTGTAACAAATGAGAAGAGATAGAATGCAAAGTAAAATAAGGATATGGATTGCCTTCGGTTGGCAAACTGTAAGTGCATTTGGACAAATTCATATTTTAATAAATATTAAAAAATTTAATTAATTTTTACAAATATAAAAATTTAAAAAATTATCATAATACAACGATATTAATATTGTAAATAATTTTTAATATATTAAAGACACAAAACAACTTTTAACAGCTTACTCCATATTGATTTGCCTGTGTATTATAAGATAAATTTTTTTTATGCAATTATAAAGATCGCTGCACAAGTATAATCACTACATAATATATTAAAAAATATATATATTGCAATGATACAAATTATGCTGAATGTTTGACAATTTAAAATAATTTATTGTATTTATATTTTAACTTTATTATTTTTAAAATTTATTTATAAATTCAAAAATCATTTTCAAAATTTTCAAATTACTCCCCCTAATTTTTTTTTAATTTTTCGGTAACACATATAAAAATATTAGTTTATAAATTTGTTAATTTACCTTGTATTTTCTTTATTTTTCCAATAACTTATCATCTCCCTTATTTTATTCTTATTTGTAATTTATAAACTAATATTTTGTAGGGTTACTTTAAAAATAAAAAGTGAAGGGGACAAATTGAAAGTTAATAAAAAAAATTTTGGGTTCATAATTAAAATTTAAAAATTTTATTATTAAAAGATAAATACAATGAGTTATTTTAACTTAGTTATATTTTGACATATAATTGTTACATATATTTCTTTTAGTGTATTATATAATAATTTTATTAGTGTAATTAATTTTATAGTTGCGCTAATGATATTACTGTAATATAATTATTTTTCAAAAATAAATATTATTTTAAAAGTAAATTAATTTTTTAATATTTATTAAAATTTAAACAATTAAATTCTCATTTAATAGTCTAACTTTGTATAAATCCATCAGCACTTCGCACTGTCGCAATCCAATTCTGTCAAACAGGTAATCAATCGATGGCCAAAAACCCAAAAAAAAAGGCATCAATTACCTCTCAAATACTCAACCCTCATAATTATATTCTGGAGAATTAGTAGAATAATTAATACTTTTTAATTATTTTTCATTGTATCTAATTATGATGCTTTAGTTTCGTTCTTAGAATAACATTACTCTTTATTTTTCTTTTCAAAAGACATAATTAATCTCTTTTATTTTTTAAAAAAATTATAATCAATCTCTAGCAATTTCTATATGTCCATACATCTCTACATTTCCCTTAATATCCCATGAAACTTTGTTTACAAATATTAATTTTAAAATAAAAAAATTATTTTTTTAAAACAAAAATTAAGGGTAACATGGAGATATTACTTAGATATATAATGATATAAAAATTCATTAGAAATTGATTGTACATTTTAAAAAATAAAGGATATTGATTATGCCTCTTGAAAAAAAAAAAATTAATTAGATGCAATGAAAAATAGTATAAAAGCATTAATTATTATTAGTAATAAATGTAATAAATACTCTTTATGCAGTTTTCTTAGCAAAATATTTTTTTATATAACAACACAAAATAGTTAACTTACAACTTTTCCTAAATTATCCAATTTTGGCCCTCATCGAGGGATTTAAATCACTAAACTTTTTTTAAGCATAAAACCACTGGACTTTTATTTTTTTATCAAGATTTTTTCTAGCTTGGTAATGAAGTATAGAAGCACACAAAATTAAAATTTTACAAAATTCTCAAGTAATTTTTTTTTTCTACCTGTGTTTGTATAAGTACTTGGCCCTGAAACAATAAAGAGAAATAAAATCACAAAGTATGAGACCCACACAATAATGCATGTCAGAAGCATATATCTTTTTTAAAAAATAGGCAAGTCATTGCTGTCCCAGTTTTTCATTTTATTTAGAATGTTGATGATAAATGTTGACCCCACAAAAAAAACTGCCAAGTCTTTGTTCTCAATGTTTTTTTTTTTCTCTCATAATTATTATGATTAAGATTGTTTTCCAACATTATTTATGTCTATATCCAACAATTTTAGAAGTTAGAACCGACAGTTCGATCTTGTTGATCTACTATAAATATTATATTTTATTATACTAAAATAAGAGTTAAATATCAAATCATCAAAATATTATTCTAAAATTTTAAAATATTGTCTTTGTAACGTTGAATCTCTTAATGTATACCATGGAATATTGTTTGATTAGTCTACAATATAGTAAATCATATATTTCAAAGTAAAATATAAAGAAGTGGTCGATCATTGACGAAATGATCTATACGCACATAATTATCAAGTTATTCGAACTTTATATAATTGATAATTTTCTCATTATAATTGAAATGCATAGTTAATTTTTGACAAGTGGAAATTCTATATCACTGTCTCTTAATATTTTTTCTAGAATTGTAAATACAAAATCTAAAATATTTCTTGCGCAAAATATGAAAAAGAATCAAAAAATTTAAATTTGAATTGTTTTTAAAAAGCAACTGTTAACCACCATGATGCCATTGATATTTTCTTTGTATAAAAAGGAAAGAGTACGTTTATTAGAAGATGAAAAGAAATGTCCTGATCAAACTCAATTCAAATTATTAATGGGCCCTTTTATATGTACTGTTTATTTTAGACTTTCAAATAAGAAAAGCAACAATATTTTGTGTGTTTTCAATTCTCATAAAAAACTTACATCAGATACATGCACATATGGGATTTTTATTTGCATGTGTAATTTTCATCATTCATTAGAAATTTAAAAAGGTATACACTTGAGCATAGCATTTTATGCTAACACAGTGTGCCATCTATTTCAACATCATTTTTTGATAGTGATACAATATTATATTGCCATCCTAATCAACTTTTCTCATATAAACATCTTGTGACAAACCTGGATTGTTTTCTCATATGAAAATCTTTTTTTTTTTTTTTTCTTTGAAGAAGAAGCTTATAGTACTATCTATTGACTTCTTGTATTAATTTATTAAAATTCGGGATACAATTCTAAGAACATTGACATACAACAAATGTTGATAATACAATATGTACATTTATTTCCTAAATAAGCCTATTAGAAGATAAATATTTGAAAAACTAATATCATCACTAAATAAGTAATTATTTGCCCTTTTCATTTTTGTAAAATATATTAGGAATTTGTACTAAATTAATTAAAATTATATGTTAACCTATGAAAAAAGTTATGAAGAAAAAAAGCTTATACAATTAACATTACTCGAAAGATAATTGAGTCATCTAAAGCTCTTTCTTCTTTAAAAAAAATGTCATTGCAACAGAAAAATTATTTTTTCTGATACAATTAAAAGAAAAATGAATGTGTAATTTTCATAGACTGTGTTTTTGTTGATATATGCTGCCGTGTTAAATATGACTACTGAGTCTCTCTGAATGAAAGGTTTGAAAAGGAAAAGGGAGAGACATAAAGAGAGAAATATCAGATTGCAGTAGACAAGTGTCCAGTACTACACAACACCATCTCTATTTAATTATCAAGAACATGTGGAATGAAATTAAAGAAAAAATCCATATATAAACAGTTATAAAGATAGTTCGTGTGATGGTGGTCATGTCTGCTTCCCTTTGAAATTTAAATTTGAATTGAATTATTATGGAAATCTTGGAATTAATTCAACCAAAACGTTAATTCTAATTAATGTGATCCAAATACAAAGTTCGTATTGTTATTTTTCAAAATTGGTTAATCTCTTTATATAATTAATTACTTTAATCAAGATAGACTACAACATATACTAACAATACTTAACAAGTAGAAATAAGGATTTGAACCTCAAAATGGAAGGCGTGTGAATTTGATTAGTCCCATCTATACTATGTTAATATATTTACTAATCAACAATAGTACTGTTATAATCGCTTGCGTATATTTCATACAATCAAATTGTAGCTTGTTCATATTTTTCGTCTCTTATAAACATCCTTCCACGTGTCAAACCATGTCATAGTACAATAGTAGTTTTGTTACCCAATCTTTCATCTTAAATAATTACTCACACATCCCATACATAATAAATCATATTTAGTGACTTTAAATCATTAAATTTTTATAGTAACACAAATATATATATATATATATATATATGTGTGTGTGTGTGTATGTGTGTATATATAAATACATGTGATTCTGTGGTTTTAAATACTCAAAATATTAAAACTAAGATAACAACACATATCAATCCGCTTCTATAATTACACAAACGAATATTTCAAATACTAGGTAACTCATTACTAAACAACCAAGCATGACAAATGTAGAGTAATATAATCTTATAATTATTCACAAAAAATCAATCTCCTATAAACTTGAATTATACCCTTTATATATATATATATATATATGAGCAATTATTGTGGGATATAATAATTGCATGGCATCTGCGTCTAATGTATTTAATAATTGATGGGCAATATATAGTACTCTGGACCCCTGCATCCAAACCCCAATACATCAATGACTGACCCTCCCTCTGCCTCTCCACTGCATCCATCATCTTCTTCTCCAATATTTCTAACCCTAGGACATATCCTCACAGTAATGATAATAATATATAACCACTGTTTCATTTCTTTCTTATCCACCACCATTCATTGTCTTTGTACATATATATATATATATATATATATAGGGTGTCGTGACAACAATGTTACACTAACCCCCTCGAAGTAAGTGTCCATTCCATGAATATTTAATCATTAATGTTCTTCTTCAGACACTGTTTATTGTATATAAACAGTGAATCTGGCTGCAAGTTAACCCCACTGATGTGTGAAATCGCTGTAGAGGATGCTGAGGAGGAGCTTTCACTTTCTCACTTGGTTATCCAAATGTTGTTGGCATAGTGGCTTTTGCCTTTTTGTCTTTGGTACGAATTAACGCCTTTTTGGCTTTGGGACTCTCAAACACATGGCAAAATGCAAACCCTTATATTTCATACACAGTGCCCACCCAGAGAAAGCTTAATCATGTGTGAGATATTGTGTACATATATGATTTGCAATGATTCAAATTTGATTATGTGCATTATAATTAGACTATATTATATGTATGTATTCTTAATCTTGTAAGATTTGGTAGATGAGGGTGTTTTTCAAAGATTTGTTTTTGGCTAATATTATATATATATAAGTTAAAATAAAACAAAAGAAAATAGTGTATAGCTACTATACTAATATATCTAAATTATGAGTAGAATGCGTTTTATTTCAGTGTACTATTAATGAGATATATTTTTAAGTTTTGCTAAAATTATTTTTTCAAACAATTCTTTATATATGTATTCTTTTACATTAGTTTCGCAAATTAAGATTCTTTCTTCAATAAATCAAATCAAAGTTAATAAAAGATGCTCTTAAATCTTATATCAATTGGGGTAGCTCATTTGAGTAGAATTTATTATATATCTTTAATAAAATTGATCTATCTAATTAATTGACCCAAAAAATATATAGTAATTATTTGATTCGGTTTATCTTAATAAATAATATATGAACTCTCATCTGTCGAAAATACTTAGTTATGTATATAGTTAAAACAACTAATTATTTGTTTATTTTATTTTGAATGCCTTAAACATTATAAATTTTATTTATCTAACTAACACGCAATAATGGCAGAGAATTTTTATAGCAACAAGTGGGTCAATAATTATTGGGTTAGCTAGGATGAACCTAAGAGTGCATAGAAGCAATATAGTAAATAAGAATTCTAGTGCGTAGCTTCTATCGTAGTGATTGTTGGGCTTATAGCAGAAAATGTTGACAATTTCACAACAATGATGAGGAAGGCCAATGTTTCAACATATTAATAAATTAATCAGAAAGGCCAATGTTTCATCAAATTAGAGCTCTGAGAATCTTTTATATTATAACATGTTGGCTTTGAAATGGGACCAACCATATACATATTTTTTAATTCACCACAAGTTTTTCTCACCTTCATGTCAACTCACATGCCTAATCTTACCATGTTGTCTTATTATTATTATCTCATCCATATACTTGAGGAACTTTCAAACAAATTAATCAAGAAATATTAGTATTTGATATTACATGGCATAATTTATGTGTTTTTGTGAGTGTATAAAAGGCCTAATACCTGAAATTTTATAACTTACATTCCTTATAACATTTTCACCAGTTTCTTAAATTTTACTATTATATTTCTCAAAATTGAAACCAATCATTTCATTTTGCAGTAATTTTAAATATTTGTAGCTTCTTATAACAATATAAACATGATTTTTTATAATATAGAAATATTAACTGATATTATATCATGGCATAAAATATTTTAACCAAAGAAAATATATATATCAAAATACATGATTGCCTGAATAAAAATTCATCCCCAAATAGATGTAAAAGATAAAGGGCGAATTGTGATTAGAATTTAATTTAAAGTAAGAGTGGTTATTTTTACTTTAAAATAGAAATTCTACCCTTCTCTTTCTTTTCACAATGAAAAAAAATTATAAATAAATATATTTTTCAAAACATAAAGTGCTTAAATTTTTTTAAAAAACGAAGGCCGTAAACAAATTCATAAAATGTTATGTTTACAATGATTCGAACGGTTAGTACTTCTATATAGAATAAAGTTCTGGGAAGAATTTGTGGTACAGTTTTTTAAGTTAAGACTAAATTATTGTTAATAATTTTTTTTTTTGAAAAATTAAGAGATGAGTGGATTTCCAAATATAGAAGAATGAAAAGTGAAGTACTGAAAAAGCAAGAGATGAGTTTTGAATGGGACGTGCGGAAATGCAATGCTGGCTTTGGGGTAAGATGGGTCACCTTAACCAGCAAAGCTTGGTCCTCTCATGTCCATCCTCAGGCTACCAAGAAGCTGCCTATTTAATTAAAGTCTTAGACTTAGTTTCAAGTACGGTTTTTAATATTTTTGTAATTATATTTTTTGATTAATACATAATAAATATATAGTTAATAAATAATAACACACAATTTTTTTTATTTATTAATAAGAGTATCATTTTTAATATTCTTAATTATAAATTATAATCGTCTTTGGACTGACTGAACGTATTGAGTAGAGTTTTTATTAACTTAACATATTAAAGAATCGAATTATTGTCATTTTTTCTACCATGACTATAAGATATTATTTTTAGTGTTGCAATTTTGACTCTTAAAATCTATTTTTTTGAACAATTTCAAACTGTTCGGAAGACATTTTATTGCGTAGATCTAAAGAAAAATATGTTTTTATCAATTGTACCATTTTATTTCTATATACATGTGACTTAAATTATCTTGGTTTGGGTTTGTGGTTAGAAAACGAAAACGTTTAGCATGTGTGATGCAGTGAATGGAGAGATGGAAGTGAAGAGGGAGGGTCATAGAGATGGTAACACACACACATATACATACACATATGTTTATGAAAGTCACGACTCAAAGAATATTGAACAAACCAACATTCTTATAATTCGAATTTTGCTTCTACTACTTCTTTCAAACAATTCGATTTTTTACAAGTGAATAATCTTAAATAATGTTATTTATGAGCTATATTTATAAATAGATAAAAATTAGTAATAATGTATATAGTATTAATATGCTACTTATTCATTAATATGTCCATCCACTTACCACTATAGTTTTATTCTCTCTCTCTCTCTCTCTCTCTCTCTCTCTCTCTGTGGTTTTCTGATATAAACCTATTACTCACCAACTCGTTGACATCTCCGGTAACTCTTATTACTCTTCTATATAGAAAGAGAGACAGAGGGAGAGAAGGTAAATCAATGGTGGTGGCTTCTCCAAACCCGGTTCAAACAGAAAGGTTTGTGGCGATGGAGCTTCCGACGGTGGACCTGTCGGCGGAGAGGTGGGTGGTATCGGAGCAGATAGTGAAAGCGTGCGAAGAGTACGGCTTCTTCAAGGTGGTGAACCATGGAGTCCCTCACCATACCATAGCCAACATGGAACAACAAGCCTTGGCTTTCTTCGCCAAGCCATTGCCTCAGAAGAAGGGCTTCCATGGCTATGGCTGCAACACCATTGGCTTCCGTGGAGACGTCGGCGACCTCGAGTACCTTCTTCTTAAAGCTGCCCCTTCCTCCATATCTATCTCCCATCCACACCCATCCATCTTCAGGTATATACATATATGTCAGTATATATCCATCATTGATCATTCCATTCACCTTCTACTTGTTTGCCATTCCTCGCATATACTTTCACATTTATACTTTGCATGCTCAGTTTAGACTTTTACTTTGCTTTTTGCTTTTCAACAAAGAAGGCAAAAATTCTTGGAAGTGATGGAACCTCATGCAAAGTGTCATTTAGACATAAGCCCATAGGCTAGTTCTTTCCTTTTGTGATTTAAGTTCAAGAACACAGCACTTGTTTATGTTCTGAAACAGTTTTAGTTCAATGAGCTCTTCGTTCCTGATACCTACATAGATTACTATTTATATAAGCAATAATTTATAATTTTAGTACAGTTAATACGTGTGAGTGGAAGTTTTGTATTGACACTTGATTTTGAAAATTGTAACAACCAAATATTAGTAGTTAAGTCCCTCTCAATCACTGGTGTAAAGGAGAAGAAAAATGAGAATCGCAAATGTAGATGAGGTTGATAAAATTTGGACCATTAGATGAAAATTTAATAGTTTAAATTTTATAAAATTAGTAAATATTATTTAATATTTGTTAATATATAAATTATTAAATGAAAATTTAATGGTCTAGATTTCAAATGCAGAGTATCCAAATCCAGGAAAATGGGAGAGAAAGTAGAATTTGCCATTGCTTCATTTGTGTTTGGATACAAGTCCCTCGGCTTTCTATCCACGAGCATTAAAAGAATTTGTTTTTCTTAAAATTCTACCGTCGTACATCATGATGCTACGCTTTTAGAAAATTCAATTCGAGTTCTAATGTAATTTTTTTGAATTTAAATTGATTTAATTTGAGTTCTAACATATTTTTTTAATTCAGAATGAACCAATTTAGGTCCAATTTTTTTTTGGACTTGGTTTTTTTGCCTTTTGTCTAAATATATATTAGGACAACTAAAAAATTCATCACTGACAATTTTAAAGGAAATCAAAAAATTAAATTTTAAATCCCTTTCTTTCATTACAAAAATTTGTAACATATATACATGAGTTAGCAAATATTTATCTTCTTTTTTTTACTCTTGGCACAAGTATGTCTCACATTATTTTTCATAACTTTGTTTTTTCACACTTTTTATTTTTCTATTATCTTTTATATTTATTCAAACTTTATTTAATTTTAAGTATTTGGTCATATTTTAAATTTTAAAGTATAGATTAAATTACGTTAAAGTTTTGAATAATTGATATTTATTTTTTATTATTTTAAAGCAATTTATTCTTCATATTTTTATAAATATATTATATCTTATAAAATTAATTTTAATAAAAATAAAATTTTCATACAGAAAAAATATTTATAATTTTAATACAAAAATGATAATAATTAATTATTATTTAAAATAAATGTATAAATGATCATTCTCATAATGATATAATATTTTATGTATTAATACTTTAAAATTCTAAATTCTAAAAAAGTACATTGAACCAAAAGTGTAACATAATATAATATTTTATGTATTATAAGATTTTAAAAAACTAAAATTTTAATGCACGTAGATCAAAAAGCCTAAATCTCTCTCTCTCTCTAAATTTTTATTCTTGAAGATGAAGGGATGGATGTGTGAGCAAACAGGGAGGGAAGAGCTGTGGCGTTAGAAAAAAGTGGAATGACAGTTGGGGGATGACCACCACAAGGTCGTACCATTGTATATATATCTGGGAAATGGACCAGCCTAGCTAATACTCTCTAGTCTCTTCCTTATTGTTGCCAGAGTACCCTCCTCGACTCTCACCGTCTAACAAATTACTATTATTAATTATTATAACGCCTGGCTTGGTTGGAGCTACCATCCTCGTGAGTTGTATCTCACCAACACAGAATTAGGAGAGAGAATCACGAGAGCTTGAGAGTTTCAAACACTTCTCCCCCTTTTTATATATGATACTATGAATGCGAACTGTTCTCTATATTACCAACACTATTTGCTACTGAAAGTGGTTCATTTTCCGCTATTTCCTCCAGTTTTAGCTCAGTCTTTGCTGTTCTATATATAGGGTTCGAGTCTCATGCTTTTCTTTTCTCTTGCCTCTTCTGCTAATTCTTGAGATTTTGCTTAGCAGATTTTGATCTTATCATGTGTATTTGAGTGTATATGATGATGAAAATTATACAACGTTGGTCTGCATGTTTCTTCTGATGAATCATCCATTTTTAAATTAGAATAATATTATTCTCTTCTGTTCAAAAATGTTTGAAAACTTTATAACTGTTTAGGTAGTTAATGGCTTTTACTAATTAATATCTTAATCGCATGTAATATATATTTTCGGAACTCATTAGATTTTTTTTAAAAGAAGAGTGGGTGCACGTGGCATTTGAAAAAATTAACATGGCACATGGGACTATATGGTGTAGGGGGTTATCCTAGGAGGTAGGATAGTATATGTCAGAGACAAGTTGCCTCTTTTGCTCTTTGAATGACATATCTGTCGTGTCAACACTTGAAACCAAACCATTCATGGTTCGAGTTTAAGGGCAACAATGAGGCGGAGATGGGGCTTTTAAATTGTTATATATATATTTTTTTAAGATTCGTGTTAAATATTAATAATATAATTTGATTAATGGAAAAAAGATAAACAAAAACAAAAGATATGAGAGAGTGGGAGGGGGGACAGTTAAAGTACCATTTGAATTGAATAACTAGAGAATGACATCTCACAGATACAACATCATGTCCAATCAAATCGAACCCCAAAATCCAAAAAGTTGAATCCTTGTTATAAAATTTCGTGAAGACTTTAATGGTGGCAGCCTCAGCCCAAAAAGCTAAGCCACTTTAAATAAGTGGCTTCTTCCTTCTGTAGTGTCTGCATGCGTATACTATTATTATTAGGAGATGATGTCAGGACAAAATTTAAAATTTATATATAATATTTTAACTTTTTAAAAAAGAATTATGTAAGAATTTTTTACGTATTATTTTTTTAAAAATTATTCATGATACATATATAAACAACTTTACTCAGCTTTTGTTTAAGATAATATGAATCGAGTCGCTTGATCATGTTATGAGAGTACAAGGGTATTTTTTAAGGTTTGGTTTGAAGTATAAAAGAGTCGCGTGTATTATAGTATAGAGTAAGAAACACATATTTCTCCAGTTTGGTTGTTTTTTCTGTTTTTTAAAATATGCATAAACTTTTGTAGTTTAATTCAAACTTTTTCACTTAAATTACCTTTTGATTAACTTCAAATAATTAAACGAAAGTGTTAGGTGATCTTTTTGTTTTTTAAAAAATTGTGCATATTTTAAAAGTAAAAAAGAGGTTTATGTAATTTTAGTAAAATTTAGGGGAGACTTGTGAATTTGTCTGAGTGAATGACTGTGTGATTGATTGTACATGACAGGTATAGTGTGAGTGAATACGTAGGGGCAGTGAGGGAGCTGGCATGTGAGATTTTGGAGCTGATTGCAGAGGGTTTGGGGGTCCCTGATACCTTGGCCTTCAGTACCTTTCTGAGGGACCAAGACAGTGACTCTCTCCTCAGGCTCAATCACTACCCTCCTCTGCTTCTCGAGGACAGGGACACCACTTCTGCTTCTTCTTCCTACAAGGTTGGCTTTGGGGAGCATTCTGACCCTCAGATCTTGACCATCTTGAGATCCAACGACGTTGGTGGCCTCCAGATCTCTCTCCAGGATGGCCTCTGGACCCCAGTCTCCCCTGATCCCTCTGCCTTCTTTGTTAATGTGGGCGATGCATTACAGGTATCTTCCTACACGTACAGAAAGTTTTTCAACAAACCCATCATGTAAATATTATACTTTGGTTTTTCCTTTATATACAACTTCATGTATATATAGAAATTCAACCCCACAAAGTTTGATTCGTTTTGTTAGTAAGCTAAAAAAACTTTCATAGAAAATAGCCAGAGTTGACCGGAAGAGAAGTTGAATGACTTGGGAATCACTGCAACCTGACTGCAGCTTCTGAGTTCAATTTACTGCAGGGTCTACACATTAGTTCAGAACCAGTCAGATCAATGTATGATCACAAATAACTCTGAACATATAGTGCTTGCTAAGCATATGGAGGTTGGAGTTTGCTTCTGCACTAGGTTAAGACATTTAGTTATAAATAAAAGAGTAGTAAATTTAAAAAACCATTGACAAACACGTTAATGCACCAGAAAGAAATTTTGTTGAAAAATGATCTAACGTTCCAAAACCTGAATCTTAATCTTACAATTACCCTCCACATGAAAGTGGAGTACACAAGAAGTTGAACATGGAATCAATAAACATATGGATGGGACAGTTTGGGCTTTCTGAAATGGACCATCAATGGAACTGATATATGGTTTTGCTCATGTGAAGGTGATGACAAATGGAAGATTTGTGAGCGTGAGGCATAGGGCTATGACAAACTCACACAAGTCCAGAATGTCAATGGCATATTTTGGAGCACCACCTCTAAATGCTTGCATTGTTGCTGCCCCAGAATTGGTTACCACCCAGAGGCCCTCTCTCTACCGGCCTTTCACCTGGGCTGAATACAAGCAAGCTGCCTATTCTCTCAGGCTTGGTGATAACAGAATTCACCATTTCAGGAGATGCACAGAAGTAGACCAATTATAGACAATGCTTCTAGCACACTAAATTGTATGTAAAAGTTGTTTCCTGCGAATGTTTTGAGAGCAAATTTGTGTTCAAAAGCAAATTTTGCACAGGTGGGAATAGCTAGATGGGGGAAAGGGGGAATGGAAGTTACTGTTTCTGGCCTACTGTCTCCCCAACTACAGTTAGCACTTTCCTGACTCACTCATCAACGAAAATCTGTTCAGCAGTTTGAATTTTTTAGTTTCTTCCAGGATTTACAAGGTCAGTAGTTCATTGACTGATCCTAAAAATGAAGAAAGAAAATAGCTATTATCGATGAGAGAATTAACATGGTTACTGTGACACACTGAAGAAGCATAATAAAATGCATACAAGCTATTATAAAGCACCATGCGATCGGTTGGCTATCCTAAAAGACAGGTAAAGACATGGAGTGAGGTAGTTTGTATATTTGATGATAGGGGAGATTTTTTTAAGTCGATTTACACAACGAATAAATCAAATCAATTATAAAAACATCTTGTAAACATGTCATGTCTAAATTTAATAAAAAATGTGCCTCATTCATACGACTTTTACATGATTGACATAATCTTTACATTTCTTATTAACCAAATCTTATAAAATAGATCTTCTCATGATACAGAACTAAGTTATACAGTTAGCAGTTGTCACTAAACAGGACAACCGAGATTAAGTTTTGAAAAGAAGTGTTTTTGATCATATAAAATGAAGTTTCCTCAGCATTAATTCTGGTATCAAATGAGGCCGGTCACCTTCAAACGATTTCTTTGATCTAAAGAGTGCCTTTATTGCATTCCCATAATTGCCACGAACCCGCCAGACAGACTGAAGAAGAGGGTGAAACTTTGAGATGCTTCTCTTTCATACAAGAATTTGTGACCTTGCAGCAAAACGTGAACACTTCTTTCTCGCAGCTTTGTTAAGCATGCAGACGCAAGACTGAAGGAATTCAAAATCCTCCTTCCAAAACAATGAGGATGCCTTCTCTGGGTTTCGTAAAAGCATCTTTGAGGTAAGGAAACCGGCAATAGTCCATGTTTGCATCAGCCGGGACTGCTTGCCGATGAACCTTCCATAACGGGTATCATAATACTCTGGCCATCTATCTACAGAAAGCCTTTTCTCTGCCAAGTTAACAGCCTTCTCTGCCAAATCAGGCCTTCCCATCTTGATGCAGGCTAAAGTGAACTGAAATTTAAGAAATAATAATTGTCATGTCATCAAAACAAAAGGCCTTGCATGCATCAAGCTTATAGGCAAGAACAAGACAACTATTTTTTGATAATATGTATTTTTGAAGAAAAAAATTAACAGGAAATTATACAAAGACATGTTAACTTGTTTCCTCTTAAAACCAAGGAAAAAAATTTAAGAACTTGTATGAACAAATTAATTTGCAGATGACATTATCTGAACAAATATCAAACTCACCTGCCAGAGAAGTGTTGGCCAAGATCCACCATTGTGGTATGACCAAGGGCTGCAAGTAGTTTTACTGATAATTAGTATTTGTATGCAACTTCACCAGGGGGAAAGGATGCACTCAGCAAACTAGAGAAGAACCATAAACTAAATAAATAACACAAAAGAACCTTACGTGTTCTTGGGGTCACTGCCTGTGATTATACGCCATTCCTCATGCTCAAGTGCAGGATAACATATCTTGAAAGGCATTTGACCAACAAGGTCATCCCATTTGGCCTCCATTAAGTTCAATATTCCAACATTCTGCTTTGTAGTGCCTAAAGAAGAAACAATGACCCACAGGTTTCCAAGTGTAAAAAACCTAAAATCCATATGAGCAGGTTGCAAATTGCCAATGAAGTAGCCACCATCGTCAGAGATCCAGTCCACTAGCCAAGAAGGAATTTGTTCAGGATAGATGTTAAACTTATTGACAGCATCAGTAGAATATTCTTCTGTCTTATACCGGTAAATTTCGTTAATCTTTCTCTTATCGACCCAATAATACTCTCTCATGTGAAAGGAGAGTGCACTCAGGCGATTATTAATGGCAGCAACAAGATTCTTGGTTGTATCGTTGACTGTCAGTATCTCGCGAGAGCAAAGTAATGCTGAGTAAAACAATGCCTGCAAAATTGAAATTCAAGACCACCGAAAGAAACCTTTAAGCAAAGAGGCAATATTCAGAACAGGGGAAAAAGGGGTAGAGTCTAATTCATGATGAAACATGTGAGATTGCAAGAAGCTATTATAGAAGGCCACTAACTTTGGTTATTATTTTTAGTCTCTTCCAGGCAAATACTGCACAGCATCATAAATTAACCCATGCAGATGCAGTAGACAGGTAACTGAAGTTTAATTCACGACCAAGCATTGGAAGCATGCCCAATTCAAACTAATTCTATGATGGGGATTTAGTAACCTTCAAGCAAGCAATAATAATTATTTTCAACAATGAGCTAGTGAAAATGTACTCATTTATAAAATTTCAGATCATTGTCAATGCAATAATAGAGAATGAAGTTTTTTTAGATGAATTTAAACAATTGTTCAAGGTACCTAACTGAAAGAAGATGCCATTTCCTAAAAGGTGGCAACAGTTACAGATCATCCCTACAGTAGAAGGCCACATCTTAAACCAATACGTTAAAGATTATGTTAATTGCTAATTCTTTCTTCCTTGTGTATGACAGTGAACACTCTTGCTTACTTGGATCTCAAGAGGGTGACCGTGAATGCCCAATCGTCTATCAATCATGCAGGAACCATCAGTAACTAAGAGTGAAGGAAACATATCAAATCCATCAGTTAGACACAGCTTAAGGATCAGACTTATTCCTGTCTGGACATCCACTCTCTCTTGCAATCCATAGTCACCAGTGAGCTTCCCATAAGCTCTCAACAAAATGATCCACCATAATCCTGTCAACAAATTATTCAGCAAAGGGCTTTAACAATTTATACCTAAAATTGGATCGTAATATCAACAAGAGATACGCAGAGAGGATCCTGCAAAGGTAAAATCAACAATACAATTTTCTTGTTTACCACAATATTAATAAAATTGTACTTGTACAGAAGGAAATCAAGCTCTGATGAATTAGCAGCAACATTTCATGTAACAGAACCATAATTCTGAGCTTCCACAATGAAATTTAACATACCAGAATCAACAGGTGCAACACGGCCAATAGCTGATTCACCAAAATCAGGATCCAAAACTTCCTCAAATGCTTCATTGCTTCCATCAAGAGGCACAGACCGAACTTTGAAGCTTGCCGGCATCAACCCTTGCCCTGGGCTGTAGCAGTCAACAGTCCTCTCCCAGCTCTGGTAGATGTAAACAACTGATTTAAATTCACTTGTTAATTAAGGAACAAACATCAAGAACCGAGTACTAAAATTTCATAAAAGTATAATTGACATTCTATATTGCCAGAACCTCAAATAGGAATCCCTCAGTCATATTCATTGTCCCTTATAAACTAAACGAACTCAAAAAAAAAAAAAAGCAATTTGCTTTACGAATGGAATTTTGCAACTAAATAAGGGAAGTAGGAAAACTTTGCAAAAAATGAATTGCCAGTAAATTTTAAAAACTGGGAGAATTGTAGGAAGAATCCAATGAAGATAATATTTACTGATATGGACCTATATAGTTATTTGAATAATGATAATAGATTAACCATAGTCATATCTGAATAACTAATACTGAACAAGTGCTAGATGAACTTTTCCAAAAATATCGCAGTAAACAGGTCCCACAAATAATTCTACCTTAAAGTGTTTTTTCGATGAAATGATGGTATTTGCACATTTTTTGAGACATATATTAACATTTTAGCCAGTGAGATTTCACTCATGACAACTCAAAATGAGACAAGAAGGAACGATAATAGGACACAGAAGGTATCATTTTTGCTCATCCTCTATGCAGACGAGGAATGAGTCCCTAACACCCATTGAAGCACGGACTGTCAAAATCTGGCAACTGGCAAGGAAGTTAAACTGCTCTATCTTAACAGTTTAAAGACTATATAACTAGCAGTTCTTACAAAACAAAGTCTACTTACCAGTTCTGCATTTGAAATAGGAGCATAATGCTTGGTAAGACTTTTACATTCAAAAGGAAAGTTTTCTTATAAAAGTACAGTGAATAAAGGAGAGTAATGACAAACTGACGAAGCAATTAAGAACACAATACCTGCAACTGTAATGTGTGAAGTAGAAAATTCTTGACAATCTCCCCTTCACCATTGAGCAGGAAGGCAAGCGCTGATGGAACAAAATCACGGATAAATACTTGATCATAATTTAGTGGTTGTTTGTCAGCGGGATCATTGGCTGCAACAGTCCCAATTGGATTCCCACAGTATGTCACAACAGCACCTTGAAGCAACTTCCAAGCTTCCTTTTCTACCTCAGACTTCTCCCTCTCAATCTTACTCTTATCCAAACTCTTCATAGTATCAATATTTACGTTTGAACCATTACTTGTTTCTTCAGAGACTTCTTCCAATTTACTTTGATCAGACTCAATTCTTTGAATCACTAACGGCTTCACATTCACTCCACCTTGAATGCGAATTTTCTCAAAGTTTTTCTCATTAACATGAGAATCAGCGGATGTAGAATGAATTCCAAGATTGGAAGCTACATTCAGTATCAATGAAATTCCACGACCGCCACCAATATTGACACAACCAAGGGTTCCAAAAATTCTAGCTTGACCCCAATGCGAACCACAAGTGTTAAAATCTCTCCAATTCGGATTGATCACACGTGAATACCCTATAATTTGCGTATTACTAGCATGGTAACTATGATGATGTATCGTTTTGAGATATAATTTGGACGAGATGTCCTTGATTGAATCATTGAACTCGGTTGGAGAAAACCCAAAAATTGATGAGCTTTTATAGCTCCTTAGGATTCTACAACAGGGCTTCATGGTAGAGATTCCAATTCAGCCACCAGTGGTCATTTGTATGAGCAACGAACTAAAGCCCAAAAGAACACATGGTTTAAGAATATTGAAAATCTAAATTTTCTTTATGTACTATATCGTTAGTATTCAAATTGTGAATAACAGAGGAAAACAGGACGACCTGGAACTTGGTAATAATACGTGGGAAAAGAAATGGGAAAAAAAAAAATCTAGAAGGGGAAGGTTGTAAATTAATCACCGAAAATCGAAAATTTACAGAATTTAGTTTACCTACAGTTCGAACAAAAGAAAGCGAAGATGTCGGGGGATAGCAGAAATGAGCAGGGAAGCTCAAACGGGAATGTATAAGACGGTAAAGGGAAAGAAAGCTCGTTTTTCGAAGTTGCTAGTTGAAAAGAGAGAGGAGCTTCCTAATTAACTAGTGTGGTCAGGAAAGCTGTTCCCTATTAAATGATTTTTTAAATTCCAAATTTATTTCGTGAAAATTCTTTTTTAATAAAATTCTTCTCTGCCTTAGATGGAGTTCAAATGTCCCTGACTTAATAATGAGATGATAGGGAAATCAAGAATTATTCAAACAAAGAACAAGGGTGTCTCTCTTCATTCATTACTCTTCAAAATAGTCCATCAAAGTCCGAGTTTCCATGAAGAACACTGAACCACGATTCTTGCACTCCTGTGTTGACATCTGAGCTAGCCTTCAGGCTTCTTCTGGAAACATTCAACAAATAAGTAGCGGAAAGGTTCAGAGCATCCATGGTTCAACAGGTGTTTTTTTCTCAAACTTCTTCCTGTATTTGTTTTGGACACGATAAATCTTTATTTGCAATCAAAATTATTTGTTTGGATTCTTATACCACATGAAAGCAGACGCAATCAATGTTCCATGTAAATATATGATAACAATGAAATTATATATATAAAAAGCTACCAGTAAGTTGTGAGGGTGAGAAAAATAACTTGTATTCAGTTTGTTGCTCTGCTAATGGCTTTCATAAATGGGTGGTTATCATAGATTTGCTGCTTCATTGCATATCTGACTTGAAGTCCTACTGAACATCGTAACAAAAATATATACAATTTGAAGGAGTTTCTAGTGAGTTTAATTCATCTTACTCAATTAGTAACTAAATATTCATTCAGTAATAATTTAACCATATTATGCCATCCTACATCACTTAATCCGTTCTCTTGATCAAGTTTGGCCTTGAGGGAAGAAGCCATTGACTATTTTTGTTTTGAAATATATTATATATTTTTAATAAAATTAATATCATTTTTAGATTATTTTGATTCAAATAGATTTAGTTGTAAAATGTGTTTTGTTACTAAGAAAAACTAGTGTAAATTTTAAATATCAATGAGAGGATTGTATAGTTAAACCATTACTCAAAGAAAAACAAAAATCTTACCTTCAAATCATTAATGTGATTAAATAAATCTCTGCAGTCTAGTTTCATGAACTGCTTGTTTTAAAATGTAGGCTCGTGGTTAAGTAATTTTGCAACGTTGGTTATTAAGCAATACATGTATAGTGGGGTCAAAAGTCAAAAACGCCCCCCATTAAGCCAATTTTAGCTTCACTAATTTTTGGTACTAAATATAGGCCCAAAATTGTTTTACTTAGTACTAAGGGGTTGTTATGCAATTATATTGTATATTTTGAAGTCAATGGTAATAAAATTAACTCTCATTGTTTGTCAATCTAGCATGGAATTCCATTCCAAACAACACCAATCATTAATTAAAAAGCGTTTTGGGTGTGGCGTAAAATAATTTCTGACGGTGCCAAATTCTAAACATAAATTATTTATTTTAATTAATAACATAATAAAAGAAGCAACATATACTTAGAATCATGCTTGGCTAATTGATGCAAGAAATTTAACAAAATAAAGGTGTTAACACTTTAAACACTTCCATTAATACACACACACACACACACACACACACACACACACATATATATATATATATATATTTATTTATATATTAATTTACGAACTTCCAACTGGTACTATATATATACCTAAGGAGTTGAAAACACTTGTCTCCTAAAGAGTGAGTTAAACAAGAAGAAGAATTTAAAAATTTTTTTGTATGGAGTTGAAAAAAAAAAATAATTGAAAATTCTTAAGACTTTTTATAATTTTTATTCATGAACCAATTCGGTATTTCATAGTTATATTCTAATTGAAATTACTAATTATTTTAATAACTTAACTGAAAAATCAATTGTATAACAATCTAATAGAAAACCAACCAAAAAACTAACATTTAATTGTCAAACAAACAATTAAAAAATAACTGTCCAACAAAATGACAATCATTCTAACACTCCTCCTTGGCATTTTTGGTGACAAGCACCAATTCTTTGTCTTACATCTTTAAATCTTTTCTTAGGTAATAACTTGGTAAAAATGTTAGCCAGTTGGTTTTTAGATGAGCAATGAACAACATTAGATTGTTAAGCTTTTTTAATAAAATAAAACTTGATTTTGACGTGCTTATTCTGATCATGAAACACTAAATTTTATATTGAAACTATTGCAACATTGTTACACATGATTCTATGTATTAACAACATTTGCTAGTTGTGCATATAAAGATTTCGAGGTTTTGATTTTAGTTTTGGAGACCTTAGATATGTGCTTTATTTGTTTGCAATTACCACGCACATCGTCAAGTATCCACTAGTAGTACTTTTCCAAATGCATTGTTTTCTTGCAATGTTTGCAAAGAGGAAATAACTTTTGTTTTAAATTGTCGTTGTTGTTTCCACTATCAAGTTTTCCCGTATTCTTATTGTAGGGCTACTATTTTCCTTTACTAAGATGTGGCTTTTGCACAAATAAAAAAAACTCCTTCAATGACCCTGTCTTGTCTCAAAGTCTTTCTTTGCTTTTGTGCTTGAAGAGTACTCATTAGTTCACCTAATGAGATTTTGTTTAGGTCTTTGGACTCTTTTAAAGAGGAAATTTTGCATTCAAATATCTTTGGAAAGGTTACAAGAACATTCTCTACAATTGTTTTGTTTGTAAAACTCTTTACCAAGAAGTCTAATGTTATTAACAATCAAAGAGATCCAATCTGTCTACTTATTGATTGTTTCATCCTCATGTATGTAAAGACTGAAATTCCCTTTTCAAGTTCAAAATTTGCATTTGGTGTGTTCTATAACTGCCTTGATATTCGTTTTTCATATCTCATGCTTCCTTTGTTGTATTACACTCTATGATCCTATAAAACACAATGTCTACAATAGAATTATGAATAAGCGACTTGGCGTTGGATTTCTTTGCCTTTATTCACTATGGTGTTTGATCTAAGCTAAGGTAAGATTTGTTGGTAGAGAAGTTATTGGCCTGTCTTCAATCACGATGCCTTATAGGTCATAGGCTTCTTAGAAAGCTTGCATCTTCACTAGAGGTGTGCATTGACCCACTTGACCTGATAAACTTAGCCTGACTTAGTTGTCTCAAGTCGAGTTATGCACACTACCCTAGGACGGGACTGAGGTCAATATTTAAAACCTAGTCTTGTGTTAATGCACTGGCCCAATATATATATATATATATATTTTTTTTTTTTACTTTTTCTAAAATTTATTTGTTTTCTAATAAAATTATTGATATTCTAAAAGAAATTGTTACTTTTTTATTTGTCTTAAATATAAAATTTTTTATTCATATAAGATATTCTATATATCAAATATAAGCCAATTTTTTTTTTTTACAAAAAATCCTAAATTTAAATTTGTAAAAAAAAAAAACCTAAATGACTTGACTCGACCTAATTATGTATCAAGTCCAACCGAACTGAGTTACATTTAGTGACCCAGTATAAACCTCGAGCTAGTCTACAGGTTAAGGTCAAACCCAACCCATCTTAGGGTTTATTCACCCCTAATCTTCACTAACCAAATGTGATAATTTTCACTAATAAAGATCATAGGCGAATTTAACGATAAGTTGTTGGATGCCATGTCTTTTGTGGGTTGAAAGTTGGTCCTTTAAGATCAACTGCAATCTTGATACCACTATTGAAACAAATGCGGAGGATCCTAAGGATAGAGTTGAAAACACTCATCTCCTAACCAGTGAGTTAAAGAAAAAGAAGAGTTTGAAAATTCTTTGGTATGAAGTAGAAGAAGAGAGAAAATGATTAAAAATTTTTCATACTTTTCATATTTTTCATTCATGAATTAACTTTAGTATTTATACAAGAAAGCAGTTACACTCCAACTAAAATTACTAACTGTTATCACAATCTTGCTAAAAAATCAACAGTATAACAAACTAACAAAAAAAAACTAACTAAAAACCTAACATTCAAGTTCAACTATCGAACAAACAACTAGAAAATAACTGTCCAACAAAATAACAACCATTCTAACAATATCAATATCAGCTAGTAGTAGGAGATGACTGAATAAAATGTTTGCACCAAAGTGAGTACGAGAAGCACAATTGCTGCAATGAAAGAGATAATGGCCCATGGATTACTAAAATAGTCCCTTTTCAAAGTTGCCTTCCATTTATGCCAAGGCACTCTGTTATAATCATACAACTCCTTACATAGATCTGAGAAGTAGAAACTGAATCTGACCAAGCTTATTCCTGGGGATAACTGGTTTATCAGAGAAGCCACTTCTTGACTATCTGATAACTTCGATTCAATGATCCCATTCTCCATTAGCAACTCCACATCACCAGGAGTGTCAATGAGGCGATCAAGGATAAACACATAGTCATTCACATAACTATCATTCAAGTGGTAATGTTCATATGCAATGAGATTCCTCAGAAAACTATCTGTGGCTTCATATATTCTCAAGCGTGGAATCTCCAAAACCCCATCTTTGAATTGCATATCGAAAAGATCCCCACTTTTCTTGACCCTGAACTTGATTCCAGCTTGGTGTAACTGTGTTGCAGTAGGTATAGTCAGAGACCTTAGTTTGCTTTTGCATGGCATCTCTGGTGGCAAATGACACATTCTGACAAAATCAACGAAATGCTGTATTTCGGATTGACCCAGTTTTTCCACCACATTGAAGTTATGAATATCTGACAGATAAATTCTTTTTCTGAAAAACTCATAGGTCAGCTTCATGGCCGAACGCCTAACATCATTCTTTGTGAGAATGTCTGTCATAGTTAGTGAAAGAAGGTCCTCAATGATAAAGAAAGGAACTTGGTTTTCAAGCAAAAGCATATCAGTTTTAATGAACCGTAGCTTCCATGGTCTACTGAAAAAATGATCATATTGATTCTGCAGCTTGTTATCAGAGCCATTTCTCAAGAACACTTCAACAATGAAAGCTGCATCTACCAGAATGATCTCAATGAACTTATCACTGTCAAATTCAATGGCATCTGCATAACAATTTCGCAGTTGCACTTGTTTCTTCTTCAGAAGTTCTACACAGTCATCTAGGCTTACCTTAGCCCGTGATAGGAAGTCCTGAAGGAATCGCATTTTGTGCTCTTCCATGTCTTTCAGCTTTTCATTGTTGTGATGAAGAGGACCAATGGAAATTACTTGAGGAGTGAAGGCTTTCTCGTTGCCATCACGTAGTTCTGCAGGAGCTCGATATATGCAGCATTCAGGGGACAAAGGAGATAGCTTCTCTAATTTGTCTTTCAGGCGTTTTGCTAGTGAATCTGATAGGACCTTTTCATCGATAATCACATGGTTGGATTCCTCCTTTCTATCAACTACCTCCTCCATTCTTTAAAGCTTGAAATTTAGACAACAAGTTGTATATTTGATCACTGCAAAGAAGGAGAAAACGTGTTTGAAGGATACAAGTCTTTCATTGAATCTGAATCGTCTGTCGTATAACAGATTTGCTCTACGGCTAATACACACACAATTTTTTTCTTTTAATTTTCACTTATTAAATTTTTTCTTTTCTCTAAATTACTACTGTACAACACGCCTGCTGTACAGCAGTGGATCCGCGTTCGTCTTTCATTATATATGTTCAGAATGTACCTTTATTATTGAAAAAAATTTAACAATATGCTGATTTAGATATTACTGGTTTGCTTGACCTTAGTAATTTTCAAGAAAAATACTAAATTGATCTCTCACTTTTATATTTTGTGACAATATAATTTTTTACAAATTATCCTAACAAATTAGTTATTTAGAAATTTTATTTTATGTCAAATTAACTTATTAATTTAAATGGAGGGACTAGTTTGTATGAATTTGAAATTGTAAGAAACTAAATTTGTACAAATTTGAATTTTGTAAGAGATTATTTTTGTACAAATTTAAATTTGTAAGAAATTAAATTGTCATAAAAAAGATTAATTTTATACTTTTTTCCTTAAATTTCAGTAAAATTTGGTAAATTTGGCACTTTTGGATGAGGATGTAGTAGGATGGCAACAATTATTGCATTAGAATAAGTGGAACTAAATTGAAATTTTTATAAATTTAGAGGGATGAAAGGTATATTTAAGCCGTAAGTTTAGAACATTCAAAAAATAGAATGAAGTATTGAAGAGGCTTTTGGTTTTCACGAGAAAAATATCTTAATTGGCCTAATTCATGGAAGTTCTTCTTAATCAGGGGGGTTACAAGCAAAGATGCATACCGGAATCATAAAATGTAAATATGCAAAACAGAAAGACATAGTATCAGAAGAAAAATTGAAGGACAGAATTCACCCTATGAAGAAAAAAGAAAAAAGAGAAAACAATAATTGAAGGACAAAAGCTTACGTTTTGGGTAATGGAAGAAAGAACCAAATATACAGAGAAGCAGAAATCATGCAATAGCCATACTTCCTCCGGAGCTTTTGATGAAGCTGTCTCTTCCAATATATCTGTATAGTTTCAGCAGAAGACAGAACAGAAGTCTTCCTGAAATGGTTTAAATGAGCCTTTTTTTTTCTTATTATTTTTTTGGTAGACACCAATAATTTATTTGCAAGTTGCTAAAAGAAGCAATTAATTACTTTAGTCCATTGTGGCGACTTTATAGTTAATTTAACCTCTCCTACCTACCCTTCTTCTGCATATAAAACTTAGTGCAAAAAAATTAAAAAAGGAAAACAAAATGACGTCAGATTATTATGAGATAGGAGAATTTTGCATAGCATTTATAATGTATATGATAATCCCTTCTTTTCATCAGTTAATGCTTTTAAATTTTTTTTTTGTATTATTCTAATACTATACATTTTTGCTCCAACTTTATCATTCCAAAGTTTCTATGAAAATATCAGAAATTGAAACAAAATGACACCATTACCATCACAATTTTACAGTAAATTAATTTTAAATAAGTTTATTTTTTATAAAAAATATAAATATTATTATTTTTAATATTTTAGTCATATTTTTGTACATATTTTTATAATGGAGGGGAGAACTGTATAACAAGTATCTCTTACAACAGAGGGGTGTTATTTATTCTATCATCATTGAAAATTTTGGTCCAAATAAATTAATAATTAATAAAATGTACACAATTTAAGAATTCCAAGACAGTGTTAGTCTTAATGCAATAAGAGATAATAAAGTTTTCTTGAATGAATTTCAAGAATTGTTCGAGGTACCTAACTGAAAGAAACTGTTATTTCCTTGGACGCCGATCTCTGAATTTCCGCAGCGCGCAACTCTTCGTCCCACCGTCCCACACTTTTTTTTTTTTCACCAAAAGTATTACTTTTTTTTTTTTTTATAATAAAATTATCATAATATAAAATAAATTACTACCATCACTTTTGTTAGAATTTATGCTTTACCGTTTTTTCTAAATAAGATAGTTAATTCAGATATTAAAGCCTGCATACCCAGAAAAATAACATTCTAGATCCATTTTTAAAAGGCATTTGGGTGATGGTTTTACTGCTTCCGCTTTAAGATCAAATTTTAAAAATATCTTAACACCTCAAAGTTGAGCTCTTTGTACGGCAAGATTGGGGATAGAGAATTTATCATCTTCAAAAAATATGTTGCATAAATAGAATGCAATTTTATTAAAAAAGAATTATTTCTTTATATTTTTCAATGAAATGATATTTTATATTAAAAATAAAATATTCATATTATAATAAGTTATTCATTTTTTAAAATAATTTAATATTAATAAAAATGTTCTATTTTTAAGTATGCAAAGTACACTGTAGTTAATTAGAATGAATCCGATTTTCTAGAAGTATATAGGAACAAAGGGCGGAGCTACATTATATTGAGGGGGGTGCACATGCCCCCCTCGATTTTCTTAATTTCATGTATTAGGTATTGGAGTATAATTTTATGCCCCATATATTTTATATTTTTGAACTCATTGAAATTACACACATATCTTAAATGATTAGTTCATATTACTTTTAATTAATTGATATTTTAATTTGAACCTATTAGACCTATAGATGTATTATGTATATAATTCTATATTTATTATATGTATACATTTGATTGACATATGCAAATAGTGATTTTATAATGAGTGAGTAGGACATAATTGAGTTCATATATTAATATGTTATTTTACTTAGGTCTTGAACAATTATCTTTAAAAAAAATGTAAAATTCTTGGAATATTGTTAGATTAAAAAATATTTATATAGTGTTATATAAATATATATATATTTTACAAATTGACAAATGTAAATTTGTATACATCAAATAACTTTTTCCCCTTCAATTCGCTCTTTGGAATTATTTATTGAATTATCATGATGTTATTAAATGATAACATATTTTTTTTAGTGTAAATAGGTAGATAGAAATGTTATCATAGGTATTTAGGTACTAAAGTTGATATTAATATAGAAAGTAATATTTAGTATAAAACTCATTTAAATTTAAACCTACTTTTAAATCTAAGAAAGATAGAATGATAATACTATAGTTTAATTTGAAAGTTCAATAGAAAATGAGAAAAACACATTTTTAGTCTTTCTTTTATCACAAAATCACTATTTTAGTCTCTAACTTATTGAAATATCCAAAATAGTCCTTCACTTATTGAAAAATGTCACATTTGGTTTTTCACTTTTTGTAAAAAAAAAAAAATCTAAATTTAATCCCTTAGATTTAGGGTTTAGAGTTTAGTAAAGAGACTAAATTTAGTAATGTTAAAAAAAGTGGAGGGCTAAATATGATATTTTCCAATGAGTGAGGCTGTGAGGGACTAATTTAATCATTTCAATAAGTGAGGGATGAAAATGACCATTTTTTAAATAAGTAAAGTACTAAAAGTGTATTTTTTTCCATGAAACTTTAATTTTAAAAATATAATATTAAAATATAATTTTTAAAATAAAAAAATTCACCCCCACTGAGTTCAAGTCTTAGCTGTGCCACTAATAGGAACAGTTACAATTCATCCCAATAATAGAAGGCCACTTCTTAGACCAATACATTAAAAATTATATGATAAATGCTAATTTTTACTTTCTTGTATATGATATTGAACACTCTTACTTTACTTTGATCTTAAGAGGGTGACTGTAATGTGTATTATTAAACAAAGAAATGGGTTTAGAGTTCCAATAAAACGGTGCAACAAAATAATGATGAGTTCAAGCCATTCTAATATCAACTAAGTGGCTAATAGAAAGAAGATACAAGAAATTGCGTAACAGTAAAAGAATAATAAACCAGTAAAGAATAAATCAAAGATAATAAAAGGTAGAGATAACTGTATACTATAGATAATCCACACCTATCCTCTTCTCCATTAGTTCCTTTTATAAGACTCTTTCACACGTCGATTGGGTTTGGTAATTTAGTTATACCTCCTTCTCAACAACCATACAACTGTGCTATTCCCATCACGTGCCTTATCTCCAACGATTATAAAAGATTCCTTCCTAGCATGGTTCATAACATTTCCTTCCTTATCGCAAGGAACCTTGTCTTTAAGGTAAAAAAATAGAAAATGAATTAGTAAAGTTAGCAACATTTTCCCATGTAGCCTAATCTTATGACATTCCCTCCCATTAGACAAGCACTTTCAGAACCCAACGACAGTTAAATTGGATGGTGCGCTATTTCAAAATTACTTGAGGGTTGTAACAATGGTCCTTATTCCACAATGGTAAGGGGTAAAGGAACATATTGGCTTGTAGGCTCATTGTAGCATTCTTTTAGCAAAGAAACAACTTATGATGGTAAGAACAAGCAATAAGCTACCTGACCAATATTTTCCACTATAGTAAAAGGGCCAAAATATCTTATACCCAACTTATGATTCTTCTATAGTGCCATTGAGTTTTGTCTATCTGGTTGTGATTTAACAAACATTAAGTCTCTTACTTGAAATTCAAATTCTGAACGACTCATATCAACAAACTTCTTCATTTGCACTTGTACCATGTTCAAGTTCTGTTGAAGCTTATCTAAGAGCTCATTACAATTTAGTAGTTCTCTCTAAACCATAGGATCATTAGTGATTAAGGGAACATATCAATATATTAAAGGGTTAGACAGCCATAAAGTACCTGAACTGGCATCATGTTGTTGATCGTATTAAAACTAGTATTATACCAGTACTTAGCGCAAGGTAAAAATGTATACCACAACTTTGGATTATCATGAACAAAGCATCTTAAGTACATTTCAACACATTTATTAAGTGCTTCTGATTGCCTATTGGTTTAGGAGTGGTAAGTTGTACTCATCTTCAGTGTAGTGCCTTGTAACTTGAATAATTGTTGGCAAAATGAGCTTGAGACAACCTTATCTTTATCTAAAACAATGGATTAAGGTACCCTATGTAATTTTATTACCATATTGACAAATTTGGCAACAACTGAAGCACAGGTGAAATTTCCCTTATGACCCTTGAAATGAGCATAGTTTGACAAGTTATCAATGACTACCATAGGCACTGTATATCTAATAAGGAAAGTGGAAGAGAGGTAACAAAATCCATAACAACATCCTTCTACACTTGAGAAGGTGATAACTCTATGAAATAGAATTATTTTGTCACATTCATTTTAAATAACTGAGGAACTTTATTAGTTTTATGTTGGTTTAGAGTAAATTGTGCTAGCTGAATTGTTTTGCCTCTGTTGGTCCAGGTTTTAGGTTATTTTAGTATTGATTCATGTTAATTTGATAAATTACATGCAAATACTTTGTCGAATAGAAGCTATTTATGTGGATTTTGTTCTTGCTCATGTTGGGCCTATTTGCAGAACATCAAGGTTTTGATGATTACAAACTTAACAAAGAAAAGTTTTCAATGTATCACTTCGGTCCTAAATGTTTTCAATGTTTAATCATGTTTTAGGAACCTTTGTAAATGATATTGAGTTGATACGAATATTATAAAATGAATGTATAATTAATTCCAAGTCTTAAAGGTTGAAAACAGCTAATTTAGGAAACTTTGGAAGTCCTCAATTGATTGGCCGCCTTACCAGCCAGTTGCTAGGCCTTAACTAGTTGAATAGGAGCTTTCTGTAAGGGAATAATCAACTAGCCATAAGCCAATAGTTGACTGGTCACCTTATGAGAAGTCACAAGTCTACTGCCAGCTTGAGCCTTAATCAACTAAGCACTCTCGGTGAGTAAGTAGTCAATTGGTCAAGAGTGAGCAGTTGACTGTCATGGTCCATAATTTAAATATTATAAGAGGGAAAGAAGGAGCAATTGACTGGTCAGTGGTGAACAATCGACTGTTAGCAGCAAAGAGGCCATAATAGATTTATAATTGATATATTTTGAAATATCTCTTTTCCTACTCAGTACCAATGGATCTATTAAACCTCAATCTATATAAACTCAATTTGGAGACTCTGAAATAACAAGAAAAACATTAAAGAATGATTATATCATAAGTTTCTATCTTTATATTAGCTCTTTATCATATTAGTACTTCATTATATCATCTACTATGTGTTTGAGAGTTTATTATCTGTAAATATTTCTTTCTATTAAGAGAGAAGCTCAAGAAAGTTCTATAAGGGTGTCAAGCTAAAAAAAGCTTAGGTTCAGGGGATGTATATCCCTAAGAGAGAATTCAAAGAGGTTCCTTGAAGGAGTTAAGCTATGAAAGCTTAGGAATTAGGAGAGACTCTCCTGGGTGTTGTATTGATTTATTGAGATAGTGAGAAATCTCAAGAGGTTGCATAGGGACTAGCGTAGGCTTAGGTAAAAGCCAAACTAGGTTAAATATTTGTATCTACTATTCTCCCATACTCTCATTACATTCTGCATTTATCTTTACTTTAATTTTACAGAAGAGTTTTCAGTAAAATTTTATAAAACTCAATTCACCCCCTTTAGGCTTTAAACTTGCTTAACAAGTAGTATCAGAGCTTAGGCTATTGTTTAAAGGACTTAACCATCTCAAGAGTATTAATGGTTGGATTTGGTAACAATGTTTTGCTTGAAGGGCTATTTATTACCAAACATCTTGGTTTCAATGGTGAAAATTATTAGAAACTAAGGATGAAAATTTTCTTTGAAACTATTGACATTGAATTATAGGATGTAATTGAGGAAGGTCCATATGTGCTTATAAAAGAAGAAGAAGGCAAGACCTCCATCAAACCTAAAAGTTAATGGAATGAAATAGGAAGAAGAAAAGTTTTATTGAATAACAAAGCTAAACTCATTCTCACTGGTGCATTGAGTCAAAAAGAATATTCTAAGTCTTAAATTGTCAAAGTGCCAAAAAGATGTGGAAAGCTTTAAAAATAGCCTATGAAGGAACCTCTGGTGTTAGAGTCTAGGATTTATAATCTTACACAACAATATGAATTATTCAAAATGAATCTTGGAGAAACAATAAAAGAAATGCAAATTCATTTTACTTACATTATGAATTATTTGGCAGCTTTAGGGAAGACATACTCACAAATTGATCAAGCCTACAAGATCATGAAAGCACTCCTTATGGAATGGCAGCCCAAAGTAATAGTAATTGAATAAGCAAAAAGGCTATCAGTAAAATCAGTTGTTGCTCTTTTTTGGAAATCTTCAAGAGCATGAACCAAAATTAAAGTAGCTCCTTAAAGAACAAGACAAAAAGAAAAATGGCCTTGCTCTTAGAGCATCATAATCCATGTGTGCAGATGAAGAAGAATGGAATAATGATTCACTGGATAAAATTGATGAAGAAAATCTTAGTCTTTTTGTCTAGAAATTTGGGAGATTCTTTAACAACAGAAGAAGAAGACAAACTAGAAGAAGTCAAGAAGCTAAAGAACTTCCTATCTGTAATGAATGTAAAAAACTTGGGCACATCAAACGGGAATGTTCTCAATATCTAAGAAAACAAGATAGCATAGACAGGAAGAAAGGAATAGAAAAGAAGAAGACTTACTTATCAGCTACTTAGGGGGAAGTGATGAAGATTCAAATGATGAAGAAAATGAAGCAGTCAACCTTTGCTTTATGGCTAATAAGGATAAGGTAAGCTCTCTCCCTTCTTATGAAGAATTACAAGATGATTTAAATGATGAATTTCTTAAGATAGCAAAATCTTTAAATTTTCAAAAAGGAAAATTCTATATTTAGAAGAAAATCTAGAAAAGGAAAAGGAAGAGAATAACTTACTACTTTAAATAAAGGCTTTATTAGAAAAGCAAATTAGAACATTAGAACATGATTATATTAGTCTAAAAAATGAACATCTTTCTCTAAAAAATAAAGTTGTTTGTAATTATGAACTTTTGCAAAAACAAAAGAAAGATTTATTGAACATTATTGCTAAGTTCACCAAAGGGAAAAATAATTTAAACATTTTTCTTAGAAAACAAAGATGTGTTTTTAATAAGGCAAGTATCAGATATAATCCTAAGAAAAGAAAAGAATATTATGAGAATTTCTTTGTTTCAACAATTATGTCTAACACTCCATTTATCACATGTTTTTATTGTGGTAAGAAAGGGCATGGATCATACACTTGCTCCTACAGAAAGAATAAAACTCTAGAAGGAAAGAAAGTATGGGTTCCTAAGGGAACAACTAACATTCAAGGACCCAATAAAAATTTGGTACCTAAAAATAAAACTTAATGCTTTTGCAGGTATGTATGGAGGCTATTGGAGCAAAGTGGTACTTGGATAACGGATGCTCTAAACACATTACTGGAGACAAATCCAAGTTCATTTGTCTTCAATCAAATAATGGTGGAAATGTCACATTTGAAGGTAGTGGATAAGGAAAGATCATTAGTATTAGAGAATTTGGTAAGAACTCCTCTACCTCCATTGACAATGTGCTTCTTGTTAAAGGCTTAAATCATAATCTCCTTAGCAAAAGTCAATTTTGTGATAAAAACAATAGACTTATATTTAACTCAAAACATTGCCTGATTGAAAATTTAGATGAGAAGAAAACTATATTTATAGGACATAGAATAAACAATGTATATGTTATTGATTTAGATCAATAGTCAAATGGGAGCTTTCTATAAGTGAATAGTTAACTGGCTACAAGCCAGCAGTCAACTGGTTACCTTTAGAAAAGTCCCTAATCTACTGCCAGCTTAAGCCTTGATCAATTAGGCACTCTCTGTGAGTGAGCAATCGACTAGTCACCTTTTGAGAGGCACCAGTCAACTGCCAGCTTGAGTCTTGATCGATTTGGAGCTTTCTATGAGTGAGCAGTCGACTAACCACACCCAGATCAAGCACCAATCTGCTATCAGTCTTGAGACCTTCTACTGAAAGCTCTCTGTGAATGACTAGTCGACTGGTCAAGAGTGAGCAGTTGACTATCGGGGTCCAAAATTTGAAAATTATGAGAGGGAAAAAAGAAACGGTCGACTAGTCAGTGGTGAACAGTTGACTAGTCAATGGTAGATAAGCTATTATGGATTTATAACAAATATAGTTTGAAATATCACTTTTCCCACTACTACTAACAGATCTATTAGACCTCAATTTATATAAACTCGACCTAGAGACTTTGAAATAACATGAAAAACATTTAAGGGTAATTATATCATAAATTTCTATCTTTATATAAGCTTTTTATCATATTAGTACTTCAATACTTCATCTACTATATTTCTGAAAGTTTATTATCTGTAAATCTTTCTTTCTTCTGAGAGAGAAGTTTAAGGAGGTTCCTTGAGGGTATCAAGCTAAGAGAGAGCTTGGGTTTAGGAGGAGTATATCCCAAAGAAAGAATTCAAGGAGATTCCTTGAAGGTGTCAAGCTGTGAGAGCTTAGGAATTAGGAGAGGTTCTCTTGGGTGTTGTATTGATTTACTGAGATAGTGAAAAAAACCCAAGAGGTTGTTAAGGGATTGGACATAGGCTTAAATAGAAACCGAATCAGGATAAATCTTTGTATCTACTCTTTACATTCTGCATTTATCTTTACTTCAGTTTTGCAGAAAAACTTTTCAATAAAATTTTATAAAACCTAATTCACCCAATTGGGTTCCAGCCTTGCTCAATAGCTTAGGTCATAGAAGGAAGAAATGATGGTATTAATACCAAGTAAGTGATCACCTAACTTTGAGGCAACTTTTGGACTATTAGATGTTAGAATTTGGAGATGATTATTTCACAGAAAGTTGTAAAGCTCTTCGAGACCTTTTTTTATGAATAATGGTTCATCAAATTCTGACATCGAAAGAAAAATTTATGAGTAAACAGTGAAGCTAATCCAGAAGGTAGTGTTTTTGTGCCAATGTGCCAAAACAAGCATAAATGTTAGAGTTAATGGCTAAATTTGTCTTTTTAAAATTTAGGACGAGATACATCAAGTTTTTTAAGGTGTTTTGAGGGAAAAGAGGTTTTACTTGGAGTTCTAAGGTTATAATTCGTTAAATAAAGGCATTTCAAGGGAGGAAGGTGATTAAAACTTAGAAAATAGAGTTCTTATATGTTTATTCTTTTACTTTTCTTTTGGTTATTTTTTCTAATATGGATTGAATTGTATACATGGATTTTCTACACTAAACTCTTATTTCTTTAAGACTATAGTGATTTGGCATGTAATTTGTTTAATATTGTTACTTTCCTTTTTTAATTTCATTATGCATAAAATTCAGTTTAGTTTTACTTTATGCCATTGTTGCTTAGCCACCAATTAGGGTTTATGTTGAAGATTTGAGGATTCTTGAAAGAGAAGCCCAAATTTAGTCATAGAACTGAATATTGCTTGATTAATGTTAATTAATTATTTATATTAACTTAATTTTCCTTTTAGATAGACTTATACTTATTGGACTAGCGAAGTTGAGATTAACCATATGTAATGTATCTCTTTAATTTGATTTTCATAGAAATATATGGAATTGAATTAAGATGATAGAATTTATATGGGATCGACAAATTGTTATAATGAAATTAAAGGTTTAGGCTAACTCATGAGCATTGAATTCAAGTTGAGAAGCAACCATACTGCAATTGAAGCACCTTGGTAAGCCTCGATTTGTTCTTTTGCATGATTTTTCTTGTTTAATTTGAATATTATGATTAGCTTGAATAAGGTAACTATGATAGCATTGGTACTTAGTAAAAGTCTTAGCGAGAGTTCCTAAAGGATGATACTTATTTTTTTCATTACTATATTACTTGTTGACAGTGTATACTTGCATCGTGGCAATTTGCAAGCAACAAAATGAATTGGTAAGGTTTGAAGAAGACCTATTGGATAGAGATATCCTGTTTTTTCTTGTTGACAAATATGATATTCATGAACATAAATGTTGATATCTCTCCTTATATCCTTCTAGTAGAATTTAGAAGTCATTCATGTTAAAGTTTTAAACATATCAGCATGCCCCTTGATCGATGAAGTGTAAAACTTCTCTAAAATTTGTTTCGTAAAAGTAGTATAGGATGTAAGAATGCCTAATCTTCCTTTATGAAATAGCAAACCATCTTTAATAGTATAATGGAGGGGAAAGTTTTCAGATTTTCATAGTTGCTGGAGATGGTTTAAGGTTCAAACATTAAAAACTAAGTGTCATTAAGGAATAGACAAAGCCATAACAAAGGACCTTAATAAGGCATTAACTATCATGTTTTGCTTAGTTGGTTTGTATTCAATCAAATAATTAAAACCCAATAACTTAGGCAACCATTTATGTTGTCCTAGAGTTTGTATAGTTTGATGAATCAAATTTTGTTAACTCTGTTAGTCTATTCTGATTATAAAGTAATGCCCTAAGAGGTAGTGTCAAAACTTAGCAATTGCTTTTGTGATGGCCAATAATTCTCATACATAAGTAAATTGATTTTACCATCGACTAGATAACTTATCAGAAAAAAGGGCAATGAGGTGTTTGTTTTGACTCATAACTACTCTGATTCCAACACTAGATGCATCAGTCTTTAAAATGAAAGATTGTGTAAAATTAGGCAAGGTTTGCACAGAGGCTAAAGTGAAGGTAGCCTTTAACTTGTCAAAAGCCTTTTAGGCATCTATGAACCAATGGATTTCTTTTCCAACAACTGGGTAAGAAATGTCATTATAGTGGCATATTGGTGAATAAACCTTCTGTAGTACCCAATTAATCCCAAGAAAACCTAAAGTTGCTTAACCAAAGTGGGTGTAAGCCATTCTAAAAAAGTGCATGCCATGGACATATACATATCCACCTTATTTCTTAAAACTATGTGACCTAAGTAATCAACGCAAAAAATGGCAAATGAATATTTAGAAAGTTTAGCGTAAAGCTCGAAGTAATTGTAGAGTGATGTGTTAGATAGTCAAACTAAGAGAGGTTATAAACTAGAATGTCATACAAAAAAACTAAGCTGAATTCAAGCAAATAAGGCTTAAACACTTTACTCATCAGGTTTTGAAATGTCATTAAGGCATTAGAAAGACGGAATGGCACAACTAGCCATTCATACTAGCCCTAGTGAGTTTGAAAATTAGTCTTATAATGATCTTCTAGTCTTACCCTAATATGATGATATTCAGATCGTAAGTCAAACTTTAAAAAAGCAAGCCCTGTCTAATTCATAAGTTTGTCCATTATATAAATTTGAAAGGAATCCTTGATAATGATTGCATTTAAGGCTTTGTAATTAGTATAAAAGCTCCATGTCACATCTTTCTTTTTTACTAACAACACTGTGGTAGAAAATGGACTTGTACTAGGCTATATAATCCTTAATTTTAGTGTATCATTAACTATGGATTCAATTTCAGCCTTTTGTGAAAAAAGATAATGATATAGTTTGACCTTAATTAGTCCTATGCCTTTTTTTAAAGGAATGAAATGGTCACAAGTTTTAGGAGGAGGAAGTTTGTGAAGAACCAAAAATACATCTTGGTAGCTAATCAATAATTATCGTTAGTTTGAAGCAACTCATTAAAGAGTTGTAATGCTAAACACATAAAACCCTCAATTATATTAAATTGTAATGTATAAACTTCTATGATAGCATTCATTGCCTGGAATGATTTAAAATAGTGAAACTAAGCTTTTTTAGAACCTAGTGTTTAATTGCTAAGAAAAGTAATGAATAGACCATTAAGGAAAAAAAAATTTGGTTGAAGAAAGCTATAGTTAGCCATATGGGGACTTAAAGTGGCGAGCCACTACGTACCCAGAACTACATTTGCCCCTAAAATGGGTAATAAATAAATGGGAAGGGAAATGTTATGGTTATGAATTGTTATCTTGAGTTCAGGTAGTAAATTTTGTTTGTTTTTAATCTTGTTTTGATATTAATTTTAGTGTTTTAGTAAGGAAATCAGGCCATAAATGGTTATTTTGGTTAGTTTCAGGTCTTATGAAAGATTTTATCGAATTTATAGTTGAAGCAAGATATGGGTATGTGTTTTTAATTTGAAAAAAAGCTAAAAGCAAAAAAGTAAGCTATGGACATGGCTTAAGTTGCAGATTTTAAATAGTAAAGTGGACAACTTATTATTTTAACCTACATTCTTTCTTATGGACATTAGAGCATGAAGAAAAAGGCTTGAAAAGCTTACAAGGGGTACTTTTATGCAATTTTTACATTTTTATTTTGGGAAAAAGTTAAAAGTTAGTTAAAGATAGGGGACTATGGGATTTTAGGTTAGTTTTTAAACGCTTTTGAAAAGCTAGGTCATATATTCATATTCTTTTTCTTCTCTTTTCTCTCTCAACTAGTTTTAGTAAGAGAAATTGTCCTAAATTCATTTTTTAGCCTTATAATTATGGGTGTAGATGTGGATTATGGATGTTTACACTCATGAGTAACTAATTTCATTAATCTAGCTAAGAATTATTGTTATGGTTCCTTCAAGTGTTGTGAGATATATCTAAAATCTCTCTTTTTCACCTCTTTTTGGTCATTTTGTATTCTTGTTATATTTGTATTGTCTTTAGGTGAATGAATGATTTGGCCCATTGCTTATTTTGCTAAGAGATAGTTATCTTACATTTGGTTGGATTAAATTTGTAATTGTCTAGTTAAACCAAAGCTTAGTGAACAATTACTATAAGAGATTGTTGATATACTTTCTTCTATACTGATGGAGTGTAAAAGATAATTTGTTAAACTTGCTTCATGTTTTGATATGTTAGAAATGGTGATTTCTCAATCTAAATGCAATTAGCTAATTAAATCCTAAGTGCTTACCTGAGTTTGTTATCTAATTAAGAGTTGGTTAGAGAGCTCTTCTTAATCAACATACTTAAGGAAATCTAAGTTGTTAGAGCTTATTAGCAACTATAACAATTTAACAAAAAGAGAAAGGATAATTATTTTAAATCAATGATCAACTTAAAAGGACAAAAACAATACATTCCTTATTTATATGCTTGTTTCTTGATTTAATTTCCTTTTAATTAACTTGCTTTTATGTTTGAAATGTTTTATCACTTGTTGCTTATTTAATTTCTTTAATTTTAGTTGTTGTCCTTGTTATATTTTTGTTTAAACCCCTCATTTTATTTCTTTCTTTTACTTGTTTGATTTTGGTTGTTCACAAGTCTTGAAATCGCTAATCCTTGTAAGTATGACCCTACTCACTCTTGTTGCAATTATTTTATTAGAGAGTAGGCAATAATTTTAATTTAGTGGATTTGACATCCATCAATCAATCATTAGTTCATCTTCGTCCAACTAAAGGAGCAGATAATTACGATTTAGGCACTTATGATTTCAACTGAATTTTTCATCACAAGTGTAGTAAAGCCTTTTATCCTTCTTAATTTGCATCTTGGTAGCTGACATTTGTTTTATTAGTTGTTTAACTTTCATAAAAAAGGTAGGAAGTAAATAAGGTGATGCCTTAAAAGCAATAAAGACTAGTCTAAAAGCTTCATCAGTACTGGTGGTCCTAGTAGTAGTAGGAATTGTAGGAAACTAAGGACAAGATGTGGAAAACCCAAGCCTTATATTCATATAATTTGGCCAAAGAAACAGCTCAAATGAGAAAATTTAGTGACTAAGTAATAGTTTCACGTTTAATGTCATCTTTTAATCTACTGAAAAATAGTTGAGTAATGCATTAACAGAAATTCCTTCCACATGATTAACTAGTGACATGAATTCTTGGTAGTAGAAATTGACTAATTAGTTTGTAATACTTAGAATAAAATAGCCTTAGGAAATTCAAACTGAGATGGGCCATATTGATTTTCAATAGCCTTTTTAAGAGCAAACCAAGTGGATATGACCTATGCCTTTTGTAGCATTTAAAACTAAGGAATGATTGAATCATCCATATGTATCATAGCGATTGTCACATAATGAGCATCTAGGGTGTCATAATAATTAAAAAACTTATCCACTTTAAAGATCCACTGCAACGGATCGGTACCATCAAACCAAGGGGAATCTAATTGGACACTGTGAACTTAAAAAGGTTAGTATTCAGTCCCTGGGGGCGATGACAATACAGAGAATGGGTTCGAATTATTCATAGTTGACTGTCTAAATATATGCTTAGTATTCTTGGAAATAGACTCCATTAGTCAAGACATTAATTCCACTGATTTTTTAAGACATTCAAAACGATTATTATTAGTGGAGTCTTACTGATCAATGACTTCATAGAGCTGCTTCAATTATGCTACAAGATATTTGAGTCTAGTATTGCAAACCATTAGAGTCAATGAAAGCACCAATTATGTAATGTGTATTATTTAATAAAGAAAAGGGTACAAAGTTCTAATAAAGCAATCTAGCAAAACAGTGATAAGTTCAAGCCATTCTGATATCAACTAAGCAGCCGAAAGAGAGAAGATACAAGAAATAGCAAAACTGTAAAAGATACTTTAGACAATCCACACCCCTCCTTTTTTGTATGACTGCCATTTATAGGACTTCTTCACATGCCAACCAGGTTTGGTGATTCAGTTACTCCTTCTCAACGACCCCACAATTGTGTCATTCTTATCACATGCCTTATCTCTAATAATTATAATAGATAACCTCCTAGCATGATTCATAATAGTGACCTTAAATGCCCCTTCATCTAACAATAACGCAGGAACCATCAATAACTAAAAGAGAAGGAAACATATCAAACCCATCAATTAGACACATCACAAGAATCAACCTTATTCCTATCTAGACATCATCTCTCTCTTGCAATGCATATTCACTAGTGAACTTCCCATACGCTCTTAACAATTAATTTTTTTTGTTTCTCTATAATATTTATATAATTGTACTTGTAGAAAAGGGTATCAAGAGGTATAGTTTTAACTTATTCACCAAATTCACGGTCTAAAACTTGTTCAAATGCTTCACTACTTTCATAAGAGGTATAGGTCTAAATTTGAAGCTTGCTAGCATCAACCCTTCCTCTAGGCTATAGCAATTGATATATGCAAACAACAAATTTAAATTCAACTATTATATATGGAATTAACATTGAGAACCAATTACCGAAACTCTATGAAAGGATAATCGACATTTTTTATTGATAAAACCATTACTAATAGTCCCTTAGTCCTATTCATTCATCACTTATTAATTACATGTGCTTTAAGCAATGAAATTTTCTTTAAAGATGGACATATTTGCATTAAAGAAAGGAAGTAAGAAACACTTGCAAAGAATGAATTACCATGAACTTTATAGGGAAAACCAAATGAAGACCATGTTTTCTTAAATGGACCCATATATTTACTTGAATAATTATGCTCATAATATAGTTAGTCTATTATGACAATATGAGCCCATTTCAAAAGATATCATAATAATCAAGTCCTTATATATATTTCCACCTTTAATTTTTTTTTTTAATGAAATGGACATTAACAAGAAATATATTATCGATTAGGAAGTGGCATTTTAATCTTGAAATTCAAAATGAAAAAAGAAGGAAGATAATAAGACAAAGTGATAAGTCCTTAATTATGTTATATTTATATATCTTTTACTAGGGACTTATCATTTATGTTGGATAAATTTTTTAATTTAGTGACCAAATAATGTTAATTTCAGATACTTTAAGAATTAGACTATTTGATTGCTTCCTTGCATTAAATTCATCTAATTTTAAACTGTTTTGATAAAAATTGCAAAAGAATTGTGAGATTGAAAGGAAATAAGAGTTTGAAGGCATGGAATAATGAGATTCAAGTATGTTTGGAAGGCTTTCATAGACATGGTTTTTGGTTTTAAATCGTGAACACTTAACTTCGATACCACTTTTGGTCCCTTAAATGTCAAAATTTGAAGACATCCATTGCATGCAAAGTTGTAGATATTTCAAGAGCTATCCAACAAGTATTAATTTGTTTGATTCTGACATTAGATCATAAAGTTATGGCTAAGAGATTGAAACTACATTAGGGGACCTATTTGGGTGCTTAGGCACCCATACAGGCATAAAGTATGATACTTTGCATTTTCTATTGATATAAAATGGGCCTTTTAAATTTTTTAGGTTTGAACACCAGACGGGGAAAAAAGAGGCTCGAAAACTCTTTGAAGACAAGGGAAAGCTTGTTTTCTTGGAAGGAAAGGCCAAGGGCTGGTCTTTTTAGGCCTCCCTTGACCAAACCTGAATGGATTCTTCCACAGAGGTCTTTTTCCACTCTTATTCTTCTCTAGTTTTCTCTTTTTCCTCTTTATTATGTATTTAGATTTAAGCTTGTTGTTAGTTGTTGTGATGGATTTTTGTGAATATTAAGTAGAGATTTCATGATTTTGTTACCATATATGTTAAGTAAGATTATTACTTTCCTCTTGTAATTATGGGTTGATTTATGAATGCATATTGCTTCTTATTTGGGGCTTTTATATGTTTTCACCAATTATTATGATTGCGAGTGAATTGAATGGTTTATTTTGCTAAATATTTTCATAATCATATGTTATGGACTCAAATGCCTACAAGGTGTTTAATGAATGTCTCTTGAGAATTGGGTGCAATTTACCTTAAATGATTGAATTCAACTTTTAAGGTAAATCATACTTTCATTCTTAAGGTTTCTTCGAAAGCTTAATACACTTTAGGATTAGTTTTCCTTAATTGATTAGATATGACTTTTAAAGGATACAAATGGTTAAGGCAGTGCAGTTTAGTTCTACTTAACAGATTGGATTTGACTTTTAGGACAATTGTGTTTGGTGAGTTAGCTCTTAACCTTAATACATTCTAAGGAAAATTTTATGTAATTGATTGGATTCGACTTTTAAGCAAAATTGGAACTAGAATTAAGATAATCACATAATTCATGTTTATCTTCTTAGTGAGTTAATTTACTTAGAAGTGGAATTGAACTATGTGAAACAAAGTTAAGAATGAATTTGATAAGTCGATTTATCCTTACTTCAACTCTCTATTAGTGTCACGACCTGAGCTGATAAAACATGACCAGCACGGGGATGAGGCATCATTCATCCTCATGAACCTATCAGAAACCTTAAAACAACCGAACTTAATCAATATATATATCTTCATTGCATAAACATCAAGACTCATAAACTCTTTATGCAATTATTAAATAAATCAGTTTAACCTCTGTATAGAAGATTGGGCAGGGTATTCCCTGAATTATAAAGCTCCTAAATTTTCTATAGTAGAGTTATTTGACAATTAGAGGACTTTGCTCTCCCACACTTAATTATAACACATCCCACAACTACAGTAATACATTAAACATTTAGCATATATATAAGGGAGTAATTAAACCAAATTATAAAATAAGAAAGCCCATAGCTCGAGCAGCTAAGCTCACCAAAGAATAAAAATACCACAATTTCTACTTAGTAGGTTAGTGTTCTAGATCGAGGCTGGAAGTTGAAAAATGTTAAATAATAAAAAGTGAGTGAAAACTTAGTGAGTAGATAATTCTAATATTGCAACAAAAGAAATAAACTTACAATGGTACGTCTTTTGAAATTTAAAAACCAGATATCATACAATCATAATTCAATTGTACCAAAATAGACAATAATCATTAACAAAATGCATTGGAAATCTCTTACAGAACCAATTATAATTTCCAAATACAAAACTAGCCCAAAGCTAGTGAAAACAGAAAAAAACAATACCCATTTCAGCTATAAGCTCTGAGTAACTGTAATAATGGCCCTATGCCTCAAATAGAATATGGTGGTAAGGGTATTATACCCAACCTTATTAGATTTCCAATCATAGTGCACTACGGCTAATGTCTACTACCAACAGCTACAAGGTTCTATTTAGACACGTTCCCAATATTTTAGAGATATATAAACATCAATATTCTGCTATCAGAATTTCAAAGTTGTACCATTTCAAAGTTTAGTTTTCAGTATTTCTAATCATTCAAAATTTAGAATCGCAAGGGATAATTTAAAATAATATTTTGCATAATTAGGATTATCTACTCATTTGATAGAAGTATACCAACCTCCTCTTATCCTTGTTTACAATTCCCTTGTTGTCAAATTTCATAGCCACCTAAAACATTAAATAAGATACTTTAACATCCATTATTCATGAATAATTTCAATTATTTAATCTTGTCACCGACCTAATTAATTATTCCTTATTCATCTTTAACCACATCACCTCTTCAACCTAATTTGACCATCTTACTTCACACAATTTTAGGAAATTGAATTTTTTGGGCCTCTTTCCTTAATAATACTTCAAAACACTTATGGTCTATATTTTATTTTATTATTATTAATTTTTATTTAATTTACTCCAATATGCACATATTAAATTTCTAACACATATCATCAACACCAATGTCACTTAGGGTTATTTAATAAATTCTGAAATTCCCCATTTAACTTCAATTAATGTTTATTGCCATCTAATCAAGCCATACAAATTTTCTCCTTCTAATATCCTACTTTTTTCTATATGAAAAATCTTAGAAAATTATGGACAATTAGAAATTCATCTTAAAATTCAAACTAGAATTTTCAAAAATTTTAAATCACTTCCTAGATGCATATCAATATTTAAGAAGCCCTAAGAATTCAAATTTCACCTTTTTCTAAAATTACCTCTAGACCTAAAATTTAGGGTTTTTCAATTTGAAAGTCAAACTTTACAATTGATAAGTGATTTCAAGGAAGAAAGGTGCGAAATTCACCTATGATGTATAATCCTAACTCGTTTGAAGCAAACACCTTGAATTGAGCTCAAATTGCCTCTTTTTCAAGTGAACAATGTTGAAATTTAGGGTTCTTCAAAAATTTAATTAGTGAAAATGAGAGAGAAAAGGTCGAAAAACACAATGGAACTGAAGCCCTAAGCTAAATCAAAGAAAAAACACACCAATTTCATGAAATTTGAGCTCGGTTTTGTGCCCCTTTATGTCGCTAAAAATTTGTTGATTTTCCAACAATGTGGTGGTTGGTGGAGGTTGCTGGGAGGCCGACGGATCTATTATGGCTGAGAGGAGGTGCTGGCAACCTTTCACAATGGCGGAAGAAGCCTCGGTGGGTGGTGGATGAATTTGCATAGTGAAGAGCTCGAATCGCTATTTTTTAGCAATATGATCGGTAGGGAACATTACTGAAGGTGTTGCTAGAGGATCGTTGATCACTTGTTGGCGAGGAAGCATGGCTGTCGGAAGGAGAAACGCAATTTTGGACACTAACAGAGAAGGGATGTGTAGAAATGGGGATCTTATGGGATTTTTATGGTATAATTTGGATGTTAAAATAATGTAAGTGCAGTTAGTTGACATAATTAGGGTATTAGATTAATTTAAGTGAGGATAGTATGTTATAATTAGGGGTTTAAAATATTTTAAGTAGAGAATATTGTATTTTATTATAACAAAATTTTCCTCACAGATACTTGGTTACCATATCTGTTGAGTTACAAGTGCTAGGAATACACAGGATAAGGCTTAGGTACTCACTTTGGTTATAATGTCAGATAAAATTTTATCTGCATCTACATTTAGCACTAACTGAGTTCCCTTTTGAGTATAAATTTCATAGGTATTACAATTAGCTTAATTTAATGTAATGTCTGAAGTCTTTTATCTTTAGTTTGGGCCCTTTAGAATATTAGGTTAGCATAGTTATTTTTTTTTATCATACTTGAATCGTTTTCTAGTGATTGTATTTATCTAAGTTACTAGGGTAAATTTATAAATAATCATATCAATTCATACTTTAGTTTAAATTGTATATTTTGTAAGCAAAAATTTAATCTTATCTTCATAGGTATGATATTAAATTTTTAAAACATTTTACTACAATTAACCTATATACTTGCGACTCTTTACGAAGAAGGTACCAATTTTTGTTCTTCCTCCGTGCAGGAGATGAAATTAGTCCCTTACCAGTTCTACATTTGAAACAGGAGCATAATGGTTGATAAGATTTTTACATTCCAAAGGACTATTGTCATATAAAAGTACACCGAATGAAGGTAATAATGACCAACTGATGAAGCTAATAGGAAAACAAAATACTTGAAACTGTATTTGTGCAGTTGAAAATTCTTAAATCTCCCCTTCATTGAACAGGAAAGCAAGGGCTGATGGAACCCTTTCACCTTGAAGCAACTTCCAAGCTTCCTCTTCAATCTCAGATACCTTCCTCTCAACGTTACTCTTATCCAAACCATTCACATCATCTATTTTAATATTTGAACCATTACTTGTTTCTTTAGAGACTTCTTCCAATTACTTTGATCAATCTCCATTCTTTCAACCACCAAGGACTTCACATTCAATCCACCTTGAATGTGACTTTTCTAAGTTGTCCTCATTAACAAGAGAATCAGCAGATGTAGAATGATTATTTCTAAGATCCGAAGTTACATACAGTATCAAGGAAATTCCCATACCACCACCTACATTGACACAACCAACAGTACCAAAAATTCTAGATTGACCCCAATCTGAACCAGAAATGTCAAAATCTCTCGAATTTGGATTCATCACACCTGCATACCCTACAATTTGAGTATTGCTAGTATGTGATATCCATGATTGGATCACTGATCTTGGATTGAGAAAACCCAAAAACTGATGAGCTTCTATAGTTATTAATTTAGGATTTCACAATAAGGCTTTATGGTAGAGATTCCAATTCAGCCAGTGAGTAGTCGTGGTATCATCAAGTAGCCAAAGCCCAGAAGAACAAATGGTTCTGGAATATTTAAAATGAACATTATACTTTTGTACTATTTCGTTCAGTTTCAAAGTGAGAATAACAGAGCTTATATACAACTTGGTATTTGATAATAATATATGGAGAAAGAAAAGGGGGAAAAAAACAATCTAGAAGGAGAAGATTCTAAACTGATCACCTAAAAATGGGAAATGAAAGTGAAAACAATTATTAAAAAAAAAAAAAAAAGAAACTCAATCTACCTATTAAAATATATGACATACAAGTAATATTTTCGGATATTATAAGAAAAATACTATCAAACTATCATATAGCTCCTTATAAACTTTGCTTTTACAAAACGAACAAATCAATTCATCTCAAAATTCATAGATCTAAAAAATAGTAAATATCTTTAAATGTAACAGATTTATTACATATATTTTTTTAAAAAGAATTTAAGGATGTTTTGTTGAAAATATTAATACATAACAAATTAATTATTTTTGAAAATGATTTGGTGACTAAGACAATTATTAGGTTAGTGTTTTTTTTGTTGAAAGCAATCCAATTTTTCCACAGAAAAGCTTTTTGGAATAAATATATATTATGGTTTCTAAAAAAAAATCTTTGCCATTTTAGCCTTTAAATTTAATTTTTATTACCGATTGATTTTTAAAATTTATAATATATTACACCATATACTAAATTAGCACTGTAAAATATTATAAATATATAATTCAATCTTAGAAATTAATATTACTGAAGAAAAAAAAATAATTTAGCTTTCTTTTTATTTTTTATTAAATTTTAAAAATTTTCACTTAAAGATCTTAGACTATTTAAATATTAAATTATACTTAATATCTATCTCTCTTTGAACCTCCCATCACTTGGAACAATTACTCCTTTACCTTAAAGAAAATGACAAAAAGGAAACTTTCTTGAAAATGTGGAGAGAAGCTCAGTCACGCGGAAATGAATATACCACCAAGCTAGTCGTGCCGGTGACAAATTCACCACCGCAAAACGCCGAAGGAGGTTGCCGTATTCGGATTTACCTATCCATCATTGTGAGCGGAAACTGTACGACATCTAGTTACAGGAAGACAAGAAAACAAAAAAAGTAAGTGGACCTATGCCTTCTCTTTTCTATATATTAAATATGGACACGCAAGCAAGTTTTTAAAAAATAAAATAAAATTTGAAGCACAATTTTTTTCTTTTTATTTACATTATTTTATTTTTAACTGCATCCTAGCAATTTATCCCCAAACCGTAAAAAATCCAGATCAGATCCTCTCCTGTTCCTGCGGGAACAGGAGGGTCTTGTTCTTTTGCTTTTTTTATTTTTAATATATATTATAATTGTAAATATTATTTTATATATATAATAATTTTATAATTTTTTAATAAAAGTTAATAATTTTTATTATAAAAAAACTAATTTTTTATTTTTAAAAAAAGTGACAAAACAGGATCCTCTCCTGATCCAAAGGCAAAAAATCCATTGCCTACGCCACTGGGAAGTGGAGGTTCCGTGTACATATGGCTCTGGGTGGGCCCCTGGGAGCATCTTACTTTTTGAGTTCGTTATCACTGAGACACGTGGACAACCGCCTTTACACTCGTGTTTGGCGTTGGCTGTGTGGGGGAGTACTGCAACCACCCACGACATGACGTTTGTGGCTCTGTTCGTTACGGCCACCAAGCTCGCCGGAGCACTCGTCACGCTCACCGTCGCCGCCAATGCCTTCTCCTTCCACCTCTACCGGAGAAAGAATCTGCGCCCATTCCACTCCCCTATCGATGAGTCCTCCGACGTACTTGCCGTCTTCAATGTTCACGGTAACTAACCAGAAATGAACTCTCTCGTTTCCGACTGTTGGAGCGTAATCTGGGATTTGTTATTGAAATCAAAGTGATGATTGAGTATTGTTATTGGTTGGTGTCCTGTTTCTGGTCATATGCTCGGGAATACTTTGTAAGCTAAAGTACATAGTTGGGAGAACCAGGTATAGTGCAACTGCGAGGGTTTGTTCTGGCAAAGTCTGAAGCCCGAACGCAATTTTGAGTGGGAGGAAATGTAGTATAAGTTCTTACTTCGACTTAAATTGGTGTCGGGTTATACGAACAGGATTAAAGTAAGAATTACGTACTTATAGTGAAGGCAAATTTTTCTCGCGGAATGCATGTTGCAATTCGGGAGCTTGACCACTGACCGCCAGGTTGTGGGATTTTATTGGAGGGAATCTTCTTCCCTGGACTCTGACTTGGCTTTAAACCTTTGTATACGAAAAAAGTAAGAATAGTACACCTACCAATAGAGATATTATCATATTATAATTGCTTCTATGAGCGATATTTGCCACAAAGTTTGGCAAACTCAACAACTTTAATTTTTGCCTCGTCCTTGATAATGTAACATTTTTATATATATGGTAATACTGGCTTGCGTAGTTAAGTGTAATTGTGTATTTGTGAACGAGGTTCGCATAGTTTTTTTCTTCATAAATCATGACTACCTGCAGAAGGGGAAGATGGGTTTTTCTTTGGCCTGGCTACAGCACCAGCACATGTTGAGGACAGGCTTAATGATGCTTGGATCCAGTTTGCAGAAGAAGAAAAGCCTTATGACTCAAAAGAGGTGAAACAACCAGCTGATGCTTTGATTGGCTCCGCTGCTGGTGATGGTGGGTCTTACCGAGCTGCTTCTCAACAACATGGTGATAAAGGAGTTAAAAAGAGTAAAAAGCCTCTAAAGGTTGCTATGGAGGCCATGATTAGAGGAATTGAGAAGTATATAGAAGAAGAAGCACCACCGGCAGCTGGTGTGCCAAAAGAAGAACACCATCATAATGTAACTGCTTGGCATAATGTTCCACACCCGTAAGCCCAGATTTTAATGTTCATATCATGGTTTTTTTTTTCTTTTAACGTTAATTGCTTAAAGAGATGGATCTTGTGCACTTTTTAGACTATCTTGATTATATAACAGTGGATATTTTTTAGCTAAATAGAAAACAATTTCTGATTCTCAGGGAGGAGAGGTTAAGGTTTTGGTCTGATCCTGATACAGAACTAAAATTGGCTAAAGATACTGGTGTTACTGTCTTTCGCATGGGTATAGATTGGTCAAGAATAATGCCAGAGGAGCCAGTAAATGGGCTTAAAGAATCTGTAAGTGTGATGATGTCCTTTCATACTGATTAATTATTACGATGATGCCATTTATCACGACCTGGAAAGTGTAGTAACTGATAAATAATACTGTTAAATACCTTCTTATGGTGTTGGTCAAATTGTTTTCTAATTTTGTTTCATCAAGAACCATTTCAGTGAATTCAACAGGTGCAGTGACTTTACTTTTATGAGTTAATCGCTTGGTCTTTTGTCTTAGGTTAATTATGCTGCTTTAGAACGTTATAAGTGGATTATCAATAGGGTTCGGTCATATGGAATGAAGGTCATGCTCACTCTTTTTCATCACTCACTCCCACCCTGGGCTGGCGAGTATGGAGGTTGGAAGCTGGAAAAGACTGTTGATTATTTCATGGACTTTACCAGGTTAGTGTTTCCTTCAATGATAGTTGTCTAGATATGATATTTCTCTATCTGCTTATGATGACGTTCAGGTTGGATCCACCAATGCTCTATGCCAGCCTATGTCTGGTTGTATTGTAAGTAAAACTAGTGCATTCCCTCATCCCAATGCATACCATAATCTTCCCATATTAATATCAATTATGGTTTCTCCCAAAGTACTTAGCAATCATTGGTGTCAAACTTGATTGAACTTTGTATGTCAATCTTTGATTATCATTATAGATCTTTGCCAAATCAGTAGTCCTGTATGATAAGGAGCAATTTGCTTCAGAGTTCTGGGTTTATTCTCCTTCAGACCGAGGTGTGTGTAAATAATAAAGAAAATAAAAAAGAAAAAAAATAAGAGAAAAAGAATGTTACAAAAGAAGTGGAGGACAAGATATCCTTACCAAAAGGCACAAAAAGAAAACAATATAGAGATGAAGTAATAATTATATGTTCAAATCATTTGTGCCTAAAATGATTTTGAAGTGCTGATCAGTTGACTGTAATTAACTACTGTCCTCTTACCAAATGAATTGCTTTCTTAATTTACCTATTTTCATCAAACTGTGTTAAATTTCCATTACAGCATACTAATTAATGGTGGTGATTAATGGAACTAATTAAACCAAAGAGAAGTAAAATGGACAGCTTTTAATTTCAGGGTATTTAATGCAACAAATATGAGGTCAAACATAATCCAGGAGCTTTTACCATGTGTTGAAGGACAAATCTCTTGGACATATTGGTACTAACATGCATGTTAATTACATACTTAGCTCTTTCCTTTAGGAGGTTCAATCTTCTGCCATCAGATCTTCCACAATGATGTGGGAAGGGTGAAGGAAATTATAATGGCTTTTTTTGTTTTTTTTTTTGTGGGGGTGGGGGTGTTGGCAGCGGGGGGTGATACAAGAGGATTTTGTTAGGAAAATATTGATTTCCAGGGTATAATATAAAAGATATCAAGCACACACTATGTACAAAGACAGAAAAAGGTATAATCTCACTTACCTTAAACCTTATAGGACTAATAATCAAACATGATATATGACTCAACAAAATTCTATACAAATAAGTTAAACCAATTTAAAATCTGTATTTCCTTTATTACCAATTAAATCTTATCCAGACAAACACATGCTAGGAACTCAAAAGGGGAGGAAGGATTCGTTGCATACTTGTGAGGCTGCTTCGTCATTGATGAGTTACTGTTATTGAGTGAAGGTGGGGGCTGGGGAGTAATGTAATGCTGTTGGAGTGGAGAAGTTAGGGAATCAGGGAAAGTTAGAGGGTGGGTGGTAGGGATTTGGTGTTCGTTGTCATGGGGAAAGGAGGATTTAAAAAGAGGGTGAAGGTATATAAAACAGAAAGAAGTTTGGGTTACCTGGTATTTGGAAAACAAATCAAGGCTCAACTAGGTTATGAAATTTTCTTTTTGTGGACCCAACCTGGCCTAATTTACAAGTCCTGACCCAATAACCCAGCCTAATGTGACTGGGTTTTCCAGGTCTACCAGTTTTGTGGCACCCCCATGTTGAACTTCTATAAGATAATTAAAAGCATAGTTCACTTTGACTTTATGAGCAGCTTGATTCAATAAAACATGGCTTCATTCCAAACAACTTAATTAAGCTACTTTTTTTATTGACAGAGCTGTCCACCTTCACTCATCGAAGTTAGTTTCTGTCAAAAAAAAAAAAAAAAAGGATTACTGGCTTCATTCTAGACAAAATAATTTATCTCCATGTTGATTGATATATAGCTGTCCATCATTACACTTCTAAAAGTTGTATTTTCTATCTCTTGTGATGAAAAAATCACTTGAAAGTGTATTGCAAAGGTTCATGATTGACTGAAGATTAGTTGCCATACATTGTGAACTCTGCATCTTGACTTATGATAGTGTGGGTAAGTTCTGAGAATGGTACCAGGTAGTTTTGATCTTTATCCTCCTAATTCTATTTTCATTTTCATGAACGTGTCATTTTTTAATGTCATTGAGGTATTCATCTCATGGTGTCTTCCTTATAACCTTCCATTCCATGCAGGCTCGTTGTAGACAGTGTATCTGATCTGGTAGAATATTGGGTTACATTTAATGAACCTCATGTCTTCTGTATGCTTACTTATTGTGCTGGAGCTTGGCCTGGTGGTCATCCAGATATGCTGGAGGTTGCTACTTCTGCTCTTCCAACTGGTGTTTTCCAACAGGCCATGCATTGGATGGCTATTGCACACTCAAAAGCATATGATTATATCCATGAACAAAGGTTTTTCTTTCTTGAAGAAGTTCAGAATGTGTAGCAAGTTTATAGACCATTGAAAAATGTTTTATGATTTTTATCCCTTGGCCTTCCTTCTCAGTTAATAGTTTACACTTTAATTATTAATGACCATGATTGACAGCTTTGCTAATTTTGTCATTATAATTTTCTGATTGGTGATAACCTTCTGGCAGTAACTCATTAAAACCCATAGTTGGTGTAGCACACCATGTGTCATTCATGCGACCCTATGGTCTGTTTGATGTTGCTGCTGTTTCACTGGCTAATTCCTTGACTCTCTTCCCGTACATCGATAGTATTTCTGAAAAGCTGGATTTTATAGGCATAAACTACTATGGGCAGGTTTGCTTTATTAACCTTTATAAATGCACTATGTGCATCTTGCTCTTATACTTACATGACAATCCTGACATTTAGGAAGTTGTTTCTGGTGCGGGACTGAAACTTGTGGAAACAGATGAGTACAGTGAATCTGGTCGTGGGGTATATCCTGATGGCTTATATCGAATGCTGCTTCAGTTCCATGAAAGATACAAACATCTAGATGTTCCCTTCATAATTACTGAAAATGGGGTATCTGATGAGACAGATATAATCCGTCGACCATATCTGTTGGAACATTTGCTTGCTATATATGCAGCCATGATAATGGTTTTGAATCTGAATTCAACTTTGATCATCTTTAAATCAAGTTGTTCTTCATAATTATTGATTTCTCATCATGCCTTCCTGTTATGGTTTTACAGGGTGTGCCTGTGCTTGGTTACCTGTTTTGGACTATTTCTGATAACTGGGAGTGGGCTGATGGATATGGTCCCAAGTTTGGACTTGTAGCAGTTGATCGGGCAAATAATCTTGCACGCATCCCACGTCCTTCTTACCACCTATTTTCTAAAGTTAGAACTCTGTCTGTGTTTTTATTATTACATGACATTAATCTTCTCTAATTTTTGCTTCAATGGGCTCTTAATTCCAGATTGTGAACACGGGTAAAGTTACATGTGAAGACCGTGAAGGAGCATGGAATGAACTCCAGAGAGCTGCCAATGAGAAGAAAACAAGACCATTTTATCGGGCTGTAGATAAGCATGGTTTGATGTATGCAGGTATATTTAGGTTCTTGACTTTCAGCTAATACTCTATGTCTCTGGGTGTATTTGCCTGCATGCATCTTTTGGATTTTACTTGGTTGTCTCTCTCTCCCCTCTCAGTTTAACAATTTGTTCATTGATTCATTCAGTCATATTGTTTTGCCATTGGTACTTCAAACCAATAGTTTAGTAGTTTATGGTTATGGAAGTAATTTAATGTCACCAATGTGCAAAAGTTAGGACGAATATTTATAGCTTCTCTTTGAGATCTAAATACCTGTATCTTAAATGTACATGACTTAGTGCATTGCAAATTTGAAAATAATATAAAGTAGTGGTAAATTTTATGAGCTACGCGGTGTTTGAAAAGTTAGATCAACAAATTCTTTTCATTCCATGTAACTAGTTTGACAAGTGTTGAATTTCACGTGACCGCTGATTGAAGGCTGTGTGGATGGTTCTATATTAGTGGTAACACTTAAAGAAAAATAAATTATAATTCTTCCTGTTTCTCATTGCAGGTGGACTTGATGAACCTATTCAGCGACCTTATATTGAGCGAGATTGGCGGTTTGGTCACTATCAGATGGATGGTCTTCAGGATCCTTTGAGCCGCATCGCAAGATTCATTGTCCGGCCATTCTCCCTGAAGAGGAAAAGGAAACCTCAAAAGAAGAGTGCCAAATTAGTTCTTCAGTCTCTTGAAGGTAGATTTTAATATCTTGCCAAATATCCAAAACTCATTCTCACAACGAGCACTTTATGTGGGGCATGGCACTTCGACTCTATAGTCCATGACTCCATCTGGATTTTTCTTGGTTGTATTTAATCTAGAGCTCCGATTATTATGTCTTAAACTAAGCACCAGAGATATGCACAACAACGAAATCATCTACTGCTTAAAATAAGTGGCTTTTTCACCTCAATAATTGATGCAGAACCTGGATATCTCTTTGCTCAGTGGCCAGATATTAGGTCCTAAGTATTCCTAATTCCCATTCATTACGATTGATGGAGCATCTTTTTGCTTAATATTGTGTAGCTGAATATCATAGGGAATCTCGTATCTGTACTGCTCAAGTTCAGTTTAATGTATTATAATTTTGTGCAGCCATATGACCCAACTTCATTCAGAGGCAATCTTCCCAACAGCAGAATAATCTGCAGTAATTTGGATATAGACAAGGGAATTTCTCGCTTCTTGGAAATGGAAGGAATTGTGGATATAGTGCATTTTATTTTGATCAAGTTCTTATCCAATCTGTCGTTCTACTTTGGTTTCATTATTGAGTTATGTGATGCATAAATGGACATACCATAACAACCTTAATGCTTTTTTAAGTAGTCTGTTCGTATGCTCATCCTACGATGGCTTTGTTAAATGCCATAACTCATAATTCTGCTTGTCCTATCCGTACAAAAGTTGATAGTTTAATGCTCTTAATTACCGTTGCCTAACAATTTGAAGTAAAATGCATTACATCACTTGTGATAACTCTTGCTTTTCCTATTGCACCATGCAACTAATTTTCTCTGACAGTATCAAATGATGTATAAAAGAATGCTTCCTTTCTTACCATCTGCACTAATTGTACTAAAATCTTGACAGAGTAATATCTTGCTTGGTTGCTTAGTGCTGTAACCAAAGAAATGACAGAAAGCTTCAATACAGACCTTATTATGCGAGAATGGGTCGGCAACTGTTGTTTCAATTGATGATTTTGGATATATTCAGGAACAAGAGAATTAATCCAAAGCTGCTACCCATGCTAATTCAGGATAAATAAACACATCCATCCTGATATAAGAAAAGTGACATGCATCAATCAGGGCTTCTTATGGTTGACAAAGTGGGCTGCTTCTAGTGGCTAAGCCTTTGTGACAGTGAATGTTCAACTCAAATGCTTAAACTAGTTTTTTATTAGAGTAAATTAATATTTGGGTTATTCAAAGAAATATATATATATATATATATATATATATATATATATATATATAGGTCCTTCAAAGTTCAACTATCTTATTTCAGTCTTCTGAGAAGTATTCCATCTTGAAGCTGGTTAATAAACATGGATGAGGTGGTCTAATGTAAAGTTATTATGATCACTAAATTCTCCGGTGTACAAAGCATTATAAAGCTTAAACTCCGTAACACTAACCATATTAATCATTAATTACATTCGCATTGTTAGGCCATGTAACCCATCTTTGTTAACGACGATGATTTTATTGATAGGAGAAGAAAAAATATTCTTTTCTTCTAATTCAAACAGTGAGACTAATTCTTTTGTTCCTGTCCAACAAACAAATCCAAACAGATATTATCTTTTGACATTAGCTAACTGAGATAATCTAGATCTATCTTAGTCACTCATTTATTTATGGGATAAATCCTCCTAAGACCACGGCTCATGCAAGACAGTCTTACGATACAGTTTTTTTCAGAGGCTAATTTTCTAACCCATTTTTTCATAATAGCATTCATTAATCAATACCCGGTTAAATTAAATCTTGGCTTCTTAAAATTTTACAAATTCAAAAACAAAACCCCTGAAGTTTTCTTTAAATTGAATCTTCAAATAATTTTTTTTTTTTGTTTTCAGTTGGATCCAAAATTACACAGACCCGTCAATTATGTGAAGAGAATTATTTGTATAGTAACTCCATAAATTATTTAGTCATGTTTACTGTAGCATAAGCAAAGTTGGAAAAAATCAATTTCAAAAACCCAATCAAGAGTCATTTGATGTAAACCTACTTAAAATCTCATATTTTTCAGTGACCCAAATGTAAATTAGCCATAACCTTAATGCCTATATTCTTTCAGTGATAGGAACTCTGCATCTGAGATAGGTATTTCAAAAAATCTAAGTCTTTTTAAAATATAAATTATTAAATATTTATTTAAAAATTTAAATTTTATCAAATTTATCTATATTTAAAATTTACTGCGATTACCTCTTTTTATTCAGTTTTTGCGTACTTATTTGTTTAACACAGCTTTTGCACAGTCAAAAATGCAACTTTCATTTAGCATTTCTATGGTCGATCAGCCGTCGTGCCCCACCTCGCGGACGCCCCCTTTGAGTGATGTCTGGGCGAGCCGTTGTGGGAAATTTTAGGTTCTGTGGTAAATAAAGGTTCTTAGACTTGATCTGTGAAGAATTTTAGGCACTATAATGGTTCAGTTCCATTAGAGGAAAGAGTAGATACGGTTTTGAAGTATTTTGATTTGCCAAGTGATGAAATTCCTGCATTTATGACCCTGTATTTTGAGGACCCTGATCGTCAAGTTCACCAGTTTGGACCTGAAGATCCAGAAAACACAATTTTTTATTTAAATTTTTTGGTGTCGGCCTACATAGGCTGGGCAACCTCAAAGTCGTCCCGGTTGACGCATTTCCTAGTCTATTTTCTGTTGGCTTCTCAGCATCTTGAATCCGAAGCTAAAAGCTTCACTTCAATTATATATTACAATGTATTTGAGAGAAGGGTGTTCCTTATTGTTAAAGGTGCGGAAGCCTTCAATCCCATTTGTACTCAACACAAACCCAATTTTTAATCCTGATAAACCCCAAGTCGAATCTACACATGTGTCCCTTCTTAAAGAATCGGAAGTTGTGCAAAGATTGAGACATGAGCGAGATATTGTGTCAGCACTTGAATACTTCAAGTCCTTGGCTAATTCTAGAGCTTTCAAACACACCCCTTCGACATACCAGACTATGATTGAGAAACTTGGAAGAAATGGCGATATTGATGGAGTTCAGTACCTTCTGCAACACATGAAACTGGAAGGTATAGCTTGCTCTGAAGACTTATTCATTGGTGTTATACATTCTTATCGGCGAGCTGGGTTGGCTGATCAAGCTTTGAAGATGTTATATAGGATAAGTGAATTTGGGTGCAAACCCACAGTCAGGATATACAATCACCTATTGGATGCGTTGTTGGGTGAAAATAGGTTTCAGATGATCAATCCTGTATATAACAACATGAAGGGGGAAGGTTTGGAGCCAAATGTGTTTACATATAACATTCTTCTTAAGGCTCTCTGTAAAAATGGAAAGGTGGATGGGGCTTGCAAGTTGCTTGTAGAAATGTCGAATAAGGGTTGCCCTCCAGATGCAGTGAGCTACACGACTATAATTTCTTCTATGTGTAAGTTTGGTCAGGTAGAGGAAGCAAAGGTGCTAGCTAGGAGATTTACACCTGTCGTACCTGTTTATAATTCATTGATACATGGAGTATGCAAAGATTACAAATTTAAGGAGGCCTTTGATTTGATTAAAGAGATGCTAGATAAGGGTATTGACCCAAATGTTGTCACTTACTCTACAGTTATTAGTTGTCTTTGTGATATGGGGAATGTTAACTTGTCTCTTGCAGTTTTCGGCCAAATGCTTTTGAGAGGATGCAGCCCCAATATTCATACATTTGCTTCTTTGATAAAAGGCCATCTTTTGGATGGACAATTGGGTGAGGCTCTTGACTTGTGGAGTAGCATGATTCGAGAGGGAGTTAAGCCCAATGTTGTTGCATATAACACTATAATATACGGTCTCTGCTCCAATGGGAATATGACAGAGGCTATATCTATTTGTAATCATATGGAAAAGAATTGCTGCTGTCCAAATGTTACCACGTACAGCACTCTTATTTATGGTTTTGCAAAAGCTGGCGATTTGCTAGGTGCTTCTAAGACATGGAACAAAATGATAACTTGTGGTTGCCATCCTAATGCTGTAGTATATACCTGCATGCTGGATGTCCTTTGTCAGAACTCTATGTTTGACAATGCTCATCATCTTATAAAAAGTATGACTAATGATGGCTGTCCTCCAACTGTTGTTACATTCAACACATTTATAAAGGGCTTGTGCGCGAGTGGAAGAGTAGATTGGGCAATGTGTGTGCTTGATCAGATGGAGCAATATGAGTGCTTGCCTAATATCACAACATATAATGAGTTATTGGATGGTTTATTTAGGGTTAATAGATATAAAGAAGCTTGGGGGCTTGTTAAGGAGTTGGAAGAAAGGAAGTTGGAGCTAACTTCTATTACTTATAATACTGTAATGTATGGATTTTCGCATGTTGGAATGCAAGAACAAGTTGTACAGCTATTTGGGAAAATGTTGGTGAATGGAGCAAAGCCAGATGCTACTACAGTGAATATAATTATGTATGCATACTGTAAGTGGGGCAAGGTCAGAATTGCCATGCAACTTTTTGATAAGCTTGAAGCAGGAAAGGAATGGCATCCGGATATAATAACATATACTAGTCTTCTGTGGGGTATTTGTAATTCGTTAGGCATTGAAGAGGCAATTGTGTATCTTCATAAAATGGCAACTGAAGGAATCTTTCCCAATATTGCTACTTGGAATGTCTTGGTTCGCTGCTTCTTTAACAAGTTAGGTCATATGGGACCAATTCGCATTCTAGATTATATATTGGGAAATGGATAAAATTTAACTTTCTTCTTTGTCTTAATGAAGATTAAGGTAATCATCCACAGAGTGCAATGGACGCACATATTATTTGTCACTCATGAAAAGGAGAAAGTGGGCGAAATGAATCTGGAAGGGAAGAAAACCTGTTGTTGAGCTGCTAATATTACTGAGTTTTTGGAATGAAAGTACAAATTAAAGGGAATGATTATGGGAGAAAATATCTCTTTTAGACACTTGAATGAAGTTCTCCCTAACATTTTGTTCAAGAGTTGATGAGAAAATGAGAGGGAAAGTGAAGGGAAGGAAAAGTGTTCTCCTTCACCTTGTATAAGCATGTTAACCGAACATTAAATGGGAGTCTATTTTCCCTGATTTTGTTGGAGGGTGTAAGGAATGGATGTTTATAATTGTTTTGAACCCCTTGAAGATCTAGAGCTGTAGGAGGTGAATGAGGGGGAATGGCTCCCCGTTATTCCCCTCCCCCCATGATTGATAAAAGCAATTCAAACAAGATATAAGTGCTCCTTTCCTTCCCTTCATCTATCCACATTCAGACATACCATAAAAGGGACAACTGAGAAGAAATTTGGAGTGGCACATGTAAGTAATTTTGATGTTTTAGCCCTTATTTGCTGAATTACTGTTAAGCAGATATTTATGAGGTCAGATGGTTTGGAAAAACTTTTTCGGCCAAAGCCAAGATTGCAACTCTTCTCTTGTATCGAAGATGTAATCCTTGCCCTGAGGTCCGCTGAAGGTTAGGGTCAAAGCTCTGCTTCAGTACATTGGCCCCTGTTAATTTATTTTCAGCTATATTAATAATTTTTTATATCAAACATCAATGATTTAGAGATAATAGGTGTCTCATTTAATTTGAATTTTAAATTGTCAACCAGTCTCAATGTGAAAAGGCTTTACTCGAGGGCTGGTAAAAAGTTTCATTTCTTGCAGTTTCCAACTCAAGAGCCCTTCTTTCATAAGGTAAGCCTTTTACCTGACTGGAAGTCTTTATAAATTTCTACTGGGATAGTCTAATTGGTTGTACCATGTAATTTAATCTGCACAGTTATTTTTTGGGTTGCTTGCCTGGTTTAGTTCTGGTTGGCTTCATTTATGCATCGGTGCATTTGCTTATCTGTACTTCTGGTTAGATGATCAGCACATAATTATGTGTGTAATTGTTTAGATAATTGATCATTAATAGAAAATGTGGTCACAAGATTGAATTGCCTTTGAAAAAAGGGTAAACAAAAGAGAAGGAAATAAAAAAAAAAGCAAAAAGATGCTATGGCCTTCCTTTAATATCTGTATTTCAGTACATATGGCGGGGATTGAGAATCTGCCTGGTGTCCCTGAATTAGAAAGATATATCAATGATTGTACAGAGAAATGTCTTTTATTGCTTCAGAATTCAACAACTACAACAGAGTAGCTCCACTGCCTAACCGCTAATAACAGACCATTAACAGAATAGTTAGGCACAACTGCTAACAACTACTTCCTTCTGTTATAACCATAGCCACGTAACAATGATGAGGTGGAAACATAAACTGTTATCAAATATGTTCCCTGGTTGATGCAGCTGATTGGCAACATCACCTTTTTAAACAGAAATAAATAGAATAGTAATGGTTCAGTGTTGTGGTTCTATTGTAGATTTTTAGTGCACTCAAGATTTTTAGTGCACTCAATAGCAATGGTTCCCTGTGTTGTGTTTGAAGTTTCAATGGCAGATTATCGACTGTCAGCTAGTAATTTTTCACTTTTTATGACTGGCTATATAGGCTGTCAAATTTTGTCTCATTTTCCGTGGCAGAAGCAAAAGGTTAGAGATCTGGGATACCACGATTCACGAAGCTACACGGGAAGCAAGCAGATTAGTTTAGTAGCAGACTGTTTGTGAGGGAATTGAAAGTGGCGGTGAGAGTGAATGTTCATGGAGGTCTCCAAACGAAGGAACCAAAAGCATGACAGCTTTCATAATTCAATGTACTTGAAATGAACTTAATTATTATCTCAGTTTCTGTTGGTGTTTAATAAAAACAATTACTTATACAGTGCAGCAGAATCTAATCCCTGATAAAGAAGGGAAGCAAGGAATTAAAGTTTCCTCTACAGAATCAAGAAGAGAAACTATTTTTTCAAGTAAAACTGCCATTGAATAAAATATCATACCAACCACTAAAAGTGTAATTTTTCCTAACTTTTAAGAAGAACATGGAAGCAGACCCTGAGCTTGTGAGCTAACTACATGCAACATAAATGATCAAGTCGACAGCTTATTGTTATTATTACCACTATGATATGCTGCCTGTGAAAGGCAAAACAGTCTCAAGATACAGTATCTTTTTCTTTTTTTTTCTATTTCAAGTTTAGGTTGAGTCATTTTGCAAGTAAGATCTGGCAATACGACCACCTGCTCCCTGTGGATAGAAACCACCAGGGGAACTTTCATCACCACCTCCATAGATTATCCTCAATATTTCCTGTGGGGTCCTTCCATACGCAAGTGAGCTATTGTCACCAGCAAGCACATTCCCTGAAACTCTGCCCTCGGCTCCGATATTCATGGGCACCACAAGCCCTTCATCTTTCAAGCCTTCCTTCCCTAGCCTGTTCCTAAGCTCTGATATGAGATTTGTGAACTCTGCCACACTCACTCCATATGGTGCCACTACCATTGCCCTCCGTTCGTACAGCAATGCTCGAATCACTGCGTCTTGACCTGATTCCACTCCCAGAAGCCCTGCCACAAGCTGTAACACAAAGTCACACCTTCGTGTCATCTCTTTGGATGTGAATTTTTTTTTGCGGTATGAGATAAATAAATTTATTTTTATTTTAAGAAGTATTTTATCGGTGGAAATAGTAGAGAATTATCTCTTATTGCATTACACAATTAATTTTTGTTGTCTTTCAATAATATATGGAAACAAATTGGTATATTAATATCTCATATTCTTTAATATATTAAATCTCACTGTTTTCTTGAGGATAATAGTGTACTAACATTATTTGACATAAAAACGATGATATAAGAAACACCTTAATATGTAGTACAAACAATCGTTTTTTTCCCTTTAATGGAAAGGTTGTGATTTCTACTCTTTGCAAAAGAGGATGGCAAGGACAAATAACATGTTGTTCATTCCAACTGCTATCCACTTTTATTTTTCTTTGTACCAACCAAATGTACGAGGGACAAAAAACATTCCAAATGTTCAATTATGCCAAGCAGACTCTTGATGCTTTGGGAAGACATTATTCTTTAATATTTTTCTTAATAGTTGAGTCTGAGGATTACCTTCCTAGAAGTGGCGTTTTGAAGCTGTGGATTTGTTCCAACATAGCCAGTAAGGCCAACATAAGGAATTACGTAAGACGCAAGCAGGTAGTTTATCTCATTTGCATAAGGATCAAAAGGAGGGATCAGACATCTTCCTATGGCACTGTCCATCACTTCTCCAAATGATTCCGTGCTCAAGTTCAATAATGGCCTTGGAAACCCATTTACTGTACTTTTTATAGCCCTGCAATGCACATATCAAACACACCAACAATATAACAGTGTCAGAGACAGCTTCGTAAGTTTCATTAAGGAAAAACATCAAACAGATATCATGCAGTACAAGAGATTAGAATGGAGAGTATAGAGAGAACCTCAGATGTCCAACTTCCTGCAATCCAAACTGGAAGATGATGTCCCTTATTAGGATTCCCAGATTAGCCAACTTGGCACCGATGGGTGAGGGTCCACCCTGGGCTAATTCTGGAGCTACTGCATCCAATCCATGACCCAAAGAGCCAAACAAGAAGAACTCAGCTTCCATGTACTCTAAATTCAGAGGAAACTCTAGAAGATCAGCATCACTGAATGCTTGCTTTGCATTTCCTCTTAGGAGCAAGAGGAGTAAGCTTAGCAAAACCACATTAATGGAGACTTTAGCGGTGGGAGTATCACGAAAACCCATGCTTCTCTTTCTGGGTTAATGTCGTATGTATACTGGTTTCCTCATTCACGTATAAGCCAATATATATATAAAATAACTCTGCTTCCTTGGATTTCTTTCATTTGTTTTTCCTCAGTACACCTGGTTAGGTTGTTACACCTTCTTTTTGTGAGCTTAGGCTTTACTTACGTCCTCTTTTGTTGTACCAGCTTTCGGATGGTTTAAGGTAAAGACTTTTGGGGCAATTTGAAATAGACATTGTTCTTTGACACAGAAAATTCTTTAGGTGCGTTTGATTTATAGAAAGATCAAAGTAATTATGTGTACACATGTAAGCTATAACCCTTTTTTCTTTTTTTGAAGTGAACTCAACTCTAGTACGCTTCCATATTTTCAATAAACTCACATTTGATATTAAAGTGAAACTCATTTTGTCCAAAAGCATTCTCTCAACTCGCACCTCTACTGGACTTGAGTGTCAAAGGGACTTGATGCTTAATTTGGATTATATTTCTCGTTAAAAATTTAATAAATATGAAAGTATTTAAAATTTTTATTAAAATATAAACGTTTGAACACTAAAGTGAAGTGACTTGCATTTTGAAAGGAAAAAAAAAATACTTTCATATCATTATATCTAAATTTATTGCGTATTTGAAAGCAACTAAAAAGATAATTTCATTTAGCCTCCAATTTAGAATTGTCAACATCTTACACACAGAGTGATGAAATAAGCAACTTCGCATTCAGCTAGGTATTAAACCCAGCCTTAAAGGGCTTGACATTTTGAAATCCGACATGATACGCAGCTGCACAATGCAAACGCCTCGTGGCAATACGACGTAACTTAAGAAGTTTTTAAGTCTTGAGTCATTGAGTGAGACTTCTCTTGAATTGGAAGAGTAAAATAAACTAAGCTTTATTTCTTCTTCGCTGAGATCGAGCTCTGTTTGCTCTATCAAGACATATATTTATTTATTGTGAGTTCAGACTTCGAAGTCTGTCATTTGGTCTACTTTTAGCTTTCTTCTGAGCTCATATTTGCATGTTTCTAGTGACCACAGATACCTTCCTTTCTCAATCAGCTACGTCAAACTTTATCAGGTTACGTGGGCAGTTCATGCACGTAATCTTATTATTGTGGAGCCAAGAGTTTAGTTAGGTGCTTCAATTTATTTTCACGTGCTGGTGCCATGGTGTTTTTTCTTTCTCTTACGGTGTTTTAGTTCAGATTATTTATTCTTTTTTTACGTTCATCCCATTCCATTTCTTGAGAAGTGCATCTAAATGTAATGTTTATCAATATTTGGATTTAGAATTCGAGATTATCATTCTTTAAAATTTACATACACTCTTCGCACCAAGATAAACATAAAGAACCAATAGAAGCTCGTTAAAATAATTGCCTCAATAGACTCTACCACTAAAATGCTGATTTATTTCGATTTCCTTAGCTTGTCACAAATCTCGAGTGCAAAATGTGCAGGTCAGTCCATAGCTCTGTGCTACATTAATTCCTGGAGAAGCATGTTATTAGCAAGCATGGACCTTATATTGACGAGGATACAACTATGCATTTAATTTTTGGGCGAACAACACTAGTCATCTTAATTACTTAAACTCTTTACATATGCAAAGCCATAATGTGAACTGTTCTGAAATTCCTACTTAAAAAAGAAATCTGGGATAAAAGATAACACCTATCTACCTACCCGCTTACTTTCTCAGCCCTCAATCTTCTTATTTCTGGCTGTCTTGTGTTGTTTAATGTATCATTTCTAGATTCACTACCATCATCATCATCATCCTCGCCATCTATATAGATAATTTCGTCTCCACCGTCACCATCCATTGCATCTTCACCATCCCAGTCATCGTCAAAATCTCCATCATCATATTCTGCATCAATTTCATCATCATCATAATCATCAATGTTTGCACGCAAAGAGTGAAAGTCAGGAGGAGGAGGGCAATCTTCTATGATAGCCTCATCTCTCTTTATTACAAGATGTCGAATGACTCTTTCATCTTTGTCCAATAGAGTCTTGAACTCATTAATGTATTTGGCATCCACCTCAAAATTCATTAAGATGTAGTGTGCTCTGTCAGCTTTCTTTATTTTGTAAGCTAAATTTCTCATTCCCCAATCATTCAGCCGCCACACTTTGCCTTTCTTCTCCCTTAAAAAGTCTGCAAATTATGTAAGGACAAATTTCAGGGAAGATAACCAAATCAAGTTAATTTCCATTATTCAGGTAAAACAGGTTTATGTTAATTACTAATACAGCAAGCAAGCGCTCTGTCCAGGTTAATGCTATGAAGTTGACACAACAGTCTTCTGTTAGAACTCAAACCCATGCAGACATCCAATTGGCCTGCAAGTGCTCTAGGACTCTTTTGTTTGTTTGGGTAAATTATCGTTTACCCTCCTCAAGGTTTGGCCTGAAAGCAGTTTGCCCCTGTGGTTCAAAATATGTCATTCAACTTCCTATGTTTAGATATTACTTAGGTACTGTGATACATTTGCTTCAATTTTCAAGAGAAATAGTTATGTAAATATTAATACCATGAACAAATTCCTTGTAGAAAGTAAGTTTCACTTATACCTTGAACAATTTCACAAATCTTCTTAGGCCACTGCTAGGACTAAGATAACATTTGAAAATTAAAATGGCCAGCTTAATCCTAGTAAGTAATAGCATGAGAATACAATGAAACTGTTCAAAATATAAGTAAAATAAACTTTTAACATTGAAACTGTTCACTGTTATAACATTCACATAATTATTTCCCTTAATATTTGGATGTAAATTGTCACACAGTGATTAAATAATAACATAACAAACCACAAAGGAGGATGGATGAAACACTTAAGCTCAGGGAAGTAAATTGATTTTGGGCCAAACATAAGGGAGGTCAATAGGAAGTTACTCCTGCTGTTTTCTATTTTTGTGTGAAACTCCAGTTCTTTAGAAGGAATTAAGTACCAATATATTATCACAAACAGAATCAAGTCATCTAATGCAAAAGAATTTTGCGCGGCCCACTCTTTCTGCTAAATGGACTTGAGCATGAGAAACAGATAGCCTTATAAAAATTCCAGATGGGACATGTAGAGAATACAATTACCAGCTATATCTTTTAAAAAAAGAAAAAAAAGGTTAAACATGAATATCTTGAAACTTCAGACAAGTGCAATTAGATAGCATCTAGGCTACAATAAAATATTTTAACTCTGAAAGACCTGCTATTTCTGCCAATTCTAGTACAGCCAAAGGGAAAAAAAAAAGTTAGGTGTAGATGTTGGATATTTGCTAAAAAGTTCTTGAACAAAACTATGACATGGGAGGAACTTTTTTAAGTACTCAATAATGTGATGCTGAGTTGTACAAAAATGTCCACGTCTCATGGTTATATTAGAGAACCTAATAACAATCACTTAAAGAGTTTCACTTAAGTCTTGTCTCTTCAGAATATGTTGAGACATGACTGCCTGGCCTGAAAATGAATCACAGAAATAATTTGGGAAACTAATGAACTAATTCAATGTAGCAATAGGGAATATGGTCAAAGGGATAAAAAGAAAGAGAGAAGAAAGATGTAGAGTGAAAGATTACTTTGAACTTTCTCATTGACAGCTGCAACCTCTTCTGCATGCTTCTCATGAATTAAGTAAACAACCTCATAGTGGCGCACTGTATGATTAAAGAAGCAAAAGAAATTGTGAGAGATCACCAAACATGCTTCATGAGATTTAGAGACAAATCGATAAAGAAACCTTTTATTGTCTGCACCTTCACGGAAGACAGGTTTCTATTTAAGTACTACAATATTAAGAATTCACACATAAACATATATAACTTCATTGGGTAGAATATAAGGAATAACAATATAGTAAATTATCCTTTTTCACTGTCAGAAAGGAAAGGACAGTTAATTCTACAAGCTACTTACTTTGGTCTACATTCATATCACTTTCGAGCTCAAGCATCAATGATTCGAAAAGTTGTCCTGTAAATTAAAAAGGGTGGACAAACATAAAAGCTCAGTACAGTTTCCATTACCAATATAATCTGTCAAGAAAAAATGCAAGCAACTAGGAGGGACTGAGTAACTGAGTTATGACCACTCACTTTCTTCAGCATCTGCAAACTCTGGGAGAACCTTACCATCTTCCTCAACTTTCTTCTGAAATTTGAATTAACAAACCTCAGTTAATTATCATCCAAATTATTAAATTCATAAAGAAGAAAAACGGTAAGTATAAAATCAAATTTTACAGACAGGTATTAAGTAGACAAACACTGGTGTTAAATAATATATATAACTGCGTTGTAGTTCAACTATAACAAGGTACTATTAAAATGGGCAAAAATTCTCAGATCCATACTCCTGTTAGTGAGCAATGTTCCGTCTAACAAATAGAACGCAATAAGATTTTGCAAGTGAGAAAATGGATTGAAACAAGTCATTTCTACTGATTTTGTATGAGCTAAGAAATCTTTCAAATGGTTTCGTTGTTCTCTCAGCCAAACCTAAGAAAGTGTTCGCTAATAGCAAAAACTACACTAGAAAACTGGGCAGCAAGAACAGCAAAACATGGGTTTGTATAAAACTAACCTCTCTAAGCAGAATAGCCTCGGGGAAAAACCCAGTGGCCTCGTCAGGTTTCGGTATAAAGCTGTGGTTATCTTCTTTCTTGTCTTTCCTCCTGGCCCCCACAACAACTGATACTGATTTTCTTCGCCCAACGGAGAGATTCTGACCAGATAATGGCAAGGACAAAGACGAAGAACATGAAGGGTACCCATTGGCGAATATCAAACATGGATTGTAATTTACGCTAATTCCGTTGCCTATCATCATTTTCGGAGTCTTTAGTGGAAGATAAGCTATAGAAGGAGTCGGCAGGAGTGCCTCCATGAAGAGGTTTCAAAAAGGTATAGGACGTAGTGCTATATAGGCAAAGGCGAGGAGGCAAGAGTTTGTATACTCTGTATAGTCTACACTTTTAACTCATTTTGGGGCTGCTTCGCCAGTGGGTTGAGTTTTTAATTGAGAATCAAATTTATCGCAATTGACTAATAAGTGGTAATATTCGGTAACATGTTTAACTGCTCATTTGAGAAAACAATATTAACTAGGTGAAACCAATATTGGCTGAGACTGTCCAAAAGAAAAAATATATATAGATTTATTTGGTTTAAATTTTGATAAATTGTCTTTTATATATCTAAATAGATTTTTATCTTATAAATATTATTTTTTTAAAATTAATTTTATTCTCTAAACTCTATTTGTATATAAATAAAAAATAATTATTTTTATGTTGAATGAAGAGTAAGATGAAAATTTTTAATTTTTAAATATAAATCATGATAATATAAAATTATATTTAAATAAAATTAATTTTAAAAATTAAATTAATTCCAAATCACATTAATTTATCGTCAATCCAAACATTAATAGTTGACTAAGTTTTGAAAATCTTTAATTGTACAGTAATATGCTTTTTTATTTTTATGAATGGATGGTGCTCCTTGCACAATTATGTATACTCCCGTGAACTTCATATTAATCTAAATCCACTTTAAAAAGTATCTTAAAAATAAAATTTTTATTATATAAAGTGAACTAAATTTAAATTTAACCATCTATATAATTATGAAATCAGGAAATTTTAAGTTGTGCGTAACATTTTTCTTTTTTCGTGTTTCTGGAAACGCTTTTTCGTTCAAATTTGTTTTTGACATGGACTAATTAGACTCGAAGCTCAAATCTGAATTCTCAATCCCACATCCCAAGGTTTCTTTGGAAGAAACTAATAAATTTTATGATGATACAAGAAAGCAAAATCTCATATGTTGATTTTCACATATTATATTCTGTTCACGGCTTTTCTGTATAAACTAATAATTAATATTAAGACACAAGCCCCAAAAGTTTGTAAATATCTTATGTGCTATTGCTCTTATTCTATTTCGAATGAACTGGTAAAAAAATATGTAACGCTGTTTTGCTAATCTAACTGCAGAGATTGGTAATGACACTAACATCTCTCCTCTGAACATCAGCAAAGAGCGATTAAATATGATGTTTGAGGTTTACTAGTATCATCCCTTCAGCTGACCCATCTCTTCAATGGTTCAACTCTTTAGGCTTCAAGCAGTATAGCAACTTGACTGGGAAAATCAAGCGCAAAAGGATCACTGCCACAAATCTATTCTCAAGGCAATGATTTTGCAGCATATAGATAACCCAAAAATTAATGGACGACAGAGAAAATTGGGAAAAATAACACTATACAATGGGTTCCAACTTTTCTTTGAGCTTCATTCAAGCTTCACAAGTGCCCACAAATCCTGCCCTTCATGATATAGTGGATGACTTTACTCTCATCGTTGCTTTTTTCCCTTTTTCTTTCTCTTGGCTCCACTTCCACTGCCGCTGCTACTGCTGGGGTTTTTCATCCCATTTCCAGATTTAGTAGATGGACTATCAGCAGCAGCACTGCCATTGAGATTGTCAAACATGCCTGCCTGTGCGGCGTTCTGTAACCACTCAAAGAATTCCTCTTCTGTCATGGTTTCCTCCATGTTTGGCATTGGCATCCCACCACCTCTTTGACCTGAGTATGGTCCTTTACCTGAACCATGCTTTGATGTCAAACTAGTGTTCACATGAAAACTTGGCTTATGAGTATTTGCCGGACATCTCATACCCTGCCATAAATATGTCCAACATGAATGCCTTATGGATCTTTTAATCTCCAAACAAATCTCAAGGTGCAAGCTTGGATGCAAAGTAAACTAAACAAGGTATTTCACAAAAAGACAGACCGCATCCCAAGTTTTACAAGGAACTTCTAAAGTAAACACATGGTCCTCATTCACACACTCCACTGCAAATGGGCTATAAAGCAAAACACCATAAGCAAATTTTCAGTCAATAATCTTGAAAAGCACTCAAAAAATAAAAAACGCTACCTGATATTCACAAAATGAAAACAGTCAGCTTTAAGTAGATACTGTTGCTATATTATGTGAAAATCTGCCAATTACCAGGAAATTCTTAAATACATCATACAACATTTTTGCTAAGAAGTATCCCAATTGCCTATCACACAACTATATTCTTGTCCAGATTACATATATCTTTTTCTCCATGACCTTAAAGGTAGGCACCGTCTTCACCACAAGAACCACACCAATCAAACCTTAAAGACTAAGACTGACATAAAGCACATTAAATTGATGTGAGCTAAAACAAATTAAGCATTAGACCAGCATGACAACACATCACATCACTGCAGGGCTATCTAAATATCATCAGGTCTCTCGAATGATATGATGGAAACCTAGATTTCTACTTAGAATTTCAGTATATAACAGCCACAAGAGAGAGAGAAAATATTTTAGCTCCTCGTGGAGTTCGTCCTCCCACAAGTTTCCCCAAAATTCAGCCTACTCTCAACTTTCCCTTGGTGCCCTTTTTAATCACCTTTAGCCTAAACATCTTCAAGTTCAAGATAACCCCTCTAACAACCTCCACGTGTTCCACATTCCCTAGAGAATTCTTCTCCAAGCCCCTACCAGACAATTCATGCTGCCCTGGCTACCAATTTACCTCAACAACTGAATTTTTCTCTCTCACAGACCCTCATAATTCAGGATATATCATAATATAAGATAAAGAGAAATGAAATAAAGATTTACACTATATTACCTGACAGATATACCACTCAGTGGCATCATATATCCTGCTATCAGCACACACAAAAGCGGAAGGAGCATCCACCTAAACATAAGACATGTTAGTAAGCAAATCATATTCTAATGTCATAACTCATAAAACATGCAACCAAAATTTGATTAAAATATAAGTATTTTTGTAAAAGGAAAAGGTTAAAAAGGTAAAGCAGAACTACAGGTTACAAGTTGCTCTCCAATGACAGGAATTTCCAACATGGTAGTTTGATCCTTACCTTCTGCAACAATCCAAAAAGAAATGGCTGAGATGATTGTTCAACCCATCCATCACCATCTTTGGCTTGATGAAAATCTTGGCATTCCTTCAAATGAAGCAACAAGGTGGAAAACATAAGTGCCACGCCAGAGAAAAAAAGAAAAGCTTTCTCAAAAGGAAAAACAAGTAGACAGTACAAAGGCCAATATCATGCAAATATGTGATACGCTTAGCCAACTGTCATTTACATAAGCTACTCAGGTTCCACCAAGAGATAAAGAGATGAAGGAAAAACCTGGCACCATCTTGCTCGTGACTTCTGTTTTTTGGTGTGTATCCAAATATGAAAGCTGCCACACTTTTTGCATGCTATTCGCCTTGAATCACCAAATAAGTCATCACTGTCTGCATCTGATCGTGCAAATCCTGAAGGAAAGAATCCATGCCTACCATTCTGGCCAATCAGTTACATACGAAGTTAAAGTTAGATCAGATATTAACACAAACTAAATGGATGATTAGGTCTATTTAAAGGTCTGAAAAGTTCATAGAGCACAGGAATAATAATCCCAAAAAAAAAAAAAAATCAGACGAATATTCCAGTAAAATAAAAGTAAAGGCTTGAGCATACGTTAAACATTTAATGTAGTCCTGTTCAATTATAGTAAAGTGAAATTTGCCCCAAGATTGCCACTAAGGCATGACAGCAATTTATTGTTTCTGTTCTTATTTTAGCTCTTCTTTACTTTAAGCGGGACATGTAATATAGATTTTTTAATCCTACTGAAGATCAGAGGAGCAGTGCATCATTTCTATTATGATTCATAAACAATGCTTTCTCATCTTTCCTTCCTGAGTCTTCAACATATACATAGCTATTTCCATTGCCCATATTCATAAACTTGAATCTTGATCACTATATTAAATTCAAACATCATACCTTATGAGAAACAGTCTGAAACCTGTGAAATATACTCAAAAGCTCTTCCCTCCTCAACTCATCGTCGTATGCTTTTCGTTTCAAGGAATCCAGTAGAACCTGGGGAAATCATTATAAGCATACAAAATAAATTTGAGTGGATTTCCTCTTTTGACTTTCTGAGAGAGCAAAAGCATTAAACTTACCTCATATGCATTTTGAAGTTTCTTAAAAGCTTCTGCAGCCTTTTCATCACCCATATTTTTATCAGGATGCACCAACATTGCCTAATAATCAATACAAGCAGCTAATTCAGATGAGAAAAATTATCAAGGAACAGTAGCAAGCAGCAAAAAGTTTGTGAAACTACAGAAGAAAAGTCAATAGACCATAAGCACTTGATAACCAATCAAAGGGTCACTAACAGTCATGTATCACATAGGAGTACAACATGGGAAAGAATCACTAAAGATATAAAGAGTAGTTGAGCCACTATTAGCATCAGAGAATGGCAATAACCTTTTTCCTATATTCTCGTTTCAGTAGCAAAGCATCTATGTTCTGATACCGTGCCAAGCCCAATACTGAGTAATGATCAGAGCAGTTCAACAAACGAACAACTTCATCTTCAGAAGATAAATCAGAGTCAGCCCCACTAGTTGAAGGGACTCCTGCACTGCGATCTGCAGATGGACCTGGCCCATTTTCAGAGTAAGAAGCCTGCATTGGCTCATCAGTGAAGAAGCCTGGTTGACCTTGCATTCCAGCTCTATGTTCAGGAGAAGCATTGGATTGGCTTTGCTGATTTATTCTTTTCTTGAGGAAGTATATCAGCACATCACTTGAAATAAAAGACAAATTTAAAGCCAGTAGCAAGCCAAGCCACCCAGCGTACATCCAAGCACAACAGACAGAATACACAGTGGTGATAAGTAGTGCAACACGTTCATGGCTCAACTTATATGCTAATCCTGAATTTTAGATATTGCCAAGCATTAGCAAGTTTCCCAGGAAAATGAATGAGAATAGCTTATATCACTGTTTTGTACAAGAAAAAAAAAATATTTATTCTCTTGTAAGGCGCACACAACAAAGAATGAGAGAGAACAGAAAATGATCCAAGCAACACGAAAGGCTAACAAATCACCTCCAAGGAAGATGAAAGTCACAGTCGTCCAAAAGCTGCCATAAATCCACAAGAAAATAGTTCCAAGGATTGCGACTACCAAAATTGCAAGGGTAAGCCCAATGAAGAATCCAATCAAGGCAGCCAGGCCCTGATCAAGTACAACAACCAATTAGAGTATATAGGATAACAATATATCTTTGCCACATGTAGCTCTCAAAACTACTTTCAGGAGAACTGTAACTCAAGCTGATTAAATTTATGTACAAATCAACTCCATATGCAAAACTAAAGGTTTTCAAACTGGTTATGTGCATTTCTATCCCAAAGGGAGTTTGATAGTTGGAGTTCAAAACTTTACCATATTGCCTTTTCCACAACAACTGGATTATCTTGCATACCTTAAGTTCTCATATAAAGTTGCAACAAGAAGAAGCATATATAAAGAAGTTGCAATCCAATATCTCCAGCTTCTCATTGAGAAAATAAGACCCATAAACAGCTATAGAGTAATTACGAGCTGGTTAATAGGTACAGATTCAATAGTGATTTAAAGAATAATAATAATAATAATAATAAATAAGTAAAAAATAGTAGATAGCAGTATCTATCTAAAATCTATAGCTATTGAGCTACACACAAATAAGATAACAGGCAGCAAACTACTCATAATTCAAAGCAGGCATTTTTTTTAAGTTTGCATTTATTCATATTCATACTCAATTACACAATTGGCTCAATAATAACCAAAACAAAAACAAAAACTGCCAGAGTTCATTTAGAACATCTAGCACATCCTTGAAAATAGTAAAGGTTCACAAATGGCTCATGAAAATTTATTAGACTCATTGTTCTTTACATTGAGTAAAAAGATACACAACCATTATTTAGATTTCATACAAACTCATGTATAAGGGAATTGAATTCTGGAAAGATAATGATACTTTTGGGATATTCTAAAATAGATTTTCATGATTCATCTTTTACATCTTTGAACCATGACAAGGGAATGCAGAATCAAAACAGCACGACCAATAATGTGAGAAAAACAATAGAAGCACCTAAAGAGCTGAAGATATATAAATGCAAAGGTCGCATACATAGAAGTGAAAAATATAAACATATGATGGTTAAAAAGAATAAGCAAAATAAACCTGCTCAACCCAAATAATAATGAAAACCTAAGCTATCTATCAAGGACTTACTCGTGGAATTATATCCAATAAACTAAGAGGTAACAACAATTGTAACTAGAGATTACCAGGATAATAAGAAACTTGAGCATCCCTACCATACCAATCACTGAGAATATGCTGCACCATATAACAGAGAAGAAGGATGCAGTCCCCATACGTACAAAGGAATCAAGACCCCTGAGAGCACAGTCCAACCAAAACACTGATAAAAGAAGCATTATGTTCCCGAAATGTACAAGCCATTTCAGCACAATGGGATATGCCTGCTGAATTTTCATTTTAAAATGATCACAGGCTTTAACTATGCTGGATGTCAGAGATACAAATAACGGTTTCTGTCTGGTTAGCCACCCAGTAACTGCTGTAAAGATGGAAGATACCCACAACCTTAATCTCCAAAAATTCATATTATTAGCAAGATCTACTTTTTCTACTACATTTTTTATGTGAAAACCACTTATAAAAAAGCTCAATATACTTTTCATATTTTGTTGACCATGATTACTTCTAGGTGATGATGTCCCATTTTCTTCTTGTACAGGAACTTCAGTATTCTGACTGCCTTCTCCTGAATTACTCCTGAAAGACAATGGTTCCACCAGGTCATGTTTCGTAACCATCCCTTGCTTCTCTTTCCTTGAAAATTTCTCACTTTTTTGCTCATTGATATTGTCATCTCCAGCAGAAGCAGTTTCATTGGAATTCTGTGAAGGACTGCTTATCTGGTTTCCATTTGGGAGCTCTTCTCCAGGAAAAATCTTGATCTGACCACCTTTAGCATGTCCTTTCCCGCCTGAAAGCACAGTCTTAGAAACCGGTTTTTTGTGGTTCAAACCATGATGGTCCAGCCCATTTTTCTGTTGATTACCCTTCCGAGCCATTAATCTTTAAGACCTTGAGGATAGGGGATCTCAAATTATGCCATTTCTAACTGCATCAAAAGAAGCATGCCACAAAAGTAGAATTAACACCTGACAACAGGAGCAATAAAAATTTTTCAGTCAACAATTACGCGAGGCATGCTAAGCATTAGTAAGGAATTATATTAACTCAAGAATTGCACTAGTGAAGGACACAAACAAAACTGGAACTTTTATTTTCACTAATGGTAACAGATTGTACAGTTGACTTTTAATATATTATTGATGGAAAACTTCGGCCCTGAAGCCAACGAACCTCTTCCCTGGTTGCAGTTGACAACTCCTAACAACTTGAGGTGGGAGTACATAGTATAACTTATACATAGTATAGACACATGCATGCACATTGAGGGCTACCTAATATAGAGGCAACAGCTATGACGGCAATATAATGTCACATATAAGTGAGTTACCACTTAACAGATTGGAACAAGCACTTCCATAGGCTAATTAAACTATTTCATGCGTAGAAGTCCTCAATGTGTATGCATGTATGTGTAGATGCAAAATTCTTCATGACGAAAAAACTGACAAATATGAGGTCGAATCGCTTTTTAGTTATATATAAGACTTGTGTGCTATGTATGTTATTTGTGAGATAGAAAGCAGGTGACTGCAAAGGCTATGCTTATGTATCATTATCAGACCGCAAATTCAAATCAACAGGTACTAAACGGCACTTCCGAACACATTTTACCTCCTTTTATCTACTTGTAATACAATCCATAGCTTGTGTACAAAGTTTCCAGTATCCGCGGTAAATAAAGTAATACTCAATAACTCAATAAGAAAAAAGCCCCCGGAATCCTAGATGTTGTAAAACTCAAAATCGTTGATACAGCCCCCCACATGAAATTCAACCAATATTACAAGAAAAATGTCAACGGGAACTGCGATAAAGAAGTTGAACGATACCCAGGTGATCAAATATTACAGACAAAAAGAGTTAACAGCTGGATATCATCATTTATAACATACCTCGTGGTACCCAACGATGATAGAGATAGGATGCCCAATGGAAAGAGAAGAAGAAGGGGAAGTCAGAGAGAGGGAAAGCCCTAAAACAAGAGGATTTTTGGGTATCAAAAACCCCAGAAGATCATTCGTGCTTGGCATAGTTTCATCTTGCGGGAATTGGATTGGGAAGGTAGAAACGGAGAAAATGCCAAAAGCTGTTATGGGCTGCAGAGAGAGGGAGATACTCACGAAGCAGTGGAACGAAAAGCCGATTTCTTGACCCAGGACTTGTTCGCTCTCATCCACCACTAAAGATGCTGCTAAATAAGGGACTGTTTGGCACCCTGATTATTCATGTGCCAAACACGGAACAGTAGACTTGCCAAGTGAAGTTCTAGGAAGTTTTCCCTTGCCAATGCTTTCTTACAAGGATTTTATGTTCGTGGAAAATATTTTATGAATATTCTTGCCCAAAAAATCAACGTGAAATATTGTAAATTTTAATATTTTAATGTGGATTGATATATATTTTTTAACCAACTTACATGTGTGAATAATATGACTGTAATTTTAAATCACATATTTCAAATTTTGAATTACATAAAACTAAAATGCAAAGTTATAACATTTTCAATTAAGCATAAATATTTAAAATTTTTATAGCAATATATTAATGTTTAGATCAATTTGAACATAATTTTTATCGGATCAATGACTAAAATTTCTTAACTTAATTTTAAAAAAATTGGCATAAATAAAAAATTGAATTATAATAGTATATTAAATGACACAACACATCACAACTTAGTACCCAAAAGATTTTTTCAATACTTCAGCTTTTAAAATTCACTGAAATGCAATAAAAAAAATTAATGATATCCTTTTTTTTTTTGGGGGAAAAATAAGGTGCACGTAAAGGATTGGTACAACCCCTCAAACAATAACTTATTTCTAAAATTTCTTTTAATTAGTACAAACAATAGAATCAGACAAGGGGAGAGTAATTGTTTATAGTAAAATATTATGCAGTATCATCGTTATTTCAATATTTTATTTAATATAAAAGACATAAAATATTACTATTTGAATGAGGTAGTTTATTTATTTTGAGTACTATGAATTCGTATACGTTAATATTTTAGATGATAAAATAAAATTCCACAAAATAAATATTAAGAAACCTCTCATAGGATTAACTATGTTCATTTTAAACTCAATGGCACCCAATAATTTCTCGTTTCTTCAATTACCAGGGATCAAATTGCTTATGTATGACTCTAACTGAATTAATTATGAAATATATTTCCACTTTCCACCGGGGAAAAAAAAAGAAAGAAAGACCTTATATTTGTTGAGTTATTTTTTTCCATATTAATTTAAATTTAATTAATATTTTATCCACGTATCATTTTTTTTTTTTTCTTGTCTCTCTCTGAATTGCTTTGCTAAACTAATTCGCTGGCATTGACAATTCGCTATTGCAAATTTCGTCGTTAGATACGTATAAGCACGTGAAATTGACTCCATTGCCATCTTACGGCACTTGTATTTTTAGTAGACCTAATTATGAACACACTAGGAATAGCCTAGGGTAGGCTCTTTTATGTCCATTTGAATAATTTTTAGATCGAATCTTAATATGTATAAATATTATATTTTATTATGTAATAATGAATAAAAAATATTATATTTAAATCTTAAACTTAATCATAATTTAAAAAATACAATAAAAAAAATAAAGACAAAGTCAAAAAACCAATTAAAAATTTTAATTTATAAAATGAAATCGGGCTTAGCTATTATTTTTAAAAGTATCGAATACAAAAAGTTTGATTATTATTTTATACAAACTTAATGTAATATGATATGCTTGTAAAGAAATAAAAATATATATTTTATTTAAAAAATTTATGTCAGTCAATAATATATTTGTAACCCTAACTTCCTATGTTTAATTTTAAAAGCAATAATAACAAATAATTATGTTATTTATTTTAATTTTTAAATAATAAATTGACTTGAAAAAAATTTGATTAGTCTAATAGGTCCAACCTGAAAGATATGAATAAAAATTCAGTTAAAATATGGACTCAAACTTTTTTAAACCCAAATTCAAGCCCCTTGCATCCAATTTTTATCTCTTAAATAAAATTAATATTACAATATATTATTCATTTAATTTCTAAATCATCAAATGAAATAGTCCCTTTGAAAAATATTTGTAACATGATTATAGATTATAGTCTAACTTTGATACAATACAATGCTATTTTGAAGGTTAAAATTATCTAAACAAGACCGTATTATTAGTTAATAAACATGTGATATTTCATTTTTGCCTAACAAAAGACCAATTTAATTGAAAAAAAAAAAGTTGGTAAACTATATTGAGACTTTATTTTTCAAAAGAGTAAATTAAGTAAATTATTTATTTACTTTAAATATTATTAATTCCATATAAACACAAACACAATGTGTGTGAAAGGCAGTTGAGTGATCAACCTTACAATACATGTACATTGCATCCTCTAAAACCAATAAGGTCACTTTAAGGTTAAATTGCACAAAAAAAATTTTAACTTTAAATTATGTGTAAATAACCCCTCTCAACTTCAAAACTTGACAATAAATCCCTTAAACTTTTAATTATATGTAGATAATCCCACTAATATTATATGGATCTTTTTGAAGTTTAATTTTTTTGTACAAATAACTCATTTTATCCTCAGGTTAAGTGCAGTCAAGTCCCTTAAATTTTAGAGTTATACTTAGATAGTCTCTCTATTTATCATAGTTTTGCTGGTGAAATAATTAATTAACTAACATTAAAGATTATATGTACGTAATCTCAAGTTTAAGAAAGTTGATTGTCAAGTTTTGAAATTTAAAAGAGTTAACTGCAAATCAACTATAAGTTTAACGGAGTTTGGTACATTTTAACCATCTTAAAAAGTAAAAAATATCTAAATTGACACCTAACAATTTCAATCCCTTTTAGGAAATTTTTGTGGAGTCCTAGAACAGTATTAAGATTTCTCCAAACAAGTATATAACCTAAAAGCTGTAACTCGCAATTCGGTGATAGATTATTAAGATAATGGAAGTCACAGGACAAGAAAGCATCCAGCATAGAAGTTATATATCGATCACCAACGAGTAACCCTGGCTCCAACTGAAGTCTTTTTAAGATTAAACTTCCATTAATTTACCAAGAAAGGGCGTGATCATTAAGACTATCAGACACAGAATGAATGTGAAAGAAAGATTTTTCACATGCAACCACTTGATCACATACCGAGATCTCATTCAAACGTCTAATCACAGAAGAAAGGGAAGATCATAATAAGGATCAATCTTGAGACTCTTGAGTGACATTTTATGTGAAGGACCCACTAACTGAAGAACAGTTATTTAGTTCAACGATTGGATGAAGTTATTTAGACTGAGTACATGATTAACCACGCTTCAGTTAATCGGTCATTCAAAGTAAATCTCACTCCAGGTTGCTTCTCAAAAATTTTTTGTCAGATATACAGACAAGACAAATCAGCTAATGGCTCATGTTCTCATATTCATGCAAACGCGAAGTTTGGGAGAACAAATGTTATCTGAACTTGGAAATTGCATGAAGTTTAAAGCCTCAGTGACAAAGCAAAGTGATGCCATCATCACATTCACATCACAATATTTGAGTCTAAGGTAGTTTTATCTGACCTAGGCACAAGGCATCATCACGCCTCTTAAGAATGAAGATATTCTGCCGAAAATTATGTTGTTGGATTCTTGATGCAGAGATGGCTACCAACCATGGACACCTCAAAATATCAGCAGTGTCAGACACTAGTATTATACATGAAACATTCTTCAAATTACACATGAACATTTCGTGTTCTATCATGTTATGGTAACCGTGTCCATATGCGAGTTAAAAGTTCATGATTCTTAGACCATAACTAAACCCCTACTAGCATTTAACAGTATTTTTCAAAGAGCTCATATGAGAAAGAGATTATCAGTTCAGAGACCTGAGTAATTTGAAATATAATGTACGGGTGAACTAATGTTGTCCAGGGCTGAGTCAGCATTTTCTAAGGGCTCAAGTGAGAAAATGAGTGCTGGACCTGGGTACTCTGAAACACAATGTCCTTTGAAGGTGCTTGCCAAAGAGAACATGGAAATCCTAGGAAGTTGACATGAGTGACGAATGCGATGACTTTTCATGCAATAAACTTTTCAATCAGAATAACTAAATGTAGTTAAAACATTGACTTATGATTTAAGTATTCAATTACAAAAATATATAATCTATTGCATAGCAAGAATGCAAAATCATCCTGGGGGAGAACACGAGGGTGCTCTACACATGAGAATGTGGCAGTTTCAGTAGTCTTGCTAGAGGAGAAAATCAGAAAAAGTAATTTATAGGTAATTTTTAGACTTGACTGTTTCAACTTGGTAAGATCACCAGTAATCAGAATTAAAGAATAACAACTGACTAATTCAGTAATACCAGGGACGTGGCACAAACTGCAAGCCAACACAATAAAAGCAGGAATGATTTTATAACAATAACCAGCTTCGCAGTATTTATATGATTGAGGACTTGTCGCCTCATCTTACTTCTGTTTTATGTGAGGAAAAAAATAAGTTCAATTAGCTAATGCTCAGATATTAATTTAGGTAGTATAGAATGGGCCATCCATGGCAAAGCAGATGCAATAATTCTGAAATCGATATAATGTACCTGAAATATACAATATCTGCAAGAACTAACAAATAACGATTGTGAAATGATTGTGATATACTGCAACTAGAAAAATATGTACAAGAGTTACCAAATGCAACCACACCTCAATTACATGAGAACATTGCACTGCGGTATGCATGCGCAGAAAACCATAATGGAAGTGTTGAAGGATACTTCACCGAGTACATCTCTTTCCAAACTCGGCTCTTGCGATGATAAACTAAAACCTGCCTATGAGTTGCTAGGAAAATATATTCACCAGTCTGACTTATTGGAAATATGCCCGGCACCATTCCTCTGATACACCTCAGACTCACCTTATCCACCATAGACCATTCTTCTTTCCAGTAATCACGTAGTACCCATATATTCATCCATGCTTCTGAAATCTGAATAATGGACAGGCAATTATTGAACTCTAGGAGATATATTCTGTGTCCCATTCCATGAATCACATCATATGGCAATTGCATCTTTCTCCAAATGTCACAACTCAAATCAAGCACAAGTATGTAAGCAGAATTAACAGTCAACCAATGCAGTGCATTATTGACAAAAACAACTTGGTTCTTGTTCATATGAGAGAAATGGTCATCTTGGAATGTAATGAACTTCCTCCACTTATTCAACTCTGAATCAAACACTAAACATATAAAACTTCCATCTGAACGATGACCAAAAGTGCGATGATAACCCGCTAAGACAACTTTAAACTTCTGATACGTCAAATCACAGGCCAAACCAACCAGTGTCGCTTCACCATCCGGATAAAACCGGGTAACAGGCCTTTCCCTACTCTTAGGCAGCATTTTAAACTCGCGAGTCAGGGGATTACAAACATAGTAGACACCCTTATCAGGAATGCTAGAGCAACACAATAAGCCATTACAAGATGCTCTAACCTTGACTCTATCATTCAAAAATGCCAGCGAAATTTCAGAGACACCCCGTAAATTATCAACGCAGATTAAGCTAGATTTTGACTCTGATGCGTCTGAAATGTCCACAAGGATCATGGGGTTCTTCCTAGAAATTTCATTATAGAGTTGAATAAAATACTTGTCCGAGCACAATCTATACCACAGTTTACACACGGATTTGCTCCTAAAAAGGGACTTGACGGGCAACCTTGCAAGAATCTGAATAACAACTTCTTCTGGGAAAACCCCATCTCCCCGCGTATTCATGATTCAAACCTCAGATACGCAAACGGATTCGAAATTTCGGGGAAAAATTAACAAAAACGGGCAAGTTTACGAGCTTTGCTTACCGTAAAAAAATTTGGGGATGGGCATCTGATGAAACACCAACTGATGAAATGGAGACAGAAAGGATATAGGTTGCGGGTCGTAGGTTTCTTATGCCCGACAAGGGAGAATGGGTTTTCATTTTCTTTTGACTTCTTGACAATTTAAAAGGAGATAATCGAGTTCATTCCTCATTTTCGCAACATACACGCCACAAGAACAACATATCAAAGTAATTGCATCAGCTTTTAGCGAAAATCCTCAAGAAAAAAATAAAGAATTGTGATAAAATATATGGATGAGTCGGAAAGAAGGAAATTTTCTGTGATAATATGAACAGTACCACTAAGGATTAAGAGGCCAACAGAAAGGTGAGATGGAAGGGGATCGAAGGGTCACCAACGAGAAATAAGCAATTGATGATGATGATGTGATGACCGAAAGAACATTGGACCAGTTCGTCGCCAATCGATATTGGCCTGGGCTCACGGAAAGTTGAAGACTTTAGATTCAGACCACAAGTAACGTAATAGAGTGGGCTGAAAAAGGGCTTTTCTCAGGCTCTGCAAGTTAACCACAAAAATGGGAAATAATTTTTTGCTTTGGAATGTTGACCAATGCAAATGCAAATTTAAATTTATTTTAATTTTATTCCAGAAGGCACCAAATCATCTCCACGCAATATATGATTGCTTCGGCCCAAAATTACATTTAACAGATCGTTTGAGGTTAAAAAATTTGTTTATATATTAAAATAAAAATTAATTTTAAAAATATTTTTATTTAATTTAGTGTTTAATTTTTGGCAAAATCACATTTGTCTTTTTGTTTGTATAAAAATTAAAACAAAATTGTTCTTACGTATAATAAATTGTATTGATCATAAAACTTAATTTTTAAATAAAAATTTTTAAACAGACATGCCCATTCATACTAGGTCAAAATTAATTTAAAACATTTAATTAATTTAAAATTACTTTGATTTAACTTTCATCTAAAACATACACATTATTCATTCATAATTTTATTTTTTTATCTCAAACCAAAAAAAAATATTTCTTTGGTCATGTATTAACCAAAAATAGCTATTATCGTAAAAAGAACAATAGATTTTTTCCTTTAAATGATAACATTCATATTTATCCAAAGGATTATAAAAGATTTTTAAAATGCTGAAAATTGCACCTCCCAATTAGATTGTTTGGCAAGAAAAGAAGAACCAAAAATATGACTAACTCGTATAACACTGCAACTCCAACAGATCAGGTTGACTGAATACATCAGGTATAAAAATAAAATATACTATTTTCACGTGAGCAAAAATCTCCTAAAATAGTTCGTTAGATGAATTAGTTTTGAACAACTTTTTTTTTTCTCGGTCTGAAATTTTGAACTTCCAGAATTTCTTAACTGGAATATCGGAAAAGAGGGACAAAATATATGCTATTTTGATTCGTTAAAAGTGACGTGAATATCAATTTTGGATATTCTAAATACATTTCGCATCACCTCGCTAACCGATAACCGAAAGTATACATTTGTTACGAGAATATTCCATCACAAAATAGAATTTTTACTATTTGAATCCTTTTATATTGTGGTGAGAATATTAATATAATTAGTTGTAATTATATTTTTAACTTATAAATCTAGATCTTTAAATCTCCATTTGATTATCCAACTAGTGGCATCGAATTGATATTTTTATCTCAAAATAAATTTTGAATTCAGCCCATGCCCTCTAAATTACAGGCCCTTATAAAACAACCACCGTTACCATTGAACAAATCACAGCTTTCAACAAAACAACCACCACTATAGGCCAAATCACAAAGCTTTCTACGAACACCCACCATATATATCAATAGCTACACAAAGATTGGTTCAAAGTTTCAGTCTTTTTCCGTTATCATCACCACCCATAAACTTTCCTGCTCTACCCAGAAGCTTGAGACACCAAAAACCACCATGTCTATGGTAACAAAGGAACTGAAAGCCAAAGCAGAGGTGTATTACGGGGACCAAGTTTGCAAGGAGAAGTTCTCATTGTTGCTAGCAGAGATGGGGCTACCAGACGGGCTATTGACGACGACGTTTCAGCAGGAGGAGAATAATATCATAGAGGAATGTGGGTTCGTGAAGGACATAGGGTTTGTTTGGCTGAAGCTTCAGAAGAAGAAGGAGCACAGGTTCGACAACATCCTCGTATGCTTCGACACCGAGGTTACCGCATTCTTGGAGCCAAACAAGATTAAGAATCTCAGAGGGGTCAAAGCTAGGGACTTCCTGGTATGGTTTACCTTGATCGAGATTTATGTCAGAGACCCTCCTCCTCCAGAGGGCTCTGTTATTACGTTCAAGTCTCTGGTTGGTTTGTCCATGTCCTTTCCTGTGTCTCTGTTCAAATCAGATAAGGAACAAGAGGAAGAAGCTCAGAAGGAAGGAAAAATGGAGGAGAAATGGTGGAAAACAATCAAACTGTAATTATTTAGCCAGAAACAATAAAGAGGAAAAATTAAATGGATTATTCATCAGATTGTGCTGATGTAACTGTTTATATGTTTAAATTACCATTGTTGTTTTAGTGAACCTTGGGAATAATTTATGAAAAGATACCCAGAACAGAATATGCTTTCTAGAGATGTTAATCTGTTTGTTTGATCAAGAATATGCTTTTCAATTCAAGTGCTTTATTCCCTCTGTTTAGCAAATTCGTCACGTAATATTCTTGCTTGGAAGATAGAATTATGGAGGTGCAATGTGTTTGTGTATGCATGGCATTATATGAATATGAGGGATGCAGAGATTCAGTGACAAGACAAGGGTGATGAAGCCTGTGGTTCAAATTCAATCACTCTAAACCAACGTGAGCCTCCTCCTAAACGTGGATTTTATTTTAGTATATCTTGGCATTGAGATTAGAGGTGCTTCTTGTTTGCTCTAATCAATCTTAAGCACGCAACCTTTTTATATCAATTTATGAATCCTTTTTTCTTCTCTGGTCATTACAATTTATGACTCCTTTAAATAAATTTATTCAACCAAAATTGTGTTTGATTAGAATATACAACTTCGTCTCACAATAAATGTATTATTTTTATCGTAGAAAGGACAAATATTATATATGTAAATTTTTGTTTCTTTGCTATCATATTTTTTAATTAAAATATATTTCATATATATAATTCTTTAATAAATTATACATTTGTTATGATATTATTTATATGCTAATTAAGAAACAGGATGACAATGATATAATTGCACCCAAATTTAATCCTTTTAAAAATACCATATACATATATATATCTATATATATATATATCTTATTTTTATAAAAATATTTAAATTGATAATAGAATTAAGAAAATATTTTTTGTCCACTCTCTCAGCGCACTTAATTATAATATAATAATATAATTGTAATAATATTAACTTTAAAAAATAATAATATTATAATTATGTTCCTATATTATAATTAAGTATATTAGTACATTCAAAATTATGAATATATTAAATATTTTACTTAAAATTAATCATATAGTTCAAATGCAAAACTCCTTAGGATAAGATATTTACACTTTTTGGCCATAAGTGCATATCATATAATTGGTAATTAAAATCAAGAGACATTATATGAATAAGAAAACTATACGGGTAAACAGGGAAAGATAAAATATTTTATCGGAAATTTCATTTTTATTCTTGGAACACATGAACCTCGATTATTTAATTCTTAAATCTTAAACATACTCAATTTATTAGTCTTTAAAATTTTATGACTTGTTACTGGATAGTCGCTAAATTATACACATTTATTTTAATCTTACTTTGTCTTTTAAGTTAAAAACTTTCAAAATTTATATCGTATATAATGATAATTTAATAACTAAGTAGTTGAGACGTGTTTTATAAGAACCAACTTAAAGCAGAAAAATCAGAACTGAGTTATTAAACAATTCCTATTGTATATTCACTCTCGTATTAACTAATCATCTTTTAATTCCCTTGTTCTGAACTCAGAATTTGACCTAATTAATCCCCCTTAATTTACTTGCTCATCGGAAATTAAGTGTTCAAATAAGAATAGGTTAATTTAAATGCCAATATCACTTCAAATTTCTCAAGAAATTTAAAACATCTTCATTCATACCTGAGCTTTCCAGAGAACATACGCAAGTGTTATACTTATTGACAGCGGTAGACTTTTATTAAAAATAAGTATATCAAATTAATCATAATTGAATATATAAGTATTTATATTTTTCATGACTATCAAAATCTACTCATCAATCGACCTACCTACCAAAGCGTTATATAGTACAACACAAAATGAAAAGACAAGATAAAAATTCATACGTCATCCACCATATACCTCCCAACTATACAACTTTCAAATCCCAAAGCCCGCAGCTAGAAGCCTATTGGAACGATTCACTTTTGAAGCCTCAATAAAAGGATGAACACAAAGGCATCTTTCATGAAAGATTTGGATTGACAAGCAAATCATAGGGCTGCACAGTGCTCTTCTCTGCGTCCACATAGAAAATGGCATAGGAGCTTGCAACAATCCGTGCTATACATGTTTCAATTCTCAAACCTGTAAATTTTTTACCATCAGAGATATAAAGGAGGATAAAACTAATACACTGTAGAATTTAAAGTTGAAACTAAATCTGCGCGATGCATTTCATTCTCAGAAGCACAAAATAAATACAATTATACTAATGTATACCTTCCCAAATTTCCTTACAAACATTTCCTGACAATAATAATATAATGCACGGGCGCTCAAAAGATTTTCAATACATCAAAATCATTACAGAATTCATTGATACTCAGTGATTGCAGCCAGATTCTTTTTATCAGTATCACTTCCTGTGCCACTTACAAATTGTGTATTGACAAGAATAAACACAGCATGAAATTGTATGTTATATACATCCATATACATGCATGTATCCAGTTGTTCGTTGTGTATGGTATATGGATGCATAGATAACATAATCAACTAGTGGGTAGCAATGGGTTACATGTAAGGATTTAAAGCTGACTCAGACCAAAAAAGTTCAGAGTAATAACACATTAACCCTTACCCACATCTGAGGCACCCTTAGGAAGAAAAAGGACAACGAATATAAAACAACTGAGATTGTTGTTCCTGTAATGATGTTGTGTGCAAGACGCTTGGTGTCTTTACTTGGCACAAATGCCATTTTCAGTGTATTTGTCAGTTCAAAGAGCCTATAAGAAATCTGCAGGGAAACGGAATGTTGAATCAGACTAAAACTTCTTCACAGAATTTCAATGTCTCATAATTATTTACTTACTGCTATATATATGGAAGTAGTGAGCATAAAATTCAACATTGGGTAGTCAGGGATCAAAGAAAGCAACAGTTTGGGTTGACCATCTGGAACTCCAGACCTGGAATCAATCACAGAAATTGAAAAACAGAATCAATTGCGATGAATAATATAAAATAAAAATAACACATGCACATCTCATCAAAAAAATTAAGTAAAACATGCACAATTGTGCTTCCAAGCACAGACACCTGCTCACCCACTTGTATAAATGTAAAGAATGTCAAAGGTGCTTTCCCCCTTTCATGATCACCAAGAAGTAATTATAACCTAAACGTATCAGGAATACATAGATAGAATATCTTTTTAACTGAAAAGAAGCAGAGTCACTGCAAAATCTCTTCCACCCCTGGAAATGATCCAATAGCTTAAAATCTCATTCACATAATTTCTATAACAGGCTTTACATCAAAATTTTCATCAAAAATTATAAAATCAGACCAAATTGCATATGCAACTTCTGGCAATTACATGAGGAATTTACAGAGTTTGGTGTCACCTCCAGTAATATTAGATATAACACCAAGTAAGACATAATACATGAGTACGCAGGTGTATACCTTAACCAGATATGGATCTGGGAGATGTAGGTTTCCAATGTGATCTTTCCAAGCCATCTAGCAGAAAAAAGAAGCATTACCAAAGTAATTCACAGATTAGTATTCTGAAACCAGGTAAATGAAGCTGCCTTCATTATTCAATTAGTACTTGACAGCATGCAGTAATCAATTAACTCATTACGTGTGTAAGCAAGTCTGCATGAGAGAGAGAGAGAGAGAATTAAATAAAAGATTGAACTAATATAAAGGCCACTTACGCAAAAAGGGTCAAAGTGTAGCTGCGGAAACTTTGAGTAACATTTCGCAAGCATATATAAACACTGTAAAACAATAAGATGATACATAAATATCTAGAGAGATGTCTTGAATAGCTCAACAAAGCAAAAGAACAATATCAAAATAAGCACATACGTTATAGGAATCCATGAGGTATATGGATGGTATTTGTTGTAAGTAATCTTGTCCAGCTTGTATATATACTCGAGCCATAAATAACCCACCTAGAAGTTAACTCAATTGATTAGCGCTACAAATGAATCCAAAGGTTAAAAGTTTACGAGAAATAAGAATACCATCAGCATAATATACCAGTAAAGATATTAGCACAATAACAGCTTTGATTGATATTCTGCGCTTGATTTCCAATTCCTCCAATTTCTCCATCCATCTTTCAACCTATGATAATTTGTGACAGTCATTAAGGTATTCAACTCCAAAGAAAAAGGGAAAAAAGAAGAAGGGAGAGATTTGACAACTTCAGATTTATAAATCAATCAGAGGGGGTGGAGGCGATCAATAGAGTATTTTCATTTATTTGAAGAACATAAATCAGAAACTTACAGTTGGATGATAATAAGCATAAATCATTCCAATTATCCATATGTAGCGATCAAGCCCTGAGCGGAAATGCCATTCGTGCAAGCGAGAAAAGTGTGATTTTGCAGGATCAGGATCAGTATAACCTGCAAGTTCAAGAGAACCCCAGTCAGAATTACCACATTGCTTTTATTGATGTAAAATAAACATCATACAAAGTTACTAACCGAGCATAAAAGAAAACGGGCTCCAGAACCATTCAAAATTTCCTGGTATCTCCCATATTAGTATGACAACCAAGAAGCAAGCAATGATTTTTGCTGCAATAACTGATCCAATCTCATTGTACTTGTTCAGAATACCAAGTGCCCCATAAACCATAAGAGTGAAAAGGGTATGCATAGGACAAATGTAGTATAACATGTAACTGTTGTTCAGGATGACACAGCAGAACAACACCAAGAAATTAAGCCGCCACATCATCTGCTCAACCAGAAAGGCAGTGTGAGGAAGACATCACAGTCATAGCCGACCAGTTACTAAATATACAAACCAAGCTTATAGATCAAGGTATTGGCATACCTGTGCAAACCTAGCTAGACTAAAATCTTTACGAACATAATAATATGAGAAGTTCCCAAAGCCAGTCATCCAGACATATGCAGCAATGAATATACGAATAGCATTATAGATCTCAGATGCGGCAAAGTAATGGTACATCAAGAACAAAACCTGTGAGTAGAGAAAGAGTAAGAACACAAGAAAGGCACCATAAAAGATCAGACAGAAGGACAAGAACAAAATCAGATTGTGCTTCCTTTATACTAATTCTATTCAAGCTGAATTTGGTTTTTCCTTCTCTAGGAGTTTCACAGTCACAGGTTTTTTCCATCACAAAATAATAGGAGAATGCTTAGATATGTCATTATGAAAAAGTAGCCAACCTGCATCCAGCCTTTCCATTCTTCGGTCTGGTGCCTATTCAAATAAAGTATGGATTTTCCAGAGAACGGCGACTTGTCATGATGTATCTTAAAAGAAGTGATTGCTGAAACTATGATGAGAAGGAAGTAGAGAAACCAGAAAAGATCCCTGTTGTAACTCTGTAAGAAAAACAATTGTCACTTTTCACCAAAAAATCATATCAGTGAACACTAGTTATATAACAGAGTAAAAAATAATATTTATCAGCAATCAACTTCAGAAAACATGGATTTTATTGTTGATTGCAATTTGTACATGTTTAATAAAGGTGAAATCATGCTGGACAAGAATATTTTATCTGAAGCTGTGTAAATAAAAAATACGCAAAAGGAATATAAGGACGTATCCACTACTATGAAATTTCAAATACATGCCAATCTGTACATAGATATAATAAAGTCAACCAAGAGCACTCACTCATGCTAGCCTAGAGCCACTAACGTTGAACATTTGCTACATTGGCAGAATGCACAGTTATTAAGGCAACAACTAATTCGTATCTTTGTCTTAAATATATTCCTTTTTGTTTTCTTCTATCTTCCATGATTGGATTCACTCATTTGTCAGTAAATTTTTTAATTTTACTAACTCCCACCTTTCAGCTAACATTTATTTCATCTTCATTTTGCAAAACTGAAGTGACAAATTCATAATGAACTCTAATGGCATTGTCATATTCTTTTCTTTTTCAACAAGTAGTCTGAATATTGATAAGTATTGTCAACGAACTGCTAACGAAGATTTCAAATTCAATATTTTACCAATATAACCGTCCGACTACCTAATAAAGAAAACTATAAATGGGTGTCTGCAATGGCTGTACATATGACAGAAACATGTTCTTTATTAAAGATAATAATAATTATACTGAAACACTGAATATCATGGTTGGGGTCAGCTAAAAAGCCACAGAAAATTTGCTGCAATATTGTGCGTGCTGAAGAGAATGTCCCATCACAAAATCAGAGAACACTCAGCAATAATATGTCAACTATACAGATGAAGTAACAAGCTAGAGTTACTAACCTTTTTGGATGAGCTAAAGAAATCAGTGCGGTCACACCAATAAAAGTAAGCCAAAAGGAGACCAAATTCAGACCTGGAACAGAGAAAGAGTGAAAGAAATGGAAATCAGTATTTTGATCCACTAAACAAAGCATACTTCCAAAATCAAACAATCCACTTACATTGCTCGAAGTGTCAGACGGTTCTCAATCAGAAAATTTTCATCCATCATAAGGAATCTGAAAAAGATATATATAAAGTTCAAAGTATGCATACCAGATTAAGCAAAGATAGCCCAAAAATTAAGTTAGCAAAACAAGACAATCATGTTTTACAAACCGAAAAATTGGAGATGAGGCAGTTAAACTTCGAGCTTTTGCAGAGGCTGTCTGTAGGGCTCCCCCTTCTAATAAAACGGCTGTATCATCTTCTTTAATAGCATCACTCCCCATTTCAACCAAATTGACATCCGAATTCCTACTAGTAGCATCAAATCAAAAAAATTGATTAGTAATACTGTTGATAAGTTCTTAATTTTCTCTTAGTCCTTACTGATCATAACAAAGTAGCACTTCTGGGATGACCATCTAACAGACCTTTTCTCTTTCCAACCTTATTTGATATATCAAAACAGATGAAGGTTGAGACTATTAGGAACAAAGCTACAACATGCTACATAATTATAAAATTAAAAAATGTTGTACTCTTAAATGTCGTTTAAAGTAAAACTTTATTGCATGTACAACCATCAATAATAAAGCATGACGGCAGTCATGGTTAAAGAATCAAACGCTTATTTTATACGCTTGTCAATCCTGTGGAGGCCAAGTAATCAAGTTTCCTACTGGGTATATCAGACAACTCAGAAGTGAGAGTGCAGTACATTGCCCTCTAAAATGTAAATATTGCATCAGCGCGTGCAACTAGAGTTGAATAATCAATCAAACTCACACTTTGGAAGTGAATGAATTTTTCCGATACTCCAATATCTCCGCATATATCCATGCCACCACGACTGGAATAATTCCAAGCAGGCACGAAACCTGTACGCAATAGTAAATACAGAACTAATTTGAGAACCAACAACAGCAACTAATAACCAGTTCATTTCACTAACCAAACCACAAACCCATCGAAATTCAAAGTTGCGCCGCATTTCAGTATATAGCATTCAAAATCAAAGAGTGCGAGATCTGAGAGCCGAAGAAGCAGGAAGACGTACCTGACCCGGAGTTACGGGACTAAAGATAACCATATTGGGGAAGAGTGAAGAGGAAGGAGTATAAGAGTTCTGGAATCACGGGAATTGAAGCAGAAAAGGAAGGAGCATTTGAATGCGATGATGATCCGAGCGCAGATCTGAGCGGGAAGGAGATGAAGGAAGAAGGATTTGCAGAGGAATCTACAGTGGCTTTGGCTCGGTAGAGAGAAGAACAGTGTAAGAAAGTGTCGGAGACGGTGAAATAAAACGTAAACGAGTGCGAAGCACACCCACCGACGTGCCTTTCTCCTCTTAAATGTGATCGTTGTGGACAGTCGTTGAGTGCGATCCTCCGCCTGTTTTTTTTGAATAAAATATATCGTCGAGATTTTTCTATATCTAAAGCGTTATTATATTCTAATTTGTAATAGGCAAAAATTTACATATATATATATATATATATATTATATTTTTGTTAAATTATTTTTTAATTAAAACATAATAAGTATACAATTAATTAATTATATATTATTATTACAGATAATTATATTATTTTAAAATTAAATTATATATTATTATTAATTAATTATATACTTATCATATTTTAATTAGTGAATAACATAATTAAATATTAAAAATTACATATATATTTTTTGCGTATGCTTAAAGCATTTAATTGAAGTGTAGACGGGAGATCTATCTTGTGAAAATAATATAAGATATAAATAGATGAAAATAGAAGATTTTAAAATTTTACTTTTGGTAAAAAAAATCAATTTGACATTAAATTCTTATTTGAAATATTTAGATTAAATTTAAAATTCAATGATAAAATGCAATTTCATTTGGTTTTATAATGATTACTGTTAATTGTTACCAGAATTCAATGGCAAACATGCAAGTTTGTTATTTGCTGTTGGAAGGCCTAGTTATTTCCTCAATTGTGTATAATCCCCAAATGAGGATTAACATTTTTGAACGTGGAATTTTGCAAAGAAGTATACAAATTCTGTGGGTGAGTTGAGTAAATAAACAGAGGTATATAAGGATTTTGGTTTAATTTGTGACTTGATTTTGTTATCATACTATATTCATAAATGAACAATTATTTTAAGGTTGAATAGAAAATAATTAATTTTTTTAAAAAAATTATATATATGTATAAAATGATTGGAGGAATAAATGTATGGTATACATAAAATTATCATAAATTATAAATTAAATCATATTTTAAAAATAAAATCAGACCGAATATCTAAGTAAACTTGAGACTCAATTCAATCTGAAAACACTTCCCTGACCGATCTGAATTGAATACATGAACTGAATTTGTGAGCACCCTATAAAAAGGGGAAAAACAAAAAAGATTGACCATTAAATTATTTTAGGAGAGATGTCATGTAATACTTCAGTTGGGTTGGAACGTACCTATCCATTATCCTCCTTCGCTTCAATCCTAAGTGGACTTTGTCCAACATATCTTTTTTCTTTTTACCTATTTGTCATTATGTTTGTCATATCTTCTTCCCATTCTCCTTCAGCTTCAGCTTGGATCAGTCATAGCCTTTTTCCGTAGAAATTTAAGCTATATGTGAAACAAAAAATAATAAGTTTTCTTGGCAGAATCCACAAAAGATCAAAGTACTTACCAAGATATTTTATTATTTTTTTTGTTTTATACTTGCTTGGATTCGCCCCCGAGGAGGCAAATCCCATGGGCTTAGTTTTCAGCTACAAGGAGGTGCCACCTTTGGGGGTGAATTTGAATTTTTTTAATATATATATATATATATATGATTTGTCCCAACTACTGTCGCCTATTACGTAGCAAGTGATAAAAGACCAGTTAAATGTAAAAAAAAAATGGGAGGCCAAAAAAAGAATATATTGATTGTTGGACACATGGCACACTTCTATTGGCTGAAAATTAGTAATCATAGCATATGATTGGTGGAAAGAAGATATTATCCTAGTGCAAAATGATAAAAATACCCTCCAAATTAGCCTTTTTATATATGTGGTCCCCCATACTCCTTCTTCTTCACTACTATGTTATTTTCACCTTCATAATCTTAAACTTTCTCTGCATCGGACTTGTATCTTTCTCCATCTTGGTTCTAATTTTTCATCATATGCTCTAACTTCATTTACTGCTATTCTTCATTAGATCCAGATTTTGCTATTGTTTGGGCAAAGAAAAAAATTAGTGTAAGTTATCAGTTAAATATTTATACTATTTATTTATTTTTGTGATTTATTGAAAATTTAGAGAAAGTTTTAATTTAATAAATCATATATTGATTTGTGATATATGATTGTAGTTAGTAATTTTTTTGTTTATAATATGATTTATTTGGGAGTTTGTTTATTGTTGTTGCAATTTTTTATCTAATAGAAATTGAGGAGTTAAAGAAATTATATTTGAAAAAAAAATGGCAGAAAATTGATTATTAGACTTAGGAAATATATTGTAAAATTCCTATGAGAATTTTTTAAGGCTTAAAAAAATTATCTACCTTAAAAATTGGTACTAATTTTTGAAAAATGTGATAATTAATACTGAAAATAAATATTAAATCCAAAAAGTAATTATGATGATTGGAAAAAATCATATTAAGTTGGACACAATTGAATGGAAAAAAAAAAAAAAACAAATGCAATAAGAAAGGATAGGAAAATTTTCATGAAGCGATGAATAATATGTAATTGAAGTAGAAAAAATAGTTGATAATTTTGAAAATTAATTGTCATTGTTGTAAAGAAATTATCTTATGTTAGGTAAAATTAGATTGTGAAAAATTAATTATCCAAAAATGAAAAAAAAATCAAATGAAATCATAATTATTATAGTAATTAAATATTATGATGGATATAATCACTACCATAATAATAACAACAATAGGGTAAATATGACAATTTCTAATGATTGGAAAAAAGAGTAGAACGAGAATATAATTAATTGATACATGAATTAGTAAGTTAAATATGTTTTAAGATTCAAGCATTGTTATAGGAAAAGATAATGAACTGTAAGATAGAGCTAATATGCATTTATGCGAATAGAGAAATATACGAGACGAATGAGGGCATGACATTTAAGTGTGATAAAGTGAAAATAATGAGAGTTGAGTCTAACGTCACTTTAGAGAGGTTGAAGGAGTTAGTAAGATAAAAATTACGATTGGGCACCACACAAGCAATGTTTGAGTTGGTAGACAGACATCCAATATCCTTAAATCCCATAAGGTATTAGATGTGCAGCTTGGAAGACAATTTTGATGTGCAAACCATGTGGGAAACTAACTTACGTTTTTCATCCTAATTATGTTGTCCAGATATATATATGCATTTATTTCTACTATTAAGGTGGATCTAAACATGACATCTTAACATATGGATAACTATATGCCTAACACATTGTTTTGACTACCATTGGGTAATTGTTAGCTAAGGGACATTGAGGAGCAAGCCTTACGATTTAATGCATATGAAGTTCAAACAAATGTTGAATTCACATCTACCATGTAAGCAGCTGTTTGGATGTCCCTAGACTAATCCCACATATGGGCCAAGTTTAAAAACATGTTACACCCCAAACTTTTGAAATGCAATCGGCACAAAAAATGGGAAAACCCATTCCTGCAAGCCAATCATTATGATTTTTTGGTTGATTAAACTAATGTGAAATCACGCAATAATACAAGCCCATGAAAATCTTTATTCTAAGCAGTTTATCAACCAAATGTCATGTAGAAATTTCAGCAAAGTCTCTTTTGTAAATGGAGCCTACCAAAATTTAGTACACGTATCTGTCCATCGAATAAAATTCAGAAAAGAGAGCTCAGCTCTTGAAACAAAACATCCAATAACTGATAAAAGTATAACAAAATACAAGGGAATAGGAAATCTGTCAGTCGTCATCCATACATATATACAATTATTTACATTATGGCCAATATACACTATTACAAAAGCATGATACCCCAACAAAAATTAGAAGTCGTAACCCCTACAGCACATGTATAGTTCTTCTAACCCTCACGTTCAGGAAGCTGCTCTTAATGGTTATTTGAAATTACTGAAACTATAAACGGGTAACATTCCAGTAATATAATTAATACAATTTACCTTGAGGTACGTAGTGTACTGTGCAAATTTCTTTATCATAAATTCTCATATATCAAATTTTATAGCTATTTACCCAGCCTTAAAGTGACCAATACCATACTAAGGTAATACACATGTCATTTACACAATAGAAAGAAATTTCAATAGTGCAATAAAAAATAACGATCATGAATTTACTTTTATGAAAATCAAATTGGTCAAGGTACTCAGCCCTTGGAATAAATAAATAAATAAATATATATATATATATATATATATATAAATCGGTCGAGGTCCACAGCTTTTGGCAAAGCCATATTCATCAGTCAAGGGTACTTGTCCTTAGATAATTTAACTCAATCGATCGTGAAGCACAAGCTCAAACTATTTAACATATCTAATACTCACCTTTCATATAACTCATAATTCATTTGAAAGATTAATCAAGTCGGGTAAGCCATTCCACTACATAATAATGTAAACGTCAAACAACATCATATAATATGTTATATTGTTGGAAGAGCTACCGCTTACCTGATGAGTGAAGTATTTCAAATAACATTATCTTATTTCCTTGGTTATGGGATATTCCACAAGATAATCCGTACAACACAAAAATACAGATTTCCTTAATCCACCATCATTAATACACATTGAATTTAGGCTCATTCCAATACCTCTTACCAAATTCATAAATTGAAATGACTTACTAAAAACAACCAAAATATTTACAAGTCTCATACCAACCCATAACATCAACTCAACACATATTTTAAATTAAGAAGAGTTTTCTTCCTTTAATTTATATTCTCCTTTCACCATATCATCTCAATAACCAAATTTATGTCTATATCCCCTTACTTACCACTTAAAATTCATACCTTAACTTTAGCGCATTTTCCTTGATTCTACCACATGACTTGCTAACTTTTCATCAATTTAACAATACTAATATAGTTATATTCACTCCTTTTATATTTCTTATTTCTACTTATCAATTAAATCCCAATTTGCAACACTATAAAACTTCCTTTCACTTTCAACCAAGCCTATATATGAACAACAATAAGATATCACTTCATAAAAAGTAATAGTATTCCTAAAATACTAGCCTTAACAAAAAATTTCTAGAATTCCTACAATTTTAAGTTTGACCTAAAAGGCAAACTACCATGCAAATCTAAAAAATTTAAGCCCAAAAACATGATATTATGACTAAAATTTAAGGAGAAATGACCAAAAATTTGATTACCACCAGCATCCTTATGAAGAACTAAAGAAAACTCACCAATCTTGTTAAGAATTCCTTTTCTTGTGGCTGCTAAAACAGAAAACAAAAAAGAGGTAATGTTCGTTGGAAAACTAAGACACTGTGACCAAAATGCGTTGTCAATGATAGAAAGTTGCTAGTCAGTGCACATAACTTGACAAAGCAGTGCAGAACCGAGGATGAAAGATGAAACAACTGGAAGGAAAATTCTATAGAAGTTTAATCATGAAAAGGATAAAGTGCGATAAGGTTATTTTAGTCATTTTGCTTGGTTTGGACACATGGCAGCATTTAAAAATATTCTAAAAGAGTATGCACTTGAGGCTTGAACCTTTGCCATCAAGATCAATGTGTCAATGTCTTACCACTAAACTAAGGTTCTTATTTTATTAACAATCTACACCATGGACATTTATTCTTTTACTTACTCTAAGAATAAAACTTGTAAGTGTTACAACACAACACATAATTGTCAGACACCTCTTTTTCCATTGGCAGTAGATGAAGATATAATGGATGACTTTGAGGACAAAGATGATTATGATTATGCTCTTGGCATGGATAACAGTGATGACTTTGATGATAGGCGTGAAGACGAGGATGTCTATATGGAGGGCATACATCCCACGCTTTTAGAAGAATATAATGATCTTGCATTTATGCTTTTAGTTAGGTTAACGTTGATGCCGGAAGGGGTCTTGATTTTCCCAGTACAGGAGATGCGATGAGCGTTAACAATATGGAGTTGCACATTAGATTGCGATTTGTTGATAAGTTGGCTCTTCGTTATGACATTAAATTGTACTTAGTGCGGACACACCATACATTTAGAGTGCATTACTCTGTTGTAAGGTATAAGGAGTACCAGTATTCATTACGGCAATGGCTGTAATTGGCAGGTTAAGGTATGCCAAACATCTAATGGAGGCCGATGGAAAATTTCAAGGTATAAAGGTCCACATTCATGTGTGTCCGCGTCATTATTGCAAGACCACCTGAAACTAGATTCTAATGTGACATCATCATGTATTATTGGAATGGTTACTGAGAAGCTAAAAATGGTAGTTTCCCAAATCATTAAAAGAATGAAGAGTATGTTAGGATACATAGTGTCATACAGGAAGGCATGGAAGGTAAAACATCGGGTGATTAGGTTAGCCTTTGGGAATTGGGAAAGCTCACATGCCTTATTACCTAGATGGATGGCTGCAGTTCAACATTTCAATCCTGGATTCTATGCTGAGTTCTTCCATAAGGAATCCCTACAACCAATCTTAACAGGCACTAATATTGTGATGTTTCAAAGGGTGTTTTGGACATTTAAGTCATGTATTAATACGTTTGACCATGTGAAACCGATAATGCAAATAGATAGGACATCATTTTTTGGAAAGTTAAAAGGTACACTGCTGATAGTAACATCGCAGGACGGTGATAGGCATGTTATGCCATTAGCGTTTGTCGTGGTCGCGGGGGAGACTTAATCAACATGGACAAGGTTCTTTCACAACCTTAAAAGGCATATGATGAAGGAAAAACAGGGGGTTTGTTTGATTTCAGACAAACATGTAGTAATTTTGGCCTTTGTATCTAATCCACAAATTAGGTGGCAACCACCTTGGGCATGCCATGTTTTCTACTTGCGACATGTTGCTAGCAACTTGAACCTAAAGTTTAGAACCTCGTGGCTCAAAGATAAGTTTAGGGATATCAAGTATGCATATGAGCATCTCTGAGTTAAAGAACAATTAGTCGAATTGGGATGAATGTACATTAGGATTCACGCGTTCCATGATTTACAAGAAAATGCTGATGATGAGGTGGTTCAACGATTCACGTGTGCCTACATCTTCAACTCATAAGGAGCTATTTGATGCCTGAAAGATCAGGGCATAGAGCCTATCTCATGTATCTTCCACACTTGATTGATCTACAAGTTGCTGGGCAATGTAGCTAGGGTGCTACTATGTTGGGATTTCTATATAGAGAGTTGTGCAATGGTACCGACTACATCGAACAAAATGTCAATGGATGTTTGGCCTTCCTTCTCCTATAGGCATGGAACTGTTTTCCAAGATTAGCTCCTTAGATGCCGTTGGCTCCAAATGCTAACACGGAGCAATTTCCGCTACTTCCACCATTGGGTTTCAGATTAAGGGATGTTAAACGATCGCCCAAGCCAAATAAGTGAGCCTTACGATAGTATAGAGTTATTCTCGATGAGATGAAGGATGACAAGGTATGCTTCGACACAACTGTCTATTTACTTCTAAACTTTGTAACCAGTGCAACTCAATATTTTACAACGTCATCGATACAGATAATCTGGCATTTGTATAGCTCTGCTAATATCCAGCTGCTAATCCCAGAGTATTACTTGGTATCGCCTGATATTTGTTACCCATCAATTTCACTCATATGTTTTCATATTGTTGAGTGGCATCAACCTGATCAGGTGCTTCGTTAATTTGGAAGGCTCCAACCCATTTCTATTGACCTTGTTAATTTGGGGGCTTCTCATACAGTATAACTTAAGGGGAAGACCATAAAAGATTGGAGGGAGGAGAATGCAGGGTTGATTGATATATGGAATAGATAGCCAGAGGCAATAGTCGATGCACTTATGGCTACAGAACCTCTAGATATAACCTCCGAGTACATAAAGTGGTATTAGAGACACACATGACAGTGGATTCATCCCATTAGAGGTGATGTTGCTTTCGTGGTATAATAGTACATAGTTTTTTCTTTTATCCTCTTTGCATATGCACAGTTGTTATGTGAATTCTTACCATTTATATATTTTTCTTTCGCAAGCTGACATAGCCGAGAACTTGTACTAGCTTAGTTTTTATGACCTTCCATTATTAGCTTTTTTGAATTTTCATGATGAACAGAGACTGTAAGGACATCTTATTGGCTCTTCAGGAACAACATGAGTCACTAATCTCTTAGCCTACACCACCGGCATCTTAGTTGGCCCGACCACATATTCCAGAGGGGTGGCCTAGAAAATGAGTTTACAGATACATGTCCTTACAAGAGCTATGTCATTATGAGAGCTTATTCTCAATGAAATGGGTCACTGTCAACACATGAATTCTGGAGCTACAGGCCCTTCCACTTATACTACGTCTCATATACAGTCACATGTCCAGTCTCTTGGGCCATCATGTTTTCCCTCTACACCTTTTGATCAACAATTCAGAGTTGGAACATTCACATCATTATTTGATTTATCATTCTCCACTATATATGCCACTCCATTCTTTGACGTTGGTGGATCATCGCATATGGTGCACCAAGGGTTTGTCACCCCCCAGCAACTGATTCCTCTAGCTTACTCTCTATCGTTTAATTTAAATTCTCCTCTGTCAGTGATATGCCCACCCAAACCACTAGGAGATAACGATAATGATGATGACACTCCACCTTTAGTGCAACATCGGCCACGAAGGGCTACTAGAAGACTTCGTTGTAGAACTGACAGTCATAATTTTGATGATTAAATTTTTTCCACTCTTTTCTTAATTCAACAAACTATCTTAAGTTTTTTTTTTTTAACATTAAAACCTTATGTCAACTAGTCTATTTTGATGATTTTTTATTATTATTTCACATATGTTAATCATAAAAAAAATTTTAATTAGCGAATCACCAAAAAAATTTTAAAAATATTATTGATTCGCCATATATTATAATAAATCATTCCCAAGTATTTCACATGATTCGCCATCATGTATGGCAAATCATCTACAAAAAAATAAAAAACATAAGAATTAAGCGTTTGGGACAAATAGTTTACAAACAAATAGATTTCAATCTTTTCTTATTTAAATTTAATATTAAGCTCAAAAAGTCACTTTTTACGTCTCCTAACAATATAATTCTTTATAAATTAATTATAATAAAATAATTTTTCATAAATTTATGTTTATATGAAATAAAAAATTTTGTTTGTATTAATAAAAATTACTTTTATATAAAATAATATTTTTAAATGATTGATTTATCATAGTACATTATGAAAAATAAAATTATTACAAAATATAAAAATAAAAAATAATTTAATACATTTTCCCCTTAAACTTGATTCATATTTTAATAAAACATTATTGTTCTGATACGTAAATTACACTTTAAAAGATAAACTTTTGTCCCGATACTCTAAATTCGGCCGGAACTCGTTGAAGTCGTTGGGAACGACGGTGATGGCGGTAAGGTTGTCAGGAGGGTTGTCACGATAGAAACCTATGTAGTTGCAAATGTTAGAACCAACCGAGGTCTAGGTGACACCAAATGGGTCTGAGGTTATTGTCTTCTTGAAATTCTGGATAATCAAGTAGACCAAGGCGAGTCTCTGGTCTATGAAGTTTAAAGGTCTCAAGGATTATCGGAGACAATGATGATAGGGATGGAGATGGTGATGGAGATTCAGGGATGAGTTGGGAGTTTTACAGTGAGGAAGATGGGGAATTAATGATCATTACTATTGATTTTATACAGTGGAGGATGTTGCTAGCTTTGTGGACTTACATGATGAAGTTTGATTGCTCATGGTTCTCATTTCACAGGGACTTCAATGCCGAAAACCAGAGGAGGCGTTGCCGAAGGAAGAAGACGCACATCACATATATGCAAACGACACTATTTTGCACTGCAGGATTAAAAAAAAAAAAAATTAGGCAGCAAATGACGTGGCTAGAGGTTAGCCAAGAGATGAATCCAACGGCACATAGTTGCTTACCGCAGATTCTCCAGTAATTGGCGTTACCAGAATTGATCTGAACTCGCGGATTTGACTTGCGGGTAGAACACAGGAACAGGTTTCTAAATATCTGATGTTAGATTTGACAAAAAAAAAAAAAAAAGTCACCATTTTGACTAAAATTTTATTTTAATTATTTATAGAAAAGTATTTCATGAAATATGAAAATGAATTTTCTTTTGTAAATTTTACGAGACACTTTTTTTTCTTTTCACTTATTTTTATTTTTTATTATTTATCTAAATTTTATAAAAAATTTACAAAAAAATTAGAGAATTAAAATTCTAAATTACGTTCATAATTTAGCTCTTCACACATTTCTTAATTTAGTTTTTATCAATAAAACATTTCTCAATTTAATATCTAGGAATATTTTTATAATTTAATACGTCACAAATGAAAATGCTACCAATAATGTCTATGATATGTTAATTTCATAAATATGAAGGATTAAATATTTTACTTATAAGAATCAATAAAAAAAATCTACATACCACTGATCAAATGAATCATGCAACATTCAAAACACAATATCTGTAAATGAATATATTAAAAAAGTAATTTTATATGAAATTAAATTAAAATAAAAATTCATTTGTGAGATACTAAAATAAATTTTTACCCTTACTATTTTTTTTGAAAACATTATCGTAGTGCTTTAAGATTTTATTTTAAAAATTTTTTGAATCGCGCTTGAAATTTGTACGTTATTGACTCAGCTTTTTTTCTATCAGATAATAAACATAAAATTTTAATTCAGCTTTCGCTATTGGATTCTATTATTCCAATTAAGTTAAAATAGAGCACTCAAAAACTAAGTAAGTGTTTGATTCAATCGGATATATTATTTGTCAACGAGTGATAATCTCATTGGTGGAATCGAAACTTTTCGCCACCACTTAATAGCAATTTTTCCACTTAGTTATGCCCATTCAGTTGTACCATTATATGAATTTTGAAAATCATAAAACTTAATCTCATAAAAATAAAATAAAATAATAAAAATTAATTGAAATAAATGATTTTTTTTTTTTAAAAGAGTAAAACCTAAGCCGTAAATAAAGACATGAGATTTGAGGAACCAAAATTTAATTAGTACGTATAAAATATGTTGATATATAGATAATATAATTCATGCATATTCTTAAAATATTCTGTACACATATTATCTTTTTTGGGAAATTCGCTAGCATATTATTAATGGTTTATGAACCTTTTTAAAGATTTCCTATTTAATCTAATTATCTCGGAGTGACTATCCAATTGCTATCTTTTTAAGCACAATTTTTACAGAATTTGTAATAAAACAAAGTAATTTAACATTTGACGGAATGTTTTTACAAATGTATTCAGTAATATTTGAGATTTATTTAACTTCTTTATTCGAATGAAGATACGATTATGAAAAAAAATAAAAATCAATGATGTTAGTTTAAAGAGCAAAAGAACTTTTTTATTGTTTAAAAGTAATATTTTGTGTTAATTAAATACAAATTAATTTCTAAACATGTACTATGTGTATTTAAATTGGAGTTTGTTAAAAATACATTTTTATGACCGTAATTAATATTTAAAAAAGTGTTATTATGAAAATTTTTGTCATTATTACAATTTTTATTCATTTATATTCAACATATATTTATATACAAATAAAATTGTAGTGGAGGGAAAAATTATTCTTTTCCACTCACACAATAATTTGTCTATATGAATATTTATACATATAATATTCACTATGAATGTTGGCTAATGAATAATGTAATGAGACTAATTAACTTTAATGTTGAAATTCTGACCTATCTCAACTCTTCCTTTAACTTGGGGCATATATATTAATTATGTATAACTTGTTACAAAAATATTCAATTTGATTTTTATTAAAATTTTTTATAAAATATCACTTACTTGGTTTCCTATTTTCACATATCTTGTAAATATCAAATTTTTTTTGTATTTTTCTTTTTTCACGAATATAATAACAATCAACCTTTAACAAATAGAGCTTAGTTATTGTATTATAATTATAACCAAAAATGCATTAAATAAAAGTTAAAAGTAACTCCCAAACAATTACTCACACCTCACTAATAGCTGATAGCACATCTAAGTTATGCCAATAACACCCTTGGGCTATGCAAAAAAGGAATAGTCAATCACAGGAAATGAAAAATAAAAGGAAATTCAGTAATACACTTGGACTATGCTGGTATCACACCTAGAGTACACCGAAAAGGAATAGTAGCACACATGGGTTACGCCATAAAAAAAAAAAAAAGTAGTAACACATCTTCGCTAACGATTTTTCCCTTTACAATTGCCCCATTATGAATTAAACATATAATCTTAGTTCTAATACCGTATAATAAAGGGAAAAATTATTTTTTCCACTTATATAATATTTTATTTACATGAATATTTATACACATAATATTTATTAAGAATATAAACTAATTAATAATGTAGCGAAACTAATTATTATTATAAATTAGTATAAGTAAGTGAGATCAATTAATATTAGTGTTAAAATTTTAACTTATTTCAACAAAAATAATATTTTAAAAAATTTATTATTAAACTAAACAAAATTATTTACAATTTTAATGTACTAATTTTTGTTTGTCCATTAATAATCTACACATTTGAACCATTCGATAAGGTTGAGAAGTAGCTTTCTCTCATTTTCCACGGGCCACGTAGCCACTTCAAAATTGACACCAACATGTCCAGATGAAAAGCACATTCCATTCAATTTTGTCTCTGGCTTTTGAAGAGCGTGTCATATTATTAGTATCGCCGACACTCAGCCACTATAAAACAGCTTTTTTGATCATTTATAGAAAATAATTTTTATTAGTTTACACATTAATTATAAAATAATTATAAATAATGCAGTCAAATGTAATTAATTTAGTCTTAATTTAAGTATAATAGGAATAATTTAATGACAGACTCTTCATATTCATCTAAATTATCTCAAATTTTAATAGTAAATAAAAAAATTCAAGTTTCTTATTTATTTATTTGGATTTGAACCTAAAATTTATTAATTTCTTTTTAATATTAAGTTTCTTATTCCACACGGTACAGCCTTGTGTTCATTCAACGTAAAAGACATATGGAAGATAAGAATGACAGCAAGACATACACAAAAAAGAAGGGGCGTTAGTGCTCTAACTCTATGTATCAGGAAGTGACAATATGAGTGAAATAGATAAATTTAAATGAATATATGTTTAGTTATTTTTATGAAAAAAAATTAGAATGATAAGGGCTCTAGAAATTTAAAATATTATTTTTGTTATTTTTTTAAATTAGAATTTAATGATGAATGAGAGTGACTTATTAATTAAAAATATTATTATACCCTTTTAAATTTTTTAAAATTATAAATTTATCTAATGTTTGTATCATGAATAACATATTTAATTTTTATTTTCTTCTTTTGAATAATTAATAAAAATATCAAATTTATTTATTTAAAATAATTTAAAAATAAATAATTTTTATATATTATAAGTTGTTTACATAAAATATATATATATATATTATTTCATAATTATGTTACATTTTGTGAATTAAGAAATTAAAAGAACAAACAAAAAAATGAGTTATATTCCTATTTCATGTATTGAATAAAGATAAAATTATTAATTATATGTTTATATTATAAAAGATAATATTAAAAAAAATAATTAATATGTCATTTTATTCTATTAATTTAATTATAACTTCTAAATAAAAATTTTAAAAATCTCTTTATTTCCTCATTGAAACTACCAAACAACATATTTACTCAAGCCAATCTACTCAATTCCATTAATAACCACTACTTTCAATTATCTCTTAAACTTCTAAACATAATATAAGCCCCTACTAATGTATATACGATTTTCTTTGTTTTAGTTAGTGCACCTCGTAGTGGAGGATGATAAACTTTTGTCTTATTCTTACGTTAGGGACCATCGCTATCTTTGATCATGGTTTAGGAAATTTGATTCATTAAATGATGCAAGAAAGAACTAATCGAGTTAGGCAATAATTAAGAGAAGCGTGATGGATTAGTTTTCCTTTTCATCTATAATCTGGTACAGTGTGTGTTGATTTATGGAGAAACCAACCTAAGATGCACTTGATTGCTTTGATAAAATCGGTATGAATAGAATAAAGTACAATTAAAAATATTTGTTTCATAAAATGAGTTAGATTTGATTTTTTTTTTTTTTAAATTTGGTTTAAGTTTCAAAAGTTTAAATTAACATTTTTAATAAAAAATTTAATTAATTGTTATAAAACAATAAAGGTTAAGATTTAATATATTAAAAATAAAACTATTTTGATATAGAATATCAATTTAACCTAATTTATTTTCAATTCAATATTGTCATAAATAAAACTATATCTTAATATGACTTGATATTTTGACAAAGAAATAATAATTAATGCCTTTTATTTTAAGGATTTCTAATAGTACAGTCATAAATTTATATTTATAAATTTTTTATATACAATTATATAATAAATAATAATAATTAGTCATATAGTCTATTTTAAATTTTAAATAATAAATAAGTTGAATTATAATCTGATTGGTCTGCCTTCAAAAAAATTAAAGAAAAAAAAAACTTGAATAATAAAGTCAGTATAAAAGACGAGCTCTAGCTTATTTTAACCAAACTTGGCTCAATTTTTATGAGCTTGGCTTGATAACCGCATCTATTAGTGAAGGAGTATTTTTATTTTTTTATTTAACTCTAACAATCTTATATTTTAAATTAAAACATCATATTAATTCATTACTTATGAAATAATTCTCAATTGTTGTCTTTTACTTATCTTCATTTTCAATTTTAACTTCCATTTATCAATTTAATTTTCAAGTAATTTTATTCTTAACTTAATCCCCTATTCATCAACGCATTACTATTTTTGATCTCATACTAACCAACTATTAATATAACTATTCAATAATTAAATGTAATAACATTTTACTCTTTCACATTTTATTAAAAGAATTATTTCTTATTTAATTATTTTAAAAATAAAACAAATAGTTAATTGCTTTTTTGTTCATGACATGAAGCTTCATTTCTTAAATTAATTATTAATGACCAATGAGCGAATTTCTTTTAATTTACAATTTTAAATTTATTAAACAACAAAACTAGAAAGATGTAAGTATTTATGAGACACTTGCCATATTTTTATTTTAATATATATATATATATATATAAATGATTTATAAATAAATATAATAAATCAAATTATAATCATCATAGTACAACACATAGCTATCTATCATAAAATTAATTATAATAAAATTTGGAAATTTAAAAAAGAAGATGATGTTTGAGTATAACTTATCATAGTCAGTTGGACGAATTTCTATTAGGCCTTTATTCTATATATTTTTTTTTTGGTGACGCATTTTTGACGTTGCTAGCTAGTTATTAATAACTGAAAGAAGATAAAGACTGCTAGTTTTAAAAAAACGTCAATTGGCAAATTATATACAACTTATAAGTAAGTGATAATAGAAGATGGACCTTATGCCATATTCTTTATTTTAGCATGTGAGAATCTTTTAAAGTGCGTTGGCCAAAATGTTTTTTTTTTAAGTGAGGTTTGTATAAAGTACATAAATCTCACTTTTCATTCCATAATTTTTCTTATCTCACATATGAGGAGAACGTGTTGGTACTGTATTTTTTTTGATACAAATTCAACTAGAATATATTTTTGCTTTTTAAATATAGAATGAAGATAATTTCATTTATTTTGTAAATAGTTGAGGTTTGTATACCTTACTCATTAAAGGGTAAGCTCCATTTTAATCTGATTTTTATTTTGATAACATAATTAAAAAAATACCATATAATTAAAAAATAAAATTTTCCTAAAAAAATTAATTTTTAGAATTTTACCTCTGACTTAAATATCAATTTAGTCAACTAAAAATTAAAAAAAAAATAGTTATTTGAAGATGAAAAAAAAAATTAATTTAGTCCTTTAACTTGCTAAAGAGAACTTTTATTTCTATTAAAGACCATTATGATAATACTTACAAAATAATCTTAATACAAATTATGAATGATCAAGATTATACTTTTCTCCTTTATTTTTATAGAACTTGATGGGAAATGGTTGATATTTTCATATAAGAAATTATTTCATAAAATAAAAATATTTTAAAAGATCGAGAACATTGGATTGTCTTTTCACACGAGCACCTCTCACAGATCATCCGTACATATTTTACCATTTGAATTGATTTTTAAAACGAAATTTAAGCAAAAGTAAAATATATATATATATATATATTCTCTATAAAAAATAAAATAGTTTAATACGATGGTTATTCTTATTTCAATTAATGTAAATTTAAAGTTGAGAAGTATTATAATTTTATTTTTAAATTTTTATTTAATTATTGAGAAGATATATCAAAATGAATGATCAAAAGACTTTACCACATGTTATACATCCGATTTAATTTTTAACAAATTTCATTTTAAAATAAAGAGTTTATTTTTATAAAACAAAGCTTGTAATTCTCTCGCTATCCGGTTTGAATATGCGTAAGTCACGTGCCCCACGTTTGGAATGTCAGATGCAAAAGTAATTGGCAAAAGACAAAGGTAAACATACGATATTAAAATACTTATAACAAAAAATTTTAAATTCTACAATTATTATGACAAATTAAAATTTTTATTTTGAAAAATCATGTTGTGAAATTTTAAAATCTTATTTTAAGTCTCCTTTATTATACGTATTAAATTTTTTTTTTTTTCAATTTTTAAGAAGAAAAATATCACAAGAAACCCACCTCACTCCTCACCTTGCCTACATCTTCATCTTCTTTTTCCAGCTACACCGTCTCTTATCATTTCTTATCAACGGAGAAGAGGAAGAGGAGGCAACGACAAGCATGTGCTCGAGGGGGTGGTGGTGGTGGTGGCGGTACACGGAGATCTTCCGGTGGCCGGATTTCGAGTTCTCTCTCCCGTCATCGGTGTTCCGGTGGACCACCGAATGGAACCTCGATATACTCCGGTGGCTGAATTTCAATTTCTCCGTAGTGGACGACGTCGTGTGGGCTTTCGTGACGGTTTTGGAGTCTATCGCCTTACTCTCCATGCTTTGCTACTTCTTCCTCTTCTGTGGCTGTACTCTCTGATTTGCCCTCTTCTTTCTTTTGTTTCTTCCAGACTATTTTATTTGTAAAGATAATTTCAAGAGAACTCTTAGATTTGGTTCATAAATCTTTGCAATATTAGCAGATTTTCCGGCATCTTTCTGATCTGAGATGAGTCGGAAACCGAAACATACGATGGTGGCCACAAAACATGTCTTCTTTCTTCTTCCCTGATATTTTTTGGTATATGTTTCATATCTGATAATCCTGATAATTGATTTATCAAATTGTTTCGATTAACAAATTATGCCATTTCACATTTTCAAATTTTCAGATTCATGATCATATTAATTATTCTAATAATCATTTTCATGTTATTTCTAGTATGCTCTTGAACTTTCGATTTACGCCAGTGACCTGGAGTGATGGTTATAGATAGGAAATGAGTCATCTATAATTCCTAGACTTGGATATATTTATTCGAAAAAAAATTGAAATAAACGTGTTTTTTTAAAATTAAGATTTAGGGTTTTGATTTATTTTCATAGAATTTATTTATGAAAAAATTAAACAAAAATAAAAAGTCCTCACTAATTACTAGTATAATTCAATATTTATAGAACATTATTTGAATAATAATTTTAACGTTTATAATATATTAGATTAATTAATATGTTGACGTATATATTGTGGGTCTACTTATAGATTAATATTAAAATTTTTAGTTAGATTTAATTAAATAAATAGAATTTTTTTTTGAAATATTTATTTTTGGGTAATAGTTCTGGTAATCCTTTTTCGTATGCACAAAATTGGGTAGAATGAAAAGCTTCGGCCAAAAAAGAAAAAAGTAGATTAAAATGCGAAAAGGTATTATGAAAACGCAATAATTGTCGCTTATACCTTAGTACCTTACCCTTTAATAGTTTAATTAATTTAATTCGTGGTACGAGTGCAATACAAATTATTCCCCTTTTTAATCTTCTTCTCCTCGTTTTCCTCTTAATGTCCATAAATCATTTTTAAATAATGGATTCATAATTTCTATATTTTCAATAATTTAATAAAATCATTATTCCTTACCGAAGAAGCATACAAAAGCTTTTTCTCAAAGATTTGGGGCTCATGAGAATTTTGGTGTGTCTCATTTGAACGGCCTGTGTGGCGAGAAGAGATTCCATCTGCTAAGCTAAGCAACTAGTCGTCAGTAGTATTTTCTAGATTGTTTGATTATTTCAACTTCTAAAATTTCAAACTAACCAACTCTGCTGAAATTAATAGCTCCAACAAATTAAATCCAAAATTCATTATGTACTCAAACATGGTAAATAGTTTACCACCACGTTTTTATATAGTAAAAAAAGTAGAGAATCTATATACAAGTGTGGTAAATTGAGTTACAAACGACAAAAAAAACGAAAAGAAAATCCCAAGATTTTGGGCGTGAGCACTGACGGAGGCATAACGCGTCCAATGAACTTGGGTTGCGTGGCATTACCGACCAATCTTCACGTGGCATGTAGGTAATAAGCCACGTGTCCGATGCTGCAAAAGAATGATCAAACAGTAGCATAGCCCCAAATTCTCTTTCCCTCCCGTAAGCCGTTACTGTACAATTCAAGCTCAAAGAGCAAAGCAGAGCGAAGCAGAGCAGTAGAAAGTGGAATAGAAACAACAGAGGAAGACTGAGAAATAAGTCAGAGAGAGAGACAGAGAGAGGTGTTCTATATTTAGGGTGGCTGGTAAATTCTTATTGGGGAGGGTCATAACGGAAAGCAACTAAGTTGGAGTTCTTTTTGCTTTTAGGATTCGGGATAACGAACGCTAGCCATCGGAATCGAATTTGTTTATATTTTGGGTATCTTCTTGAATTGTCTTCTTCCCAGACCATTAATTTTGGGGATTTGAAAATTGTGGGGCTTGCGATTTGTATGGAAGCGCATGCTTACCACCACCCAATCCGAAGTGGCAGCGTTGTCCTTCCCGCTAAACATAACCAGTTCGATGGTTCTGGGTCTGTGAACCCCAACATTCCCTTTCTTCATCCTCCATTTCCGGTGATTGACCCTTCTGTGCCGCCGCCGCCACCACCCTCCGGGGTGCTGGTTCCCTTTAATCCAACTTTACTCGCTTCTGTACCGTTCCCTCTAAACCCAGCTCTTTTGATCCAGATGGATGGGGAAAGATCAATGTCTCTACATCAGGTAAAATTTCTTCTGGAGGCAACTTTTTCTTTTTCTTTAATTTTTTTCTTGTACTTTTTCAGAGTTCTGGTTTGAAAATTCTCTTCCCTTGTGGGGTCTTGGGGTTCTCTGTTCTAGTTCCTGGTTTTATGATTCTGGGTTCAATTGAACCATTTGCAGTTGATGGCTGACGAAGGACTTGTTCCATCGCCGGAAGAGGAGTTGAGAAGGAAAGTTGCCATTCAGAAGCTCAAACAGGTTTTCTTGCTCAATATAGCATTTTTCTTGGTCCTCTTCTTTTACGCATTCTGCTTTTTCTGCAATGTCTTGTGTTTTCTGCATTAGGTACTGTTATCTTTTCCTGATCTTTCTAAACTATATGTGACATTTCAAGTGCTTTGATCGGAAAATAGAATTGTATCTTTGTCTTACCTGCGACGGTTCGTTATTTTGGTCAATTAATTGTGGCTTGGACGTATTCGAATTTTCTGGTGTCTAGCATATTTGTTTACATTATATTGGCTACATATAGTTGACATCCTCACAGCTATTCTTTTTCATTGTTCGAGAAATTATGATAACAGAAAGGTGGTAAAGATTTCTTGAGAAGATTCAGGGAACAATCTCCGTAAAAACGTTTTCTTCACTTTTTGTACCATATTCAGTTGCAATGAAACCTTGTGCGTACATGCTTATATGTCTGTTTCATTTATAAAAAAAAAAATTAAAGGATTGCATAGTTTTTCCAGCTCCGTGAAATTATATTTCCTTGATACTGTCACTAGTGTGAAGGTGTAGGTATATATTCCGTCACAGCATTATTATGATTCTAAGTAATGCAATATCATGATGATTCCATATATAAATAGGACTACATTGTAATTCCAGTTCCATAAACTTTGGTTCTGGATATATCACGTGTATGAAAGGTGTTTGTATATTGTGTGATAAGTGATAACCTTGTTATGATTTAAATAAAGCTTGTTCAATATATGTTACTTTCTAATGTTACATTTGATATATTTACGTGCAATGCTAGTTATACGAAAATAAGCAATCTCAATTTAATGTGTTTTGATGAAAAGAAAACTCCCACTCTTTCTCTTAAGACGTAGTTGATGTTGATGTATTCAAGTCATTTCTTGAGTCTGGATCCTCTGCTATTATATAGTAGGTGCTGCGTGTGTAAAAAATAACTGTGCACAATCAAATATAACATAATTATTGCACGCGGTTATTTTTTACACACACAGCTTCTGTTGTAACGGTGTAGGATCCAAATTTGTCATTTCTCTGCACAATCATGATTATTAAATTGAGTTTTAGAAATTTGTGTCATAGGTAAATGACCTAAATACCTTGCATTTATTGCATCTTTTAGTAAAGTGTAATGACATTTTGATCAAAACACTTTATGTGTATGTTGACCAAAAAAATGTGGAGGTTTAAGTTTACATTTCTTGAAAATTATTTTTTAATGTTAATGTTAATGTTAAATAAGTTTCTGCTGTGATATGCTTCCACTGGGATATATTTTTCTTTATGTTCTATGTAATACTATCTTGATGTTATTACTATTTAATTACAAATTTTGCACTTCTATTATATCACCTTATTTTCCATACTAATTATTTGATGTTGCTCATGACTGTGTAGATTGTTTCATCATGGATTAAGAAGGTTGCATGGAATCATCGACTTCCAAAACACCAGATTTCTGTTACTTCAGCCACCATATTGACGTATGGATCTTATGGCCTTGGAGTAAGTCCTTCTAATTTAATTTCAATTCTTATCATATAATTTCACTGATGCTAGTTTATTGTTCAAATTTTATTTCATGGCTTAGTGGCGAAAGTTTGGAAATATAGCAATTTGGATCTGGTTGGTGATCTTGATTTATCTTCACTATTAAAGTTCTTTACCTGATTCCAGGACTTCTTTACAAAATATATATATATTGCTTTTCATAAAATGTTCACTTGCTGGTCATGTTAATTTTTAATGGACACAACTGACAAAACTACAGGCTTTTAAGGCATAAAATAACGTTAATCAAACAAAGCAAGCTAACAGCTCATCTGATACCTAGCTTTATTAGATGCTCCTTGATCAACAAGACTCATAATTTACCTACATTATTGGAAAGACCAACAATATTACATATGTCAGGTATATCCCTAGATATGTTACTTGAAATGAGTTGTGAGCCACTATTAAATGACGAACTGCTTCATCTTGTCTGCTTTAAGTGTATACTATGCTTCTACATCTTGATATACAGCTTGGTTTTACTTGTTCTTCTGACTGTCTAAGCTTTTTTTGGGGTCATTTTTGACTACCAAATCTGGTAGCTCAAATTTTTTTTTCCTTTAAATCATCACCTGACATTTGTGTTTTATATTACTGCCGATTGCCCCAAGTTGTTAACATGTCTAAAAACTTTTTTCATCTTCTGAACTTCTGAATATGTTCAGGTTCACAGTTCAGAATCTGACATTGATGCTTTGTGTGTTGCTCCTTTCTTTGCCTCCATGGCTGTAAGTTTATTATATTTCTCTGGTTATTTATCATTTTCTATGTGGCAGTGCAATAATTGTCGTAATTTCCATGGGCATTGTTTTATGCAGGAGGACTTTTTTGTTTGTTTGCATGACATGCTTAAAAGGAGACCTGAAGTATCTGATATACACTGTGTCAAGAGTGCAAAAGTCCCTCTAATGCGGTTTAAATTTGATGGAATTTCCATTGATCTACCATACGCTCGACTTAAAGTATTATATGTTCCTGAGGTGAGCACCATAAGCTGTTAAGTTTGAGAATTTGTTAACATAATTATTGGAGCAATTGATGTGTGAAGAGTTTTTGAACTGTTGAACATCCATTGTTTAATAATCATTTCCTTCACCACTTCTGTTTATTACCTGGATATATTGGATTGCTGAGCCTATGGTGTACAGCATGTAGACATACTAAACCCATTCTTCATGAGGAATATTGATGAAACCAGCTGGAAAAGCTTGTCTGGAGTTCGTGCAAATAAACGCATTCTTCAGCTTGTTCCGAATGTGGAGGTAAAATGCATGCCAATGCTCTTGGTCTTAAGACATTATGTTTTTAAACTTTTGCCACAAATATCTTGATAATGCAAAAAATACAGGATTAATAGAATGCCTTGTAGATTATCTTAGAAAATAATGAGAGGAACCTTGGTCCTGTCTCCTCTTGGGCATTTTGCTTTTATGATCTCTTATATGTGCAAAAATTGTTTATTTCCAGAACTTCCAATCCATGGTGCGATTTCTTAAATTATGGGCAAAAAGGCGAGGGGTGTATGGTACTGTAAGTTCTTTACTCTTGAGTAGTATCCACTTACATTTTTTGCTTCAAGTATGAAATCAACTTTTATGGCTTATGTGAAACTAAATTTCTGTTTGCAGTTACTTGGTTATCTGGGAGGAATCCATCTGGCTGTTCTTGCAGCTTTTGTCTGTCGAAGACATCCAAATGCCTCCTTGAATGCTCTAATTATGCACTTTTTTCAAACATTTGCGTTTTGGCCCTGGCCCACACCAGTGATGGTGCAGGAAGGAATGTTCCCAACAGCTGCAGATTTTATGGAGACACGATCCTTCATGCCTATCCAGCTGCCATCTAGTCCTTATGAGTATTGCCATTCAAATATTACTAGAAGCACATTCTGCCGGATCAGGGCTGAGTTTCTGCGGGGACATAATATGACGAGGGTATGTTTTGTTATTTGATATTAATATTCTTTATGGCATCTCATCTTGAGGCACTTAATCATAATGCTCTGTATGTCGTGGTGCCTTTTTGGTTTTGGTTGACAAGACAACCTCAGTTGACGTTTGTTCTGCTATTATTCTTTTGATGAATTGCATAGAAGCCATGAATTAAAAACAAGTTTGCTTTTTTGATATGCCTGAAATCTCATTTCTTCGTTTTGCTTGCTTTGAAGGATCTTTTGAATTCAGACTTCAATTGGTATAGTGTTTCCGAGCCTTTTCCATACTCAAAAAAATATTCAGAGTTTGTCAAGATTTACCTCTCTACTCCTGATAAAGATGATCTTGGAGACTGGGTAGGTTGGGTCAAGTCACGCTTCCGTGGTCTTCTTTTCATGGTAAGCAGCTTACTTGGACAATGTTGATTAGTTGTGTTACAAGAAATGCCAGTGACATATGTTGGTGACACTGAATAATATGTTGTTTCTATGGTGCAGCTGGAGGACATCCAAGGTTTTTGTGACCCCAACCCGACAGAATATGTTGATAGCGAGAAAAGTGAGCCCAATGTGGTTTTCTACTGGGGTTTGCAAGATAGTAAGAACAATGTGGCAGACAGTATAGAACTGATACAGGAGGAGTTCACGAGTAATATTAGCACATACTATGATGTCCCTCCTGGGAAGATGGAATTGTCTTTTCTGCTAGCTTGTGAGCTGCCAAAGACTGCTCAGTTTGAGGATACAAAAACATGCTGGAAGAAGATAGCTGATTATGATGAGAAAAGAAGCCTCCCAGCCTACTCGCCACATCACTTTGCTAATAGTGGCGAGGCTGAGTGCCTGGGTTCTGTGGGATAGACTCACTCTAATTTATTCAAGTCCTGTATTTTTTTGTGTATTCTGTCTTCAGTAGGAATTTGGATTCTCTGTTGTGCTTAGGGCACGGCGCATTATACTATGCTGTGTACACAACACAGTGTAAAAAAATAATTTTCCCTGTTGTGCCATATGCAGAGCAAGGAATCCAAGTTACTTCAGTAGTTGCATAGGTTACAGGGGATCAGATGAGTAGGTCTTTTTAGTCACACAGTAGAAGAAAAAGGAAAAGTTTTGAAAGAAAGTCATATTAGGAGGGCTTAGGGAGATGTTGGCAAGAAAGAAAAATGTAAAGTGAATAAAATTCATTTTACCTTTCAAATCATTTGTGTATGGTGAGTAAGAAGTCATTGCCTTGGAGAAAATGGTATTGGCTCCCACTCACGTGTTTGCTAGGTGTCTTTATCATAAACCTATATAAAGAACTGTTTAGTACTTAAATATCAAGTATAAATTGCAATGTTTTCTTAGAAGTTTTATATTTCGTATATTAACGGAAGAAATCATATAATTAATATTTTATATATATTATGGAATGTAAGATTTTCATATATTTTTAACAACATATGACTCAAAACTGTACTATCCTATTATCTTATTTGTGGAATACCATTTTTTATTGCACGGCAAATATATTTTTAGGACATTTTGCATATCATCCAAGACCGCTAGCTTTATTTACAGGTACTCTTAAAAGTGAAAATTATATTAGTTCCATTTTTTCAACCTATACTATATACTGACAAATAAAAAATAAAAAAAATAAAGTAGCAAAAGTAGATTGGACTAAATGTTATTGTGACAATACTATGCTTAGATATAGTTAGCATTGCAAATTTTTATCAATTATTTTATTTAAATTTATATGTTTAAACATAATATTTTAAATATAATAAATAGTTATTATTTTCATATATTTGTGATATTGTGTGATTGAATTGGCGGTTAATTTATGATTCAATAACCTTTTCTATTTGATAACTGGTTCAAAATTTTAAAATATTGACCTCAATTGATTAATTTGGATTCCTTGTATTTTTGTCAAATTGAAAATATTTAATAGTTTATATTAAAAAAAAAGTATCAAATTAATTGTAAGTATTTAAAATTAATAATTTTAAAAATCAAAATTAATAAAATCTTAAAATTTGATCTGACCTTTCAAATGTATAGTATGTATTCTGTCCAAAGTCCAAACGTGGATCCGTGGCGCAATGGTAGCGCGTCTGACTCCAGATCAGAAGGTTGCGTGTTCGATTCACGTCGGGTTCAAATCCCAGCTTTTTGTGCCTCTCACTATTCTTTCTTTGGAAATTTCAGGCCTCTGCTTTCCCTTGAACATTGTTTCAGAGATATAAAGAACGGGTTATCAAATTGACTATTCACTTTAATATTATCTGATTTGATTTTTTATAAATAATTATGATAAATTAATATTTTAAAATTTTTATTTTATAAAAAATTAGTATCTCATTAATACATACAGAGAAATTAATTTTGTATAAATTTAAATTTATAAAAAATTAATTTATTAAAAAACTAAATTGTTACCCAATATAAAAATAAGGAATTAATTTTATATTTTAATCGATATATATCTTACTGAGATTCTCTGGCTCAATGCCTAATAAGTTGAGGTTTCCCAATGGGAAAATCACACTTCTGATACTTATAATTTTATTTAGTTTTTAATTTGGTTTTTATATTTTAAATTTTTGTAATTTAACCACTACAATTTATGACTTTTTTAATTTAGTTCCTACTGTTAAAATTTTTATTCAACTTTGTTGATATAATGTTCTACCAAAACAATGTATGATTTATAGTAATAAAAATACAAAATAGATTTTAAAATAATTTAAACTCACATATATAATAAAATATCAACAAAAATAAAATGATAAAGTTTAAATTAAGAACTATATATCTAATTACAAATTTTTAACAAATAAAAGATGAAATCAAGATTGGGTAAAATAACAAATTAGAGAAAAAGGCAGAAGATATCAAATTAATTATGTTCACCACGAGATTTTTTCAAACTATACAGAAAATATACTTTGACTGAAATCCTTCCCCGTATAAAATTCCAGAGAAATGCATGCTAAAAATCATGCAAGGAAAAATTGCAAAAAATGATGGACTTGGGACAATTACATGATTTTTTTTAGATTTCAATATAAACTAATATGTAGTATTTGTTTTTTTTTTTTAAATGATAATTTAAAGGGCTAAAGGATTACTTTTTAAGGTTTATGTATGAAAACTGTAATGAGTCAGAAACTTGTGTGAAATTTCTCCAATTCTTTACTACTAACTGAATGTATTGGTATTCAGTAGTTATAATGGTGCCTAAAACTAAAATAACATGCATTCAGAAATTTTATAATAGTCATAATTAATTTTAAATAAATATGTCAATTAAATTACAAATAAACATATAGTTTTTATTATAAATTTAAACTAAAGTTAAAGTTATAAATTACTTTATTGAAAATAATAAATAAATAATTTACTATCACATAATTAAGTCACATTTTTAAAAAGAAAACATTATAATTTTATAAAAAAGCCTGATAAAAAAACAAAGAATAAAATGTTTACTTTTAAAAAAAAAAATTGAGTCCCTTGACAAACTATCCTTCATTGGATAATTTGCAAGTGAAGTGAGCTACTAATAGTACCATCCAAACAAATGGAAAAAAGTTTATCTTTTATTAGTGATTTAATGTAATTTTAGGTTAATTTGATTCATAAAATTAATTTTGATTAAATATAATTTTACATCATTGTAATTTATGTTAAAAATTTTTATTATTTACACACTTCATTCAATATAAAAATAATTATTTTTTATTTTTTTACAAATAAAAATTTAAAAAATAAAATTAATTTTGAAAAAAATAACCACCAGATCAAATAATAATATTTACTTGCTAAATCCAATTTAAATGTGCTTTCAAACGTTAAATAACGCGAAAGAGGATGTGAAAGAAAGTTGTCGCCGGTACGTATCTCGTGACTTCTATAAAGCACCAATAATTGAATCTGAACCTGCGAAAATCATTCATTTAATCTCAAACCCCTTCTTCATTTTCCCCAAAAATCATAACTTTAAGAAGAACACAACAAAACCTGAGAGACCCAAGTCCACTTTCTTGCACGCCACAATCTCAGTCTCCTCACTCCTCACTGTATTAAAAGCACAATCCATCTTTCAGTCCTCTGAAATTCCCATCAACAAAAATGGCAAACTTGAAGTTCTTACCTCTCATCTTCCTCATAGACTCTCTTCTTTCTGCAACTTCATCTCCTAATGATGCCAATCTCATAGAACAAACCTGCAAGCACACCCCAAACCAAGGCCTCTGCCTGCAGTACCTCAGATCAGACCCTCGAAGCTCTGATGCTGACATCACAGGGCTAGCTCTGATAATGGTGGACGCCATGAAAGCCGAAGCCAAGCAAGCCTTGGCCAAAATCCATCAAGAGCTTCAGGGTCAGGGGACAAGCCATGGTGCTATTGAGAAGGAAGTCTTGAGTACTTGTGCAGACCGATACAGAGCAGTTCTGGAAGCTGATGTTCCGGAAGCCATTGCAGCTCTGCAAAAGGGGGATCCTAAGTTTGCAGAAGATGGGGCTAATGATGCTGCTCTGGAGGCTAATTCTTGTGAGAGCGGCTTCTCTTCTGGGAAATCGCCTCTCACCCATGAGAACAATGCTGTGCATGATGTTGCACAAGTTACAGCAGCAATTGTCAGAAATTTGCTTTAGATTCTGAGATGGTTTCTGTTTTTGATGCGATCTATTTATTGAGTGTTTCTCAAACTGGGTTTCTTGTACAAGTGATAATATATAATATATTTGCACAAATTTATAATATCCATGAGTTTCTGTTTCTGAATGTGGGAATGTCATTGAAAAGAAACATGGCTTCAATGCAGAATACTGAATTATTTGTCACTGTGTTAAATGATTGGTTCGACTTGAAGTTTAAGCTATTAAATGGATACTTCAAGATATTTTGATCTTTTAAGCACTATTTAAGTGAAACAAATAGTAGATAAGTTGATCAAGATAAAATCACAGATAAGCCTAAAGAGACGATTGGACTTTCAAAAGCCAAAACTTTCAGTTCGAGTAATTTTATTATAATTTTTAACATCCTCTTTTACAGAAGTCTACAAATCCTAGAACTTTCAAGAATGAGAATATGGCGTTTGTATTTATCTTTGTGTTGCACTTGCATTACAATATTATACATTTTTGTCATGTCATAAGATATGTATGTTAATTGTCTGTGACTCTGTCAATTATTTTCATTTCTTAAATAAAGACAATATCTGTGTTTATTCTTCCCAGCACACAATCACTTGGGAAGGTTTCCTTTTGTTTCTGGTTTCAAGTTTTGACTGTTCACTTATTGGAATCTGTTAGTATCAGATAGGCATTCCCATGGCTTTTTGTGCTATTTTTCTTTGTTTCACACCATAAGCTGTCTCATTCATATTCATTAAAATGTGGGGCTAATATGATAAGGTTGAGCAGACAAGAACAAATAGAAGATAGGCTTCTCCTATTTCTAATTTCCATTACAAGACATTGCTCCATTTAAAGATGTCTTGTTTCATTCCAAAGCAAGCACAAGCTTTCACTCCTTGTTACCATAACCTACCACACAATACCAAGTGATGATCACTCTCATGTAGGACTGCATTTTCAAATTATATAATGCATCTGTATAAATTTGTGGATAGAATTGATAGTTTTAATTTTCATTTACTAAATCACCTCAAAGAGATGGCTACAAATTTCTTTTAATATCAATTCCATGTATGAATTGATAACAGAGACACAAAGAAATTGTTTGTATATTTTGACAAACAAAAAAAGATTAATTTTTACTGTAGAATAATCTGTCAATCTAAATTCTTTATATTTATTTAAAAATATATGAATCCAATGGTTAATATTAAAAAAAATGTTTAATTGATGGTTTAAATTAAAGTTAAAAATTACGCACGGTCAAAAATTTTAAAATTTGATTGCGTCCAACTAAAAAATTTTGATCTAATTATTCAAATCTAAAGATGATATATAATGATAACCCAATTTTTTAAGAAATTTTAAAGGAGTACTCAGCACTCACAAAATAATTCAAAAATAAAAAAGGAATAGTTAAAATTAATATCGTGTTATTGTTCGCTTCAATGCTATATTGTATATTTATTAATACTGCTAATTGTACGGTTAAATGTCAATTATATTAATTGATAACAAAGACACAAAGAATTTGTTTGTATATTTTGACCAAAAAAATAATTTTTACTGTAGAATAATCTGTAAATCTGAATTCTTTATATTTATTAGAAAATTTATGAATCTAAATGTTTAATATTAAATGAAATATAATTGACGATTCACTGTTAAAAATTTTAAAATTTGATAGCATATAATTTAAAATTTTTGATTAAACTATTCAAATATAAAAATAATATATAATGATAGCACAACTTTTGAAAAAATTTTAAAGGAGTACTCATTTACTGTACAATTTAAAAATGAAAAAGGAATAGTTGAAATTAATACTGTGTTATGGTTTATTTCAATGCTATATTGTATATTTATTAATGCTGCTAATTGTACGGATAAATGTCAATTATATTAATTAGTAAGTTAAAAGGAGTGGACAAACAATAATAAGCACTTATTAAGCTTGTTAGTTAAGATTTGTCTCTTTTATTTGACGCATTAGTTGATGTTCTGTCTCAACCTTTGAAAAATGTAATTGTTTTAATAGTGCAATTAGGTAATCTTTGGATTAATTATGAATAAATCAACTAATTTATCTATTTTAGTGTAAGTCATCATTCACAAGATAACAATTTGACACTTGGTTCAAAAATTAATAAATATAAAATTTGAAATTTAATTACTGCTTTTGATTGCGAATCATCAGCTTGCTTCATGCTTTTACTGTTAGGGCAACTTATTGGAATTTGCTTTTGTAGAATTCTACAAAGCAACACTTTTTTTTTTTGTGCATGATTTGAGCTTAAAAGTATTGGTTAAATTACTTATATCCATTATCACTTGATCACCACCCAATTACTTACATTTAAATTTTCTGTTTTTCACCCCCATAAAGGCATAGACACCTTAGTTTTTCACAAGGTAGTTTTTATAGAAATATAATTTTCATCATTCACTTTTATTAAAATATCAATTTAACAAGATGAAAAATATTAAAATTAATTTTTCAAAGATTAAAAAATAAATTGATTTAGTCCCTTTGGAGGATTACGATTTATTAAATAGTTTTATTTTCAAAAGACTATGTTGATACTTTTTATTTTTAAAGGATTAAATTTATCTTAACACCAAAATGAGGGGCCGAATTTATATTTTTCCCATTATTGATATAATAATTTTATAAACCCAAAATAATTTAATTTATGTCATCAAACTAGAGTAATCAAAGTAATCCCAGAAGACTTAAGGAGACTAACCTAAATGAAAATACAATTAGATTTTTTTGATAAATAGGACATTTATTTATTTATTTATTTTTGACTAATCGTTCCCTTTTCTCTTAACTCATAAAAAATGTTCTTAAGTCGGAACATATTTTAGTGATTATATTAATGTGTTAAACACATGTCAAATACTAGTATCATTACAAAACACTACTGACATGTATTTGACACGTATGTTTGGTGTTACAATAAAATATTTGTAAATTCTAACCCATATTAATATTTATATTCATGTTATGTCTCATATGTGTACAAATAATGAAGCATATATTTGTCTTCAACGAAAGAAGGGTGTATATGCACAAGTGAAGAGGGAGGGGCATAATGAGGAGAGCAATATCTGGAAGGAGAGCAAATTTGGCATATTGCAGGCACACAACAAACAAATGGATGTGTTATATAAATTTTTTTTTAAAAAAAAACCAAAAACACAAAGATTAAATTTGATCATAATTTAAAAAATTCATTTAATCTGAATATATAAAGTTCAAATAAAAAAAGGCACGATTAAACAAATTTGATCTGTAGAATAAGTTGGATTTGAATTTTTTTAAAACATAAACTGAGTTTAAAAAATTTGAATGAATATTTTTTTAAAAAAAATTTTATTATTTTTTTAAAAAATTAATGTAACGTGACATTTTAACAAAAAAAATAAAAATTAATACTTTTTATTTAAAAAATTTATTTTAATACAATAACTTATTTACATATATAACTTTCCTATATATAATATTATAAATAATAATAAAAATTAATTATTTTATTTATCTTAAATATTAAATAATAAATTAACTTAATCATAATTTTAAAATACTTGATCGACTTGATAGGTTCAAGTTGAAATATATAAATAAAAATTTGAATAAAAAATTTAATAAAAATATGAACTTAAACTTTTTAAAATTCAAATTCAAATTCAAATTTAATTTTTTTTAAATTCAATCCAATCATAAGGTCTAAATAGGAGATTTAAATTTATTTACTTATTTTTGAAAAAGCAAAGCAAAAAAAAAAATAGAGATTTGGGTTTTTTTAAATATTTTTATCATATTAAAGAGAGATAAATATAAAATAAACAAATTCTACTTAAATAATAAATCTTATTTAAAGATGCAAGATTTATTTAAACAATAGATGTTATACTCTATCCAATGTAATAAAAATATAAAAAACGAGAAAAGGGGATAATCAAAATCTCAAAATAAATAAATAGAAACAAAAGAAAGGGAAAGGGACAGGGAACATCCGTGATACAAGGGAGCTTAACCTTAAACAATGTGTACACCTTCCTTCCTTCCTTCCCTGTTTGCGGCCCATTGTTCTTCAAAACACTACTAATCATTTCATTCTTGTCTCCATCCCTCTCTCTCTCCCTCTCTTCTTTTTATTTAATATGAAATGACTTAAAATAATGCACATCACTAGGGTTAAAATCACCCCTACATTGATTAGACCAATTATTTCAGAGATTCTTACTAGCATCTCCTTTATTAAGAATTATATTATTCATAAACTTATTTTACTTATTTTTTTAAAATTAAATTTGCTTCAAGATGATTTTTGAAATAGACTATATATAGAGCTGAATTTTACATTAAAAAATATATCTCACAATTACATATTAAGAAGGATATATAAATGAAAAGATTTTACCTTAAAAAGTTAGATAAAAAATATATAGTGTCATACTTAGTTCAAATCCCAAAAACACCCCTGACTATAATATTTTTAAAATGATATTCTCCTTTTTTTCTTTTTAGAGTAGCAACAAAAAAAACTTCCAATTTTTAGCACACCAAACGAACAAACTAACCATAAAAAGGAGGCAGGCAGGGAGGCAAGAGCCATAGAGACATTGCCATTCCAGCCCATCATCATCCTCCATTTCCACTCACAAGACAGAAGAATGAGGAGCTTCACCTCACCCTCTGTACTCTCTTCTTCTTTTTGTTCTTCTTTCTTTACGCTCCTTCACCTTCTTCTTCTTGCTTCTCTTCTTCTCTTCACACCAACCCACCAATCCCCTGACCTTAATACAGACAGCAATGGCGATTTAATAGACCAAATATGCAGAAAGACACCCTTTTATGACCTCTGTTCCTCCACCCTCCATTCGAACCCTCTTACCCCAAAATCTGATCTCAAAGGGATTGCCCTCGTAATGGTGAATAACCTTCTGGCAAATGCGACTGACACTCTGAATTACATAGAAGGGCTAATCAAGCACACCTCAGATCAACAGTTGGAGCAAGCCTTGGCTTTCTGTGCAGAGTCCTATATCCCTGTTGTGAAGTACATTCTCCCACAAGCAGCTGATGCAATAAGCCAAAGCAGATTTGGGTTTGCCAGCTACTGCATATCTGATGCTGACAAGGAAGTGAGTAATTGTGCCAAGAAATTCTCAGGCTCTGCTCAGAATCAGTCACTTTTGGGTGATAGAAATGGGATTCTGCAGAAACTGGTGGAAGTGGCAGCTGCTATAATGAAATTATTACTTAAGGGTTAAATTTTTATTTTTGTTTTTTGTTTTTCTGCTTCATTCTCTCTCTGCTCCTTTCTAGCCATTACTTGTAGTGTTGAATAAATGCCTTTTAGTGTTATATGGTTGTTGGGTTTGTACAAAAATATTATTCTATGTACTCTGAAGCACTTATAATTTAGTTACTCTTGAGTTTTCTGATCCTTGTATCATGGCCCAGCTTCAACTTTTTAGTCATTAAAGATTATTGGATTCTATTATATTATTTCTTTTTTTCGAAAAAATACGATTCTCAAGAATAATCCGAGACTCCATCTTAAGATCAATGTTGTAGAATTATCTAAATATTTTTTTAAAAGAAATTTTAAAACTATTTTCTTACATTGATTTAATACAAGTAAAATCGTCTTCAAATTTTGTTGGAAATTTTGAAGGCGCACTTTTCATATTAACCTAATTAATTCACTCTCTAAACACGCTGAAGACAATCAAAACTTAACTAACAGAAAAAAGATGCCATCTTGTAAAATCCTTTAAATGAAAACAACTCAACCTTCTTCAAGTGGGTGGTAGCTTGCTGCCATTCTTCTAAATTGGCCAACTTTAAAGAACCTAGGACGGGGCAAGTTTGTGACAAATAGTTATGCATATATATGTTTTATTCTCAGTCATTCTCAACCTCCAGTGGTTACCACATAGAAAAGTTGTCACAGTTCTATACATCTCAGTGGGATTTGAGGAAGAAGATTAGATTATTATCTGCAAGCAACAAATTCAGTTACTTTCAATCATCTAGAATTTCTTATTGTGCTGAACGTGAGCAGTTACAGGTGTCCAATTTGTGTCAGATGATGAAGCTTCGTAAGTCATCTTTTCCTTAATATTTGTTTTTTGGTTCACACTTCACCGATGATGGAGATGTCACATGTGAGATCACATGTTCTAACTATTCCTCAACATGCTCAACAAAAAGAATCCCACCCCATTTCACACTAGCAAGAGCCAACCATCTCAAATGGAAATTTAGAGCACTAAAGCATACCTTATTGCCTGCATAAGAATTTTTTTGTTTTTTCTTACTAGGAAAGTTAAGATCCTAGATTATGTGTTTCTATTAAGAGATCAAACAATTACTAGAAAGAAGAAACAGTTCAAAATAGGAGGAGATATTGTCCAAACTCAGATACTAGAAGCCTCCAACAACTAGCAATTTTGTTGAGGACAAAACTTTTGATTGATTAAAGATTCATAATGGCAATCAAAGCAAATTATGAATGAGTGAATCCATGATTGCATTCAACCAATTTGAATTTTTTTACAGTTGTTGCCAGATGGGTCTTCAAAAGGGAAAAAAGTATCATGAGACATAAATAGAGTGAAAAATAGATGCACCAAAATAATAATAATAATAATAATAATAATAATGAATCCCTGCCCCAACCTCCACCCCCATTTTTTTGAGGTTTTTTTTTTCGATTTCTTCATAGGAAGGAAATGATAAATGGGGATCAATCATGAACTTCAAAATTGTAGGATTATTGGTGTGGATGGCATAGGAGAGTCATTGTTGACTTTTGCTTTATGTGACTTTTGTACTTTTCTTCAATATCACTTAGTGCTATTACAACCAAAGGAACCAACAAGTGATACAAGGTGACGATAACTTAATCTAAAAAATTTTATTAGGCCACATCACTCATAGATGAATAGGTAAGTGTATAAAAAATAAATCTCACTAAAACTTATATTAGAAATAACTGATTTGCTCTTTCCATTTCTACGTAGACCGAATCTATGAATTTCTAGGAAGTGAAGCTTCTGAAGCCAAAATTTCTTGAACACTTAAAATATTCTATAACTTACAAGTTACAACCATTGAAACAATTAAGCAACAGGAAGTAGCCAAGGAGGCAAACAACAAGAATATGGCAAGTCAATGAAGGATACTACACTAAATGCTATGGTCATAAACTCACCCCCTTAACATTGATTAATATACACAAAGGAGATAAGTCAACCAACATATCCTGATATTAAGTCTCATAAAATAAAAAATTATGTAGAAAGGCCAAAAAAAAAAAAACACAAAGTAGAAGGGCTTGTGTGAGAGGCAGATGAACACTAAACCATCTTTCCTTCGTCAGTTACTGCCAATGCCATTTTTATTCTTGCAAAACTGCATTAAACTGGACGTCTTCTTAGTTGTTCTGACAAATCTGAACCTGTGACCTGCTTTACAAAACTGCAAGGCACCATCGAACAGCAAAATTGATATTAAAAGGCTGCATCATCAGCGTCGTAGTCATATGAAAAGAGTTGAAAAAGTTACTGGCAGAGGAGAGGTTCAAGAAACAGTGTGCATTTCAACTCACTTGTTGTGAGACTCTAAACCAGGAGCATTCGGATTATTTGCAGAGGGATTGAGGGGGTATTGAGCTGAGATCAGACTACCCTCTGCTCCTGTCGATTGAGGAGATCCCTGGAAGCTTGCCGCTGAACTCTTTCCAGATGACATGCCTGCAAAGCATATGTCTTAGACCATAAGAAACAAGAAAGCTACAGTTTTCTCAAAATTGGCATGAAAGGCAACCAAGTCACTGGGCAAAAAAAGTTTTTAAAATTTAATTTCCTGTCTTGCATTCTATGTAGGTTTATGCTGAAAATCTTGGTTACAATGCTAAAAGTCCTATGATCTAAAACGCCCTTCCCAGTACTCAATGGAAGAAAAGACTAGTTCCAGTTATCAATCAAGGGGAATGCGAACCATGGTTATGCATGATCTTTAGTTGCTGGAGACGAAAAATGCAGAGAACAAAAGGAGGTAAAAGTAAACATGGGCGAAAGCATGAATAAAACAAAACCTAAGACCTTGTCTGGTTAGTCATCACCATAATCCAAATGCTAAATGTACAGCATATAACACAGAATACCCTTAGTCAATAAAATTCCTTCAAAGCATGTCTTAACATCTGATAAATATTAAAGTATGCCAATTTGGTAGACAAGTTAATGAGCTCAACATCTGAAAGGACTGATTTATAATGAAAGCCCTTTAGCCCGTTTTCTTCCAAATACCAAAATTTTAGCATAGCTTTGCAATTCCAAATTAGGATTGAATAAAGAAACATTAGAAGTAGGACTAGCAAATAATAATTATAGTTGAACTTTCAAAACATTGCATTTTGTGAGAGATTACTCATCAGATTCAACATGTAAGGATCACCAAACAGTGATTTTCTCATGGAGTCAACAAACAAATTACTGACCAATCAATCATGAAATTAGGAAAGGTCTAGCTCAGTGGAGAACTCTAATGGGCATAGGTAGCAAAGGAAATGCAGATTCCAAAGTTAACCAAATTAACAAAGTATTTAGGTAAACAATGGTCTCAATTCAACAATTGACACGTTCTAGTGGTTATATCATTTGTTAACCAAATGCTAGTCCTCACTCAGTTTTCACTGCACAATATTAGTAATAGAATGCCATATGCATGACAAAAACTTAATTCAATCACAAAACATTACCTTGGACTATTATCACAATACAAAAGACGATAGTGAAAAATGTGGCAAATATGTTGCTACTGGAAGAAGATGATTTAGAAGTTTTTGTCTTCTTCAAGGCTCTCATGCGCTCTATTCTTGCACGCTTCAACATGGCAAGTTCAGATAGTTCCCGGATTAGCTTGTGGTCAGCTGCATCCAGTGATGGAGCTTGTGGAGGTCTTGGAGGTTTGGATGCCTTTTTATTAATGGCCTTCTTACGTTTCTCCTTTACCAGGGTCTTTTCTATGTCAGCTGAGTCTTGCACAGCCAACAACTTGTTCGTCACATCCACCACATCCCCAGAAACTCCGCTTAAACTCAATTCATTACCGTACAAACTTGTCTTATCTTCTGTTGTAATGGAACCTCCAATAAACCCACCAGAAACCATAGCAAATAATGACTTCTCTTGCTTTGTTGTACCTGGACTAAATTCTTTCTTTAAATGGTCTTCATTTACTGCCAAGCCTCTTTCAAGGTCAAGTTCAGTATCCTTATCTCGTGGATTTTTGTGATCCATCCGAAAATCACAAACCTAATCCCTCTTGTCACACTACAAAATGAGAAGAGCCCACAAATTTCTTCCAAATGCAGCCCCTAACGGCCTTTCTGACATATATTATACACTATGGGCCAACAATGACCAAAAATCATCAAGGAAACGGCTCGCTATTCTACTGATGATCAAAACTAAGACGACAGAAAATTCCACAGCAGCAACGTTTCAAATAATAAATATCTCAATGTCAACTGCAAGCTCCTCTAACCTTCCTTTTGAAGCTCTACCGACAAAATCTCAGATGTGGTTTTAATGTACAACCACTTATTTTAAAAGAAATGAAATCCTAAGAATGAACTGACCCTGCATTACAAGAAGGACCAAAATTCAAGCAGTTAAATGGGAAATCTTGAAACTGCAAGCTAAAATCACAATTCAAAACTTACAATTACAAAATTAAATAAAAATCAGTTAATCCTTGAGAAAAAAGCAACGAACAGAACAACCAGAACGACGTTTATGGCCCTAACAAAGGCAAAGAAGTGCATCTCAACCAAAGAGAACCCAGGAAAGAGGGGAAGACAAGAAAAACATACAATCAATTAACCCCACAAAATATAGCAAAATGAAACCTCTCACTCCCCACAACATTATTTAGTTACATTTCGCCCAAAGTTGACCATAAATCACATAAATCAAAACCCAAAAAAATCCAAATACCCAGCAACTTGAAACTAGCTTCGGCCATGAAATAATAACAAACAATAAACAAAGACGAAGAAGAAGAAAACTAAACACACCTTTGAGAGAAAAGGCAGGAACCCCAGATCCGACAACGGCCGATAATGGAAGAGTTAAACTTTCAGATGTAAAGAAAGCGAGACATAACCGGGAAAGTTCTGATTTTTAATTTCTTTTTCAGGATTTTCTTTGGATTCCGATATGCTCACTTTCAAAACGCCATATTTATAAGCCAAAACTAAAACACGAGTATACAATTGCAAGGAAGCCAAGATGGAAGAAAATGCCTCGCCGACAGTTGCCAACTTGGCATTTTGTTCCGTGGCCCTCAAATTTATGTTTTCCTTTTCTTTTAATAATTTTCCTCTATTTAGTCATCTATATTTTCTTTTCTTTTGTTTTGCTTAATTTATCTATTTCAGCTTTCGACATTAAGATATATAAATGTAGCACTTATTTTCCTATTAAGAAGTAAAAATAAATAAATTAAGATATATAAATGTGTGAGAGTAAATTTTACATTTTGCATGGAATTAATTAATATCTGAACAATATTACTTTTTTTAGCATTTCAAATTGTGAATTAATTTTCTCCCAGCTTATTTATTAATGGATAAAAGATGAAACAAATGATCTGTAATTTGACTGGTTTTGTGTTTGCTAAGCAATTTATAATTTAAGAAATACTTATTTATATGCTTATTTGTATTTTTAGTCTTTTCACTTTACTTAAAATAATAACTTTCATTAGATAGTCTTATTTATCTAGTTTTCTTTTTAAGTTAGCCCTCAACTCACGTATAACAGGGAGTATTTAAAATAATTATATTAATTATTTTTAAATAAAAATTATTTATATTAAAATTTAAACAATGGTATTACATTTAAAAATAATATATTAAAATCATATATTATTATAGCCGTTAAATATATTAACATGTAACAACTTTTAATTAATAATTGCATTCAACTTTCTTATCATTTTAATAGAAAAAAAATATTGATGTTATCTTTGTGCACTTACAACTTTGAGTGCATTAGTACACCTAATTATAATATAAGAACATAATTGTAATAATATTAATATAAAAAATAATAATATTATAATTATGTTCCTACACCTAAATGTATTGATATACTTAAAATTATAAGTGCACCAAAAATTTTATCTAATTTATATCATCATGAGCAAGTTACTATAGGTACTAATTTTTTTTTTTACATAGTTTTATTATATAATTTTTTTTACTAACGTATGATCATTGTTTCTTCATATAATTCATTATGAATCATTAAAATATATTTTTAATCATAATAAACTTTAACGTGGCACAAATTAAATTGATATTTGTTTCATCTCAATGATCCTTACTCTTATCAATTGGGAATACCTATTAATTTTTTTAGACTTATTAATTTACTAAAATTGCTTGATTCTTTCTACAAAAAAAAAAAAGTTGTTAAAAATTCATTTTCAATAAAGTATAATTAATTTTCTTTTTTGGGTAACGGGAATTCATAAATTGTAACCTTACGATATGCTTGCTTAACAAATCAGAAACTTTTAGATATATATATCTATAAGTTTTGTATTTTAGAATAATATATATATATATATATATATATATATTCTTAGCTTATAGATATACTAAAAACTTGTGCAATATAATATTCTTAGCTTTTGAAAGAACAATTCAATGTTGCCAGCTTTCTGCGCAGTCCGAAGTTTACTAAGCTCTCGCATTTTTTGTTTTTTGGAATAACGTCACGCAAAAAACACTACACTTTGCATATAATTTCGAAGTACTTGTTAATAAATTATTCAACAAAAACATAAACTTAACAAGTACAAACTTGAATAACCTATTAGAATGGATTGTCGTGGATGTTAGCTCTTAAAGGCATGCATTTTCACGAGTTTCACGTCGAGGAACTTTTTTAGAGAAAGAGCTTTTGTATGCATAATTATCAAACTTATTATTTAACTTTATGAATTTACAACTATACATAAAAAAAACGAGTTAATTTATTATAAACTTACACTTAGTATAAACTCGAATAAACTTGCGAGTTGATTTACCGAGTTTATTGAATTTATGATTTTAACATATCAACTAACTTATAAAGTCAGTAACATAATAATTTAAACTTAAAACTAAATAAGATATAAACAAACTTCTTTTTCATAAAGACTTTTCGATTTATTTTATTATAAATTTAAATATACATAAAAAATAATAAAATTATATTTAATATGTACTTATTAAATAAAAAAATATTTAATTAGTTATATTGAATAATTATTTATGTATGAGCATTTTAAAATATTTATGTTGAGCATTACAAATTATGAAATTTGAATAGCTTTTGTTTGATTAAGTATAACTTGAATTACATTTGAATAATTTTTTAATATATATAGTATTTAAATTATAAACTTACATATTTTGATAATTATTTATCAATCGATGTAAACTTTTATGAGTTTACATTATGAGTTCACGTTAAAAATTTATCTAAACTCGCAAATTTAACAACCTTACTTATAAGTTTGATGGGTTTTCATTAGACAAATTCATTTTTCATGTTTATGTTCGTAACAAAAAATTATTTCTTTCTTCAATTTCTAATGTATCATAATTTAAATGAAATTTTATAGCAAATACTTTAAAAAAATTCGATGATGTAACCCGAGCTTATGATGATATGCGTGATATGATTGGAGGTGGAAAAGAATGGGAAGCCTGTGTGTGGGGTGCTCAAGAAACCGATAAAATACCATCTTGTATTTTGTTGATGGATATATTTATAGTTCCTATCCTTTATAAACTATCAAATGTCTTTCTCACTTATCTGTGAAACAAGGTCATCTATAAGATTAGATTCTCTATAATATTGTATAGTATAGTAGAAGTGATAAAAGACTAAAGTTGTGTTTAATAGGAGAGAATGGAAAGAAGGAATGAGAATTAGAATGAAAGTTTTTGGGTGTAAGTTTGTGTTTGGCATGAGGAAATGATATTTCTGTGAGAAAGAGGATTTCATCACTTGGGAAAATTCTCATTCTGTCACTAACTTGATGGAATAGAAAAGGATAGATTCTTCAATGTCTTAATAAATTAAGAGGCATTTGTGTCTTATACAGATTATCTAATATAATGTTACTAACTCTTGTTGATTAAATTAAATTGACAATTGTACAATAAAATGTTAAATTTGAAAAAAAATGCAAACATTAAAAAAAATTATATATAATTAAATTTGTAATATTTTTAATTTGTGTTTATTATCTGAATTCCCAATAGTCCGACCTTTAAAAAAGGGTCGGAAAAAGCAAATCCAACTAAAATTTGGATTTCATAACAAAATAAATCAAGTGTAAGGGTAAAGTTGTGAATATGTTATAAATAGCAGGAGTTGAGTTGAGAATTAATGTTATAAATTATTAGGCTTTAAATTACAAATATATAAAAAAAAAATTCAGACGTTGAGGTATGTTTTAAATTTCAAATATGGCATCACCTTATTGCACCACATAGGCAATAATGTATGGCACTAAGGAATTCACCATTTATGAGAATGAACAGTAATTTTACTATTTTAACCTTACACTATTTGACATTTTTTCCCCCATCAAATCAAATGCAAAAAAAAAAAAAAAAAAAAAAAATCCAAATTGATTAATCGTCACTGAGTAATCGGCAATTACATACAAATTGTATGTAGTGTAAGGTACAATTTAACCTTCAATTTATGAGCATAGATGAATAATGGGAAATTGGGAGGGCCAGTCCACCAACTCATTAAAGAGGAGATCTCAAAAAATCTTCAATGGAGAAGGCTCTGTCGTTAGACATAGAAGGCCCATCCACCTTTCTTTCGGCTATGTTCATCAATACAACAAGTTTATATATATATATATATATAGGACACATATCAACACTATCACTTTTCACTCAACAAATTTAGACCAGTTGGTTCATTTAATAAGAGTTTTACAGGTTCGGATTGTAAGAAGATTTTAGATTTTAGCTATGGTTAAATTCGTAGTGATCAGAATGAGGTGAAAACATATAAGAATTTTTTTTTTTTATCTTTTCCACCCAGATGGCTTCAATTCCCATTTCCATCCCAAACCAATCGAGACCATCAGCCAAACCTAAAGCTAAGAGAGGAAATGGTATCACTATAAAGTGATGGAATAAAATTCCATGGGAGATTTATGAATTGGTCAACAATAATAAATTTTACTTTTCTAATAAAGTATCAAGTACAACTATAATTTGTCATTAGTGTGAACAATTTACTTTGTTCAATCTTTTCATATATAAAAGTCAAAGAGAGCTGAGAGAGAGAGAGAATATTTGATAAGCTAAAATTGTTTTAATGAGTCTTTAGAAAGTGGAGGAGTTATTTTTTCATGTTCAAAATACTTATTTGATTAATAAATAAATATTTAAATTATTTTAAAATAAAAATGATAACTTTCCATATTTTTTCAACTGTTCAAAATTGCATATGCTTATGGAATATTCCTTTTTCTTTTCAGTCAATAATATAATAGGATAATTACTAACAAGACTTGGCTGTAGGTTTAGGCTTCTACACAATGGGTTTGTAAGTAATCCAACTTATAACTGATTACCTACAATTAATTCAGATCCAATCCATTCCTAGTTTATATATCTAAACTTAATTGCTTAATTAATTGATTAACCAAAATATAATTGACCTAATAATAAATTAATATTAATCCACATTATTTTAATATATTTCAAAAATTAATTCAATAATCTCCCACTTGGATGGTATTAATTGATTATTAAACAACTAATTAAATCAATATCAATTAAAATTAAGCAATTAAAATAAACATACAAACCATGCAGAATTTAGAAATAAAACAACGAAATATCATTGAATTCGATAGAAAAACAAATCATATTCATATCATAATAGCACAATATCATTAAATCTGATAGGGAAGGTCAATATTTGAACTGAATGGATCATTTAATTAACATTTAATATGTCATCTTACAATACAATAGTCCTTTTAGGACTTAATTTAGTCTCTTACTAGACTAAGAGTATATTAAAATTTAACAATACCCATATGAGTTACATGATTTTTAAATACTCTCACGGGTAAACCCTTGGTCAACATATCTGCAAGCATATTTTCACTAGAAATGTGAATTAAACAAGTCCGAGATTCAGCTATATTTTCTCTAACAAATAGGAACTTAACATCAAAGTACATTGTATGACTAAAATTCCAGTGGTTTTGAGAAAAGCAAATAGTAGACAAACTATCATAATATATGGTTAAAGGTCTTGATATAGAATCAACAAAATGTATGCCAAATATCAATTTCCTCAACCATATGACTTAGCGGGTAACCTCATAATAAATGATATATTCTGCTTTCATAATTAAGGTAGTTGTGATTGATTGTTTAGCACTTTTCCACAAAATAACTCCTTCAGATATTATAAAGATGTATCCAAAAGTTGATTTATGATCATCAATGCACGATGCATAGTCTGAATTAAAATAGCCCACAATTTCCAATGATTTAGTCTTCTTGAAAGTCAACATATGATGTTTTGTACCATGTAGATACCTCATGACTTTCTTTGCAGCCCACCAATGATCATGGCTAGGATCACTCAGGTATCTGCTAAGCACACCAAACACAAAGGCAATGCACGGACGTGTGCATACCTGAGCATACATAAGGCTGCGAACTGTAGATGCACATGAAATTCTTTCCATTACAATCCTTTCATTATCATTTTGAGGACATTGTGATTTCGACAAATTTTCACCTTTTTGTATAGGTGCAGCATAAAGGGTGTAAGAGTGCATATTAAACTTCTTTGGCACTCGATTAATATAGGTTATCTGAGACAAACCTAAAATGTCACGTGATCTATCGTGGTGAATCTGAATTCCCAAAAACAAAGGAGGCTTCACCACCAAGATCTTTCTTATCAAAATGACATGATATCATATATTTGGTCTCATTCAATGGACCCATAAAATTACTGGCTAACATGATGTTATCTACATAAAGCACAAAAATTACAAAATTACACCCTTCAAATTTCTGATAGCTGCACTGATCTATGATATTCTCAACGAATCCAAGTGCAGTAATCGCCTTATTAAACTTCAAATACCATTGCCTCAAAGCTTGTTTCAGTCCATAAATGTATAATCAATGCCCTCTTTCTAATTATAGCCTTTAGCTATGAGTCTAAATTTATACCTTTCAATTTCATCATTTGCCTTTCTCTTAATCTTAAATACTCACTTGCAACCAACTGGTTTATGTCTGTCTGGCAGTTCAGTAAGTAACTAAACATAATTATAACGTATAAAGGCAATCTTTTCATTCATAGTATTTAACCACTCAAATAAATGAGGCCATGTTATTGTCTCTTTAAAAGAGATATGGTTAGTTCCATTAACCACATTAAATTCAAACTCTTATAAATAGACTATATAATCATTTAGAATGGTACGCCTATGAACTCTTTAGGACTGTTACAATTCATTGGCTACCTCCTGCAAATCTCTTGTAAGTTAGTTAATGTTAAAGTCTACTAGATTTTCCATGGTAGCATCATCTGGATTAAAATGACTAAGGAATGCCTGTGAAGATAAAATAGGCAAAGGTAATACAGTATCTTCTATATGCAAATTAATTATTATGGGCACATTACTCCCACTATCCAAGTCATACTCAAAATAAAATGGCCTATCTAACTCAATGACTCTGGTAGTGTGAATAGCACAATAAAACCTGCTCCCTCTTAATCTAGTGCAATATCTAATGAAGAATCCACTTATGGTTCTGGGATCAAGTTTCTTGAGCTGGGGATTATATCGTCTTAATTCTGCTTTGCATCCGCATACTCAAAGATGCCTCAAACTAGGCTTTTTACTAGAAAATAATTCATACGGTGTCTTTGTGACTGATTTACTTGGAATTGATTCAAAATATAGATTGTAGTATTTAATGCATCACCCCACAGAAATTCTGGCAAGGAGGAGTGACTAATCATGCTTCTGACCATATATATTAAGGTACGATTACGTCTTTTTGCAACTCCATTTTGCTGAAGAGTGCCTAACATTGCATATTAAGCTTCAATCCCATGTTCTTGCAAAAACAGGGCAAATGGACAAGGATTCTTACCTATTTTAGTATATCTGCCATAAAACTCTTTTCCCCTATCAGATCTTACACATCTAATAAACTTCTCAATCTTTAACTCGACTGCTACTTTAAATGTCTTAAGAGCATTTAATAATTTAGATTTCTCATCTAATAAATCAATCCACCCATACATGGAATAATCATTTATGAAGGTGATAAAGTACTTAAATTTACCCATAGCTACTAGTGTAACAGGTCTACATATATCTGTATGGATTAAGTCTAAAATGTTTTCCGACTTATTTGCCCCTTTAGTCCTAGCCCTAGCGGGAAGTTTTCTTTTTATGCAATCCAGACATGTCTTTAAATCAGAGAAATCTAACTCCTTTAATATGTCATGTTTAACCATCCTTTCTAATCTCGTTTGGATATATGGCCCAAACATCAATGCCACAACATAGAGGAACTTTCATCAAATCTTTGACGTTTATGCCCTATTGCAACATTAATAGGCGCACTATGGGACAAATTTGGACAAGTATTCATATTTAAGCAATATAAACCATTCAACAAAGAAGCAGATCCAACCACAACTAAATTAAAGAAAATATCAATATTTCCATTTTCTTGCAAAAATAAATAGTCATTTTTGTCTAATACAAAACTAAAAATCAAATTCCTCCTAGAAGAAGGAACATCAACAACGTCATTTAACACCAATCAATGTTTGAATTCTAAATTTAAATAAACAGTTCTTATGCTATCAACTGCTGCTAAACTTCCTTATTCTCCAATAATGGTCCTTTCTTTATTACTTGGCTTCTTTTTGTTTATGAGCCCCTACAAAAAATTTGTCACATGAACAGTCACCCCATAATCCAACTTCTAATAATCAAGAGAAGTTTCAAAATTGTTGGACTCAAAACATACTAGAGCTAAGGGGGTATACTAGACCTAAAGGGGCAATTTCAAAAGAAATACCTTCTCGTTCGTGCTTATTCTTCATTTTGAAACAATATGATATCTTGTAAGTAAGCCTCTTACAGTAGTGGCAATCACCCTTGAACAATTTCTTCTTCCCTTATAATGCTTTCCATTCTTCTTAGGTCTAAAAGATTTCTTGTCACTAACTGTACTATCTTGCTTCATACCCTTCTACTTCTTATTACCACCCTTACTACTTGAATCTTGATAAATATAATTAATGTTGTAAGTGTGAGAACTTGCTTTCTTCGATAACTCTTCCTTTTGAGTTACTGTAGAAATCATATGGTCAATGTTCCATTTAGCTTCTTGAAAATTATAAGTGGTCCTAAGGACCCCATATTCAGCAAGTTAGGACTATAACACTCTATAGACCAGGTAACTCTTCCTTAAGTCTACAGTATATGACTTCAGCTTATTGTAATAGTTAATAAGCTTCATCATATACTCTCATACATCAGAGACTACATCATAGCGTATATTATCCAACAGTGAAAGATAATATGCTTTTTGAGTCTTTTTAAACTTGTTGAATTTTTCACCAATAGCCTTCAGATGCTTTATGGCAGTATCTTTCTCAAGAATACTTTGCCTAATGGTCTTATCAATGGTGAATTTTATAACCGTCAGGCAAATTCAGTTTGACTTATGCCACCTATTGTAATAAGTTCTGTCAGTAGCACTTAACTCAGTTGTAGACTTTACTAGTCTTAAAACTTTTAGAGCTAAATCCTCTTTAATAATTGTCAAATACATGTCCAGGGACTCCATCCAGTCATCATAGTTTGTCCCATTAAGAGTTTTCACTAAAGATAGTTGCTGGAATGTTGAAACTGAAAAAGACAAAAAATAGGAAATATTAATTATGTCAAAGTAACATAATTATGAAACAAATTTTCCTTCATAAACTCAGTTCATGCAGTTTTATACAAATTTTTTTATCATAATCCCGCTTACGAGTCCTATATCACAATAAACCAAAGAAAACTCATTCATGTCATTTTGGATTTAACTCATGATAAGAATTACACAAAAAATGCATTCACAGTTTCCATATCAATAGAATACAAGAAACTATAAAAATATTAATTAAAATGCTGCTAACAAGTCATAAACATGTGTAATTCACAATATTATATTAGCAATGTCACACTGATAAGGTATGTCTATTGTTAATATAAATAAAACTCTCCAGACCTTACTTGGTGACTAATTTTAACCTTAATAATTATTTAAGGGTATATACTAATAATTATAATACCTATTGAATTTTTATTATTCATAAATTAATTTCACAATACATAATACGAGTTAAAATTAACTTATTATGCAAAATAAATTCATTTAATTTATTCAGATATCATTAGGGAGAGTGATCTAAGTATTCTATTCCTCACTATGTCTAGTCAGTATAAAAATTTTTTTAGGTCAAAGCACCTCAGTTACATATTATTTTAAGGCATTAAATTTTTAAGAAATTTCAAAACTCTTATTTCCATGGCTTAGAAAATTTTGACAAAATCACCAAAAATTAGAACAGGGCTTATGGAGCAAAAATGTAGAAATTATGGGTTCAGATAGGTGCGTGTGACCGCGTGAGTCACACGCACCAGTGATGCATGTATGATCATCTTCAACCTCCCATTGGGTCGACCCAACCATTTTTTTGATCCATAATCCAACCTAACAAAAAATGATGTTTTGGGGGATGAAATTGGTACCATTTTATTCGTCATTAAGTGATCTATAATACCCTTCATTTATTTTCAAAAAACTTGCAGTATTTAAGAGAAATTTAGTTCGAAAGGTTGGGTTTTTTTGTCGAGTTGCTCTTCTATGGAGGATGTTCTTTTTGCTAAATTTGGGCTTTAAAATATATGTTATTTTGTTCAAAATTTCTCAGGGACTAAAACCCTTATCCTAGTTTCGATCAAAATGCTATGATTTCATAGTATTTTGAGCTTGAAAAGTTTCACTCCTACTGTTAATAGCGGCCCATTCTGGTTTGAATCTCATGATGCATTTATGTTCATAATTTAACAGATAACACAATCCCTAAGGTAATTTCGAAATGAAAATTGCTTGATTTGATGCAATTCATTTGGCCATGATCAAGCATATATATATATATGTATATATATATACACACACACTGATGAAGCAAAATTTTCATTTGACCATGATTTTGTGCATTTCATTATGATGATGTAATATGAACACACATACAAAAAAGAAAAAAAATTATAGAACTTAGGGCTCTAATACCAATTAATGGAATAAAATTCCATATTACAATGGGAGATATATGAATTAGTCAACAATAATAAATTTTACTTACTTGATGAAGTACTTAGTGCAGCCATAATTTGGCATTAGAGTGAATAACCTACTTTGTCAAGCCTTTCGTACGTAAAAGTCAGAGAGAGAGCTCAAAGAGAGAGAAAAAAATATTTGATAAGCCAAAATTGTTTTGACAAGTCCTCAGAAAGTGGGGGAGTTATTTTTCCATGTTCAAAGTACTTATATAATTAATAAATAAATATTCAAATTATTTTAAAATAAAAAACAGTAACTTCTCACATTTTCTTAACTGCTCAGAACGACTCAAATTTGAAATTGAATATGCTTATGAAATATTCCTTTTACCTTTCAGTCAGTAATACGGTAGGATAATTATTAACAAGACTTGGGCTTTAGGTTGGAGCCTTTACCTGATGGGCTTATGAGTAATCCAACCTATCACTAATTACCAAAGTTCACTTGGACCCAATTCATTCCTAGTTTATATATTTAAACTTAATTGCTTAATTAATTGATTAAACAAAATATAATTGACCTAATAATAAATTAACACCAATCCACGTTATTTTAATATAATTCAAAAATTAATTCAACATAAAGCTCATAATCAAATTCTACACTACTTGCCCTTCAAGTGCAAGAGAAGAAGGTGACTACAATTGCCTCATGCATTAGCCTTAATATGGATAATCTCGCTGTCAATAACATATAAGTCCTTTATTAGCATGTGTTATTTGATTTAGGTGTTTAGATGTAAATGGCATGGATTAGGGATCTTCATAAGTTTGTTTGATTCAGTTATATCGTGTCGAGTTTAATCAGGCCAAATAAAAAAATTTGCAAATTTTGTCAAACTAGGTGAAATTGTAAGTTCACACAAAACTGAAGTTGACCTGGATTGATTATTATTTTTATATTTTCATGTGTTCAAATACTTACATATGTTGATTGTCACGTGCGTTAACTTAATGAATTAGGGTGTAGTATGTATCAAGGGATGGGACTTGTCAGTGTTTCAATAGATTTAATCATCGTAATCATTCACATTAACTCAATTCATATGTTACCTTCTTTTTTAAAAAAAAAAATTTAGTGAGTGATTATGCATTCAAGAAAGTGAAGGTTTAATTTGTCTAGTTATAATTATCAAGTACTAATCACCCCATCTACTACAGTGAGTAAGATAATTGATTCTACCTATATTATACGTAATTTCTCTAATGGTATATTCTTCTAATTATCTTAAATATTTTAATTTAATGAATTAAAATCTAATCAAAATAAATCTTAATTTATTAATAATCTTTTAGGTAAGAGGATTACCGGAATACTACACAATCCACTTTCTTGCCAACATTTTTTTTTTATTAGTCAGCTGTCAATGAAAGTAAATTTAATTGTCAATGAAAGTGAATCCTTCTAGACATAGTCTGACCTTTTCCTAAATGGTTCTTCCCACTCTTTTGGTGGCTTTGGATACCATATAATCAATTTTAAGATTCTTGCTTTCTCCACTTACAATGAAAATATTAATAAATATGATTTGAGATATAAAGAGAATCTATATTATTAAGTTTCTATGATTCGTCGTGATAATTTTGATACTTAATGCACCTGATTAGTCCTTGATACCTTGTTCTCCTAGCCATGCACTTTTCATTATGTCTGTCTTTATTTTATACGAGACTTTACGCTGAATATCTTTAAATGAAAAAAGAAAAGAAAAGAAATTGCTTTCAGTTTTATCTGCGAATTTCGATCTGTACTGAGATTATCATTGGAGAAAAATTTGTTGACAAGACTAAACAATTCTGGGAAGAAGTAGATATTGAATATTAAATTTTGTTTTCCATAACTATTTTCCAATTTCCGAGGTGGAGTACTGAAATATGAAAGTAGAATACTCATCACATATGTATGGGCCAAAACCACGTTTTTATTTTAAAGATATTGTTAGCGACATAACTAGACTAAATAATCCTTTGAGCTGAGGGTCCTAATCCTAATATTTAATGCCGTTGGCATGATCACATGGGGTGTGCTCACATCTAATAATAACTAGATGCAAACGCATGTGCACTTTGATAATACAAGAGATAGAAAATATTGTTTCTTTAAATTATCAATTTAGTCCTTTAAAATTGGTGTATTATAGAAAGAAATCGGTTAAATTAATCCTTTGGTTCCTGTAATTTATCACTTTTTTCAACTAGATCCCTATAGTAATTTTTTTTCTCAAATGAGTCACATAAGAATTACCTATAGTTGGAATTTGATCAACTTACTATAGATTCCAACGTTATTTACTATAAACTTGATTTGTTATGCAACCATATAATGTCTATTATCATTTACGGAAGTGTTCAAGGCTTGATTAAACTAGAAGTTGGGTTATCTGGAAATGCCAATCTAGTAAATTTATTTTTGTATGAAGGAAAAAAATTGGGGAAGAATGACGTGAAAAGAAGGCATGTGAGGGTGACTATGCAATCTTTCAGGTCACATGGGTGCATGTGAGCAACATAACTTTGCTCTGTAATGAATTTCGTTGTTTTCTTTCAAATTTGAACTGTTAATTATCCGTACCAGTAACATATTCCATCTTATTTTACATAAAGACATGTATTTTAACATTTTAAAATTATATTCTGATTAAATAGAATGACATATCAAAATCACTACATTTAATAATGTGACATGATAAAAATGATCACATTTATTGCTTTCAATAAAAAAAATAATGCCGATTAATTTTTTAATAATTTTTTTTATAGTGCCAATTGTAGCATGGACAACTAGGTGGCACCATCTTAGCCATTAAATAATTCCAATGATTGAGAAAGGCTGATTACAACCTTTTTAAGCAAATCATTCATAAAAGATATAATTAGATCGACATAATAAAACAATACTATTCCGACTTCCTTGCTATTTCGGCATAACCATTATTGGTTTTATTTAACAATTGACAAGCATATAAGAAGTAAATGACAAATCCTAACATGTTTCCAGCTATAAAAATGAAAAGTAGTTCAAAGTTGAAATAAAACTTAAAATTTAAAAATGGCAGCCCCACTTGATGGCTTGGAAGCAAATACATAAAGACCAAGCTCATTCTTGTTGATGGTACCCTTGTCAATCCTAGACTGGTAATAACTTTCCTGAAATAGATATACAAAATCTATTATTAGCCACATATTTAATCCTAATCAGTAATCTGTCTAAGTAGTAGTTGATAGCAAACCTTCAAATTCAGGATAAATTGTGGGACAATGCTCTCTTTTACCAAAGAGACAGTACAACCACCCCATCCAGCCCCAGTAAGCCTCGCCCCAAGAGCACCATATTTACGACAGATATTTACAAGTTCTTCCAATTCCGGACAGCTGATTGTTATAAGAGCAAAATTATCAATAATTATTATAAAGGACTGTACAAGCATCATTCTTAATATGATGGTTTGAAAATTTCATATAACAGAAATCATACGCCTAGATAACAAGTAAACCATACAAATTTTCATCATATTAATAAAAGAACAAGAAGCAAGAGCCACTCGCGTATATTAATAAAAGAACAAGCAAACAATACACACCTGCATTCATATAATACGCTGCAGCTATAATGACTCTCATTCATAAGGTCACCAAGCTTTTTAAGTGTTTCCTCTTCACTGAAAGAGAATAAATAGTTAAGAAACTAGAAAATTGGACACAGTGCATACCAAAAAGGGTGTAGAAAATATGCAATTCAAGTATGAGATGAATCATCAAGAAACATTTTAATGAAGATAAAGAGACAAAATGTCAAACTAGTGTCATCATTCAAATTTTGGCACGAAAGAAGGTCCTCATCTAAATATTAATCATTAAGCTAAGCAGTATTTTAGCAAAATGTGCAACAGTTCATTTTAATGTTTGCATTTCAAGGCAAGAGAAATAGTTAGCATGCATCTAATAAATAGTTTGGTTTTTAGCACATTTATATATGCTTCAATGTTTGGACTTCATCATTTTATACTATGGAATACCAAACATTTGACCAATTTCTTGTTAAAAGAAATAAAGGTCGTGAAGTCCTATCTTCTTAACAGCCCAGAAATATTCATCGCATAAGTACAAAAATTAAAGGGCATCCATGAAAAGATAAAGCTATGATCAGAATCCAAAAGACTCACCTTAATTTTGAAGATACAATATCCTTGAAAGCATGCACCCTCTTGGCTTCGGAATACACATGGGCAGCTCTCTAGATGCAAATGTATCAACATTAAATTGTAGCCATAAGATAGCAAATGCAATGAATGATCATTGGCACGCAACACAAAAGCCACAAGGTAATCATAGATATTTTTTAATTGGAGAAAGTCATACATGAATGACTTCTAGATACCAAAAAATAAGCAAGCAGTATTATATAAAGTAATAGAAATTTATAATTAACATGGATGACTAAGCACCAATTTGCTGAAGCAAACTTTTAAAAGAGAAAAGTGAGTGTATAAAGATATTAACATGTGGGAGTAACTTTGCAAGAGGGACTAAGAAGGAAAACCTGATGTAACTTGTAGTGCTTAGCAACTTTTAGAACATCCAAATAAGCTGCATTATTGCCCAAAAATGAGGTAAGCTTTTCCCCAGTAATTTTCTCAATCTCTTCAGCTGTATATGGTTCTTCCTTCAAAAATTCCTGTATAATAGAGAATTTATTATTATTATTAGTATTATTATTATTTAAACAGCACAAGCCATATAAATATCATGAATATGAAGAACAAACAAGGATATCATAATCCAGTGTTAAATTACCTTGACAGCAAGGACAGGATCAGATGAATTATGTTTACCAGCAAATGTTACACATAACCCTTCTACATCAGACAATGTTTTCACTTTTGATATTGCCTCTTGTGGCTTCATTCCTAGCTTTATGCCAAGCACGATCTGGAGTAGTACCAAATAGCACATTGTGAGTTAGTATTGATAATAAGAAGGACCTGCAAATTACAGACCTACCTAGACAACTAGCTTTCCACATAAGTGTGCACACACTTTAACAGAAAAAACAAAAAGCAGCAGCTAATACAAAGCATATGGAGAGAGGGGCATTAAGGAAATGCAAGAGGAGGAGCAAGGGGATCAAGAAGGCTGATTGCATAACCACCCCCCTCTCCCCCCCCCCAAAAAACCAAAAGCAAAAAAAAAAATCTCATCACTGGCTTTAGCATAGTCCACATTATGTTTGAAGACTGTTAATAACAGATAAGAATGAAGCAAAACAATGTTATGACAAAAAGTACTTACAGAAGCCAAACGGCATTCCACAACCCTATTATTATAATTTGTAGCTGCAGTGACTGCCTTTTGAGACTCTGCTAAAGAATGGGCTATTACAAAAGTCCCACCAGCAGGAAGCTGGACATCTGTAGCACGAATCGGGTTGAAATCAATCAGCTCTGCAAACCCAGTTTTGGCCATGACAGAGATTGCCTGTCAAAAATAATAAAAAAATCATAAGTTTTGGGATATTGTTAGAATGCCTTAAGAGTAAGACCAAATTGATCATGGAGGGTTGCATAAGGTATGCTAGAGATAAAAATAAATTTATCATGAAAATACCTAAGATGAGACTTGAAAGCTGGTTGGAATCAAAGTAATGCAACAGAATAGTTTTAATATTGAGGTCTCAAAACACAACAATTTACTAGTCTCAAACCATCAAATTCACTTCCCATTTAAATTACATTTCAATTTGTTACTGTCAATATGTCAACTTTCAGAAGTAGGATATCTGATACTGTAAAGCCTTATTGTTTTAAAAGGCACACAACGGAAAGCAAAGTCTATAGTTGATAGTCAAATCTCTGCTGTATCTGAGTTGTAGTTAAAAGTTAAAACTAGTAAATCAGAAACTCCTAGGAAGCACCATAATGGCCTTTACATGGAAAGGCAACGTGAAGAAAAAGATCATACTTGGAGAACGTACTGGGACATATTCAAATTGACAAAATAGAACATAACCTAATGAAAGATGTGTATGACCTGATCCATCCCACCAGATTGTGTTCCAACATGTCTTTCACATTCACATGTAACTTGTGCAATTTCTTTCTGTGAACAATATGAGAACGTTAGAACTCATGAAATATAAATAGTTAGACAAAGAACAATATCAAATATACTCTACAGCAATGGCATTGCTTTGAACGCAAGCACAGGGTAATTTGTCCATCTAAAAGGTAGTCATAATGTATTTTGGTAGTATGTAGAATACAAATGTTAAATTATAATCTAAAACTGCAAAGATTTATCTCGTTCCAGACAGTATGAATATATATACTGTAAAAAAAGGATACATCATTAATAATACAAGAAAAAATAAAGGTACATATAAAATTAATTTCAACTGTCACAAAAGTAAGGAGCTCGATATAAAAATCAAGTGAAACTGCAATGAGACAATGTGTGCCATTTGTTTACGTACATTCTAGGTTATTCAACTAAATATTTGTTCCTGATCAAGGTCAACCATAAAGTAACAAGATATCTGAATCATTACTATAAGAAAGATTTAGACGCTGCCAAATAATGTGAGCATGCAACAATTTAGCAATAGCTAAAGGAGACAGTGAAACCCATCAAAGTACAGACTAGAATTCATAACATACCTTTGGGAAGTTCACTCCAAAAGCAGCCATAATGGCAATTGTAGAAGAACAAACAAATGCTGCAGAGCTTGATAGTCCAGAACCTGTATAAACAGTTCATAATGTTCCTTGAATTTAACTCCATGAACAACAAAAGACTCTCTATTAGAGAGAGTATTCAAGACGACGAAAACTAAGCCCAGTAGATATTTTGGACGTACTGGGCAGCATAATTGTGATTGAAATAAATTCACGCACCTTGTGGAACTGTTCCATCAATAAGAACATCAAGTCCAACTTTTTTACCAACATCAACACCTTTCAATTTTGCATATTCGTAAAAACCTTTGTACCTGCAAGAACCATATTGTCGATTTATTTTATATTAAATAATAGTAAACAGTTTTCTCTTTATTCAGTTAAAGAGTGATTTCACTAACAAGAAATATCAACATCTATCCATAAGATTCCTCCATTTCTAGCAATAGCAGATCAATTTGATATCCAGTCTACAAACAGTAAATAACTAAATATTACTTGAATAACTTTAAGCACTTTTTTCCTTAGAAGTAAGGTGTAGGCCCATTAGATATATGCAACTATAAACCAAACGGCTTGAAGGAACAAAGCAGATAACGTTTATTTAACCATAAAAAGGAAAATCGCAAGAGAAATAAAGAGTCTTCTGACTCACCCACATATAAAATAATGGCCCCATTTGTGATTCTTCAAGTCGAGTGCCTACATGAAAAACGGAGCCACAGCACACAAATTAACAAAAGAATTTGACCTGTAATTCTGTTGATCAGAACAATATTATTTCCAAAACGAACAACAATGAGGTAGGGATGTATTCCTAGAGGCGGTTTGTGCTATCACTCTGAGCGTAAAATCAACAGGGACCCATAATACTAAATAATAAAATAAACAAACGCAAGGACGTAAAGATCCACCTGATCAGGATCAGCAGGATAAGTACACATGGTATATTTTTCATCATTCACATTAGCAATTTTAAGAGTATTTTCAGCTTCGTTTTTTCGAATTGCCACGATAGTATCTTGCCGAATTGCCATCGGCAACACTGAATATCCCTCATAGTCAATGTGCTCCCCGATTAAATTCACTCTCCCTGCAACCCCAAAAAAACACAATAAGCTACCATAATAATTAATAAGAAAAATCAAAAGAACTAACCAATTATTACACCCATACGTTCAATTTTTAGGAAAAGAAAGTTTCTAACATTAGTTTGTGCCATTTTTTCACTGTAGAAACAGATAGTTAGATAAAGCAAAGAGAGAGAGAGAGAGAGAGAGAGGTAAGACCAGGTGAACGAGCAAAGACTTCAGGAGGGTGACCGAAGATTTTTTGAAACCTGGACTTCAAATTATCAAAACGAAGCTTAGCCTCTTCGAGCTGAGATTCTCCGCCGTACACAGGGTCCAGCGAATTGAAAACCGGGATCGGAAGGTCTTCGTCTTTCGCCATTGTTGTCTGTGGATTCTTCAATCGAGACTTCTCTGCACGCTCCTATACACACACTCTGGAAGCCTATGACGAGAACACCGAAACCAGCATTATTATATTGTCGTGAAATATAAAAAGATTTCATATTTTTTAATAATATCTATTTATTAAATGGCAGAAGATTAGGATAGCAATAAATTTAGAGCGAAATTTTTAACCTTTTTTTTTGAAAGGATTGCCATGACGAGTGGGAGTGCCTTTGGATAAATTGCCACGTGGAAGTGACATGGCTGATGCGAGAAAGAGTCCATCTTTTACTTTTCTTTTTAAATTCAACTTCCGCCTTTCCATCTTTTACTTTTTTGTATTTTCCAGACTTTAATAGCCGAAAAATATATATCAGGATAAAAATTATAAATTAGCAAAGTCAATCCGGATCCATTATAGGATCACACGCTTGACTCCCGGATCACCTAGACTAGTTTTTCAATTTAATTAATTATATAATTTTTAAAAATTTAGTGATAGAATTCAAAAAATTGTGCTATGCATGAGATAGTTTTTTAATTTTTTCTTTGTCTAGACATACATTAGTACCCAAAATTTTTTTTTATATAAATTATATGGACAACATTTTAATTTTGATCAACATGAACTTATACACTTAATTTTCATTAAAAACTTTACATGATCATAATTTATATTTAAGATTTTTTATATTATCTAACGTAAAGAAAAAAAAATATTTTTGTATAAACATAATTTTTGAGAATAAAAATAATTTAAATATTTTTAATTCTAAATTAAAGAAAATTGTTTATAAGATAAACGTCTAGTCTAACAAATAAAGGAACTTTTTAGCGTTTTTGAAATTAAACTAAAATTTGATGTTTTACATTTTAGAGGATACGCGCAGTTTCCCACTAAAAAAGATTTTAAAAAATAAAGTAAAATGTTAAAAATAAAAAACATTAAGCCAGACAGCAGAAGTGCTGTCTGGCTGAAGATTCATACCTGGAGAAGAAAAATGGATTTTAATTTATAATTAGTATATGTTTTTTCTCAAGCTTGATAATGACGAGAACGCATAAAGAATCTAACATTATGCTTCCGTTGAGACAAAGCCAGCTAAGGTTATCTTAAAAAATTGTAGGGCTTTTTGAAATATAAAATTCATGGGTCTTATTCCATTTGAGATCCTAAATGATTTTTATTTATCATAAAACAACTTTTTTTTTTTACCTTTTCCTTTTAAAAGAGTTATAAACCAGGTATCGTGAAAGATAAATAGTTTATATTTCACAAATGTTTTTATCAATATTATTATTATATTTAACCATTTTCATTTTTTTTTTCCAAATTATTGAAGAAAGCATTATATACTTAAAAGAGTAAGTTAATGAGGTTAGAAATTATTATAGTAATTAGTATTTTGATTAAAATTATGATTATTTCTTAAAAATGAATTTTTACTTCTACTTCGGCTTTTTTGGCAGATAATTAAAAAATTGTTTTTACCAATCAAAAAATTGGTCTTTTTTGAAATTGGGTCAAATATTTTATTTAACTAAAATAATTATTTTTTAGAAAAAACTAAACAACCTCACATCCTTCAATAATGTCGTCAAACATGCCAAATATTGTGGTTGGCAATAAACGATACTTTAAGATTAAAGAATACATGACCCCATTTGTCATCTTTCGAAGATTATAAGTGGGGACTTAAAAAGGAGTTTGAGATTTGTGTTGATTGTAATTTATGCCCAGTGTTTCCCACCATCTTCAGATTCTTCCATTATTATGATGTCAAAGTTGTAGAATTCAAATTTAACATTATCCTTTTGAAAGGTGGCTTTATAATTCACTACTGATTAGCCTAAGCTTACATATAGCCCACAGGATCATGATTACTTTCGTGACAATGAGGATAATCCACTAAAGTACGTACTGACCTTCAGCTAAAACAAATCACTGCCATATGTGCGAGCGATTATAGTAATATTTTGAACCAATGATTAGTAGAAAATTTTCACAAGTAGCCAAGGACTTTTTTTCTTTTCCCATTAAGTGTTTTTATATATAACTACTTTCTCCCATGTTATCTAGTGTATGTTTTGATTAGAATTAGACAAATTTGATTTCGACCCATAGAAAAATTGCCTTTGATAGGGAATAGGGGCAGGGTCTGTTGAATTAGCGTTATTTTGTAAATTTAATTTTAGTTTATAATTTTACATAATTACGATTTCTGTTTTGAAACTTTTATTGAAAATTGAGTTTTGTTCTTAATATATTTTATCCAATGCAAAGGTAAATTTTTTTATTTCTATACGAATTGAGCTTGCAAGACAAAAGTAATATTGGAGGAAAATTCAATGTAAACAACAAAATTTTTTTAAAGGCAAACCCTTATTTTAGGATGCAAATGAATTTTTTAACTTCTTGACGTCAAATCAAACATGCTACTAATATCTTTTATTTAATGATTGGGAAGGATTGCCAACAATTTAAATATTTAATTATAAAGATTGTATGGATAGTAAATATGTAGGAATGGCGCAAAAAGTTATTATATTTTGGGATTTCTAAAGGGACTATCTTATTTAAAGATTTATATCTAAAGATTTTTTTTCTATAGCGATGTGGATGAGAGAAAATCTCCTTAAAGGTAGTTTGGAGATATGGATAAGAACCACACTCCCCACCCTATGAGATTCCTATCTTTGACAATTTTAAATAAACATTTAAAAAATTTTATACACAAGTATTACCAGTAATAATTTTACTTTATCTTCAACTTTAACAAACATAAATTATCTTGCGAATATAAAAAATTGAAAATGCAAATTTCTAATATATAAAAGAAATTAGTTCAACTTATAATATAAAATCAGAATTAGATTACTATTTAGACAAGTTTGTCTTGATTGATACTTTATATACAAAAGTTTTTGACATACTAGGTTGGCGAAAACAAAATATATTGAAATATCTAACTTGCACATAGGGAATAAACAACAATGAAGATTTTACACATGGTGGACAAGATGTAAAGATGACCTAAACTCAATGTTTCTTATTTTTTAAAATAATTATTTCTTTGATTTTTGAATTTTTAGAACTTGTTATTTGAATTTTCTTTTTAGTTTTCTTGAATTTGATTAAAGCTTATTATATAACACAAACAAGGAGTTCAATGTATTTATTTTTCTATATTTATTAGTCTTATTATTTTTTAATCTTCTTTTTTTTTAAAATTTGAGGTCACTATGGAAATTTATGGGGATCTGCATCTCCATAGGAAATGTAGATAAAGAAAAACTCCCTCGCAGTAGGAAGTGGAAATAGGGATGGCGAACGTAAGTGATGGTGGGAACGGGGAGTGAGGCCATACAAAATTGTCACCCTTATGAATATGTGAAAGGTAATATGATGTATGAATTAGTGAAATGAATATAAAGACCACATTATTAATTTTAAATTTAAACAATAAAAAACTTACCATTAAAAATCATAAGTTAACACATTCATTACAAAAGGATTTTAAATATTAAAATTTATTTTTGAATGATTTAAGGGTCAAACTTTATTTTTACTTTGAAAGATTGTGTCTTAAGATTCTATGATCCTATCCTAAAATTCTTCTATTATGTATTTCTAGAGTATGAAGATCAAGTAAATTAAAAATAATATATCCTTATGTGGCTAAGTGATATAAAATAGAGAAAAATACAACTTTGATACCTCATTGTTTGCCTTAAAATTAATTTAGTACATTAAAGATGGAAATCAAAATAGTTATTTAAAGATGAAAAAAATGAACTAATTTGGTTCCTCCAGTTATGTGAGATAACATTTATTTTTTCGAAGGATTTCATCTTTAGTAGAAAATTTTAATACTTTCTTATTTTAGAGGACCAAATTAATTTTAGGACTAAAAGTAAGAGACCAAAATTATACATTTCTCTTATAAATTTGTTAAGTGATATATTAGTTTTGTTGTTAATTTTATTAGTAAATAGTTAGAGTTGGTTAGTTATAACTTATTCAAATGAGGAAGACTTGTATATAAACTCTTTGATGATGAATGTATTAGTGTGGTGAATGATTTAAACTCTCAAGTGTGGTTTTTCTCTTTCTGATCCATATTCTAACATGGTATGAAAGCCGTACAAAGGGAGTTAAAGATCATGTTTGTTCATTGTTTTTAGTTTCTATTCATTAGGTTTGGTGTTTTGTATCAATTCAACTTTCTTTTATTAAATTCCATCTCTTATGGCGTCTCCTAAAACTAATGGAACTTCAACTACAAGCACACCATTAGTCAATGATTTTACTCATCCTCTATTCCTACATCCTTTTAACAACATAAACACCATTTTGGTTTCTCAATACTTGATAGAAGGAGAGAATTATGCAATGTGGAGTAGAGTAATGAAGATTACATTCTTAGCGAAGAACAAGATTGGGTTTATTGATGGATCTTGCCTCAAATAAAAACAATATCAAGCTTTACATGCTTAAATCATGGATTTTAAACTCATTTTCAATGGAATTACTTATTGAGATTGTGCATTCTTTAGATGCTCAATTAGTTTGGGAGGATCTAAAAGAAAGGTTTAATAAAGTAAATGGTTCAAGTTTTTTAATGCTTTATAGGAAAATTATTTCTCCAACTCAAGGTAGTTTATCTTTAGCAACATACTTCACAAAGATGAAAGAAATATGGGACAAATATTCAACACTAGTCAAATTACCATCATGTAAAGTGTGTAGCTTCGAAAGTCCATGTAGATCAAATTTAATAGCAGCATTTATATCAATTTTTTATAGGACTCAATGAGGTATATCAATAAACTAGAAGTCATATTTTGTTATTAGATCTATTACCAATAATGAATCAGGCTTACTCATTGATATTACAAGATGAAGCTCAAAGATCAATCAATGTTCATATAACACTGTAAGTTAGCTCAAAAAATACAACACCGATATCCAATAGTGGAGTGATGAAATGATAGAATCAAAATTCAATGAATGTAATCATTGTGGTGTTAAAGGACAAAAAAAAAATTGTTATAGGTTGATTGGGTTTCCCATTAAATTCAAATTTAGTAAGCAAAGGAAAAGCAATAATTGAATTTTGCACATCAAGCTACCACTAAAAATCCAGATGATAACAATTTATAAACTCTTACAATGATGAATTCAATCCCTACGTTTACTCTATAATAATATGCCCAGATAATGCAACTACTAAAAAAAGAATAATATGAAATAGTGGCAAATACATCAGTGATATGTCTTAAAAAATCTATAACTTTAAAAAACTCAGACTTTACCTTACCAAAAATAGCAAAGTTACTTTACCTAATGGCCAGAAAGCATAAATCACTCATATTGCAGAAATTCATACCTCCAAACACATTACACTATTCATTCTAGAATTTCATTTCAACCTTTTTTCTATTTCCAAGCCTGGTAAAGATCATAATTTGTCTATAACCTTTTATCCTCATTTTTGCTTGTTTCAATACCTATTGTGTGGAATGGCCAAGAGGCTTGGTAAACTCAAAAATGGACTATATTACTTATAAACCATAAAAGCCAATACTTCTATTGTCCAAAATTCATCATGTATTTCATATTCAAATTCAGTTCATTCAAATGTACATTACAAAGCACATTCTATCTTTTGTGGCATAATTCTCTTAGTCATATATCTTACACAAAATTACTACATAATGATTTAATAAAAGAATATATTCAATCTACTGGACATAATATTCATTGTACAATATGCCCTTAAGCTAAACAAATTTGACTTCTATTTCCTCAAAATATAACTATGAATCATTACTTCCAATTATTACATATGGATGTCTATGGCCTATATCATACTTATGCTCATTAAAGTCGTCATTTTTTTTTTTACCATAGTCGATGATTATTCACGAGTTACTTGGATATTCCTCATGAAACATAAAGTTGAAATGTTTAACCGCTTTAAAATATTCCTTGCTTATGTCAAAAACCAACCTGAAGCTAAAGTCAAAACCATCAGAATTGATGATGATCATGATTTTTTCAATCACTAAACCACTCAACTTTTGACTAATTTTGGTATTTCCCATGAAAGTTTTTATTTGTTATACATCTCAGCAAAATGGAGTTGCAAAAAGAAAAAATAGACACTTTCTCATAATAGCTCGAGCTATTCTTATTCAAGCTTATCTTCTAATTCATTTTTTATGAGAATGTATTTAAAATGCAGCATACCTCATAAATATAACACTAGCCACTATTCAACAAAAGGTGTTCGTATTGCCATCTATAATAAGCCTTTTGACATTTGTCATCTTAAAGTGTTTAGATGTTTAACATATGCTACAATTCTTAACAATCGAGACAAATTCAAACCAATAGTAAGTTCATGTGTCTTCTTAGAATATTCAACCACTCAAAAAGGTTATATACTATACTATTGACAATAAAACTTTCCTTTCAACCATAGATGTTTCCAAGAATATATTTTTCCTTTTGCCACATTACAAACTTAGTCACCAATATCTCCAAATCATATCATTGGGTTTTTTCCCTTTATGAACTAATCATTATTTCTCCATATGATAATTATAAACATTCCACTGTGCCACAAAAAGCCTACCAACTCAAAGTTCATCTAAAGCCAATCGTCCAAATCCAACTCTTTAATCAATATGTCAAACAATAAGAATATCAAAACCACTAACATGAACCAACGATGTCATATGTCCAACAATATCCCTATAACCATCCACTAAGAACTAGTTAACATGTACAACTTATACTATATCTTCTTTATATCCTATGGTTAATTTTATGGCTTATTCATATTTATCTCCTACATATCAATGTTTCCTTTCATCTATTACTTCCAAAAATGAATAACATTCTTTTCAAAAAGCTCATTAATAACAAGTCTGGATTGATGCCATGCAATTTAAGATTCAAGCCCTTTAAATCAATAAAACATGGGTAGTTGTAGATCTTCCTCTTGACAAAATTCACATTGGCTATAAATAGGTTTACAAGATCAAATCTAAAGCAGATGGCAGTATAGAAAGATACAATGCATAATTGGTTGCAAAGGGATATAATCAAAAGGGAAGAGTTGTCTACCATGACACTTTTTCCCTTGTAGTAAATATGGTTACAATTAGATCTGTGTTGGCTATTACAACAGGAAAAAAATTGGCCGTTATTTCAAATGGATGTACTTAATGTATTTTTACAATGAAAAAGTTTACATGAAGTTACTTCGAGGATTTAGCGGGTGAATAAAGTGCTGCTTAAATCACTATATGAATTAAAGCAAGCATTTAGGCAATGAAATTTTAAGTTAACAACAATTTTATTTTCAATTGGTTTTTGACAAAGCAAGCATGATTATTCCTTATTCTCCAAATAGCAGGAGAATATTTCACTATTATATTAGTAGATGTGGATCATTTGTTGATAATAGGAAATAATGGAAGATCAATCAAAGAGACAAAGGAGTTTCTGCATAGTAGATTCAAAATCAAAGGCTTAGGAGAGTTGAACTATTTTATAGGAATTGAAATAACCAAATCAAAGGAAGGGATAGCCATGAATTAACACAAGTACACACTTGGGTTGATCAAAGATATGGGCATAAGTGATTAAAGTAGGGGGAGTCCTTTTTTATCAAAATTTGAAACCAACAACAATAGAAGATGAAGTGGAGGATGATGAATCGTTGAAAAATCCAACAAGATACCATGAGCTTGTTGGAAAATGAGAGAAGTACCAAATTGGTCCTCCACTTTTACACTTTGTAATAATTTGGTCCCTAAAGAATAACAGTGACAAATCAGTCCCTTAGAAATTCTATTTTATGCAAAATTAGTCCTTCATTAATACAAATGGAGAGATTAATTTTGTAAAAATTTGAATTTATGAGGGATTAATTTTGTAAAAATTTAAATTTGTAAGAAACTAATTCATCATATTTAATTTGTAAGGAACTAAATTGTCATAAAGTGCAAATATGAAGAACCAATTGTATACTTTACTCGTTGAAAAATTGATAGATCTCACTATGACTCATCCAGATATTAGTTATTTAGTACAAACATTAAGTTAATTCATGAATGCGCCAAAGATGTCTCACATGAATGCTACAATAAGGGTAGTAAAGTATTTGAAACTGAGTCCAATATTGGGAATATTAATATCTAAAGATAGTAATATGGATTTGCAATGCTTTTATGATCCAAACTGGGCTGCTTGCTCTTTCTCTTGAAAATCGGTGAGTGGTTACTTGGTGAAGTTGGGGGGTTCATTGATATCATGAAAGTAAAAAAAGCAAAATATTGTTTCAAGATCATTAGTTAAGGTAGAATATTGAGAAATGAGGTTTGTTGTTTTGGAGGTAAGAAGGCTACTTGGTTTATTTAAAAAATTAGGATTTCAAGAATTAAAATTTGTGAGCATAAAATGTGACAACAAAGCAATAATTCAAATAACCAACAATTTTGTATTCCCTGAAAGAATTAAGCATATAAAGATAAATTGTCGTTTTGTATGAAAAAAATTGATGGAAGGCATTATCAAACCAAAACATGTCGGTATAAAGGAATAGTTGGCAAATATATTGACAAAGACTTTGGGGAAATTACAACTTTATCACTTATTGTCAAAGTTGGGTATCATAAATATTTTTGGACCTAACTTGAGGGGAAGTGTTAAGTGATGAATTAGTTTAGTTATTAATTCTTTGTTAATTCTGCTAGTTGATAAGTTGTAATTTATTTATGTGAGGAATACTTGTATATAAACTCTTTGATGATAAAAAAATTTCAAATTTTAATGTCATTTATAATAAATATTTTTAACTTATAATCCAATATTATAATTCTCCTGTTAATATACCCGATAACATTAGGTTATACAATCCACTCGTAAAACAATCAACACATTAAAGTGAGTGGTGTTATGTTATCTTTTAGATTAATGAATATAAAATTATGTCCTAAAAAACTAAAGATAAATGTTATAGTTTCTTATTTTTTGTAATTAAAGAATAAAAAAAGATAAAATTTTTTGTGTATTCACAACCGTTATAATATATGGATATAATTATAATTATAATTGAGTACATTGGTGCATTTAAAATTATGAATAAACAAAAAATAACACAACGAAAAAAACTTTTTAAGCAAACCATTTTTATTAATTGCATTGTTATAATTTGTTGAAAATACATGAAATACTTTAACGGAATAGTTTTCCTTCAAACATGTATTTTTGTTTCATAATTCTCAAAGTTTATTTAAAAGTAATTTGGCAAACTTGTTTAATAACAAAAAAAAACAAAAAACAACATTGAACATACCCACATAATTCCCGTTTAGAATTTTTCCCCTTCCAAAATTAATGTTTCCTATATATATATATATATATATATATATATATATGCAAAGACAATCTATAATTTGAAATTCATGAGCATCAAGAGGAAGCTCAAAAAAAAAAAATGTTATAAAGTAGTCTTTCTTTTTCTTTATTCTTTCCTTGCTTTCTTTGCTTTGTTTTTTTACTTTTTTTTTGGGCTCCTCTTTATATTCTGATAGGCTTCGTCTTTGTCTTTTTCATTATTGTTGCTGTCCAACTCCTAATCTAAAATTCGCCTACACCATTTCTCTTTGAAACTATTAGTTTCCAAATTAACCTTTACTATCATAATCTTTGTCATCTTTGTCATTTTGTAGATTTGCCACGTTCGAGCTCTTTATTATTATTATTATCATCTTTTTTTTTTTCGGCCTCTTGAGCCCTTTACCTCTACTTTTGTGTTTTTCTTTTAAGCCAAATGCTACGCAAACGTCTGTTCTCTCATTTTCTTACTAAGTATAGACTCTTGGACAACAATTTGAATCCTCTAAATTTTACTCTTATTAATTTTTATATTGTTAATATTTGAGAGTTGGTGATGGACACAAAATATGTTATGCTCACCATTTTAGTGAATTTTATATTTTCAAGTGTAGTTCACCTATTTTGCATTTAGTTCTTCAAAAAATGACAAGAGAAATTGAAAGAGAAATAAACACAAAATGGTAGTATTCTATCAAATATTGGATCTTAATTATGCTAATATGGCAGTGGGTTATTGTAGTTAAGTTATACGTACTAAGGGCATATTAGTATTTTTGTTAAACATATTGACGGTGCTAGAGAACAGAAAGTATATGAGTTGCTTTCACAAATTATGAAATTAATGCCAAACAAAATAAAGTTATGGAATAGAAGTAAAATTTTTTTAAAAATTAAAGTATAAAAAATAAAATAATGTCATAATTTTATATCATGTAATGAATAGTGTACTATTGGACCAATTTGAAATATATTTCCAAATGCATTTTTGTAAATAGTTGCTAGAACAAATATTTCAATCACAATTTATTGTTCAATATTTTTAAAAATTGTTTTATAAAATAATTTCACAAAATTATTTAAAAAATAAAATAAAAATGAATTTGCCACTATTGTCCATATTAGACAATAAGATGCTATTTATGTCTTAAGAGATTGAATCATCAAAAAATGCATTGTTATAATTACGCGAACATTTCTTTATTATTAGCTTTTTTTCAAATTTCTTGTATTCTAATAAGAACATAAAATCATGTTTTAAAAAATAAATTATTAAATAATATATGTATATAAAATATAAATATATGTGATGATTTTAATTTTATAAAAATTTAAATTATTAAATTCTCGTTTAATAATTTTGCCAAAACATGAAGAATTTAAATAGTTAACACAAAAGGCGCGAATAGTTTCGTAGTACTTGCCTTGACGACGTTGCGACAAAAGTTGCCTTCATTTCCTTGTCTTGAAGAAAGCAAAAAAAAATAAAATTTGGATTTCGTATTTCGTTTTGGGCCCCTTATTTTGGGTCTTCCTTCCAGTCTTCCCGTGTGTTTTATAGGATGGGGCCAAACCAAACGGCAAGCGTTGTCTGGTAGTCTAAATGTCGAATCCCGTTAGACGACAATGAGAATCACCAATAGGTAAGGCGAAGAACGCGAAACGACATCATGTATGAAAGTCAAGACTCAAGAACGAGAAGTTACTGCTATATCCGTGTCCGCAACGTCCAATTCGCAAGAACACTGGACAAGTCTATTTGGTCTTCTTCTCGCAGTGCTAGCGACGCTATTCTCAACCTTGTTCCGCCAATTGTCTCATTTAACTGTTCAGTTCTTTCTTCCGTTTCTCTCTTTCTCTACCTCTCTGCTCTTCCGAAGTCTAGGGTTAGGGTTTCACTCTGCTAGCCAAGCTGGATAGGCACAGAGGAGACCGCCATGGCAGCTCTCACCATCGTCACTCCAGGGGTCCCTCTCGTTTCTCCAATGATCCCGTGAACTATCATAACGCCAGCCGTAGCCCACCCAACTTCCGCTCCGCCGGAGCCGGTGGTCATTACCGTACGTTGGACAGTCCGCCGCGTCGGTCTCCCGGCAGAGGTGGAAGGTTCCGGCCACTGGCTGGTCCCGATGGTTTCGGGTTTAACAATAATCCAGTGCCACCACACTCTGGGCAGAAACGAGGGTTTCCCTTTTCCGGGCGTGGAGGGTCGCCAGGTGAGTGTAACGCTTGTTTGCTTCTTATTAAAGTTGGCCTTTCTTGTTTAACCGCTTTTTTTTCCCCCCCTTAAAATTCGAGTGCCGTTTGATAGCAGTTTTTCTTTTTCCCTTTTCTGTTACTGACTTAATAATTGCTATCATGTAGTTATTTATACCTGCTTAAAATCACTCGCACGCATGTTTTTATACAAGTACAATTCTTTTCTGGTCCCTTGAGCTTGAGCTTGAGCTTGCTCTTGATTTCGTTTTTTTCCCCGCGGCATTGAACAGGGGGGCTGGTGTTTTGAAGTGTATCTTTTATAGTGCTGAATTTCATTTTTATGCTTCTGTTAATGTAATTTGTAATGCCGGTCCTGCTTATTGTTCTGTGGAAACAACAGCTTGGCTGCTTTTTTTTTTTTTGGTTTGTCCTTGTGCCACATCGCTATTACTATTTGTATTGCTTCAGTGGGGAGCCAGGGAATTCTGTGGAGTGTAAGTTGATAGTGGTTTCTATTCTTAAAAGGAAAAAAGCTGATAGTGGTATTTTACTTCTTGAGTTTGTAGCGACAACTTTTAGATACCCCTGGCAATATTACTGATAAAATATGCAAGACTTAAATATTTATTGCCAATGGAATCAGTTGCACTAGCCATTTATATGGCTGTGTACAACAATGATATTATTGAAATTGTAATGGAAGCATGCTGAATTAGTTGATCTTCTGAGTCCCCTTTTTTAATAGCATGGAAGAGTATTTAATCTTTGAATGTGTGAAAGGGGCTTTATTGTTGGAAGTATCTATTTTTGTAGATAGATTTCTAAAAATATCTCGCCCCTCTTATTTTGTTATTTCTTATTTCTGTTGGTGAGTGTTTATTTACTTTATGAAGTTTATGACATACAAGTATAAGTGGCTGTTCCATTTTATATATTGCTACTTTAGTACTTTTCTTATCTAAATTTTACCATGATTCTTTTGGAGTATAAGAGCAATTAAGACTTTCCTGGATTGCCTTTTTCTAATTCTCATGTACATTGTTTCAATTTTTCCGTTCATTGACTTCACTCAATGCATGACATCTTGATAACCTGCTAGGATTTTTTTTGGTCTGGATGCATTTTGTCAGATGTTCTCATGGGCGTAATACCAGGATATTTTTTCATTTACTGAAGCATGCAGTTGCTTGATGCATTAATCTCTCATACGAGCCATACATTTTTTTGTTTTAACTTCTATGTTAATTATTTCATATCATGTGAACCAAAAAGAAAAGTTGTTTGATAACCTTTCTTCTTCAGCAATATATTGTTTCAATTTTTTTGTTCATTCTATGATTTACATCTTGATACCTGCTTGTAGCATGTCGTTTTTGTCTTTTGTCCTTAATCTGGAGGCATTTTTCAGGTGTTCTCATGTGCATAATTCTGGGATTTCTCTAGTTTACTGAAGCATACAGTTTCTTGATGCCATCATCTGTCATACCAATCGCACATTTTTTAAGCATGTGTATTAACTATGTTAATTATTTCATGTCATATGAACCTAGAAAAGTATGATTTCATGGAGCATGGTGCTATATTATATGTGCAGTGTCTTTGCCTGTGTATGGGGATATCTGATTTGCAATAGCCAGTAGCCCTGATTCTTGAGTTGTTTCAGTTCTTATTGCATTTTCAGCTCACTTGTATAATTAATTATTTCCCCCTCCTTTAAGTTATTGATTGGATGACCCCCAGCATGTGGGAAAAAGGAAGAGAATAAGTGATTGGTGCATTTTTCCATTATAGATCGATTTGATGGTAGAAGTTTTGCAAAACTTTTTGTTGGATCTGTTCCCCGGACAGCCACTGAAGAAGATGTAAGCCATATCTAACCCTTGTTTTTGTTCTTTCAATTGTTTGGGGAGGGTGCAAAAGTTCTTTATATATAGTTGTTTAACTTTTTCTATCATGAAAGCTAATTCTGTTTTTTAAATATTGCAACTATGTTTGAGTTGCATTGAAGTTCCATGTTTTTTTCCCAGTTGGGTGTTGTGTGGGGAGAAAAATAATTTGCTTGGGCATCTGTTTTTAGTCAAGCTATTCATCTTGGCTGCAAAATTTGCAGTTTTGTTATTTCCTTTTCAAATCAACTTTACAGGTTGTTAAACTTTGCTGTGATATTTTTAAATATGTGCCTCATCAAAGCATAAGGCTTTTCAAGTTTTCAATGGTTTTCTGAGAACTTTTCTTTTGATTTATTCAATAGTTTTGGTGTAGATATTATCATCACTGGTTCTCACGTTGCACCTTTAATATTATGTTTGTGACGAACTGTTATCTTGTTACAATTATTTGATGACAGATTCGCCCTTTGTTTGAAGAACATGGGAATGTGATAGAGGTTGCTCTGATCAAAGATAGAAAAACTGGACAACAACAAGGTATTTGTGATCTTTATACCCGAGACTATTGTAATTCGTATGTATCTTAATTTCAGGTCCATTGAGAGGCTGATCGAAGAGACTAAGCTCATCATCTCAGTATGTTTTTGCAACTAGTCCAGGCTTGTTGGTTTTGGTTGCCATCCATATTTTGTCCTCATCCTGTCATAGCAGAAGGAGGCAAGACATGTAAATCTCTTTTTGTATAGCAGATGAGATATTGGAGGACCAATAGATCCTGCTCTTGCAATTGTGGATGCAGCGGTGGGGTCATTACCCAACGACTGATTGTAATGAGAGTGTCTATTGCCAAAACTGTAGCTTGTTTATGTAAAAAATTTAGGAGTCAGATCTTGTACACAAGGAACAGGGAAAAAACTTGGATTTTTACTTTTGAATGGTATTAATCACATGTAATTTGGGAGATTTCATGTTCCCATATTTTGGCGAACATGAGAGTTTCTTGAATGGTTTGGATTGTCATATATCAGTTTCAGTTTAATAAATTACATGGGTCTGAAGTTGGGTTGACTGGATATGGATGGTAATTGATGTTAGCAAGCTATGTGTTTGTTGCAACTTACAATTCAATAGCTACTTCTTGAATGGCTGACCATTTGGTCATGTGATGAATGTTCATCTGTGGTTATTAACTCCTTATTATAAAACCCATGGATAAAGTCCAAGTGTTATGCTTATGTGATGAATCTAAAGTTCCATTGATACGTGGTTTCAGAATGTTTCTAGTTTGGACTTGGGAGCAATGGTTTTGCTCCTTTGTGATCATAGGTCTGTGATTGCCTATGGAGATACGGTAGAAGTGCAGCCCCTTGCAAGTTTTATGTAGCAGCCATGTGGTTATATGAAATCATATGTACTCTGGTTTAGGATGACTAATGTTGTGTTTATTTATATTTCAATATGGAGTTATGACAGGTATTGGATTGGTTTTTGGTTGGAACTTGGATATGTGGCTGGCCAGTCCACATTGTTAGTGGGATCTGGGATCTATATATGGACATATTTTAGGGTTGGATGGTGCTTTTGTGCACTACTAACATAGTGCATGCTTGTGATAGTAAGCTTGAGTAGAAGTGTATCTTGGTTGTCTTTCGAGGGTTTGATTGTTCTCTTTTGCTTGTAGTATATGCGTCTCGCTTAATTAAGTCTGGGTGTAGTATATTAATTTGCAAATTTCCTTTTTTTTCTTTTTTCCAATTTCCTGTTCTGGACATTTCCCTTGCTATTGGAGATCCGAGATCTGTAAAATTTATGATGACTATGTAGGCTGTTTTGCGTATTTTGATTTCCTTTTTTTTCTTTTTCCCAATTTCCTGTTCTGGACATTTCCCTTGCTATTGGAGATCCGAGATCTGTGAAATTTATGATGACTATGTAGGCTGTTTTGCGTATTTTGATTGTCCTTTTTATGTTGTGGCTACTCTGTTGGTACACAAAATTTTATGCAAGGAGTTGGAGTTGTCTAAAAGCTCATTATGGTTGGTTGGGTGCTCCAAGGCTTTTTTATGCATTGTCATGCTATGTTTGTTTATTGGTAAAATTGGATTTACAGTTGTGATTAAATACATGAATTTCCAACGTTATTTAGTTTCCAGTTAAATGTGGTTGGCAGTCTGGTTTTTATATTACATGGAGCTTTATGCATATGATGCAGTATGGTGCATCTAGGCAACGTGGTAGTGTCAATTACATCGCACCACTCTTTAGTGTACCCTTGAATGATCTATTGCTTGTCACTTCAGTTTGTTCCTATATTTTGGAAGTGTAAATGTCACATCATCGATGGTGCAGAGGGTGTGATTTTAGACTCTGATAACAGTTATGGAGTCTAGCGAGATTATTGGCCTGAGAAAGAAATAAGAGGAGATTTATCAGTAAAGCAGCTTTTCATCAATTGCTAGTCAAAATCTGATAATTGCAGGGTGACCTGAGTAACTTGTGAGCTACCATGTTCAGTGCTGATATGTCAGTGCAAAATTGATTATTGAAAAGGAAATTTTAGCTGCTTGCAATGCATGCCTTTGTTTTTTCAGATGTTTGCATAGATATGTTGCACAAACTTGTACTCAAGGATCCTAGTGGTCCTTTATTTCTTGATGCTTTCAATACTTCACTCTGTAGAGTCTATTGGAACTGCGGTTCTCCTTTGTTTTCCCATCCTTATACCATTTATTGCTTGATATATGTGATTTCTTGTCTGCATTCCGGCCATTGGATGCTGGTAATCCTCTTATCCTTTGTAGGATTAGAATGTTCACGCTACTTATATGGTGGAAATTAAATGCTAGCACCTTTTTAAACTTTTGGCATTTTGTTAAGTATTAGTAAGAGCACGGAAAACTGTTTGGTTTGCAATCAGCTGCTGTATTGAGTAAAGCATTCACATTTAACAGTTATCTCTGTATATTTGTGATTGCAATATACGTGGGACAACATTGAATTAAGCATTGTTCAATCAAATGTGTTTTACATTAATCGTGACTGATAGGATAGTTTTCTTAAAACCTTTGCTGGGTTTTCAAAAAATTATTATGTTGTTGCTGTTACCATCAACTTTTAAGTTATTAACAGTTGGCAAAAAACTTAATTTTTTGTTAGCTATTTGTTCTGTCTGAAGACTTTGATCTTACAAATGTTGAATGTTGAAAAGAATGAGATGTACCCTGAGGTTTAAATTGGTCCTTTTAACTTATTTATGTTGAAGCATGTTTTTATTCTATCTGAAGACTTAGGCTGTTGTTTTTGTTTATTATTATTATTTTTTTACTCAGCAAAATTAGAGTTTCGCATCTCCTCTTTTTGTGTCATACTCTCATGCTTGATTGAAAACTCTGTGTGGTACTGGTTACATTGTCTGTTGCTGTTTAATATATCTTTGGTTGCCATTGTAACCTTATATGAGTTCTCTCTGCTAGTACTTACCCAAATAGTTGTTACAAATTATACTTATGATAAATTGATCTCATTTATTTGATGAAAAATGACCATGAGAAAATTGATTTACAAATTATTCATTTTCTTGTATGGATGTACAAATATTGGCATTTATCTGCAGGAAGGATGATGGAAAATTGATGGATTCAACGTTAAACTTCTTGCTTGTGCAGGTTGTTGTTTCATTAAGTATGCTACTTCAGAAGAAGCTGACCAGGCAATTAGAGCGTTGCACAATCAACATACTCTTCCTGGAGTGAGCAGTTTTCTTTTGATCCTAAATACTGCACGTAATACATGTTTACTGGTTTTTAAAACTTTATTACTTTGTAGGGTGTAGGTCCGATCCAAGTGAGATATGCTGATGGTGAACGAGAACGCCTTGGTAAATTTTCCTACTAATTGATGGTTGATGGTTTTGAAAATTTTTTCCGTCATGTGTATATTATAAGCATTCTTAAATATTTATATACTGTTAGGCATTGTAATTTTTTGTTTATATTAAATTGGAATGCCTCAAGAATTATCTGTCATGGCTGTGAATCTTTTGCATAAGGCATCTTATGAAATTGCATGAAGTTTTAGAGATATCATTAGCTAGAAATAGAAGTATGTTGTTGTAATTACTAATTACAGGCATTAAACAAGTGTTTTCTGCTTATGAGTGTAGTCTCAGCGCTCAGGTGCCAAAGAGGCCTGGCGCCTCTTGGCAGCACCTTTGGTGCCTTTTGTGGCCATCAAGGTGAGTGCCTTAAGTGCCTTGATGATTTGGGAAGGCTGAGAAGCTAGAATTAGCTTAGAAGCCCAACCCAAAATCAAGCAAACAAACTAGATGCCAAACCAACAAAGGTAGCTCATCAAAATCAATAGCTAAGGCAGCAAAGTTTTCAACTTCACTTGTTAACATTGAAGATTTAGAGGCTGATTCAAATGAGACAACAAATCTTGAAGGATATAAATTCAACGAGGGATGAGATGAAAGTGATGACAATTCTAGATCTGAATATTGGTTCAGATGTGTAAACTTATGTGCTTTAGGGCTTTGTTTCTTTCTTATATGAATTTTTTGACTTTATCTTTTGGTCTTTAATGGCTTTGCTCCCATGGTTACTAGTACTAAATTTTTTGACTCGTAAAGTTAACTACTTAACTTTTTACTAACAGATGGCTTAATGACTCTACAAGTGCACTTAATATTATTGAGTTATAGCTTGATGATTATTATGCTCGAGTGGTGATAGTAGTGACCTAATTAGTGTGCATTTGATGATCATTTTGTCTCATTACATGATATTATTATGTTTGAAAATTTATATGTCAAGTGTTGTTACATATTTACATTTATTTATTTAATTTTGTTTATATAGCATATATTTAGAATTTTGTCTATTTTAGCCCCTTGATTCATTTGGGCGTACAAATTTTTAGCACCTCTTCTCTGAGGCATTTTAGAGAATTAGTGCCTTAAGGGTGCTTTTCGCCTTTGACTACCTTCTATAACTTTTATTTGATTAACTGCTGAGTACAGAGACTTGGACTTGTCTCTTTATTGAGTTTGCTTGTGTGCATTGAATTTGCTCGCTTGCTGCCTATTCTAGTAGACAAACTATTTCCACCAAAAAGTTATGCAACTTTAGTAAAATTTTCTTATCACTTCAAAGTTGGAACAACTATCTAGCCTGAAACAAAATAAGTGGACAGTAATACATTCATCAAAACATACTTTTAATGTGAGTCTTCTGATTGTTTGTGTTGCCTGTTTCATGTTGCTGTAAACTTTTTTTTTTTTTTTAATATGATAGGTGCAGCTGAGTACAAATTATTTGTGGGCTCTCTGAACAAACAGGCCACAGTAGATGAAGTTGAGGAAGTATGTTGCATGCACCAATTATGCTTCACAATACAAACTTTTGTGGTTTTGCCTACTTTTGGCATACAAGTATCTTCAGTGAGACAATTATTTATCTTGTGTAGCATGATGGGAACTTTGGCTCAAGGAATTGATGTGTCTTTATGATGTTATTAAATATTAATACTTCGTATTTAATTTTCTTCAGAATGATGTTATGCTTCCTGTTTCTGGTAATTTTAGAGCATGAAACTAATAGATGATGTCTCTTGCATCAGATTTTCTCAAAATATGGGCGGGTTGAAGATGTTTATCTTATGCGTGATGAGATGAAGCAAAGCCGTGGTGTGTCTCCTAGATGATGGTTTTTCTTTTTTTCTTTTTTGGGGTAACATTTGCCTTCCACATGATAGTTTTGGAGGCTTGTTGGTTTTTATTTTGGTTTTTCCTTCTGTATGTTTAACTGAAATACTGAATGGCCATATATAATTCTTTTCCCTCTTGATTGAAGGATGCGGTTTTGTTAAATACTCCCACAGAGATATGGCATTGGCTGCTATAAATGCACTTAATGGAAATTATACAATGAGAGTAAGATATTTGTTCAATAGTTTTTGAAAATTTTCCTTGTGAATGCATTATGCTTATCTTGTTCTATATTTCTGCTTAGGGTTGTGATCAACCATTAACTGTCCGGTTCGCTGATCCCAAGAGACCTCGGCAAGGAGACTCAAGGTTAATTGTCTAAATATTGTATTTCAAAAACAAAAATCCATTCGAATGATAATAGATTGAACAAAGTGTGGACTGTTCTGATATGACTCTGTTGGCTTGTGCTCATGGTATGAATATGAAGTCGCGTTCAAGCCTTTTTCTTTTTAACGACAATCTGATCTCAAGTTATATTATGTTTGGTTTGTTGGGCTGGCTGGTCCATGGGGTAAGCAGGCCCAGCCCAATGGAAGTAGGATTTAGGGATTAGAAACATGTTAAAACAAGTCTCATTAGTCATTATCCTTTGAATATTGATCTCAATCTAAGCCTTGCCAAATATTCATTGAGTTCAACTTAAACTCTTTGATCTTTGTCTTGATTCAGACCTTTTACAGCCTCAGCTAGTTTTCTTTTGTAAATATTTTAATTGTTGTTCCTTTTTGGTGAAGGTAAGTGAGTTGTTCAGTCTTATTTTGGCAAATTTTTCCCTGAACAGAGCTGTATGATGTTCAATACTCGATTGACACTCATGAGATACAATATTTCAAATTGCACTGGGACACCACATATTTTGGTGTTTTTCAGTATCCCTCGTGTTTTGCCTTGTATCTGTGTCAGTATTTATGCTTCTTACGTTTGCTGGCACTAAATGGTTGTTTTGAAATTCAGTGCTTCTGTGTTGTCCCTTATTTAGTGCCCTATATATTCTTTGTATACATGTCATGTCCTAATCTCTTTTTGTGGCTTCATAAATTTTTGTTTGGCTTGCTTTAGGGGTCCTGCATTTCCCCGTCCGGGATTTGGTCCTAGATTTGAAGCACCAGGCCCACGGTATTTTGCTTCCTCCCTTTTCTTTTTCCCTTACCTGGTGTCTTCTGAATGGTTTCCATATCATCTTCCCCATATGTTGGCATTTATAACAATGCATTATTCTGTACTTCATTTTTGCAGTCCTCCATCCAATGTTAATGACCCTATGGGTGATCATATCCCACCTCCTAATGCTTGGCTTCCAATGTATCCACCCAATATGGGACCATCCTCTAATGCTGGTCCTCATGGCATGGGGCCTCTGTTACTTTCAAGATCTGGTGGTCCAGCAATGCCTACAAATGCAGTAAGTATAAAGTTGATGTTTTACCCTTAATCTAATATTTTGTAGTTATCTTTATCTTTAAAAGCTACCATGACCCATAAGTGATGTTTCCTTCATTTTCACTTGAAAGTGAGATGTTTTGTAATGGTTATCTTCTTCCCTTTTCACTATGGATTTGTTGCTGATTGTTGTTAGCAGACTATCAGGCAGCTTGGCCAATCAGGGCATAAACAATACCATTTATGTAAACGCACAAATACATGCAAATTTAATGGCTGCCTTTTAAGTTTTTGCTGACGCACATATACATACAAATTAATGGAATTGAGTTCTTTATGTAAATTCCCATGGATACCTTTAAGTTTTTGCTAAGGTATACCCAGTTTGTCAAAGCCTTTCAATTTAAATGCAACATGTCGTTTCCTATAATTTGTTACTGATGACAATTCAGTTATTACTTACTGTCTGCAAGATACTCTTGGTTCACATTGCAAGGATGCAATTAACTAATGTAGGTAATGTGGGGATTAGAGTTTGGGCTGTGCCTATTTACTAAAGTCGGTAGACTTGTTCATCTATCTTAAAAGGATAGTCATTGGTGGGCAGTGATCATATTTAGTCACTGATTATATGTTAATCTATTTTTCAGAGTTCTTTTTTTCTTTAATCTGTATTTTTTAAGCATTACGTTGCTTGTCACATTTTCTGCTTGCATTGCTTAAAAAACCATGTAGGGTGGTCCTATTGGTGGGATTGGAGGCCCCATTGATGGTCCTTTTCAAGGGCAGGCTTTGTCATCTATATCACAACAGGTATATGATGATTATTTGTCTTCATCCCCTCTGTGCATGCTTGAAACTCATTAACATTATTATTGCTTTCAGAATTTCAACCAGCCAATCCAACAAATTCCACCGGTTAGCCAACAAATGTCACCATTGCAGAAACCTATGCAGTCACCTCAGGACGTGCCACCTTCCGTCCAGTTGTATCCTCAGGCGCCAATGCCTTACTTACAGACTCCAATGTCTCTTTCATCAGTTAGGCAGGTTGCCCTGCCACAACCTTTTTCATCTGGGGTTCCTCTTCCCTCACTGCAAGTACCTGGCATAAATGGACAGTTACCAGCTTCCCAGCATCAAACTCAACAGAATGCTTTGTCTGCTGCAATGAGTCAGAGCCCTCTTGATACAAGTTTGCAATCTAACCCGGCATTAAATACCGCAAATCAACAGAGACCTCCTGCCCCCTTGCAGCAGCAGCAGCAGCAGCATCTTAAGCCTCTTCAGCAGTCCCCATCTCAGTTGGCTCAGATGTTGTCACAACAAACTCACTCTTTGCAGGCAAGCTTTCATTCATCTCAGCAGGCCTTTTCCCAGCTTCAACAACAAGTACAAATGATGCAACCTTCTAGTCATGATTTAGCATTGCAGCAAAATGCTGAAGCTGCTAAAAAGCAGGTAGTTTTGGTAAAACTCTTCCAGTATTCATGATAATGAACATTAGTGGTCTAGCTTGATTTGCTGAGTGGATTGATATGAGTTTAATTCAAAAGATTCTTGAGTTTTGCGATAAAAAACTTCGTGTAGTTGTGTTTTTATAATTTATATGGATTGCTCAAGGTAGTCCAAGGAGAAAGGTATTTTTGTGGCACTAGACCTCTTTAGTGCCTTGAGGCAGGAGGCACTAAGAAAGTGCTCACCTGAATGAAGGCACTAAATTGGGGAAGCAAAAGGAAAAAGATAACACTTATGTGCAGTCTTTTAAAGTATTTGCTATTAAGTTCTGCAATAAAAACCTGACTTATGCATAATTTTTGTAGTTTGGCATAACTTTACTGCTTGCTTTTGGTGTTACCATGTTAGATGTGTTGTGTATAGTCCTCCTTGGTGCACAATGGAGGCTGTCTATGTCTTAGAACTTCTTCATAATGAAATTCATGCGCTGGTGTTTTTGGGACATGCAGTCTCAATGGTCTGGGACTGTTCCAATGGCGGTGACCAGCACTCCTGCTGCTACACCTGCCGCAGATGTTCCTTCATCCGCATCTGGTTCTGCTCCTGCAATAAACCAGAATGTGGCTCTTGCAAAATGCAGTTGGACAGAGCATACATCTCCTGAGGGCTTCAAGTATTACTATAATAGTGTCACTGGTGAAAGTCGGGTAAGAATTTCTGAGTTGCCTTATTTTTTTTCTTTTTTAAAAGTAGTGTAATTAATCTTTTCATAAATGTACCTATAGTGGGAGAAACCAGAGGAGTTTACATTATATGAAAGGCAAAAGCAGCAGCAAATGCCATCCATTCAGCAGTCTCAAACTCAGTCACAACCACCAGTATTATCTGCCCAGCAAGTTTCACAATTGCAACAGGTGCTGCCTCAAGGTCAAGTACAGATCCTCCACCAGCAACAGATCCAGCAGCCTTCTTTGTCTTCTTCAGTAAGTGTGTTCTATGGATTCTTTTATTGTGCTGCTGAAAGGTGTTTCTATTATGCTGACTTTGTTTCTGGATTTCTTTCTTGTTTCTGGATTTCTAGTATCAGGCATATGGAACAGGTCATCAAAATGTTCAGGTAAAGAAACCATATGCTGAATAACAGTGACATTGTTTCTCTGTTGTGTTGTCCCACAAGGCTACAAGGCCTTTTTGTAGAATGTGCTCTCTTGGACTCTTAATATTTGTTGATATAGGTAGAATATGGTGTCATTCTCTTCGATGTGAAAACAATTGTCAGTTGAAAAAAATTTTGCTTAGCACATCTTAGGTTAGCGCTTGTTACTTGGTTAAAGAGAAATTCTTACCATGTTTGAGAGTTTAAGAAGGATGGAATAGATTGACTAATAATGGGAGTTGAGTGGCAATGAGTGGAATGGTAAGATATGTTTCACCCTATTTGGAAGTTTAATAAAAGGAGGAAGGATAGTTATTAATGGAATGGAATGACGTAAATGTTATATTTATAATATTTCCTTTATATATAGAATGTTACAATAGGAAGCTTTTAATTATAGAGGATATAATAGTAATTACACTATTAGGTCATTTCATTCTATCCTCGAGCCTTCAATTTGCAGGTACAACGTCCCATCTAAGTATATATTCATCCTAATTTAGCATTTCACTCCTTGTCACTCTCTCTTTGATCGTCCATCCAAACATAGAGTTGGCCATACCTTATATGGTTAGTAATTAGGAAGTACTCGTTCCCATCTAGTCTTAGGAGTTTGAGCCGTGTCACTAGAGATAAAAATATGTTCATGTAGGCTCTGTTGTCCTTTGTAATATCCAATGTTGAGTGGTTCCTTTTTTTTGTCTGTTCTGTGTTTACACAATGTGATTTATCCCTAGTAATATTTTCTCATTTAAGTATTTGAAATTTATTTGGCTTCTCAGGAAGTTGGTTATACAACAGGTACGTCTGTTGGTGATCCTGCACGCTTCCCACAGGTATTAAGTTCACTCCTGTCTTCACACTCTTTATTTGCTATAATATATACCGAGTCTAATTTTAGTTTCCTGATGTTATTGCAGGGGATTCATCCTTCACAGGAGTGGATGTGGAAAAATAAGCCAGCAGGTTCCTGTCTTCTGACTTGACTCCCACGTTATCTGGTGTTTTCTTCATCCTCCCCCACTTTCTGCAAATAATAATAATAATAATAACAACAACAACAAATGAAAAGAATCAGTCACATAAAATCCCTTTTCTGGACTGTGTCCTTAGAGTGTCCAAGTGGTGCGGGGTGTTTGACAATTGACGGTTGAGAGGGGAAGAGGGTGGCCCATATTAGGAAAGATGGTAGCAACCCTCAGATTTAGCAGCATCGCAAGATGCCATTCTACAAATTGGTAATGATGTAGAATATCTGGTTTAGTATAAATTTTGAGAGTCAATCTCATTTTATCATCACTATTGTTTGGGTTGGTAGTGGGGACGAAAGAGGAGGATGGCTTGTGAAATAGCCTTGGCTCAGCTCATTAATCTCTATTATGAATGTTGAAGACGACTGCTTTTGACATTGTTTGTTCCTATAATTTTTTTGTAAAATTCCGGTACTGACATTTCTGGTACCTTTTGCCTCTCAGGAAACTGAACTTGGATTGGCTGAGCCTAAGGCGGTGGCAAATACGGAGTTTGGCTGAGGAACAAGGCCCCTAAACTGATGCTCAAAGGTAGGGTTAGTGAAAGTGAACATGGTGCAACAGTTAATGTGCAGTCATGAGTTTTTTAATCCTCATTATTGAGGTTTCACTGTCGCTTGCTGGCTGGTGCAGCACTAAAGCCCATGGGTCATTAGATAAGGCACTGAAGAGCCCTACCAAATACCAGATCGTCTTGTGTAACGTAGGTTCTATAATAGTATATTTAACCTAACCAATTTTAAGTAGCTCTTGCAATGGACGAGACCCTGGAGAGCTTGGGCGTTTCCACTCGTCTAATTTAGTTTCCCATGTATTTAAGAATTTATATAAAAATTCCAAGTATGAGATTAGATATATGTTTAAAAAAAGTAATATATTCATATAAAGTTAAAAAATTTCATTTGTTAAGTTTAAGCATTTTATAAATAGATTTTTCAAGTGTTTGGAAAGTTTAGAATAAGCAAAAGTGAAAAAAAGATGAGTAATATTGTATGCATAATTAAGGGACTAAAAGAATTATTCTAATCACAAGGTAATTTATATTTCATTGTTTTTGAAATTGCACTCTTCTGTCTTAGCTAATATTTAAGTTATATAGATTTTCTTAAAGAAGGTATTGCACTGTTGTAAAAATTATTAGTTAAAATTATACGTATTATGACGAAGATAATTTTTTTTAATTTTTATTTATATAATAATAATTAGTTTTAAATATGTATTTGATTAATATAAAAATGATTGTTTTATAGACGTAAAATAAATTATATTTATAGTTTTAATACGAAAATAATTGATATTGAAAAAAAAAGTAATAAGTATATTTTTCAATGAAAATCTAATGTTATTTTTCGTGACATTTTGGTCATACTTCTATAATATAAGAGAAAAAAAGAAGTTGTAATTCAAACATAGAGTGATAAACTCTACGAGTGAAGGAATGTGCTATCCGGGAAAGATCTAACTCTTGGCATTTTGATAGGGAGGAAAAAAGTATGGCCTTCGAAGATTGGACCTCACAGGCAGAATTTAGCAAAAAGAGAGAAGGTCAACAATAACCAAAGCAACAATGAGAAACCATCGTCAACACATTTTTCTCCGGAGGCTGTAATTAAGTTGAGTAATGCCCTGTCCTTGTTTCTTCAATTTTGTTTCATGAACATCTATCCCATTTGAATGAAATTAAAAGTTTAAATTGTTTTTTAAATGGCCTCACTTCAAATATTTCGCGTTTTATTTAATTGAAATATTGCGTACATGATATCATTTATGCATGTCTATGAAAAAGTATGCATCTATCGTCTTTGGAAAAAAATCAATCATATATAATTGAAGATGTATGTACCACATTATACTTTCCCATCCTCTAACTTGTTTAACCAAATTAGTTGATTGTAAGCAGATCAATATTTGTTTAGGCAAAGCAATCATTGTGATTGTAGCCGAAGCAGTTTTCAGAAACTGCCTTCACCTGGAGGTGGAAGTAGCTGCATACTATATATTAAACACAGATAGATTAGATTAATTGTGAATAAATGAATGTACTTAAGATGCATTCTATGGCCGTTTGGGAAGGTTTTGCTGAAAATATATGATCTTTTGTATACATAAGAGTTTGCTTGTGAGGTGTTCAGTGTCAAAGAGGCGAAGTGCAAGGTCAGTGTACAATTACGTAATGGTAAATTGCATGTGCCTTTGCCCTTTTTGGTGGTCCAATTAGTGGCATTAACTTGCCTATTCTTTTATAGCAAATTAGGTTAGAGAGAGAGTCACTTTTTGTGAGACTCAGTCCTCCATTGTAACAGTATATATTCAAAGTTCAGCACGCCATGAAAGAAAGTTTGCTCTGCTTGTTATAATATTGTGATTTTTTTTAATCAATTCTCCAGTTTTATCAACAACTAGATACCCACTCCACTATTAATCTTGATATTTTGTCCCATAATCTTTTTTGTTTCTTTTTCTTTTTTTATGAATGTCATGTAATTAATGTTAAATTATTATTGAGTTGGATTTTAAATTTTAGGAGAAAATGCTTATTTATCAAAATCTGACTAACAATGGTATTAGACTTACAGTTTTAGTGGGGCTATAATGAATTTATACTTTTAGTGATAATACTAATAATTATATCACTTCTCCTTGAGCCATTTTTCACATGTGAAATCCAAGGTCACAAATGCTAATAATTAATTTTGAAAGAATAAACCACTCTCCTAATGTGTCGTACCAACAAGAGTTGATTTTCAGTAATCATGTTGCAGTACTTAATACTAATTTTATTTATACTGTCATGTAATTTGATTTAATTTTTGGCTAGAGTTACGTAATTTACTTTTAAATTATGATTAAATTGGATTTTAAATTTTAAGCGACAATAACTTATTTCTCAAATATAAATAGAAATAATCCCAAGGTTCTCAAGTATAATAAATATCTTTCAATTGAAGTATAGGTAGGATATAAGCTTTATGATAGTTTCATTTGTGCCAATTTAGAGGAAATTGATATGAATATAAAAATTTTGGTAAAAAAAAAAAAGCACGTGCGGTCTTTCAAATTCCAAAATAAGGTAAAGTTTGTATACTTTACCTTACAAAATTATATAAGACTCTTTAGAAAAATAAAATTTTCATGAGTCCATATAAATTATAAAATTACAAAAGGCCCCCTCATAAAATTACAACTTGCCACGTATATTGACTACTAAATTCCCTTTAGGCTATGGGGAAATAAACTAGAATTGATTCCATTTCACTTTCATGAACCACTCTAATATCATCCAGGAAAATTATAAATTTTTCAGAGCACTCCTGCCCTAAAAAGTGATTGAAATCCGAGTTCAAAGTACCACCCCAATTAAAAGAGTTTCTGGGTAAATTCATTATCAGGTTAATTTTTTTTTTTTTGGGTTTACCATATTATATTTTGCCTTTAAATATTTTCATTAACATTAAAAAAAAAAAACCAATAGAATTTTGGAGAGTTATCCATCAAGAGGTTATCATTTTGAATATACTATATAGTCTGGCATATTTATAACACATGTATGATCTTGTCAGACATAATCTTAGGCTTGCAAGATAAGAAAAGAATAAAGAAAATTGATGGACATATAACTCACCAAATTGAAACTTATCCTATTGGTGTCACATTTATAATAAAAAAGATAAGGTTTGCCTGCATACACTTAATCATGAACTTGTATAATATATATATATATATATATATATATATCCCATTATTCAAATTGAATTATGAAAAGTGAATATTATTTTCTCCACGCAATGGGGATTCAGATGCCTCTGAAGAATCATATATATATGTGGGTTCTCTGCAAAATGTCTAAAACTTCGTCCCCCACTCTGTGATTGGTTTTTCTTTTCGAAGCATCTAATTTATTTCCACTTCAACAGTCAGATATTACAGGAAGATACCACTTGTTTCTGAGGATATTGGGTGCTTTTTACACTTCCAAATATCATAAAGTCTAAAGGCTGGAAAGTTTGAGGAGACCAGAGGGAAAAGCCCACACTCCAAATGCCTTCATTTTTGAAAAATCAGAAAGAAAAAACTTTCTTCGTCACCTCAAGCAGAGAATATTCACCATGGTGGAAAGAAATTATTTAAAGCTTCATCAAATCAAATGTAATGTTCTGGTCTGTATCTATTTATCTATCATCTCCATAATTTTCTCTCTTAATATATATATATATATATATATATTTTTTTTTTTTTTTTCTTGCGTTCATACTGATAGCGCTATACACAAACACACACACACACACACACACACACACACACACACACAACTAGCTGGACCTTGCATGCCAATTGTGAAGCAATAAATTGAAAGATCTGATAGTTCAGTTTTGGCTTCCTCTGAATTCCTTCTTTTTAGCAAAGTGGTGTATGTGTTTTGCTTTAGGTACTGCAATCAACTGTGTTGCCAAGCCCACTTTTTTGTGTGATTAAGGGAAAGAAAGAGAGAGAAATTTTGCGATAACTTTCCACAAAATCTTATCCTTACTTCACAATTTTCAAACCCAGATCTTCCTCCTCCTCAGTTCCAGCTTTTCTTTAAAGAACATTTAACTTTTTTGTCAACCCAAAACATTATGAATATGCTCCTGGTTTAATGGTTAATTTATAATTTTTAGTGCACTAAAGTAAAAATTGAATTAAAAGTCTTTTCTGTTTAGTACATACAAATTTTGAAATTTATATTATATATATGTGTCCTAATCATAAGAAGTTGAATGTTAACATAACATATATATCTATGTTAGAAATAAGGATTTTACATACTTAAAAAATTCGGATGCTAGCGTATTAATTAAATGCAACGTTACAAATTATCAAAACTTCTCACAGCTAAATTTACACTTTATAGGGCTTTATTTTAAGTATTCATCTAATAAATTTCTTGAAAATTATATTGCTTTTTTCTTTTCCCTTCACTACAAATTAAGGAGCGTTTGTGAGATTTTGGTATGGGAATGATCAGTGGGGATCAAATTCTTGTCATCAAGATACTTCAGATCAGAAGCTGCGGAAAGATTCTTTTTCAATTATTATTATTTGATTAAATTTCTAAATTCAATCTTCTGGTCATAAAGGTTTCCTCCTTGAGATAGCGGAAAAACCAAAAAGTCTCCAAATCTAATTGCATGGGTGATGAACACTGAACCCCAGCTAAATCAATAGTCTCATCCATAAAAATTGTTTTTCTTTGGACTATTAACTGTTACTTTACCATATATATATATATATAGACACACACACACACACACACACACACACACACACACAACGGAACAACTTATATTTATTACAACCAATATATCTCATAATTTAATCATGTGGTAAGAAAATGTTTAGTGGGCTAATTAATTTGTATTACAGTCAAAGAGAGATATTTACGAATGACCTAAAAATTAAATAATTGAATAATATTGAACCCTCGAGAAGCATAAACTTAACATGAATATGGCCACAAACAAGAAAATAAAATGTGAAATGTTCAAGTACAATCTGAAAGCATCCAATAAACTGTCATATTCTGCATCATAAGAACTGATATCCAAGCTTGGAAAGAGAAGAAGAAATGGAGAACTTCATCTACAACTCCAATAATGGGGCATGATGAAAGGCCATAAATATCTTTTGGCAATACTTCTCAACACACGTTCGTACCTGCAGCTACCTCACCATCCTTTGCCATCAACTATCTCTAATAAAGCTATTTCCTTTCAAGGAAACTCACATCATCATTGAATGCCTCAAGCCCATATCTGTATGTAGCTTATAGGGTAAGATGATGAGAAAAATAAAGCAGAAAAAAGTGTTTATGTGGTACTGCTCATCGAATAATGCTAGCTAGCTCTATCTTTTTCCATACCTATGTACTGTATCAAGTAACGAGACAATAATTAATCTTTTTTAATACTTTGGTAAGCATTGTCTTTGGGTCTTTTATCAAAACTAAATCTCCTTTTTTCGCGATCTTAAGGGCATCGATCGAGCAATTATTACTACTATTATATTATGAGATATAATAATCGTGCAGTATATATATCTAAAATTGTAATCTCGCAGTCACAGTACTCTCAAAAGAATCCAACTTAGTTGATGACATCTGTATATAAACTCGATATTTTAATTGGTTTTGTCCAAAATTACATATTCTTGACTTTTACCTTTTCCCATAAATTACGTCGTAAGGATCCTATAGTGAAAAAAAAAAACATGCAGAAGATTTCACCACAAGTACCTGTACAACGGGGAAAACCCTAACCCTAAAAATTTTCTTACCAACTAATTACGTACCGATTGGTCATTCATCAAAGTCGAAGAAAAAGAAGAAGACAGCAATGTATGGCAAGAAAGAGAGAAAACAGAAAATATATAAAAGCAAGGAATAGCTCATAAACAGTGCGAATAATTCTCTAGCTAGTTACATTACAAAGAATAATTAACATTAACCCAAAGGAGGAACGAAGAAATTAAAAAATTGAAGTAGCAAAACCAAAATCTAAGCCCCCCTCCATAAGGCCACAATAGCTACAAGAACTAGCCATGTTACCATGAGCCTCCAAAAGGTTAATTACTAGATGAGGGTATCTCTAGTAAGCTCTAGAACTCTAAAATCCCCCCACACATGAAGTGTCACTAGTCAGATCGATATTACACATACCATACAGACATAAAAAAATTAATATTACATGGAAAACCCCAAATAATGTATATAATTTCCCATGCATCACCTATTTTTCTTCTTCTTGTTCATCTTCTTCTTTCTCCTCCTTCCTCATCTGCGTTGGCACAATAATGTCCTGAAGAAGCCCATTGTCCCTTGACAAAGTAGCTTGAGGATGAGACGACGATGGTCTAAAACCTACGTCATGACGATGATGATGATGAGGGTTGTCTTGAAGCAAGCCAGAAAACGACGACGTGGGATCCTTATAACTAGGAGAGGATGGGCTAATACTCAAAGGAAGTAGTGGGGCTGAGCTATACAACAAAGCAGCCGCTTGTTGTTGCACATGCTGTTGTTGCTGCTGATGATGCTGATGCTGATGCTGATGCTTTGCTTGTGGCACTACATAGTGTGCCGAACCAAGCCCACCACCGCTCGTGCCTCCGAACCCCAGGCTCGCCCGGCACGTCACCGGACTCGGGTGGGTGTGCTGCCCCTCGTACGTCGTCATCACGATCGCCGAGTTCTCCGACGACCGCTCCACCCGCTTCTTCACGCCGCATCCCGCGGTGGTGCAACGATAATAGCTCCTGTAATTACGTACGTGGACGCAGCAGAAACGTTAATACTAGTAGTTAGGATGAAATTTTAAGTTTAGGTTCTCGCTCGCCAGTAAAAAGAAAAGCACGAAAGATTGAAGAAAAATTGGTGTGAGAGAAGCAAATTAAATTGAAATATATTGATATACCTGGGGTAGGGGCTGTTTTTTACAGCTTTTTGGCCGTACTTGCGCCACCTATAGCCATCGTCTAGGTGATCCACTTCGCTCTTTGTCATGAACGCAAATCTGGGCTCTCTTTGCTTCTTCTGGTTCTTCTTTTTCGGTTTCAGCCTAATCCCACATAGATTAATTGTGTACGCAAAACACACCAATAATTAGTGCTTAATTTGTCGCCTTTTGATCTTTCAAAATAGCAGAAACAGACAGCAAACACAAACCGCTTCAGATGCCACCCTCTATCCTCCACTGTAACTCACTTTTTATCTATCTCTAATAACATTAACTGCAGAACTAAAAACAGTAGGAAAAAGAGAAAAAGAGCATACTGTTTCTTAGTCTTGTGTTGATCGGGGTCCTCTCCTCCGGCTGCTTCTCCGTGCTCTTCATCCTCGGGTTCGAGTTCGTTCCCTTCTTTACTGCTAGCGCGGGGCTGCTCCATTATGATATTGGTGAGAGGGGCTTCATTGGAGGAAGAGGAGATAGAGGAGGAATTGGGGGATGCCGGAGTAGTGTTCAAGACCTCGGAGGATTCGGGGACGTTGGAACTCGCCGGCGACGGAAGGGGGCAGTGGGTGGCGAAGGAAGGGAGGCAATCGAACAAGGAAGGGCTGTAATCTTGGAGAGCCAGCAAATCCAAGAAGGCAGAGGAGTAATTAGGCTTGTAATCATTGTCAGATAGAGGCATCATCATCATGTCAGAGATGTTAGAAAAAGCAGGAGGTGGGGGAAAGCTCATCATCGGAATCTCGTCGGAAAATGCCACAGAGTTTGCCATGCTCCAACTCTTGTTGCTCTCTTCTTCCTCTCTCTTTTCCTCCATTGATTTTTATACATCGCTTCCTCTGTATATCATCAACTTAAAGCTCTCTAGCTAGCTAGCTAGCACATATTCCTCATTTAAAAAAAAAAAAACTTTTTATCAAAAACTCCAAAAGTGCGCCTAATTATTTATTTTCTTTATTTATTTCTTTCATACTCTTACATGCAAAGGATTAGTTTACTTGACAGGAGCCGGTCTTTGCTACCTTAAGTTCCATTCTTTTTAAAAATATTTTTGAGGTAAATTTTTAAATATATCAAATTAAATAAATTTAATTCAAACAAAGACTTAATATAACAGAATTCAATTGGTTTGAAAAATATTATAGGACTATAATATTTTTTGTGACAAAAAATTGGAATGACAGGTACGGAAGTAAAATTATAGATGTGCAAATTCTCAATTTAAAAATTCAAATTCAGCAAAACTCAATAAATATATTCATAAAAAAAAGAGGGAGAGAAAGAAAAAAGGGTCAGTTTGGAAATTTAAATTGTTTCTTTTATGTGTTTGAGTGTGTGAAAGGACTTTGTGTAGAGACTCTGGACAACAGGTTGGCTAGGGGAGGTTTCCCACCTTGGACCATGACCGACGGGTGTCGGTAGCCAAGCGTACGTGCGACGGTGAATCCTGATGGCATTAAATGCAACGAAGGGAGCACATGAAGTGGGGCCCAGAGAGCTCGACGCGGAGCTTTGACCGGCAACCGGTTGAGTGTGAACGGGGCTTCATGAATTTGCGAGGGCGTGCACGTGGGTCCTAAAGAGAAGCCTGAACTCGGCTCGTGTGCACGTGATGCCTCTGCCTTCTTCATTGTCTTCCATTATCTCTTACGCGGCACCTCTTTTTAACTTTTCCTCCCCAATTTACCACTTCAAATAAATAAAAAATAAAAAATAAAAAATAAAAATTTTCTTCATTTGCACTAAAATATATGGTCATGATCTAATTTTATGAAAGTAATTATGAAACCAGTTCTTTTTTTTTCTTTACGTGTACGATTAGTTAATATGAATTTAAACACAGTAAAAATGTTTAGGCATAGATGTACATGCACGAAAGAGTTAAGATTTGATCTGTACGAATCAAAGTTTAATTCTTAAAGATACTTACGCTAAAGACATGCAAGAAATTTTAGATTTAATGAATGATTGGTAGAATCTGTGGGGCATGGCAAATTTTTTTTTTCCAATTTAATTTGTAGTGTCACTGTGATTTTTCTGTTGTTTATATGACACTAGAGTCATAACACGTATTATGGTATTTATTATGTTCTTAATTGTTTTAAAAAGGCAAACTAATGAAAATGGTATTTTTTTTTAATATGAAATTGTCCATTGATTTTATCTTTAAAATTTAACAAACAGAATGAGAATAATAATTTCAACATTGAGAAGAAAAATCTGCAAGGGACTAAATTAAATGAGAATACAGAATCTTATATGATTGGGAGCAAAATGGTGTTTCTCTCAAGAATGATCTCAAATAATTAGCAAATCAACCTAAAAATACTTTATGTATCACTTTTTGTCTATTAAATATATATATATATATATATATATATATTTTTATCAAACTATTAATATTTCACATAAGAATAATTTTGCTGGTGTGACACAGCTGTTGGTTTTTTTTTTTCTCTATAAATTTGTGTTTGAGGACTATATATACAAAAACGTACGTGTGACAGTTGAGAGTGCACAGAACAAATTAAAATGGTGATGGTGAGATTGCAGAGAAGCAAGCAAAATTAGGTGAATGAAAATGCTCAAAAAGCTTCCAAATCAAATCATCACTACGGAATAGCACCAATATGTACTATTTATATAAATATATACATATGTTGGTGGAAAGTTTTGCATGCAATTGGATATTTAGGGTTTCATTAACTTGCCTCGTGGACCCTTCTTTAGCTTCCTTTATATCTCATCAATGAATTCCCTACCTCATTATCTCTCAAAAAACTTGTTGATTTTTGGACCATCTTAAACCCTACCTTCATCGTTTGTGTTCTACAGTTTAATTACTAGATTCCATATACCTTTTTTAAATTATCATTATCAAATACTAAACCAAGTGGGGATTAATTTATTCTTTTATGTCTTTTTCAACTAACTTGTTGGCTACATGTATAATTTGAAAGTAAGGAAAAAAAACTTATATCTTTATTATTATTAGGTTTTCTAATCAAATATAACAAGGGCATAGTTGTTGGAAAACAACTATATAATTTTTCAGTAGACTATAATTAATACTTGTTATGTTATTATTAGAAAAAGTATAAATTTATTACATTTTTATCAAAGAATTTGATAGGAAAGATATAAGGGACAAACTCTAAAATGTAATCCTTCAAGAAATTGCTTACTTTTTCTAAAAAGAGTATGAATGCTAAACAATATAATTTTATTTTATTTTTGCATATTCGATGCCATATAGAACCTAGTTTTACAACAATATTGAGGCACATAGTACAAACTACTTGGTATATATGGTTTAGTAGTGAAAATTGTAAATAATTTATATGAAATTTATGAACTTTGGTTCATATACAAATAACTTGTAGCTTTCAAATTTTGATAATGGATACTTTTAAATTTGTGTAAATGATTTCACTGTTAATAAATCTATTATTTTATTAATGGAAGGGTGACTTAAATAGACCCTCTAAACTTCATGTTTTGTGCTAATAATTTTATTTTGAGTTGTGTGCAAATAATCTCCAAAATTTTGAATCTGTGCAAATTATGTATTATACTTATGTTAGTGAAATATCAGATAAACCAATGAGAGATGGTTATTTGCACATAATCTCAAATATTAAGGATTTTATTGACAAGTTTTAAAAGTAAAAAAAAATTATATAACTTAAATTTAAGAAATTTTGTGCATTTAAGCCAAATTTTAAATTCAATATTTCATGTGTTGTCATATAGTTAAAAGAGCATCAATTTAATTGAGGGATATGAAATTTAAAGGTTTATATATATATTATAACTGCTCTAATTATGCCATCACTTCAAGTATAACAACATCGTATATAACTTGCACTTAAGCATTACAAGAGATACTATTACTGCCAATTAACTCACTTCACAAAATGTAAATGCACAAGTCGAATCATGCCAAACCACCTCTTAATTAAACGTATATACTTTAAAGAAAATAAGGTATAATTAATCTCAACATGGCAAATCAATTACTCTAATCTGATAAGTGACACTGCACGATGATCGTCAAGTCGTCAAGTCAAGTCAACATAGAATGATTTTAAGTAAAGAACATTTAATATCAATATTCAACATTTTACCCAATTTTCATCATGAACACAACTAACTTCACAAAATCTATCTCAAATTGGCATTATAATTAACTAGCTATTGTGTGAAAACATAGTTGAAATTCAAAGATTGAGGCTTGCTATAATTCACTTCTGATTCTCGCTTCATTCGTAGTTATTAATTAGACACAACTTACTCATCCGAGCAATCAGGATTAATTGGGGCTGCATGGCATTTTGGTAATTCTACATCATGTGGAAAAAAACGTCTGCGTTTCGAGGTTAGTTAAAAACTAGAGAAATTGATGAAGACGACTTTGATTCCCTGGACTCAAAGTAACAATAGCGTTGTGACTTGGGAGTTTACGTGCATCACAGTAGTCTCTTGGAAGCTTCGGCACGTGCCATCCATGCTTGACTTTTCAAAACCATCCTTGTCAGTCTTCACAAAAACGACGTAGTTTAATTTTCCGATCTGAACCATCAAGTCAAAGTTTTAGAGCTTTATCAATTTTAATTTTTAAAAAGTATTGTTTCTAAATGTTCACCATCGACTAATTTCCCGCTTGCTTGGCTTCGTCGTTGCTGACATCATCTCCGCGTCACTCGACAGCTTCATTGGACAGTAATCACCGTTTTGGATAATTAACGAGTGACTAACCTTGCTCTGAAAAGACAATAATGCCCCCGTGGGCTAGCTTAGAGGAGTTGGCAAGCAGAGAGGAAAACAAACTAGGTTGTTGTTAGAGATAATAGATGAATGATTGTGGGCCCAAATGGCTAGGGCATTGGAATTACACGTGGATGTATCGGGATGAGCTTGTATCATACGTGGCAGATCGAAGGGCTGGCTTTTTCTGAACGAGGACATGAAAGCACATGCACTTTACGCGGTTTTGGTATATTCCATGCTTGCTTGTAATACACGCTTTTTAGCTTTTGTATTTGATATCCAACCCTTGATATATAATGTGTACGCTTTATTATTATTATTATTAAAATTTCATTTTTACTAGTGGCGTTTAAATAATTTATATGTATTTTAATTAATTTAATTTTGTGAAGGGAAAATCATCATTCAATATTGTAGCTTGATCTGAGAAAAACTGTCTTAGTGAAAGTTTGTACATATGAACAATATAAATAATCACATATGTTAAAAATAAATAATGTTTAAAATCTAAGATCCAACGTACGTAATAATTATACAACAACATCTGATAAATAATAGCTATACTTATTAAAATTATCAAAATAACCTCCCTTTCAAATCCAATTTCCTTATTTAGCTTTCTCTTTTCATTATAGTTCAATCATTGCAGTAACTTCTACGTTAATTTTCTTTTAAAAGTTGGTGTTCGTAAGCAATAGATATAAAGTTCGAAAATAATTTGTTCAGTTCCATTAGAACTCTATATCTTCTTTTTCTTAACAAATTTGTCTTGGATAACTCCTTAAAAATGTGGTAATTTGTAGGAGGAATAAACGGAAGAAAAAGAAAAAGAACATTTGTTAATAATATAGCATCCAACCCTACACATTTGTCTCTTCCAATTTGATGTGATTTATATTAAAGAATCTTTCACTTTTAATCAAAGATTTGAAGATCAAATTCCACATCACGTGCCTAACATATATACAGCTATATACGTCGAAGGTGGATCAGGAAGAATGGTCCCTCGATCATGAATGGTGTGGAAGGTGATTGGTGCCAATCAGGTTTCCCATTATGTGAACAGTCATGAGCAGTGCAGAAGAGACATTTTTAAAAATAAAGTTTTTGTTTAAAATAATATAGATTTAAAATACATTTATGATCAGTATATTATTTAATATGGCATCGATGGGGGTGCTGATTTGATGCTTGTGCACCCCATTCCTTTACCATGTGCTTCAATGAATGTTCTGGATTCAATTTCAAATTAAATATCAATCATGAGAAGAGAGCCAAGAATAAAATCAATATTGGAGTTAAGTTAAATTACTTACTCTTTTCTTATCTGTAACTTCTATGTTCAATTAATTAGGTTTGATTAAATTATCGAAAAGAGAAAAGCGAATTCTCTACGGTCATAATTGTCATGTTAGGGAGAGAGGGGAAAAAAGTTCTACTTCCAACATTAAAAGAAAATTGCATTAGAAATGAAGTTTTTTTCTATTCTTCCTTGCACCAAACATAGAATTTTAGATCTGAATGGGACATTTAACATTTATTTAATGTCACCTTCAGTCAATTAATTGAGGATTCATTTTCAACAAATATATATATATATATATATATATATATATAAAATTTATTAATAACTCAAAATATAGGTGTGTGTACGTGTGTGTGTATATATTTCTGGCATCCTAAAGAATATTTGTTTTATTTTTTTCTGTTCAAATTAATTACCATTCATTATTTTTACCAAATTTGAATTCGGCCTAAGTGACAAGCAATAAAACCCATTTCAAATTGAACCATATATTGCATTCTTATTTGAGCAAAATATCTGTTTAGTTTTTCGCTTATTAAAAATATTTAAAATGATCATTCGCTCATTTAAAAATATTATATTTGACTCTCCATTTTTTTTAAAAAATTAGATTTAATCCCTTTAGGATTTAGTAGAGAAATTAAATTTAATAATATTTTTAAAATAAGGAATAAAATGTGATATTTTTTAATGAATGAAGGATTATTTTAAATATTTTAATGAATAAGAGATTAAAATGATAATTTTGTAATAAGTGAGAGATTAATAAATGTATTTTTCTCATTCTTGTTTTATTATCTTGTGGAATTGAAATTAGTTTGGTATCTATTTAGGGAACCCAAGATGCATCGATACTCTGCTTTAGTTAATATGATATCAATCCTCATAGATAAAATAAACCACATATTCTCATAAAATATTCAATACTATACCAAATAGGTTCGCACTATGCAATTTCAGACAACAAAGACTATTTATATATTATTTTCACTTATAATGAATAATTTTGACCAGCCAATAAACTACAATATAGGCCGCATCAAACAAAAAGGTTGAGATTCTGATATTTTTCTAACATTGTTCGTAGAACTTCCTAAAACTGCATTCATTCAAATCCAAATATAATTGCAACTTCCAACTGCCATCGTTCCATTGAAACCTCTTTATTTTATTACCGACTATTTTATTTTAACCACTAATGAATTTTTTACTCCCTTCTATTGTTGTAGAATAACATGGGAATATCATTGGGTGATTTAGTTCAATATGGTTCATTTAACTTTGTCTAAAGTTATAATTAAAATATGAAGGATGTTCATTGAAGACTCTGTCAAACATTATTCAATGAACAACATATATTCCCATTTGAATTGCGTCTAGCAAATGTGAAAGCTCATTGAATAATGAATTTAATCTGATCAGAATAATTTTTTAAAGGATCTTAACTAAACCCATTGTGTTTATAATACTAAAGCCATGTTCTAGATGTGTGTCACCATGCAATTAATGACTTCTAAACTAGATTATTAGTGTCATTTTGTCATCATCCACTACTAGTGACGCTTGGAATAAATTAACTGATTAACTTAATTTCTAGTTTCTGTTAACATGTTGTTGGAAAAAAATGAGTGCTTTCCAAAGCCATAGTAGCATAATATTGATTTTCTTTATGTCTGTTTTCTTGCTGAAGCATGATCCTCGCAAGATCTGATCTATGTTTTAGTTATAATTTTAAGCTTAGTTCTTATTCTGCACTTAAACTTATCCTTTTATTTTACTGGGTGCAGGTTATCCTGTTTCCAGATTTGATTATCTTATTACTTACCTCTCTCTTCTTTTGACCAAAGCAATAAATGTAGGGTTTGTTCGGTGTGTGAATTTTTTTTAAATGAACGAAGTCCCATTTTACTAATTTGTAGCTAGTCTTTTTAATTTTAAATTTTATATCGCTTAGTATAGCTAATTATTAGTACTCAAATCCAAAAATATAGTTCATTATCTAGGTTATAAGACACAGAAAAAAACATTCATTTTTTTTACTAGTATATGCTTTTAAGTTCTTTTTCAAAAGAGTCCCAAAATATTCTTTAAAAATAACATTTTTATTATGCAACTCAAACTAATTATAATTATCAATTTGGTCACTATTTCTAACAGGGTTAACCCTAGGAACTATTTGAAGATGCAACCCATATAATATATATACAAGCTCAACATAAAAATATATAATGCGATATTCAAATTAATTTATTCTTCAGTGAAGTTTCTTTCAAAGGTACTACTTTTCCAGCTTTTCTTCTAGCAGTTTGTTGCCATGAACATGCATGATAGCAGGACATTTATTCTCACATAGGGTTGTATTAATTCTATGCTTTTAGAAAGCAAAGTCATACCTAACCGAAGCACTCCATTTAGTGTATAAAAATTGGACTATAACGTCATGGAAGTTTAGGTAGGAGCATCATCGTCTTCGGTTTGGTGTCTTCGGAGCTTCCAAAATTTAATTTCTAGAGTCTTGACTTCTTTTCGTTTATGTTTTAGGTTTGATCTTATTAAAAAGAAAAAGGTAAAAGGGTTGATATTGACTAGCTCTCGACCGAGACTACGAAGCATATATATATATAATTAACTGATTGAGAGTCGATGGCGATGAATAAGCTAGCTACGAATTATATATAAAAGATCATAATTACATTACAATATCATAATATTTAAAATTCTCATAATTAAATATGATAATTAGAAATGTTTTTTTTTTGGTCCATGTTAATTAGAAAGCTTAGAATACACGTTTAATTTCTTGATTTTATATAAATCTTATTTCCGTTCCTTAATTTTATTTTATTCTACTTTAATCTCTTCATTTTATATCATACTTATTTCTCTCTCTTAATTTTATTTTAGTCTAATGTAATCCTTTTGACTTTATCTAAAGTTTTCATCTACTATTTAATTTATCTTAATTTAATTCCTTAACTTGTTAAGCCCCTCAAAATTTTTCATTCTCCCTAGTAGTACAAAGTTGTTTAATATAAGTTTTATGTAGTTCCTTAATAATTTCATATATAATGCCAACTTGGATTAATTGTATTTTTCATAATAGTATTCTCTATCACAATCCGAATAAACGTTGCATTTTATAACTTGTATTATTGCTTTTAATCAAACTCATGCTTTCATTGTCTTAACAATTTGATTTGATCACTTAATTATGTAGTGTCCATGGAGAAAAATAAATGCTTAGGTCGTTCCTCTCGTTGTTTTTTTTTTTTTAATTATTATTTTTTCATTCTTAATATCTTGGTCTACCAGACCACACATCATTGTCGACGCATCATTTTCTCGCATACGATATGTGAACAAATTAAATATTCATCAATTATGCAAAAGCTGAGCATAGTGTTTTGAATACATGACATGAAATTTATATAAATAATAATAATTAATAAAAAAGAAAGAAAACCGTTGGTGCATTAACCAACGACGAGAAAATGCAACACAGTTGAACGCGTTGACTGAGAAGGTCTCGAATTTTGAGGAGCATGAACACGCAAACGGTGATTGCGGCATCTCCTCATTTTTTTTTTTCCAATTTTTTAATTAATAATAAATACATTTTTAATTAGATGTTGGGGGTGTGTGTGTGTGAGTGTGAGGGTTGGGATGTTGGTGAACGGTGGTGACACGCACTGAAGTCAAAGTCAACATTTTATGTGGAGTAATAAATTATAATAAATGAGGGCAATAATAAATGGAGGGTTATAATACAGTGTGGAAGGGAGCACAGGAGGAAACTAAAAGAAGAAAACGCGTAGAGCAGAAACGGACGAAGGAGCTCTTAATAGGGAGGCAAAGCCGACAAATCAGCTTCGGCTTGCGTGCACGTCTCAATAAAAGCCCACTACGTATTTATAATTATTTCCTCTATTTTTTATAATTAAATTACATAATTATAAATATAACAGAATAAATAATCATAATAATGCTTAACACTATGTTATAAAAATATTATAACCAGAAAATAAATATAAAAACTTCTATACTAATAATGATTGGAGGCCAAGCCCTTAACTGGTGTGAGTTCTTGGCCCATTCCACTCTCAAATTTCCAAGTATATGTTTTTAATTTCTTCCATTATATGGATATATTTATATTCATTTGTAATTAATTTAATCTTTTAATCTTAGGCAAACCCTGCATATAATTTTCTCATACCTACATGCCTCTTTATCTATAAATAATTTTACTAAGAGCTTTTTTCTATGGGAAAATAAAATAAAATTTAACCCCCAGTATATCTAGAGTTTGTTTGATAAATAGATAAAAAATGAAAGTAAAAATTTTCAAAAATTTAATAAAAAAACTTAACTTCTTAAAAATTATGTAATGAATGATTTTATAAAATTAGTATGCCCACATTATTTTTTAATTGTCCACATCGATTACTGTAAAAGTTTTTATTATGCACTTATCCAACACGACACATCCTCCTCTATGTTCTCAATCAAATCTACACACACACACACACATATAAATGAATCATTTAGTAATTAAAATTTTAACTCACAATTTATATCATATAAAGTATTCTAAAAAATATTAATATTATATCTATAGTAGAATATATAATGTTATAATTATTTTTATATAAACCGTTTTTATAAACCACTGGGTTACCTATGTCAAATATTTGATATCCCTTTATATAAAAAAAATTATTTCTTCCATAAGAAAATTAGGGGCATAATCTAACATAGTTACTTACAAGCAAACCCTTACATAAAGGTTAGTGAAATTATTATAAATTTCAAATCATTACATTTTTAAAGACAATTCAGTGAATGTTTTAATTAATCAATTTTAATTACAATTTTTTTATTCATTGTCTGACCATCATTACCCCTTACATAAGCAACCAAACAGGAAAGAAATATAAGTAGCAATGAGAGTGGGGGGTTGTTTGGGAAGTGTAGGGTTAATTGTACTATCAACAGAAGAGATGGATATTTGGCATTTTAAATGATGACCAATAATTGATATTATAGTTTATACAATTAATAATCTTTAAAAATAATAGGCTCAAAAGTTATTTTAATGAAAAAATTTCCTTGATTTATATATATATATATATAAACCTATGTCATATCTATCATGCACTCTATATTTAAAAAATTATTCTGCACATAATTCAAAATTGAATTAGAGTGCATTAGAGAATTAATTTTTGGATTAATTCATAAAGTCCCGAAATATCCCATGGAAAAAGGAAAAGAATACAAAACAAAAGCCAATGCCTCCAGAGATGTCAAACTTGTGTGAGACTACGGTACGTATAAGTATATAGCATATACCACATATATACCCAAAGAACTATTTTAAAAAAACCTAAAGAAATGATTTAATTATTAATATTGCGTAGATTCTCCAAAACATTACTAATAAACAAATACAAGGATATGAAGAGCTACTTTATACTTCACTGTTTTTGCGTGAAAGTTAATGCTCCTAAATGTTCCATAAATAAAAAAGCTTGAAATTATTGTGATTCATAATTTGAAAATGATTCGAGAGCGATCTATAATTATCTTTAACATCAAAATGAATATTATGTCACTTCGTACTTCAATCATTGCGATTTGTGAGATAAATGTGCCTTTCTTAAGCATGCCTTGAGCACATGTGGATGCGATTAATTGAAACATTTTGTATTGATTAAAATACATTTTAGAGTGATATTCATATCTTGGTAGAGATAGATATGAAGTAGAATATACCATTACATTGGTGTATACAAGGACACATTTTTCTTAGCAAATTAATTAATGTTTGGGTTCTTTTAATATATTAAAAAAAGTGTTCATCTGATCAAATATGGTACACCTCAATCATTTTCAGTGATGGAAATGAAATAGAAAAATCATGAAGAATGGGACAGTATTACAAGCAATAGGAAATTTAAAGCATGGGATTTCGATGGTACTTGACCCTAACAATATTAATTATTAACGAGAAGCAGCTGATTTCGTAAATGGTTCGAGGACACCATGTACAGTACGTGATGAAAACGCTTCAAAAAGTACAAAATTTTCATCTTAAGAGAAAGAAGAAACAGAAAATGTATTTTTCAAAAATCTTTAAAAGAAGTCCAAAGTACTTACATCTCGTTCATAATTAAGATAGTTTATGTCAACCAAATCGCTCAAGCATTTGACCACATAACGATGCCTTGAACGCGTGTCGGAGAGAGTGAAATTCTGGATGAGCAGAAGAAGCATGTTTCATTGATTCCATGTTCTCAAGGAAGAAATGCAGTGTAAACACAGAGGAGGCTCATAGTATTTTTATAATAATAGATTGTGAAGAAAAGAGAAGCTGTGCTTCCTTTCTGATTCAGAACCTGGAATGCTTTTTTGACTTGAGTTCTGGGACACACACCGATGTTTGTGGGTTCCCATGTGGCAGAGTCCAGCCTGATAAAAATATATTAGAGTGCCTTCCCATAATAATTTCATCTTCCATGTCAAGCTACGACACAACAAAAGAGCCTGTTTTAGCACATGAACAATAGTGCTACTCTACCTAACTCGCACCCTCCCATTCAAACTACAGAGCTCAAGAAAGGCTTGTTCAACGTTCTTGATATCTTAAATTTTTTCAGTATTTTAGATATCAGGTGGTGATTAGCATTTAAAATATTTGTATTTAATACACTAATATGTAACTCTACCTAATATCTTGAATGTCATCATCAAGGAAATCAAGAGGTATAAATATCTAACACTATGGTGATCCCATAATCTCAGACTTCTCAGAAGTTTAAAAATATCAATTGTATTAATATGATAACGATCAATTATCATTTTGAATATGGAATTATTAACTGTCATGATATTTTATATTTGCATACCAATAAATGTGAGATAGAAGTGTACGAAATGGTTCCAAGACTAAGATTCTCAATAGCCATATTTTCAATTAGTTATGATGCTTTCTAGAAATTGTGGGAGTAGACCAGTTGACTAGATCATGCATCAGACTAGGCATCATCTCATCTCTGACTAACGATGGCAATATTTTATATCATAAACCATTTAGATCTAAGACACTTTTGAAGAAGGATAAGATGGAGCTGACATCATGGGAGGACAGTTGATTTTGATATCCTTGTCGGCTTCATTTTGCGTAGTTTTGCCGACAGATTTCGTTCATAGACTGAAGCTTCTGTGGGTCCCCGTTGAATAACAGCATTTACTTAAACATGGTTGCCACTAGCATCCACATTATAAAATTAAACAAGAAGAAAAAATTGAAAGTAAAAAAAAATTACCCATATGATCAATCACACCAAGCAAAACATGCCCATCAACCCAAAGACAGTATTTTACATATGTCAGAGAGCCCAATATTTTAAAACTTGCATCAAAACGAGTTTCCTATCTTTGACAGAATCTACTACGGTGAAACCAGAATTAGGAAAGTAGCAAGAGTCCATCTACAACTAATTTAGAAAGTGGACAGAGCAGAATCATACTCGCAACTGAGAATATAGCGCCAACTTTGCATATAGGTGGTTTACAAATTTTCCTTTCTATGGTTCTTGAGCAGTAGCAGCAGCTGCAGCTTGCCGAAGTCTCCGTTGATGTACATCCCAATTATAGACGCGAGCAGTTGTAACCTGATCAAATTTACATAAACGATTAACAACTACTGCAAGTAGTTATTGTCATGAACCATATTTGAGATTTACGTGATACACATAACTAAGCACATTAAAAAAAGAATGCTAAATGCCCCACATCGTCTATAAACGGAGTGTACGCTTGGTTAAGACAAAATATGGGAGATGCGAAAGTAAGAGATTATGTATTGACCAAAAAAAAAAATGTCAGAGATTAAAGATGAGGAATGTAAATCATTATATGCTTGCTTTAAATAAGAGAACGAAAATGAATGAATGAATATGGATTGACCACCATTTGCATTCAGTCTTTTTTAAAAGTTTTTCATCCCAATTTTCAAATGAAAATAACATATCAAGGTCCAACTAAAATAATTTTTCATTCATACTATTTTCGCTCCCTCTACCATGAAATAATCAGTAAAATCAAAATCTTTGAGATTTTTCGCAGTTTAAGCTATAGGATTCTAATGGTTTTTGGTATAGTATGTGAGCTTTTATGACAAAGGGTTAGGAGTTCGACAGTTGCCACCCCTATTCTTCATCATTAAATTGAAATTTTAGCATAAATGTTAAGTCTATACTTCACCACTCTTTAGCCCCAAAAAGCTTTTACATGATGGACACATTCGATTAACAAAACCACTTACGAGTCTTCTCTGAACAACTTAAACTTTTAGGTTGAATGGTTGTTGGTCAATGCATCCAAACTTTAAACTCGTTTTGTTTTCTACCTTCCCATTTTCTAACTCTCCTGAGGACACCCCAGAGTTAGTATATAGCTTACAAGCTTCAAGTAGGTGTGGTGACTGCACCAAGAAAAGATACAAAGGACTTGGTAATTCGCAATCTGACCTGAGTTACTGTCACTTGGTCCCTCAAGAACTGTAGATCACCAACAAGAACTTCTAAACTGGCTTTAGCATTATCCAGGTTCTTCCGTAAAAGACAAGCAGCCTGCACTAGAAAATAAAGTGGTATGAGTGTTGGTAGGGAACATTGAAAAATCACAGTAATAACATCTAAAAGTAACAGTCAAGGACCTCGTCTAATGAATATTCCAACATAACATTTGCTCCCAGCCATAAACACACAGAGTCAGTCTCCTCTATGCAAGCTCGTGAATATATGCCTTCTGAGACTTCAAAATCAGCAATGAGTGCCTGCATTTAAGTACAGCATAAGCACAAACCCTGTAGTCACTAAAATACTCATTTTCAATTTAAAAATGATAACGAATTAACAATCATTAAGCTCTCTAAGAACAGACGAAAATAGGTAGAGGGGGAATTATTTATGTTGCACTGGCATGGGTATGTATATTGTATCTGAAACAATACCATGATATGGTCATTTTTGTAAAAGCTAGGGTAAAGATTTGCTGGATTGTTATTGATAAAATACTACAAGTATCATTTAGCATGTAAATATTATTAAAAAAGAATCAGGAGGATGTTTTCACATGTTTTAAGCCTTTCTTATGTGTTTCAGTGTGTTCTGTTGACTTTTAATTCATGTCAAGGACATTTATTAACATATATTTTAAGCATTCTGTTGCACCTGAAAACGGTTTTAAAAATATATTTTGGACAAGACATTCCCAAAACAGTTTTTTTTTTTTTTGGGACATTGGTAGGAGGCGCACATATGTTTATTCAATACAAATACTGTTGCAAAAAGCAAGCATATGTGCTTCTTATGAAGGAATATTGAACACAAACTTGTAACCAAAAAACTTGTATGAGTTGCATTTGGACTTTTATAACCTATCAATTTTGACTTTATTTGTTATACTAGTACCAGTACTACAAACATCATATTTTTTATAATAATAACCACATTGTTGCCGAAAATAGCAATTAACAACAATAGTTATATACTGAGATTAACCCTCTAATATTATGCACGAAAGACATATCATCATAATCTCAAAACAGAATTCAAATTTGAATCCTAAACACTTGAAACTAAATAAATCTTAGGTATAAGAAGGCTATGAAACAATACACCCTGTCAACTTTGGTACAGAGATAAGAAAGACAACTCTATTCAATTATTTCACCAGTCTTTTCCTTTGCCTTCCCCTTATTTATAACCATAAAGTAGTGAAAGGTGATTACAATAGGTAGTTATATCCTTAACTACTTAACCTACTTCCTAACAAATTCTAACTAAAAATTCTCAACCAACTTTTACTAACTACCATTTTGATTAACTAACTACTAATCCACTAATCTCATGTAACAATACTTTCCCCCCCACCCCCACCAAAAAAGGGAATATTAATCCTTGTCCTCAAAGATTTGTACAGCTTTGGCTTTTAGGAAAAAACAGGTAATGTTTTGTACTGCCTGGTAGGATTTATCTAATTGCTGGTTCTTGTATAATTGTCATTGTTCATCCATGGTAATAATAAGGAGTGTTTTGAAATTGTGAGAGCATCCATCACCATAGAACTTCTATGATAGAAGCTATTCACAAGGAAACTGTTAGGCACCAATAATAAAAAGAAACAGATAAAGTAATGAGAAGGTATTGGCAGAATTAAAGCGTAAGGATCTTAAACATCACAAATTCTCCAATACATTTGTCTGTATAGAAAGGACAAGACTCCATTAATGAAATACAATTCTGAAAAATACATGACAGACTCTTTTGATAGGTCCAAGAGCTTGGTTTTAATTGGTCTCCTAGAGTTGAATATGCATTTCAGGACTTGAAATTGGCACTAACCATTGTACTTGTTTTACAGCTGCCTAATTTCCACAACCCATTTACAGTGGAATGTGATGCATCTAGTGAAGGGATAGGAGCTATTTTGCAACAAGATGATTATCAAATTGCATATTACAGCAAGGGATTTTCATTTTCCAACAAGTACAAGTTTACTTATGATAGGGAGTTATTAGTTTTGGTGCTGGCCTTACAGAAGTGGAAACACTATTTGATAGGCACCCATTTCTTTGTTAAGACTGACCATTGTAGCCTCAAATATTTACTAGACCAGAGGATCAGTACTAATGAACAGCATAGGCTTATTTTGAAACTCCTCCCCTCTGATTTCACAATTATTTATAAGGCCATAGTGGGAAACAGGGGAGAGGATGCACTTTCAAAGAGATCCTATCATGCTGAATGAGCAGTTTGGCTATGCCTATCTCCTTAGACTTTGCTGATTTTCAAGAGGCATTACTTCAAGACCTTGATCAATAAATTACAGCAAAACCCTCAAGCAGTACCCGACTATTCCTTGGTGAATAACAAGCTGTTTTACAAAAATAGACTGGTGATTCCTGCCAAAGATGACTTAAGGAAGACATTATTGGAGGAGGCTCATATGTTGTTAACAGGAGGGCATGATGGTTATCTGAAAACGTTGCATAGACTGACTCTAAATTGTTTTTGGCCCCACATGAAAAGGGATGTCAAGTCATTCATACAAAACTGCCTCATTTGCTAGCAGTCCAAATATGAATCCTTGTCTCCAGCTGGCTTCTTCCAACCTCTTCCCATCCCTAATCAAGTATAAGAAGACATCTAAACGGATTTTATTATTGCTCTTCCTAAATCTGGAGGTTTTGACGCTATATTGGTTGTGGTGGATCGACTTAGTAAGTATATATAGCCACTTTATTGCATTGTGTCACCCATTAACTGCCAAAAAGATTGCAGAAATTTTTTGCAGGGAGATCATACGCCTACATCGTGTAACCTGCTCTATTGTTTCAGATCGTGACATAGTCTTCATGAGTTCTTTTTGGCAAGAATTATTTCGGTTGAGCAAGACAAGGCTTAGAATGGGTATTGCTTACCATCCAAAGTCTGATGGGCAAAGAAAAGTTGACAGTCATTGCTTGGAAATTTTTCTAAGATATTTTTCTTTAGAACAACCCAAGAAGTGGAGTTCTTTTCTAGCATGGGCTGAGTACTCCTTTAACATTGGTTTTCATACTTCTACTAGTACAACACCTTTCAAGATTTTATATGGTAGGGACCCTCCAACCCTTCATCCATTTGTGAAAGGGGAAACACAACCAGTGGAGTTAGAAGAACGATTAATGCTAACGGATGACATGCTCTGAGTCATTAAGGAGAATTTATTAAAGCTTAATCTAGAATGAAGTCTCAAGTAGACTCTAGAAGGAGGGAGCTCAGTTTTAAGAAGGAGATGCAGTAGTCCTTCAGATTCAGCCTTATAAACAACGTTACTTAGCTAACAAAAGGCACCAAAAGCTATCCCCAAGGTTTTTTGGCCCTCATAAAATATTGAGAAGAGAAGGCAATGTGGCTTATGAACTAGAACTCCCTGACATAGCTAAGGTTCACCCCATCTTTCATGTGTCACTATTACGGCCAGCATATGGACAATATCCAGCACAACCTCTTGCAGATTTACCCATCTTAGCAGATTGGGAAATGCAGCTCATTCCTGAGAAAGTGTTAGCTCACTGCTGGACATGCAATAAGAATGACCCATCCCTAGAGCTTTTAATACAGTGGCAACAATGTCCAATTGAAGAGATTAGCTGGGAGGACTCTGACTTGATTGTCACTCAGTTTCCCGCTTTTTGCCTTGAGGACAAGGCAAATTTTCAGGCAGGGTGCATTGATAAGACTCCTATTCAGACTTATTTTAAGAAGAGGTTTTGTGGAAAGAAAGGAAAAAAGTCAGACTGAAGAGGAGTCTTTTCCATTTAATTTCTTATTAGGTTATTTGGAAGAGTAATGGGTGTTGGAGAAGTGGAGCGTCGAACATGTAGTAGTTATGTTAGTGGGTAGCAGTTATATTTGCATGTATGTGTCAGTTATATATTTAGCACTTTATGAGGGTGTCAGTTATTTTTCCCTTTTAATTCCCTTGGATTTATCGAAAAAGTCTATCATATATTTTTCAAAATTGTATTTCATTAATGGAGTTTTGTCCTCTCCATACAAACACATGTATTGGAGAATTTATGGTGTTTAAAATCCTTGCATTTTTATTTTGCCAGTACCTTCTCATTACTTTATCTGTTTCTTTTTATTATTGGTGTCTAACAGTTTTCATGTGAATAGCTTCTATCATTCTACCAATAGGATTCCTCACATAAGATCCTGACCACCCAAAAATCTTTAACTTGTCCATTATACTAGGGAGGACTCATTTCCATTACAAATGTAGCAATTATCCCATTTGAATAAGTAAATGGTTTTCTATCTTCTTCAATAGTAGAAACACAAACCTGTTCCTGTATTTGTTGGATAATATGCATACCTATGGCAAATTCAGCAATAGAGAACTTAATTGGGCCCCTAGCATGTTGCATTCTCAATTAACCTCCCCAGTCAAATGTCATTTTTGAAGAGCCCTTGATTTTAGTATTAGTACTCTCAAGATTTGTAGTGTAGGGAAAGTCATCTTCAAAGGTAAGACTTTGTTCAAAGACTACCTTTGTAAGCTTCTCTTCAATACTATTATGGTAACTAATTCGTTTCTCGGCAAATCGTGATGCTCTTGAGCCACCATACAACTTCCTTGGCTGGTGAATTTCATAGACTGCTGGTCTGAAGAATCTTTGCCTTCGTTGTCTTGAATCTTTGCCATGATGATTGTTGTCGTCCACTACACAATTTTCGTAGCCATATTTGCCAATAACCCCTCTATTCGTCCAAATGAGTTCTTGAATTCTATCATCTCAGCTTGCTGATATCTCAAATCTTGCTCCAAGTCCTTGATTCTATCCTAGGAATGCGTCTCCTTAGTCATTGTGAGGATTGAGAGGCTCAAATACCAATTTGGTACAAAGAAAAGAAACATAGTCTTTCCTTCCGCTTATTTATAACTATAAAGCTAAGAAGCACCGATACGGATACACATATCAGATACGATACACAGGATACGTCAATTTTCATAATTTTAAGATATAGGTACAACAATATAAATAAATAAATAAGTATATATATATATATATATATATTAACACATAAAAATGAACAATACAAAATAATGAAACAAGTTATATGCATTTGTAAAGATGTAAATAAAGAGTTACAAATTAAAGCACAAATGATTAAACAAAGTAAACTAAATTAATCTTCTTCACTTTCATCAATATCACAATGATTTCTTATAAGTTCTTGCTCCAAATTTGGTTCATCTAAGGATAAATTTCCTATGAGTTCTTGCTTAGTAACGCTGAAAGTCAAAAACCATAGAAGCATTCACCGAAACAAAAAATCACAACAAAACATAGCCCTTTATTTCATGTTTGATAATACATTTTGCAAAAACCTATCCAAAAACATTGAACAACTTATTAAAACGAAATCTGCAGCAAAAACACACACATATGCACCTCTACTTCAACTTTCATGCTTAACTGATCAATTATACAGCAAAAACACACATACATTATGCAGCAGAAACGATCGACAGCCTTAAATCATCAAACGACTACCACCGGAAAGAACGAAAACAAAGACGACAACCACAAAAACTCATAGCACATGACAAAAAACGAAAAGTGAAAATGGCAAAGCAAAACTGATCGATGAAGCGCCGGACCACCATGACAGCACCACCGGAACCCCATGATAGAGCTGTTAGAACGAAGCACCACACCGACGAAAAAGGGAACAGCGACGGAATGAAGCACACATGGGGCGAGGAAATCAACGATGGAAACAAAGCGTAGGGCATAAATCACTAAGAATTCATGCGTTTCAAAGTCGAAATGCACCATACCCGTTTCGATAAGTATCCGTATCAAATACGTATCCGATACAAATACACTGACCTCCCAGGCGTATTTGTGCTTCCTTGCTATAAAGTAGTGAAAGGTGATTACAATAGGTAGTTATATCCTTAACTACCTAACCTACTTCGTAACAAATCCTAACTAGAAATTTCTCAACTAACTTTTACTAACTACCATTTTGATTAACTAACTACGAGTCCATTAATCCCATATAACAAAGTTGCACCCTTTGTTCTAATCTTTTCTTTCATGGACCTGTGAAAGACAGCCAGAGGTTTGTAGGTACAAGCATTTAGGGTATAATCTCCCAAATGAGTATAAGTTTACTAAATAATTACCAAAGCTCTTCATTGGACATAGGAGTCTCCTTAAACCTCTCCTCTCCTAATGTTTGTTTAGAACATTTGTCCATAGTTTGCTCTTAGATCAAGTTCCAGTCTAAAAGTATAATACTTTGCATTTAGGTTGCACTCCTAAGGGCTTCTTACACATAAATATATACATATTGTAAGATATTGATGATATAAAAAGCTCCTTCAGACACTCATATTGGGCACAACAGCTAATAAGTCTATTAGAGCTTATAGTAAAACTATTATGAGCCTTCACTTCATAGATTAAGCTTTTAAATTGAAATGATCCTTGACAATTATAGCTGACACCAAGGAAGCACGGATACGTTTGGGAGGTCGGCATATCCGTATTTGATACGCGTATCCAAATGCGTCAAAACGTTTCGAAACGGCTTCAAAATGCACGAATTCGTTTTGATTTATGCTCTACGCTTCGTTTCCGTCGCTGATTTCATCCCTCCATGTGTGCTTCGTTGCGTCGCTGTTCCCTTTCTCGTCAATGTGGTGCTTCGTTTGGAAGGCTTTGTCACGGCGTTCCGGCGGTGCTATTGTAGTGGTCCGGCGCTTCATCAATCAGTTTTGCTTTGCCGTTTTCGCTTTTCATTTTTGTCATGTGCTGTGTGTGTTTTTGAGGCTGTCGTCTTCATTTTCGTTCTTTTCGACGGTAGTCGTTCAATGATTTGAGGCTGTCAATCGTTTCTGCTGCATAATGTGTGTTTTTGCTGCGGATTTCGTTTCAATAAGTTGTCAGGATTTTTGGATTGGTTTATGCAAAATGTGTTATCAAGCATGAAATAGAGGAGCTATGTTTTGTTGTGATTTTTTGTTTCGGTGAATGCTTCTGTGATTTTTTATTGGTTTCTGACTTTCTACGTTACTAAGCAAGAACTCATAGGAAATTTATCCTTGGATGAACCAAATTTGGAGCAAGAACTCATAGGAAATCATAGTGATGTTGATGAAAGTGAAGAAGATTAATTTAGTTTACTTTGTTTAATTATTTGTGCTTTAATTTGTAACTCTTTATTGACATCTTTTACAAATGCATATAACTTATTTTATTATTTTGTATTGTTCATTTTTATGTGTTAATATATATATATATATATATATATATATATATATATTATTTATTTATTTATATTGCCGTACTTGTATCTTAAAACTTTGAAAATTGACGTATCCTTCGTATCGTATCGCATCGTATCCAATACGCGTATCCATATCGGTGCTTTTTAGCTGACAATTTAACCAGTTACATAGTTAAATGAAAGGCCTGGAACTATGAAGTACCAATATGGGTATGTGTATTAGATATAACACAATACAATATACATTATACGACATTTAAAAAAAATTTTGGAGACGAGTATGAGGATATACAGAACAAATTAACACATTAACAACATAAAAAAAAGACTCTTAAAGAAGTATTTCAATTGTAAAATAAGATATCCATTAATAAAAAACCCATTATTTCAACTTCATTCTCCAAACAGATTCATATCAAGATCCAAAAAAATAACCACTAAAAAAATGACGTAGGTGACTTTTATATCATGAACTAGAAAAAAGTTAACATCAATTCATTAGATGACATTAGGTTCATGTTCAATTCTTCATAACACTTTACTAGGAATGCTTCAACAAAATGAAGGGAGAGAAATGAACCAGAAACAAAGTGCCTATGTTGCAGAACAAAACCACAGGTGAAGGGCAAGAAATGAAGTCGAAGGGAGATCACCCATGCTACAGAATTAAATGAAGGGTGAAGTGAAGTTTTGTCAGAGAAGAAGTTGGCAATAGCAATGCCGTACATAGACGAAGTTCAGAGATTCTCGGGTTTGGCAGGTTAAATTTTTTTGAAACAGAACGTTTAAAAAGTGTTGTGGCATATCAGACAAAAAAATGACATTCCTTACACACATGCAATTGTTTATACATGTATTTGTATCGGATATGCATTCTGTGTAGCATAGGCTTGGAATAATTTACAAAACCTGCAGGAAGCACTGATTCACCCTGACCAACAAGGTTAGCCAGATTCAAAGGTCTATTCCAATGGCATAATGTGGTAAGGTTCTGCAAGAATCTAGCAACTGTGCACATGTCATAACAAAGGAGCAATGACTAAGGTCCAATTTGAGAATGTTGCGCCTTTTGATGCAGGTGTTTTTTGATAGCAGAAGACACAAATTTGTTTCAGTTCAATCTTTTAAGGGCACTTTCAAAAAGTTATAGCCCCCTGGGGCATTTTCCCAAAGCATTTGTAGCAGTTGAAAATAGGAAACACCTGAAAATCCTTCAGCTTATCATAAAATTCTTACTCTACCGTTTTCTAATTTAATTTTATGTTCATACAATGTAACTTTATAATATCTGCTTTTCTAATTCCAGATACTTATCAGCTTTATGATGAAATTTACCTTAATCAATGTCCAACTTCAGAAGCTTTTATCATATTTTTACCAGACAATAATTCAACGTAATTGCACAGCTGTTCAGTCAAAGCACCTACAACTACAACCTAACATGTTTGAATTAGCCTACAACATTCCCTAACCAGACCTTTCTTTTGACAAAAGAAGACCTTTTTTCTTTCAGATAAAAAGAATTCCCTAACAGGGCATAAGATACCAATATTGCCCTTTGCCCTGGATATGCTACCAGGTTTTAAAAAGTTTCAAGAAAGCTGTTATATTCAGTAAATATAAGAATACTCTTGCCAAAGAATGCCCACATTTGTTTCAGATTGTGGAGGCTGAAATTCTTCATGGTCTAAATGTCATAACATGAGAAAAATATATACAGAAGAGGAAGCCCAGTCATCTTTTTGAAATGATGAGTATTAGGGGATGGCAATAGATAGATACCAATGAACAGGAAGAAATCAGTCACAAGCTTCTTGACATGTGAACAATGTCCATAGAAAATCAAAGGCAAATATAAACAAGGGTCATAAAAACTAGATTACAGAAACATGCAGCAGTTTCAGAAGCCCCAGAATGAAACACAGGGACCAAAAGCATGAACTGCAACAATCACCTATTTGCAACTGTCACAGAAGGCTATTTCTAAACAAGTGGTCATAGCATTAGTGCTGCATGTTTCCTCCTTCACTCCCTTTGTGCTATTTATGTGACATTGTACTCAAAAGGAAGCTGAGTGGAAGATATCAACTGCACAACAATCATTGCAAACATTGCCAGGGCAACTTATATGCATCAACAGAAAAAGGAGCCCCAAATTTCAGCAGTGTGATAACAATTAATGTGACATTCGCATCTACTTCACTTTTTCTTCATAGGTTTATATATGAAGTACAAGTCGTTTACCCAAACTATAAAACATGCTGTTAAAGAAGCAAATTCACACAGAAAACGAACCTCACCGGTACCCTTCTTAGCTTGCAATGTAGCAACAACATCTAAACACTTCTCAATATCTGGGATCTTTGCCTGAGAACAACAGAAGTTTTCAAAGAAAAGGAATAAGAACTAGCATCACATCACTGAAATCTGTTCAGAGTGCATACAGAAAGAAAAAGGAAACAAAAACTAAATGTCTTAATTAATTTATATTGGTCTTTGTTGGTCTTAATAGCATAAACAAACAACATATTTTAAGCTTAATTATTCTGAAAGAATAAATTAGAAACAATGTTTTCATGATTTAATTTTCATTCTACTCTAAACAAGTATCCTAGTTGAACCATGAATATAAGTAGAAAAAGACAACTGAGTAGCCTTGAAGCATGGAAAGTCTGTTTGATGCTTGGTGAGTTAGTAATTCCAACTGTTTGGATCTTGCTGCAGCTTGTAACCTGTATATGTCTTGGAACAATGAAATGTTCACTCCCATGAGACATGCTCTTAAATGATAATAATCATGATATACTACAAGACAAAGGTTGCAGTATTCCTATGTGATCCAGTCAGTCAGGAACCTGAACCTCTAGTTGACATCTAAATAAAAAATTGGCACTTGTTCTCATAGCAGTCATAATTTTACTCAGATGGATCTCGTCATAGCTCCTATCAAAATTTTTTTGTCTTTTCTGTTCCCCAATCAAACAACTAGAAAAAAGTGAATTCATACAACAGCAAAGACTACTATTAACATAACAATATATGTATGCGTCAGTGTTCGGGATATTTAATATAGAAAGGTAAACAATAAATAAATATATTGACACCTGAATATCCCTTTGCTGAGCAAGAAGCTTCATGTCAACCAACCTGTATTGCTGAAGTCTGCAAAAATGAGTGCTGGGTCACAACAAGAGTACCATAAAATAAAAATGATACCTCTGGAAATCTGAATGTACAAAATACATGTTCAAATTAGTGCTTGGGAAGTGTAAGAAACTAAGAATAACTGTTGGTTTCTCTAGTATTTGGTGAAAGCCATCGACAACATCTGAAAACAATTTCTTTGTAATGTGACTGATCAAGTGACTATTTACAACATTTTGCACCATACTGCGCTTGCAACATATATACTAGACGTATAATTAGGGGACTACTATGCCATACAAACTTCACAGATATTTCTCTATTTATTAACCCAGCCATACGTCTATGACTACAAGCTTTTCTATCTCATCATTATTTTCAAGGCATTGCTCCAAGGCACGCCTAAATGCTTAATTAAAATATTGCTGTTTCACTTCTGCCTACAACTGTTGCTAAATTTTGGATCCATATAAATGGTCTTATTCCTGCCTACAATAATTATAACAAACCTCCTGAGTTTATATCAACGTGTCTCACAATGAAACAAAATATAAAGCAAATGTTCGTTTCCGGGGATCCAGATGCAAACAGCACGTAAAAGGAATCCTTAAACCCTGAAATCTAACTTTAGAGAGGCTGCAAATCATTGAGTATTGTTGGCATTTCAGAAGCAGGTAAAGCAATACCCAAGAATAATTAATACTGAGAAGTCAACATACTCATTTGCGAAAAAGTGCCAATGGGAGAGTCAACCCAGAAACCATAAGTCAATATCCAAGAATATTTGAGGATAGGAAGGGAAAAAGAAAACGGGTAAAGAGCAAAGAGTGAAGGGTAAAAGCAAAGACCTTTCTTGGAGGAAGGCAAGGGCGGAATTGACATCAAGATCTGACTGTGAGAGATAAGTCTGAACATCCTCCACGAACTGAGCCCCAGGTATTCCTCTTCGTTCCGTCACCACCGAAGACGACGAAGCCATTGTACCCACGAAATCAAATCACAGAGGCACATACACCGTCTGGTATGTGTACATGTGTCGCGTGCTTCTGCGTTTTCGAATTTTCTGATGTGTGTCAGGGCAGCTCAACTGAGCTGAGATCTCCGTCCCCACTGCTAAGACGACAGCTTATTTCTTGTCGTTTCATTTCAGGTCCCGTTCTCCCATGGGCTTAGAATTTGGGTTACGATCAACGTATCCTTCTGGGCCAACTTGGTTAGTTAAAGCCCATTGATGCGGCTTCAGGGTGCTTATCCGCATTTCTGTTTGGGCCACGTGGATAGAATATCAATGCATGAGACTGCCATTGATTGAAGCCCACTAACACCCATTTCAGGGTTTAATATTTCTTTGTTGTCAACAATAGTATATATGGTGTTATGATCTTCGAAAAAAAAATATTTATGTACAATTTTGTACTTTTGTTACTAAGTTTTTAATTAAAATATGATAAGTGTATAGTTAATACTAAGCAAGTGTATGATTTTTTAGATAAATATATAATTTTTTAATTAAACCGTATAATTATGATGTTATTATTAAAAAATTATATACTTGCTATATTTTAATAAAGAAATATAAACAAATATATAAGAAATCATACCAAAGTCTGGTCCCATATTTTTAACATATAGGTAGGGCCATCGAAATAAAATATGTCAACCCAAAAAAAAAAAAAAGAGAAGAAAAATATGAGGCGATACTTGGTGGAGCTATTTGAATGGGAAAAAGAATAAATTATTATTATTTTAGCCAATTGAAAATAGAAAGACGTAAAGAACCAAAAAAATCAACACCAATGACCACCAAATTGCAGTATAGAATTGAGGACCTCCTTAGGGGAGGAAGAATGAAAGACTGAACTTACAACTAATTTATTTTAATTTATTATATTGTTATCCAATTAAAATATAACTGAATTAATTAATAATAATGTATGATTTAATTTAAAAATAAATCAATTCCATATAAATATATCTCTCAATTTTTTGTTAAATCCTTATTTTTTTTGGTTTTAAATATATAAAAAAAGTTAGAATATACATTCTTAATTCCATTTAAAATTATGTATCATTTGTAATGTAATATTCCAAAACTTTATATCTAAAATATTTAACTTGGAAGGATAATTTTGGGAATATTTATATAAGTTAAGGGGAAGAAGAAATAAATTAAAGAAAAATAATAAATATAACTATCACAACCTAAGTCGGTAGGGCGTGACCAGCACAGGGATGAACTGTCATTCATCCTCGCAAACCTGTTAGAACCCTCATAACGGCAGAATTTATATAAATACATATTAAACAAACATAGATCACATAACTCTTCATACAAATAGTTTCTGACACACCATAGTAATACATTAAACATTTAGCCTATACACTAGGGAGCGATTAAATTGAATCATAAAAATACTGAAAGACATACCTTTAACAGTAAGATAGGTTCACCAAGGAATTAATCACCAAGGTTAAAATTCTGAAGATGAACGTTCTGGATCGGCACTGAGATCTGAAAAATGTTAAATAATAGGGTGAATGGAAACTCAGTGAGCAGATAATTCTAATATTAAAAAAATAAAGACAGATTTAGGGTGGAATGTCTTTCGAAATTTAAAACCAGATATTATACAGACATAATTCAGTGATATTAAATAGAGAAAAATAATCAATAGAATGTAACTAGGAATCTCCTACAAAACCAGTCATAATTACATAGTACAGAGCTAGCCCAAGGCTAGTGATAATAGATTAGAACAGATACTCATACAACCATATGCACTGAGTAAATATTATAATGGCCCTCAGCCTCAAACAGAATGTGGAGATAAGGGTATCATACCTAACCTTATCAAACTACCAATCGTAGTGCACTACGGCTAACGTCAACTGTCGTTAGTTACAGGGTTCTGTTTTTTATATACTCCCAATATTTCAGAGATAAATAATTATCCATGTACAAATACAAGAAATTTCAAAATCGTACCACTTCATAATTCAAATTTCGATATTTCCAATAATTCAATATTTCAAATCATCATGAATAATTTAAAATAATATTTTGCATAATTAGGATTATCTACTTACCTGATAAGAGTATACCAACCTCATTCTATCCTTGATTATAATTTCTTTGTTGAAAATATTATAGTCACCTAAAATATTAAATAAAATACTCTTATTATCCAATCCTTACAAATAAATTTATTTATTTTAATTTTATCACATAATTAATTAATTATCCCTAATTCATTTTTCTTCAATTCATCTCTTTCTTTTCTAAATGTTGGAAATTAAATTTATGAGCCACTTAAATGAATACTTTAAAATACTTATAACCCATATTTCATTTTATTATCCATATTATCATTATTATTACTATTATCATTATTATTATTATTATTATTATCATTACTATTATTATTATTTTATTCAATTATTCCATTATGCACTTATTAAATTTCTAACACCTATCATAACACAAATTTCACTTAAGGGTCATCAAATAAATTTCAAATTTTCCATTTAACCTAAAATAATATTTATTGTTATACAATCAAGCCATTCATATTTTTCCTTATAAATTCCTTCCTTTTTCTTCATGAAAAATCTAGAAAAATTATTAAAAATTTGAATTTTATTCTAAAATTCAAACTAAAATTTTGAAAAATTCTAAATCACTCCCTAAATGCATAAAAAAAATTTAAGAAGTCCTAAAAACATAATTTTCAATTTGAAGCAAACAACCTGAATTGAGCTCAATTTCATCACTTTCTTGCATAAACAATGATTTTCACAGATGAACAGTACCTGCATTGGTTTTTCTTCGATTCTGAGCAAATTGGACCGAATTGATTAGTGTAAATGAGGGAGAAAGGTACGAAATCAATGCAAAAAATGAAGAACTATGTTTAATTGGATTAAAAATGTACCAAAATCTCGAATTGAAGCTTCAACTTTCAAGTTATTTTCAAGTTATCGGGTCGTCGAAAATTTGATGAAATTCCAGCAATGTGGTGGCCAGCGAAGGTGGCTGCAAAGTCGATGGGGCCACTGTGGTTGAGAGGAGTCACCGGAAAAAGTTGAACATGGCCAGAGGAAGCTTCGGTTGGCTGAAAAAATTTTGCACAATGAGGAGTTTTTTTACACGATTTTCTAGGATTTTCACTAGTATGGAGCCTACTGATGGTCAGGGATGGCCGACAGAGACACTGGGATGCCGGTCGACCTCCAACGATGGTGACAGTGGCCAAAAGGTGATGAAACAGTGAGCATAGTGATGAAATTGCAGCGTGAAGAATGAGTGTTCTGGGTGCAATGAAATGCTGAAGATGTTTGATATAATTTTAGGTTAGTTGTATAATTGAGGATTAGGTAGAATTATTAGAAATAATTGAGGATTTTTTTATTTTTAAATGTAAAAATATTATTATATATATTTTATCATATCAAAATTTCCTTAACAGATATTTGGTTATCATACTTAGTTAAGTTACAAGTGCTAAAAATGCACAAGGTGAGGTTTAGGTACTAACTTTGGTTACATTCTCTGATAAAAATTTTATCTACATCTATATTTATTCTGACTAAGTTCCTTTTTTTTTTGTGGGTATTACAATAACTATCAAATTAGTGTAGAAATGGAAGATTTAAGAGAACCTTTATATTAATTTAAGTAACAAATTTTATGAATTTTAGGTTGGCTCAAGTGGCTAAGCCTAACCCAAGCATCCATGAGGACCTATGATTGAATCCCCCCACATGCATCAGAGTATTATTTTTGCTTGATTACCACGTGTCCTCTAAGCATCAAAGTTACCAAAATACCCTTACATCTTCTTCTTCCCGTTTGCATTTTTCACCAAGCCCTCTCTATCATTTTCATATTTTTGCTTTTTCCCATCCTTGAGTCACTGGCAGCGAGTTCTCCATCTTCCCCTATCGCCGTGGGAATTCTCCTTAATTTTTTTTTATATTTAATTGTTAATTCGAGGATGCTCCATGAATGAAAGCACATTAAAAGTGATTTTAATTGCCAAAGCCATAGGGATTTTCCTTAAGTTTTTTCTAGATTTAATTGTTGATTAGAGGATGCTTGCTGAATAAAAGCACATTGAAAGTGATTTTAATTACTGAATAAATTACTTTGGTTACCATTTAAATAAATTTTAACTCGATGGGAAATATTGAATAATTTAAGTGTTAAAAAAGCCAATGATTGAGTAGTTTGGGGACTGATATATTATTGAAATTTGCAATTAAGATAATTGTGATGGGCTAATGTGCTTAATGTTATTTTCATAATAACATGCTTCAATGTCTTGTGTGCTATATGATGCAACAAATAGAAAGGGAATTTGATAGGAATTATGTGAATTTTAGGCATATAAAAATTATTAAAGACATCGAAATATTTTTAGTATAAATTAATTGAGTTTACTGTTAGGAAGCATGAAACGATAAAATTTATGGGCTATTTGGGTGGCCAAAGTAATTGTGTTGTATATATGAAATTATGTATTAATTATGGTCATTGAAATCATCAAGAAAAATAACAGATGACCTTAAAGAAAACCATAAAAAACCATAATGGATTTCAAAAGCCAACTTATTGTGGGAAATTTTTAGAATTTATTGAAGTTAATATGTTTCTTTGCATAAGACATTAAATGTTTATCATTTGTGTTTAGAGTTATGGAGTTGCACTTTATAGTAAAGGAGTGATGTCACACCTCTAACTAAGGAAATGTGAACGGCATGGAGAAAGGAGTAAACTCCACCTCTGTGAACTAAAGTAAACTAGATAATCTAATTAATTTAAGAATAAAACTGTAATACTCCAAAATTTTATATTTAAAATATTTAACTTTAAGGGATAATTTTTTTTAACACTTATATAAGTTAAAGGGGAAGAAGGAATTTAATTAAGGAAAGGATAAAAAATAAATAATAAATATAACATTTAAATTAGTTGTAGAAATGGAAGATTTAATAGAGCTATTATATTAATCTAAGTAACAAATTTCATGAATTCTATGCTGGCTCAAATGATTAAGTCTTACCCAAGTATCCATTAGGACCTGAGTTTGATTCCTTTCTCATGTATCAAAGTATTATATTTGCTTGGCTGCCACGTGTCTTCCAACAGTAAAATTACCAAAATACCCCTATTTCATCATCTTTATTTTTTTCCTTCTTCCCGATACTCTCTCACCAATCCTCTTTATCCATTTTTAGATTTCCTACCTCTCCCACCACTGATTCACACCAGCACAACAATCCTTATACTTCATCATTGATCTCTGTCACTTGGGGTGGGTTTTTTTTAAGCTAAAATCCGTGATTTCTTGTGAATGTAATTCAATTTTGATAGAGGGTTTTGTTTCTAATCAAAATTTCAACTGGTTGTTCCTTAATTTCAGTCTTTAATTTTGTGTTTTTTGATCATAAATCAAAGTCCTTATTTAGCAGTTCAACATGTATGAATAGTGCATAAGAACTTGAAATTTATCTTGATTCAAATAAAATTTTGTTGTTTTGGATGAAGAACATGAATAGTGATGTGAATAGTGTCAAAAATTAGAAATTTGAAATTGCGACATGAATTGAAGTTGTTTTGGGGAATTTCTTTAGGGGTTTTGATTCTAAGTGAGACTTTAACAATTTTCATGTGTCAATATGATGTTTAGAACACTAAATTAAAAAAATCCTCTTTCTTGGTAAGGAATTGAGGTACGTAGAGTACCAATAATTGAAGAAATTTTGATCCTCCAGTGTTATTGGACATTAAGAAGGATAATATGAGTTATTAGTAATTGCTATTTGGGTGCTAAGTGATTTTGAGAATTTCCCTAAAACTTATATTAAATTTCATTATTGTGGGAGGGAGTTTTATAAATAAGAGTGCAATAAAAGTCATTATTAATGTTCAATAATTACTTTGATAATTAATGGAATAATTTTTAGACTCAATTGGTAATGTTAAGCAACTCTAGGACTACAAAGAGTATTATCTGAGTTTAATGACTTTAGGGTATTTTCAAAGCCTTAGAAATATTTTTAGTGCAAAAATATCAGTGTTGAGCATAAATGAAGATGAAACTTATGTTTATAGACCATTAGGTTTCTAAAGTGTTTTCTAAGCACATATATACCATTATGTGCAAATTATGTAAGTTAGGATCATTAAGAAGAATAATGTGAATACAAAGGAAATAAGTACCAAAATTTTGGTTAAAAAAGCAAATTAGTTTGAATAAGTTATTGTGGGAATTTCTTTTAGAAATTATTTTAATTAAGATTTTGATTAATATGGAAGGTTTAAGATCTATTGATTGTTATACTTTTAGGGTTAAAGCTATCCATTTATACTAAGCATGTAAGAGGTTGAATTGTGTGTACTTTAACTAGATGAGTATATAATCCTAATTATGCAAGATTTTTGTTTTAAATTATCAAATTTCAAATACAACTTTTTGTTATCTCTGGTACTTTAGGGTAGGCTTCTGAATTTATAAATGTCATTACATATTCTAAAACTTGGGAATTTTGTTAGCCTTATAGACTTTATGATTCTTCATTTTTGAATTATTTAAATATGAAATTCTGAAGTGATCTAATTCTAAAACTTTGACGTTTGAATATGGATTTGTATATTAAAGAAACTTTTGGGAATGTATAAAAAATAAGACCCTGTAACTAACAACAGTAGATGTTAACCGTAGTGCACTACGATTGGTATTCTGATATAGTTGGGTATGATGCCCTTACTTTCATATTCTGTTTGAGGCTTAAGGTCATTGTTATGATTATTTAAAGCTTAAGGTTGATAATGGTTAATTGCTTTGATCTGATAATGCTAGCTTTAGGCTAAATTTGTATTCTATACATTGGATGGTTCTGTAGGAGATTCCTAAGTATTCTGCTAGATTTGGATATTTTAAATTCTCATTATATGTTGATTCATTTGAGTTAAGAACATATTTTAAATATTTACAGTTGGACTTTATTGACAATCAATGGTTTTCTTCTGCTTTTGGAATTATTGATTAAACTGCGAAAGGTATTTGGTTTTAAGCAACGGATGTTTGGTGATAAACTCTACCATTGTCAGTCTGTCCTTTCATTTGTATAAATAGCATTATCTACTTACTGGGTTTCCACTCGCTCTATTATATAAAATTTTTTTTAGATTACAGCGCCGATCTAAGACACCCACCTACAAAGTAAGAGTTACGATAATACTATTTTGGTCAGCCTTGATTATTGTTAAGGCAACAATCTCTGTGTTGTATAGTTTGTAATTAGACTTAGTAGCTTCCTTGTATACAGGCTAGTTGTTTTAATATAGTTCTATGGATTGTGGGTTGTTTTGTATGTATTTGTTGGTGAGCAGAGCTCTCCATTCTGTTGTATATCAAATTATTCAATTATAGAAATTTCGAGAGGTCCACATTTCAAAGGAAACTCTACCGAAATTTCTACACAGAAATTAAATTTTTTTTTATATGTTTATATATAGATGTATTAGTCTTGATTTTATCCAATGAGGATCAATGTATTAGTTTAAGTTCTACTGTCTTTGAGGTATCTGATAGGCTTACAAGGACGAAGGATACCTTGTTTACTGTGCTGGTCACATCCTATTGGCTAAGGACGTGACAAAAACACATAAGGAGTAGTTTTTAAATTCCATCAATCCATCACTTGAAGAAATGTATATATATATATATATATATATATATATATATATATATATTGATCATACATGAGCATATATAAACTTTGTGTGGAAAGTTCGACAAGGTCACCCCTAAAATATGGGCTTTTTAAAATTTTCACAACAAGAACCTATGGATGAAAGAAAAATAAGGAAAGCTATGCTCTTCTAACAAGTTTGCAATCAAATAACCTAATATGAATACAATATAAATACTAATCCTTGCCTGTGACAATAGGAGCTTTTAGAGTACATAATTTGCTTTTTTTAAACAAGAACAAGAAATAAATCATGCCATTGTGAACATGCAAGACTCACCATATGGTCATTAAACATGGTTATATACTGCAGAAGTGTCATAACCTTAGCCAATAGGACATGACCAGCACAGGGAACAAGATATCCCTTGCCCTCGTAAGCCTATCAAATATCACAAGGACAACAAAACTTAAACTAGTACACGGATCCTGTAATACCTAAAGAAAATAAATAATAATAATAATAATAATTATTATTATTATTATTATTATTATTATTATTTTGTTTTATTTTAAGAGTTGATAAAGGGAAGAAAATTCACTTGAGATAAGGATAAGATTTACATGATAATGGAATACTCAAAAAGGAACTTCAAGAAGTACTAAATATAGATTAAGATGTCGTAACCCTAAATGATGATTTTATCAAGCTCATCACAAATCGTTTAATTCTATCACTCTCAGTGGGAACTAAATGAGGGGCATACTTGGATAGCTCAGTAAATTGTATGACAAGTTCATCAACTAATACCCCAGGGACTTGTCGTAAGCCCTCAAAATCCCTATCACGAGCATCCCAGATGCTCATGGGTAAAAATCACTCTATAAACAATTCTTTGAACTCTTCCTATTCGAGAGAAGGCAACTCAGATGGTCTCCCTTGTAGCAGGGACTCATACTACGATCTAACAACTTTCTTCAATTGAAAAGCAGCTAAGGTAACTGATTTCCTCGGAGGACAGTTAAGTGCAACACATATTTGCTTATTATCTTTTATGAACTATTGAGGGTCCTTCTGATTATCCATCCCGGAAAAAGTGGGAGGCTTGAATTTGATGAATTCGTTTAGAATCCTTCTGCTACCACTTTCTTCAGCTCCAATAAGAGGTTTTTTTGCTCTTATTTGTTTTGTAAGGGGCACAATGGTAGTAGGGGCATTTTGGCCAACCATTTGTGTCACCATTAAGGCTGTAAGACTTTTTATAGCTTTCCGAACATCCTGGAATCTAATTACTAACTTTGCATCATTAGGGACCAGAGGTAGAAAAGGTTTTGTCCACTCCTCTAAAACATTTCTAATGGGAGGCCTAGCTACTCATCCACCTCTTGCTCAAGCTCTGCCAGCACTTCCTGCATGTGCTCATCCCTAACCTTGACCGTTAGTGGGTGGTAAGTTAGGTTGAACAATAGCCTCTACAGAGGCCTTCTCTACGGCCTGATTAGTGGTGGCATTTGATCTAAACAACATTATCCCTTTACATACAAGAAAAAACTTGTTCAGCACCAAACCTAGAATTACAAACTCTCATAATATGAGATACGAAATAGACCAAACAAATGACATTAGATACCTTTTGAGATTCCTAACAGGAACTCAGTTATGATTATGCCTAGCTACATAATGCTAACCGAGGTACCACTAGGGATCCCTTGCTCCACAAGATACAGGCATGCCAAAGACCTTCTAAACTAGGCTCTGATACTAACTTTGCCATGACCCAAGCTGGTAGGGTATGATCGATATAAGGATGAGGTGTCCTTCATCCTTGTGAACCCATCGAAATTCTCATAACAGCAAAACTTATATAAATTCACATTAAATAAGCATAGATCTCATAAGTCTCCATACAAACAGTTTCCAATACACCATACTAATACATCAAACATTTAGCCTATATACAAAGGAGCAACTGTACTAAATCATAAAAATAAGGATAAACATAGCTCTAGCAGTAGGCTAGGCTCACCAAGATAAAAATTTCGAAGGTGATTGTTCTAGATCGGCACTAGAATATGAAAAATGTTAAATAATGGGGTGAATGGAAACTTAGTGAGCCGGTAATTCTACTATTGCAGAAAAAGGTACTGACTTTCAAAATTTGAACCAGAATCATACAATCATAATTCAGTATTATCAAATGGAGAATAATCATTAACAGAATGTATTTGGAAATCTCTTACAGAACCAGTCATAATTACAAAATATAGAGCTAGCACAAAGCTAGTGATAACATATCAGAACTTATTCTCATTCGATCATAGGCTCTGAGTAAATATCATAATGGCCCTATACCTCATACAGTATATGGTGTTAATGTTATAATACCCAATCTTATCAGATTACTAATCGCAATACACTACAATTAACGTCTACTGCTTTTAGCTATAGGATTCTTTTTTGGACGCATTCCCAATATTTCATAAATAAATAAATATTCATGTACAAATATTAGAAATTTCAAAAGCATACCACTTCAGAGTTCATATATTAGTATTTCTAATAATTTAAAATTCAGAATCATAATTCAGAATAATATCTTGCAGAATTAGGATCATCTACTCACCTATGAGGAATATACCAACCTCCTTCTATCCTTGATTATAATTCCTCTATTGACAATTTTTTGAATCACCTAAAACATTAAATAAAATACTCTTAACATGTAGTCCTCATAAATAATTTAATTATTTGATTTTGTCACAGACCTAATTAATTATTCATTATTCACCTTCATTCAATTTACTTATTTCTTTACTAAATTTTTGGAAATTAAATCTATAGGCCACTTTCTTAAATAATACTTTAAAATACTTATGACCTATATTTCATTTCATTATTCTTATTATTATTATTATCATTATTATTATTATTTTATTCAATTATTCTATTATACACTTATTAAATTTCTAACACTTACCATAACATAAATTTCACTTAAGAGTCATCTCATAAATTTCAAATTTTCCATTTAACCTCAAATAATATTTATTGTTATCTAATCAAGTCATACTAATTTTTCCCTTCTAATTTCCTTTTTTTCTCTTCATGAAAAATCTAGGAAAATTACTAAAAATTGGAAATTCATTTTAAAATTCAAACTAAAATTTTCAAAAATTCTAAATCACTCTCTAGGTGCATAAAAAAATTTAACAACTCTTAAGAACACAAATTTCACTAACTTTCCAAATTGTCCCTAAACCCCTAAATTGGGGGTTTTTAATTCGAAAGCCAAAATTCACAATTGATTAGTGATTTTGAAGGAGAAAGATGTGAAATTCACCTATGAAGTGTAATCTTAACTCAATTTGAAGCAAGCAACCAGGATTAAACTCAAATTTGCCTCTTTTTTGGATGAATAGTGCCCAAATTAAGGTTCTTCAATTTTGAGTAAATTAGACCGAATTGATTAGTGTAAATAAGGGAGAAAGGTGTGAAAATATTGCAAAAAAGTGAAGCCCTAAGTTTAATTGGATTAAAATGCACCAATTTTTGAAAAATTTGAAGCTCGAATTTCCCTTCTTGGACTGCCAGAAAATTAAAGAAAATTTTGGCGATTTGGCCATCAATGAACATTGCTGGATGGTTGATGGTGTTGCTATAGCTGAGGAGAGTCACCAGTGAGGTGGAATGAGGCCAGAGGAAGCTCTGGTTGATGGAAGAAAAATTTGCATTGTGAGGAGCTTCAATGCGATTTTCTTGCGATTTTTGCCGATGGAAAGGCTGTCGATGGTCTATGATGGGCCGCTAGTAAGTCACCAGTGCTCACCAGCGTTGGTGAAGTGGTTTCCAGATGGAGGAAGCGTGAATTGCGTATTGAACCGAGAAGAGAAGCTTGTAGGAAAAATGGAATCTGATGCATAATTAGTAGATAATTTTTTGGATTAAAATATAATAAGTGGAGGTTAGTGATATGATTGAGGCAATAAAATAAGGTGAGTGGAGTTAGTGGAAATAATTGAAAATTTAAAATATTCAAATGGAAAATATTTTATTTTATTTTTATCAAATCAAAATTTCCTTCACAGATACTTGGTTATCGTACTTAGTTGAGTTACAAGTGTTAAAAATGCACAGGGTGAGGATTAGGTACTGACTTTGGTTACAATCTCTGATAAAATTTTATCTGTATCTATATTTGTTTCTAACTGAGTTTCCTTTTTGAGTATAAATTTTATGGGTATTACAATATATATATATATATATATATATATGTGTGTGTGTGTGTGTGTGTGTGTGTGTGTGTGTGTGTGTGTGTGTGTATGTATAAATATAATTTTTTTAAAAAAATTTTAGGTAATTTCTTATTCTTAAAATTTGTTAATTGACTTTTTAATTTTGAAATTATGTGCAAATAACTCTTGTCATTAGATAATTCATTATCTTGTTGATAAAAGTAGGATAAATAATGAGATTATTTCTACATGATTTAAATTTCAAGAGAATCATCTATATATAACTTAAAGTTTAAGGAGATTATATATAAAAAAAATAAAGTTAAGGGATATATTTCATCACTGATCTTCTTCAGTAAATTAACATATTTATTAATATTGGGTTATTTGCACTAATTCAAATGATCTTTAACATAACTCAAAGTTTATAAGAAATTGCATTTTAGCCTAAAAAATATTATAATAAAAGGATAAATATTATATAAGGTAAAAAAATAAGGAAAAAAGGAAATAATCAAAAAAAAAATCAAAGATTCATATGTAATTTTATTAAAAATCATGTGCAATTTTTTTTTCTGGGAGAGTCATATAAATTTATTCCAAATCTGTCACATATATATTACAAATTATAGAAAGTCAGAAGATAAAGTCTTTTGTCAATCACCCTACCAATAGATTTAAGAGTGAACTCTTTAATGAAATTGGATTTGTGAAAGTCCACTATCTTAATTTATCGTAATAAATTACTTTTTGCATTTTATTATCTAAAATGCCCTCAATTGCTCCTATGGTTCCATTCTTAAAATTTTTGTAATACCCATGAAATTTATACTTAAAAGGACACTCAGTCAGAGCTAAATGTAGATATAGATAAAATTTTATCTAATATTGTAACAAAAATAAGTACCTAAGTCTCACTCTCTATATATTTAGTACTTGTAACTTAATAAAGTACGGTAATCAATTATCTATGAGGAAAATTTTGATCTGCTAAAAATACATTATTTTCCATTTTAAATATTTTAAACTCCCAATTATTCCCACTAACTCCACTTACCTTATTTTATTGCCTTAATTATACCATTAACATTATTATAACCCTCACTTATCATATTTTAATCCATTAAATTATACTACAAAATATGCATTAGGTACACCCATTCCTACACCTCTCTTATTCTTCATTCAGAATGCAAATCTTCCTTCTTCATGACCAACGACCTTTTAGCAACCGTTTCAGCCCTATAGCAACCTCCCTCGTTGGCCATATTGTCAAAAAATCACTATCCGAGCTTTTCACTGTGCAAGTTTTTCTCCAGCCTCATTCCACCTTGCCGATGCCACCTTTCAGCTACAGTTGCCTCGTTGAACCCCACCAGTCATCACATCGCCGAAATTTCATCGATTTTTTGGCAGCCCTATTAACATGAAATCTAAGCTCAAAATTCACAATTTTGGTGCATATTTGCTTCAATTTAGCTTAGGGCTTCAGTTTTATAATGTTTTTCAACCCTTTCTCTCTTATTTACACTAATTAATTTGGTCCAATTTGCTTCAAAATCGAAGAACCTTAATTTTAGCATTGTTCATTCAAAAAAGAGGTCGATTTGAGCTTAATTCATGTTGCTTGCTTCAAATTAAATTAGGATTACACTTCATAGGTGAATTTCACACATTTCTCCCTTGAAATCACCGATCAATTGTGAATTTTGGCTTCTAGATTGAAAATCCCCAAAGTTGGGGTTTAAGGGTAATTTTGGAAATAAGTGAAAATTGAGTTCTTAGGGCTTTTTAAATTTTATTATGCATTTAGGAAGTGGTTTAGAATTTTTTGAATTTTAGTTTGAATTTTAAGATAAATTTCTAATTTTTCTAGATTTTTCATGAAGAAAAAGAGAGGAAATTAAAAGGAAAAAAAAGGTTTGTTTATCTTGATTAGATAACAATAAATACTATTTTGAAGTTAAATAGAAATTTTAGAATTTATTAAATGAGCTCTAAGTGGAACTTGTGTGATGGTAGGTGTTAGAAATTTAATAAGAGCATAATGGAATAAATTTAATAAAATAATAATAATAATAATAATAATAATATAAAATATAGGCCATAAGTATCTTGAAGCATTATTAAGGAAAGAGGCCTAAAAATTTAATTTCCTAAAATTGAGTAAAGAAAAAGGGCAAAATTAGGTTGAAGATGTGATTTAATTAAAGGTGAATAAGAATAATTAATTAGGTCGGTAATAGAATTAAATAATTAAATTTATTCCAGAAGACTATATGTTAAGAGTAGTTATTTAATGTGTTAGATGCTTAGGAAAATTGTCAACAAAATAATTAAAAACAAGGATAGGAGGAGATTGGTATACTCCTTTCATGTGAGTAAATAATCGTCATTATGCACAATATTATTTTAAATTGTGATTTTGAATTTTGAATTATTAGAAATAATGAAATCTGAACTCTGAAATGATACAATTTTGAAATTTTGATATCTATACATGGATATATATATATATATATATATATATATTTAATTCTGAAATATTGGGAATGTGCCATCTGTAGCTAATAGCAGTAGACGTTAGTCGTAATGCATTGTGATTGGAAATATGATGTAGCTGAGCATAATGTCATTATAACCTTATTTGGTATAAGGCTTAAGGCCATTATTATAATTATTCAAAGCTTATAGCTAAAATGAGTATTTGTTCAAATCTGTTTTCACTAGCTTTAGGCTAGTTCTGTATTATATAATTATGACTAGTTATGTAAGAGATTCTCAAATACATTCTGTTAATGATTATTCTTTGTTTTGGTGATATTAAATTATGAACGTATGATATCTGGTTTTTTATTTTTTTTTAATTTCAAAAGGTGTAACATTGTACGTCTGTTCCATTTTTGCAATATTAGAATTATCTGCTTATTGAGTTTTCACTCACTCCATTGTTTAACATTTTATAGATTCCAGTATTGAACCAAAACACTCACCTACGGAATTGTAATCATGGTGATTCATTCCTTGGTGAGTCTAACCTACTGCTAAAGCTATGTTTTTCTCTTATGAGTCTGTTTAATCGCTCTCTTGTATACAGACTAAATGTTTAATATATTATTATGGTATATCAGATAACTATACTGTAGAAGTTTTGGGAGGTCCATGATTCAGGAAATAACTTGCCCAATTTTCTGCATGAAGATTAAATTGTCTTAGTTAATATCTATATGAAGAGTTATGAGATTTAATATTTATTTAATGAGGGTTTATATAAGTTTTGCAATCTTAAGGTTTCTATTGGGTTCAACAGGATGAAAGACTCCTTATCCCCGTCTCAGTCACATCTTATCAGGTCGTGACAATTCTCAAGAAATCACTCTTCAGTTTGCTTTTTTTTTTTCCATACTTTAATGAAAATTGGTTAGAGTCACAAAACACAGTATGATTATTTCATCATTTGGAGTTGGGTGGCCTTATAATAATATTGTTGGAAATGATAAGTCTCACATAATTAAAGCAATAATTTGTCCATGCCTTTTTTGCCAACAGAAAGGAATAATAGGATTTTAATAATCTTAGCTCTGGAATATGTTTGTTGGATTTGGTTTTTGATTTGTATAAAATATATACTTTCTCTCTGTATAAATTAAGTATAACTTGAGAGACAATTAAAGCATCAAAATTAAAATACTTGGGAAAGAAAGCTCTTCTTAGGTTACAATTTTCTTAACAGAATTATGAGTCAGTGACCACAGACCATAACCAAATAATTTGACACTTTTGCTTCCATGTGTTCTTTGCCAACAAGATAGAGATTCCCGAACCAAAATTATAATATAGGTTATTAATTTTCAATGTTAGTTACAAGGGATTATCTTGGGCTTAATTAGTTGGTTCAATATTGATCTTAATTACAAGTTCTTCTTGAGCAACACAATTTGAAAACCTAATAACTTGCAAGTTAGATTAATGGTTATAATGAATTCCACAATTTTTTTTTTCTGTTATTGCCCTCTCCAGAATTTAAGGCACTTGTATATATTCCATGAACATTTGCAATAGAATAGTAAATTAAAATATAAAATTCAAACGATTGACATATTGTTATTCCAAACTTAAATTATTGTATATGCCTAAGTGCAAATCAACTAATTAACAAGAAGGTGGATCTTCGCTTCAGAAGCACACTTGCGCCAAACTTGATTATTACGTGTTATAATTTGAGAAACATTGGCTTTGAATGCAGACGAATCAATAACGAGTATGAGCATGTTGTCGTAGCAATCTTTTCTTACATTATTGACTATGTTGTCGTAGCCTGCAAGATAATCACAATTTTTTATTAACTTTTGTGAACATTGACGTAGATATTTGTAAAATTAGGGAGATTCTTCTGGTGATAATTTACTAGAAGGTGCTAGAGCATTTGAGCCTTTGGATCTATCCTTGATAAAACCCTAGCTGAGACCGACAATGCATTGATAGCAAAAAATATATAAGTTGGCCATTGCAAGTACGGATCATGTGGGTGCCATTATTTTGTAGAAGGATGATACTTAGGATGAAAAAAACAGCATAATTAAGACTTTGTTGGGGGATATTTAGAAGACTTAGAATGATGTTTTCTAGTATTAGCGGCAATTAATGTTTAAAAAACTGTTAATTGGGTAGTTTAAAATTACGAAACCAAGACCAATTTTCATTTTTTACAAAAAAAAAAAAAAAGCAGTTTTCAAGCTTATCACTTTGGAAAATTGCACCCTGAAAATTAAGAATAAATAAGAAGTTGCATTATTGTCATTACATTAGGCATGTGTAAATTAATTTGGGCATTTGAAGATGGCTATGAATTGGCCTAACAAGCAATTTATAAGAGGGAAAACAAAAGGCCAAATAAAGCAGTTAGTACAGACTAATATCAATGTATGATGTTATTATATATCAATTCAAATAAGTGCGAAGTCTTATCCTACACAAAGAATAGGAGACATATGCTATGATTGATGTGTGAGTTTTTTATATTTAATTGATATCACAATGTGAGTATGATTATATGATGCCAAAGCTTTCCAACTTTTTGGCCCTTAGTGAGTCAGCATAATTCAGGAATCATATTTAGGTTTACGAATGCACTTCAAAAGGTTTTTTCTGACATAATTTATTATTATATTAAGTTATGTAAGTGATCATAAGAGAGATTGGTATATATATATGTAGGTTTATTTTTAAAAGGATATATTTGAAACTAAAATTTAATACAATTTAAGACGCACGATGCGAAAATAAGATTATCCTTGGAATTGTTTGAACTGGAGAAGAAATTTGAAAATTCTTTTAATATATCATAATAAAAATAAATTACTGATTTAATATTTAAAAATTATGCTCTTTCAGTTTGTCTTCTAAATATCAAGCTTTTTATTATATAATAAAAATTTTCAATTTATTTCCTATTAAAATTGCCTATCCAGAATTAAAGCCTCTCTGGATTCTTTTATATGAAAAAACATCATTTTGGCCATTGAAGATGTATACCAAGATAAATCCACCTCACGGTTAATATAATCATATACAATCTTCGTTTTATCTAATGAAGGTTTTACTGTGATTGAAGGAAAATTAATCATTATAAGACTACACATATTGGTCAAAAAATTGAATTTTAAATTAAAAAGAGAGTGATCTATTAAAGACTAAATCTTCAATCAACTCAAAATAATATGTACAAATAATATTGGATAAATTAATTATTATTTTAATTTTTGTCACTCATATTGTCCCTTTTTTATTCATGATCATTTGGTAACGCTGTCATGCACTAGAGATATTAATTTATTTAAATATATTAGTGTTGAAACTGATGCGATTTTCTTAATCACACTCTCAGCACTGGGAAAAGGAGAATAAACAAATTTGAGTGGGGAATTATTAATATTGATCAAAGTTTAATTCAACTTTCATATAGCTATTGGCCAAAAAAAAAAAAACTTTCATATGGCATATTCATACACGATTGGCAAAAGGCTATCAGTATGCAATATACATACATACATACATATATATATATACTCACACACAGAAGATTTGTGGATTTTGGCTTCACATTAATTCTTCTCTTTCTATTTTACTCGTACATAATAAGGGTCAATTTTATCTCACAAGTCCTTCAATTCACATTATGATTATCAAAATATTTTTCGTAGTTGTGTTTATGTTTGAGCATATTGGTGCTGTACTAGTACAGTTTGCCTTCAAAATAAGAGTGACAAAGGGCACCACATGAATAAAGGATGCATCTCTTATAATAGGCACAATATAGTACTACGTACCCTTATATATATATATATATATATATTACAGTTTGCACATGAATGATGAAACATATTCAAATACACTTCTACTTTTTCTTCACAACATATGGGTAAAGGACAATCAGGATCATTTCATAATTATGTTGAAGCTTTGAACTTGTTTGATAGCGTTTTTGTTTCTAACTTTCTATGTTTTTACAAATTTGACACGATCAAAATTAACAATTTTTTGAAAGCAGAAAAAAATAACTTTTTTTGACTACATCCTTAATTTTTTTTATTTTTTAATGTTTTAGAAAGAAAACAGATAATAGAAAAGAGAGTTTGATATGTCTATACTAGGTCATCGACATTCTATATACATGTAACCAAAAATTACAATAAGTTAAAACTATAAAAAAAGAAAATTGAGAATCGAAAATAGTTACACACACACACCAAACCTTCGTCAACCATATATATATATATATATATATATATATATATATTGAATAGTCTCAAGGGTGAGAGAAAGTGGGACTAGTAGGTCGGTAAAAAGGGTTATATGTGTGTGGTACCGAGTGAATGAAGGAGATGGATATGGAGTGCTTGAGTTAGCTGTTTCTTTGGAGGTTGGTCCCCATCTTCTTCATAGTGTTTCAAAAGCTTGAAAAGTAGCCCCATATGCTTTGGCATTTCTTTGTCTGCTTAAAAAACATCAAGTGGGTAATATATATATATATATACACACACACACACAGAGACACACAAGATTCATTAATCAATTTACTTTGGGATTGATTGGCTCATAGCTATATAGCTAGCTAGCTGGACACTCTCTTTTTAACTTGTATCCTTTTTCACTGACTGTTCTTTTCTTATTGATTAATTAGCTATTAAGATCGATATCTGTCAGTTTTCAAAAGACAATGAAAACTGTTGCACCTTGGATATACAGGAAAGCACCAAAATCAAAGTTTTTATTGTATAATGCAGCTGGAGCCACCGATAATGTTTACATATAGTCAATTAAGTAATGCCAAACTTCAAAGTGACGAACTAAGCTTGCATATATATATATATATATATATATATATATATATATATATATATATATATATATATATACATACTCGTGAAAATTATGAAAAGAAAGAACTGTAATATTATGTGATCCAGCCAGCTTTCAATATTCTGCCGCTGAAAGGACTATATGTCGTTACTTATATATAAAGTATTATTTAATCAAACTTTTTCTTAATACAAAGATTGAAATCCAGAAAGGATTTGAGTTAAGGTAAAATGCAAGTTGTAAATAAAACTCAGAATGACGATGCAATAGAATGTCAAAATCAGAAACAGTTGGTTCTTTGATATCAACTTTTTGCATGCTGTATAGTAGTTATTGTAGATTCTTATCCTAAAATATCTCATGTAATTGAATTGATTACGAACCCTGAACCTACTGCTCTTATTTTAATGAAATAATTTAGTGCAACTTAATAGCACATAAAAGTACAGAACGACAGAACAGATGATTAAGACCAGAAATTTGCATCTAACTTGAAGTATAGAATTTATGCTTAATTATATTGCTTATCCTTTAATTAGTTAATGTTGGCATTAACCAACAGAGTCACCATTGAACTGAAAATGGCAATAATATACATCAAAATCATGGCTTAATTGAAAATCAAAATCCTATATGTACGTGTGTTTCAGGGCTTGGAACTTTCAAATCATTGCCTGATATTAAAACCTAGCTAGTAGATACTTGTAAAATATATATCATTCGATGCGTGAAAAATATGTGTTGCATATTTAAAAATATTTTTAATTAAAGATTGTGCCAATTTTTTAAGTTCTCCGTACTCATTAAGTTTAAATTATAGATGGCAATTCAATTTTTTGAATAATTAAAATTTCAACTATTCTTAATTAAGTCATTTCAAAATTGATATAATTATTTAATATTGTAAATATATTTTGAAGAATTAATTAAATTGACTCAACGCATAATTTTTAAGGATTTAAATAATATATTTTATTTTAGACAAATATGTGAGCATGCTGAATAAATATAAGTTTTTGGGTTTGGATAAACTATATGCTTATGAGTCATAAATATTTTAATAGTACTTATATGTCAAATATAATTTCCGCAAGAAAAAAATCAAAATCATTAAGTAAAGGCATATAAACAATTTTATTTTAATTTTTCATAGGTACTATTGGGTTGTAGTTTATTTTTTTTTTAGTAATCTTTGATATCATCTTACTTTAATATTAGAAGAAAGACTATATCCACAAGCATCTAGTCCAAGGTACCCTAATTAATCTAGGTTCTTTTAGTCAATAATGTGTCTGGCCAGCTACATACCCTATAATCCAAAACAAATAAACATGTCCATTATAATTGGAACCATAATTTATTAGAGAGGCCGTTCAATGATTCCATATCCAATTTCACGTGTGCCATTAAGCGATAAATTAGGCACAATGCTACAATTAGGTGAAGTGACCCATCAAAACCTTCACCCCAATTAATGACTCCCCCAAGACACTTTCTCTAATATCTAATATCTAAATTTTGCAGTTTGAAACTCTTTGAAGGTTGTTAAATTATGAGTATTATGATTCTTTTTGAAGTATGATTAAATTTTTTTTATTATCTCTATTAAATTAGCTACAACAATATTATAGTATGAACCGTAATTTTAAGCAATCTCATATCATTTCTCATGTCTCATGCACATATACAGAATCACCTTCACGGTGTAAAAGATTGTAACTAATATTATCCAGAAGAAGGCAATGAAGCTTTGAAAAATTAACTAGCATTGAAAGAAGAATAAAACCGTCATATTTGTTCCAATTAAACTATGCAAAATTTGTCGGCAAGGAAGAAAACAAAGCAAGTGTACAACATTATGGGATTCTGGTTGAAAACGAACATACTGTCATCTTCCATATATATATATATATCCCATCTCCATATCGATGATAGTTAGTGGTGCTGAGCATATGGAGTTGTCATCTACAATGCCTTTGATTTCTTTTTCTCTTTTTTAAATTTTTATTCTTTTTTATTTTTATTTTTTTGAAGTTTGATGGACAAGCTATGACCCATCCATGTGGGTTTAGACAAAGTTTTTTAATATTTAATGTAGGTTTTGTAAATGCTTGTCCCTTTCTTTTCCCATAGCTTTTGTTGTACTCACATGGAAAAGCAATCTATATTCATTAAAAAAATCAATAAAGAAATAAATTGGAGTGTGGAATAGGAGGTTTGGTAATTGCTTGCGTCTTGGCAAAAGGAAGTGGGTAGCAATATATAGTTATGGTGTTAGGATGTGGCTTGACATAGCACATGTTACTAATCATTTTTCAGAGGATATTAGAAGCAAGAAGCTTCAAGCAAACAAAAGAAAAATAAAGGAAGTAATCTTCTATATATGGAGAAATTCTTAGTAACACTTTATAAATAAACAAATAAAAATTAGACTGATCAGTCCAATAAAAAAAAATGCAAATTACTTGGTAATTTGTATATAAAGGGATTAAATATTTATATATAAGATTCTTGCTTTACGATGAAGAAACTAAACAAAGATTTATTTACTCATTTTTCTCAAAAAAATTATTTGGTCACTTAAAATTTGTTCTAGTTCTTATCTTTCACTGTTCATTAACTTGTGGTTACAATAATTACGTAATCTATTCTCTAATCTATGTTCTTTAAAGCTATGATCCTCACCCACTTTTTTTATAGTTAGTGTATTGATAAAGCACAAACAGTTTCTGATTTTAAACAAGAGCAATTGCTTTGAGCCACCATTTTATGCTTATGCCACATGCTAAGCACTAATGATTTGATGCTTTGTGGAGCCACCATATTCCTATTTATGATCATATTTCCAAGAGTTAGTGCTACAAATTGCCACTTTAAATTACAAGTATCAGCATCTTTTTTTCCCCAAATCAACTCCTAATTGGGGAATAATTAGTACTGGCTGTCATGAACTATTAATTGCTTTATTTATTTTTTTCTTTAAACGTTCTATTTTGTCCCTTTTCTTTTTCATTTTTTAATAATATATAGGCATCCATGATTTAACTCCAATGCATGCCTTCTCTTTTTAAATGTCAAGTGCTATTATAATTATTATTCTCTTCAATCATGTTTATATCTTTTTACAGATTGAATAATTACTCGTATTGATTACCAAGATATATAATTGCTTATAATAATATTGATTACTCATAACCAATATATTACATTATGCTTTCCTCTCCCTCTCCCTTCTCTCGCGCTAATACTTATCGTTATAAAGGCGTGAATACATTTTTTTTTTATATCTAAACATAATATTTTATTATATTTTTGTAAAAACTATACTAAAACAATTCTATATAAAAAAACATATTAATAGAAAACTCAATCATATAGTAAATATATGTGTGAAGTGTTTAAACAAACTGAAACTCTTTAAAAATTTCTCATATACAGAACCTTATTTATAAAACCTAAATTTCTTAATGGGGTTTCTTACCGCTTAGATAGCCATTTTTAGGTGGTATCCAACTAAATAGAATTGAAAAATGAAATGGCTTTTGTGTACTATATTGCAATTCCCTTGTCCTATTATTACCTTTACTGCATTTTCGTACAAAACACTTGACTTAAGAGGATATCCACAGAATTTACAGAACGACAAGGGTGAATTAATTATTGGTCCATTCTTAGATAAGTGTTATCTGAGAATTGAGTATGAGATGAGAATATCTGTGTCAGAAAACATATTATTGGGAGAAAGGTATGAACCAAGTTATAAACTACACGCATGCAGAGAATAAAATAATATTTGGTTATTTTCTTATTCAGTTTTTCCCTTTCATGAATCTGATTTTGCAGTGATTGTAACATTTGTGTTAGAAGTTGGTGACACGAGTTTCATTAACTAAACGCCAGAATGACTGATCACTTTGTCATTTCCTTTCCAAATATTGAAATAAAAATCAAGCTTTATATAGTGCCAATATAGCCAAATATATGTGGACATCTGCCATATATATTTGAACAGATACGAGACACTTTCTATATCGATTTGTTTTACATTATAATTTTACGGAGATTTTTAAGTAGTTTCATTTTTTTTTCACAATTAAATACATCCAGTTTTTTTTTTTTTTAATTTATCATCAGTCGATAATTTATTAAACTAAAAATTTAAAGAAGTACTTCATATAATAATCGTCCTTTTTCACCAATTTTTTTTTTAAAAATCATTTGTGAAAAGATACTCTTAAAATATATTTCATTCATAAAAAAAAAAAGGTAAATCAAATTCATCAATAACTTTAAAACATGTTAGACAGAATTTTCACTAAAGTTTACATACATGATTAATTCAATATATAAAAACTGTGAATAAAATATTACCTTCAAGTCTTCAACCTTTCTTACTTTTAGGACTTGAAGCCAAATGGGTTAACTTTTGTAAAGTGAAAAATAGGATTTGAATGTGAAGCACGGTGAGAAAGAAGAATAAATGGGCACATGGGGGTGCTGTTAAAGTCCAAATCACCATGGTGTATTGACAATTTGGAATGAATGCTACCATGTGCTTCCCCTCCTGAAACTTTAAAGCGCACGCATACCCACCAGCAATCTTTGCAGCCTCAGGTTTTACTTGAGTGCTCCTCTAATTCCATCATTAATTGCCTTTGCCAGTAAATGAACCCCAAGGGCAAGAGTTGCTTCAACATTAACCACACTTCAGAAAAATCATGTTGGTGTTCTAACACTTGCATTGATCAATACCATACGGATATGATATGATGCTTTCAATTTTGTTCTATATATCACACTATTCCTATTGTATTTTACATTTTTATGAGTATATGAGTCTATATAATTTATTATATTGCGTGAGTCCGGATTATAACCTCATTTGGGTGGGTATGTGATGTGAATTATAAGCTATTAATAAGCTAAGCTTTCTTCTCAAATACACCCAACTTTTATGTATTCTTTCTCTTTCTTTCTGGTTTTTTCTCTTTCCTATTTTTTTGAGGGGTTTTTGCCTTTTTGGCCTTTAGGAGCATTGAAGAGAGAAGAGGCATGGGGTGATGTCAAATGTCAAAGGATTAATATATAAGGCGAGGGAGACAAAGCCACATGGGATGTTAGGTCATTGAGTCTGGTAAAATTACTCTGTTGGCGCTTTCGGCAACTTTAGAGTAATGGAGACTCAAACTCATAAAATTCCCAAGAGTTTCAGATGAGATAAAATTGGCCAATAAACGCTTTGTTTTCTCAGATATATCCTTATGTCTTAACTGTCATTTGACGTTTCTCTCTAACGTCTTAAAGATGACTTGCACTGATGTGCTTGTCATTTTTACCAAGTACGAACTGATGAGAGTTTAGAAAACATACAAGAATGGAACTATGGATGTCCCATTTGATCATAATTTAACCCATTAACAAAAGCTGCCAAGAGCAATAATAGTTCAAAAGATAATCTATCTACCAGCCTTAAAGCAAAATCTGATTCGAAGAATTTACCAATCTGCAACCCATTTACGAATTCAATATAGCAGATTACCCATTTATAATATCATAACTTCTGTAGCTTCTGACTTAATTATTACCATTCAAGTTCCTTTGCTTTGGGTCGAAAATAAAGGCAAAAAAAAAAATTGTGTTTGCATTTATATTAAACAGGACGCAAATCTTCAAAAAAAGTTTTATTTCATCCTCATAATTTTCTCGCCTTGTGTCCGTATCAAACTCCAAACTTATTCTAGCTGCAACTATTTTCTTTTATTATTCACAACCAAAGAAAACAAGAAACAAGATTCACGTTAGGAAGTTTAATTCAATTATAGTAAGAATGGAGAGGTGAGGGTTTCAAGCTATGTATGAGAGAATGAATTAACTAAACAGAGGATATGTACTTTAACAGAAACCTTCAGTTGCAGGAGACAGAGGATGAGACGGAGAGGTTGATGAAGAAGAAGATGGAGGCAAATAATAATAAAAATCAAAAAAAGAAAAATATGACACCTGGCATATAGCCCAAAAGTGTCATGTCATCAACTAGCTGGCGCGGAGGAACTCGAGCCGCCGGAAGCAGCTGATCCAGAGAGAAGGTCAGCGAGCGCGCTCATCGCTCGGACCTGCATCTCCAGTGCTGATATGTAATCAAAGGCTTCCTCTAAGATCACCGGCACCGGTTGTTTCCGGCAGCCGGGGACCAACCGGCCCAGAAACCTCACTTTCCTCTGCACCGCCGGCAAACTCTTCCCCTTCAGCCGGAAGACGCTCACTCTCGGCTTCTTCGCCCGGACTGTGCCGGCGGCGGCGGCTGTGGCCGTGACCCTCTGCCTCTTGTGCTTCCTGAACTTGAGCTTGAGCCGGTTAGTCAGGATGGCTCGGCTCCATCGTGTCCTCCCCTTGGCAGTGACGGCGAGGACTCTATCGGCGGCTTCACGGACGGCTTTACCGCGGCGCGGGGCGTCGCCGGCAGCGGAGCTGGAAGGGCCGAGGTTGACTCTGGCTAAAGCTTGGTGGAGCTTGGAGGAGTAGATTTGCTGCTGGGCTTGGGATTTCCATTTGATGTGGTTCTGATCTTCTTGCTGTTGCTTGAGATGAGCTTTCTTCTTCTTCTTCCTCTTGGAGGGGTCACGTGACCGGTCCGTGTTCGTCACAGGGTTTGAGACCAGAGATGATGCCATTTCAACCCCAAATCGCAGGTTCGTAATGGGATTTTTCCTCTCCTTTCCCTGAAAATTCCGGTAATTAGAGGAAAAGGGAAAACTATCTTTTCGTGAGAGGGTGATGCAGGGGGAGGAATTGGAATTCTTAGATTCAAAGTATTAGGATTCAATAATTACAGATTCTGCACTGAGAAAGAGAGAGAGAGAGAGGGAGAGACAAAAATACAATCAAGAACCGATTCGAATATGAGAAATTAAACAGCGATCAAGTAGGAGAATTGTGGTGATATTCTTGAAAGAGAAGAACAAATGGAGTTGAAGAACCAGAAGGTGAAAAAGTAAATTGAAAAGAAGGGATGGAAGAATCAATACCTTTGAAGGAAGATAACCAGCGATGGTTATATAGATGGAAGAGCTTTAGAGATAATCCAACAGAGAGAACGGAGTCAGAGAGAGAAGGTGATGATGGTGGTGGTATTGGTGGGGCTGATGGCGTCGAACGGGACGGAGTGGGTGAGGTGTCCCTTCACTCAGCAGTTCGGAAGAGAAATGGTGGATGACGCTTATAAAGAAATCCCAAGACAGCACGCGTCCATTTCTCTTGTTCTTTAGCGCATATTTCTTATAAAAAAAAAAAGGATATTATTTGCTGTTTTTTGTTATTATTATAAAGATTGAGGGCGCTCTATTGGGCTTCTGAGTTTTGGGATCTGGTCTTTTTGAAGTGTGGGAATTAGTGATCTGGGTTACCTCACACTGTTCAAGTTTGGAGTAATATTTTGACCCAAAAAGAAAATTGAAATTATTCTTCTAATTTTAGCCTTCTGGCCTATTGCAAGTATAGTAATAGATTGGAGAAGTATATAAAAACAATAATATCGCATCTAGTAATATTGAATTCATTCAAAATAAATTTATACTTATGAGATCAAAATTTTATGTTTCAAACTGCGATTTTCAGGTTTAAACCAAAGTACAAGGTCTTTCAATTAGCAAAACAATTCCTATAAGATTTCATTTTTGCTGCTTGTCCCTGCTCAACAGGTCTAGTACAACACAAATTGTATATGGTTTATGTGAATAGGATTCTTTCTATTTTTTCCCTATCAGTACTCTCAATTTTGAAAAGATAAATATAAAATAAATAGACTTTACTTAAAGATAAAAAATCTACTTGAGTAACTCATTTTGTGTCTCTCTTTTGAAACTGAGTGACAATTAATTTAGAGAAAATAAAAGGAACCCAAATTAATGATTTATATGATAATGTTAAACCATCAATTTTTTATATGAGTCCCACTTATATAATTAATTATGTGTTTGTCTTTATTTGAAATTAATAAATAATTATCTCAAATAAAATGAAAATAATCCAAAATTGATAATTTATACAACGTTGGTAGAGTCCACGTTTTAATCGCAATTTTCGGCCAAGATTCACTTTTTTTTTTTTCGGTTTTGGTGCAAGTTTTTGCACCAAATACGACTAAATATCTTCCTTTACATCAAATCTTGTGTTTAAAAACATCAACATTTTTTAGATTAAAATTAATGCAAGACCTTTCACCAACAAGTAACCAGGAATATTTCTTGGAAAAGCACAGAACTTTCAAAGAGAAAATAACTGCAACTGGGAAGAGAAGCAAATACAGTTGTAGAGTCTAGAGAGACTTCAAAGGGGAAAAAAATACAGTAATAACACTTGTCAACCCAAAAAAATGTGTGATATGATTCTATATATTTAAGAATTCGAATTCTTTATATTTGAAAAGTTTTGAATATTAAAGTTTTATTAAGTAATTTTAACAATTAAAATTTAAACAATTAAATTTTTATTCAATCATCTTAAATTTTGTCAAATAAAAATTTGTTTCCAAAAATATAAGAGCAGAGATGGCAAAAGGTCCCTATAATTAGGGATTCTCGTAAGGGCTACCCCATTTGGAAATTCACATTTAGGGATTTTTTTTAATGGGGATGGGATGGAAGGAAAAATTTCTCCAAAAGTAATTTTGGGATGGGGATGAGGATCATCTTCCTTGCCCCATTGGGTTTTTGTCCTGAACAATTTAACCTATATATTTTAAAATGTTTTTATATATGTATTACTAGTAATAATTTTATTGCACTTTCAAGTTTAACAGATATGAATTTCTTTGAGAAGATAGAAAATTAAAAGTGCAACTATTTTTAATATATGAAAAAAATTGTTTCAACATGTAATATCAAGTTAAAGTCAAACTGCTACGTAGATAAGCATTTTTTGATTGATGCTTTAATTGCACAAGTCTTTGATATATTAAGACAGTAAAAACAAAATAGATTCAAATACCCAACTTGTACATAATACATAAACATTAATAAAGACTACATACATGATTAAAAAGATGTCTTAGATGTCAATACAACGTGAACTTGACAATTTTAATTTGATAAAGTTATTTAAGTTTTTAGAATTTTTATGATTTATTTAGACCCCGTCATTTAAATTCTTTTTTTATTTTTTTGATAATTTAATTATAGCTTATTACATAACATAAACATTGAGATTAAGTTTTAAACTTTTTTTTTCAATATGTTTATTTTTTTCATATTTATTAAAAAAATTTATATATTTTTTAAAAATATAATTTCCAATGGAGAATAGGAATAATAATAGAGAAAAGCAAAAAGCATTCTCAACCCCCGCCCCATACAATTGCCACAGACATCTTCTATCATGATCTAAAAGTTGACTACTTTCAGACCAAAAACAAAAAACAATTGACTACTTGACTAATTAGGACAAATTTAATAAAAACCTAAACTTTATAGTTCAAGTTCACTATGGGGTTGGGGCATGCCCATATATATATATATATATATATATATATATATATATATATATATATATGTATGTTTATCCAAAAGATTATCTATTTTTCATTTCATTGATTGTTTAATTTCATTCAAATTTTAATATAATATTATGAATCGTTCACCTACAATTAAAATCATCAATTTTATATATAATTGAATTTAACTTCATAGTTATTTTTCAAATTTTATAAACCTAAAATATGTGTGACAGACAAATTTATTAAATGTGTTGATAATCAAAAGCACGAGAGAAAATCCAAACTCGTCCAGCCACGATACTTACGGGTTCAAGTATGGGGGAAAGTTAAAAAACAATATTGTGGGATTATGGAATTAAAAGGGGCCAAGTTTTAAATGAATGAAAACTGTAAACTTCTCTCAATCAAGTTCGACTACAACCACAGCTTTTTATTTCACTGATTTACTAACAAATGGTTCGTTAAAAGAAAGACTGAATTCAACTGATTTTTTTGGTCAAACTGGTTGCTGCAATTATGAACCATGGTACTATTTCTACATAGTGCATATTGTGGCATTTTCACTTTCATCCGTTTATAGAAAACAGATGAAAATAAAAAAGTAGCGTTACTTCAAATTGCATGGCAATCTTGGTTGATCCTTTATGGTTTAACTTTCAATCTGTTTAGTTCAGATTACATTTAGAATTACATGGCAAATATCTAACCTTAAAGTAAATTTTGTGATATAAAAACCTGAAATTCTTGCAGGCAGCAGCACCAAAAGGTACGACAGCAGCATTTAAGCTCCACTTCTTGGTTTCAGTTCCTACTTCCCGACAAACAGCAAGAATGGAAACAACCGTATCCTTCAATTCACATTCAATAGATACATGCACGTAAGATTGATTTCTATATTTGTGATAACAATTCATGCAGAAGGCCCTGTAATATCATACGTTAAGCATAATATGGCTATTATTTAGGAAGATGCTAATTTTTTTGTAAAAATATATGGTTGTTCAAACAATAATGACTGTGTTTATTATGGAAGCAGAAGGGGGGATGCTAAGAATGTAGAATTTGAACAACATAAGATGCATTTTTTTTTTTAGTATTAGTTCTTCATTATTTCTGTAGAAAGACGACGTTCATTGCATTCCGTTAACTCTGTATTACCAACCAAATAAATAGAAGGCTTATTTCCTGTCACAAGAATTGCTTGTCCATACAAGATGTGCTGCTGGCATAGATTGAATTACAAAGTCGTTGTCAATATTAATAACACTTGTCAACATCAAGACTGTAAATTCAGCAACTTAAAACAAAAAAATGAGACGAGTTTTTAAACAACCTGAAGTGAATATCGCTTCTAAAATGGTTACTTTCACAGCTTCAAACAGAACTTTCCATACAAATATCTTTGAACTTGAACAATTGCATACTAAACTATTTTTTTTTTCATATGAAATAAAAAATAACACAATTTTACATTGATCTAATATATATATATATACATACATACATACATACATACATATATATATATATATATATATATATAAATTTTTTAAGTGCTAATGTGAAGATTCAAATCTAAATATTCAACACAAAAAAATAAATGTATAATAAAACATTAAATAATTCCATAAATTATATGCCGAATTAAACCAATTTCTTACAAGTTCAAGCCATGTCCCTCAACACACTATTAATTGTATGGTAAATTTTATAATGTCTTAAATTTATCTATACATTGTCTTATAAGTAAATCTACTGATATAGGAGAGTATCAATGCACTTATAGCAGTGAAAAAAAAAATGATAATTTTTTAATATATAACGAGACAAAAATTAAATTAAAAAAATTCAAAATATTTCAATTATTTGTCGCTAAATCACACATAATAGGAAGAATTCACCCAACGCAAACATTACATAAAGAAAAACATAAGTTACCAGCAAAGATATCAAACCAAATTCCTAATATATATAATTTGTGCAGCTTTACACCTAGATCAAAAGGAACTCCACCATTCCAATAAAAAAGTATATGCTTTTTCAGAGCAAGCCTTTCAAAATTCTGACACAATTCCGACTCCTTTGCATAAGGGTTGAGAGATTGGATCCCCATTGGATGGGACTATGCTGTTGGTTTCCACTTATTGACAGAATGAATGAGGTCCCACAATTATTTCTTTTCATTCCGTGCAATGGTTATCGGGGACGACGATCCTCAAAAGATAAATAAACAAAAGGGGATGCATGTGCTGTGAGGGTTATTTCTCTGGCACTTTTCTATCCGGGACCTCTTTTGTATTTTATTGGGGTTTTGGAATTTTCTTCCTTTGCTGAGGCGTGGACATCTCATGCTCCACATTTCCTGAAATGGACCCTGAGTCCCTTGTCCACTAGATTTTTTTAATTCTTTTAATAGAACCTCAATTATTTCATTAGTAAACGGATGAGAACCATGATTCCATAAAGCAGAGAATGGTAAACCTTTTATCTGTTATTTATATTTGATTTTAGAGTAGGCTTCCCACCAAACTCAGGGGCTAAGTGCTCTGTCCCTGGTTCAATGGATGAAGCTCTAGGCTCAATAAATACAACAGAAAGTTGCTTTCATAGAGGGCCAATAGTTTATTATTTACTTAGTGGGGTTAAAAGTGAAAAGTAAACAGAAAGCAACATCCAAGTGCCAATATTACCATGGATAGTTTAGTTTATCAGTAGAATGGTGACAATCATAAGCAAGAGTCCCCATTCTCGCCAAAATCACGGCAAATATGTGAAAAGGGACATTGTACTGAAAAAAAACTTGAAATATTTATTGGAAAGCTAAATCATTACCAAAGATAATGGTGTGCCAGATAGGTTGCCTCCCTCATGTAAGACACAATAGGACATTGAAGGTCTAAAAGAAGTGAGGAGCATCAAAAACAACCACAGAAATATGGTACTCACTGCATATCAGTGGGACATGGTAAGGCAAGAAGATTTCAAGATAGATCTGAGTCCGTTCAAATGGATCTGAATCGTGCAGATAATGATAATACATATGATAGCTTCTTAGGAGGTCCATATAGCATAGTAACATTGAAAACTTCAAATGCTGACCGAGTCCCATTATAGATATGCTATATAATTCAATTAATAGATAATACAGACTGGGCTAAAGCAATAGAAAAGCATTTGTCCTAAGGTGACACCATCTTCTTGCGTTAAGTTCCAACCTAAAATGTTCACTTATATACTGTTAAAACACAAGTTAGCATTCTCCTCATGAGTAAAATAACATTCAAGCGGTGATGTGCTGAAATTTTGAATGGTGACTACAAGGTCCTCATGCAAAATTACTATGAAGAACGTACAAAATTGATGCGGTGATTCATTATTGCGCACATTCATTGGCTGAAATTTTTTATTATATAGCCTCACTGTTTGAGATAGTCATATCTTGTTGGTATCTAGGGCACCAAGCTCTTCAGAGGTTGCTTAAACAGCGGCGACCAGTTTAATCATTGACCAGAATAGATTAACGTAGAAAAAGGAAAGTAGGTAGGCTTATTATTTTCCTAAAGTCCAGCTCCCCCAAGTTCCAACCAGACTGGAATCAAGCAGCATGGACCAAGCTGGCAATGGTGCATTATGACTGTGGAAGCGAAGTGTCCAGAAAGCGACGTAGAGATGAACTTCTTAAATCAAGATCGATTATATTCATCTAAGAAAAGTCTCATAGGTCCATGGCGAAGACTTGCCTTGATAACGGGCTGGATATGATTTAAATCTAGGCTGGGCTTCGGTTGAATTTTTCTTTCGACATCATTTTTTGAGCTAATATTTGGTTTTAATAGGATTTTATTATTCAGACTCATAATTTTGCTTTTTTTAAGTCTAAACCCTAAACTTATAAGGCCAAGAGGAGTTTTAAATCACTATCACCTTAGGATTGAATGATAATATTACGTTTACATAGCAACTGACACGGTGCACTATTTCAATTAAATCACTAATAAATATCTATCACTATGTGATAAGCTTCCACTTCTTTTATTGTTCTCATAATTTGATTGGATTAGTATAGTATAATCAGATATACTATTCCCAGCTAATATTCTCTACAAATTTAGTTGAGATTTGAAAGAGGCAATGTGATTAATTAGTTATTATTGTTTGTATGCTTGTATATTAAAAACTTTTTAAGATGTCACGTGCTCCTATAGTTTTATATACAATATTTTTAATTAGAATTCATAATCTAATTTCTACACTTATATTTTACATCTTTAAAATTAAAATGTATTTAATTTTGATATCTTAGTTCTTAAGTTATATTTTTAATGAACAAATTAATTGTTTCCCAAATTATAATGTTTTAAAAAATACTGATTCTCTTATAGGTTTTGCAAAACAAGCTTGTCGAGACCATTTTATAATTGAATTTTATTCTTTAAGTTCATATATAGTGTTTTTCAAAAGCTGACCTACAGCCTCGAACAAATCATGATTATGTCCAGTAAAGACTCACCAACTATAGTATTTAATTATTGGAGGTAAACTAGAGTTCAAGAATTTTAATTGGTCAAATCATTAAATTAGAAGTACTCATCGTAAATATTATGCTAAATTTAAAAATTAGAATGGAGCATAAATTAATAATTAATATTTCTATACTCCAAAATGATATTAAACATTAATTTTGATATATGAATGTGATATAAACAGAGTCGAATAATTATTTAGAATATGATATAAGTGATAAGAACTTTTATAACCTAACAAAATTTTGAAAACAAAAATTTATCTTAGAAAATGTTTTTTCATTAATTTAATCTTAATTGATTTAGCATGATTAAAGTATTTTTCAAAATATTATAAATGGTAATAAACTTTTAAAACTAAAATTACTAACAGAATATTTGTATGTTTCTTAAAACTAGTTTACAAGCTTATTCTTAATTTTAATATATATATATATATATATATATCGAGTAAAATATCATTTTAGTCCCTCAATTATTTTAGTCTCTAAAATGTGCAAAATAGCTTCTCACTTATTAAAAAGTGTCACATTTGGTCCTTATTTTATAAAAAAAAATTAAATTTAATCCCTTAAATTTAGAGTTTGATAAAAAGACTAAATTTAGTATTTTTTTTTAAAAAGTTCAAAACCAAGTGTGATATCTTTTAATAAGTAAGTGACCATTTAAAAATTTTTAATAAATAAAAAACTAAAATCACAAATTTATGATAATCAAAGGACTAGAAAGATACTTTTCTCTACATAGATTTCTTCTTTTGATATACTCTGGTTACGAATGACTTTCACTAGGGTTAGATCCTATGCGTATGTGGCCTTACAAGCATCGTTGTCAAAATTATGAATCAACTTGTTAGACTTGTTGATCTTATGTGTTTTAGGTGGGAAAATCACTTTAACTTGGTTGTAAAATCGTAATTAGAGTAGATTCAATCAAATTCAGGTAGAATTGGTCAAACTTGTATAGACTTGTTAAATTTGACCAAAGTCAACTAAATTAGTTTTTTTTTTTTAAGTTTTTGGCCAAAATATGAATAATCTAACATTCCAACCAATTTTTTTTTTAAGAAAAATTAATTAACTTTAAGCTTAATACAATTATTTCGACCATTAAACATAAAAAAAAAAACTTATATTACAAATATAATTACATTATTATAACTTTAATACATTCTACTTGTAACTAATAGCAAATAACGTATTGTATTGTAATTAAATGGTTAATTCTACTTTCAAAATTTTTAAAATTTTTTCCATTGCATACCTTAAAATACATTATTATACACACACACACACGCACGCACACACACGCGCGCGCGCACACACACACACACACACACACAGAGAGAGAGAGAGAGAGAGAGAGAGAGAGAGAGAGAGAGAGAGAGAGAGAGAGAGAGAGAGAGAGAGAGAGAGAGAGAGAGAGAGAGAGAGAGAGAGAGAGAGAGAGAGAGAGAGAGAGAGAGAGAGAGAGAGAGAGAGATATATATATATATATATATATAATATTTATTTTAACTTATTTACATTATTATTACTATTAAACTTACTGTTAATTTAAATTTTAATTACTTTGAAATTTTATATTATAAGTATCATAATGATAAAGTATGCCCTTAATTTTCTTTTAATTGATTTAATCTCAATACTTTCAAAAAAAAAATATTTAAAATCAATATCTACCTAATTAATTATAATTCAAAGTTATTTGATTCAAATATATTTTTTTAATAATTTTTTTTATCCTTCTCTAGTTCTATAATTTAGGTTATTACAATAGTATTTTATTTATATGTATGAGTTTTTATTTGTATTTTTTAGATTTAGCCGTATTTAATAACTATTTATTAAGAACTTTTATTATCACTATTCAAAAACTCGATGACTCGGCCAATATGGTCTGACTCAACCATATTAGGTTGAGTTAAGCCTAGTTAAAATGAAAAAAAAATTTGAAAAAATATTATGCTAGGTTAGCACCAGGTCCTAAGTTTAACCTCTATCCAATCCAGTTTAGTTATATTTTTATTTTTTTAATATTATTTTTTATAATTTAATTCATTTATTTTTATCTATAATAATTTTTAAACACATTAATTCATTTCAAATCTTAACTATTTTTATTTCAAATATTAATTTTTTCTATTTTTTATTGTAAAAAAAATTATTCATGAAAAATACTTTTTTAAAATAAAAAAAATAAAAAAATAAAATAAAAATCTAATATGACTCTGTCCAACCCCTAACCCAAACCTAGCCACTTCTTAGGTCGAGCTAGATCTTAAGGCAAAAGAATTTGTTCCAATCTCACTAGGCCAATTCCTGAATTATATTTGAACCCAACCTAATATATAAACACTCCTAACTTCTACAAACATTCTTTGTAGCACTTCATCTTATAAAAACATTGCTAGTTGTTTATGATTGATTTCATTGATATATATACTAATAGATTGGCAATAACTCCCTAAGTCCAAATCTTGCGCGTACATGTCGTTGCTAAACTTAAGCAGGGTTTTAATATCAACTTACCGTTTGATTTCTTTTTCTTTTTTAATCAGTGGTTTCTATTTTTAAAAATTACAAATATATTTAACATTATATTTTGTATTAAAATAGCAGTGTAAGAGTGTATTTTCTTTCTAATTTCCTACTACTACTTTTAAATTAGGTTTTGTAAAAAAAACAAAAAAACAACGTTTAGTTAATTTCAAAATATGTTCTTTTTTCAACATGAAAGTACAACCAAATCTATTGATTATGAAATTCGTGCTTCTAAAACAAGTGAAAACTTAGTGTGATTGCGTAAATTGCAACTCACTAATTTCATAACGAAAATATTGTAATTAAAAGCAACTGTCATTATCTCTTCATCCACCATCCCCCCAAACATCGTTAAACTTTTTAAAGAATAATTTGACCCCTAAAAGAAATTGACAGCTTTTATTTCAAAAGTAATTCTTAAAATTAAAAGTTTTGCTAACCAGTGTGCAGAGCACTGATTGCTGTCACTAACAGTACTTTTTATTGCTTTTATGACATTTAATTAATAGTTGTTTTAGTTTTATTTTTATAACAATATTACCTTTAATTTTTTTAAAAAGAAATAATCAATCTGTTGTATTTTAAAAAATTTATAACTAATCTTTAACTATTTTTATATCTTTATATATTTAAGTAGTATTTTTATATTATTTTTATTTTTTAAAAAAAACATTTTTTTATTTTAAAACTAATATTTTAAAATGGAATTTCACGAGCTATTAAAAAGTAATATAGATATATTATTTAAAAGTATGAATATATAAAAATAAATTGGAAATTAATTATAAATTTTTTAAAAATATTTTTTATTTTAAAATCATAAAATTAAAATTAAAACTATTAATTAGATCTTATGAAAACCAGTAAAAAAGTAACAATTATTATTATTATTATTATTATTATTAATGATAGCAATAAATATTCCTTAATCAATACTTAAAAATACTTAGCAAAACCCTATAATTAATTTTGAAAACAGTTTTGTAAACAAAAAGACAAAATCGTGATTCCTATAGCCTCCGTTCACGATTAGGTATTTCTCGGTTCTTAAAAACAGAGCTGCTGTTCAACAGAGTTCTATTTATTTGGTTCCACATACTTCTTGGGCCTGTTTGGCGCTTAGGCTTGTAATCTTTTGACCCAAAAACAAAAGGAACTACTAACATCATGAACCATGGCCAAGCAAAGGATGATGTTTAATATGACCAAGGAAAATACAAAGCGAGCATACTTCAACAAATTAAGATGGGTAAGAAGAACAAGCCCAACTGACCCAGAAAATAAAACAAATGATCAAAATGGTTTAGACAAAAAGAAGAAAGAATTACTTCTAGGTTATATATAGTGGAAAAAGAAAAAAGGTTTAAAAGGAGAAGCAATTTTCTCTATAATTTACTCTTCGCTTAGGAGTAAAAGGTGGTTATAAGCAGATGTAAGCTTTCTAAAAGATGTAGTCAGAGTTCGAGATCTCCTAGCGTCAAGCATAGGAAGCTAATCGGTTACACATCAAGATGGCAAGACGGCCTATTGGCAACCAGGAGATGCAATTTTAAATCTCAGAAACCATATATTGTTCTTTAGCTCCATTTTAAACTAGCAATTAGCGGAATGATTTTTATAATTAGTCTTTTAACGAAACTGGCTATTTGAGACAAGCATCACAATCAGCGAGGACAACACATGCTGCTTAAAACAAGCAAAACCACCGCAAAAACAAGTAAATGTTTTTGACACCGCTAGAGTCAACGGTATTAGGTTTCATGTTGGAGATGCCAGGCAATGGCAACAAGCAGTGGAGTGACTATAATATATCAATTGAAGTGTCATGTGTCAACTGAAACAATATGTTTTAGGAAGTTTATCTGCCGTTATATATACAGCACAAACCACAAACAATTCTTTCTCAAGATCGCAAATGGCATGCGAAGCAGATCACCTTTGAATTGCAGCAGTGAGTAGCTCAATGAACAATCATACAATTAGAAAAAGACCATTCAACGTCCGAAGTGTAAGGAAGAGCACGGTATCAGCTGATTCAGCTCAAAATTTTAAAATCATCTAGTAAAAGACTTCAGATATATCTACAAAGTTAAAGAAGATCTTACCCCTTGGTCTGAAAAGTATGTCAAACTTAGCGGAATGGCTCAAGTAGGCAGTGGTCCACTGAGAGAGCAATGAATGTCTGAAGTGAAGAAAATCACAGCTGATACTCCGATGATCCACAACAGGAAACATAGAAACAGGATTCGATTTTTGGCAGAAACTACTTGAGCAACGCAGTCTCTCTCCTGCGGCAGGGTATTGATTTCTTCCAAGACAAAGTTAATTATCTCATCCATAAGCTTCCTATATTGAGGAGCAGCAGCGACCGAGTTTAGGACCTCAGATTGGGCTTTTCTGAGAAAATTTACGGCAATCTCTGCCTCCACAGAAGCAAACTTCGAACTATCCAGCTCACAGGCACCAAAACAATTCACTGAACCACTTCCTGTTCCGTCAGTGATATTTTCAGATGGCGTCATATCAGATCGAAGCAAATTCACCGATGATGCGTCTTCCAAGAAGGTCTGAAACAAATATGAAGCATTTGACGAACTTAAGAAAAAAAAAAATATTACCAATACAACAAAATTGGCTGAGATTTACAGTGCGCTTTATCTTTCTAGTTAATTTATTTTCTCGGAGTCCAAACAGTACAAGTAGCCTTATATAATTGATTGCTAAATGCTAAGCAAGCAGTTTACAACAAATTTGTCGATCAAGATGATAGCAGTCTTGGCAGAGACATATGCAAAAGCAACACTAAAGAAACGTTACAGATAAACAAAAATAACTGAACCATTGATCTAACTTCAATTCAATGGATAATCAATAAGATTATAAGATTACAAATTTAGCGTAACTTTTACTGTTTACATAAACTGATATGGATTTTCTGAAAAAAGAAATGCTACAAAGACGCCATATCAAAATTGAGATTGAAAGCAAGAAGAGAGTCACCGCTGTAATCTCTCCATCGAAATCCGCATCTGAGATCTCAGATATCGGTTCAAAATTCTCCGAATCCTTTGAAATTTCAGAAGCATCTTCAGAAACAGATATGAATTCCGCATTCAAACTCTTCTTTGTGATCTAGCGAACGAGAAGCAAAGGAGACGTGAGAAACCAAATCTTGATAAGAAGAAAAAAAAAAGCGAGAAACTAGGTTATGCAACTTGTGTTATGCCTTGTTAGTCTTGTTCGATGAGAAATTCTTCAATTTACGATTGACGTTGTCTGCGGAACGAGCAGAGAGCTTCTGTGGCGTTCGGTGCTCTTTCATTGGCGGGAGAAGAAGATTATCCAAATTTCAACTGTTGGAGAGAAGGGTGTCCGCGAAAATAATTTTATAATGAAAGATAGAAGTACTCACGGTGAGTCAACCTATTCAAGCGGGCATTACGTCGCTTTTTATCTAGAAAGGAAATGCAGGGCGTACGGGCTTCCTTTGGAAGAACAATAGACGACAAAGACAAGACTAGCGCCCAGTTTGACACCAGGAAAGAGGTCCTCATATAAAAAATGAAAGAGAAATAAATATTATTGTGTTTGGTATTTTTGACGTAACATCTCAAATAATAATTTTTATTTAGTAATAGGTATAAAATTATTTAGTTAAGATATAAAAAAGAATTACATAGTTAAGATAATAATTAAACCAATAGAAAAAGGGAATGACCAAATTAAAAAGCTAAAAAGACCTAATTGAACAAGTTTGGCATAAATAGGGGTAAAAGTGTAATTTTTCTAAAGTTAAAGGCATATTGAAAATTTAATTTAGAATCATCAAAGGATCCAAAAATTATGATTAAGGGATTTTATACAAATTTGGATTAAAAAATACCACTAAAGGGGATAAAATGTGTATATTACATTTTTATTGACTTAGAATAAATCATTAGAAAAATATTAGTAGTATATTACTAGTACATGAGCATTAAATAAAAAATATTTTTAAAATAAATTATATTTTAATAAAAATTAATCTTAATTTTAATATTTCAAAATAGAATAAAATAGAAAAATATACTTTATACTAAACTTTAAACCTTAAATCTAAGAGATTAAATTTGGTATTTTTTAAAAAAATAAGGGACTAGATGTAATATTTTTTTAATAAGTGCAAAACTATCATAAAAAGCTGGTATTTTTTTAATGATTTATTTCGAGTCAATAAAAACAAAATCCAGATTTAATCTCTTACATTTAGGGTTTAGAATTTAGTAGAGAGTATATTTTTCTCTATTTTATTCTATTTTGAATATTAAAACTAAAATTAATTTTTATTAAAATATAATTTATTTTAAAATCATTTTTTATTTAATACTCATTTACTGCTAATATTTTTCTAATGATTTATGCTAAGTCAATAAAATGTAGTATATGGATGAAATACTTTTTATAGTATTGGATTTTGCATTTATTGACTCAAAATAAATCATTAGAAAAATATCAAATTTGATGATAGTCTCGTACTCATTAAAAAATATTATATCTAATCCCTTACTTTTAAAAAAATACCAAATATCTCTCTCTTTCTCTCTCTCCCTGTCCTTGTCTCTCTTTCTCTCACTCTCTCCTTCCCTCTCTCTTTCTCTCTTTCTCTTCCTCTTTTCATTCGGTCAATATTTTTTTTAAAAAATAATACTAGGACTTGGGGTGAATCACTCCAAGTCCCAACAAAATACAGTAGGGAGACCCAAAAAAGTGCATTGAGACTCGGATTGATTCAATCTGAGTCCTAAATTTATAATATCATGATGTAATAATTTATGTACAATAGCATTTTTAAAAAATAATAATTTTTTAATGTATATTAATCAAAAAGCTCTCAATTCAGTGTAACTGCATCAAATTGAGTTGGGACTTCACCTTCAAGATAATTTTTGCACTTCTCTCCCTTATAATCATTAATCAATTGTAAGTTTAAACTTCAAGATTGAAACCTCTAAATTTTAGGTGTATGTACAAATTTGTAAGGGGATGAAATTCAAAGTTTTTCAACTTCTCTAATATCATTAAGCATCTAGGAAGTAATTTAAGACTATTGGAAGTTTTGTTTTGAATTATAAGTCAAATTGCTAATTTTCCTTATTTTTTCTAGATTTTTCATAGAGAAAAATGGAGAAAATTTGAATGAGAGACCTTATATGGGTTGATTAAGTAGCTTTGAATGATAATGAAAGTTTAATGAAAAATTTTGGAATTAGTTGAATAATCTCTAAGGTACATTAGTGTAATGGTAGGTTATTGGAATTTTCATAAGTGCATTATGAAGTATATAGATAAGATTGAAGGCCTTAAGCATTTTTGGAAAGTTACAAATAAATTTAGGTCAATAAATTAATTTCTCAAGATATTAAAAGGTAAGAAGTACAAGTGAAATTGAAGAAAAGTTCTATTTGAAAATTTGAGAATTTTTTTTAACAGTGGAAATTCATATTATAGGTTAAAAGTAAATAAATGACTAGATAAAACAATTAGGTAGGAAGGTTTAAATCATTCATAAATATTAGAGGTTAAGAGCATTTTTTTTTAATGTTATAGGTGTTTAAGAAAATTATCAATAAGGGAATTGTAAACAGAGTTAATAAGAAGTTGGTATAACCCTCTTTAGTTGAGTAGATATTACTAAATATATCTATTTTTTATATTTTAAGTCTTTTATGTGATTTAATGTATATTTTTATGCTTTACCACCTTGGGAACATGCTTCCTAAAAAGGTATTATTTTCTTTCTGAAACTATTATGAAAACCTTGAAAAAATATTATGAGAAATTGTTATGTAGTTATCTATTTATAATTGTATCAACTGTTGAGAAATAATTTAATTGTGGTATGATTCTTCAGCAAGATTTAAATATTAGATTTTTATATGATAACAGTAGAATTTCTGAAGGAAATTGGTTATTGTAAATTTCTTGAACTGAAATATTACAATTTATCTATTTGAAACCAAATTATGTTGTTATTTGTTATTAAAGAAAATATATCGTGGAAATACGTCTAACGCAGAACCCTGCAGCTAATAGCAGTAGGCGTTAGCCATGGTGCACCATGTAATGTATTACTATACTGAAGCCTTGTGCCGTATTACTGGTGGATTGTGAGCCTACTTGCTCACCAATGATTATTGCATTGTATTGTATTGTTATTGCTGACAAAGGTAAGTTCTTGATTACTGATTTACTATTAGTTTTGTGGGATGTTTTCCACACCTGTACTTTTAAATTTATAGACTTAAATTGCTTTTAGTGTATTATGTTTAAGCAAAGGAAGATTTATTTTCATAAATTTGACTCTTCTATTGAAATTTAAGACTTATTATTTTATTTGAAATGATCAAAAGTTTGTGAAAAACTCTACTATTTGTCTGTTTCCCTCTCAGTATAGTTAGTGGTATTTACTTACTGAGTTGTTAACACTTACCCTTATCTCTCTACATTTTGCATATAACAATGCTGAGCCTAGACCCTCCTCCACAGTGAAGCATTGAGATAAACTCCTTTTGGGTGAACCCTGCATTGTCAGCAAGGGCATGAGTATTTTGTGTTAAATCTTGTATATATTGAACTCTAGTAGCTCCATATGTCACAAGCAAGGTTTTGTGTGTTTTGTACATGCACTTGATTGTTTAACTGAGAAATTTTGTGAGAGCGAAGCTCTCTATATTTTTTATGTGTATGTCTATCTGTGAAAATTTCAAAAAGTCTATATTTTAGGGGAGACTTTGCCGAAATTTTCACACAAAAGTCATATAATGCATTAGTTATTTATCTTCACTCTATATATGTTGTATATATTAACTGACTGATATGATTTCATATATTCTTTATGGAAATTTATAGTAATATTGATAATGTTTTATAAATTACTGTTGGTTCATAGAGATGGAGTATGCTTCACCCTTGTGTTGGTCATATATCTAGTTTGAGGTGAGACAAAAATAGATCTTCCATGGCTAAGACTTTGAAGTTTTAGCTCTTGCTCACCATATTTGTAATCTAGGAATTTAGATGAAGAAGTTTCTCTTTATGACCTAGGTGAAATTATAGCTAGGAATTGGAGAAACAAATTGGAACAAAGTTGCCCAAGTGGGTCTTTGATCTATTGACACTTAGTAATGTAATAAGATATATTTCTAAGTAATTTATGATATAATTTGGAATTTTAAATGGAGAGATAAGTATAATCAAAACATTTGAACTAATAATAATAATAATAATGAATCCTATGTGTATAGGGATTGATTATTGTCAAAAGAGCTATCAAGGATTGAGTTTAGAGAATGGATATTGCCATTACAAGGGAAATCAAGAAAGAAATTAGCTTAAAGTAGAAAGGTAGCTTCTTCTCCATTCCTTATATTCTATGTGTGTGCTTATGTTTAGTGATTGCATACTTGATAAATTTTCATGCTTATATTGCAATGATTTGATGTATGATGGTGTGAAATCTCACATGGAGCCTTGGTGGGTTACAATTGATGTTACGTATGATGGCTTATAAGGTTTGGATATGATGATCCTACCCTAATCTTGATATTGAATATGATGTGGTCATGAGCCAAAGTCAAAGTTGTCAACTCTAGCATAATTCCATTGTAATACCCATGAAATTTAAATTAAAAAAGGGATGCTCAATAGGGAACTCAATCAGTGATACAGATAATAATTTATTTGAGATTGTAACTAGAGTAAGTACCCAAACCTTACCCAACGCTTTCCTAGCACTTGTAACTCAACAAAGTACGATAACTAAGTATTTGTGAGGAAAATTTTAATATGATAAAAATATAATATTTTCCATTTAAAATATTTTAAACTCTCAATTATTCCCACTAACTCCACTTACCTTATTTTATTGCCCCAATTATATCACTAACATTATTATAACCCCCACTAACAGCATTTTAACATCAAATTATGCCATCAAAACAACACCAACTCTTTTACAAGGCTTTCCTATTCCCATCACTACATAAAGACAATGTTCTTCCTCTAGCAGCCATTCCAACTCACTGACGAGTGACTGGCGAGTCACTCGTGGCATCACCGGCCCATCCCCAATCACCAACGGCCTCTCTCACCGGCCATATAACCAAAAAATTGTGCCACGTTATTGTCACTATGCAAATATCTCCACCGGCCACTAACGCTGTTTCAGCCTCCTCTAAGCTGCATCAACACTACCAACATTCACCTGAAATCTAAGCTTAAAATTCACAATTTCAGTACATATATGCTTTTATTTAGCTTAAGGCTTCAGTTCCATGGTTTTTTTTTTTTAGCCCTTTCTCCCTCATTCACTTGATTAATTTGGTCCAATTTGCTTCAGATTGAATAACCCTAATTTTCACACTGTTCATTTGAAAAAGAGGCCAATTTAAGGTCAACTTGAGCTATTTGCTTCAAATTGAGTTAGGGTTACACTTCAAAGGTAAATTTCACATATTTTTCCTTTGAAATTACTGATCAATTGTGAATTTAGACTTCCAAATTGAAAACCCCAATTTAGGGGTCCAGGGGCAATTTGGGAAATAAGTGAAATTTGTGTTTTTAGTGCTTCTTAAATTTTATTATACACCTAAAGAGTGATTTAGAATTTTTGAAAATTTTAGTTTGAATTTTAGAACGAATTTCTAATTTTCCTAGATTTTTCATGAAGAAAAAGGAAGGAAATTAGATAGTGAAAATTAGTTTGGCTTGATTAAATAGTAATAAATATTATCTGAGGTTAAATGAAAATTTTGGAATTTATTAAATGACCCCTAAGTGAAATTTTGTGATGGTAGGTATTAGAAATTTAATAAGTGCTTAGTGGAATAATTGAATAAAATAATAATAATAATAATAATGATAATAGTAATAACAATGATAATAAGAATAATAAAATAAAATATAGGTCATAAGTATTTTGAAGTATTATTTAAGAAAATGACCCATAAATTTAATTTCCTAAAATTTAGTAAAGAATTAAATGAAGGTGAATAAGGAATAATTAATTAGGTATGTGATAGAATCAAATAATTAAATTCATCAAAATTGGATGTTTAAGAGTATTTTCTTTAATGTGTTAGGTGGCTAGGGAGATTGTTAGCAAAAGAATTATAAACAGGGATATGAAGAGATTGGTATACTCCTCGTAGGTGAGTAGATAATCCTAATTATGCAAGATATTATTTTGAATTATGATTCTAAATTTTAAATTATTGGAAATACTGAAATATGAACTCTGAAGTTGTACGATTTTGAAATTTTTGATATCTGTACATGGATGTTTATTTATTTATAAAATATTGGGAATGTATCTAAAACAAAACTCTATAGCTAACGACAATAAACATTACCACCATATTCTATTTGAGGCCTAAGACCATTATAATATTTACTTATATCCTATGGCCGAATGAGTATATGTTCTGATATATTAACACTAGCCTTAGGCTAGCTTTGTATTCTGTAATTATGACTGGTTCTATATGAGATTCCTAAATGCATTCTGTTAATGATTATACTCTGTTTGATATTACTGAATTATAACTATATGATATCTTATTTTAAGTTTTAAAAGACATACTATTGTAAGTCTGTACCATTTTCTATAATATTAGAATTACCTACTCACTAAGTTTCCACTCACCTCATTATTTAACATGTTTTAGATTCCAGTGCTAATTTAGTTAATGTTTGTAAGAAGAGATTTTGAGATTTAATGGTTATTTAATGTGAGTTCATTAAAGTTTGTTGTCTTGAGGTTTCTTATGGGTCTATGAGGATGAGGAATACCTTATTCCCATGCTGATCACGTCCTATCAGCTCAGGTTGTGACATCTATGATCTATGTTCATGGTATGATGAGTGTGCATTACTTTGCTTATATGTGCCACAATATGTGTGGAATATGAAGTGAGCTATTAAGAATTTTTGTCTCATCATATCTCTACTAACCATTTTAGGTGGATATAGTAAGAATAAACAAAAAGAAATAACCTTTTAGATCTTTTAGAGGAGCAATGTCAAGAGGCTTAGTTAGTTGGAAACTATGATATTTTGATGTATGTAACTAGAAGTTAAGGATCAAAGATGTATTGTCAAATAATTTAAAAAATATGATGATGTAGTGCAAGACTTTCTTTGTATGTATATAAACTTTCACATGTATGAAAAAATGAAGAACCAAGAGTTTGAGCAAATTTTAATAGATAGTAGAAGGATTTTTGAAGCATAAGTATAAGTGAATACGGCCAAACTCAAAATTTGGTATGTTAAAACCCATTTAGTCAAGTTTTAGTTTTATAAAGATATAATTTTGTGAGAGAAGAGAAAATGTGAAAAAGTAAGTAGATGGACTCCAAAAATAAAGATCATTGGTACATTGAATCTTAATATATCAAAGTTTACCCATACAAAATTCCATCAAATTTTAAGTTAAAGTAGTTGTTGTTAATGAATGTTTAAAGTATAAAGAATTATACAGAATTTTTTTTTTTAATATGTATGATATTGGATGACACTTGAAGGACTAAATGGAAGAAGTTTTAGCTGAAATTTTATTTGCCAGCCCTTGAGGCTATGTTTGGAAGTTTAAAAGATGATGAAATAAAGTAGTCATTAATGGAATGGAGTGAAATGGCTTGAGTAGATATGTTGTTTGAAAGTTTTAATGAGTGAAGGGATGAACACTTATTAATTTTGTTTAGAAGTTACAATAAAATGAATGAAATAGAATGACTCATTAATTATTTATTCCAATATTACTTCATATAACATAAATACATGACTAATAATTTTGTCATTGTTAACTATATAATGTTATATTTTTCTCTTATCCATATTTCTTTATTTTTATTTACTAATTATCTTGTCCATTTTTTCTGTCTAATATATTTATTACAAAATATCTATATCGTTTCAAAAATTTTGAAAGACAAACTTAAAAAGCTAAAAAGAAAAATTATTTACAATTTTTTTTAAATGAAACAAATCTACATTGTAAATTCTTTCATTCTCTCTTTTTATTTTGAAATGTGAAGTGAAAAAAAAAAACAAAACAAAACAAAAGAGATGTCATGATTATAATGATAGAAATTAGATAAAATTGTAACAATTGAAATGGTTCTCCATGAATGATGAGTATATTAGTAATAAAGTATAATTATATTAGTAATTTAATTTATTAGATCATTCCATTTCATCCTTGACTCTCCAATTTGGAAGGACACCAAAATTGGGGTTTTGGATGGTAATGAAGGGTCTTGAAAAAATATCCAAACATAAGTTCAACCTATTTTGGCCATTCCATTTCTTGCCACTCCCTCCTTAACCATCCATTAAAACATAGCCTAAGGTATTAATAAAGTATTTTGGAAAGTTTAGTGTCATTTGGGTTTCATTTAATCTAGTTTTGCACCAAGTATCAAAAATAAAAATCCAATTTTGCATAATTCCTTATAGCCATGATCATGGATTTATTTGAGGGAACAAATGAACAAGTTTTGAATTGAAATTTGGTATGCAATTAGCTTTCAAATCATTCTAGTTGCAGGAAAAATTTCCCAATTTTTAAGGACTTCCTAGAATTTATTATGAATTTTTAAAGTTGACAAATTTACCATATGAATAGTACCATCGAATTAGAATTTGTCTTTCCAACTCAGTTGTTTCCCCCACCAAGTTTTCTTTATTTTTATCATTGGATTGACTTTAATTTCTTGTGAACATTTGGACTACTTGCCTAAAGAATGTTATATATTATGGTATGATAACTGACATATTCTTTTAATTGGAATGAGAATTCCATCATTTTGATGGAAAGATCTTTCCATAAGCAGGTGGATGAAATGTAGTTGCTTTTATTAGAAAGTACTATAGATGACTCAATTACTCCTAAAGTCATATTTCTAACCGTAATAATAATAATAATAATAATAATAATAATAATAATAATAATAATAATAATAATAATAATAATATATTATTATTATTATTATTATTATTATTATTATTATTATTATTATTTATTTTTCAATTTAAATGTAGTTTGGTCTTTTTCTTTTTCCTTATTATTTGTTACTAATTTCTTTTCTATTGCATACCAAGCATATCTCATTCACATTCTTATTCTCATTCTTATTCTTATTTTTATTTTTATTTCATTTCCTTCTACATACTAAACGAGCCTAAAATGATAAAGATTTTGTTCTTTATTGCAACATAGAAATGAGGAAATGCAAATGTATAAACTTTTGGATAGTATTTATAAAAGATGTTTATATTTTACAATTATTAATCTATAAAATTTAGACAATTCTCCTATATATGATCAAATTATTTTTAAAGACAACATTGATTTCTTAAATTAAACTATATCATTAACAAATAATTTTTTAATTTTTATTTCAATATTATTTATTTTAGTTGAAAATAATAAAATTAATATATTAAATTTTTAAAAAATTATAATTTTTATATTGGTAAAATACAAAGTTAATATTTGTTATATTTTAAGTATACAATAAATATAAAAGTATTTAAGGAAAAAACTTGTGATTGCATTTCATAATTAATTATAGGACGATTTAATATCATATATATTGTGATTTCACGAAAGGAGAACAAGTGTATAATTTTTAAAGTAAAATAATTATATAATTTAAATATCTTTCATAGGATGGGAATATAATTTATCCTACTTTTTTGCACGTGGGGTATAAGTAGAACTTATCATGAGTTAAATATAATTATTTTATAATGACTCATACTTCAAACAATAAACTATTTAATGTTTAACAAAACTTAAAATTATAGTTGGATATAAATGACTTTAATAGTTCTGTTTTTTATGGATTTGGAGCAGTCCAACATTAATATGTGTTCGCCACTCAATAAGAAGAGTCTATAAATAAAACACATTATAACAAATACGTAACAATTGTGCTTAATTTTTTTAAGAAAAATTTATGACTTCTTTTGTTTTTGTTCATAATTTGAGAGCTCAAAACAAAATCTGTGCCTTTTTTTTTTGTTCTTTAACATTACCATATGAAGGATTAAAATTATTTGTCTTGCAAATTACACACACTTGCCGTTTGGCCAGCTCACATCTGTAGTGCTTGATTGCTGCATATTGGTATACTAGTATTAGCCTCGCAACCGTCGGAGTACACGGAATTTACAATTTTTATTGATCAAAAGTCATATTCAGAATTTGTTAGTTGTAGTGGCTGTGATTGTTTAAACTCTAGGAAATAATATTAATTTGAAAGGATTTTAATCGTTGCACCAAATTAATTCAAAGAGTAATATTTTAAAATCTAAAATAAACGAGTGATGCCTTAGAAAAAGAAAAAAGAAAACCAAAAGTGATCACATTTTTTATCCAATAAATATTAGAGGGTTAAAAGTGGGCTAACTTGATCTATATAAACTAGCCCACTAGCCCACCATCGGTTGAAGTTAAATGGACAAACTTGTTTAACTTGCTTTATTTAAATAGGTTGAAAACTTTAATAACTCATCAAGTGGATTAATTAAATAGGTTGGTTGGTTGAATTCATTGACAAAAACTAAAAAAAAAAAAACAAATAATATTAATTAGGAATAACAACTATTCATCAAAATCTAAGCAAAATTATATCAAATAATTAAATTTAAATTTAGAACTATTAAATAACACCTCAAATTTCAACAATTTGTTACAACCCAAAATTATTGGTCGTGACCGGCGTATAAGCTAATCTAACATAGCCTAGCAAGCGTAAAACATTATTACAAAGTCCATAATATATCAATAAGATGCATTAAATGTTCTTTTAAAATATAATTCAAGAAATTTCTTAGAGGTTGCCTAAAATCTAGCAACATCTCTCCAAAATTCAAAGTTTTCCAAACTTGGTATAACCAGTTATAATTTAATGATAATCAATACATGAGTTTAAAAATATCTCAAATTATACATTTAGTATAGTATGGGAATAGCCTACACAAGGCTTATAACACTATATAATATTTATAAACTTAAAACAACTTGACATCTAGTAGTCATAACCTTAGAGTCAAATGTACATGATGATTAACCCAAAATGTCCAAGCAACAAGAAAGTCCCAACTTACTTTATCACTTACTAATATATAAAATGTTAAAGAGAGATGTATAAGTCTACCATTGACTTAATAAATGCATAAATCACAAAGTAAGCGGAAGGGATACAATAGAGGCCTTAGAGTATTTAACAAATATTTATTTAAGTAAAGAAATAATTTTTTGATAAAATAAAAACACCATTTCTAAATCTTTTAATTTTGTATAAAAGGGGTATCAAAGAAAGAACCAATATCATCATAGTCATATTCCTTTATCAAATATGTTCTAACAATTTATACGGTATCCCTTTACTGAATATGTTTTAATTTCTTATACCCGTATCTGTTCACCATATATGTCTCAATAATTCATACACATATCCCTTCATTGGATACATCTCAATAATTCATACTCGTATCTCTTTACCAGATACATCTTAATAATTCATTTCAACAAGGTGCACTAAGGCTGTTATTCTCGCTAGCAGCTTTGGGGTTCTTAAATGAATTCTCATCCATCCTTTAGATTATAAAACCATTGAATATATATAAATTGTGTAAATAGGATACATAAATAAATAATTTTATTTAAACATATTTATTACCATAAATTAATTTAAATAAAAATAATCTTGAAGATTAAATAAAATAAAATAAAGAGTGGTTAAGAGAGAAGTGACAATAATATAAAGATTTAAAATGGAAAATACAATAATACAACAATCACGTAAAATAAATTTAGATAAAGTAAAGGAAACAATTATAATTAAGAATTTTACCATAACTTTTCTCCTTTCATATAACACTACTTCCTTATATTTTATAACTTTCACTTTACACTTCTCATATGCCAAGTGTCTTTCATAATAACAATAATTCATAAAATTTAATAATATCGCTTATTATTGTGTTATTTTTATATTCGTACATATTATATCATATATATGCAGTTGAAAAGTTCAAAAGAATATAGATTTGTTTCCCTATAAAACGTTGAACATGGAATAAGGAAAGTGAAAGTTAGACAAGAAAATAAAGACATTCGATAAAATGAAAAGTGCTACTTTACTAATTATACACTCACTGATAAGGATCGATAGTAGAGATACTTTATTCCCACAGCATAGCTTGAATTAGAGAGGTCTCTGCAAAGCTACCTCTCACAAATACGAATACTCCTTCCATGACCTATCTTTCTAGTTTTAATAAGAAAATTAAAAAATGTTTGTGTTATTCATACACTTTCTTGCCAAAATTTAAACCGTACGAACGCTAGAATTTGCACAGTATACACACATTTTTGCGAAAATTTATTATGCAAGTTACTATGCAATGGTTAAAATTATATTTTTATCCCTAAAAATATTTTTATTTACATTTTAGTCCCTAAAAATAAGGTAAAATTATAATTTGTACCCTAATTACTATTTTTTTCCTTTCATTTTAGTCTATAAAATTATATTTTATTTTTATATTGTTATTCTTAAAATCCATATATATATATATTTTGAGTTATTACACAATTATACTAAAATAACAATCTAAATAACTAATGCCGCATCAAATAAATCAAATTAGTTTATTTGCTTGTACATTGTATGATCAAATGATAAGTGTTAGTAAAAAAAAATATAAATTTATTAATATATTATGATATAAGAAAAACATAATAAATTATAGAGAGTTCATAAAATTGGTCATATGAGATTAGTGAGAGATAAGTAACGACAATGAATTTATTGAGAGGGCATAATCATAAACCATTTTTTTCTTTTTGAATAAGCAAGACAAGGAAAGAACTAAGCATGACTTAAGACACCTATTTGCCAATGAACAAAATGATGAAGAAGAAATTTAATGTCATCTACAATGGTAAGATTTATATTGCTTAAACTTTGACGACGCAAGATGTTCAAGGTACAACGCTTCCCAAACAAGAATTGCAAGCAATAAGATCTTGGAAAAGGGTCATTTTAGTTTACTATCCAAAAAAGGATGTTACGAACAACCTGGAAAGTAAGGGTTTTCAAAGATTCTCATTTCTAAAAACTCTAATCCCTAGTTTTAATAAGTCATCCATCAAGACGAATATGAATTTAGAATGTGATACTGCTAGAATTGTTTCACCTTTTAGAAGCCTAAAGAAGGACGAATCATCCAGTAAAGGAGAAACAAAATTCCTTAGGTGAATTTTTCGAAGTGAAGTGAAGCGTGGGGTTATTGTCATTCTATCTGCTCAAGAAATTATGACAGAGATAGAAATGGACTCGAGAGATAACATTTATAGGATGACCAATTACTCCTTTATGCACTATATTATTGCAAAATGACCAAATGACATACATACATGTAATTATCCATAAAGTGATGTATTTAGTTCGTTGCAAGTTGGAACGGCCCATGGAAAACCAAATAGCTATAGTAAAAGTGCATTACAGAAAGATATGATTAATGGTCTCAAGCAAAGAGTTGCAAAAAGGGCAAGTTGTATCAATTAGGCCACGATGGTTTTGCAAAATATCACCTGTCAGAAAGGCACGAGAAAGAAGTTTCCAGAGAATGGTTAAGATTCTCATTAGGAGATTAAGCTTCCAAAGGTGCTTCCAGTGAGTGAATTACGTATGATACTCTGGAAGGGGAGAGAGAGGAGCAATTATTAAGCTCATTTACTAAAGGCATTAAGGTTTTGATGATTAAAAATATTGTATGAAAGTCTTTCAATGTAATACATAGGTTCCAAATGTTCTTCAGTGTATTATCATGTCTTAGAAAGCTTTGTAAGTAATATTGAGCTAAAAGAATATGTTTAAACTTGTGATAAAATTAATTTTAAGTCTTACAGGTTGAATATGACTAATTTCGGGAAATCTTGATATTCCCAATCAACTGGCAGTAGCCCAGTAGTTGACTGACCCATTGTCAGTTAGCTGCCAGCTTTTGTCCCAAAAAGGTCCCAGTCGACTGGCCTCTGGGTCTCAGTTGACTAGCATCTCTCTTTAAGGTCTCAGTCTGCTACTAACTTGGATCTTAGTCAGTTGGGAGCTTTCTGTAAGTCCCTAGTCAACTGGCCATTAGCTAGTAGTTGACAGGTCACACCCTGATCAAGCCTAGTCAACTATCAGCCTTAGGATTATTCTCCAGTCAACTGGATAGGCAATTGTTGAGGTCCAAATTTGAAATTTTAAAGAGGGAGAAAAGGACTAACTGACTGGCCATAAGAAAATAGTTAATTAGGTAGTCGTATAAAGGCCATAATTAATTCTCAATGAATATATTTTGAAAAGTTTGACTTCTCTCTTATTTCCAACGAATCTATTGGACCTTTAGCTATTTATAAATGACCTATAGACTCTGAATTAATAAGGAAAAACATTCAAGAGATTTTATATCATAAGATTCATATTTTTATCAGCTCTCTATTGCATTAATGCTTAATTGTTCTATATATTATGTTGTAAGAGTTTTCTTCTCTATATATCAAGCAAAGAGTGTTTGATTGGGGGAAAGGTTCTCACTAGTTAAGTTCAAAGAGGGTTATTCCTTGAAGGTATCAAGCAGTGAGTGCTTAGGTTATGAAAGAGGTTCTTCCTGGGTATTGTATTTGAGGGAGAGGTTCTCCTTAGTTGTTGTATTTGATTATTGAGATAGTGAAACATCTTAAAAAGTTGCTTGGAAACTGGACGTAGGACTACGTAGAAGCCAAACCAAAATAAATATCTGTGTCTACTCTCTTCCCTTACCTTCTTAATATTCTACATTTATTATTTTCAAATTATATAGTTTACTCTAATTGTTTCAAGTTTGAAAAACTATTTAAATAATTTTTAAAATGTGAAAATTTTATATAACACCCAATTCACCATCTTCTGGGTGCTAGCCTTACTCAATAGCAATGTGTAACCATCTTGAACCTTATAAACACCTTGATTCTTCCCATCCCATATTAATTCATCTAGATGATTAGTAAATGAGAAATACAGGGAAAAGATGTGTGCACATATGTTTGGCTCATAAATCTGCTATAGAAGATTGATGTTTCATTTTTTCTCATTATACAAGATAAAATCATAGACATACTTAGGATTTTGAGTAGAATGATCTGTTTGCATCAGCCACCAAAGTTGGTGATTGATGGGAATGGTTCAACCAGACCCTATACACCATCTTAAATTGTATGTAACCAAATTACTTGCTTTATATATACGTTTCTAGATTCATAAGAAGGATAAGGTCTTAACAATCAAACCTTGCTTTTGTGATGGTACATAATTAGCTTGCAAAGCTTTAAGAATGATATTTATGGAAGAATCTTCTTCTAAAAATCACCAAGAATGGTTAGCAAGAAAAGCTCAATTAGAACATGTGGTGTTTTTAAATCCTAAATCACCAAAATATTTCCTCTGGCAATGTTGTTATAGCTAAGGTGATGTATGCAGGGTTTATTGTTTTTAAATCCCCAGAAGAAGTTAAAAGCCATAGAATTAATCCTGTTATAATGCTTTTCCCCAAGATTTAGAAGAGAGAGTTGATATACCAAAAAGGCACTATGTCATAAACAACCTTTCAGTGAGAAAAATAAAAAATATTTAAGTTGATTCCTAAAATGAATCTTGAAAATTAATTTATTTGGAGTCGCCACCAAAATTTTTAATGGAAAACTTTGGAAAACCAATTTAAAATAAAAAAGAAAAGGCAAAATGGTCTGCGAAATCAAAGATGGGTTCGAGAGTCTCTTTAAGTGTGGGAAAAGTGTTAGGCACCCCACAATACCCGACCATAAGGACGGTTACCTTAAATTAGTCAACTGAAATATAATATGGCCTTAAATTTTATCTCAATTACCCTTTTTATTGGCATAGATGCATGTTAAACAAAGAAGACTGAAACAACAATAATGAAAGCAGACAAATTGATATTTACAAAGGGTGGACTTGACCTAAGATGAAAGCCTAGGGCCTACGTACCCTATGATAGGGATCAAAGTCCACGTAGTTAGACCAAAAAGCCATGTCTATTGGTTGATGATTTGTAAATTTTATGAAAAGAATAGGAGAGTTTAAATTAAACAGATTTTTGAAAACAAAACAGAATTAGGATTTGGTTTATGTGTTTTAATTTACAACAACTTGATTAATCTAGCTCTCTTAACCTCTTCATTTTTCTTCTTTTTAATTTTCGTTTATTTTTGGAATTTTAATCTTTATTTAGAAATTTAGATGAAATGATTATGGAATGAGACTTTTAGGATTTTTGGGGGGTTTATATATTTTGGAATTGAAATGTAATTATAATGAAAGGAATATTTTTAAGTTTTTGAATTTTTTTTAGATTTTCGAAATTGAAATTTATCGTTGAAATTAAGACAAAAATAAAATCATTTTTCATATATTTGAATTTATGTATATTTTTGGATTTTGATTTTTATTTATTTTTGGATTTTTAAAATTAAAATTTGTTGTTGAAATTAAAACAAAATTATAACGGAAAGTCATTTTTCAGAATTTTTGAATTTATATATTTTTTGGCATTTTGGATTTTTCTAATCTTGAAAGTGAGATTATGATTAACAGGACTTTTAATATATATATATATATATATATATATATTATTTTTAACTTCAAACTATAATAAAAAAATATATTTCTATGTTTTATGAATTTAAAATTAGAATTTATTTGAAACTTAAAGTAAAACTAAAATGAAAAATCTCCTTAGGATTTTTAGTTGCATAATAAGTAGGACAAACATCCCTATTTTCTTTAATTAATTCGTCCTAATATTTTAAATGTTAATTTTTGAAACTTAAGGAGACTCCAAGTCTCATGTAGTCTCTACTAATTAACTCTTGGGTGCTTAAAGAGACGAGTGATCTCACTCGAGAACCCAAAATATAGAATAAAATATTTGAGAATTCTTCGTGATTTTATTTTTATGTATTTTTATGGATTTTGAAATTAGAATTATTTTAGTCTTATTTTTAATAAGATCAATTCCCCAAAGCCTACAGAGACTCAAGTCCTACATGACATTTTTTAATTAATTAAATTTATAAATCACCAACTTAATCATTTTGAAAATAATAGAAAATATTTAATTAAGATTATTATTTTTGCATGATTATTATTATTATTTTAAAACAAGTATGTACTAATTTTTGGGGTCTAAGGAGATTAAAATCTCACACGTCCCTAAGCATTCAAGGAGAACAATATTATCACACGATAATTTTGTAAATAATAGAAAATATTTAATTAAAGTATTTATTTTTGCATTATTATTATTTTTAAAACAAGTATGTACTAATTTCCGGGGTATAAGGAGATTAAAATCTCACACGATCCCAAACACCCGAGAGAACAATATTCGCACTCGATGATTTTCTTAGGACCTTGTTTGTAAAGCCAAAAATTAATCTCATATTCACATAATAATAATAATAATAATAATAATTTTAAAAAAAATGAAACAAAAGGCAAACGCGAATGAACTGAGACGTAACGCTAAAACTGATGTGCATGCATGAGATTGCTCACCTGCTTTGTCTCGGCTAGCTCTCCTCCCTGTTGGTTCTCCTTCTCCAGCGGTCCTCCTCGGTCTTCCTCGATCCTCCTTCGATGCTTGGTGGCTCACCGTTAACTCTCTCTCTCCTCTCCGCGGTCTTTCTCTTTCCTTCTCCCCTTCTTTTTTCTTCTTCCTCTTTCTTCCTTTCTACTTGCTCGGCTCACCTTTGCTTAAAGAATGTAAAGTAGATCATCACTCCTGTCCTTCTCCTCCTCCTCTTCTCCTTCTCCTTCTTTCTCTCCCTCTTTCTTTCTCTTCGGCCCTTCACGCAACAACTCCAATAACACTCCTCAGTTCCTTCTTTTACTTCTTCATCGGTCTGTTTCTTCCTCCTCTATTTGCCCCTATTCATAGAGCCCAAGCCAGAGCTAACACATCCTACTTCTCCTTCTCTTTCTTTCTTTCTTTCTTTCTTTCTCTCTCTCTCTCTCTCTCTTTCTCTTCAACTCATCATGCAGGAACTCCAGCAACGCTCCTCACTTCAAGTCGCTCTCGGTCTCTATTCTATCTTGATCTGTAACTTCTTCGTTCCAGCTCTTCCCTTCTCTTTTCTCCTTCACTATTCTCGGTTTGCTTTCTCTCCCCCATTTCAGAATGCTCTCCCTGGTTCCTTTTCATTTCAGTTTGCTCTTTTTAACTTCCTTCCAGCCACTTTCTCTCTCCCTTGGCACTGTCACACTTCTCCCCTTTTCAATAGCACATCCCTCCACCTTTGCCGTATCTCCTGTGCCTTTTGTACCTTATGTCCTTCTTATCTCCTGTGGGTGTGTGTAAGAGTGGTATGTGAGGGTGTGTGAATATGTGTGTCCGTGAGTGGGTATAAAGGTGAGTGAGAGTGTGTAAGAGTAAGTGTGAATGTGTTTGCATTTTCATTTTAATCTTAACTGGGTGGCTTTTCTCTCTTTTTTGGATTTGGATCAATTCAAAATTTTTGACTCTATTTGTTTTTCTTTTTGCAAGATAATTAATATATCTTTACTCCAAGTATTTATTTTGAATTTTTTTCTCATTTGATATTTTTGGTTTTGTATTTGGTTTATCCCATTTTAATTCTATATTTTGTTTTTTGCATTTTTGTTTTTAAATTTTAATTTTTTTCATTTTATTTATTATTATTATTATTATTATTTTAGGTGGAGTGTTCACAGTTGCCTCTCTTTGCTTGTCTCTTAAGTTAGAGATATGGATACAGTGAAGAAATGACCTAATCTTAAGAGCAAGCAAAGACCTGAACACACTATTCTTCACGTCGAGGAAAGACAGGTGTAAATTCGTGCCTAGAAAGGACAATGGCCTGAACATGATGCAAAAAAATTTTTTTTTTAATGAAATTTGTCTGGACATGATGTAGGACTGTTGACAAAAAAGTAAATTGCCTGAACATGATGCAAGACTTTCGACAGAAATGTAAAGTGCCTACACACGATGCAGGACTTTTGACAGAAATGTAAATGCTTGGACACGATGCAGGACTTTTGATAGAAATGTAAATTGCCTAGACATGATGTAGGACTTTTAACAGGAAATGTAAATTGTCTGGACACGATGTAGGACTTTAAACAAAAAATGTAAATTGCCTGCACATGATACAGGACTTTGACAGAAATGTAAATTGCTTGGACACGATGCAGGACTTTTGACAGAAATGTAAATTTCCTGGACACGAAGCATGACTTTTAACAGAAAATGTAAATTCCTGGACACGATGTAGGACTTTGATAGAAAATGTAAATTGCTTAGACACGATGCAAGACTTTGACAGAAATGTAAATTGCCTAGACACGATGCAGGACTTTTGACAAAAATGTAAATTGTTTGGACACAATGCAGGACTTTTGACAGAAATGTAAATTTCCTAGACACGATGTAGGACTTTTAATGTAAATTGCCTGGACACGATGCAAGACTTTTGACAGAAATGTAAATTGCCTGGACATGATGTAGGACTTTGACAGAAAATGTAAATTACCTGGACACAATGCAGGACTTTTGATAGAAATGTAAATTGCCTGGACATGATGCAGGACTTTTAATGTAAATTGCCTGGACACGATGCAAGACTTTTAACAGAAAATGTAAATTGCTTGGACACGATGCAAGACTTTGACAGAAAATGTAAATTTCCTAGACACGATGCAGGATTTTTGATAAAAATATAAATTGCTTGGACACGATGCAAGACTTTTGACAGAAATGTGAATTGCTTTGGACATGATCCAGAACTTTTGATAAAAATGTAAATTGCCTGGACATGATGCAGGACTTTCGATAGAAGTGTAAATTGCCTGGACATAATGTAGGAGCGAGATATACGATAAACGTGGAGAACCATGTACGCATGAGATATGCATGTTTTTGAAGGATAATGAAAATTTTATTCACTTTGATATATTTCAAAATGATTCCTATACCCTGGGTGTTAGAAATAAGAGAACGCTACGCGAGCGTAGACCTTTTACCTTATACTTTAGAAACCGGAGGGGTGACATGTTAAGTTATAGTTCATGCTAGTTGGAAAGAAATCCATATTGCCTGGAGCGAAAGAATTGTCTAACCAAGCTTCTTTCGTTGTGAACTTGAATCCGTCGTTTCAACAGACAATGGTCCACATAACTTTATGTCCTCGGGTTAACTCCTGGCAGGCTTATTTCCTTTTCCTTATAGTAAACCAAGGGACATTGAAACTGCTTCTATCTTTTTTTACATAGTAATCTGGTAATGAAATCAGAAATGCCAAGACGTGTATATGTTTCACACTTTAAGCTTCATCCCAATAATTGTGTGGAAGCACTTATTTAAAAAGAATTGTGGGTGTTTTCGAAATACATATCATTAGACAATATTTTAAACAGCATTATTCATTTGAATATTTATTTTGCGTATTGAATACATGGAGCAATTATAAAGGCAATACAGTTATGTAGAAAGAAAAAGAGTAATAAAAAGCAAGTCTCTTAAATGAGTAAACGACTTTATTTTGAAGATAAATCACATGGTCTTAAGGAAAGTGGGTGATAAATTGAATACAAATGCAAAGAATAGCAAAAATGGCAACTGAAATGACTTTGACTTTTAGCTCTAGGTGGCACTGGTCATTTGTACTTGGTGTTGCCATCGGATACACCTATTTTGAAACTGATTAATGAAGACAATCTCTAAGGATCCTTCCAGGTACTCGATTTAGTCCTTGCGTAGCCTCACTTTGTTCATCATCTATTACCCTAACTTTTGCTTAAGTCATTTTTTCAGGTTTTCAACTTAACGGGCCCCAATTGTAAAATTTCTTTTCTTTCTTCTTTCCTTTTTTCCATCATTCCCATTTTAAGCAAAGTACTTCTTTACTGCATCAGGGTTAACTGGTTTTCCAAGCTCCCTTCCATCCATATCGGCAAGAACCAGTGCACCTCCAGAGAATGCTCATATCACCACATATGGGCCTTCATACGAAGGTGCCCATATGCCTTTATTATCCTCCTAATCTGAGAGGATCTTTTTCAGAACCACTCCCTTGGCTCAAACTTCCTGGGATGAATCTTTGATTAAAGGTCCTTGCCATCCTTTTCTAGTATAGTTGCCCATGACACATAGCTACTAGTCACTTTTCTTCGATCATATTCAGCTGCTCGTATCATATCCTTACCCACTCACTCTCCTTTAGGTTGGATTCTATTAACACTCAGAGAGAAGGGATCTCAACTTCAACTAGGGTGACTGCCTCCATATCGTATACTAAAGAGTAAGGAGTTGCCCCTGTGGATGTTCGTGCTATTGTTCGATACCCATGAAGAGCATACAGGAGCATCTCATGTCAGTCTTTGTAAGTGATAGTCATCTTGCTAATGATCTTTTTGATATTCTTGTTTGTTGCCTTGATTGCCCAATTCATCTATGGCCGGTAGGGTGCAGAGTTATGATGCTTAATCTTAAATTGTTCACATAATTTCTTAATGTTAGCTCTGTTCAGGTTAAGAGCGTTATCAGTGATAATCCTTTCTAGTATACCATATCGACATATAATGTTCAATTTCAAAAATTGGAGGAAGACCCTTTGGGTAATATTAGAGAATGAACATGCCTCTATCTATTTTTTGAAATAATCGATGGCTACTAAAATGAATCGGTGTTTATTAGACGCCTTTGGATTGATTGGGCCAATCATATCAATTCCCCACATCGAGAATGGCCAAGGTGCCACCAGTTTGTGTAGAGGTTGCGATGGAGCATTGATCTTATTGGCATATGTCTGGCACTTATGACATCTCCTTATGTAATCAATGCAGTCTTTCTCTATGGTTAACCAGAAGTATCCACACATTTGAATCTGTCTAGTCATGGTATGACTATTAGCATGGGTTCTGCACGTCCCCTCATGAATCTTTGTCATTATCCTTCATGCTTCTGATGCATCCACATATCTAAGTAGAGTGTTGTCCCATAACCTTTTATACAACACTTCTCCGCTAAAGAAGAAACTTATCACCAATCGATGAATGATTTTTTGATCATTCTCAAATGCCCCAACCAAATATTGCTGACTCTAAACATAGTTTTTTATATCATAGAACCACGGTTGCCCATCGCTTTCTTCCTGCACATTTAGGCAGTAAGCTGGGGTGTCCCGAGTCTCAACCTGGATTGGCAACACATTGACTCCATAGTCTAGGTTGATCATTACGGCCAGGGTAGTCAACGCATCAACAAACTGATTTTTATCACAGGTCAGATGTGTGAAGTTTATCTCTTTAAACCTTGACAGCAATTCCGTTAAGTGCTTTTAGTATGGGATCATTTTAGGATCTTCGGTTTGCTATTCTCCCTTTACCTGATAAATTACAAGGGCTAAATCTCTAAACACATCAAGATCTTTGACACCTAACTCTAAGGTAACTTGCAAGCTATTGACAAGCCTCATATTTTGCCACATTATTTGTACAATCAAAATTGAGCTTGATTGCCACTGGATACTGCTTACCTTCAGGTGATGTTATCACTGCTCATAATCCACTGCCGTGTACATTGGCAGCCCCATTAAAATACATTGTCCACTTGACCTCATTTGGTCATCTTCCTCTATTGTCAAAATATCTTCATTCGGGAACTGGAAGTCTAGCAATTGATATTCATCCAAGGGATTAGATGCCAAATGCTCGACTATAACACTCCCTTTGACTGATTTACTGGTCATATACTTCACGTCGTATTTTGAGAGTATCACTTGCTATTTTTAGACTCTTCATGATACATGAGGACTCTCAAAGACGTATTTGATTGGATCCATCCTGGAGATCAACCATGTGACATGGTAAAACATGTACTGTCTCAATCTTTTTGTGGTCCACACGAGACCGCAATAGGTCTTCTCAATTAACGAATACTGTGACTTGCATTCATTAAACTTTTTGCTTAGGCAATAAATGCTTGCTTTTTTCTTCCTGATTCATCATGTTGCCCTAACACAACACTCATGGACCCTGGTCGGGTCGTCAAATAAAGGATAAGGGGCCGCCTTAGCGTAGGTGGCACTAAGACAGGGGGATTCAAGAGGTACTCCTTTATCTTGTTAAATGCCTATTGGCAAGTCTCATTCCATTCTCCTGGTTGGTTCTTGTGTAATCATTTAAATATCGATTCACAAGTGGCTGTTAATTTTGCAATGAACCTAGCTATGTAATTCAAATGCCCCAAGAACCCTCAGACTTCTGTTTCCATACTCAGTGGTGGCATGTCATGAATTGCCTTAATTTTATCATGGTCTACTTCTATTCCCCTTTTACTGACAATAGATCCCAAAAGCTTCCCTGATATGGCCCCAAATACACATTTACTAGGATTCAACTAGAGTTTGTACTTCTGTAGTCTTTCATAGAGCTTTCGTAACACTACCACATGACTCTCTCCTTCAGCTAATTTAGCGACCATGTCATCCATATATACCTCTATTTCTTTATACATCAAGTTATGAAACAAGACTTTCATCGCGCGTTGGTAGGTGGCTCCAGTATTTTTAAGCCCAAAAGGCATTGCCTTATAGCAGAAGGTTCCCTATTGAGTGATGAATGTGGTTTTTTCTCTATCCTCGAGGGGCATAGGAATTTGATTATAGCCAGAGTACCCATCCATAAAGGAATGCCTAAAGCTTTTTGTTGTATTATCGACTAAGACGTCAATATGAGGTAAGGAAAGTCATCTTTCGGGCTGACCCAGTTTAAGTCTTAATAATCGACGCACATCCTCACTCGTCCATCTTTCTTTGGCATAGGGACTATGTTCGCAACCCATTAGGGATATTTAGCAACCCCTAGGAAACTAGCATCCCATTGCTTCATTACTTCTTCCTTAATTCTAAGGGACATCTCTGGGCTCATCCTCCTCAACTTCTGTTTCTTAGGCCCTACATTAGGGTATAAGAGTATCTTATGGGCAACAATTTTAGGATCTATTCCTGGCATATCTTGATAGGACCAAGCAAACACATCCATATATTCCTTAAATAGATTAATCATTTCTTCCCTTTCTGGATTATCAACTATTTTTAACTCCTTTTTATTATCCTCAGTCCCCATATTAATCACTTCAGTAGCTTTTTCATGTGGAATAATACCTTTTTCTGAAGATTCTATTATGTTAGCAAAGGTTCGAGATATATAATCATTATCATCAATTTCTAAATCATTCATATTCGTGATAGCATAAGGCTCATTCAAATAGTGCCCAGGACTTCTGCTTTAGACAAGAGTTCTGAGGGTTCAAATTCCCTAGAAAGTGGGTAGAGAAGGTAAGAATAAATACAGAAAGGCAGGATTCAAACAAGATTTTGGTAAAAAAATTGAAATTATTGTATTCATTAAATACTCAAAATAAAGTTCAAATTGTTATCTATTACAAAACTCTTAAAATGATATTCAAAATATTACTCTAATGACATAACATCTGATAACATTTCAGATTCCCAATTGTCAAGTGCTTTTCCTAGCTCGTCCAGCTAGATCCATGCAGCCTCCGCGTGCTCTCCTTCTTTTTCACTCACCATTATGACTGGGTCACTTGGGTGTATTATCTCAACAAAAATAGGAAATGTTTCTTAGATGTAGGGTATTTCCATTTTTCCTCTTGGCTTACCCTCTTTCCATTGTGCCCTGCGAGTCTTCATAGACAGCTCGTACCCTAACCTTTGTCGTCTGGGATTTTCAGGCAACTCAACCAGTTCCCTTATGTCTTGTAGCTTCGTGCCCAGTCCTTTTCCCTCTTGATACCTACTATTCATCACGATCTTGGCCACTACTTAATTGACATCCTTGGTAGATTCCCCTACTGCCAATGGGTTCTGGTCGGCACCCTTCGTAGAGTTCCTAGCTTCTAACACTTCCAGACTCTGGTAGGAGCTATCTATGACCTGCTTGGCATTTTCAATGTAAGGTACTGTGTCGGCTTGCTAGTGATAATCTCTTCTTCACCTTTTATGGTGATGAGCCTCCATTCATCAACGTACTTGATCCTTTGATGCACGGTCAATGGGACTGCACCAGCCGTACGAATCCAAGGTCTTCCCAGAAGCATCGTATATGCTGCGTCGATGTCCATGACTTAGAACTTAACGGTAAATAGATTCAGACCAATTTCTAAAAGGAGTTCAACCTTTCCAATTACTTCCCTCCTTGTCCCATCAAAGGCTCTCACTACCATGTCATTGTACTCGATGCATGACTTCTCAACCAGTAATTGCCCTAAAGTGGATAAGGGTAAGACATTCAGGGCTGACCTTCCATCAATGAGTACTTTAGCGATTACATACCCATAGCATTTCAAAGTAATGTGGAGGACCTTGGGCTTTTCAGCCGGCGTAGGGTGTATCTCGTCCTCCGAAAAGGCGATCAAGGTAGAGTTCTTTACTGTATTTATCATGTTCACCTCTTTTTCTAGGGTGATATCAAGACACACATAGGCTTTCCAACACTCTCTACAACGGCTTTTGATGAGCTTCTGAATTCATTATTAAGGTTAAAATAGAAATTCGGGCTAGTGTTTTTCTCAGTTGATCAACCGCATCATACTCGTTTTGCTTTGTAATTTTTAAGAACTCCTCTGTCTCCTCTTGTTCTTCCTTTCTAGGGGCCTCTCTAAGGTTCGAGCTTTCCCCTACTTCCAAGTTCGAGTTTGTAATTCCCTCTACATCCTTGGAGTATATCCGACCACGGCGAGTAATTCCTCCTACAATTTTAAAATGCCTTTTTCTGTGATAGGCCTTTCTTCTGATGCCTCATTGTTATGAAAGCATTCTATTTTCAACCCATAATTCCATGGTACAATGTGATTGCTCCAATACAGAAATGGAGATAGCACATGGATAACCCACGAAGAGCAAGGATCCTTTTATTGTTTCTCGCGGGGCACGATGGCTCTGGACTGGAACGACCTCCTTAACTTCATAGATTGGCTTATTAACTACTAGGAAAGAGCTCCTGGGCTTCATAAGGTCAAACGATCCCTTGGTCCTGGCAACATCTTTCTCTGTGACACATGCACTCCCCTTAGCGGGTTCTTGAGTCCTTTCAATGGTCAAAACTCTGAGTGTCATCATTCTCTGTGCTAATTCCTTAAACTGCTCACAATCTTCAATGCCGCGCCCCACTTCTCCTTCATGAAACTCACAGTAAGTGTTCTATAACTTTCTAGGCATGTCTTACTCTTCATCCTGAGCGAAGAAATAGTCAACGTCCTTCAAGCTTTCATATAACTGCCGCATGGTGTATGGTACAACTGTCAAGTTTTTCAAATTGAGCTATTCCCTGTCTATCATGGACACTTGCTTCCCTTTATCATGATTTGGTAAGGGGTTGGTGACAATGTTGAGGTCGTTACCTGCCTTTATGCCAATATGATTATTATCTAATAATGCCAAAACATGCTTCCTAAAGGCATCACACTTGTCAATTTTGTGCCCCGTAACTCCCATATGATACTCGCAAGTAGCGTTGGAGTCAACCCACTCAGAGAATGGGAGTTAAAATGGCTTAACAGGCCTAGGGCCCATAAGCTTTTTTGCCACCAAGTCGTGGAAACGCTCAGATCAACTGACATTGAAGTTAGGTAATGGCCTATCATCGCGAGACTGTTGCATAGGCCTAAACCCTTTGTTTTGGTCCGCCACTTGTTGTGGTCCAAGATGGGATTGTGGCAGTGTTGGGTAACTTATGTGATTACTCATAGCTGGACCTCGCGGCTGGTAAGACATGGCTGGGTTCTAATCGTGAAATGGCACTTGGGGATATTGACTATGCATAGGGCGAGGGTGTTAGTATGCAACGTGGAAGTGACTAACATCCCCTTCCTTCTTTCAATTGCTTATAGGTCTCCTAGTTTCCATGGAGGTACCTTTAAACAACCCATCTCGTACATCAGCATCTATTCTCTCTCTAACCTAGATAAGGTTAGCAAATTCATTCACATAGGTCCCTAGCATTATCTTACGATACGGGTCCCCCAGGGTACGAATAAAATAGGAACATAATTCTAAGTCCAGAAGTGGTGATTGAACCTTGGCTGTCATAGCTTTCCACCTTTGGGCGTATTCTTTAAAGGTTTCCATTCCTTTCTTCTTCAACCCTTTTAAGTGCTTTCGTGAAGGAGCCGAATCCAGGTTGAACTTGTATTGTCTTATGAACACATCAGTAAGATCTCCCCACTTCTTTAGTTTAGAGTGATCCAGTTTCATGAACTAATGCAGTGCTGCGCTAGTCAGGCTCTCGTGGAATAAGTTTATAAGGAACCTTTCATCCCTAGACCATACTGACATTTTAATGCAGTATGACTTTAAATGATAGTATGGATCTCCACTACCATCATACTTGGTGAACTCAGGCACTTTAAATTTTTTAGGGATGGGTACCTCCAGCGCTAAACATAACTCCTCCAATTCGACAGACTTCCAGTTAGTCGGCTCCTGTAAAGCTCGCAGTCTATCCTTAACCTCTGTTATATCTTCTTCCTAATCTTTCTTCTTGTTGCCTTCTTTCACCTTGAGGCCAATATTGGTGGCGGGCTTAGTAGGACCGGTGAACCCGACAGTCATTTCCCCTCCTGAAAGGTCATAGGTGAAAACGCCCCCTTGGTTCCATTCTTGATACCCCTATCCTTTCGCACTCGAAGTCGAGGGATTTAGTGGTCGACTTACTATCACAAGCTTTTGTGTTAGTTTTGATACTTCAGTGGCAGAAGGACTACCTGAAGTTACTCTCGATATTTCAACACTTGTATTAGGGATGCCATGGTCCGCATTAGTAGGGTTTGGCAAAACTTTATTCGCAGCTACACTCGAGCTCATATTCTGCAATAGCTTCATCATTTCTAACATTTGAGACTGCATTATCCCCATTTGATCTTTCAAAGCTCCCACTTCGACTTCTAACTGCTGCTCAACCTCTGATCGGCTGTTTTCAATAGCCATAGCTCTAACACGTGCCCGAGTTAAATACGTTCTACTTGACGGTTGAGCTTGGTTAGACGAATTTTTCCCCCTTAGGCAATATTGGCTTCTTTCCTGTTTTGAGAAAAGAAAAAAAACAACAAACCTTAATAATAAAATAGTTACCTAGGTTTTTGATTTGTTAATACATTGACTTGGCATAAAGGGTACAAGAACCTCGGACCCTTAAATCTTTGAAGGTACGTATTATATCACTCAATGAATCAAAGTTAATAGCTAACACAAGGGACATTTAATGTCCACATGCGTAGGTCTATTTTGCACCACATAACCTATTTCCTTGCATGATTTCTAATATTCCATATATGCAGTAATGAACATATTTTATAGCCAAAAGAAGAAATTATGCATTTTACTAAAAATAGAATGTTTGATTACATCACTTGATTTGAAGTTATACATCAAAGTGACCTAGCCTATGAGTTCACCTTACAAAATACTGAAGTTGTCTCCATCTCCGACTTATCTAAAATTTCGTTAACATCTTTAGATCCTCCATAAGGTTATGACACAAAGTGAGAAATTCAGTTACAACTGTAGAAGTTTTTATGGGGATGGTGTGCCCTTCAACTTGCCTATATACATAAGTGAATTCAGGAATGGCATCGTTGGCAAACAAAATCATTCTTTTAAGGCACTCTAGCTATATTTCTTTCTCGATTACTTACTTTTCATGGCGAGCCTCCCACGATCGAGCCTTTTCTGCTTGATGGTTAAGTTGTTTAATTAAATTTTATAATACTATTGCATTGTCACTCTTGACACTAGTCATTTCCCTCATCTTTTCTTCCAGCCGTTTGATGAGCATATTGATTTCTCGTTAGAGGTTATTAGGAGACTTGAGTTCTTCCACCTGTCTCATCATGGCATCCTTTTCTTTGACAGCTTTTAACAATCAAGTTTGATAATTGAGGGCCTTCTTACTGCTTTATTCAACCCATTTTTGAATCCTTCTTATAGTGTCTTTTAACTTGTCATTTTCCTCCTTCAATCTTTTCAGCTCGATATTCGTCTCTGACTCCTTTCTCCTTTTTGCTCTCTTGTCTTTTCATAACTTGGCTAAGTTTTCCAAGTGCTTTTTGATTAATTCCTCCAAATTTTGCAGCTCAGCCTTTTTACCTTCTAATTGCTTGGCTAGACATTTATTAATTTCTTGTAGGTCATTACTCAAAAAGGGGTTGTGAGGTCCTAGGGGTGGACTGGTCCCATCGGTCCTTTCTTTGAGCCAAGCCTCGTATCTTTGCGTAGTTGCCACAATGCGCTTTCCTAACTCGAACCTTCCTTTGTACACTACTTGGCTCCGTGCATCTTTTATCTTATAGATCATTTTCACCTTCAGTGAATCACCGTAGTAGAAACTGACTCTCCGCACAGCCTCTTCGGACGGGATGTCCTGTTCATATGCAAATCGGCAATGCACGATTATAAGGTTGTAATTAATGCATCCTCGGGCACCCATAAGGGGACATTAGGGAAATTTCCACAACAATAAATGATATCCTCACTTTCCCACTAAGAGAGCTTCCACTAAATGGTGGTATCTTCTAGTTCTTCTATCTTTATGATCCACTTATCGCAGTTCATTTTTACTTGTAGTGGAAGTGATCCTTCACGACGTGGATAATCTCAGATTGGGTGATGAATGGTGTCAAATCTCATACCAAGCTGGTATTCCTTGCCATAAACATGACTGACCTACCATATATTCAACAGTGGCAAATAACATTTCAACTTTCCTTTCTTTTCTTGATGACAGAAACTTAATGTTAGAAATGTTTCTACTAGAAACGCTGGTACTAGATTCACACGGTGATTTTCTGCCATCCACAGGACACTTACTACTACCAAATCAATTACTCCCACTGCCGATGGGAATAATACTAACTTATATATTGCTAAGGCAAGCACTCTTATGAAAATAACCTAATTCCCCCTTTCTGCTAAAGCTTCCAACCTTTTTTCTAAATATTTCCTGGATAAACCTTTTGTTGTGCCAGAGCGGTATAACTGTACTCATGTAGGTTTCTCCCCCAGAATCTGGGCTATAACGTGCTTGGAAGGGAGATGCCCAAGGTACAAGTAGATGGCGTAATAGGCATTTTCATCAATCCCCCATATTCTTCCAATGTAGGCGCAAGCTAGAAAGTTAGAAATGTGAAGCATCTCAATGAATCGTCCTAATGTTGGGCTAAGGCTACAAGCACATCAGGCTGAATAGGGACTGATAACAAATCCAAGATGTCTCCATAATCTTTTTGAAAGTGACGGAGCTGCTCCCCTCTAAACTTCTCACTCATAATGATTAAGCTCTTAACTACTTCAACTTCTACCTTCACTTTAACTCTCTTCCCAGTTGAGGCTATTCCTGTTAGGCTTGTGTCTTGAGGTTATGCAGCGTCTGATGAGTCCATCATATCTTTATGCCAATCAATGAAAATGACAATTAACTGTAACAAGTCTATTAGTTAGAAACAAAATGAAATGAGCACATAACTTATTTAATCAATAGATTACTTGACACTATATTCACTATTAATCACCAAAAGCCTTATTGATCCATTATAGCTCTCAACCTAAGGAGAAGTAGGTCCTCACGTGGGAAAGGCTTAAATAAGTGAGCCAGATAATCTGTTGATATATTATTTTCACAAAAATTACTGATTTTCAAAGGCTCCCAACTCCATCGATGCACCATTAAGCCAACCTTCACGCACGGACGAAGCTTTCAATTTTAGCTCATTTCATTTGGCTAATAACGCATCAAATGGAAATGTTGTGACAATTAAAGCTATATAAATTTTTTTAGAAAACACGTAACCATGCCATAAATGATGTGACAACATGTAAAATGAGAGTGAAATATGCTCCCTTGGTGTCCTAACTCGAGTCAACCCTAAGTGAGGGAATGTTACCCTAAAGATGACAGCCTCTAAGAAAGTTGTCTATTGGATTCAGTCTATTAATGTGCATAGTTCTGAGGGTAGGTCTAACATCTTAGAGAATTACTGGTTTCTAAATTGTCCCCACTCAAAAGAATGAAGATCTCGCGACATGAATTAGACTAAAAGAAGATAGAATCTCACTCCAGTTAAATCCACATAGCAAGGTACAACCTAAGCGAGGTCTTCACGGTAGTCTTTGGAAGTGAAAAGCTTCACAGGAAACCCAATATAAACCTCTACTAATCTAAGGCAAATGAGGACCCGGTTATAAAGCCCAAAAGATGTGTGAGGTACATTGTTAATGTGCTTAGTGTATAAGGGGAGCATACAAAGCTCTGAACCTATAGTCTACCCAACCTCCATCTGTCAAACAGATAAACTGCAAGATAAACCAAGAATCTATAACACAGATAGGAGTTGTTTATCCTAAGGTTTTATTCCGCTTGTTATATATCCTAGCACATGCATTACAAATAAATGAACAAAATTATGTGGCAAATGAGAAATCATAAGCATGTTATATGACCCAAAAAAAGAAGATATATACCTATACAAATAACAAGAGTAAATAACAAATACATAGGAACACATAGGCATATCAAATAACAACAAGGGATAAATAAACAAGAAAACGATGAGAACTAAACAATTAAAACAAACAAAATGCGATAAGGGTAATCAAGATAACAGAAAGCCATATAATTTCAACTGACTTGTTAAATAGGCTTGACTCTCAAAGTCTCATCAATGGATTAGCCAAAATTTGGTGAGAAGAATAAAAAGTGTTTAAATTGATTCCTAAAATGAATTTTGAGAATCAATTTATTTGGAGTTGCCATCAAAATTTTTAATGGAAAACTTTGGGAAACCAATTTAAAATAAAAAAGAAAAGGCAAAACGGTCTGTGAAATTAGAGATAAGTTCGAGAGTTTGTTTAAGTGTGGGAAAGGCATTAGGCACCCCACAATACCTATCCATAAGGACGGTTACCTTAAAGTAGTCAACTGAAATAGAATATGACTTTAAATTTATCTCAATTACCCTTTTTATTAACATAGATGCATGTTAAACAAAGAAGACTGAAACAACAATAATGAAAGCAGACAAATAGATATTTACAAAGGGCAGACTTGACCTAGGATGAATGCTTAAGGCCTACGTACCCCGTGATAGGGTTCAAAGTCAACATAGTTCGACCAAAAAGCCATGTCTATTGGTTGATAATTTGTAAATTTTGTGATGAGAATAAGAGAGTTGAAATTAAACAGATTTTCACAAACAAAATGGAATTGGGATTTGGTTTGTATGTTTTAATTTATGACAACCTGATTAATATAGCTCTCTTGACATCTTCATTTTTCCTCTTTTAATTTTCATTTATTTTTAAAATTTTAATGTTTATTTTGAAATTTAGATGAAATGATTATGGGATGAGAATTTTAGGATTTTTGGGGAGTTTATATTTATTGGAATTAAAATGTAATTATAATGAAAGGAATATTTTTGAGTTTTTGAATTTTTTTTTTCAAAATTGGAATTTATCGTTGAATTAGGACGAAAATAAAATCATTTTTCAGATTTTTGAATTTATGTATATTTTTGGAATTTGATTTTTATTTATTTTTGGATTTTTAAAATTAGAATTTATTGTTGAAATTAGAACAAAATTATAACGGAAAGCTATTTTTCAGAATTTTTGAATTTAGATATTTTTTGGGTTTTTGGATTTTTCTAATCTTGAAAGTGAAATTATGATTAACAAGACTTATATATATATATATATATATATATATATATATTATTTAAATTTATTCTTAACTTCAAACTATAATAAAAAATAAATATTTCTATGATTTTTAAATTTAAAATTAGAATTTATTTGAAACTTAAAGTAAAACTAAAATGAAAAATTCCTTAGGATTTTTAGTTGCATAACAAGTAGGAAAAACATCCTTATTTTCTTTAATTAATTCATCCTAATATTTTAAATGTTAATTTTTGAAACCTGAGGAACCTTTAAGTCTCACGCGGTTTCTACTAATTAACTTTTGGGTGCCTAAAGAGATGAGTGATCTCACTCGAAAATCCAAAATATAGAATAAAATATTAGAGAATTCTTCGAGATTTTATTTTTATGTATTTTTATGGATTTTGATATTAGAATTCTTTTAGTCTTATTTTTAATAAGATCAATTCCCCAAAGCCTACAAAGACCCAAGTCCCACATGTCATTTTTTATTAATTAAATTTTATAAAACACCAACTTAATCATTTTGTATATAATAGAAAATATTTAATTAAGATATTTATTTTTGCATGATCATTATTATTGTTATTATTATTTTAAAACAAGTATGTACTAATTTTTGGAGTCTAAAGAGATTAAAATCTTACATGACCCCAAGCACTCAAGGAGAACAATATTCTCACACGATGATTTTGCAAATAATAGAAAATATTTCATTAAAGTATTTATTTTTGCATTATTATTATTTTTAAAACAAGTATGTATTAATTTTCGAGGTTTAAGGAGATTAAAATCTCACACGATCCCAAACTCTCAAGGAGAACAATATTCTCACTCAATGATTTTCTTAGGACCTTGTTTGTAAAGCCAAAAATTAATCTCATATTGACATAATAATAATAATAACAAAACAAAAGGCAAACACAAATGAACTGAGACGAAACGCTAAAACTGACATGCATGCATGAGATTGCTCACCTGCTTTGTCTTAGCTGGTTCTCCTCCTCCGGCGGTCCTCCTCGGTCTTCCTCAGTCCTCCTTCGATGCTTGGTGGCTCACCGTCAACTCTCTCTCTCTCCTCTCCACGATCTTTCTCTCTCCTTCTCCCCTTTTTTTTTCTTCCTCTTTCTTCCTTTCTACTTGCTCTGCTCACCTTTGCTCAAGGAATGTAGAGCAGAGCATCACTCCTGTCCTTCCCCTCCTCTTCTTCTCCTTCTCCTTCTTTCTCTCTCTTTTTCTCTTTCCTTGGCCCGTCACGCAACAACTCTAGCGATGCTCCTCAGTTCCTTCTTTTACTTCTTCCTCGGTTCGTTTCTTCCCCCTCTGTTTGCCCCTGTTCATAGAGCCTAAGCCAGAGCTAACACATCCTGCTTCTCCTCTATTTCTTCTCCTTCTCTTTCTTTCTTTCTCTCTCTCTCTCTCTCTCTTCGGCCTGTCACACAGCAACTCCGGCAACGCTCCTCAGTTCAAGTCACTCTCGGTCTCTATTTTATCTCGATCTGTAGCTTTTTCATTCTAGCTCCTCTCTTCTCTATTCTCCTCCACTCTTCTTGGTTTGCTTTCTCTCCCCCACTTCAAAATGCTCTCCCTGGTTCCTTTTCATTTCAGTTTGCTCTTTTTAACTTCCCTCCAGCCACTTTCTCTCTCCCCTGGCACTATCACACTTCTCCCCTTTTCAATAGCACATCCTCCACCTTTGCCGTATCTCCTGTGCCTTTTGTACCTTGTGTCCTTCTTATCTCTTGTGGGTGTGTGTGAGAATGGTATGTCAGGGTGTGTGAATGTGTGTGTCCATGAGTGGGTATAAGGGTGAGTGAGAGTGTGTGAGTGTGTGTGAGAGTGTGTAAGAGTAAGTGAGAGTGTGTTTGCATTTTCATTTTAATCTTAACTAGGTGGCTTTTCTCTCTTTTTTGGATTTGGATCAATTCAAAAATTTTTGACTCTATTTATTTTTCTTTTTGCAAGATAATTAATATATCTTTACTTCAAGTATTTATTTTGAACTTTTTTCGTTTGATATTTTTGGTTTTGTATTTGGTTCATCCCATTTTAATTCTATATTTTTTTTTTACATTTTTGTTTTTAAATTTAAATTTTTTTATTTTATTTTATTTTATTTATTTATTTATTTATTATTATTATTATTATTTAGGTGGGGTGTTCACACACTAAAAATAGAATTAATTAAAATCATTCTAGCTACCTATGAAAGTAAAATTGTAATTTGGATTCAATCTTTTCCATAATATTATTAATCACCTCATTTTTATCTTGAACAATATCAATCTAGGTCCCCAGATATTTGCTAATTTTCCCTACAAATTTAATACCAAAGGTGCCAGAGAGGAATTTTTAAAAATGATGTGGAGTATTGGGGTTGAAAACCATAACAGATTTTAATCTATTAATGTCAAGCCCAATAGCTTTATTGAACCTGCTAACGATATCATTAACAATTTTTCAAGTGTCGGCTTTACCTTCAAAGAACACGATAATGTCATCAGCATACATCAAATGAGTTATAGGATAAGATTGCTTGTTAATTTTAATGCCTTTCCATATCTTAGCATTTTCAGGTCCTTGAATCATACAGGAAAGGACATTGGCATAAATTATAAAGATGTAAGGGGATAAAGGATCTCTTTAATGAATACCTCAGGGGAGAATATTTGAGAGGTGGGGTGACCATTTATCAACACTTGATAAGACACAATAAAGACACATTGCAAAATAAGATTAATCAAATTGTCATGGAATTTCATTTTAGCTAACACCATACACAGGAAATGCTAAGAGATTTTGTCAAAGGCTTTAGAGAGATCCAATTCAATAGCACACCATCTGACTTCTTTTTCCTTTAGTATGGTGAATTTTGTGCATACTTCAAAAGCCATAATGATGTTGTCAAAAATCAATCTACTTTATAAAAAGGCACTCTGATACGAGGCAATCAAATCATTAAGGATAGTCTTCAATCGATTGCACATGACTTTAGAGATAATTATGTGTGCAAAATTGTAAAGACTAATTGGTTTAAAATCTTAAAAAGATTGAGGATGGTCAAAATTTGGAGTAAGTGAGATATAAGTTCTATTCAAACTTTTGAAAAGAAAGTTATGTTAGAAGAAATTGTTGATAGTTGCTATGACATCTAGCCTTACTGTATTCCAAAAGGATTGATAAAATTTACCATTGAAACCATTAGGGCCAAGGGCATTGTCCAGACAAAGGTTAAAAGCTGTAAATTTAATTTCATCGCTAGTCAGAGGAAGATTAAGCATACTAATATTTCATACGTAGCGAATTTCCAAATGATTCCAATATTCCAAGAAGAGGATATCTTCCTATTGGGTCTGATTAGAATATATAGAATTAAAGTGTAGGAATCTCCATTGGACAATTTCATTAATGTCTTCAATACATTCACCTTGTTGATTTTTAACTTGAAGAGTAAGAGTGTTGGCTTGTCTCTTTTTAACTCTTGAATGGAAATATTTAGTATTGTGGTTGCCTTTAGTCAGCCAAGTTTAACGAGCCTTATAAGCCCACAAGATTTTTTTCATAATTGTAATAAAATTTGAGTTCATTCTGAATTTGTTTTTCTAGATGAGCTTCAAAATTATGATGAATAGAAGATTGAAAATTTTGAAGCTACAGTTCAAGAGAATGAATTCTGTAAAGGATTTACGTATTTCCTATTTATTCCAAATATGCAGTGCATTTATGGTTCTTTGGGAAGAATTCAGCTTGAAATTTTAACGGGTTTGGCGAGTTTGGCTTCAATGGCAACTGAAAACTTTTCATGAATCTTAAAGTATGTAAAAGATGTCATTTGGTTTGAAATCTTTCCAAAAGAAATACCCCTATGCTAATTTCAAAAAAAAAAATTACATCAAATGTTCTAACAATTTGAATCAAAATTCTTCAAGATTGTCGTTAATGGGGTTGTACATATTCATTATGTTTTGGGCATATCTTTGACACCATTCTATTCGAAATGAATAGAACAATAAAACCCCCAAACCAATTTCAAGCAAAACCCCTAAAAATTTGAGAATTTGTGCTTGAAAATATCAAACCATTTCTTTGTTATACATACTCTATGGCTCGTGAATGAGATATTCATTCTCATTATAGACATATGTCAATTATAATAAACAGATATGAATAGCCAAAATACAACAAATTAAAATAATTGGATCATAAAACCACACTCTGATACCAATTGAAAGAACAAATAATTTTATATCATAGTGGGAGACAAATAAATAAATTAATAACAATGAAATTGCACTTACTAGACAAAGCCCCTAATGCAACCATAATTTTTACTAGTAAAGAAAGCAACATGCTTTACCCAAAGTCTTTTCTTTCATACATTAAAAATGAGAGTCACATAGAGGATTTTTTAAAATAAGCCAAAAAGAGTTATTTTGAGGAGTCCTTAAATTATAAAAGTTATTTCACGTTAGAGTACTTGTATGTTTTTAATAAATAAATTATTTAAATTATTTTAAAATGGTAACTTCATATTTCTCAACCGCTCAAATTTTAAAATTGGATATGTTTATAAAATATTCTCCTCTTATCTTCTCAGTCAGCAATATAATAGTATAATTACTAACAAGATTTGAGCTACAATTTAGAGCCTTTATCTAATGGGCTTGTGGGTAATCCAACTTATCACTGATTACTCCCAGATAACTCAAACTCAATTCATTCCTATTTTATGTCGAAAATTCAATTGCTAAATTAATTGATTAACCCAATGAATTGACCTAATAATAAACTAATGTCAATTCACAATATATTATTTATTTAGTTTTTCATAAAATTAATTCAAAAATATTCTGATAAGACTCAATGCAGTTGAGTAATCTTATACAGCTCCAAGTTTCGGTGCCTGTGCTGAAAAGGGCTTCCTACTAACTGAATAGAGATGGATGTAGAAGCAAAATTATTAGCATGTTACCAAGGAATTATGTGTTTGCATAGTTGTAAGTCGCTAAGTTCTGAAGGGAAAACCAATATATTATTGAGTTGCTGCAACATAGGGTGGGATGACAGCATTTCATCTGAGATTATGGGTTGTATCCCAACTTTCTTGATCTTCTTCCTACATATTAACATCTTTGTTGTATCTCATGTAATCATTTTCATTCTCCCCATTCACCGGTTGAAATGTAACAGGAAAATTATCATCGAAAAATTGCTGAATTTGTTGTTCCTCACCCTGTTGCGTCCATATATTCTCGATTTCATTAGTTGCACCCGGGCTGTCTGTAGCAGTATTAACATTCGAAGGACCTGCAACATTTGAAAAATCATAAGATTTGAAATGCAAGTGAGGATCAGAATGTAGATTAGGAGAATTAGGTTCATGACGGGGATCCCTTTGCTGCTCATTATTGAAAACAATATTGAAATCTGGATTGTTGTCAGAGGAGCATGAAGATAGAGATTCCTTAGCAGCACTTATAACATTAGTAGGATGTGCTTGAGTTTCTGCATTGAGGGAGAAAGACTCAGGATCTTTATCATGTAAGAAGTAATAACCTCCCTCTTGGCATTCAATCCAGCAAATTTTCATAGTCTTTCGAACACTTCTTTTCTTAGGAAAAGCCACAGATGAGTCAAGTACCATTGAGAACTTGAAATTTGTACAGAAATTAACCTAACATTTGCTCAAGACAGGATCTTTCAGAGTAGATTGGTCTTCAATAACTTGCTCAAGGATCTAGGAACAGGATTCCATAACATGGTCGAGTCTCCCATATTGCTTACAAATGCGGAAAAATCCTTCATAATGACATTCCACCTATATATTGCTCCCATTATCCAATTTCACCATAATCAACATCAGTAGAGGTAAGCTAAGATCAACAAGAACCTGCACTCTAAGGAAACAGATATTCTTAGTGAAGTGTGGAGAGCCATCAATAGATTTTTTGTTCACCCACCATACGCCCCAAGACCTCAGCTACTCCTGCATTAAGATATTCAAGGGGATGACCCCAGAATGGCACCCATATAGCAATTTTTTTAACTGATATCTCCGATAGTACAGTGTTAGGTTTCCAGCTTTTTACAAGCAAGAAAGAATTATTAACGGCCCATGGTCCATGTTCCAATACAAAAGATAAGTCTTCATAATTTAGAAAATGGATCAAGTACTTGTTGTCCTCTCTGCCCACCTCTTAAACACTGTCCTGTAATTGCCATGCATGCCTAAGCAATAGATCAAGTCTATGTAAGGGCATCTGTCAATCACCAACCAATATTCCAACAAGGCAAGATCTCCAGTAAGACTGAGAACTGTTGAGCATACAATGGTGAAACTTTAAGCATGAGCCCTGTCATGGTGTCTTCCTCCCCTGGAGGAATTTCATCATTGTCTTGGAACTACTTTCAGACCAGCATAATCCTCGTGCAATACTAAATTGCTTGGCCATGAAATTAAGACAGTAAAGAAAAAGCTTGTAGCAGCTATTAAAGAGGAAGAAGACAAAGTGCCCAAACCAGATTATTATAGTAAAGAAAAGGTGGACCACAAGGTAGAGTAAGAAATCCTTTAAAAGAAAAAAGAAAGACTGACACATTCAGAGACTAAGCCAGCAAATGGGAGCTGACTAAACATGCAGAAAATTAAATAAAAAAACAAAACAGAAAAGCACAAAAAATGACAGACAAGAAATAATAAACAAACAACATTTAGGCGCAAACAGATAAGAGTAAAGCAAAAGGAGTTAACCAGGGTCACATGCAAAGGTATCAGCGAGTAGAGTGCAGTGAGAGGAGAAGAAAGCTGCCATCTTTATTCGCATGCAGAGAAGGTTGAGCAGGGGAGAAGAGCAGAGAGCTTGGGAAAAGGCTAGGAAGCCATGATTAACTCAGAGGAGCATTTCTCTCAACAAAAAGGCATTTCCTTCCTATATAAGATGTAAAGTTATAATTAATAATAAATTATTTAATTATATATAATTTTTCTTTATTTTAATTTTAAATTATGTCAAATTATATTTATTATCCTTTATTAAAAAATTTAAGATAATTAATTCATTCATTTATTATTTTTCTCATTAACTACAAAAATATTTAAACTTCAAAGAATTTTTTATTTAAAAAATAATTAATTCATTCATTATTTTTTTTAGTTTACTCTCAAGAATTCTAAACTTTGAAGAATAATTTATTAATTTTTTTGTTCACTTTAAAAAATTTTCACAATCTACAAAATTATCGATTTAAGAGATAATTAATTAATTAACTAATTAATTATTTTATTATTTTTCTCATTGATTATAAAAAATTTCTGCAAATTAATAATTTTATTATTTTTCTTGTTAATTACAAAAAATTTATGTATTTTAAAAAATTTATAATACATGCATAAAAAAAGCAAAAAAATTATCGCATAAGTAGTTGAGGATTTATTCAACAGTGCTTCAAGCTAGAAGGATTCTACTTTACTTATCTATAATGGATATGGTAAAATAAGTAATGTAATTTTATAAATTTCTTAATCAATAACACTTGAATCTTGTCTAAGAGGAATTGTTGTAATAACAAATGTTAAAATATAAACCTAATTCTTAAAATGATTATATTGGTAAAAAGAAATATTAAAAATGTTAAGTTTGGTGAATTGGCTTGTTTGACTTGTGAGTGAAACAAATTAGGTTGTAATGGTCATACTAAATGAGTTTACATATAAATATACAAATCCAATCCACGAAAATGACAACCAAGATCCTCTAAAGTGTCTTTACACTATCTATTTAATGAATTACATTAAAAAAATGTGCAATCTAACTTTGTGAATTTAAATTTAGTTATCGAAATTGATAATTTAAAAAAAATAAAATTGGTAGAATGTAAAATTTTAATTCAACAGTTTATATTAAGTTAAGTTTTCAATTCAACTGTTAAGATTGTTTCACTTTACAGGCAGTTTAGAGAGAGTCACCTTAGATTATCCATTCTATCAAAACAGTGGATTAAACGGCTAAGCAATGAATTTGACCCATTTTAATAGCCATGGTAAATATTAAAATATCTTTTATTACTAATAATTTTATGTATAAATCGCTTTTAGTCAACAAGACACTAATTAATTAGTATGAAGTAAGAAGAGAAATTATCCCAAATCTAATCCCCCATTAATGAGCCGCGAAATTGGAAATAAATTCATATATTAATGATGGAAAAATTGAACTTTAAACTATGAAAAGTGTACAAGCTGTCACAATATTCATAATGACTTAATTCATCACCGGTGGCCGCAGCAACTGCATGCCAATGGCGCCACGTCAAGGTGACAAGCCCCAAACACAATTTGCTATATGGTACCTATACACCCTAATTCCACGAGTTAAAGTGCCTATAAATCCAATAATTCAATAGCCGGAGAATATATAACTAAGTCCATGGTAAACTTGATTATTCGATTGGACTTAAAAAAAAATTGAGTTGGGTTTTGATTATAAAAAAGTTTGTGTCTGTTTTTTAATTAAATATTTTATTCAAGCTTTTATTTTTTTTTGAAAAGGTAATGATGAATTTTTTTAAGTTATAAACAAATTTATTTAATCTATTGAATGAAATAAACTTAATAATTAATAGTTATTATTAGTTGTATAATTATATATAAATATATTATAAATAAATAAAAAATTTAGTTATACTGTGATAAATCATTTGGACAAATAATATTAATTACTTTTCTTCTTACTAATATATCTCCTAACCTTAAAATATGATTTTATGTATAATTATTATGAATTAAAAATGACTTAGTCTAGCTAATAAATTTATATTTTACATTTTTAAACTTAGTTAAATCATTAGTGTATTTAAAATTACAAATACATTAAAAAAACACCTTAAAATTAAAATAATTTTAATTTAAGTATATTAAATTTTACGTTATATTCTTTTTTTAATAATTAAATTAATTTTTTAAACAATATGTCTTTTATTTAAAAAATTGATTCAGACTTTTGAGTCAGATAACTTTGCTTAATAGGAATTTTTTTAGTCAAAACTTTATTTATTGTTGAACCGAATTGATTAAACTATACGGACTTTTAAAATTGTGATTACGTCTAGTTGGGGGTGGAACTTTCTTTAATAGAAAAACTTGGTGACTGGTGACAAGGAGATCTATCGTACGTCATTGGTAAAATTAATGATGGCAAACAGGCTTGAAATAATATTCCAGTTTTTTCGAAGGAAATCTCTATGAAAATGTCTTCCACTTCAACAGGGCTTGTACCTTCATGAGATACTGCATTTGATTCGGTGACTCCCAGTGTTATATTGTTTACCCAGGAAAGAAGTAGAATTCATGAGAAGGAACTCAGCAAACTAGGCTTGCTTCACGCCTCTTTATTATGGTGATGGATTAATGTATCCATTAGGGTTTTAAAAAATTTCTCACGATGTTGATTTGGGTCAGGTTTAATGAATAGTTCACCCTTAGAATTAATGGCGTATTAAGAAAATTTTACTCAACGTTGGTCCACGTACGTATCCATTATTTAATGATATAGTATTTAGAGTTTAATTTAGTGTTTGAATAGTTAATGAGTCTATTTGCATTAAAATTTTCTTTTGAATTATGTTTATTTTCTAATCTATAGAAATAAAAAAAAATCATATAAATTATATTGATGGCAAAATTAATTCACCTTTTAAATAAAAAGTTTTAATTAAGAATTACTTGCAAATTCACTTTTCACCGAAATTAAATTTACAAATTAAGTTGACTTAAAATTAAATTTATGTAACATCATTTAAACAATGTGTATGTGAGTTACTTACCCAATTAAGAAACAGTTGGAAGAGCAAAGCCAGAAATCAAAATGTGTATGTAAGTTTTTTCTAAACCATTTTGATTAATAAACTGAATATGGGATTGTCATCAATATTATATTAGAAAAAAGCCAGAAATTCAATTCACAATTAATGAAGTCTACTCACACTAGCTAAAGCTAGCTAGTATTAGTGTATAAAACTGTATTATGTATTTCAATATTAAATCTCCCAATCCCCCTTTATTATGGGGTGGATCCACATACCAAATGCGTGACAAATGAACAGAAAAATAAAGGTGGAGAGATGATTATCTGCATTCTGCAGTAAGAAGAAAATTAGAAAAGGTAAGTAAACACAAGTTTTTAGTAAGGAAAAATTTTTTATAAATTTTTTTTATATTTTTATTATTTTTTTTTTAATTATAATATACAATAATTAATATGCAGATAATTATTTTATTTTTAAATTAAATTTTATATTACTATTAATTAATTCAACATTTATTATATTCTGATTAAATAATAATATAAAAAAATAAAAAATTGCATATCAAATCCGTCCTTTCAGTAATGATGAATGACTTTGAGTTGATAAAGTAAACGTGTGTAGAAATATATAACAAGCCTGTGGCAATTTTTGTGCCGCCTGGCATCATCGTATATAGTAGCTCCAACTCATTTAAAGTCAGTTTCGCCATTACGTATGCGGAACTTTTGACAAACATATACATTATTTCAATATTTAAATTTTTTAGTTCAGAAAAATTATACTTTTAGTCTTTATAGTTTTATTTAATTTTTTATTTGGCCCATCTATTGTAAAAATCTATAATTAAGTCATTAGAGTTTATGAAATTTTTAAGTTAATCCCCATTATTATATATATATTTTAAAGATTTTGTCATACACGTGAATTATTTTTACTTCACTATCTATTATTTCTTCTTTTATTAATATAAATTATACATATTGAGAATGTTAAGGTATTATATCAACAAAAATTAATAGAATCTTACAAGAATTTTAATAGTAGGGGCTAAATTAAAATATTGGTTAACTTTAGGGACTATATTACAAACTTTTAGATTATAATTAAATGAAACTATATATAATTAAGGACCGAAAGTATAAATTTATCCTAGATTTTTTATCATTAAACCATACAAGTACTTTTGCGAACTGAAATTTATTTGTATACATCGTGTCAATTTTATAAAAATTAGGTTAGAATTTAGACTTTAAAATAAGTTTAGCTTGTTTTTCAATTAGATTTTTTTTATGCTTTTATTATTTTTTTTGGAATTAAACTTATCAAAATTTTTCAAGTCATAATAATATCTATTTTTAATTAAGATTTGAGATAAATAATATAATTAATAAATATATTAGTTGTAAGATTATATATAAAAAAGTTATAAATATAAATAGTTGTATTGATATATAGTAGTTTTTATTACTTCACAAAAATGTTACATTATACTAAATTTTTTTAAAATAATTTTTTTAATTAAAAAATATTGATTTGGACTTTAATTTTTAAGTTTGAGTCATATTTAAAAAAAGTCTAAACTTGACTCATTTTATTTTAGAGACTTTTTAATTAGATTTTTTTGGTTTGAATTTTATCTTTTTCCAACAAGACTTCTTAGATTGAACAGATTTTTCTAGGTTATAATTAAAATTACCGGGAACCTTAATTGATTTTTCTATTATTCCGCATGCTTCGTAAAAGTTGTCCCCTAGTCAACTAATCACAGTAAGCAAATTAAATTATAAAAACAAAATCGCGAATTCTCTCCCTTTGTTGGGCCTTATCAAATGAAAACTTTGCCTCTAATGATCGGATAATTGAACATATAAACTATGAAATTCCCTTATGATTAGCCATCATAATCATAACTTCATTTTGGATGGCCTAGCCAACTGAGAGTAATGATAATAAATAGATATATAGTGGCAAACCCACTGAGATTAATCTTTTCTTCCCTAGTGCTTAAGGATTGCTCTTGCGTCCTTCAAACGTTCAGTCAAACTCAACAGTTTAACACAATAATGAATGGCCTCTATAAATTGCCACCTTTTGCATCCCATTCTTCATCAAATTTGCAAAACCCTGGTGCATGGTACAGTTCTTGTGTAACCATAGATTTAGCTCACTGTAACTCTATATTCGCATTGAAATAGTTAGTATAATTATGAAATTTCATGATTTCTACTTGTTCAGGTAGCAGAAAGATCAGAAGGAGCATCATGAGGACCTTAACTGCACTACTTATAGTAGCCTTGGTTTTCATCCTGCAGATCAGTGTGCAAGCTGATGCTGATACGTTTATACTGAAGAAGGAGAAAGAGCCAAAACGGCAGCTTCTCAGCGTAACAGCTCTTGGTCGAAAGGCCAACGCAGGTGGTATTGTAATATAAGCTGTATGAAAAAGTTTCACATGAAAAAGCTTCAAATTTTTTGGCCAAAAAGAAAAGCTTCAAATTTGTTTTGGGTTTATAAGGAACTCATATTTATCAAATCAAAGTAGGGTAAGTAAACAGTATACCACATCTGTTCTTCAAAAGTTTTCATTCAAGTATAGAGCATGATTTGCTCCGTTAACTCTTTGTAATATTTTTGTGTCAAAAATTAGAAGGAACGTATATGTAACTTCTCCCTTAAATATTCAATTCAATGCAATCAGGCTTTGATGTCAAAGTTTGATAATTTCATCTAGCTTTTGCAAAGGGTTACGAAAAAAATATTTCGTAGGCTTGATAGTTTTAAACCCTAAACTTAAAAACTTAAATACTTAAATACTTTAGATATATATATAATGAAATTCTATTTAATAGAATTTTTTTTATTTATTTTTACTCATATTTAATCCCTAACACATATCTACTTCTTCACCGAAATCCATAATCATAACAGAATTTCTTTTAAATCATTTTCGATCATTTCTCCCGATTATATGTACTCAACCACATGATCCAGTTTGTCGAGATCCCCAAGCTCATATCTTCCTGCACCCCCTAATCCTTTATATATTTTTGCCATTGAAATTCCTAATTGGAGACACTCAACTCATTTTCTTCATTAATCTGTCATTTTCGGCCAATTCATTATGAGTTCTGGGTAGAGTTCAGAAAAAGATTTTTGGCCAACTATACCATGGTAGACTTGAAAAGTTAGGGCTTGATCGGCTAAGCATATTTCTACGGAAGAAATAGTACAAGAGCACTTGAACATACAAGTGTCGACGTAATTTTGGTTCTTTAGCTTTTATTTATATAAAATAAAGTATTTGTATTTTCTGAACCAAATATTAATAGAAAATTTCTATTGTTTCAAAAATCTGTTGTATTTTCGAGAGTCTTGTCTTGTTCATTATTGACCTAGAATATACTCACCACACCTAAATGCTAAATTATTTCCGTATTTTCTTATAGGTGGTAATAACCCCTTAAAGGACCATCCTCCAGTCAACAAGGGCTCTGGCAATAATAATAGCAACACTGCAAATTCTGGTAATGGAGGAACCATGATTAGCAACAACAACGTTGACAAAGATGACGAAGCCAACGACAGTTATCAAAACTATGGAAATGGTTATGGAACTGATAGTCACCACTATTTCGTAGATGATCGCAAACCACCACCTCGCAGCTGAAACAAGCAATTCTGTGAAGAGCTATATACATTTTAAATGGTTGAGTTTTTTAACTATAAGATAGACTTTGAGATTCTCAACTTATTTAAGAACTAGAGGAATAAGAATCTCAAAGTGCATATCTAGACTGAAAGACTTCAATTTAGGTAAAGCTCTTCGCATAATCACCTTATAATACATATGGTTTTGGCGTTTTGCATGCATGCAACTACTAAATAAAACAGAACCAGATTGTTTGTGTATGTATATATATAAGCTGTACTTGTTAGTTGTTAGCTTCAACATGATTAAGCTAATATCTGTGTCCATGTGCTGATTAATTAAGTGTTTAAATTATATCATAGTATGTCTCTGGCCTAGTAAGAAAAGGCTGAATAAAGCGAAGTTAATTTTCAGTTGCATAATCATCCCAACTAATTAATCTCTCTAGAGAGAGTAAAGTTTCTCATATTCGTAAATCATGCATTATATATATATATATATATATATATATATATATATCCCTCTTATTTAAAACATTATACATAATTTCTTTTGAATTTGGTTTTTTGTCAATAAAATTAATTTTCTACACAATATAGGTAAAAAAATACTTAATTGTCTTTATTATCTTATTATGAATAAATTACAGCCTCATGCTAGAGGGCTCAGTTCCATTAAATTCTATAGCTGCCTTTGTTCTTACATTAAAAATGAAATCATAATCTTATGTTGTTCTGAAAATTAATTTCAAAGTTTATGGCTTTCTGCAATATTATATCAATATTTCTGGGAAGCTGAGCGATGTAATTTAACCAAAATTTTGGGGAAGTTAGCATAATTTACTTTTTGTTAGAAGAATAAGTTTTTTCTTTTTGTTCTTTTTCTTTTGATAACATAATTGAAAATTGGGACCCATCCAAATTATTTATATACTTGCTTGGTGCAAGTACAAAATAAAGTGTGATATATGATTGAAATTATAAGATGAAAAAATTATAGACCAAAATTTATAGCACAATATTAGCGATGATGAATTTTTTTAATTAATATATTGATTTTATATTCTCAAAAATATCAAGTGATAGTTATGACAAAATTAATTATAAAATAAATGATAATGCAATTAAATAATTATTTAAAATATAAATTTATTTAATAATTAATAGCACGTGAAAGTATTTATTTTTGTGTCATAATTGAGTCATTGTATTGCTTTACCATCTTTTTTTTTCATATTATTTGGTTAGTTTGCCGTATCATATTAGATCTTAACATGGTTTTAAAAGTTCACCTAACCAAATATATCTTATCCAAAAAATAAATGATGAGTAGAAAAGTCCAACTAAAAAAAAATATGTACAGTAAAATAAGTCAGAATTGAACTTTTCTTAAATGTTCGACTTGACTTTTAAAAAGTTAAAATCAATATTTTTTTAATAAAAAATTATTATTTAAAAAACTTAATTTAATTATTAAAAAAATGTAACTTAAATTTTAAGATGTTAAAAATACAAAAAATCTTAATTTAAAGATGTAAAATATAAATTTATTAGTAAAATTAGTTTATTTTTAATTCAATATGCTTATACATAAAATTATATAATAATGTGATATAATATTTTAATAATAAAATAATAACTAGTGTCCTTTGCAATTATTTAATATAGTATATTTTAAGTTATAAATAATAAATAAAACTTGATTAAAAAATAATTTTTAACTCTTTTTCATAATTCAAAACTGACCCAACTTTTATGAGGAACAGCCCATGATGAGCCTTTACGTACTAGAGATAATGTATTGGCATACTAAATAAAGTTGAAAGAAATAGTTTAAGTGTTATAATTTAAGTGCATTAGTATATTTAATTATAATATTAAAATATAATTAAAAATATATTAATAAAAAATTATTATTATAATTTTATTTTTATATTATAATTGAATGAATTAGTATATAAAAAATTTTATCAATATTTTATAATTGTGGGGGCGAATTCACACGTAACGGCGTTATTTAAGGGTTATCCAAATTAACAGACTTTAGTGATTTCCATTTTCCAAAGGAATCCTTTATCGTTTAGCAGGTCCACAGAACCAAGTGGTCAATTATTTAATATATATTTATAAATGATTAGAATATACATATATGGCGATGTATATGACGAGTGGTCCGATTAAAGAACAATGATACCTTGAAATTATAAAGAACAGTATACGAGTTGCAGATCCTACGAATTTAAAAAATAATAAAATAAACCCCTCACGGTCCCCCAATCGTTTTATATATTGATCTAATGTTGATTTTCTATATATTTCTGTTTCGCTGACGAGAATAGCAAAGAAAAACTGATATATATAGATATATATGTGTGTGTGTGTGTGTGTGTGAGAGAGAGAGAGATCTGTGTGTAAGTGAATAAAGAAGAAGATATGGGTCTTTTAGTAATAGAATCATTTTTAATTTAAAAATTAAAATAAAATTAATTTCAGTTTTCTTCATATATCAAACGCACTTTTTGTTAGTTCCAGGGTAAAGTATTAAAATAATTTTCTACTTTAAAACATAGTTATATTTTGGTCCTCCTTGAAATTTTTAATACAATCATTTACTTTTAAAAAGATGATTCAAAATGATTATTTTTAGTCTTAATAAGATAGAAATTAATTTGAATTAGATCTTGAAGAATAAATATCATTTTGAACTTTTTAATTTGTAGAGTATTGAAATGAAACTAAATTTAAAAGTGGATGACCATTTTGAGATTTTTAATTTATAAAGAATTAAAATTAAATTAAATTCAAAAGTAGAAAAACCAAATAATATTTTTCTCTGTACCAAGTTAACATCTCTAGATGATTTTAGATGATTTGGTGACAACAGGAGAGAGATATAGAGAATTATAGAATTTTTAAATTATATTTTGAGGTAAGTTATGGGATTTTTGTGACAGATGAGTGAAAAACTTCATTAATGTTCGTTGCTAGTATTGGAAGAAAGATATAAAAATTATAGGGAGCCAACTTTTGTCTGGAGAAGAAGAAAAAAGTAGCAAGTCACTTTGTTTGATAGTGTAATGAAGAAGAAGCTCTTGTAGATGGAATCGGAAGTCTTTAGCTTTATTTGCTACAACACTATAAAAGGTACTTTATAGAAAGGAGGAGCATTGAATTACTATGACAATTTGACAATTTTGGAGATTATGCTCATGAAATATATGCCTAGCTTATATTTCATACTCCTGCTAGATTGGTATGTTTCTTCTTCTATTGGAATCTTTGTGTGAGATTGCCTTACATGCATGAGGGCAGGGATGGAGAAAATATTTTCTTTATTTAGGAATAAAAATATGAGTTGATTTTCTTCCCCAAGAACATAACGAGTATATGGTGCGAACCATGCTTTCTAACTTTGTTTTTATATTGAATTTTCAAGTATCCTATTTATTTCTATCAGAAAGCATGGTTCGCACCATATACTCGTTATTTACAATATATATATATATATATATATATATATTATACTACATTTGGGGATGATGAATTTACTAAAGTTCTTTGTAAATTAAGCCTAATTTTGTTTGAAGTTATTAGGAATCCGTATTAACTGTTGTCAAATTTCTCCAGATTGGATTATTTTGGACCTAACTTATTATATATATATATATACAATAAAAATCCACATCCATGGATGTTGGAATATATTCGATGAAGTTTAAAGAGCCAGGAATCTTAATTATTCCTGCAAATGGCCTTTTATTTTTCTGCCCAACCATAAATTATCTATAAATTGCTATTCAATGTTCACTTTCCTCATTGTTCTGACTGTTCTCAAGTGGAAAATTCACTCGGAGGCTTCCACATTTCACTCTCTCAACGATTGAAACATGCAAAGAAAAATACTACCAGGGGGTGCGGGTGCGATATTTGAAAAGTCGAGATTTCAGCCTCACGTGAGACTCACATGTGAAGTTGAAATTTCAATCTCCACGTACCCACTAGGAACATTCCACGTCCAAATTAATCATATTGTTGTTGAACCCTTTAAATCCAGCTTGTTAAGAGTTTTGATTCGTTACAGTTCTTTCATTATATTAATAGGGCTTCGTTGGAGGTATTAAGACAGTGACCCTTGAACTCTCTGAAGGTAGTTTTTACTACAATAATTCACAATTGTGTGGTTATAATAAGAAGAGCTACGTAGCATCTGACACTGCCATAAGCTACCAAGAATAATTTATGACATATCTATAAACCACACACGTGGAATATGCTTGTCATCATAAATCGGAATAGTTTGTCCCTAGTTGCACGCGATTTGAATTTTGCTTTACTGCCTTGTTTGTACAGATTTGAATTCAAGCGATTCTTCCGCGAAGTATGGAAAAAAAAAATTATAATTTAGAACTACAAGTATAATATATTAATTCTTCATAAAGGATATCAACTTTTGAAATTACTGTGAAGAATTCAGGATTTGATTTTTTGATTTTTGGAAACACATGACAATTTAGGGAAGGACCTATTAGAGTTCCAGGATCCTCCAAAACAAAGAGAAACAAAATTTAACCTCAATAATATGAATAATATAAACGCCCTAATATATCTAATTATAATAAAAAAATATAATTATAATTTTATTATTTTTTAAATTAATATTATTATAATTATGTCTTTATATTATAATTAAATAGACTAATATAAATTATATGATAAATAATATGTATGTGACAAAAAAAATTCAGTGAGACAGGTTTAAAGAAGGAAGGGCACATGTTTTGTTTTCTCTATTGAATTATAATTATTACATCTTTCTTTATTGACAGAAAAAATAAATACTTCATTTCTAAGTACATTACATTAATCAATGATAATATAATTTAAAGTAAATTATTAAAAAATTATAATTTATAATAAAGTTTGGAGTTGATATAATACTAAAACAAAAACAAAAAGATTGCATTTGGGGCCAAGTAAAATTAAATGAGCCTAGATACACATATCTTATAATGCTTATAATTTCGAGTAGTACAAGAACATTAGATTTAACATGACCATCATATTGTACTTCGACGTCGCCGATTAACCTCCCATGGGTCCCTATCACGCCGTGAGCTCATTCACAACAAGAAAACACAAAAATATTACAAAAAGTGATGTTCTATATTTTGCTCTTACGATAATAATTATTTTTTGGAACAGAGAGAAAAAGCATAGACGAAGATATTAGGAGAAATCAAGGACGACGACCTGCGCCGACAAAGTCAACAGCAATTTAATATTCGATGCAATCCTTCAAACGTGACGCCGCCGTTTCGGTCACCGTCGGCCAATTTGATCATGGCGTTGATGTCGTCGTCAGTGGCGGCGAGGCCAGCCATTTCCATGAAGCTCTTCAAATCCCGGTGGCTGAGCTTGCCGTCACCATCCTTGTCCATCGCTCTGAACACCTCCTCCATGAACGGCGTCGCCGAACTCAGGGATCCGTTCTTCTCTCTGCAGCCGTTGTTTCCGAGAACAACCCTCTCGAACTCCTCGTACTCCACAAACCCGTCTTTGTTCGTGTCCGCCACCGTCATCATCGTCCCAATGACGTCGTCGTCCACATCGACGTCGGCCTTCCCGGCATAAAAAGTCCGGAGGTCGTCGGAGCTAATCTTGCCGTCGCGGTCGGCGTCGAGCACGTCGAAAGCTGGTCGGCAAGGCGAGTCGAAGACGGCGGTGACGGAGGAGGAGGCGACGGAATGAGGCGAGATGAAGCGGCCGGAGGGACACATGGTGGTCGGAGTTCGCGTGTGTAAAATGCGAATGTGGAAAATGAAGGGGTTTGTTTTGCGAAGACTAAACATAAGGAGGAGTCCAATAATATAGGGCGCGGAGAGGGTGGGCCCCGTGAATGTTGGAGATTCACGTGGCTTGGAGAGCAAGCTGGTTGAGTGGAAACGTAGGCAGTGATGTAATTTGGCACGTTTGGTAATCTCTGAGGCGGACCAAGACATTGTACATTTAACACTGACTATTATATATATATATTCGAGTAATTTCGAATTTAAATTTTATTGTAGATAAATATTATAAATTTAAGATGTAATAGTAAACCTATATATAATAGTAATTTTTTTATATATTTTTAAAAATAACTGTTCCAAAAAAAGTAACTGATAATAATGTCACGTGATAAATTGAATATATACTAATTTTTAAAAATTATTATATTTAAATTTTAATCGGAATATTTTCTAAATTTTATTTATAAATTTACTATTTTTTTAATTTGTCAACTGAGCTTTCTTCTCTATTTTTTTTCTACTTTTCAATAAATTTTAAAAGCATTAATTTATAAATTAAAAATGAAAATTTTATTACAGATTTAGAGAGCTATCAATAAAAAAATTAGTGAATTTATAAATTTACGAACAAAGACTTTTTAAAATTATGGAAAATGTATAAAGATAAAGAGACTAATAATGGGCAAAGTAAAAACGAGAATCTAAGTTTCTAAGTAAAATTTAAATAATATTTAATTAAAATATAATTAATATATATTTTGACATATCTATTACACAGTGATTGGACCGAGCAAATAATTATAAGAATACATGTATACATACATTAAATTCTCATTATTATTAAATATATATGCAACAATCTTTTCACGAGACGTGGTCTAACCTCCGATGTTGACTGTACAGTACTGACTTGTCACGCGTTTTGGACTAGTGTGTGTGTGGTTCCCTTCATTGCTCTCTTTCTCTCTCTCTCTCTCTCTCTCTCCTTTATTTCCGTTTAGTTTGAGGTCTTCTGTTGTCTCTTCCGGTTTAGGTTTTTTTCCTTATGTGAAAAAATAAAAATGTGTTCATCAAAAATTTTTATGAAAGGAGAAAAAATAATCAATGAAAGCCGGCGAGATAGTCTTTGCGATATGAGCAGTTGAGAAAAGTTAGGCATTAAGGGTAATAGTAATGATAAGTAAACTTGATTATTAGAATAAAATTCTTTGTAAAAGTTGGGGTTACACTAAATTTAAAAAGTTTGGATGATGGTTAGGTCCAATACCAATTTAGATCCACATATAATCGTGAAAATATAAAATTATATTTAATTATAATATATTATTGCATAAAAATTTAATAGTTTAAATTTATATTAAATTAATATAAATTTTATAGTTATATTTTCAATTAATAAATTTAAATTATTAAATTTTTATTTAATAATTCACTATTATTAAATATAACCTCGATACAAAGGGATATGAATTATTTATCCAATCTTCAAAATATTTTTTATGTTTGAAAGTTTAGATTTAGGCTCGTTCAACCAAATAATAATTTTAAATCTAAGGCCATGATTATTTGGATTTCATTTCCAAAATTTTTATCTGGGGTGTGAATGGAAAAGTTCATGTCATGGCGTGGAGCTCAAGCTTGTCTGATTTTTAAAATTCATATTTTGAAGAAAATAAATTCAGTATGGTCAAAGATTCGGCTCAAGTCCGATTCCTATGTAAGTGTTGTTGTTATCATAATAAAAAAATCATAATCTTTCGTTGAACCTTAACATTAAAATTACATATTAACAACAAAATATTAAGAGTCAAATATAATTTTTGAAACAAAGAAAAGTAATAGATGTAAATTAACCAGATTTCAAAAGAAATAATGTATAATTTCCTATACCAAAAAAAAAAAAAAACAAAATAAACAAAGCTTTTGACAAGAGCCATATGCAATCCTTTTGTCTTTGCTCCAGCGGTGCCCACATTTATAAAATGAACCTACGAGGGATGAAGTAGGCTCATTTGGTCAATCATGACAACCACATAGCAAAATCATGAAAAGCGTAATTTCAGCCGACACACTATTATATTTATTGTGCATTTTTGTGATTCCCTGACCTTGAAATATTCTTATAATATTTTCTTATGTTTTTAAAAATTTGTTATAATATTTTTTTAATTCTTAACATTATCAATACGGAAAAATGAGGTCTATTTTATGGTGTCACATGTGTTTATATGCATCGGTGTAATTATCAAAAGGAGTAATATTTGTCTTTTTAATGTGTTCGTATTAATTAGCAACTAATTTCATAAATAAGTAAGAGAATTTTTAATGTTTTAATGATAATCTACCTTGTTAATTATCAGAATTTTAGGACTAACAGTTAAATCGAAGTACAAATTTATACCGAAAATTTATCAAAATATATTTATTTTTAGGGTAAATTATTGAAAAAACTATCATTTTGGTCTATATATTTTAACTTAATGATACTTTAGTCCTATGTGAATTTAAAGTGATAAAATAATCTTTCAAAAGTTCACTAGTAAATCAAGTAAATTCCTTTATTATTTTCTTGATAAAAAAATACTGTAGTGAATTATTTTTTTGAAGTGAAGGTTAAATGCACACGTAAAATAAGTTTTAAGTATTTTTAGGTTTCTGCGATTGAAGTTAAAATAAAAAGCTGTGAATATGATATGGTTTGATTGATGAAATCCTAAAAATACTTTACATTTAGTAAAATGTTGGTAGTAAAAAAAAGAAAAAACTTATCCCACATATGCATCTATCTTCCACTTCAACTAAAAATAATCTAACTTAGTATTTTTTTAAGCAAGATTACCAAAGTATTTGTTTGGTTTAATAATGAGTTTTTCATTAAAAAAATATTTTTTACCAAAACCTATAAGAAATATTTGAAGTTATATTTTACAAACGCAAATTTGCTTTCTTTTCTCTTTTAACTTTTTTATTTTTTTATTCCTAAAAATGTGACAGATATATATGGACGAAAATAATTAGGAAAAAAATTTCAAAATAGAGAAAAATTCTAGTACATGAACAGAGCGAAAAACAGTCTAACGTGAAACTATATTTAAATTCACTCAAAAAAAAATTTAAAAAAATAGTTGACAACTTACAACCTTCCCTAGCTCCCTTTATATAAGCACTCTCAAACAAAAAACTTCTGTACTTCTTCCCCCTGCATGCTAGACTAAAAAATTTCGGCTGCTCGTACATACGGTAGATTACTTGTTTCTAGATGTTTGTCAAGTTTTACTCTCCCAAATTAGTTTTTGAACTTTGTACCCATCAGTCCATTACCCAATATGAATAAACGCATTACCCACGCCAACCCATGAATGAAAGAAAATGCACTTACATTTTTCTCCTAAAAAATTCCTTATATGCATTTTTTAAAAATATTTACCGGCAAATATTTCAACAGAATACAATACGTAACATTTGAATAATTCAATAGTATAATGTTGAATTGTAAAAAATAACCACATCATATAATTATTAAAAATCTTAACAACAAAGACCGATGAAACTTCACTTTAAGTCTTGTTCTTTTCCAAAATCAATTTATAGGAATATGAAAACCAGATGAAAGAAAAGAACCAGGCAAATCCTACCAAAAGATAACCAATTCAATGTTCCTCAATAATTTTTTTCGTGTTCATTTGTCCTGCTTTCAGTGCATTTGTGCTTCATGTATCCAAAATTGTTGTGATTGTTCTATGTTGGCTACAAAATGTTTTCAAGTCAGCGGACTGGAGATGAGAAAAATATTACAACAAAGTACACAAAGAAACCAGCAATTAGTATTCCTCCATAGATGTAAGTTTGAGAAGAGTGAACGGGGTACTTGTACTCAATACTGCAGCATCTCATCTTCTCCCTCTCGCTGGCCAAAACATGATCAACGTATCTACAAATACACAAAATTATGGATTGTTACTAATATGGTTTAGAAGGAATTGAATTTAAAAAAAAAAAAGATCCAAATTCAAACCTCATTTGCATTAATTATATTGAAGGGTATTTTGATCATCAGGTTTGTGTATATTATCATAATTGAGAAAAAGGTTATGTAACTGAGTCCCCTATTGAGAGGCCAGAGTAATTGATCCAAACTTTTCTTCCACTGACAATATAGAACCATATGGGATAACTTACTGCTGGGTGAACATGGTACTCTGCAAGATATCTGAACTGTTCAAAAAGGCATCTTGTAACCGGTGATCATATAATAATGAAGACATATCGACAAGCTGCTCCTCAAGGCCCTGGTGGATGCATGTATATTGCAAAATATTAAGGCAATTGAAATGCTCATAAAGTGAGGTCAAAAACTTAAATCAAGTACATACATCGAGATATCTTTCCAAGCGATCAACTAATTCATGTGGAAACGGCTCAGGCAAGTTAGTAGTCTTCTTGTAAAACTTCTCCAACCAGAGTTCAGTGGTTGACTTCTGCTTCTTTCCCTTCACTGGTTCACCGAGAGGAGTTTTCAGATATTCTGCTGCAAAAGCTTGGACAGTCTGCACAAAATGGGCAAGGATCCATAATCATCTGAGTACAAATATTAATGAATAAAAAATGAAGAATAACTCACCTCAGATGTTTCACGAATTCTATGAAGTGCAGAATCCACACGAGCATATATTGTGTTCCTCTGCCATCAAACAAATTAATAACGTAGAAAACCTCTCACTAAATAAAATTCACTTTTCTATAACAGACGGGCATTTACCAAAGCAACATCATGAAGCATTTGACTGATGTGAGAAGTATTAGAGAATGGTCCAAAAGGATGACAACCAGTTGCCCAAAGCCAATTCACAACTGGTCTTTCATGTACATGAGAAGCCTTCTCATATGGTGCACTTAAACCACCAACAACTGATGCAAGACCTGCCAATATGTGTCGTTGTGCCTGAGATGGAAAAGCATGCCTTCTCTGTGTTTCTGAAACATAACTGTCAAACAGGGCATGAAAGAATGGCATGAATTATTTTAACAAAACACCAAACAAATAGACATTGGAGAAGCCTGGAGAAATTAAAGAACAGAAACTATGCTTACTTAAAGCAAAGTTATTAATAATCAAAATGAAATTGTTTGCACGGGCCTATGCAGACAAGCTTTGAGATTCCGCATAAAAAGACTAGATGGTGTCGTAAAGGAAAAGTAGCATTTTTCCATTGGCCCAACCAATTTATTCATTCTCCTATTACCCAATACCACATGTCTAAGAGTCTGACAGAGAATATATATCTACAGGTAATGGAGACCTGCAATTCAAATTCATTCACCTTAAAGGAATCTTGTCATTTCGATGCTCAAGTACAATGACAACATCACTGCTTGTCCACACCAGACTTTCATCTTCCATCATAAGGTTTGGATCCACATCTGCCAATGATAGCACGAAACTGCAGCATAAAACTGATTGCATTAAGAAATTTCAATATTAAATTGGTCTTAAACAAACAATATCATCAATACCAACCAAGGTAAAATTAGCGCAGTTCAAGAAATTTTCTCTGCAAAGACTGCAACAATCATAGAGCACTTCATTTAAGATATGCCATAAATGAATCTAATTCAATAAATACTGTAATTGATCCAGATTTATCGTAATTATGCAAATTTAGGGAGCCTTTCAAAGAGATGAACACAGAGGAATTGAACTTAAATTAAATATCAACATAAAAGAGAGCATTTATACACTGATGTGATAATAGTAATTTGAACTACATGCATTAAGGCTAGCAGTATATGCATACGCACACAGGAATTACTCTAGTTCCATAAGTTGGTTGCAGATCCCCTTGTTTCTTTGCTTTTCTCTTCCTTTTCTTGCCCCGTTTTGTGTCATATGAAGCCCAAAGAGGCTTGTGCTTGAGAATAGAATCAGTTGACCCATTGGATTCATCCATCCAATTCTGTCTGAGGAAGAATTTACTTGACAGAGATGGATCTGCTACTTCAAGCAATCCAGCGGCAAGCACATCAGCAGAACGTTCCATCTCCTGCAAAAGCCCAGTTTCAAGATCAAGATGAGGCAGATGAGAAAATAAGAAAGCTACTTTTATAGTATTTAAGATCCAAGGATATTCAGCTATCCAGACATTAATATCTGCCAGTCACTTAAACGATCACTTAAGCTAAATATATTTAACAGGAGTGACACCAAGTAAAATATATTTGTCAATTTTATTACAGGAGATGCAAAGTCAAATTCCTGATTCAGAACCTAAATGTAAGAGTGCCTTGACCAACTATCCACAAAAGGAAAAGAATGTATTTGCCAAGTGTAATCATATTAAAAAAGTAATATATATATGAAAGCAGCCACCTCTTTTAAAAGAGCGCCATCCAGATACATCTTGGTATGAACATGGAAACGGCCATCATTCTTGGTTTCTTGCAGGGAATGTCCACGCATAGATTTTGACACAGCAATTGCCAACTTCTCATGACGATGTAGTGAATGTACACCCCCAACAATAACTACTTCTTGCCCATCATGAAGCATCTTTTTCACCTGAGAGGAGAGGACAAAATGTCAAAGTCCTATTTGTTCCTATCTAATTATACAAGATCCCATCACAACCAGGCAATTTTGAGCTCTGAAGTAACAGATTTAAAACTATATTCCAGAGTAAGTAACAAACCTCTTTCTCAATTTCTTCTACATTAATACTATAGTTATGGCCCTTTTCCATAATGTTGTATCGATTGTGATTTTGCAAGACAATTATAGGTATAAGCAATCTTGAAGTCAGATCAAGAGTTTCAAACCTGAACACAAGAATAAGAACACAATTAGATTCTCGGGATTGTAAAACCGCCATGTAATATTCAAATGCCCTTATCAGTAGGATGCTTGACATTAACTGATAGTCATATACAGAAATAGTGTTTAAAATTCTGAGTGAATTAAGACGGCAATGCCAATATCCAAGTTGATATTATTGACCCAAAAAAATAAAAAGAAATATCCAAGATGACATTGGTGTCCACAGAGACCTAACATCAGGAGCCATAACATGCTCCACTGTGGTTGATATCAAAGAAGCAAGCTGTCCAAGAAAAATATCATGGCTGGATTGATCAGCAACTGCTTGCAAATTTTTGGGATGCATCACACTTCGTAATCTTGGCAAAGTTCTAGGACTGACACTTCCCTCTTCAGCTTCAATCTTCCCATAAGTGCATGGCCCAGCTGAGAGGTCAATCACCACAAATCTAAACAAAACAAAAAAATAGAAAAAGAAAAAGAAAAAAAGTCACCCTTTATACTTGCGTAGAACCATCCTCAGAAACATACAAGCAACAAACATCCCTTTTTCCTCAAATACAGTGAATATATAAATGTAACATTAATTATTTGATAAAAAATTTCATATTTCCAGGAAAGAAAGGGTGGAAACCAATATGACCTAAAAAAAATTTTTATAGCTTACAACTTAGTTAAAAATAATCATAAATTAAAACGACAATGAGACATTTGAAAAATGGTTCGGTTAAAATGACTTCTTTGGCTGGATGAAGCAAATTACTGAGAAGAGATAAAAACATGAGAAAGAGGGTTACATGTTTCACTGTTGATGCAAGTTATCAAATTAAAACTTTTTAAAATTAATATTACAAATCAATTTACATTAATAATCTTTTAAATATTTCAAAAAAGGAATCATTTTGCATATTCTGCTACTTTAAGAGCAAAAGAAAAGATCGCACATGTGCTCTAGGCAAATTAAAAAAATTCATGCTTCACCCCAGGTTGGACGTGATTCAATATCATTAAGAGGATAACCCAATTGCTTGAAATTTACTTTCCATAAGTTGCCATAGAAACAGAAAACAGCACCATTGGAAACAGCATTTTGCCAGATAAGTGTCTCCAAGAAACAAGATGATACTCCTTCTAACAGACATCAAATTTCACAGAAAGATAAGTTCAGCGCCAAATTGTTTCATACCTGCCAGACCCCAGCCAAACTTGGGATGCTCCTCCACCATTGTAGCGATAGCGATAAATGTAGTCTCCTTCTTGTTTTGTAATATCATCCTCGGTTAGCCCAGGAAGTTTTCCATACATCAAACTATCAAGATCAATTTCCTTATTCCTAGGATCCATTCTCACCTGTAATATGTTTAAAATACAAACTTAGAAAAGAAAAGAAAAGGAAGCCCCATGACAATGGTTGTCTGAGCAAGTGGGAATAATAAATAACCTGAGCATACATTCACTAATTTTTTCTTTTATAGTAGGAAGCCAAATCAAAGTAACTAAGTCTAATCCCTTCAGGTGGTTTCTATAAAGTTCGCATCAAATGAGTTTTGTTGAATAGAAAGAAAGAAGTCTCGTATAAAGCAAAGTATAGATTATACCTTATCAAAGTTTACAATAAATATTGCAATTGGGACTGGTCTATCCATCTCTCTGACAGAATATCCCTCCACATCCGTGTCAAATATGTAGGAGTACAGCTTCTGAAATACAGGCTCCACAGCTGTTGCTTCAACTTCAAATAAGGGTAACTCCCTTCCAAATTCAGCCTGGAAGTTTTAAACAAATATTACTACCATCTTTAAGACTAAAGACATACATTTCCTAAAACCAAACAACCGCAGCAGAAAGTTCAATGTAAACTAGGGAAAAACCTCTAGTGCTTTTCCTGCAGGAACCATAGCTTCTTTCAGTGCTTTCTCAAGTGCTATCAGTTCGGGCTGTCCAGCCTGATGCAAGAATTAAATTGAAAATTGTTAGAATTAAGAATTTGAGATAAAAAACATGTACACCAATTAGAAGACAGATAAGAAAAACAGCATGCAAAAACAAGCAATTAATAATAAGTTTGATTGCAGCCCATAAGGCAAACGTGATAACATGGGCTCAACGAGCTAGAAGATTGTCAATTAAAGTTTGCTTTTAATGCAGGCCTAATTCTAATTTTTTTTTTATGCTTTTCAGCATTACAAAGCCCAAAAATTATTTATTTCATGTGATTCTATGGTTGTAATCCTTTTGTTTGCATAATGAATGCTTTAAGAAAGAAACAACATCTAGCAGCTGGATTACACAGTTAAACCCAGCTAAGTATCCCTTTTTTCACTATTTTGCTGATTAGATATGTGCCAAAATCTAACAATTTCAGACCAAATTCAACGCTGTTCAGTACTTTATTGATCTGAACAATCATATTCGTGCCTTATTCCCAAAACAAGCAAGTTCTGTAAACTTTTAGTTCTTGAATGCTCAGAATCTTGGGACACCAACTCAATCCTGAAAGTTCTTGCACTATCCCAACCTCCATCATTCCCTCTGCATTGTTCTAAACCTTTAAAGCCCACATTTTATATTGTGATTCGTATGAAACACATCTGAGTTTATTATGGAATAAATAAAAAATTTTGAAACCCTTGCTGCCCAAATTTCTTGCAGTCAGACAACCACAAAAATACTGCCTCTACAAACTTGACCAAGATCGTTAAAAGATCTATACTGCATACAAATATATGATCTTTAAGCAGACCAAGCAGAAATAATGCAAAACAGAACAATAGAATTGCATTCAGAAAATATACAATCATAAAGCAATTAAATTTACTAACAGATAGGGACAGCAAAAACCATTATTAATAAACTAAAAAATAACGACATTGCTATAGTGTGAACAACAGAAGGGTATCAAAATTTGTGCTATAATGAACGTAACCTAAATGAATCACTACCAAAGAAAAAAAAAAAAACCAAAAAAGCACATTCGTGAAGCTTACTGGAAACGCATTATAGACAATGTGATGTTCTATATCAAGTGGCTCGCCAGTCTCTAGGCAGAATGGTCTATGAGACGGAAAGCTCATTTTGAGAAATTCTTCTAATTGATGCGCATCAATAGAGTATCTGTAGCCACCATCTCCACTGAAACCAACAAGGACCACATTCACTTCGAGCGGAACTTGAAATGGAACCTACAGCACAAATGTTATGCATCACCCAATAGGCAAAGGGACCAAGAAACACGTGATTCTAAGAGTAATACCTTAATCACAAGAAGGGAAGCAATCAAACTTTAGTTTCAGAGGGAATTAGGCATTTATAACAGTACAAAACCGAATTCTACTGCTAAAACGAAGAATGAAATTGCTACTGTATATCGCCTTTCACTTTAGCATTTTCTGGAATGAAAAATTTACCTCAGCGCGAGAGTGAAGCATGCGGCGAACATCGGATCGGACGCTATCTCGCACGTCGTGGAAGGCTCCGTGGTGCCATTGAGAATGACCAGAATTTTTTCTGAAGGCTTGCGGTGCCGACTCGGAATGAGTCAAGAGAAGACTCAGTGCAAGTGCAAAGGAGTACAGGAACGAGCTAGAATGTGAGAATTTCATAGCCCTATGATCAGATGAATCGTTTTTTGGATTCGAAAAGAGGAATTATTATGCATAGGAAGATAGGGTAAGAGCAATTTTTGGTAAGAATTATGGGGTGAGCTCAGAAGCTGATCGCGAAGCGCAAAGACGAGGCTACTCCCCGTGCTTAGGTCTTCGTCGACAAGAAGCTAGTCCATCCGCCGGGACTGTAATTACCGTATTTGCTCACGTACCCCTGCAATTTCCATAATGGCCATACGTTCCACGATTTTATATTTTCGGTTCTTACTTATAATTTATTCAAATGCTACAGACCAACGCCATTCGAGGATCTATTGTATTAAGATAAAATACTTTTTTTTTTTTAATGTAAGAAGAGAAAGTTTCGTTAACCAAATTTTCAAGTACTTACCATAATTTTTTATTTTTTTTATATATGAAGAATTTTTTAAAGTATATAAATTATTTATAGTTAATAAAAAAATAATACAATAATTAATTAATAAATTAATTAAATGTCTTTTAAAAAAATATTTTAAATTTTAAAATTTTTTTAGAGTCAATAAAAAATAATAAATTAATTAATTATTATTTAAATTATGATATTTTTAAATTCAAATTTTTTTAGAGTCAACTAAAAAATTAATAAATTAATTAATTAACTGTTTTTTAAATTTTTTAATAATAAACTATAAATATAACTTTACATAATCTAAAATTGAAGTAAGAAAAAAAAATATATATATATATATATATATATATATATATATAGTAGAATAATTTATGTTGGTGTCTTTTTAATAAATTTATTATCACTTCTCTTTCACTAATCTCATAAAACTATAAATATAATTTGACATGTTTTAAAATTAAAATATAAAAAAATAATAAATAATTAAATAATTTATGATAATATCTTTTCAACAAGCTTATTATTGTCACTTCTTTTATAACAATTTCACATAACTACTTTTATGGGCTTTCTTTAATTTATTATATGTTTTATGTCACAATATATTATTAGATTCAATTTTTTATTAACAATTTCAAATAATGTTGATTTAAAATATAATAAAACAAACTAATTTTTCTTGCAGGACAAATAAACTAGTTAAATTTTAAAACTAATATTTTTGTATTGTTGAACACACAATGATTCTAGATTTTTTCATACTTCTCTAACTCGCAATATTGAGATATATATATATAGAGAGAGAGAGAGAGAGACCATCAATTCTACTTTGGGTACTCACAATATAACAAAACAAGCCGAAACAAAAATTGAATTTATGTAGTTTGTGTTCAAATTGTTTTAATTTGGTATTAAAAGTCCAAAAATAATCAACTACTAGCAAACAATCTTACTTATGAAAATTTCTTTTCCGTTAAAAAATTAATAAATAGATATAATTTTATCTTATCCTGTATGGTTTAAATTTTCCCTTTTTCGCTAGGTAGGGAAGAGCATTCTTTTCAGGCGACATACACAATCCATAGCCCATCGTATATTAAACAAAGAAATAGCAGTTGGGTAAAATAGAATACACAAGTGCGGCATTAATTCTTCATATATTGTTGAATGTAGATGTACGTGCTATCGCCCAAATTTCTTATTCATAATCTTTCTATGTTAAGTGTCATTTAACAATAAAAAGAACTTTGTTTTCGTCAAAAATAAAATATGAGTATCTTTATGTTAACTCAGTGTGTGAAGATTTGTCCCCTCAATTGATATTAGAAACAGATCCTTCGCAATGGCTTAATGTATCTTGAAGAGTAAATTCTCTTTAAATACTAGTTTTAAAGTTTGATCCTTTCAAGTATCACGTAATTCATTCCGTTCAAGAAATAAAATGAAAAAAATCCTTGAGAAACGTCATTTTTTGTATGTTTCCTCATTTATTGGTACAGTCTATTAATTATATATATATAATATACTCTCTTAGGAGTATCCTTTAATCTAACTCTTGTACAATAATTTTTCACATTTTTGACATATATATATTAAGAATTTTTTAAAATTTAAAAATTCTTTGAAATGAATAAAAAAATCAATGAATTAATTAATTATATCTTAAATTAAAAATTTTTCAAAGTTTAAATATTTTTTAAAGTCAACAAAAATAATAATAAATTAATTAATTAATTACTTCTTAAATTTTTTAATAAAAATATAACTATAATTTGATATAACCTAAATTAAAATAAAATAACTTTTTTGAACTTTTTAAATTATTCAAATTTTTGGCTAATACCTACAACCATACTTGATTTAAAATATATTGAAAGATCATAAAATAAACTAATTTCTTTTTAAACCCGCGTACAATGCACACAGACAAACAAATTTAATTCAGTTAAATTTACACTCTGAGAAATTAAGCTGCATAAAACTGATGATAAACTGAGGAACACCTTTTCTAACTTCACTTTATTTAATAGACTAGATTATCCGTTTAGCTTCCACTATATACATTACCCTTAAATTTTAACGTAGAATCTCACCAAAAAAAAGAAAAATAAATAAATATGTAATGCTTTAAAAAAACATTCATTTTACATTTAAGATACTATTATGTAAGAGACCTTATAAAATCATCATCAAATAGCCAAGATCTATCAAGTAACATGCTAACCTTACGGATTAGCGATGAGCTCTTGCTCCTCTCTCAAACAAGTCGAACGTAAAAAGACTGGACCAAGCACTAGGACGGAGTCGATCATTAATGGATAGAAAAGGGAACTGGGACCAACAAAAGTTGCCTTCGATTTCTTGTTTTTTTTTAAAGAAAAAAAGCTTTTATTCTTCATGGGCAAATTTGGAATAACGAGTTATAAAAATGGGGCCTCATCAAGAAGTGGCATGAGTGTCAGTATCAGAAACCAAAGGTGACAATGCACTGTGAAAAGGTATTTTCCAGCACGTACGTACCAGTAGGTACATATATGTTTGTGGTAACCGTGCGGTTATCCGAACGCAGGCCATAGGAGTGAGTCTGCATGAGACAGCATGTTTAGTGATCAAGAGCACTTCGAATTGAGAGTGGAGGGTCTAGAACTGTGCCTTTGGATATAAGGTCGTGGTTTAAGAATAAAACAATAACAGTTATGTCATCATGAAAATGGCGACGAACTTTCTTGTCAATCTTGTGGAGGTCTGAATATCTCATTTCTCTTTTTCTTGCTGCTTCATGGAGGGCAGCCTTGATAAGTCTCTTGGCGCTACCCTGCATCAACAGGATTTATGAGTACTTGTGAAGTGAAATTTGGATTGATCATGGCAGAGGCAACAACAGCAGCAAAAAAAATCATTTCAAGTAAGTCTGTTTGACCCAGGCCCCCTCCGGAACAGTAAAAACCAAACCCACTATTTTTGGTTCTAGGACTTCAACATACAAGACTTCTAGTTCTCTGCATCATACCTTCACAGGAATATGCAATGCAGACAAGGGAAAAAAAAAAAAAAAAAAACTCCTAGTCCCCTGGCACACGCATTGCGGGCTTCATAGGGGTATGGGACATTTGGATTAAATTTGGGAATAACTTGTACTATTGTAGGCTGGCTACTTACTACAGTAGTGAGCAAAGCAAAATCTGATCTCGTCAATAAATATTGCAACTCCACGAAAAGGCATAAGGTCAACATAGATAGCTTGTCAAGCCTATGACAATATCACTCGAGTGATTACCCTTGAAAGTATTCACATACACTAGTTCTACGGGTGCACACTATCAAACCTACCAAGAACTATTAATCATCGTTAATCTCAACATATCACAGTGTACATGGTGAGAACTAAATATTAATACAGATCAAAGCTGTAGTGGAAAATGTTCAAGTCCAAGTAAACCTTATATTATACAGAGGTCCTCAATCATATCTCATGAAAAGAGGAGCAAACCACAGATATATATATGGGAAGAGATCAATTGACACCGGTGTAAAAATTGCCACACTTACACCCCCCAATATCACATGATATGAAGTGATTTTCATTGATCCAACTTAAATTAAAAGTAATGATCGTGTTAATCATGTATAGGAAGTTTCAGAAAAAAAAAATTATAACAGTTAGTAAGTAATCAAGTATTTAAGAGCCTGTTTTATTTGAAAAATATATTAATAGAGTACCAAACAATGCAAAATTGATGTAAAATTTTATAACTATGATCTTCATTATTAGATCTTCTATTCCATTTTTATAAGAAAGGCATCTTATAAAAAGTTATTCAACGGTGTAACACTAGTTTTAATTGATACCAATCACAATTTACTTCCTCCTATATATATATATATATATATATATATATATATGTATGTATGTATGGAGAAATGCAAATGCACCTCATCAATTATTGGTTAGTTGTGAACACTTTCAATTTTAAAAACTGACAATTGACGCCCTAAACTTTCATCTTCCGGCATTTAAACCTCCTATCAATTTCTTGTTAACAAAGATATCACTACACCCTTTTCCTTGTCACATAACACACCCCCTTCTGGTTTAAAGGTAAATAAAAGAGGTTAAAATATTACGAAAAGCCTTGTGAAGGAATGATGTGACCCAACCCTAAATCCCAAAATTCTCAAATGTTTAAGTAAGAAAGTTCATGGGGATAAATTCTTATTTTGAAAGTTGAGGTTTGAAATTAACAAAAGTTGAAGGGGCCTATACATGTAATGTGTGTGTGTGCGCACGCACATATGTGCATGTGGTCAAACCAAAGCATTTACAGCCATTCAAGATGATTTGAAGAAAAGTAAGCCATGTACTCTGCTTTGAGGTGCAGAACGAGGTACAAATAAGAAAATCATAATATCATAATACAGTGATAAAGAATCTTACTGCATGTGGGTGGCTGTGAACAATATCAACTGCTTTTTCATTACTCAAGTGCTCCCATAATCCATCTGATGCAAATATAAGGAAGGAATCATTTGGTTGGAGAGTATGAGAAATAATAGTTGGATTAGCAGACAAGATAGGCATGTTCATTGGTTCAGGAAGTCTGAATTTTGCATTAATCGGTTCCCGGTTATATTGCGCATTTTTCATGTATACGTCACCTATAGATCTAGAAACCTGCACCAAATACAATCATGGACAATGTAATGTGATAACATCATTAATGCAAAGAGTGGAAAGTAAAACTGACATATAAGTAACAGTAAACTTGATCCCGTAACTAACCAAATTTGACTTTATAAACAAATAAACAAATATGTGCAGATTAAAAGCAAATTTTTCCCCTGCTAATGTAAATTGCAATATTGACCTTTCTCACTTATAGCATTAGACACCATGCAAGAACATGATAACCATAATACAAAAAACGTGCTCTGAAAAGAAAAATAACTTTTTATTAAAATTTTGAAAATTACCATCCACTTTACATTTTATATTTGTGGCAACCCGCTCAAAAGCTCCTTTATTGTCTATCTACCCATCTCATGCTTCTTTTTTTTTGTTCTCACATTATCCATAAATTTTATATTATTTTATTTTGTTTTCTACATGATGCAAGGCAACCTAATCTCCTCCCATAAATCCCACCGCGCCCATCCTATTGAGGTTTGAACCTAAGACTCCAGGTTAAAGTGCATAGTGCTCTAATATTGGGATGTTCCTTTGCAGACTAATAAATTTTGTGCCAAACCAAGACAATATTGAATGAGAGAATCCTCATATGACTCATTCCTCTCCATGCAGAGATCAATCATTCTTAAATTGATTCCTCATATATTTCCACCATCAACTGGAGTTTATATAAATTTACATGATTCTTTTAAACATGCTTTTGTACATATGAACTTTGTCCAGTTAAAACATGACCTTAGGACAATGCAATATATTCTTCTTGACAAGGAAAGCAGCACTGCACGGATGGAACTTAGGTCTCATGCATTTTAAACTTCTATAAAAGTTCAGGCAAATTTATATTTTAATTTAAACTTGCATAGTTCTTCAAAGAACATTTCTAGTACATCAGAACAGTGCTTGGAGAAAAAAATGACACTATGGGAATAGGTTTAGAAGCTACTTGTCGGCACCTATTTTCTGATCGTTAAAAGTTATATATGTTACATGTGTTCTATATTTTCTTTAGTCCATATGTATGGACTGACTCAAGGCATACATAGACTACATTGCTACTGGTACAGGAGGAGGAGCTCATACATTAAATCATGGCATATCGTCTCCTCTAGTTACAGGTTTAGAATCTAATTACTTAGCTTGTGCCCTTAGGCACCCTTCCGATTGTTAGAAGTGATATGCTACATCTGATCTATAGTTTCTTTAATTACGTGTCCACATACCCAAGAAATCCATATATTATAGTTCTTTTACTGTGTATCTTCCTTCCAATCTCTATGGTATGTACAAACACATCTTATGTGTGACTGTGTACTTATGAGTTATGACACAACTAGAATTTTATAGAAGCTTTTCCTTCCTCAATCCTCATACTTTTATCTCCAATCCTCAATCCTCATAATTTGCAAATATATATGCCAAAGATGGCTTATAACAGACTTATTATAAAAGAACTAATATCCTTGGCATTTACGTGGCTCAAGTCTAACAACACATTTACTTCAAAAACTATAGATTACATATAGGACATCACTTTTAACAATTAGACTACTGGAGTATGGCACAGGTTAAGTAGCCTACTAACCTATTACCTATCACCAAAATTGAATATCTAATTTCCTCCTGCACTGCACTACAAGAAGAGCACATGAGGATACAAGTGGTCACATTTTGGTTTTAGAAAATCAAATTTCTTAACTGCACTTTGCGGTTACATTTTGGTGTCACACAAGTAATCAATATATGTTTTGAACATATTCATGCAAAAACTAGTTTTCATATGCAGGAAAAATTGGGTTTAAGTACAAAAAATTACCTGAATAATGCCTTTTACTCTCCACACCCCATGTTTGAGGACAACAATTTGGGGATCATTTGGGTGCAATTCTTTAAGTTCCTGTCTAACAGCCTCAATATTTGCATTGTGTTCAGTGGAAAGCTGAACTGCAGCAACAACTCCAGTGTTGCCAACTTTCTTACCCAATACAACACGGGAATCTCCAAGGTTTGCCACAAATAAGGTCTGCTGAAAAATCACTCCAACCAGACAACATGACCCAGCAGTAGCAATATCAGGTCGAGTACTCCATAATTCAGACACAAGGTCAGTGAATCCCTCTTCTGTTAGGCGAAATGCTCTTTCAATGGTCTCAGTTGTCACAACTCCTTGTGACTCAGCTGATATTGCTGCACAAACACGAAGTCTAAGACAGCTAACATAAGAAGAGCTCCTTTAGCAATAGAAAAATAGAATCTGAAGCCGAATCCCTAAACTTTCTACCCCCACAAAGGAACCAAAATTGAAGGCAGTACGCACCACAAACGAACATTTGACCAGAAAGCAAGGGTCTAAAACAGATTAAATTTTAAGTAAAGACATTATGCAATGGCCAATCCCGAATCCGTTCCCAATGGATGGAATAAAAAATCATATACACTGCAGTGATCAAAATCTCTAAAATAAAGAAAAGTCCCAATAAATAATAACTTCTCAGAAACTATATATCCCATATGGCCTGCATGTTTCAAGTTCTAACTATGCTTGATTCTTTGAAATCTCAAATTTAAAAGACAAGTAAAAAGCAGAACTTTAAAAAAGTTCACGAAAAGTGAATTGATGAAAATCACCCATTACATCTCCTACTCGTGAATGCAACCAAAAAACGTGGCCACTTGAATGCCACAAGAACCAAAAACCAAATTAGGCCTACATAAGAAAAATGGGGTTCCGAACCAAAGACCTTGAAAATGCCGAAACAAGTGATCGCAAACGTATCGAGACGCAACGGGGCCTCCATGGCCATCGTATACGCCGACAAAGGTGCCCAAAGGGCCAGACTCGATCTGGCTTTGGTCTTCGAGAACCTGGTTTGCCTGGACCACCGCCATGGAGAATTCACCGAAGCCATGCTTTCCGATATCTCGGAACCAAAGTAAGCCGTCTTTACCTTCTCTGCCACCGACCCCACCGGCGAAACTGCTGCCGATAACTCCAATGGAATCACAATTCTCAGCATCACGCCCTAATGGCTTCCAACACACAGAGAGAAGATTCATCAATGCCTGAAGCATCCCACATCTCTCGGAAGCCCCAACCCTAACCCAAATAATCAGAACCTCCCCAGATTATCAAGCTTTATCGTCCAAATAGTCTTCCAAATCAGGGAAAAGAAAAACGGAACTTACGAAGAAGAAATCAAGAAAGGAAAAGGGTCAGGAGGCGCAGGTTAAGAAGAGGTGAAGGCGGACTGTGTTCGGTGGCAGAGGAACAAGAAGAGGGTCATTCCCTTGTGTAGGGGAGAGGGTGGCGTGGCCGGGTGGGGAAGCCTCTGTTGGGTAATGTTTCAGTGTCTTTTTCTTTTCCCTTCTCTTCTGTTTACGTTTTTTTTTTTATTTGCCCCTTTATTTTGTCCTTTACAGTATTTTTTTTTAATATAACATTAATAAGTAAATTTTAAAATTTATGTATTTATGTAATTAGATCACGTTTGACGGAGATAAAATATACTTTCTCCAGCATTTTTTAAATGCAAGGTATTTTTCTCACTTTCATTGTATATATTTATCATCTCATATATGTTTTTTTTCCATAAGAATTGGCTTGTTATGATTTTATCAAAATTATTTCTCCTTTTTCTTGGTAGAAAAAATTTATAAAGGTGTATGATTTTTATAACCGAAGCATTATGTAATTGAGTTTTTTAAAATAAATTTTTACAAATTATAATTTTGACTTAACTATCATTTTAGTACCTTAACTTATTTATTTGTTTTAAGTGGATTCTTTAATTTTTCCTTTATACTGTATTCATTTCTTAACTTTATTTAATGTTTCAAGGTGATCCTGAATTTTGTTCAATGTTTCAAAATGATTTTTTTTTTTTAGCATTTCAAAATGGCCTTTACTATATATAGCAAAAATAATAATAAATATGGCATAAATTAAAAGTTAAATAACAAAATTTTAAAAATAAAACTCAAAGACAAAGATACAACAAATATATTAGTTGGGCAACCAAATATATTATCTTGAATAAATTACACTTATTTTTTTAAATAAATGTCTAAATTACTTAGGTCTTCGGGGTCCTTTTGGGTGCTTTCAAGATCCACATTTATAAGATTTTAGTATGTAAGTAGTTATAAATACCACTCAGGTTATGTGATTTTATCTTTTTACCTTTAGTAAAAAAAAATATATATCTTTATGTGCAGTAAGCATGACGTGTGCTTAGGAGGTCACTTGTGGATACTTTTAAATCACACATAAAAAGGGTTTTAGTGTGTGTGAGTGTCTATAAATAAATATTTGGATTGTTTGAATACCAACATCCAATCTTTGATAAAAAATAAAAAAAAATTAGTCAGGCCTTTCGTATGTAATGAAATTTTTATATTTGCATATAAAATTATATCTTACATATAATATTTAATATTATTTTATAAAAATAATATTGTACATAATTTTAATGACTATACACATTTTTATTAAGGAAAATTTGATTCTTTAACCTATATAAGTTGAGAATCACAAAGATGAACTTATCATGTAATTTTATACATTCTTTCATCGTTTTTTTTTTTCAAAAATTGAGAGAAATTAAATAAAATAAAGATGATATAAATTGAAAAAAAAAAACTCATTTTCCCAACAAGATCCTTTCTATACAAGAGCAAATTCAAGTTAAAATTAACCGTTCAAGCCAGCTATTACAATAATTTTGGAAGGAAGATGTTATTAGAAGAATTAGATTGAAGTGAAATTATATTATATGGAGGATTAATTTAAATTTTTTTAGACCAAATTGAAAATAACACCTCAAGGACCTAAATGGAATCTTAATTCTCTATCACCTATATATCTCATTCTTATTTCTGTATTAATTTGGTTGACTGTGTAGCTCTCTTGTCTAACTTCAAGATGTCATTGAAATAGAAAATTATCAAATTTGAAGTGTTCACATCAAGAATTATCATTTTTATATTTTATCACGTATCTTATTTTTTCTTGGCTTAAAATTCATATAGTATAAATTTAAATTATATTTAAAAATCTTAAATTTAAGAAAAAATTTATCATTTATCAAAATATAGATAATAACGATAACACTTAATTTTACAATACTAAAAGGTAAAATAAATATATTTTTTGTTATTATGAATTTTTTTTATCATTCGAATATGCTCTTATTCTAAAATTTATAAGTCTGAGCTCATACAAAAGTACTTATAGATAAGAATAATCACACATAAGATTAGTTTTACATTCAAAACATACAAAGATACTTGCGAAAAACACAAACCTTAACATTTAAATCAACCATATCAGCCAGTTGATTCAATTCGAAATCAAATCCCATTTTTAAGAAATTACAAAGTAACAGAAATAAGAGGAAATGTAGGATAAATATTAAATAAAAATTTACAGAAGTAATTAATTATGAAGTTAAAATATATATAAAAAAGAACTATATATCAAATATTAAAAAAATAATTGCTCTCAATCTGTCTCTAAAAATATACTTTTGGAGAAAAATAAAATAAAAATACATAATATTCAATAAAGCTCATTTAAATGCGCATGAGATTCATTTAAGTTATGAGCTTCACACATTTTGTGTTTTTTTTTACTGAAATTGACAATATTAATTTAAAATGTAATTATAAAACCATATTACAGATTAACATTAATATTACATATGATGTAATATTTTAGATATTGTCTAAATTTTAATTTGATTCGTATCAAAAGATTTGCTAGGCTCATGTCATGTAGAAATGTTCAAAGCTAATTAATCACTATTATTAATTAATTATTTATTTTTTATTAATTATAAAAAATTTATACAAATTAATTACTTCATTATTTTTTATTAAGTATGAAGAATTACACACTTCCAAAAAAACCTTTAATACATATGTAAAAAATTATACTAAATATTAAAATTAATATAGAATAATATTCTATATTTATTATTCTAATATATAATAATTTTAATAAATAGAATATTATTCTATTTATATTAGATTCTAATTAGAATATTCTAATAACTAATAAATATATATATATATATATATATAGTTTAATTTAATATAGTTTATGAACTAAAATTTTAATCATCAGACCATAAAACGAAAATTCAAAGCTAATTAACCACTCTTAATCTCATTAATGGCAAGCTTTATCAGTAGGTCCTACCCTTCCATAGTTTGGCCTTCCTTTCTTTCTTCTGTTTGTCCATTCACTTAATTAAGAAAGTTATAGTAATTACAAAATATAATCATTCTGTCCATTATAGTAATTACAATTTGTGAACTTTAAAAATTTAGAGACCTATACTATAAAATTAATGTAAGATAATCAGCTATATATGTACTATAATGCTTATTTATGAGGTGCTATTAAATGACATTTGACTTGTAATTTTGGCTATCCTAGTACGAACGAGCACAGAGAGCTCATTGGCATGCTCATGTGAAAATGACCAATCGTTGTGCATCCACATGAAGCCTTAAGAATATGATGCACCTGCATCTGTTCCCCCTCCACTACACAACCTTAATTGTGATTTGATGCACCCACATATTCAACGATGAGACGTAAGTTTATGATGTAGTTGGGAAAAACCCAAAAAAAAAAAAAATTTTAGTACAAAACGAGATTGAAAATAAATTAATTCTTATTTATTATAAAATTATTATTTAATTTTTTTTATTTTTTATAATATTCAAAATATTTTCTATTTATTAAAAAATTTCAAATTTAATTTTTTATTTTAAAAATATAATATTTAATTTCTGAAATTTAAATTTAAAATTTAGATAAAAAAATAAAATATAGTATTTTTACAAAAAATAAAAGGTTAAGTAAAATATTTTTTAATTGACGAAAAGTTATTTTTAGTATTATAATAAGTAAAATACTAAAATAATAATTTTGTATAAATGAAACCCAAAAAAATATTTTACTCTTGAAACTTACCTTTCCACGTTAAAATTTATAATTTATCTCTTCTTAATTGCATGTATGCAGTATTATATCCTTTTTAATCAAGTCCTCTAAAGCGATACTATAAAGAAACAAATTTTATCAGAGGTGAATTATTTTAGAAAATAAGTTTTACTAAAAGTATATGCTTAACATATCTTATCCCATATATTGGGCATGATAATAGCCACCACCACCACTTGAAGGGGAAAAAAGCAAGGTCCAGTTAAGGACTAAGATTCCAATAGAGATTTGATTGGAAGTTGAAGTGAAAGAAAAATGTCGGCATCAAATGGCAAAAGTTGTGAAATGTAGGCCAAGTAGGGTTGGAGTGGTTGGAGAGGATAATTCAGAAGGACTGGTTTTTTAAGGAAGGTGGTTTCCTTCCTATGGGCGATTCTACCATTGTTGTGCTTTAATACTAACATTAGTTTCAGATATTATATATTCATGCCATTTCTATTGTTTATGGAAATCCTCGTGAGGCACAGCTTCGGTTGGAACTGATAGAGTTGGATTTTACATTATTTCTTCTTGTGCAGTAGTTTACTCTTTTGTATTTTTTTTTCTTAATTAGAAATTAATTAGATTAAGAATTTAATATTTGATGATTTTTTTAATTTTTGAAATTTTGACAAATTTTTTGTGCCAAATTGAATTGGCTTTAAAATTATCACGATCCAAGCCAATAGGACGTGACCGACACGAAAATGATGTGTCCTTCATCCTCGTGAATTTGTCGAAACCATCTTAACCATAGAACTCATATAAATTTACATTAAATAAACATAGATTTCATAACTCTCCATACAGACAGTTTCTAACATACCATAATAATACATAAAATATTTAGTATGTATACAAAGAAGTGATTGAACTAAATTATAAAAATAAGGAAAATACAGCTCTAATAGTAGGCTAGGCTCACCAAAAAAATAATTATCAAGATTAAAATTTCTAAGATAGATGTTTTGGTTCGTCACTGGAATATGAAAAATGTTATACAATGGGGCGAGTAGAAACCCAGTGAGTAGATAATTTTAATATTGCAAAAATGGAACAGACTTACACTGGTATGTCTTTTGAAATTTAAAACCAAATATCATGCAGTCATAATTCATAAATACAAAATAGAGAATAATCAATAATAGAATATATTTGGGAATCTCCTACAAAACCAATCATAATTACAAAATACAGAGCTAGTCTAATGCTAGTAATAACATATCAGAACAAATATTCATTTAGTCATAGGCTCTGAGTAAATATTATAATGACCCTCGGCCTCAAAAAGAATACGGTGGTAAGGTTATCATACACAATCTTATTATATTACCAATCGCACTGCACAACGACTACCGTCTTTTGCTGTTAGCTACAGGGTTATATTTTGGATACATTCTCAATATTTCATAAATAAATAAATATCTATGTACTGATATAAAAAATCTTAAAATTGTACCACTTTAGAGTTCATATTTCAATATTTTTAATAATTCAAAATTCAAAATTTATAATTCAGAATAATATTTTGTATAATTAGAATTATTTACTTACCTGAGAGAAGTATACCAACCTCATTCTATGATTAATTATAATTCTTTTTGTTGACAACTTTTCTAGTCACCTAAAACATAAAATACTCTTAACTTCTAATCCTCATAAATAATTTAATTATTTGTTTCTGTCATAAACCTAATTAATTATTCCTGATTCACTTTTATCTAATTTACCTATTTTTTTTTAAATTTTTGGAAATTAAATTTATGGGCCACTTGCTTAAATAATGCTTTAAAATACTTATTACCTATATTTCATTTTATTATTCTTATTATCACTATTATTACTATTATCATTATTATTATTATTATCATTACTATTATTGTTATCATTATTATTATTTTTATCATTACTATTATCATCATCATCATCATCATCATTATTATTATTATTATTATTCAATTATTCTATTTTGCATTTATTAAATTTTTAACACCTACCATAATACAAATTTCACTTAAGGGTCATATAATAAATTTCAAATTTTTCATTTAACCTCAAATAATATTTATTTTATTCAATCAAGTAATACTAATTTTTCCTGCTAATTTCCTCTCTTTTTTTCTTCATGAAAAATCTAGGAAAATTACTAAAAATTATATATTCATTCTAAAATTCAAATTAAAATTTTGAAAGATTCTAAATCACTCTCTAGGTGCATAACAAAATTTAAGAAGTCATAAGAACATAAATTTCACTAAATTTTCAAATTGTCCATAAACCCCTAAATTAGGGTTTTTCAATCCAAAAGCCAAAATCCACAATTGATCAGTGATTTCAAGAGAGAAAGGTGCAAAATTCACCTATGAAGTGAAACTCTAACTCAATTTGAAGCAAACAACCCAAATTGAGCTCAAATTCGCCTCTTTTTCATATGAATAGTGATGATATTAGGGTTCTTCAATTCTGAGCAAATTGGACCAAATTGATCAGTTTAAATGAGGAATAAAGGGCTAAAAAACATCATAGAATTGAAGCCTTAAGCTAAATTGAAGCAAAACACATTAATTTCGTCAAAAATTGAGCTCAGATTTGCGCTGAACTGGTCGCTAGAAATTTTGAGAAATTCCGACTATGTGGCAATCGGTGGTGGTCGCTAGGGGTCAATGGGGGCATTGCAGTTGAGAGGTGACGCCAACAACCCTTCACGGTGGCCAAAACAACATTGGTGCCCAGTGGAGATATTTGCACAATGATGCTTGCGGGTTGCACGATTTTCCGATGATATTGCCAGTGGTAGAGCCCGCCGGTGGTTGGGGATGAGCCGATGATACCGCGAGTGACTCATTGGTCAATCATCGGTGAGCTAGAATGGTTGCCAGAGGTTGGAGGTTGGACTGGCATGGTGAACTGAGAAGATGAGAGGCGCAAGAGGGATGTGATCTAATGCAGATTTAGTAGTATGATTTAATGGATTAAAATATAATAAATGGGGGTTAGTGATATAATTAGGCAATAAAATATGGTAAGTGGAGTTGATGGAAATAATTGGGAGTTTAAATTATTTTAAATAGAAAAATATTGTATTTTTTATTAGATCAAAATTTTCCTCACAAATATTTGGTTACCTTATTTAGTTGAGTTACAAGTGTTAAAAATGCACAAGGTGAAACTTAGATACTCATTTTGGTTAAAATCTCAAATAAAATTGTATCTATATTTATATTTAACTTTGACTAAGATCTCTTTCGAGTATATATTTCCTGAGTATTACAAAAATTCTTTGTGCCTAATCAACTAAAAGCGACCGGTTGTGATAAGGAATTAGCTAAAAATTACGGTCGTCATTTTTCAAGTGAGTAATGGAAAAAGAATGGGAAGGTTTAAAGGTAAGAGTCCTGAGCATTGTTAAGTACAATACAACAACTAGATTGCTATAGTAATTTAATTAACTAGAAAGAAGAGTAAAATACTTACATAAACTAGAAGTATAAGCAAAAAGCCAATATACTAAGCACAAAGTAATGAAAAGTGAAATGTATTATACTAGTAGTTTTCCTGTGTTATGCCTTTTTTCATTTTTTTCGTGAATTCTTATCAATTAAGCAATCAAATAAAAATTATATATAAAAATTGAGATAAAATATATGAGATAGATTGTAGTTTTATCTTACTTTGTAGAATGCACATTCAGCTTACTTTGCTTGCTCTACATGCAAAAAAAAAAAAAGAAGAAGAAGAAGAAAAATGGAATAGAATGAGAGTACAACTTAATTTATCAACACAATTGAAAGTATAGCTATTTGAGCTTGGAAAGGGTTTAAAGTGGGATTATCATCAGCAATTGTAACTGCTAAGTTACTTGAAATTTATGTTCTCCGTACAAGCAAGTTCAAAGTTGTCAAACTCGCGAGTCAACTCGGTTGACTCGGCGAGTTTGCATTTTTAGGAGAAGAAATCGAGTCGACTCGGCGTTTAACTCGGACGCCACACGAACTCGGCCAAACTTGGTGTCAACTCGCTCCAACTCGGTTGAATCGCCGAGTCGACTCGCTCCAACTCGGCTGCAGCTCTCCTGTTTTGCGTCAAAAAATGGCTTTCCCAGAACTCGAACACGGGCGCGCCTGCTAGCATTGGAGCACAACCAGCCACTGCTCCAACATCATCTTTACATATATATGTGCACTATTTTATATATATTGGCTCTTCATCATAGTTTCAAAAAACATCATCATCACAACTCGAACTCAGAAGCTTCCGATGACAACATATTATACCACTAATTCAACCCCATCTTTATGAATATGTATGCAAAGTTTTATATTTATATACATATATATATATTCTCTTCATCTTTTTATCATTTCAAGAAGAATAGAATTTAGACAACTTGAACATGCGCACACAAAAAAGTGTCTATTTACACATATATATCATCATATAATTTGTTGTATCTATTTTTAGAATTTTATTTTAAATTTATTTAAAAGGATATCTATTTTTTGTTTTAATCTAAATTATTTAAATATTATTATATTAATTTTTTTATTTTTTAAATATTTATAATATGATATTTTACCCAAAAATAATATGAAATTAATATATTGTTAATTTATTTGTTTTAACAAAATAGTCTTTAATAGTTATATTTATAATTGTATAAATAATTTTAATTCAAATTTCAAATTATTAGTATTTGTTTATTAATATCTATCATACTTTAATTTTAATATATAATATTAACAAAATATTTATGTTTAGTTATCACTATTTTAACTATAGTTATACTAATAAACCATTGATCATTACTTTCACAAATTCAAAAACTAGTTTGAATTTTAAAATATTAATTTTAATGATATAATTATATATTTCAATCGTTAATTATTATTATAGGTAAACTCTTACGATTCTACGTTACGAGTTTACGATACGAGTTCACCTCCCAAAAACGATTCTGCCTAGAATCGCGATTTTGACAACATTGAGCAAGTTAAGTATGTAGTTTTTAGTAATTTCTATATAATGATAAAAATTATTAATCAATTATAGTTTATGAAATTTTAGAAATACATAAATTTGTTAATGTCATATAATATATAATACTATTAATTTAAGAAAGAATCCATACATTGATTTATCGCTCAATTGGTGTCAACCCTTAAATTCCTAAAAATGAAAAGAGAATTATGGAAAGAGGATAATTGTGTTTCTATTTCTTAACTTATCTTAATTTACGTGTTCATTAGTGATTGATTGGAAGATAATTCTTAATTCTTTTTATAGGTAGAAATAGAGACTAATTTTTAAATAAACATTAATGATCATGATTATCTAATAACAATTTATTATTTAATAATTTCAAATTTTAAATTATTTGATATATACTTATTAACAATTTCCATTAGTTACAAATAAAAATGAGAAAACTACTCCTCAATTAATTAATTTCAAATTAGCCCATTTGATAATTATATATCTAACTAATTAATTACTTAATCAATATTATTTTAGCCACTTAACTAAATTTTCACATGTAGTAAATGGATTCTTAATCTTGCATAATAACAGGTGGCACGTGTTGTGAAGGAACAGTGATTTTGTTAAAAGTTTCAACTTGAATTAGCTTCCTTAGTTAAGAGTAAGGTTATGATATGAATGAAGAATGGCCCAAATCTATACCATAAAAGTTCTTTATGGTAATTGTGGGCGAGTCTAAATAGTAAATAGTTTGAAATATTAAATTACGAAAGATCTAAAAGCTTTTTAGTTTGTATAAGTGGAAATTCACACCATACTTCCAAATGACTAGTTGAAGGAAAAATATAAAGTGCTTAGTATAATTTGATAAAGGGAAAATTATTATTTAATCCCCATAGTTTATGCAAGTTTACAAATTGGTCCCTATAATTTAGTGTTTTTTTATATGGCTCCCTACAATTTCAAACCATTTAATAGATACTCCCTGCCATCCATTTCTGTTGGTCATTGGTGATTTGGCAATGGCATCCATGTATCTGTACAAATAATTGATGACATGGCATATGCTAATACACATCACATGTCATCGCCCTTCTAATATGGTCTCTGTAATTTCGTCTGCGCATTTCTTTGTTTAAGCTATTGCGTTTGAAAGAAAGAGTTTTGAGAGCTTGTCGGAGCCGGCTGTGGTCTCTCTCTGATGATATTTGTCCTTGTTGGCTTTGAAATCGTCGACGTACCAATTCTCGGATCCAAGGCCGAGTTGCTACGGTGAGGGCCGGTGCAGAAAAGACTGGAGAGAAAGAATGTGTCAGGTTCTCCAACACATTCTTTCACTTTGGTGAGTGGGATTCAGCTAACAAGGCGTCTTTCACTTTGGAAAAACCTCAGCGCCCTGCTCCTGGAGAATCACATGAGCTTAAGGGAGAAAAAAGCTTCATATTATAGATGCCGTGTAAGAGTTGACAGAGACTGATATCGAGGTTGATTTGCAGCTCTTATTCCACCGAAAGAGTTCAGATAGCCAGAGGTTATGAAGAAGCACGATATTCAAACTAATATCAAGGTTCTTGATTTGCTTGAAACTGCTTCATGACAGAAAGAGGTTCTTTTCCTCTCTCTCTCTATTCGTTTTTTTTCTGTTTTTGTATAGTTTCTGCAAAATCAAGTTGGATTTGTGGAGTTTATAAATGAAAATAATGGTGCAGGAGAATATTATAACAAAATTGTATTGGGGTGATGCGAGTGAAAAGATTTTGGATGCTATTGAAGATCTAAAGTTGGACTCTCTGGTTATAGGAAGCAGAGGCCTTAGCACAATCCGAAGGTCTGAACTTTTTCTGATCCATTGGCTTTACTCTTCATCTGCATTTTGGTGAATCATTGGAAAAAAACAAACAGCTTCTTCCAATAGCTTATCACGTGGGCTGTAGGATTCTTTCTCCTTCTCTTCTATGTGTTGACCAAGACGTGAAGCAGGCAAAAAAAATCACTGCCGTCCCTCTTGCCCGACAACTATGATAATGAGGGTTTCGTTTACTTTAAGCTGGCGTGATTCTCCAGGTTCAGGTTGGTTGCCCATGTTCGAGAGGACACCAGTGCCTTCGTTACATGGACTAATAAAAGTAATATCTCGTATTATATTTAATACGAAGGCAGTGGTGTCCTCTCGAAGAATTCACGAAGCCCTAAATTGTAAGACAATTTTTCGTTTTATTTTCGTTATAACTTCACTGGTGGTCTCATATATACTAAGTCCCAATATTAATTAAATTTTTTAATTCTTCCATAAATTTTGTTTATTTAACTTTTTAACTCAAAATAATATATGAAAAATATAAATATAAAAAATAGAAGACTCTTGTCGAAAGTTTTGTATATACTATTTAAGTTTCAAAATGAAGAAAAAAAATGCATTGAACATTGAGAAAAAAATTGTATAAAATATTAGAGAAAAAATAGAGAATATAACGAATAACAAAGTTAATGTAATAAAATAAAAATATTGAAAATATAAAAGAAAAAAGAATGAAGAGTATTGAAGGAGATGAAGAAATAATAAATAACTATGGTACAAGCAAAAATGAGAGAAGGTAAGGAATAGAGGGGGGTTGGAATTTTCGATTGTTGAATGGTTGTAATTTTTTACTAAATGAACAGGCAGATTTTTCAACTAAAATTCAGTAGGAATATTTGAATGTTTGGAATTTATGATCAACAAAACAAACGAATTTTACAACCAAAATTTAGTAGGAAAACTTTTTTTTTTTAAATGAAGAGTTTAAAGATATATGTATAGATAGGTGTGTGTGTGTGTGTGTATATATATATATATATATATATATATATGTAATTTTATATTAGTAATAATTTTTTTCGATAATTCTTGAATTAAATTTAAACATATATAAAATTCAATTTTAAAATATAATAGAAGTAATATTTATATAATCACAATAAAAAATGTAATAAAATATAAGTTAATTTTATAAATTAGTTTAATGTGATAGAAAATATATATGTTAATTATATTATCGAAATTAATTTCATTAAAATAATTTTGCATTAAGAAAATTATATTATTATAATGATGAGTGAATATATATTTATTACTATTAAAGTGTACATGTCATAACCGACCTTTCGGCGGAATAGATAAAGAGTGTTTAAATTGATTATTACAAACGAATATTGAAAATCAATTTATTTGGAGTTGCAACCAAAATTTTTAATAGAAAACTTTGGAAAATCAATTTAAAACAAAAAGAAAAAGGCAATATAGTCTACGAAATCAGAGATGAGTTTGAGAGTCTATTTGAGTGTGGGGAAGGTATCAGGCACCCCACAACACCTGTCCATAAGGACGGTTACCTTAAACCAGTTAGCTAAAATAAAATATGGCTTTTAAATTTATCTCAATTACCCTTTTATTGACATGTATGCTTGTTAAACAAAGGAGACAAAACAGCAAGAATGAAAGCAAACAAATAGATATTTACAAAGGGCAGACTTGACCTAGGATGAAAACCTAGGGCCTACGTACCCTACGATAGGGATCAAAGTCCACATAGTTCGATCAAAAAAACATGTTCATTGAGTGATGATTTGTACGTTTTGCAATGAGAACAGGAAGGTTCAAAAATAGATTTTCATAAACAAAACGGAATTGGGGTTTGATTTGTATATTTTAATTTCCTACAATTTGATTAATCTTGCTTTCCTGATCTCTTACTGTTTTAAAATTTTTGTTTATTTTTGGAATTTTGAATACTTTATTTTAAATTTTAAATGAAATGATTATGAAGGAGGAACTAATCTTTTTGTAAAAAAAACTCAATGAAAATATTTATTTTTGTGTTATTATTATTTTAAAACAAGTATGAATTAATTTTTAGGGTTTATGGAAATTAAAATTTCACATAACCCTAAGCATTCGAGGAGAACTATATTCTCACACGATAATTTTGTAAATAGCAAGAATATTGAATCAGGATGAATATTTAATTATGATTGTTTTGTTGTTTTTTTTTATAATCATTATATTATTCTCATTTTTTTTTAAACAGATGTGTATTAATATTAGGGATCTAAGGAGACTAAAATCTCACATAATCCCATGCAATCAAGGAGATCAACATTCTCACACGATAATTTCGTAAATAATGGATAATGTTTAATTAGGGTGAATATTTACTTATTATTGTTTTTTTTTTCTTATTACATATTTATTTTATTTATTTATTTTTTTAGATAAAGGTGTATTAATTTTAGGGATCTAAGGAGACTAAAATCTCACATAACCCCATGCAATCGAGGAGATCAACATTCTCACACGATAATTTTGTAAATAATGGAGGATGTTTAATTAGGGTGAATATTTACTTATTATTGTTTTTTTCTTTATTATTACATATTTATTTTATTTATTTATTTTTTAGATAAAGGTTTATTAATTTTAGGGATCTAAGGGGACTAAAATCTCACAAAATCCCATGTAATCGAGGAGATCAATATTCTCACACGATAATTTCGTAAACAATGGAAAAGTATTTTAATTGAAGTAAATATTTAATTATTATTATTTTTAAGCAAATGTATACGAACTTTAGGGATATAAGGAGAGTAAAATCTCACATAATCCCATGCAATCGAGGAGAACAATTTTCTCACACGATAATTTCATGGATAATGGGAAATATTTAATTAAGGTAAATATTTAATTATTGTTATTATTATTATTCTTTTTGTATTATTGTTATTTATAGCGAATATGTATTAAATTTTGATTAATAATAATTTTTTTTCCTCGGAATCTAAAGAGATCCGAATCTCACACGATCCCCAAACACCTAAAGAGAATAATATTCTCACTCGATGACTTTCTTAGAACTTTGTTTATAAAGCCAAAATTAATCTCGTATTGACACAAAGATAATAATAATATATGAATACCTATATGTATCCATATATATATATATATATATATATATATGCATATGTAACATATATATAAGCATAGTATGAAGCTAAGAATGCTCCAGGAAGCAAGCATCAGGGAGAAGGAAAAAACATATACCCATATACACACACACATATACATATAGATATATCTAGGTACACACACACACACACACATATATATATATATATACAAGCATGATATGAAAGGTATGAAAAGAGTCGGGAAACGCATGGAACACTCCCACACTTATATATATACCTATATACATTTATATATATGTATACATATGTGTGTGTGTATATATATATATATATATATTTATGTAGACACATGTAATGTAGGCATGGTAGAAGAGGAGGACAACAGGAAGCAGCCATCAGGAAAATAAGAAAGAAAAGAAAAAAAAATAAAGAAATCACATGCCATATGCACACATTCACATATATATATATATATATATATATATGTAAACACATATGGATATGTATATAAGCATGATATGAGAGGTGGAAAGCTTCAGGAAAAAACATCACGCAGTGAAGGCAGCATATATCTATATTTACACACATATATATAAACACCTATATAGTATATATATGAGCATGATGGAAAGAAAGGGAGAACAAGCATCAGATAGCAGTGAAACAAATGTGCATATATATACGCTCAAATATATATATATCTACATGCATATATATGTACATATATATATATAAACACATATACAATATACTTCTATGCATCTATATATGTATATACATGTAGACACAAAAGAAGACAAACTTCAGGAAGGAGAAGAAGCACCCCCACGCCTACACCTACATGTATATATATATATACACACATATATATAAACACATACACATACATACATATAAACATGATAAAACAAATATGAAAGCATCAAGAATCCAAAGAAGCTTACCCTCGTCCTCTCTTCTCCTTCACAGCACCTTTAGCTCCCTCTCTCTCTGTTTATCCCTGCTCACAGCGTCCAAAACAGGGGAAGTTGGTTTTGGCCTCAGCTTAGTCTCAGCTCGTCACCTCCTCGGTTCCAGCTCCCCTGGTTTTCATCCTCGTTCTGCCTAGCTCGTTCTGCTTCCAGCTCGTCACGGTCTGCTTCAGCTCTTCTCTCGGTTTAGCAGCGTTTCTCAGTCTCTCTCTCCCCTTTCTACTCGTCTCGGGTTTCTCTCTCTTCTCTTCCAGCCACGGTTTCAAGGCCCAGCAGCAACCATCTTCCTTTGGCTCTCCACTCTTGGTCCAGTAGTGTTTCTCAGTCTCTCTCTCCCCTCTCTACTCGTCTAGGGTTTGGCTCTCTTCTCCTCTAGCCACCTCTTTCTTTTCAGCAGTGCCTCCTCTCATTTTTTTCTCTTCATTTTCTCTCCTCCTTTCTTTTTTCCCACGGTTCGGCAGCCCCTTCCTTTTAAGCCTCCAGCCTTCTTCTCTTTTTTTGCTCTCTTCCTCTCTTTTTCTGGTGCACACTGCCTCCCCTTTCAGCCACTATCGTTGCTTCTGCTCCCTCCTACTTTTCAGCAACAAACCCTCATTTTCCTCCCATGTCTCCTGCTCCTTTTTGCTTTTTCAACCTTCCTTGTGTCCTTTTGTTTCTTAGTAGTGTGTGTGTTCGTGAGTGTGTGCATGTGGGAGTGGGAGTGTGTGAGTGTGAGCAAGTGGGAGTGTGTGAGTGTGAGTAAGTGAGAGTGTGTGAGAGCAAGTGAGCAAGTTTGCATTTTTATTTTAATTAGGTGGCCTTTCTCTCCTTTTTGTATTTGGATTAATTCAAAAATTTGTTGACCCTATTCATTTTATTTTTTTGCAAGATGATTATCATGTCTTTACTTTAAATATGTATTGTGAATTTTTCCTTTTAATATTTTTTGGCTTTATATTTGGTTTTTCCCATGTTACTTCTATCTTTTGCTTTTTGCATTTTTGTTTTTAATTAATTAATTTTTAAAATTTTTAATTTTATTTATTATCATTATTATTAATTGTTATTATTAATTGTTATTATTATTATTATTATTATTATTATTATTATTATTATTATTATTATTATTATTATTATTAGGTGGGGTGTTCACAGTACATAATATACCATTATAAAAAAATAGTAAATATTCAAATTTCTTAATTTCTTTTAGTATACAATTTCTTTGTTGATTACATCATAAAATTCAATTTGATATGCTCGTCATTGTATATAGTTCAAACAATTGTTTCTTCGAAAATAGATTTACAAGTACAAGCATATATGGTTTCTACAAGTAAGCTCTCTATACACACAATAATACACAAATAATTAATAATCAACCTAGTTGTTTTCATTCAAATTCTCATTCTCTATATGATCATAAATATTTGACATATCAAGCCTATATGGTTTAGTATCTTGGTTAGATTGAGGGTTTCACTGGCCAAAAGATTAGAACAAGCGAGTACATTGTGATTATAACTCTTTAATTCGTTGATGATGTTCATAAATTATGGCTTAAATTTTGCCCTTGTTGTCTCAATAAATTGAGTTCTAGTCATCTAATCAACGGCCGATGAATAAGTATAAGAGGGCCTATAATAGGATTACTAACAATATTTTGGCCTAAGTCACCTAAACCATATATGGACTCTCTTTTCCTACCACCCACAGTTCAAACCCATAAATCAACATTTGGATGTCAAGAACTAGAGCTCTCACCTACAACTTTACGACTATCGTACTTCTTCTGAAAGGATAAATGAGTAAAGTTAAAATAAAAATATATATGAAGTGATTGCAGGTTCAATATCATACGTAATTATATTAATTATGTCTCAATTGATGCACAAATATAGCTTCAAATTTGCTGTCAATCCATTGATTATCTATTTGGTGGGTCCATTTGAATACATCGTATAGCTTAACATCACGACCAAATGCTTGTGCTTGTAAAGAAATTTACAAGGAAATTATGGATCAACCAAGGTAAATATATATAAACTGAATTAAAATTGGGCTTAGATGTATAATTAGTTACCAATCTTCTCATATGCAATGTCATTGATACAAATCACCACTATAGAAAGATATAAAGCATGCTTTATTCTTTTTCTAGTCTCACTTCATTGTACGACTGTATTGTTCCAAGTTGAACACAGATCATTCCATATGTGTTCTCATATCCATACTGGACGTTGACCCTCTTTTCTGAAATGTGCAATGTAATCCTTTAGGTAGGTTTGCATACAATGTTTAAAACACTGCCAGATTTGGTTGTCTTGTTTAACCAACCAATGATAATGTTCCTAAACCATGATATAGTAATTAGTTGGACTATAATATTTACACATAAAAAGTTTGATGTCAGAAAAAGAGAAGAAATTACTTGAAAGTCAAATCACTATTATGCCCTAATTGATTAAGGTACGTCTGACCAAGAGTTATGCAGGCTATCATATTTACTCTTAAAAATATACCCGATACAGTCCTTGACTTCCTTGTTGTTAAGGAAAAACCTATTTGGTGAAGTGGAAAAAAATTATGGATAGGAAAAGATAAGGAAATCTAAAGTTAAAGCAAATGTAACAAAATAAATAATAACCCTGTTTTTCCATCAGGTTGAATTACTGGTTTATTGTCTTGAGGTGGTTGCATTGGAGTCTTATTGCGTGTGGTCATCACAAGTAGGGTACTCCGAGTTGCCATGCCCTTTTAGGCACATATAAGGGCATGACGTCTTGACATCATACAATTCGAGCATCATTGTTGGCTTCTCTCCCTTTTTTTAGTTGATGGTGCCACTTAGTCTGCACTCTTACAGGATCTCCAGCCATAAATTTTCCTATTTTTCCATTATTGTCTTGTTGAACATTCACACCTGCGAATTTGCATGTCAATCATTGTATTCCCTTGTCACCTCGAACGTGACCGCAAGGCACAAAAAAAAAAATAATTGTTTTAATTTTCGCATAAACAACAAAAGACAAAGTTTAAGAGTTGCGACCAAAATTTTTGAAGGATAAATTTTGAAAAACTAATTTATAAGATGAGATGGTATGCGAACCAAAAATCAAGTTTAAGAGTCAATTGTATATGAGGAAAATGTTAGGTACCTTACAACACTCATTCTAAAAAACGATTATCTAAAGTTGATTATGCAAAAATTATATGGCCTTAATTCAAATTTTGATTACTCTTATCAATCACACGCAAAAAAGAAAAAGGAAAATAATGAAGAAATTAAGAAAATAAAAAAAAGAATAAAAATAAAATATTTACAAAGACATACTTGACCTAATATCAAAGCTTAGGGCCTACGTATCCTGTAAATTTTGAATTAATGCATTGTTCACTTCATTTTTATTGTTTTAATCATATTTTTATACTTACTTAATTAATGAATTAATCAATTGATTACTTAATTAATCATTAATTTATATTCTTATTTTATTTTGGGATGGGGTGTTCGCAACCCTTTGAGGCCTTATTATATGATACGTAACTCTCAGTTGCTAGATAATTCATTCTATTAGTTGCAGATTTCAAGGCTCCATATCTAAGCAACTTGCCATGTTGATCTCCCTTATCTTGGTATATGGTAGATAGGTTTGGAGCTTTCGTATGTTTTGTCCATCGTGTGCAAATTAACTTTTTAGGAATAACATCAATATCTTACTTTTTCAGTACACATAGGATTTATGCACATAGTACCCTTGTGGATTTAAATATGTGGCAGTTGCATTCAAACTCTTTCTTACGAGAATCATATATGACAGTGCATTCTCGACCATTAGAGTCATATTTCTTTAGGTTGTATATAACTGTGCATGATATTGTATCTTTGTGCACAATTGATAACGTTAACTCATCTATCATCACATCCCTAAACCATTTGAAGGCATGTCATTTGTAAAGGTCAGTTGCATTCCCTTCAAGTTTCTCTATAAGAGTTGTCAAGACATAGTTAGTGTAGAGCCATTGGTAATCTGCACTGTGCTTATTATTCTTGTATTCCTTCATTGCCCATTCAAAGTTATGCAAGAAGTTTACCAAATTACTCCGAAATTGTGAATATCTTTTGATAAAAGATTTTATACTATTGCATCATGATGTTGTTCTCACTCCAACAAATAATTTATTATAAAGGTACGCGATAGCCTACATCCTCTTATTATCGTAAGTCTTCATCACCCACTTATTTTGGGTTAAACCAAGGTTATCTACCATGCTCTTTTAATAACTCAAACTCATCTAGCATAAAATTTTGATACATGCAAATGGCAAACCGATCGAGAAACTTTTTGTTATAGACCCATTTGGTTGCATTTTTGTTTAAGTACCACAAGTAAAGTCTATGCGTGGCAGTTGGCAAGACCACCCTTATTGTAGTCATCATTGCTTTGTCACCATCGATCACAATTACCCTCAAGTGCTTGTTGAATATAGCATTGACAAATGTTTCCAAAACTCACTTATATGTCTTAATGGTTTCGTATAATATTAGAACATATGCACTTATAGTAGTGCCTCCATGGTGATTTATGCCTAAGAAAATAACCAAAGACTTCCCATATTTGTTCACTTTGTATATGTTATCAAAGGATCCAACATCTCCAAAACATTTATGGTTAACATGACTTATGCTGTCAACCCAGAATAAATTAAGCAATCTTCCTTCCTCACTTGTTGTGTAACTAGCAAAAAACATAGGATTAGTATATGCCTTGCATTACAAATAGCTTAGAGCTGTAAAGACATCGCCATTTGCAATTTTAGCATGTTTGGCCCTGTCAATGTGATTGTATAGGTCCATCTAACAAAAACCAACTCTAATATAACCTTCTCCATGCCCAACTATAAACCCCATTATATGACATGGACTAACTTCATATGAGTGCATGTTATCAATATGCACTTTTTATACTTCTGACATTTTTCGATTACCACATATGAGATCCATTAAATTTGCTGGAACAAGCTCATGGTTATGCTATTTTGTTATGCTTATAACCACCCACTTATTAGTTACACCATCGAAGCACATACGTAACATCACCTTACATCCACCTCTTTTCATAGCTCTTGCTTTTCTTGTTTTATTTTCTTTTTTAATGTGTTTCAACTCCCTAAAACCTTTGTTGTTGTAAACAAATTCACGATGTCTAATCACTCATTTGTGTATTGCTAAATTGACATGTTTTTTGGACTATAATTTTTAAAATATCTTTCTATGTCGGATCACTTGATTAAAATATGTAAAATATTTTAAAAGAATATGAATATTATTAATATTGTGTATCAGTATATTTGTTAGATAAATAGTATGGCTATATTGTAAATATACAAACTTAAGGTTTGTATTTTTTTTTAATTTTTTCCATTCCTTCTCTTTCTAACATGCTTTACAGATGGCTTTGCTCCATTGGTCCAAATAATGAAGGTACTTGAGGCCACCGAAGAATTTCCTTTATTTGCGCAGCCACATGGATACTTTATGCCAAATCAACACTGAACTAACATTGTTCAAACAGGAATGGACGGCAGGGACAGTTTGTTATTGGTTTGAAAATGTAGGGAGCCATTTGAAAAAAGATTAAACTATAGGATTCAGTTTACAAATTTGGGTAAACTATAAGGACCAAATAATTAATTTTCCTTTGATAAATTATAAATAATATTTATATTTAACATGATTGAAAGAGATTTAATGTTTTTCTAATCTTATTTTTCAAATTTAATTCAGTCCAGTATTCATACTACAAAGAGCATGCTTTAGCAAAAACCCAATATGTAATTTTTAACCTATTTAAATCTATTCTAATCCTTTTTTTTTTTTTAAGTTTTGTACGGACCCTTGATTTGATTAGGCATATTTTTTAAAAACATTTTGGTTGAAAAAATCTGTATGAATAGATTACCCTAAAATTTCTTAGTTAAGGTATCAATGACAAGGTTGAGATCTCAGAAAGATGGACCAAAAACTTTAAAAATTATTTTCAAGGCTCTTCTTTTTATTCTTAAAAAGGGTACTAGTTAAAAGAGATATTGGAACACTTGCATATTAAAAATGCAAAAACGTAATTCAAGTTCTTTAGAGTTTCAACCAGTTAAGCCAATTTACATAATATTATATCAATTTCAAAGACCCTTCATATATACGATTTCTAATATCATTCAAATGAATTGAGTGGCATTTGTAGGTGATGATTTGGGGTTTGAAAACCCAAATGCCTTTACCATGTGAGTGTATTGGCTTCAAAGATGCAATACAAATAGTATTTGACAGGGCCAATTCATACCAACATAGTCATAACTGTGCTGAATTTCATTCTGTATCTGGAGCTATCTTTGGTGGACCAGTCTATGTTAGTGATAAAACGAAACTGATATTACCACGTTGTAATTGCAGGACCCTCCTCAAATTTTGGAATTTTAATTTTCACTTGTATTTTCAATCAACCAAAAGCCTGTTTTTATTCCTCCAGCATTCTTTCAGTTTGAGATCCTGAAAAGCAGAGCAAGTACAAGTAACTGTTGGACTAATGGTAGGATTACTAAAATAATTTATTGGCCCATAAAAGATTCATTAAAAAGCTTTCAAAATAATCTATAATTCATCAACAACTCGTTTTATAAGAACAGTATATCTAGGCCACTTACATTTAAGTAAATATTTAGTCCGTCCTATTGGTTTATTACTCAGATAATATTTGAAAATCTATATTCATAATAGCAGATACATGAAATCAAATAATATTTGTAACTGTAAAACCCCACCTCCTGGGGGAACCCACATTCATTCTGACTGCCTGTATAGAGGAGTGCGCACATAATCTATAATTTGGAATGTTTCTTTGAACCTCGACCTGCTATGAATTCCTGCATCTTTCTGAATTGCTCCTTCGTCATTCCATTGTAATAGTCATGAGCCCTCTCCTGAAATGCACGAACACATGGAGAACTTCATGAAACTTGTAAAAGTTAGGACGTGCACAATGTAAAACTGCAAATTCTAGATGAGGAAGATTGCCAAAATACAAGTAAAAGTATTAAAGAAGATTACAGGAAGATCAAGAATGCAATGGGTTCGACAGTACATAAGATAAAGAAACAAATGTTGGCAAAGAGATAGCACATGCCCTTGCTAGAATTTTCAGCTTAAGAATATAATGCTTGCTGATGATTCCTAATACTTCTAATCAGAGATTAACATAGTATATCAAGGTTCAATTGTGCCAAAAGGTAAGTAAATCTATGCAAGCCAAAAGGAGTACAGGGAAAAAAAAATTTACAATTGTCCCTTAAGAAAGCTATGCCCAATTACATTTCATTCATCAGTTTCATCAATTATTAAATTGGTATTAGAAGTTCATAGAATGACTTCATACTTTTTATGTTGCCCATACTTGAATAAACAAGCTTGAAAATAATTAACAGTTGAATTTAATTTAAATAAGGAGGTAATATAGCTTAGGGAAAAGATCCAAAGGACTTCTAAGTGACTAGAATAAATTAATAAGCAATTGGCTAACATTCAAATAGAGCGTGTGCATCTGAACCATTTGTGCTCTCGTGCATCCAGTCAGGGAATCTCCTAAAAATTTTCTCTTTTCAGAAGTCACCAACAAAGCCCAATACCATTTATAAACAAACTAATGATCATACAGAGTGTATGTATCTAAAATCAGATAACAGAACCTTCAGACCCAAAACATACTCAGAGACTCTACAATCCCAGGAACTTTTAAAACACAATAAAATATAAAGCAACTAGCTGAACAGAAAAATTTGAAACCAAAAACATCCAAGCTCAAGCAATGGTATAGCAAGCCAGATAATGAACCAGCATTCTAGCAAGGCAATATGTCATGAAGCTCAATTGATTATAGATGTATTCCGTTATGTGCAAACAATTCTGAACTTGAGTTAGAAAAAAGTGCGCATTTCAAGAAATGACATGAGTCTAAAAAACTATATCTTTCTGAGCTTGAGTTGGAAGGAACATTAGGAATTGAAATCCAAGTTTGAAATTTTATCTCATATCAATTGTATGCTTTCGGTTTTTTAAATATGGATAAATGCAATGGGCTCCTGAGTTTCATGGATGTCATGCTGTATTCTTGATGCACTTCACAGAAGAAAAGGGGCTACAGGAAAAGCAGGAATATAGCAAAGAGAGGTGGCAGGAAATATGAAAATGAAGGATAAAGAGAATCTCATGCACAGTTCTTTTTTGTTATACCTCAAATCACACTAGTGAAAAATAAGGGTATTCGTCTATTGAGAATTCAGGGGGTTCTGCTTCTATTTATTCTGGAAATCATTGTAATTATTAGCGGTTACAGAATATTGGGATTATTTATCAAGAAGAATAAAACAGATTGGGACCAGTTGAGGGGCAGTTAGGAAGTTAGTAGGTAAATGAAACAGTTAGGATGGTTAGAGTAATAAGGCACTGTAAGAGAGGGTTCTTCCAGATGTAGATAATTTGAGTTTAAAGGAATAATATCCGGCTTTAACCTTTTCTAGCATTACCAAGTATCAATGTGGTATCAAAGCCATCGAATCCATGGAGATGGCAAAAGATAAATGCTCTCAAGACAAACTCAGAGAGCTGGAGCAAGAGATTGGCCAGACATGCACCAATGTAGCTGAGACATGGTCAGACATGGCTGAACTGCAAGGATCAATGACAAGGATGGAAGGATTGATAGCAGAGATGGCCTCAGCTCCTGCAAATGGGAATGAATGCCAACAACAACATAAACAAAGGCATATCGAGTATGTACATTGGTTGACTCAATCAGGAGTGTCCAAAGATTGGGTCCCATGGAGGAGCGTAGACAGGGAATTATGAGGTTCCAATAAGATTCTCCAGGATTGAATTCCCACGCTTTGATGGAAAGGATTACAAAGGCTGGGCATATTGATGTCAGCAGTCCTTCGAAGTTGATGAAACATTGATTGATCAGAGAATTAGAGTGATTAGAATACACCTAGAAGGGAAGGCATTGCAGTGGCTTCAGGCGTACATGACCAGGGGAGACGAATTGGGTTGAGTACATGGAGAATTTAGGATCACGATTTGGAGAAATACTGGAAATATAACCCCAAGCCAAGATGAAGAATCTGAAACAGTAAGGGACGATAGCAGATTACCAAGAAAGATTCTGAGCCTTATTGGTGGAGCTAGAATTAACTGAAGAATTAGCCATAAGTTGCTTTCTTGGAGACCTCACAAATGAGATAGAAGCCCCTGTCCGAATGTTCAAATTTGGCAGCCATAACAATGCCATGTACTTGGCTAAGCTACAAGAAGCCTCCATCAAAGCACTGTACAACCAAAACCAAGCATACCCAAGGAAGATCAACACCTTCCCAACCAATCCAACTCCCTCCCTGAACCCAAACCAATACCTACCCCACCAGTGACAAGACAACCCCTGATCTTCAAGGGGAAACTCCTTCATCAAAGATACAAATAGAGATTCTGTCCTTTTTGAATTCCTAGAGTTAATTAGGGATCGTTATCAGAGAACCAAGTCAACCTGAAGTAATCTAGCTTTAAACTTCGACCCCTCTCATACACAGTAATAGATATCTAACCTTTTCCAGAGAAAGAGCATGGCCAAGGTCCAGCTTGAACCCATCATTTATTACCGACTTGTACCTTAATACCAGGTCTTGATTGTTTTTTAAAATGGCTTCTGCAATTTCTCGGGCTTTCTTCAACACTTCACCTTCGTCAACAACATGGTTCACAAAACCCAGCCTTTCAGCTACTTCTGCTGTCAAAGGAGTGGCTGTAAGAGACACTTCGCGGGCTTTATTGGGTCCAATAATTCGTGAAAGCTTCTGAGATAAACCCCATGAAGGAAATATCCCAAATCTGCAAATTGAAGTTTTGGATATTTAATATAAGGATTTGCTGAAGAACTGATCGTACTATTTATTACAAAACCAGCTTGTTAAAAAGAAATGGCTATCTCTGAAGCAAAATTGAGCATTTGACCTTCATTTCCCTCAATTATATGATAAAAACCATCAAAACCAGCAGAAACTAGATCATATATGAATCCAAACACTTTATAGAAAATAGACTCTAATTCATTGCAATTATAAATCTTTTTAACTAAAAGGAAAAATAATAATCTAAACGAACCTAGCATGGGTGTCCATGAACTTAGCTCCTTTCGAAGCAACCAGCACGTCACAAGCGAGTGCAATCTCGAAGCCAGCCGTGACGGCAAACCCTCTAATAGCTCCGATTATCGGCTTGCGGCACCGTTCCATTTGCGCAACCGGGTCGGACTCAACGTCTTTAACATCACCCTTGAATACATCTTCCGCCGCGGTCAGGTCCACACCTGAACAGAACGCTCGACCCGACCCGGTCAATATGATTACCCTCACCGACTCATCCCTGTCCAGCCTCTTAAATGATTGAGCCAGGTCAGTCATCATGGACCTGGTTAACGAGTTTAGAGAATTGGGACGATTGATCGTGATCAAAGCGACGCCATTCGGATCGCAGTGGACGAGAATCAGCTTCTTCTCCGGCGACGACATGTTCATTTTTGCGACTCAGACCCGAGTTTGTCTGCGTGGATTAATGGCTGGTACCGTCCTGGCTATGAAGGGGATACGATCCGACGCCACGGCGTCGTTTTGTAATGATTAAGTCTTGAGTTGGGTGAACAGATTAACCTGCGATGGTTGTGACGACGAGTACGACAGAGAGGGAGAGTGGATTGGGTGGGGACCACCTTGGGGGATCTGAATTCTGGACCCAGACGCACTCTTTCTTGAATTTAATCAATGCCTAGTTGAACAAAAAGAAAGAAGTATCTTTTATGTTTCTTAATCAATAACGGAATACTGAAGCAGCCACGAAGGTCCCCTCTGCTTTCCCTAGCCTGCGTCAATGCGTGGGGCACCCCGGATTCGGATCCTCTTCAGTCATTCTCTTAAATTTTTTTTTAAGTAAAATTTGAGGCATCTATTTTATTGATAAAAATAATATATCTCTCAACTATAGAAAAAATAGACAGCTGTAATTTGACTGGAGAAAAAAATTAGAGAGAATTATAGGAGACGATCTCTTTCCGTGGTTTATCTGCCTCGACATTATTTTGCCTGCTAATTCAAGTACAGGAAATACTATTCCCAACAAAAATTTTGTGTTTTACTATGTTTTTTTTTTTTAATAATTAGATGTTCGTAATATTTAGATTTAAGAGTTGGACAATTTGATTGTGTAAATTATTTTTAAAAACCATGCTCTATCAAAAATTTGTCTTTACTAATTTCTCATTTAATGATTGAGATTTAAAAAATTTTGCAATAAACAATTCTTTTATTCAACCATAGCAAGTCGTCCAAGGCAATGACACATTATAAACAAGAGATTTTTGCTTTATGAATTAGAACGACGAAACACGAGGTGAACGAAAAAAACAATAAAAAGTCCGGGCTTGTTATTTGCATATATATAATAAAAATAATTAAAGATATTTTTGGCAATATAAAATTTTAAAAAATATATTTGAGAAAAATTTTAAGCTATATTTTTGAAATTTATGAGAAGATAGAATAAAATAACTAATGGTATGATAAAAAAGTAAAATGACAAAATATATGTTACTTTATTTAAAATTTTAATAAAAAAATCATTGTTATTAATTAAATGGAAGGGTTTATATATTACTTTTTTAATATTTTCTTCAATTAGCTTTTAGTCTAATAAAATATTATAGTAATTATACAATTACGTTATTTTATTTTATTTTTGACTCTCTAATTTGAATGAAAAATAATGAATTTATCTTATCTCAAAATAAACTTTTAAATATATATTTACCATAATTTAGTTATTCCACTAATTGCCACTAGATTTAATCATTGAGTTGAGTTTTGAAAATCCAATTAAAAAAACTCAAGTCTATTTATGAAGTAAATTTTTTAAGATATAATCAAGTCTATTTGTTATTTAAAACTTATATATAACATAATCAATTGTTATTATTATTTGTAAAATTACACATAAGAAAATTTTAAATACAAATTAATTATTATATTGACATAAATTATTTGAATAAGAGATATTATTTTTTTAATCAATATATCTTGTTACACTAAATTTTTTCTCTTAAATAATAAGTTTGTTTTATTATAAAATATTTAGTCAAACTTCATAGGCTTGATCAGATTTTTAAAAAATTCGAACACAGCCTATTTTATAAAATAAACCTTTTTAATTGAGCTTAGACATAGATTTATTGCATTGTGCAAAATTTGTAAGTTATGATCAAATTTTCTTACCACATTATTCCCCATACATAGCCTAAATATTGAAGTGTGTGATTGAAAAACAAAAATGCGAGCACGAATTTTCAGAGAAATTAAACAAAATCACCTTTACAAGTCAATTATATTAATTATTTATCAGTCATGCCCTCGGTTATATAATTCATGTTCTTTGTTCATTTTCGTTACTGAAATGTGAATGAATCAGAACTTGGTTCGGATTTTTTCCAGTTGCTTGAGAATCTTCCACGAGAGAAAATAAAAAGAAATATTTTATAATATTTTATTAATATTAAATTAATAAAAATTATTATTATTTTATTCACCCCAATCTCTAGTAATCAAAAGTGATCCATTCACATAAGAATTGGGGATGAATTTAATTAATTATTTTTTCTATACTTTTGGTTTAGATTAAAATTTAAAATTAGGTCTTTATTTCAAAGACAATTTTAATGTTATTGAACCACATAGGTTAAAATAGGAATTTGATTTTTGTAATTTTATTTATTATTTTTAAATTGGTTCTTTATATTTTATATGTTTTAAAATAATTCTTGAAGTTTTAATTTTGTCACAAAACCTTTTAAGTGAAATTCATTAAGTGACTAAATGTCTCTTTTTTTAGGGCTAACATGAAAACCAGGCATCATTTTTTTTTTTTCCATTTTAGATAATAAATTGACACCCAGTTAGCTTATACTTAAAACAAAAAGTAATTAGATTCAAATAGAGCAGCATGTAGCTATATTGTCTCCTTCGTCTTTTCTGTTCATCTTACATGTTTTCTTCCTTTAAGGTTGTAAAACTATTGTTTTGAATAGATCTAGAGGGCGAGTTATTAATCTTCCAAATTTATAGCTGAAAACAAAAATTTCTACATGAAAGAAGAAAAGCTTACGTGCAGGAAGAATGTTGCTTCTATGTGAGACGTGTGTGTAAGGATTGAATTTCTAACAATGTTCTTCTTTATCAAATTGGGATGATGTGGCCCAATCTAACTCGGCTCCTGATGGGCTTGGATTTGGTGGGCCTTCGAAACCCCATAAATACGGCTCTAACTGATGTTTTTATTACCAAAAAAAATTTTAACAAGATAAAAAAAAATACAATTTTAGTTTCTCACTTTTGGTTAAAATATTAATTTTATCCTCCAAGAATTAAATTAATCATATAAAATGATGAACTGAATTGGTCCATTTAAATGATCTTTATTTTGTGAAGAGTTTCAACTTTAGAGTACCATTGTAATATATTTCATCTTTTGAGAACCAATTTAATTTTATGGTAAAAAACAAGAGATCAAAATTATAAATAAGATAAAACAAAAAGAATGGACTATACTTATAAAAATAATATAGCTTAATTCTATTATTAATTTTTTTATTATAAATTTAAGTAATTTTTTAATTTAATCTCCCACAAATTTTTTTTTCTCAAATCATAAAATTACCTTATCAAATTGGCTCTAGTTCATATATGAGTTTTTTTAAAAAAAACTTTTTTACATGAAAATCATTATTAATAATATCCTTAAAATTATTTTTATTTTAAAATATAAATGACACTATTGATAACAATTTTATACATGAGTGATAAAATTCAGAATGTAAAATTAAATTAAAAGAGATGTTATTGGTCAACGAGTAAATCAAGAAAACAATTTAATAAGGGGCTAAATTTAAAAATAAAAAATAAAAAACTTATTTATAAGATACTAAACTTTTTATAAGAACATATCTAAGATTTGATTATGAAGTGGACAAAAATTTTTAAATCAAAGATTTAAACTAATAGAAATAAATTCTTATAATATAAGAAGACGAATTCATATAAATTAAATAATTGAATAAAAATATAAAATAAAATTATAAATAAAAATAAAAATATTAAAAATCTAAGGGCACACTTGTTATCCCACCCCTTTGCCCTCACTTGGATCCATCCCTGAACTTTTATTCATGTCAAAATCCATTATTTTGACCCAAGTGAAAATATATCAAAGGAAATGTGTGCCACTGCCTCCATCCTAAGCATATATATCGAAGGTTCAATCTATGAAACAAGTAAATTCTTCGATGCCCGAGTATTTGAGGGCAATGGTGCTGATATGTGCAAATCAAGGGATGCCACATTTAAAGGCTTGTAGATCATCTCTGCTTATTGAAGATTCTTTAATAATTAGAAATAAATAAAAAATTATTTTTTGAAATTTAATATATATATTTAATTTAATATTAATAAAAATATTAATTTTTTATTATCTCATATTATTGGAGATTCTTTAGTAATAAGAGATAATCTAAATTTCATTTAAAGTAGGTTTGCAGAAAGAGTAAGAGGAAAAAAGATAGAAAACAGTATCCTAAAGTTATTATATTTACCATATGACCCAATTAATTATTTGATTCATACCGTTGCCCAAGATTAATGAAATTCAAATTGTGCCAACATACTTTAATCATTTCAATTTCAAATCTGAACTAAATATATATTTTTTCTCATTTATTTTAAGAAGGCTTGCAACGTTGTAGAATTAATAAATACAAAATTGGAGTCTAAAAGAATGGAGGTGATTAATAAGTACGGTTTTTTTTTAGTGAAAAATGAAAAAATTTTCTTAGAATACTCAGAAAGAGTGGAGATAGTTGAAAAAATAAATCATAAAACAAATAAACTAAAGCTTATAAATAAAAAAAATGAAAATATTAAGATTTGAAGACAGAAAATAGAAAAATATTTTTAAAATTACATGTAAAAGTTTTCCAAAAAACCTTTGTTGAAAGACAGAACATTTTTGATAAAAAAAATTGCTAAAAGACACAAGAAAGATACGAGAGAGAGGACCGAGTTGGAGGTGTTGTTGAAAAATTCCCGCCAAAGCGGGTCAACAAATTTCAATCAAAAGTCTGTCGGAAAATTCCAACCAATACACAATTGGAATGAAACAAAAAAAGAAAATTAAACTCTTAAATATATTAAACCATGATAAAGAGTATGTTTTAAATTTGTAAAAAGACTTAATTCTACTTTAAATACAAATAGACTCAAAAATAATTTTATAATTTTAAATAAAAATAAATAAAACATGGTCAGGTATTTCCAACCAATTTTTGGTCCAAAATATCCGACCAAAGCTTGTTACGAAGGCTGCACACTTCATAAATTATTTATAAAAATATTTAATTATTTTTAAATAAAATTTAAAATATATAAAAAGTATATGTAATAAATTTTTTGTAATTTCATATTTAGCATATTTATATGTAATTTTTGGTTGAAAGGTTAAATATATAAAACATATGGCTAAATTGTCAATTTTATTATTGTAACTTGATATATATATATATATATATATATTTGTATAAATTTTAAAAACTAATTTACTGGAATTGTTATCAAAATTTTTAATGAAAATTTTTTGTCAAATAATGGAAAGGTGATATATTAAAAATAGAGATGAGTTTAGGAGTTAGTATGAGTATGAAAAAGGTGTTAAGTACTCCATAATACTCATTCATAGAGATTGTTATTCTAAACTAGTTAAGCAAAATTAATGGGCTTAGTTTTATTTTAATTATCCTCATCAAAATACAATAAATCAATAAAAGAAATTAAAAAAATAAAAAAAGGTTCTTTATAAAAGAGATACTTGACTTAGGATTACATACTAGAGCTTATTACCTTGCAATAAAAATCAAAGTACACGTAGTTCGAATAGAAAAACATATAAGTTAGTTGGTAATTTTTAAGTATTTATTTATTTTAAAGAATAAATATGAATCTTGGGTTTATATGTTTTATTTGTGAAATTAATTTAATCTCATTATCTTGTTATTTCTATTTTCTTTTATATTTGTTATCCTTTTATTTTTTTTAAATTTATTAGTGTTTTTTTAAAAAAGATATGATGTTGATTGTAAATAAAATTTATTTGAAACGCAAGAAATTGATATTGGACAAAACTTGAGGTGACATAAATCTTACATGATTTCATTAGTTGACATCCTATATGTCTAAAGAGACACTAGGGCTCACACGACAATTTTAAAAAAATTAAAAACCATTAAATTTTGAATACAAAACTCAATTAACTGGTATTAAATAAAACTTGAGAATATGCGGGGTCTCACATAACCCTATTGATTGATACTCTAAACACTTGAAGAGATAGTAAGCCTTACACAACGACTATAAAAAATGAAAAAAGCATAACAATAATTGTACATTTTTATGATGCTAGTTGAACAAGTACAATAAACAACTATAAAATCTTATAATTACAATGACATATAATAAAGGTAGATGCAAAAATTTATTATTATACTTCTATTATTTCCCCTTCATTTAATTATGCTTTTGACTCATACGCTAATGGGTAAACACCTAAAGATAATATATTCAAAAATAAGAAAAGAAAAGTAATTGAACCTTATCCTCGAAATTTCCTCTTTAACTAATACTTTCTCCCTGTCCCTCTCTCCCTCTCTTTTTTCCTCTTGACTTCACTCAATGTGGTAAACACACATCTCTAGGTATTTGCTAGATTAATTAAAGGTGATTTTTATTTTTACTATAATTGTTGCAAAATTAATGATAAATTATTCATAAACGTTATTTTAAATACTTAGAAATTTATATACGACAATTTCTAAAAAGTTTTATGTGAAACTTATGAATAAACAAAGTAGAATATAAGAGGAAAGGAGAATTATAATATTTTTCTATATTTTCTAATCTACCCAAATTCTTATATATGGCCAGAATCTATACAAAAAGTTGTATTGTTATAAAAGTTTATATTCTTTCAAAATTTGAATAAAAAACTATAATCGTTGAAAAATACGAACGTCTAAAATTTGAACGAAAATAAATAAACAAATAATTTATTTATTTATTTAATTAAAATAAATAAATAATAATAAAAATATAAAAATAAATTAAAAATTAGAACAATTGGATCTTGCTCAATCTAACACACACATTAATAATTTATTTTTCTAATAACATTTAATTTTTTAATTTAATATATATTGTGAATAACCACATATATATATATATATATATATATATATACTTTAAAACCTTTAAATTTATCCCATATCAAACTTAAAAATCTATACAATCATATACTCTTTAACATAGTATTTCAAACATACTCTTTCTAACTCGGGCCAAAAAAAAAACTAACTCTTTTTAACAAAAAATTCACTATGAAACAATGTACACCCCCCCTTTTAGCCTTACAACAACCTCGCCAAGTGCCCTCTTCGTTGGTGAATGACATAGCCATTTCCAACTGCTACTACTTGACGTATGTGCAAATGATTCAGATAATACTGTGTCACTGTGATTTCCGAGTCTGAAACCACACAAGCTTATGCATTGCCTTTTGGGGGAAAGCAAGAACAACCTCTCAGGCTGTGGATTGTGTTCATTACTCTGATTTTAATTTCTGTCAGCGTGAGTGGATGTATCATTAATGATTGTACCTCCCTCCCAGTTACATAGCCCTCACCTTGTCTGCTCCTTCTCGTCTCGCCTGGTCCTTCTTTCTTAAAATATCTATTTTCAAATATTTTAAATTTTGAAATTATTTAAAAAAAATTTAAAAACTAAACTTATTTTACTTTAATATACCTTATTTTTAACAATATTATATTATCATTTTATATTTATATTTTGTGATAATTTATTTTTAATAAATTATTTATATCAAATTAATTATTTATAAATTTTACTTTATGGGAAATTATTTTTTTTAATTTTTTTGATTTTGTAATTAAAAACTAATGAAAAATTATGTTTGTATAAAATAATAATTACAAAAAATTAATCTAGCACAGACAATATGTGAAGAATTAAATTACTTCTAAATGTAAAATTGAGTAATCCATTTAATGCTTTTCTATACATAATACTTGCCCCAAATTCTTTATTGCAAATTAAGATAAACATAGACGTACAGAAAATAAGATGCACAAATATTAATTTCATTTTACACAATATCTCACCACCCAAAATAACTCTAGTAATTAATTTCATTCTGAAGGTTTTAATTTTATTACCTTCCATTACAATTTTCACGACAACTTTCAATTTCTTTTACCAAACACGACAACATTAAATGATATTAATATCTACGATATGCAAAGTATAAAAGAAAATATGATAACAAGCGGAAATATAGGATGACATTGACAATATATCAACTATGACTGACATATATCTTTTGTTTCTATTAACTTAATAAAATATGTAATCTCAACTCATATCGTAATTCTCAAAAATATTCAATTCCCTCAAAAGAAATCAAGCTTCAGAGAGTTGACGAATATTCATCGGTGAAATGTCGTTAGCATCACCATCTAACAGACGTTTTGCTGTGATAACATTGGTAGCATCAGAAGGATGGAAAGCGTCCCAGAACACATACTTGGAACGATCCTCGCAAACTTTGGATTTAGGGAAGCAAGGGATCAAACCTCCGAATCTTCCAGCCAGGTGACAGCAAGAGGAATCTGAATTCTCAAAACCTGTTCCAAAAGAAGACAGGTTTAAGCACTTGAGGAAGTTCGAAGTACATACAGTGCTTTAGGAATGAGAAGGAAGAACACTGAGCAGAAACAGACGTACCATAAGCACTGTAATTCTGCAGAATGTCTTCTAAAATGCGGTAAACATCTGCATAAACAAATAATGACCCTTCCAAGTTGGTACTGAGCTCTGCAATAAGGCTCTTCAATTGGGTGTTGAATAGCTGAGCTAGCTGATTTGGGAAAGTAGCACAGCCATTTCCAGCGTCTGGGTTTATATCCCTCTCAAATGGTATACACCCAATAGGCCCAACATTTGCCACCACAAATTTCCTGGCTCCCAGATTGAATAGTCGCTGCAGATTAAGCAAAATTATAAATCCTATGAGCCAAGTCCAGGTGGATACTTGTATAGATCACAGTGAAACAAAATGTCAGGAAAAGGTTTTGAAGGTTTTGAGCAAATTTACAGTGAGCTGTAGTCTCAATCTTGATACCATGGTGGCCACAAACATTTCTGGAGATATCAACTTCCTTTCAGCAGTCGATATTACAGGTGTTAGATAGTTATTGATGAAATCATTTGAGCCAATCGCTGTTGAAAAGAGAGAACTTTTGAACAGGTCGACAGCTGCAGAATCACCAATCATGGAAATAATGTCTTGCCTGGTGTTTGCAAAGTTATCTATCTGAGCATCCAAGTTGATTCGACCACCCTATCAATGACAAAGAACAGTCTTACTGTTACAGTTCAAACAGTATAACAGCTATAGCAGGAGAGGTCTTCTACTCAATAAGTTGGAATCTGAATTTATTTCCTCCAAACTTGAAGAAAAAACTTACAAATATTTTTCCAGTGTGATTCAGAATCCCTCCTCCACCAGAAGCATAATTGACACCCTGAAGAATCACTGTTCCTGCAGTACTGGGAGCCAAGTAAGGAGGAGTGATACCAAGACCCAATTGGTGGCCTGGTGGTACACATGATTGAAAGAGAAAAAGAGAAGTAGTAATTAATATGAAAGCTTCAACAAGTAGCTGGAAAGTGAAGAAAATGACAGAAATGGAATGGAAGAAAGAGTGAGCAAGTCTTGCCTAAGATATCGACTATGGTTCTTCCATTTGTGAAACGCCCAGATGGCCATCCAAAATCAATTCCATTGGGTACGTAGTTTGCCTTGGAGAGTGAAACAATGTAGTTGTTGTTACCCGCCTCAAGCAGGGAATCCCCAAACACAAAAGATGCAGGAATGTCCTTTGAAAAGCAAGTCCTAGACAGGAGAAAGGCTATCAACATCCGAAATGTGACCCCATAAACGACAACCTTTTTCCAATCAAGAAGCATTTGAAACGACATCATAGAGAATCAAAAGAATCAACTTTTCATGCAGGGGCTTTATAAAAACATGTACTAGAATTTTATATTTGGATTTCAGGAACGACTAAATATTGAAGGGGAAGCAGTATGAACTCAGGAAGAATGAGTGTTTCGTTGAATGAGATGCTGAACAACTAACCATAGTATGTGGGATAAATAGGGCAAGTCCTATAAGCGTTCAGCTCAGTTTTCTATTTCTTCACTTCAATATTCAGTACGTAGGTTTATCTTCATTGTAAGTATAAAATAAGTAGCTACAATGTAATTATTACGTCATAAAATTAGGAAAATACACATGGCAATAACATATTAAAATATATTAATCATATATCAATTTAAAATAATTTATTTTATTTATATTTTTTACCCTAATATTTTTAAATATTATTTATGAACCAAAAAAGTTTTATAAAAATTTTAATTTATTCCCTTACTTTTTATTTTTCAATAATCCCAAAATACATTAGTCCATAAATTTAAACAAAAAAGAAATTGTAGAATTATTGAAAAATAAAAAAATTACATGGATGAGTTATTAAAATTATAAACTAATATTTTTATGTCAATTACTGAAAAATATAAAAAAGAGAGAGTAAACTAAAAAAATTTTAAATTCATAAATAAAATTTAAAAATAATATAGTCAAATTATAAATATAATAAATTATTTTAAATTTTATAACGCCATTAATACGTGTCTCTTTTTCTACCTGACATATAATAATTGTACCATTTTATAGTTGAAGCACAGATTTTACTCAACATATATCGCCGAGATGTGGAACAGTTAAAGTGAATGATACAAACAAGAAAAACTAATGCAACAGAGAGAGCATTCTGTGATTATGGTACAATGGACTGTCCTTTATATTTAAACCACACCAGGTAGTATTCGTGCGGATTCAAGCAAGTGGTTAGTGTCCTCCTTACTTGGCAGAGTAAGGGCCATAAGGGGTTCTGGGAAACATAATCTCCCCTTCCATGGATTCTAAAATATAAAGCTTTGGTCTAAGTACAAGTTAGCTAGGCATCCAATTTAATGTTTGGCACATTTTCCATAAGGTCACTAATAATCTAAAATAATATCTCAACTTTGCGAAATTTTTATGTATAGGTACAAGTTAGCTAGGCATCCAATTTAATGTTTGGCACATTTTCCATGAGGTCACTAATAATCTAAAAAAATATCTCAACTTTGCAAAATTTTTACTGTAAAAATTTGATACCCTCCATTTTTTAACAATAAGAGGGAGGAAAGAGTAATGCCTGTTTTGGTCCTTTATATATACATATATATATAGAGAGAGAGAGAGAGAGAGAGAGAGAGAGAGAGAGAGAGAGAGAGAGAGAGAGAGAGAGAGAGAGAGAGAGAGAGAGAGAGAGAGAGAGAGATGATTTTTTTTAATTTAGTTCTTTATAGATTTTTTTTAAAATTAATCATTTATATGTATGATATTTTTTTAATTTAATTCTTTATATAATATTATTTTTATTTTTGTCCCAATTATATTGGCGTTTGTTAATTAAATCACTCACAAATAAAATTATTATCAATAATGGTTTTTAAAAATATGCTAATTTTCAAAATATAAAAGACACTAATAATTTTATTTGTGAAGCACTAAAACAAAGTCTGATTCTGGGGGACATACAGTTAAGGGTAATATGTTTATAATATATACTGTAAATGACTTTAAACTTTAAAATTATTTTGAAGGACATAGGAAATAAGTTTTTATTTATTTATTTTTTTTATTTTGAAGGACTCTGTTGCATCATTTTGGGAACAAGTGAATCCCGAGTCTCAAAACAGGATCCTTTGGAATAAATTGAAAAGAAAAAAACTTGATCTCTTAATCTTTCAAAATAATTTTAAAATCTAAAATCTTTTACAGTAGATATTTTAAAATTATATTCATTCGTTGTAATTCTTCCTATTAGAATTCTAATTATATTAGAATTGACTTCTGTACGGACAGAAATCATTAAATAAAATGGGTTGAAATTAAACATAGTACATGAATAATATGCCAATGCTTCCAAATATTTGACAAAAGCCCATTAAAAGCTACTTTAATATTGGTTCCCACTAGCTAGCTAATAGCAACGTCAAGTGGGGCAGTTCGAGCTTCAATGGAATTGAATGCTCTATTATTACAACACCTACTCATGAAAAATAGGTTAAAAAAAATATTAAGTGATCTTGACAGTAATAATTAATTTAGTTTATTAATTTTAATAAAATTATTTTTTAATAAACTTTATTTTTTTATCTTAATAATTTTATTAAGATTAATATAATAAATAAGTTATAACATAAATATGTGAGAACTAATAAATAGGCTCATACTATTTTCAATAGCTATGCCATATGTGAGACTTCCTACTTTCTCTATAATTCAATGGAATCCTGGATTGTTTACAAGTTTAACATTTTAAAGATCTCCCCATGTTCTAACAATTCCAATTGGAGTTTCTAATTACATGCTAAAAAAATTATTATGTCCTATTAATTTTGAATCATTTTTCATTTCTCAGTTTGATGTACCAATATCTTTATCTAGTTTTAGGCATTCATGATATTTAAAGTTGATACACTAATATTTAAAATGTTTTGGAGATGTTGAAGATATCTAAAAATATGAAATGCCTTATGCCTCTAATTGTGTCGTCAGTATCTTAAATTATAAGATTTCACATTTCTGAATTTTTTGGGTCAAATTTTGTGTACATTAAGTAAATAACCATTGTGTAAACTCTCCAATAACTTTTTCTTTTTGAAGAATCTCTTTGATAACTTTTTAGTTGTGACCCAAAAATTATTATAATATCTTACACTTTAGTGTCTTAGATCAAAAGGGGTTAATATGGAGAGTTCAACCTCTGCAAATGTTGGATTTCTTTCACCTTTAAATATATTTTGAAATTCCCTTTTATTTATTACTAATTCAATAATAAATTACAAGGACGAAACTCACAAAGTGCATTAAATAATGAAAGATTCAAAGTTACAAACTATTAAAGAGATTGATGGCTCTGCATTAAATCACTCTGCTAGTTTAAACATAAAACAAATATGCTTCACCTCAGTTTGTACTTTTGAGTAAAACTAGGTATAAATGTGTTGAATTTTCGCAGCAACACTGTCAAATGGGAGAAGATTTTTTGGGGACTGAGTTATTCTAAACAAATTTTTTTAATTATTAAGAAATTAAAAAGATCCCTCTTGACATTTTATTGGTATGTAAAATATATTAATATTTTTAAAAATTCACTTTTGATTATTTTTTATCTATAATTATTAGTTTAATCTTTTTAATTATTTTTATAAACCAAATCAATTAAAAGTTATATAATTAGTATTCTTTACTTCCTTTTACAGATTCGAAACTCCAAGTTTGAAGATATCTTCCAGGTTGCTATTCAGAAGATGCACGTTAAATGACAGAGCCGTTGCATTAATTGAAATTCAAGCTTACAATAAATCTTCCAGCATCATTTTCAATGCAGGACCATCGATCCAGCTGTAGTGTGAGCCCAGTACACTGGAGGAGAATTTCGAGCCACCAATTGCAGTCCATCAGTCAAAATTTTAGAGTGAAAATTCACTTTTAGTATTTCAACAATTTATTCAAATTCAATGAATTAATTTTGGTTTTATTTTGTAGTGTTCAAAATTTTATAAAAGATTTAACATCACCCTTTTCCTTAACACATAAATTTCACTAATGTAAGTGTTTAGTACGTCTCGCATAGGAATAGATTTAAAAGTTGATTCCAAAAATGTGGAAATAGAATTTGTGGGAACAATGATTCCCCCACTCATACGGACGACAGGCTGAAATTAAATCTTCTAAAGTATGAATTCTACAAAGTATATTTAAAGTCAAAGAGTGACATAAAGAGTAAGAGAGTGTATAAGATTCACTTTTTTAATAACTATTTTTTTTCCTCTTATTTCCCTCTAACTTTAAAGACACTCTACAGATTTTACATGTTAAAGAATGTAAATCCAAATCTGTTTTATGAAAGAGAGAATTTCGCAGATCTTGGAAGGAGAATGAGGTCTCTGGTTTGGTCTATCTGTCAAGAGGTGCAATTAACTTTAACCCTGTTTCCGTTGTTACTTTGTGATCTGTTGGTGGACATAAGTGGTTGCAAGATTTGATCTGTGGCTTCTTGTGCTTGCTATGTGGCGAGAATGATTGATGTTATTCACTTTTTGGGATGTTGGTTGTATCTGATAGAACTATGTAAGGCTTCTAATCGCAAAAGGAAACAAAGATTCTTGGTAAGCTATTCGGTTGTTTTTGTTGAAATAGGGGTATAACAGTCATTTCATTCCTTTTGTGTTCCATTTCTATGTTGTTTTTGTGGCATTCCGCCTTAGAGTAACTCTTGGTAATAGCCCGCTTTGTTAGATTTAAGAAAACTTAGGTCAAAAAGAAAAATGTTTTTCATTTACTTTCTATTTAAGGTGAGAGTTTATATTATTTAAATTCCTATCTCTAGCTATTAATTTAAAAGCTCATATAATGATATAAATATTTTAATATAACAAAAATATGTTTGATACATTTTTATAAGTCTTACTATAACTTTTATAATTTATAAAAACTTCTCTCTTATAACAAACTCTTAGTATTTATATTGTTTTTTTTTTTCTCAGTCCACCGTTACTTTATTTTAGTGAACTATATTTTAACTGTTAATGTCTTAGTTAAATACTTTTATTCACCTTGAAACGAATTAAAAAAAAAAAAACATAAGGCTTCCATGTCTTAATAGTTGGCACATTGAATAAAATAATTTTGTTTTTAATCCTTTCATATTTTTAACATATAAGTTATGCATACAAACTAAGCTCTTATGCATGCAAGGTGGGACTTTTTATGGCCCGATAGAATCTTCTCCCTCGCCATGAGGGACCAACTAGGATAATGGCCATTGTTGCGCTACGTAAGTGTATATGTAAGTATACATATTATATAAGTAATATAATAAAAAGTAGAGTATTATTCCCATGAAAATTTAGCACTACAAGAATTGCTAAGAATTAAAATTTACACCTTAATATAAATCAAGCCAAAAATAAATTGAAATGAAGGAAAACTAATTTGAAAGCATTAAAAAAAAAAAAGAGAATAACATTTAATAGAAATCCAATATACCCTTTTTAACATTGTACTTTATGGTATAAATTATTAGTTTAAGACTTTTAATTACCTATAAGCATTTTTTAAATTACTAATAGGCATTTTCTTTAAATTAATTCATAATTCTTTATGCAATTAATTAAGATACTTTATAGAGAATGAGTCCTAATGAGACTATACAAGGCTAGTAGATATATTCTTTATCCTTCAAGTGAATCAATCTATTCAACATTGTAAGTTTCATGAACTTACACTACCCAAAACATGGTCTAGCTCTAATTTACTTTTTTCAAATTCATTTAAGTTACCTAAATCATATAATGGTTTGGTTTCCACAAATTTTTTTTTTTTTTAAGCTAGATTTGGCAAAAGGGTTTTAAATCAATTTTTTTTGCATATCTTAGATCTGGGCTTTTGTTGGCTAAGCTTCAAGATACATTTGAATTCTATTTCTTTGTATTAAAAACCTTATAAAAACATATGAAATTGATTATTACAAATTATTAAATATTTAACCAAAATTTAACACTTAAACTACTTGAAAACATAATTAAACCTATTAACTAAGGTAACTAGAGCTAAAAGACTACTCTTATTCCATAAAACCAAAACAAAATCATACTTAACCCCTAAAAAGATGGAAAAATAATTGAATTAATGAGAGTTAATAGTCATCTCCACATCTGGAATCATTGACATGAATTCTTTATCTAAATTACTATGTAGAGGAATAAAAAAGTATAACATGTAAATATGGAAGGAAAATTTTGAAATGCAATATATGAAGGAAAAGCTAACTACATTGCTGCCGTTCATCTTTAAAACTTGTTCTCTTTCTAGATGTCCAAGGCAGTTATCTAAAATTTAACGCCATCATGTTGAATTATGTTATAAAATTACAAACTATGTTTTTTTTTTTTTTTTCTAATTATCTTCCACTAGTTTCTGCTTAAAGGTCTTTCTTATATATTTCTATAACCTTCCATTAAAAATCTAGATGATTTTCCTATAATTTCCTACAAGTAATCCTGTTATAAATATTTTAATTAAAATAGAACTTATTTATAGATCCTTCATTGACCAACGATAAAAAAACTATAAAAATGAATTTTCCTGAATCTAATACTGACAAGATATTTCCAGCTTTGATAAAATACTATACACTTATTTTTTCTGTAGTTATAATTGCGTTCGATATATTTTCCACCAGCGAGACTATTTTGTATCATCTTTTCTTCACTTGTACCCCACTATGACTTCTTTCAAAAATAAATCCGAATCTATACATAAAATAGAACAAGCTTCATCTATTACTTATCCTAAATATGCCTTCTTGGTTTCACAATCTTTATTTGGTTTTCACTCCTCTTCTAGACTGATTATTCAGAGTTGCCTACTTGAAATTTTCTTTTAACTAAAGCAGTAAACTAACCCAAGTTTCTTACTTCTTTCATGATCTTTCTCTTCTTTAAATTCTTCTTATGATAACGTCCATGCCAACTATTAAGCACCAATAAATATTTTACATTCCTTTCTGCAAGTTTATCTAATATCCTCAGTTACTTTCTTCTTTAAATATTTAGAAGCTCATCTCTTTCTTTTTCCTTCTGTTATATAGAATAACTGAATAAGAAAGCTTACCTTATCATTCAGTCTTCTTCAATGCAAACCAGGGAGTTTCTTCGAACTTTTAGATTCTCTTCCTTTCTGGTTCTTTCACAGCATTACATCTACAACCAGCTTCTTGTAGCTCTATTTTCCACACACTAACATAGAGTATATATAGACTCAATTCTTTACTCCCTCATTGCCTTATTTTCTTTATCCCCTTGGTGTCTTGTTCACTTCCTCATTCACTCTTTTTAGTTTGTTCTTCTTGCTTTGGTTTTGCTGTCTATTAATCAGAACTCCGTTGGTATTTATAGGTATGCCAATTTGATGATTTCCTAACGAGAAAAGTAGATTGCAAATTCATTGAGCTTATAACTATGTGGATTACTTAGTGTAATTCACACATGTTTAAACAAAACTAAAGTTTTGAATGTAAACAAGATTATTTATCTTGATCAAAGGATTTGTTCGGACTAATGCAATTATTTATTTGAACCGAAAGCCCACAAAATATAGATTATAATCTGATATATGAATGGACGACTCCTTTTTTCAAACATGAAAATAAATAAAGACATATAAAAAGTTTCCTCTATAAGTATTGTTCAACATTAAAAGATATTAAATATGTCTATTAATGTGTGACTATTTGTGTTATCATGGTGAATATTTAAAAGACACATCTAAAATGAAAAGTCATGACTCTTCCTTGTGCCCATTGATTAATATAAATATAGGTGTTTGTGCCAAATAGATCAATCAAATTGAAAATAATCAATACAAAAACTTGTGTGAGAGATCTAAGGAGTTATTGAAATATTCGTAAGACTTCGTTGTATTTCGAGAGTCTTTGCTATATCATATAAGGGCAAATAGTTCTCTTTAAAAAGCTCACTTGTGCTTTAAAGTCAACAATTTCGATTTAAATCCCCAACATTTTCTTCATAGGGACAGAACATGTCCATTTCTAAAATTAAATAAGCTTGCACTGTTCTTTATCCTTTTTCTAACACAACTTAATTCGGTCCTAATAACGTCAGAATGTCCCTAGATTGGCCACATATTCCTCACGTTCTTCATATTCCAGGGATACAAAGTGTTATGTATAGTAGTGACCTCATACTTGTAATCTAATCTCCGGCCAAGTATGCGAAGAATCATAGTTTGGTGTCATCTCATTATTCACGTTTGCCCTTCATCCAGAACCACCGAAGTTTTCCTTGAGTTTCAGCTAGATGTTTATTTGCCTCTTTGTCTTAATCTCTACATGTCCCGTCATATTGACCACATGCTATAGCGTATTTGGATTAGTGATCAAATTAATTCTCCTCCTCTGCCACGAGTTGCTTGCATTAAGTATTAGGTGGTGGCTTCCAAATGAATATCATGGCTATATCGTGCTTCTCTATTTTGTAATTGCGACCTTATTACTCTTCCTATTTCCCTTAACCATACATCTCTCAATAAGTTTTACCCTTCCTTTTGGTCAAGTTTTTAATGTAGCTTTCTCATACCATATAGTATATTTTATTCTAAGCTTTATTACTTCTTTAAAATGTTATTTTAAGAAAATTTTCCATATAATGTAAAGCTTGATAATATTCCACAAGTTTTATAATTATTTATTTCTACAAAACCTCATCTTAAATTATCTAAATTTCTTAGCCTAGTAGTATCATGAAATTAAGCTACTAAATTATCATTTCATGAATTAATTAGGATGGTAATTTAATTTTACTAAATTTTAATAGCTTATTAATAACTTGATATATATATTTTTTAAATTTACTAATTTAAGATGTACATTTTTTAAAAAAAAATATTTCAAGGTACATATTTTTCTTAATTTTACAATTTATCCTCATCTAAATTCTATTAGGAGATTTTTTTTTCTCCCGACAAACATGAAAAAGGACAAGCATTTTCATTGTTTCATTTTATGACAACATATCTTGTATATCTCATTATTTTTTTTCCCATTTTAATCCCTATTCTATTCTTATTTCTATTAAAAAAAAATTTTTTTTGGCATTCCAAACAAGCTGTTGCAGCTAACTTATTAATTTAGTTTTTATAATATTTTTTCAAGGTACTCCTTACTTACACCTTTGCTTTCATTCGAAAATAAGTTGTCAATTTTGCAAATGAAAACGACTTATATAAAGTTTTTTTATATTTTTGTTGTACTATTTTACAATTATAATATAATAAGTGTTTGATTGTTTAATAATATCATAATATATGTATAATTATTGTAAATAATTATTTTATTTTTAAATTAAATTATTCATTAGTCGATTTAACATTTATAATATTTTAATTAGGTAATATCATAATAAAAATATAAGAAACTACAAATAAATTTAATACCTTATAAATAATAGCAAAGTGTAACGAGTCATTTAAAAACAAAAAGGTAACTAATAAAATTATATTACAAATTTGAGTATATTATAAAAACTAAATATATAATTTTCCTTGAACATTTTATGTCTTGACGTGTTATATCATAATATTTAAGAAATTAAAAATACATAAAATACAATACATTCAACGTGTCTTTTCAAGTCTCATGCAATCAATCATTTGAGGAAACAAATGAAGAAGTGGATAACGACACACACGATCTGATGTTCCCAAGCTAGCGGCAGGAACAACAGCCCCTGTTTGCTTCAAATGTCATTAATATCCATCAATATTATAACATAATATGTTATATAATCATCACAAAAGGAAAAAAAAATTGAATTTTCTTCAGGTATTTCCCAGAAGAAACAAACAGCTCAAGAAGACTGAGCGAGTTGGCGAACGTTGAAGGGTGAAATATCATCAATATGGCCATCCAATAGACGCTTTGCGATGACAACATTTGCAGCATCAGAAGGATGGTAAGGGTCCCAGAACACGTACTTTGATCTGTCCCAGCAAACTCTCGATGTGGGACCACATGGTATCAGCCCTCCGAACCGACCAGCCATGGAGCAGCACGACGAAGAAGGATTCTCAAAACCTGTTTTCTCTCACGCAAATACACAAACACATGGCGGGCACTTGTTAGTTCAAAATACACCCTCAACAAAATAACGTCGTGAGGAGAGGATTTAATTAATGTCGATAAAGTCATTCTAAAAAATTTGAACTACACTACACACCATAGGCTCTGTAGTTTTGGAGTATGTCCATTAGAATGTGGTAAACATCAGCATAAAGGAAGATTGAACCCTCCAGAGTAGTGCTAAGCTCTGAAACGAGGTTCTTCAATTGGGTGTTGAATAACTGTGCTAGCTGATTGGGGAAACTCACACAGCCATCTCGAGCACCTGGGTGTGTGTCCCTCTGATTCGGTATGCACCCAATAGGCCCCACATTTGCCACCACAATTTTTCTGGCTCCCAGATTGAATATCCTCTGCACATATGGCAATATGGATGAGTGAGCATCTATATTCATTATAATCATAGATAGTTGCCATATAAATGATACCAGTGATGATAATTTATAGAAGTATATAAACCTAGAACTTCATGAATGTATGAACAGAATGTTTCAGTCATATTTTTGGATATTAATATATTAATTAGTTGAGTGAAAAGCAAAGCAGAAATTTAGAGAAACAGGGTTACAGTGAGCTGTGCTCTGAGTTTTGAGATCAAGGTGGCCACAAACAGGTCTGGAGATGCCAGTTTCTCTTCAGAAATGGCGAAGGTAGGAGTCAAATAGTTGTTAATGAAATCATTGGAACCAATTGTGACTGAAAAGATTGCTCTTCTGAACAGGTTATGAGCTGCAGGAGCACCAATGCGAGACATAATGTCATGTCTGGTGTTTGCGAAGTTATCTATCTGTGCGTCCATGTTAATTCGACCACCCTATTAATGAAGGCAGAGAAAAAAAAATATTGTTAATGTTATATTCTTTAGTAATTGTTAATTTGTTATTGAAGATGTAATAACATCAAATTAATGCAGAAACAAAAAAAGAAAAACGCACAAAGATTTTTCCGGTGAGATTGAGAATTCCACCTCCACCAGAGGCATAATTGACACCCCTTAGAATTACTGGTCCTGATGTAGTGGGAGCCAAGTATGGTGGAGTATAACCCATGCCCAATTCTTGACCTGTTATAGTGCAAGCCAAAAAAAAAAAAAAAAAGGAAAGTAGTAAAATATAACGCAAATAATACGTTAGAAATTGTAATTTGATATTTCTTAAATGGTTAAATTGAATGTTTGTGTGTCCTTGAAATACTTGATTATATAACTAGATTAATATGTAATTTATCTACTTAAAAGTGTAAAATATGTATGAGATATTATATATATGTAACTAATTATTTCGTATATATATCCAAATATTTGGCGATTTGGTTTAAGCCAAACAAGTGAAAATTAAAGTGAACAGAATTTTTTATCCTACTACATAGTTCTTCTCATTTCTAGCATATTAATGGTTAGAACTGGGAAAAAAAAAATTTCATAAACTTAATGGTTAGTATTTGATCATTATATGTGAGACCCTTTTGATCATTAAATGTACTTACATTTGATATATATATATATATACACAAAAATTTCTCATCAGATGAAAAATCCACAAAAAGTTATTTGCAACTTTCAAACAAAGAAAATGTTTAATAAATCTGTCCTTTCATTTCTTCCAAACGTATACGTCAATCTGGGGTAGAACTCCGAGAACACTTTTGAGTTTTGACTATAGTACTAAAGAAGAAAGTAAGCAATATAATATCTTACCTATGATGTCCACGATGGTTCTTCCATTTGTGAAGCGCCCCGTTGGTCTTCCGAAATCGATTCCGTTGGGAAAGAAATTAGCCTTTGAGAGGGAAACAATGTAATTGTTGTTTCCCACATCAACAAGAGAATCCCCAAACACGAAATTTGCTGGTGGCTCCATGGAAGCACATATTCCAAACAAGGCCAACACTGCGAAAGCCCCAAACACAATCCTAACAGTGAGTGATCTATCCATATTGAGAGATTATAACAAAATGCAAAAGCAACGATGATCTTATATGAACTGCATATATATGTCTGTAACTAAGAAGTTGAAGTTTGTGTATGAAACTCGGAAAGGAAACTTGAGTTGAATATATAAAGAGGAGAGGAAAGAGCCAAAAAAAGAAAAAAAAAGATAGAATATTGATTCAAAGAATGGAGAGAGAGATCATTAATGAGGTGCAGATAGAGCAACTGCCCGAGAGAAGGAAATTCTTAGAATTGCAAATGGATTAGCTTTTAAGTGTCACTATTTGTCAATATTTATGTGCAGCGCTATGGAATCCGTGCATTCCCTATAAAGTAAACAATATAAATTATACGTATGTCATTAGGGCGTGATCCATATTAGGATGAAGAATTATTCATCTTCACAAACTCGTCACAATTTTCATAATGATAGAAGTTATATAAATTTAAATTAAATAGTATAAGTTTTATATTCATATAGACGTTTTTTGATATATCATAGTAATACATTAAACATATAATTTGTATATAAAAGAGTAATTGAATTGAATCATAAAAATAAGAAAAGATATAACTTTAGCAATAGAATAGACTCACCAAGGAATTAATCACCAAGATTAAAATTTTGAAGGTAGATGTTCTAAATCAGCACTAAGATATAAAAAATGTTAAGTAATATGGTGAGTAGAAATTCAGTGATCATATAATTCTAATATTGCAAAAGTTAAGATAGACTTATGGTGGTATATTTTTCAAAATTTAAAACTAAATATCATACAAATATAATTTAGTATTATTAAACAAAGGATAATCATTAATATAATACATTTAAGAATTTTCTATAAAATCATTCATAATTTTATAATATAGAGTTAGTTCAACACTAACGATAACATATCAAAACTTATATTTATTCAATCATAAACTCTGAATAAATATCATAATAACTTTAGAACTCAATCTGAATAAGATAATAAAAATATCATATCCAATCTTATCAAAATACAAATAGCCGTGTAGTATTTGTCAATATTGCAAATGGATTAGCTTTTAAGTGTTACAATTTGTCAATATTTCTGTGCGGCGCTATGGAATCCGTGCATTCCCTACAAAGAAAACAATATAAATTATATGTATAAAAAAATATATTATTAAAAAAATCCAGAACACCAGGTCCTATAACCAGACTCGAGTACTACATCTATATGTTTGTCAATAAATTCTATGCGCGTAGTTACAGTGAAAGATAGTTATGTTTTTTTCCAACGAATTACTCATATAATAAGTTATCATTGGATGACATAAATCATGAAACGTATTTTCACTACGATATGAATATTGACGTAAAATCTTTTAAGTATTCCTTATTATCTAATATAAATCTTAATATACATGTTGATATTTTATACAACTGAGCGCTATAAAATTTACTCATCGGAAAATAAAGTCTTTATTCCAGAATTCCATTGAAGTTGATAATACATAACAATTTCATCTAGTGAGTGTAGGTTTGGATCATAGTTGTGTAAGTATGAATTTGGATCAACGTGATTTTGTTAACTTAATTTTAGTTAAAAGCGAATTTATATGACAACTTTTTATGAAAAAAAAAATGATCTTTTGTTATTAATTCAGTTTATCCAATGCATGATTTAGCTTTCTGTATTCTTGTGTAAACTTGAGTTTGAATAAGAAAGATAATTTAATCCAAGATCAAATGAAATTATTTTACTTTTTAATTTCACTCAATTTTTTTTTTAAAAAAAGAAAAAGAGTAAATTGACTCATTATACAACTCATACACTTTTTCCTCCTCTCTTTCTCTCTCAAAATCGAGAGAAAAAAAAAAAAAAAAGGAGAAGAATCATTTTGATAGAGCATGGTGTGGTTTAAATAAAAACACAAAATACAATTAGTAATAAAAAGTCAAAACTTCATAAAAGTTGTCACGTTGTGCCGCATTCAAAAGCAATGAACTTTGACGTCGATACAATTAATTAATGCTTTCACAGGAAGTTGCCTCATTTCATATATTCTCATTACTGCTTCTGTAATATGAGAAAAGCCTGGCAAGTGGCCATTCCTTCTCATTTCGAATTATGAAGCATATGGAGGATCATAAATGAGTGTGCTGTCAACACCTAAATGGAGATTCTAGTCCCTTTTAATAACTGCACGTCGTAGAATTAAAATGAGATAAGAATAAGGATGTGAGTCTCATCCTAGGCCCTTTTTGTCTTCTTTATTTTACTATATTTTATTATATAGCGTGTACTATCAAATATGATCCAAATTCTCTGAAATAAAATATTGAGACTCAGTGAGTCTTCTAAATAGTTAAAACGATATTAAATAGGAGTAGTTTTGAAGTGTTTTATTTATTATTTAAAATTTTATTTTTATTGGAAGGGCTCAGTAATATAATGACTTTATTATATTACTTAACTAAAAACTTATTATATTAATATTTTATATAAAAAAATAATATTGTAAGAATAATACGTAAGTCACTCTATTTTATTAATGATCATTCTTTTGAACTTTTAAATAAAAAAGTGATATATATCTTATCATTTTACTATTTGTCATTTTATTATCTTTCACATTTTTTTAAGTAATATATATTCTTGTGCAACATATATAGCAAATTATCTCTATAATTTATCTTAAGTATCTCAATATATATAGATAACAGATTTTGTAATTCCTCAAAAATAACTTTTCAAAGATTAGAGTAGGAATTTAGAGGAGAGAAAAATACAAATTTCTTTTGTCAATTTTAATCTATCAAATTCTTATTTATCAAGAGTTGTATTTCTTTATAAAGTTATATCTATTTAGACTTTAAATGAAAGGTTATATTTTAAAAATATTATATACGTTTAAATTATAATAAAAAATAAATAAATGAATTAGAAATAGAAACATATTAAAAATAAAAATCATTAAATCTATTTCAATTAAATGCACAAATTTAACTCAAATTTTCAAACTATTTTTTATGCTGACAATGTTTTTGGACAAAAATTGAAAAATAAAATTATTTAATACAAATGATATTCAAACAATCTAAATGTCATCACTTAAAGATAGGCATAAAAATACACATATTACTCAGAAGTGAAGAATGAGGATGCCCCATACCTGTTGAACATGTGCATAATCATGAACCACGGAAGCAATGAATAGTGATTTTGAGAAGCAATGTTGGTTGGTTGTTGGCCTTCGCTTTTTTTATCCACAGAGTAATATTGGATCGTTGGTAGTTACTTGATATACTTTTTTACAACCTTTTTCATAATATATGGTTGTTGACCTTCAGGGTCCATTTAATGATTTTGGCCAAAACACAAAAATCAAGTAAAATAAAAAAAGAAATTAAATATACAGAAAATTAAGTAAGGTCAAATAATTATATATTATTCTAAATAGTATGAGAACATTTATAAAATATTATATGTGAATGTCTGCAATATTTGAATATTCCTATACACATTGAATATATATATAACATTTGACATTTTAATATTTGGCATTCTCCATATATGAGAATGTACTCACAATCTCTTGATTTTCACGATGTACACTAATATAGATACACATCCTTGAATCTTCATACATCGTAACCCTTTAAAATCCTCTAACTTATAAATAAAGGCTTTGAATAATGATATGTACAACACTCATGACACTCATGAGTTAAGTAAAGAAACACTCTCTTTTCCCATATTCTTCTTGTAATAACCCAATATATATATATATATATATATATATATATTATGGATTTTAAGAATAACAATATAAAAATAAAATAGATTTTTATGGACTAAAATAAGAGGAAAAAATAGTATTTGTGGTACAAATTATAATTTTACCTTATTTTTAGAAACTAAAATGTAAAGAAAAATATTTCTAGGGATAAAAATATAATTTTAACTATTGCATAGTAATTTGTATAGTAAATGTCGGCAAAAACGTGTGGATATTATGCAAATTTCGACGAAAAGGTGTAGTTACAGTGCCAAATAGTATCTTACACAATAACTTAAAAATTTCTATAAATAGTACGAACATTTTTTAATTTTTTTATTCAAACTAGAAAAAGAGGTCGTGGAAGGAATAGGAGATTTATACTATCAATATCTATCAGTGAGTGTATAATTAACAAAGTAACACTTTTCATTTTATTGAATGTCTTTATTTTTTAATTCAATTTTCAATTCCCTTATTCCAAGTTTTGCGTTTTATGGGAAAACAAATCTATGTTCTTTTGAACTTTTCAACTGCACTTATATGATATAATATGTACGGATATAAAAATAACATAACGATAAATTATATTACTAAATTTTACGAATTATTATTATTATAAAAGGCACTTGGTATATGAGAAGTGCAAAGTGGAGGTTATAAAATATCAAGAAGTAGTATTATATGAAAGGAGAAAAGTTATGATAAAACTTTTAATTATAATTGTTTCCTTTCCTTTCATTTATCTAAGTTTATTTTATGTGATTGTTGCATTATTGTATTTTCCATTTTAATCATTGGTATTGTTGTCACTTTTTTCCTAACCACTTTTTATTTTATTTTATTTTCAAGATTATTTTTGTTTAAATTACTTTATAGTAATAAATATGTTTAAATAAAATTATTTATTTATGTATTCTATTTACACAATTTATTTATATTCAATGGATTTTATAATTTAAAGGATGGATGGAAATTCATGTAAGAACGTCGTAACCGTTAGTAGAGGTAACAACCTTTATGCACCTTGTTGAAATGAGTCATTACGATGTATCTGGTGAAATGATATGAATATGAATTATTGATATGTATCCAGCGAGAGGATACATATATGAGATATTGAAGTGTATCCAGTGAAGGGATACGAGTATGAATTATTGAGATATATCTGGTGAAGAGATACAAGTATAAGATATTAAGACGTATCCAATAAAGGGATACCATATGAATTGTTAAAACATATTCGAGAAAGGAATATAACTACGAAGATATTGGTTCTTTCATTGATACCCACTTTATACAAAATTATAAGATTTAGAAATGGTGTTTTATTTGATTAAAAAATTATTTCTTTACTTAAATAAATGTTTGTTAAAAACGCAAAGGTCTCTATTGTTTTCCCTCCGGTTATTTCGTGATTTATGCATTCACTAAATCAGTGGTAGACTTACACCTTTCTCTTTAACATTTTATAGATTAGTAAGTGATAAAGTAAGTTGGAACTTTCTTATCGCTTGGACATTTTGATATGTTATTTGGCATTAATCATTATGTACATCAGACTTTAAGGTTGTGGCTACTAGATGTCAGGTTGTTTTAGATTTATAATTATTTTAAGGTGTTGTAAGCTATTCCCATACTATACTAAATGTATAATTTGAGATATTCTTAAATTGGTTTTTTGATTATCATTAAAATATGAATGGTTGTACAAGTTTAAAAAACATTGAATTTTGGAGAGGTGCTGTTGGATTTTAGGCAACATCCAATAAATTTCTTTGAATTAAATTTTAAAATTACATTTAATGTGTTTTAATAATATATTATGAATTTTATAAGAATGTTTTAAGCTTGCTAGACTAGGTTAGATTAGCCTATGCCCCAGTTATGACCAGTGATCTTGGGTCGTGACACCTCTCTATCTCTTTCAAGTATCTTGTTCATAGAAATATTCTTACTTTTACATATTTTACAACAAGCTATCAATATGAATTGCTTCCGATATGAGTTTTAGGTAATTGAGATATTGTTCAAGGTATATGAAATCACTTCACCTTCTATTCTTACATGCTCATGATCTATCGTATGCATAATACATGATCTTTGTCACACCTCAAAATCCTTGGAGTGGGACCGGCACAGATCACGAGGAAATTCCCCTGACCTGCAAGCCTAACACTAGAGGGACATCATTATCATACCATTCCAATCCCTATGAATATCGTTTGCCTTGATATATAAAGTGAGAATTTCAATACAAAACGAGGAAACTTGTAGAAATTTCGGTAGCACCTCCCCAGTAAATAGGACGTCCTGAAATTTCTACAAGTCCTGCAAGGCAATACATAAATAGGGGAGCTCCGCTCCTACCAGCCCAGTCCAATAATTTACAACATGCGACAAAATGTGGCGGGTTCAGCTGTGGTCACAAAATAATCCCAATATATAATAATGGCTACCAATCTAAGTATATACATCCCAAAAAAATATCGCCATAAATATTATCTAAACAAAAGAATACTCCTCGCACCCAAACCAAGCGGGCTCACCACGGGCTCCCTGTCAATGCTCCGCCGACTCCGGAAGGCCGTCTATCTCTCTATCTGGGACCAAAATTTTTTTTTTTCGGCAGATAGCACCCCAAGTCAGTAAACAATTTCATATATAAATAGAAATTTAACATAATCAAGATCTGAATACAATACAATAATATTTAAATCCATTTTCTTGCAATTTAACAGATGAGCTAAATAATCCACTTTTTCGAAACATTAAATCAAGATGTCATTCACAGGGAAACAATCAACTTATGAAAATCATTTGAGGGAAAGACTGCTAAGAACCAACAGGAGAGGATACACAATCCTCGAGGGCAACTAATCAACAGGCGAGGATACATAATCCTCGAGGGTAACTAACCAACAGGAAAGGATACTCAATCCTCGAGGGTAACTAACCAACAGGCGAGGATACACAATCCTCGAAGGCAACTAACCAACAGGCGATGATACATAATCCTCGAGGGCAACTAATCAACAGGCGAGGATACACAATCCTCGAGGGCAACTAACCAACAGGCAAGGATACTCAATCCTCGAGGGTAACTAACCAACAAGCATGAGTATACCTCACGAAGGCTATCATCTACCAGTCCTTCCAACGAACAGGGATTTAAGTCAAACATGCATACAAAGATGAAAATATGAGGGAAATCATCTGTGTTTCTGATCATAACTATTTAGTGATCACCTCTAAACATATCACGAGTCCAATATTGTAGTTAAGGTCATTCAACATATATAGAAGGTCCCTTACTCCTAACCCCTAATCCGGTGAGGCATAATCACAATGAAATTGGTTATATTTAGAAAAAAATCGAAGCAAGAACAACCCAAGTATAATAGAGTTTCGTGGGTGCTATCTGCACACCTAGACGCCGATTGTCCTGAGCAATTCGCTGCCCTCCTAGGGTGTTAGAATTACTCCTACGGTTCACCTGCACCAAGTTCACGCAGAAATTATTCTTCTTCTAGTTTATTATCCCAATTTATGACCCTAACCCCCTCTCCTTAACTCCATCTCTATCTTTCCTAAACTTGTGGCAAATTTACATTTTTTGCCCACATATTTTCTAGATTTTCATTTTAGTCCCTCATTTCAAGCCCTAGCCCCCAATCCAACGCAATTCAAGACAATTCATAGTTTCTCATGCCCACCAACTTAAAAGTGTTAATCTAGAATCAATTTGAACCTATTACAAGTCAACATTTTTCCATTTTCTCAAGAACCCAAAATTTTCAAAAATTTTCATTTTGGTCCCTATCAGCCATTCTTCTTACAACTAACCAAAATTCATGGTTTTAGAGCTCAAATTCATTGTATAAGTGCCAGAAATGCTACTTCTAACCTCAATCTTAAGAGAAAACCGATAAAAACACACCAAATTCGCCACTGTTCGAGCTCCTCGGATCCCACCGGAAAATTGCTTCACCAGTGGCCAACTGAACTTGAAGACAGGCTGAAAGTGAAGGCAAGGAGGTGGGAAGCAAAACCCACCCAAACCGAGAAGGAAAACAAGCCACCGGAGCTCTGTTTCAGCTTGCGTTTCCATGCAGGTTCAACGAAAAAAGACGCATTCTTCTGCCGGCGACGAGGTGGTTACTGGCCGATGATGGGCTGGCAACCTTCAGGGGGAGGTGACTCAACTCCAGCAAGGCTAAGGCATGATCACGGCTGCTTCCCCGGTGCTGCAACTACTCTAAGCTCTCTCCCTCCTGCACGCCTCAACTGGAAGAAGAAGAAAGGGGAAAAAAGCCATTTTGGGGGCATTTCAGTCATTTCACTGTAGGAGGGGACACATGGCAGCCTCAGAAAAAAAAAACAAGGGAGGTTAGCTTTCCAGTCTCGAACCCACAACCTAAGGAAAGGAAGCCTGGAGCCTGACCACTGAGCTAGCCTCAATCTCGTTGTACTGATACACATAACAAAATAATATACCATTAGTTAAGTTATTAATCCTAATTAATTGGGTTATTATAATCTTTTCTTTCATATTCAAATGAAATGATAAAAATTCTTATGTTCTAATGAATTCTATTTTGCATATGTTTATCTCAAAATACAAGCATATTCATATATTGATGAACATATGTTGTTCATGTATAAAAGTGCATAATTTCTACTATATACACATATTGAATATATCTTGTTATCTATTCATGACCTTGTATTTTATTTACCATGAGAATTTGATAAATATATTTGTTATTCTAAGTTAACCTTGCCCTATAAAATCGTATGTATTAGTTGTGAAAGCATATTAATCTAATAGAGATATATATAACTTATTCTTGCAAGTTTCATGTATGTTTATATAGTTATGATATATATGGTGTTTAATATATGTTTAAATTACTACTAATATTGTATACTTATTAAGTCAATAATAATAAAATAGTTGTTATTATATTGAATATGTTTTACATATAGGAATTATAACCCTTAATAAATTCATTGTTTTCTTGTAATACTTATCATGGCAAATATCGGAAAACTTGAATTTGTGACTCTTAACATATCTAGCAAAAATTATTTGTCATGGACGCTAAATGCCAAAATACATTTGAATGTTATGGTTCTTGGAGAGACAATAAAAGAAGGAAATGAAGCATCAAGCCATGAATGTGCTAACGCTATGATTTTCATACACCATCATTTGGATAAGAGATTAAAAAATGAATACCTCACTGTGAAAGATCCCTTTATTTTGTGGCAAAGTTTGAAAGAGAGGTACAACCATTTAAAAACGGTCATTTTCCCAAAAGCTCGATATAACTGGATGCACTTGTGATTGCAATATTTTAAATCAGTTAGTAAATATAACTTCACAATGTATTAAATTACCTTGCAATTGAAGCTATGCATAGAAAATATTACTGATAAAGATATGTTAGAGAAAACATTCTCTACTTTTCATGCCTCAAACATGCTCCTACAACAATAATATCAAGAGTGAGGATTTAGAAAGTATTCTGACTTGATATCATGTCTTCTTGTGGCTGAGCACAATAATGAGCTTTTGATGAAAAACCATGAATCTCGCTCGAATGGTTCCATTCCGTTCCCTGAAGCGAATGTGGTAACATCTAATGGTCATAGTCATGGGTGTAACCATGGTCGCAGACGTGGCCGAAGATGATATATAATTTTAAGCAAACTGGTGGTCATGGTAATAAAAAGTCACAAGACAAGGGGAAAACACCACAAAATAAGGATGTCAAGAAATTTGAAAGCTCATGTTATAGATGTGGCATGAAAGGACATTGGTCATATACCTGTCATATAGCTAAACATCTTGTTGAACTTTACCAAGCTTCCCTGAAGGAAAAGAAAAATGCTATAGAGGAAAATTTTATCAATCACTATGATAATGACCTCTTTGATAAGCCCTTAAGGATGATCTATTTGGATGTTGCAAACTTTTTTGACTCGGTAGAGGGCAATGCCAATACCTTTTTTATTTTGAAAAAAGGTTATGTTTAAAGTTACTTCCTTTAATGTATTGCAGTTTGTGTGTCTTGTCATTTAATTTGTTAATGTGCTATCTTTTATGTAACCCAAAAACTTATTATATATATTTTTGTTTTATGATATCAAGAAGTATAGACATTACTCATTCTTTATATGATTACAAAAATGCTGATGAAGACATATGTTTAGCTCATAGGCAACAACTCACACCATACTTAGAAATGAGAAATATTTCTTATCTTTTACTAAAATGGAGACAAAGTGAATACAATATTAGACACGATTAGTATAATTAAGGACTCTGGAAGAGCTACCTTTTATTTACCTAATGGAATAAAATTTGTTCTAAAGGAAGCTTTATTGTTAACTAAATAAAAAAGGAATCTTTTAAACTTTAGTGATAAGGAGTATCTCCACATTATTTCAGTTGTTTCAAGAGAAAACTGTATATTAGAAAGGTTGCTTGCATTATCCTTCTGCTTGTACTACACGCGTATTAGTACAATTGAAGTATTTGTTGTAATGAGGCATAAGTTCACTAATTCAAAGGATACATCTATAATTTAACATGACCAATTAGACCATCCCAGTTCAATAATGATACAAAGAATTATAGAGAACTTAAATAGATATCCATTATAGAACTAAAAGATTCTTTTATCAAATGAGTTTCCTTGTGCTACATGTTTTCAAGGAAAATTGATTATATGGCCATCACTAACAAAAGTTAGGATTGAATCCCCTGCCTTTCTTGAACGTATTTATGGAGACGTATGTGGACCTATAGCTCTACCTTGTGGACCATTTAGATACTTTATGGTATTGGTAGATGTCTCTACTAGATGGTCACATGTTTGTCTATTATCAACATGTAATATGACATTTGTAAGATTACATGCTCAAATAATAAGATTACGAGCTCAATTTTTTAATTATCCTATCAAGATAATTCGTCTTGATAATGTTGGTGAATATACATTCCAAGATTTTAAAGACTACTGTATGTCAATTGGGATAAGTGTGGATCATCTCGTTGCTCATGTACACACATAAAATGGTTTTGCAGAATTATTCATTAAACACTTTTAATTAATTGCTAGACCATTACTTATGGGAACAAAACTCTCTATTAGTGCACGAGGACATGCCATTTTACATGCTGTAATACTTGTACACATTAGGCCAACAATGTATCATAAGTTCTCTCCTATGCAATTGGCTTTAGTTTAAGAGCCGAATATTTCTCATTTGAGGATTCTTAAGTGCGTGGTTTATGTTCTAATTACTCCACCACATCACACCAAAATGGGTCCTCAATGAAGTTGGGAATATACGTGAATCCCCTTCAATCATTAAATATCTAGAAATCCAGACAGGAGAAATGTTTACAACACGTTTTGTCAATTGTCATTTTGATGAAAATAATTTTCCAGCATTAAAGGGAGAAAAGAAACAACTAGAAAAACAAATTACATGGAATGCACAATCATTGCACCAGTTTGATCATTGTATAAACCAATGTGAACTCAAAGTTCAAAGAATAATTCATTTACAAAATGTTACAAATCAATTGCCAGATGCATTGACTGACCCAAAGAAAGTGATGAAGTCACATATTCCAACTGAAAATGCTCCAATTCGTATTAAGGTCCTTAAAGGACAACCAAATACCATAGCAAATGAGTATAAAGCACACTTGAAGCAGTAGACTAATCAGTTTGAAAGATAAGAATCTTCAAAAAAGAAAAGAAGCAAATAAGAAAAATGGTTAAATCGAGGAAATGGATATTTCAATTAAAAAGGTCGGCATAACTAATCAAAAATCTCCCAAAAAGATTCAAGTACCAAAAAGTGAAGAAAATAATGAGATCTCAATAAGTTATATTGATACTGGAACAATATAGAATTGATTTGAAACTATTGTCGACAACATTTTTGCATATAATGTTGTGTTGGAAATTATAAATGAAAGTGAGGATCATGAACCCAAATCTGTCAAAGAATATCAATGTAAAATAGATTGGCCAAATTGGAAAGATGTGATTCAAGCTAAATTAAACTCGCTTATGAAGTGTGAAGTTTTCTGTAGTCTGAACACCTAATAGTGTAAAACGAGTTGGATGCAAAAGCGTCTTTGTGCAAAAAGGAAATGAGAAAAAATGAAATTGTGAGATACAAAGCACGACTTGTGGTACAAGATTTTTCACAAAGACCAGGACTTGATTATGAAGAGACTTACTCTCCTGTGGTGGATGCAATCACTTTTGGATATTTGATTAGTCTAACTGGTTATAAAAGGCTTGATATGCACCTAATGGATGTTGTTATAGCCTACTTATATAGATCACTTGATAATAATATATACATGAAAATCCCTGTAGAATTTAAGATACTTTAAGCATATAATTTGAGTGACCAAGCAATACACGTAATTAAATTGCAAAGATCTTTATATGGATTAAAACAATCCTAGCACATGTGGTACAATCACCTTAATGAGTATCAGTTATAAAAAGGATACAAAAATGATTGTATTAGTCCATGTGTTTTTATAAAAAGGTCAGGATCTAAATTTGTTATCATCGCAATATATGTTGATTTAAACATTAGTGGAACTCTTAAATGTCTTTCAAAAGCAGTAAAACTCTTAAAATGAGAGTTTAAGATGAAAGACCTTAGAAAGACAAAATATTGTCTTGGACTACAAATTGAACACTTAGAAGGACGAATATTTGTTGATCAGTCCACATATGGAAAAAGGATCATAGAGCGATTTTACATGGACATGACACATCTAATAAGTACACTTATGGTGATTAGATCACTTGAAGTGACAAAGAATCCTTTCTAACCTCAGGAGGAAGGTGAAGAACTTCTTAGTTTTAAAGTATCATATCTTAGTGCTATCGAGACATTAATGTATTTAGTTAATGGCACAAGACTTGATATAACATTTTCAGTAAATTTGCTAACGAAATATAATTCTTCACCAACATAAAGACATTAGAAATAAATCAAACATATTTTTAAATATCTCCAAGGAACAATTGATAAAGATTTATTTTATTTAAATAAATCTAGTTCACCATTAATAGGTTATGCAGATGCATGGTATTTTTCAAATCCACATAAAGGACAATCTCAAACAAACTATTTATTTACGTTTGGTGATACAGTTATATCTTGGTGCTCAACAAAATAAACTATATCAGGTACTTCATCAAATCATGCAGAGTTACTTGTAATTCATGAAGCAAGTAGCAAATATGTATGGTTGAGATCCATGACTTAATATATTTATGAATTGTAAGGTCTATAACTCAATGAAAAGGCCCCAACGATATTGTATGAAGATAATGTTGGTTGCATAGCCTAACTAAAAGGAGGATACATCAAATGAGACAAGACTAAACATCTCACCCAAGTTCTTTTTCACTTATGATCTTCACAAAGATGGTAAGATTGATATTCAACAAATTCATTCAAGTGATAATCTAGCAAATTTGTTTGCTAAGGCATTGCCAATTGTAATGTTTAAGAAGTTGGTTCATCAGCGCCGATTAATGGACCTTTAAGCTCCCCAAACATTTAAAATTAACCAATATAAGTCATATGTGACCCTGGTCTCCTTAAACTTTGAAAGTTAACTTCCAAAAATTCAAAAATAAAATAATTACTAAGTCCCTGAAATAATTAATCTTCCAATTTTTTTAACATGTGATATTGTTAGTCTCCTTAGACATTTAAGAATTAAATTTTGCCTGTAATTTGTCCAAAAAAAAAACTTTCAAAAAATTAAAACAAAAATCCTTATTCCAAAAAATCCTAAAAAAATACAAATCCAAAAAGCCCAAAAATATTTCCCCTTAATGATTTCATTTCTTTTGGGAATTTAAAATAAAAATTCTAACTTCAAAGATACAAGAAAAGTAGCAAAATTCAGAAATCTCAAAAATCTTACATATCCTATCCTTTGAGAATTTCATGCCTTTTCAAAATTGAATAAGAAGTACCATTTTTAAAATCTAAAAAAATATTAAATCCAAAAATTCCAAAATCATTTTTTTCAATAATTTCATTCCCTTTTCTAAATTAAAATAAAGAAATCTTAATTTCAAAAATTAAAAAATTGTAATATCATAAATCTAAAAAAATCCTTTTGTGTAACAAATTCATCTCATTTCCAAAATTAACATGAAAATCCAAAAACATTTAAACTAAAGATAACAAAGAGAGCTAGAAAGTGAAATCACATTATTTTCATAATTGAAACACACTAACCAAATGCCAAGATTGTTTTATTTATGAAAATCAAATTGATTTTTGATATCTTGCTCTTTTTACAAAAATTAAAATCAGCAACCAACTGCCACACATTTTTAGATGAACTACGTGGACTTTGATCCTTATTGCAGGATATATAGGTCCTATGCTCTCATCCTAGGTCAAGTCTGCCTTTTATAAATATCTATTTTTTCCTTTCTTTCGTTAATTTTCTTTTAATTATTTCTATTTTTGTTTCTCTTTTTATTTTTGTGTGTTTTAATAAGGGCAATCAAGATAAATTTAAAGACAAATTCTATTAATCCCATTTGACTAGTTTAAGGTAACCATCCTTACAAACGGATATTGCAAGATGCCTAACACCTTTCCCATACTTAAATAGACTCTTAAACCTGTCTCTATTTTTGCAAACTACCTTGCATTTTCTTTTTATGTCAAAATGGTTTTCCAAAGTTTTCTTTTAAAAATTTTAGTGGCGACTCCTAAAATAAATTAGTTTTTAAATTATTTTGGAGGCCGATTTGCTTATCTTTTGTTTCCACACCATTCATGTTACGCTTGACCTTTGACAGGTTGTTAGGTGTGACATCATTCTATGCAGGATCTTTTCTCTTGGTAGTTTTACCTTAAAATTACAGAGATCGAACTCTAATACCACTTGTGAGTACTGATATAGCAAAATTGTAATTAATATAATGAATATAAAATGTGATATATTTCGAAGTATTTAATTCCTAAGGAAGGAGAGTATCACATGATATGTCAGTGCGTAAATATAAATGATAAAGTAGAGATAATTCAGCATACAGAGATTCATAGTGGTTTAGATCACCCTTGATCTTATATTGACTCCCTAGCTTACTTAGCTAGGAATTTCATTAAGCCAAACATTCAACAATTACATCGATCAACCTTATAACACTGGGCACAAGCAAAATACTTTTACACCAACACCCTGGCAACCTATAACAAGGCTCAGTCCCACAAACTTTTACAACATAAAAACCATTAAACTATCCTAAATTCCAGAACACAACAATAACTATAGGAATTATCTTAAATTTCAGAATACAACAATAACCACTGCAATTATCCCAAATTTCATATTACAACAATCAATAAGATAAGAAAACGACTCTCTTCCTCACATAGTACACACACTTTTACATAGAAAGATATGTGAATATCTAAAACATACCCAACTCATACTAAAGCACTAAGCTTTGAGTCTTTGAACAAATTGATTAATTGAGTTTTGTGCATCATCTTCTTTGAAACACAATGTAACTATATTGAAGATGACTAACGCCTCTGTTTACAGCTAGTCTGTCAAGTATGGAAACTCTTGTGATGGTGCAATCACTCGTTGCAGTGATCATGGTATTATTGACAGAGATTCTTCAAAAGTGGCAACAATAAGAAAAAAAAATATTTCCCTTTTATAATTCGTAGGCCAATTTAAGTTAACTTTTTTGGACTCGGCCATATGTCTAAATCTGCCTAAAACACATAAAATAATCTAGTTAAATAATATTACATTTTGACATAATTATTAAATAACAAAATAATAAATATTTCAACACTATATATGGTATAAAAATAGTATATGCACCTCGTGTATCTAAATATTTTTTGACATACCATGAAAAATCATGTAAATCATTGAATCTTTGTAAACTATATTCTTCATTTTAATTAGCTTTGCATTTTTTTTCAATTCTTGTAAACTCAACATCAATTTACACTAGACTTATACATATCAAATTGACAGATGATATCCTTCCTATAGATCAACTATATCAGACAATAATTGTAGGTTTATGCAGTAATATATTGTTACTTCGAATGTCACACTTTCATTCTGACCCAAAAAGTCATCAAATGAAAGTGTTAAAGGCAAGCATTAGCATTTAGGTTTTGTAGCAATTTAATTTAGTTCATAAAAGTAAAATGTCTTTTTTTTTTTTTTTGTTATCAACTTGCTACGAATTTTAACAATAAAATAAAATTATTAGTAAAATTTTTTGTACACTCACAATTTTGAGTGCACTAATATATCTAATTATAATATAAGGATATAATTATGATATTATTATTTTTTTGGTTAATATATTATAATTATATTCTTACATTATAACTAGATGCACTAATACATTTAAAATTGTGAGTGTATCAAAGATAACACTTAAAATATTTTATATACCAAAAGATGTTGTAAAATGTGCACTTGGGATACCTTTAAAATTCAAATTGAAATTTATGATATGTCTTTTGTTAATTAATCTGTCTCAAATATTTATTGATAACACGTTTTCACATGTCATTGTTGATTTTTGGCAATGACAGATAATTGTTTGATACATGGATAATTTCTTTCATAATATAGTTGTTTTCCTTGTACATTATTGATCGAACGGTCATTAATTCTGATTTATGAATAGGCTATGACTCTCAGATAATATTTCTTATTAATGACACCAGAGTAAAATTTCACGGATCAGTGGCACACGTACATTTCAAAATAGAGAAAATGATGGTGAGAGTAGTGGGTTTGTCTTTATCAAACGCAATTGGTCTATGATTTTTGTCTCAACATATACTTTTTTTATTATTAAGAAGTGTGTTACTTAATGATCGTGGACACAATAATATATAGTATTTATATATAATACATTAATAATTTAACTCAGTGAAACTCAATGAAAGTAGTTTTTCATTTTGAGAATTGAAATTATTCCACGCTGAGTACAAATGCATGGACTTCGATCTAGTACAAATGGGCTTACTTCTAGTCGGTCCAAGTTTGGGATGATCTATAATTTGAGGTTAAATATTTAAATTAAGATAAATAAATTTTTATAATTTAACGGGATCAAAGTTCTATAAATACAAATTTAAATAAAAAAATATAAACTAAAATTATATATGAAAGTTAAAATTTAAAAATCAAGAAGAACAATCATATTCCTGAGTCCAAGCAGTATATAGCCATCGACAAAAAACAAATTTGTTATGGTCTATTGATGACAAGAATGGATCATTTTAAGCTTGTATATGTTAGCTTTTACCAGATCAGTTTCACGACAGGTGAACAGTTTTATGATATTTATATTATATTGTTCAAAAATTAATTTATTTTAATAATTAATAGTTCTTAATGAAATTAATCTGCTTTTAATGTAATTAATAAATATTATTACAACAATAAATTATATACAACGAGTAAAATATTATTTTTACATTCAATAATCAATAGACATATCACTCAAACGAACATCATATCACTTTATCATTTATTGCTGCATTTTTTATTATGCAGACTATTACAGACTGCCATTTCAAGGACTGCTAACTTAAGTACGTAGTAGCCACGGCAAGCTGAAGTTCATGAAGAACTATAAGCCAAAGCTGAAGACCATGACCAAACTCTCATTTATTTAAACAACCCCAATTATATATTTATATATGCATATATATATATATATATACACATAAAAAGCATTATTAGAAGAATTTGGTTCAAAATTAATCACCAATGCCGGCGCCAACTTCGTATTTTCCACCTCCGCCATAACTGTATCCGCCACCACCATTTCCCCCTCCAAAGCCTCCGCCAAGTCCTCCTCCCAGCGTCATCCCACCACCTACACCAATCTCTCCTCCTATTCCACCACCTATACCACCGCCGCCACCACCACCACCTCCTCCTCCTCCTCCTCCTCCTCCGTAGCCTCCACTACTTCCTCCATAGCCCCCACCTTGATCACCACCTCCGGCTCCTCCCCCTTCTCCAACTCCGTTACCTTGACCGCCGCCACCGCCGCCGCCACCTTCTCCTCCTCCGGCATCCCCTCCGGTATCACCTCCTCCACTTCCTTCTCCGCCAGCGCCTCCTCCTCCTCCTGTACCACCTCCATACCCACCATGATCACCAGCACCACCTCCCATACCGTAACTATGGCCTCCACAACTGCCACCTTCAAGGCATTGAAGCTCATCAACTTTGTGTCTTTTACATTCTGATATTCCTACCACCAGTATCAATATCACCACAAGTAGTGTCGCACTTAGATAATTCCTCATCTTTGATCTGAAAAACTAAGAAAATAAAGCTCGAAATTGAACGCTTGATGGGCGAGTTAGCCTGGAGAACATCATGAAGTATTTATATTGATTACAAAAGCTAGTACAGTTCGATTAAACCACCAATACAATGTTTCGTTGAGATCTCTTTTTCGCTCTCTGATCGATACTGCTAAACTTCTAGCTAGAGTAGCTAGTAGTCCTTTTCATCAAAATCATAGCTAAAGCTTTTAATTCAAACTCGTTTAGACGACAAATTTTATAGGCTGGTGAACTCATAACAAAACCTTGCCTTTTCTCTCAAATACTTCAAGAGCTAGTGTGCTACCAACTAGTATCATACTCGACCTATGCAAGTTTCCACGTCTCTAAGCCAAATCTGCATATCTACAATTATATATTCGAACTTCATTTTCAGTCCAATGAATTGACTCAAAGTCCAGTTGGTGAAATATTTAAATGCTTAAGGATGCAGCCATAATGTTCATCCCATTTTAGTGAAAACCCTGCACGAAGCAAAATTTTCTGGAATTCAATGTGATTCCAATTATGAAGTGATTGAAAGAACTCATGGCAAAAAGACCATATTTGGGAGTTTGAAACACTTATCATTGAAACTGGAAAGCAGGAAGCTTGTCCTACCATGTGGTTAACTGCTGATGTGTTTAAGCTGATTCTAGAATTTTATAGCATTCTTGGGTCTGTTGTTTTCATAACTATCATGATAAGAAATTCACAATAGTGTATATGATATAATTATGACAAATTAACTAACATCAATAAAGGATAGAGTATATAGTTAATATATACCTTTTTTTTTTCAAAGATAAAATTTTCATTCAAAGATGAAGAGAGAATATTCTTACCAACTTGACTAAACAACACAACAAATTTAAAAGAGAAAATTAACCCTAATCAAAATCACAATACATCCGAACAAATTAACCTATATATTATAATATTAATTAGATGTCAAATTAAATAATTAAAATTTTTGGAACTAATATTAACAAGCTTCAGTCACTTCAATCCTAGCATTTCTATGTGAACGAGGAGGAAAAGGTCCCTGGAAAAAGGATAACAAGAAAAGCGAGTGTTCCACTTCAATCCCTATTTGATAGAATAGGGTTCCTCCTCAGTGTCCCACAATGTCCGAAGCAATATCAAAGATATGGAAAAGGAGTGGAATATCTAATCTTAGAAATATATATATATATATATATATATGATGTCTTTATTGCTCTAATTAGGTTTGGGTTGCGATCCAAGCTACCTTCAATTTGTGAAGTAATTACTCAGTAGAAGTACACTCCATAGTAAATCTAGTAATCTATGTAATTATATTCACTGTTTAGCTTGTGTGCAATAATAAAAATGAACTGAGAAGCCAATGCAGATATGAATGTTTTATTTGTGGATGACTATTAATTTATTATTAGTTAGTACTTTGTGGAGGTAATAATTGGACAGTGAACCTTTGATCTAAACTAAGAATGGTTGGGTCTAATTAACGTAGATAATCATTGATAAATCATTATATTATTTTCGTTGGGTAGAGATTTTAATATGCAATTTAAGACTTTTTGACAATTATTTTATCAAATTACTTGCTAAGAGTTGAAACGAACATTTGAATTCCATTAATTAGTGAAAACTTAATTAGTTATTATTTTAACGAGTTAAAGAAAATGTTATTTTAGTAACAAATTCACTGGTAGAATAACAAAATTCAAATGGTTAAAAAATACAAACTCAACAAGATCAAATTTAAATTTAAATTATTTATATTATATATTTCATTAGATAACTAATGCAATATATCATATTCTAACTTTTTAGCTTTTCTTCCTCTCCCCTCTCTCTCTCCATGTTCTTTGTATGCAAAAGAAATGTTGCAAGTTGTATTATCTTCGTGTGTATTTTGTGTACTTTTAAACCTATGGCTTCTATGGATTTTTCTCCAGGTAAGTATGTCATTTTCATTTCAAGGTAATTAAGAATTGGGAATCTTAGAATAGGTGGTCCTTTTATTTTTGCCCTAATTAATAACATAGCCATATATAAGCTATGATTTTCAGAAAATCAATCGTTATCTAGAGACCTCTGTCACCATTAGAACTGAAATGTAGGGTTGATATAAAATGGTACCATTATTGGGGCCCGTATACTAGTGATTTTCTACCAACATTTTCAAAGGTTGTTAATTCGATTAAGAAAGACAGCGACATTGATCAGCACCGTGTTGGCTTGTCATTTATCATTTAAAGAAATGCTACTTTAACGAAGCAATTAACTAATTAAGATACGACAAGCTAATCAATTGTTATATTTATTAATCAAATGCTTATAGGTGTTGTTAATTAATTAATTAATTAATTGTTTTAATTGAAGTGTTGTCCAATGAGTTTTACTCAAATTTCAAAATTTGACAATAATAAAACCAAATAAAAATTAGTCCCAAAAATCCCATTGGGAAACTGTGTATGTGAGTATACACTATTATGTAATGCATTTATATTTTATATATTAAAATTTGATGTGTTAAGAGTATGTGTTTGTGCAAAATTATGTTATGAATATGTATGTGTACTGTATAAGTTTAAAATTTGACGTATCCAACGCATCAATATCATATTGCATGCTAGTTTTTAATACACCAAACCAAGCATTCGATTACTATATCTTATAAGTGTTAATTATTAAATAAAAAGCTATTTCCGAAAACTCATACCCTTTGGTTCTTTTTTTTTTTTTTTTTTTGAAAATAGCTAGTTAGAATTACCACATCTCTCCCTCACTACTTGAACAGTTTTTGCATTAAAATGAGACAATTAACGTATGAGAAAATTAAGTATTTAGTCCTATACTTTATATGAGTTTTAAAATTAGTCCCTATACTTCATATTTTAAAATCAATTCCTATATTTCGAAAACATGCAAATATACCTTTACCGTTAATTTGTTTAATAACACTGTTAGAGTCCTGGAAAAAAAAAAGCCACATCAGTTGCCATGCCTGCTTGGAAAGAAAAAATAAAAATAGACCACACACGAGCCCATGGGGGTTGTGATGTTTCTGCTTCTGCTTCTCTTGCCCCTCTTCATCTTCTCTCTCGCTCTCCTTCTCATGACGACATCGTTCCGTCTCCTTCTCCCTCCGTCTTTCCTCTGCCTTCCATTTCCCTCTGTCTCTGCCTCTCCCTCGTCCTTTCTTCAGGATCATCATGATGACGCTGTCCCTGCCCCCCTTGACGACGTCGTTCTGGTTCTGGTTCTCGCGGGTCAGCTTCTTCTTGTTCCTCCTCTCTCTGCCAAGGTCGTCGAGGGTCTCTCTTCTCATTGGTCAGCCTGCAACGAGCATGGCACACAAGGTATCTAGAAGCATCATTCTCGGTGCGACAGCTCTTCACACACAAAGGGTATTTTGGATTCTCCTTTTCCCAGTAGGCAAAGCCAACAGAAACAGAGGCCATTGCCAGGAAAACAGAGCCCCAAAACAGCAACAGTGGAAGCCTGGCTTTGATAGGATCCATGGTTATGTTAACTATTCTGATCAGAAACTCACACTGGACAATGAAAACCGAGAGTGAGAGATAGGGTATTTATAGAAGAAGCTGGGGAATACAATTTCTAATTGGTAATCACAATATGCATGCAATTTTGGCTATGGAGTCAGGTGAAGGCGGACGAGTGTAAGCTCTGTTTTCAATGCGTGCAGGACATTTGGGCTATGAGAGGCATGCAGATTGACTAGTGTTACTCCAGAGAGGCCAAAAGTTGAGGTGTTTATGCAGAGATCAGGGGACGCTGCGAAGAGTGTGCATGTCATTGGGGTTGAAGCCTGTGAATATGGACGAGAGGAGCTCTGGATCATATGAGAGGAACTGTGAAAGTGGGATCATGAACATGGACAAGATTTAGAGTACGGTTCTTTGATTTGTCTATTTAGAGGCAAACTCGTGTGTAGTTCACAATATTATTAGGTGCGGTTTTTTTTTATCTCCAGCACATATGGCATCTGATGTGGCTAAAATAATCTGACATGCTTTGTTTTTTCCACGTCATGAGGAGCTCTAACAGTGTTATTGAACAAGTTAGGGTATATTTGTAGGTTTTCCAAAATATAAGGATTGATGTAAAAAAAATAAAATATACGAATCAATTTCAAAACTCATATAAAGTATAAGGATCAAATAATCAATTTTTCCTTAACATATTTTTAATTCAAACAACTAGGCATGACAAGAAAGGAATTTTATTTGAATTAATTCATTAAAAAAATTAACTTGGACAAAGTTTGCATATAACTTAATAATAATAATAAGTCTACCTAGATTTTGAAATGAAACGCAAGTGGATAATACTAATATTTATACATCAAAATATGACACTTTGTTCACTTAAATTATAATAGAAAACAGTTTTCCATATGTCAACTTTAACATCTCATAATCATTTGACTAATAAAATTTATTTTTTCACATTCAAAAGTCAACTCTTACTACTTGTTCTAAGAAAAATTAATTATGGCATATTTAAAAAATACTTAGTTTTAAAATAAATATTTTTTAAATACTAGTTAACTAATTTATGAATGCACGAAAGTCAATTTTTATTGGTCAAGTAACTATTGAATATTAAATTTGACAGATGATTAACAATTTTATTCTTGTAATAATTCAAGGGGTAAATGTATTGTGTTTTAAATTTAAAGCCTATAATCCAGAGGCTAATATTATAATTAGACTATAATTTAAAGAGATAAAATATATTTTTCCTTTTTGAATAACAAAATAAAAAAGTTATAATTGCCTGGGCCAATAGATGAAAACCACAAAACTCAAAGCCCCCTAATCTCACAAGCCCAATGAGGCCTCAATGCCCAGAAGCCCAATGAGGCCCGAAGATCCACCAAACAACATTGAGAACATAGAGAAGGTGCCTTTCGCTTCGAAGGCTCACGCTCATTTCTGCTTTGCTCGAAGAATCGCACTGTCGTTGTCTTTCGGAGCCGAACTATCAGTAAGAGACTAAGAGTTTCGCTCTTTCTGCGATTAGGGCATACTGGCATAGTAATCTATTCGCAATCGAAACTTCTAAATTATCTATCTCGAGTTTCTGTGGCGAAATTTTGGTGGCATAAAGCTTGGAAGAGGAAAGATGGAGGCTGCAGATGAAGGAATAGAGAGGATAGAGGATTCCAAGGACTTACAGCAACAGAGCAAAGCTTTCGATAAGCTCACAGACCGCGTCGAGGATCGCCAGCTGGACTCTACTCGCGTCCAAGAGGTCCCTCTCGGTCTCTTTAACATTTGCTTTGTTATGTTTTTTTTTTTTTCTTAAAAAATATAACATTGCTAGAACATTTTGTTAAATACTTAAATTTAGTGATGGAGGCAGGGTTTCTATAGATTAGGGCAATGCGTTCTGCTTGAAACAGTTTTATGCGATGCTTACTGACAATTGTTATGTGATTTGGCAGGCCATGGCGTCTATTGCTGCATCTGCAGAAGCGGACTGGAATGCGATGCGTTTGAGGTAGAATAATTGTTTTGAGCTTGTTATTCTTGCATAAAATGGCTAATCAGATGTACTTTCTTGCAGTCAATGATTTCCTAATACTTTGGTTGTTATTCGTGATTTTTGACATTGGCTTGTCCGGCTTCTTTAGCATCTAAAGCTCAGAAGACTAGCTGAACATATGGTTCCAACTTCATAGTTCATTTAAGTTTCTGAATATGCATCATTCCTGCCTTGGGGAGATTCAAACTGGGTGTAGTCTGAAATCATGGGAAGCATCTGCTTCGTCTTTTTGAGCCATTTATAACAAACATATAATAATTAACGAAAACCTCAAATCCTAGGAGAAGTATTGCGTCAGTTGCTATAGTTTTGGAGAACTAGGATTCAATCAATCCCAAGTTTTCCCTTCTTTCTTTTTTCTTTTAAAGGAACTTGGAATGAATGAATCAGAGTTCTCCGTATTTTTTCTTTCAAAAAGAGTCTGAACATAGGGAACTCGAGATGAATAAACCTGAGTTACCTATTGCTTGGACCTACAATGTCAATAAGCTATAGACTTGTCTTGGAATGGATAAATCTGAGACAGGCTTTGCTAATGACAATTGCAAGGGTGAGTCTTGAGTTTGAAGCACAACTTTAATTTGCTAGTAATGATGTCATTTTTTTCATAGCTAGTTGGACTTTTGCCTTCATAATGACGTCTTGTGAGGTTAAAGAAAAAAAAAAAAATTGTTTTAGCAGAGACAGGTAATGATATCAGTAAGGTCTATATTGTACTTGACTACGATTTCCCTTGCTTGCTTCATACCACCCCATGTTATGATCATTTTCTTACTTCCTAATTTTTGTTTAATTCACTAAAACCATTGTGCTTCTAATAGTTGGATATTTGAATAACTTAAAAAACAGTTGATTTAAGCTTAGGCCCCTAAATGCTTTGATACTAACCCATTGGGTGGAGCTGCTTTGGTGTGAGCTAATTATCACATTATTTATAAGTTACACCCATAAATAATTTGATATTGTAATTTTAACGAAATTAATAGATTAAAGTTGTATTTTTTTACTTTTTTCAAATGAAATTAAACACAAGGCTTGATTGGCATCATTCCAAGTAGACTTGTTGCAAGTGAAGCTAATTTCCGATTTCAAACTTGAACCTTATAAAATTTATGACAATCACCAAGGAACCCCTAATTAAATGACAATTTCTACCTTTTAAATGCTATAGTGGTGTATGACTATCATAATTTTGCAAGAATTTGAAAGCTTGTTTTTAAAAGACCTGAGGATGAAACATAAAAGAAATTAATATTTCAAACATATAAATTTTAAAATTTTCTTATTTATTATGATTCACACCTATGATATTAGTATTTTTCATTTATACCAACTAATGTTATGTCAACAGTAGAAGAATTCTTGTCTAGTTGGAATTTATCAGAAATCTTATACATACATTCATTTGGTAGCAGGTTTTCACTAATCTAATACGGAAGTTATTGTCATTTGCTAAGGTAGCCAAAGGCGAAAGGAGCCCGTAGGATGCTAGACCCCTAAAACACCTGAGAAAAGAATAGAAAAATATGCTATGTAAACAATAATAAATAAATGTGTTACAATATTTGACATATAAATTAACTATTTAAACATAATAATCAAGTCATAAGTCATAATCATCATAAAATGCACTAGTTAAGTAACTAATATCACTAGTCAAGCATAATAATAGTTCAGTCATATCTCATGATAACATTGACTTATAAATGATTTAAGTCATATGTCAAAGTATAAAGTTAGTAGTTAACTTACACAATCCAAAAGATGTTGTAGCCATGGCAGCCAAGCCATCAACAAAATAACAAAAAATAAAGTGCACTCAAGTGCAAAAAATTCATCTGAATTACTTTAGGGTCTTTTCTTTAGTATTATCCTTTAATTTATCACCCAACATTGTGTTGTTGTTCGTGCTTTTTTCTCTCTTATTTCCCAATTCTCTGTCCTTCAAAAGGTTGAGAATGACATTCTGGTAGATCACATATGCAGAAAGACACACTCTTGTATCACATCTGCAACAGGTTGGATTTGAATCCTTTGTGCTCCAAAATCAGGTGCCTTGCATTTATAATGGGCATTAATGTTTTGGCAGATGCGAATGAGATCAAGGGCCTCATGAAACATACTATACACCATCACTTGGTGTAAGGTCTAGCATTTTTCTTAGAATCACTTAGCCCGGTTATGAATTATACTCTCTTCTGGGAATCAATGCCATAAGCCAAGATTGATATGGGTTTTGTTAATCTCTGCGCATCTGATGCTGAGGAGGAGGTGGTTAGTTAAGTGTCAAAAGAAACTTTCAGGCTTAACTGAGTTGCCCTCAGGTGATAGAAATGGCAATGTTCAGAATCTCAATCATAATAGGCACATTATCATCTGCTTGACCTCTCAAGCAATCAACTTTTTAATCTGGATATGTTAGCTTTATTTTTAACTTTTGCTGGTTAAGAAATCATGAAGGTCTTGTAAAGTTTGGACCTTTTTAAAATTTTCTTCTACATATGATTGTTGACTTCTCTGCTGCTGACATTAATTGAAAGTTATCATGTATAAGTTCTCACTCAATAATTACAAGCCCATTTTGAATATATTTTTTCACCTGAGCTAATTATTGATGGGGACCCAAACACAAGCATGCTTGAACCAATTTAGATTTTCAAGTGTGAGATAATCTTTGTGTAAGTAGTGAAGCTGTTTGTGCGTTAGACAACATTTGCAAAGACTTATGCGGTGTCATTACACTTCTTGTGTGGGAAATGCATGATTTTTGCTGTTCTTCGCCTTCAGTATGTGCTCTTCTACAATTATTAAAAGTTGAAGGATGTGCATGTGCATCAGTCCCAACTACCGAAGTTCATGTCTACAACAAAGACAAATACTTCTAGCTGTTTACTAAGTTTTACTAGCTAAGTTTTTCTCTATTTAATCTCCATTTGTCTTTCTTTTTTTTGCGTGCGTGGATTGAAATTGTTCATTTGTATAATTTGTATACTTTATATAAATATATTTTCGCTTTAACTGCTAATGTATTGTTGAAGTCATAACTTTTACAGTAGTAAAGCTTTTACTATGCAAATCTGAAACTATAAACTTATCATATGCAAAATTCAGTACTGTATTCCCCCGACTACTCATTCTCTCGTTCGCAATAGTTGTCTAGACAGAAATTTTTATATCTCTTGACATCCATCCTGTTCCATTACAGGGAGAAAGAATTGGCTGCTGTCAAGATCAATGCTGCTGATGTTGACATTATTGCAAATGAACTAGAAGTAACTTCATCTTGAACTTGGTGTTTCACAACTTCTCGAAGTCCATTTTACTTTTAACATATACTGATAACTTTCATTATTAATGTGTTCAACAGTTGGACAAAAAGGTGGCTGAAAGAACCTTGCGTGAGCATAAAGGTGATGCTGTTGCTGCCATACGGCATCTCCTTCGCTAGAGTTGTTGGAACGAACGAGGGTCCATGTCCAAACAGATGACACTTCTCAGCATATACTGATTTGTGTCGAAATTTGAGTCTCAAATGTATACCATCTTAGTTCTAATTTATTCGGAGTTTTGTTTTTGATTTTTTTTTTTTTTTTTTTTGGGAAATTTGATTGATCTGCTGTGTGCTCTCTTTGCTTTTGGGGTCAAAGATCTGCTGTGTACTGAAACATGCATGGTTTACTTCCCAATTCCCAGCCTCAACTGCTTACATGCGGGCTTACTACTACTGAAATCCATATGGGAAATAGGGGTGGATGCTTAGCGCTTCGTTTGTCAATTAAATTACTCGGCATCTTTCTTTGAGATGTTAAAACTATACGTTTTTTTAAGTAATACTTTTTTCTTTGAAAAAAATGTATTATATTGATTTGTTATAACAAAAATATAATTATACATATATATTGAACAGAATATATTTATATTTATCATTAATACAAAACAATTATTTTTTGAATTTCATAATAAACTAAATTTTTATCTTCTAACACAATAATTTTTCATAATTAAAGAGTTGTGTAATTTAGATGTGAATAATTTACTCTATTGTGAAGCAAGATTGATGAGGGAGCATATGAATATGAGCTATCTAACGGAGAAGAGATACAAAGTCGGGATCTTCATTTGTCAATTGGTCCTATAACAAGAGTTTGAGTTAAGAAACTTTAGGAAGTCAAAGGTTTAATGGGTTATCTACATGTAGAGGAGATCCAGTAGGAAGAGTTGAGTTTAGAGAATGAAACTTAAGTCATCAATTTTATTCAAGTCCAATCAAATAAAAGCCTAATTATTTTGGGTTAAATTATCTTATTATTTGTTGTAATAAGTGTCTTAAATCTTATTTAGATAGTCTTGAACATAATATATGTTTGGTTACATGTTAGACTTTTGTTTTGGATGTTTTAGTTGATTTTAAGTTTCTGAAACTCTTTTTATTGAAGGCCTAAGGGGGACATCCGAAATTAGGGTTTCTTAGGATGATAATTCGTATACAAAGGGTTGTAACTTCTGCTTGTAGGCACTTTTGCGTTAGAATATACAATTTGTGAGACTCCTTCTTGGCTTTCTCTTGGGACTCCTTGGTAATTACAAGTGTTATTGCAATCTCCAACTTTCTATAAAATTAGTTTCTAGCTCTTTATAGCTATGGGGTCAATCTCTTTTTTTTTTCTTTTTTTAATTCTTTATTAGTGACTCAAGTTAATTCCAAAGTATTGGTATTGGGTCTCACGACATTATTTATTGGGGTTTATATCATTTGGTATCAGAGCATAAGCTCCAAGTTACTTCTATCCTTAGCCTTCTATTAATTAAAAAAAAATGAAATTATATATCAGTTCATTTGTTTTGCTTTCAATCTTGTCCAAGTTTATTCTTCTCCTAGATTTTGCTCAATATTTGTTCAACCTCCTTTGTTTTCAATCTTGTCTAAATCAGAGTCTTTCTGTTGGCTGTTCATGTGTAGTGTTCTTATGTTGGTTTATCTTTTTGTTCCTTTGTAATTCTTTGTTCCAGATCTTGTTTAACTTACTTCATTTTATGAAACTGTCATAGTCTGATTCTTGAAAAAAAAAACAAAAGTCAGCAAGTTATTGGGTTATATTGATTGTTTGTCAGAAATTAAAGGAGGATTTGAAGACTTTTACTTGATTTTGTTGGAGTTGGTAGCCTACCAAAATATTCAAAATTTAGAAGTTCTGATATTGGATTTTAGGGTTACTATTTGGTTGAAAAGAAAAAAAAAAAAAGAGTTGGCAATGGTGTGCATGAAAGCTTAGAAGAATTTGGTTTGGTGTACTTCATTCCAAAACACTCAAACTTATTGAGTTGTCTTAATTTCACCTTTCCTTTTTCTTGGCATGTTCTCTTCAATTTAATACTTCCCACTATCCTCTGTATCTGCATCATTTTTTGTCCATTTTCCTCTTATAGTCTAAATGGTGTTCTAACTTTAATTCTGCTTATATTCTAAGAGTCAATTTCTTACTTGTGGTTAGTTTGAGTAAGATCATACTTAGTATTTCACTAATTATCCCCATTAGAACTCTTAAAGGAGAAACGAAAAGTGGTAGAAGGCATAGAGAGTTTTACTTCAAGAAAAGCTAATAAGAAATATATAAACACGAGTGCTGAGGGATTCATTGTTTCAGAGTGTAAACACTTAGGGAGTGAATTGTAAGGTCTAACCTTATTATTATTATTATTAACAAGTATTGCAGATTTCAGTCATGGAAAGTTGACAAAGCTTAAGCAATGAAACAAATAATTCTGAGAATCCATTGACACTTTAAGCTATACAACACACCTTCACCTGCATGAATTTTGTGATGGAGCAACTGGCTGACTGGATAGAGAGAATTGATGGTCATCTTGAAAGTGTAGAAAGAGGACAAACCACACATCATCCACCTTGAAGAAGCAACACTCAAAAACCATTGTATGCACCACATCATCCCGAAGATGATGAATTTGAGGGAGATGGTGACTATCAAGATGAGATAGCCTCAGCTATTAATATAAGCAGGATAAAAGGAGGATGTAGAGAAAGAGCAAGACAATGACAACAAAAAGTTCACTATGAGATAAATTTTGTGGATAGGAACATTGGTTCAATCAAGTTGACTATTCCATCATTTCAAGGTAAAAATGACCTAAAACTCTATCTTGAATGGGAAAGAATAGTGAAGTTTGTCTTTGATTGTCATCATTACTCTGAAGAAAAGAAAGTAAAACTTACTGCTTTGGCATTCACTAATTATGCCGTTACTTAGTAGGATAAAGTATTCATGAGTAGAAGAAAAGTGGAGAACATCCTGTCGATACTTGGGAAGAAATGAAGATTGTAAGAGGTTTGTTCATTCTCATTACTATCAGGATTCTCTTTTAAAGCTCGAAGGTTTAAAGCAAGGATTCAGGACAGTGGAAGAGCATTACAAGGAGATGAAAACCATCATAACTAGAGTAAATATTAATGAAGATGAAGAGACTACTATAGCGAGGTTTGTTTATGAGGTTAATAGGGAGATAGCCAATGTTGTTGAGTTACAACATTACTTAGAAATGGAGGAGTTATCATACATGGCAATCAAGGTTAAGAAACAACTTAAAAGAATGAAGACTTCATCACGAGCTAACACCTCTACCACTAACAATTGGAAGTCCAAATGGAACAATAATTAGAGAAAAAAAGAGAAAGAGGAATCCGAGCCCAAGGAAAATAAGACCGCAGCCAACAACACCTCGAAACAGAAAAATAAAGGCATAATTGAAGTTAGAAGGAGTCGAGATATCTAGTGCTTTAGGTGTTTGAGACATAGGCATATTGCCTCACAATGCCCTAATAACGGGTAATGGTCATATTAGATAATAGGGAAATTGAATTTAGGGATGAAGCTGATTATGACTCCTTTCCATCTTTAGAAGAAAATTCTGAACTTGAACTTACTACTGCTGGCATTGGACAAGCATTAGTAATTCTTAAAGCCTTACATTTACAAGCACAAGAAGAAAGAGATGAAATTCAAAAAGAAAACATCTTCTACACTAGGTGCTGAGTATAAGACCGAGTGTGTGGATTAATAATTGACAGAGGAAGCTGTGTAAATGTGGTGAGTAAGCTGATGGTGAAAAAGCTGATGGTGGAAAAGCTTAGTCTGAAGACTACTAAACACTAGAATTCTTATAAGTTACAATAGCTCAATGAAACTGGTGAAGTACAAGTAACAAAACAAGCTTTGATCTCTTTTACCATTGGCAACCTTAAGGATAAAGTCCTCTGCGATGTGGTGCCAATGCAGACAAGTCATATTCTTCTTAGAAGACCTTGGCAATTTGATAATCGTATAATGCATGATGGATATAAGAATCAATATATGGTTACCAAGGATGGAAATAAGATCACACTTGTTTCATTACCACCCCCACCAAGTTTACCTTGAATAGATGCAAATCAAGAAATCCATAGCTAACAACACGAAAACTAGTGGGGATAAGACTAAGATTGCAAAAGAAAAAGTGAGAAATGAAAAAGAAAATCCATTGAATGATAAAAAGGAAAAAGGAGAGTGTTTGTCCAAATAAGGAAAAGAAGACAGAAAGGTCAACCTTTATGCAAAAGACAGAGAGATGAAGAGTGGGTTTTATGTCAATCAAATAATACTAATAGTGCAAAAAGAAGCCATTTTTCTAACTCTAACCTTGATGATTCTATGCCTATTGCTGCTAAGTCTCTTTTGCAGGATTACAAGGATGTCTTTCTGGAAGAGGTACCACAAGGTTTACCTCCAATAAGGGGAATAGAACATCAAATTGACTTCATTCCAAGAGCTTAAATTCAAAACCGACTAACTTATTGAGGTAGCCCTGAAGAGATTAAGGAATTGCAATGACAAATTGAAGAATTGCTTTTAAAGGGACATGTTCGAGAAAGCATGAGTCTGTGCATTGGTCTAATGCTACTCATCCCCAAAAAGGATGGAACGTGGAGAATATGTGCTGATTGCCAAGCTATTAACAAGATAACGGTAAAATATCGACATCCCATTTCTAGATTAAATGACATGTTGGATGAGTTATATGGTTCCACTATCTTTTCCAAGATTGATTTGAAAAGTAGATATCATCAAATTCGTATGAAATGGGGGGATGAGTGGAAAATAACATTTAAGACTAAATATAGTTTATATGAATGGTTAGTCACACCATTCGGATTAACCAATACACCCAATACATTTATGAAACTCATGAATCACATTTTGCAACCTTTCATTAGTCAATTTGTTATAGTGCACTTTGATGATATTTTAGTCTATAGCAAATATTTAAATGAGCATATTAAACATTTAATGAATGTGCTTGAGGTTTTACGACATGAGAAATTATATGTTAACCTTAAAAAAATGTTCTTTTTGTCTAGACCAAGTTGTATTTCTTGGATATATTGTTAGTAGCAGGGGTATTGCAATGGATGAAGAGAAAGTAAATGCTATCAAATAATAGCCTACACCTATAACACCTACCAAGGTGAGAAACTCTCATGGTCTTGCTAGCTTTTATCGAAGGTTTGTCAAACATTTAAATACACTTGCTGCTCCTCTGACAGAAGAAACTAAGAAAAATGAACAATTCAAGTTAGGAGAGAAATAAGAAAAAGCATTTCGCACCTTGAAATAAAAGCTAAGTTCTGCACCCTTATTGCTTTTACCAGATTTCTCAAAAACTTTTGAAGTTGAATGTGACGCTTCTGCTATTGTTATAGGTGTCGTGTTGATGCAAGATAGGCAACCAATTGCTTATTTTAGCAAAAACTTTAGTAGAGCTGCCTTGAATTATTCCACCTATGACAAAGAGCTATATGCCTTAGTGAAGGCATTACAAACATGGCAACACTACCTATGGTTTAAGGAGTTTGTGATCCACACAGATCACCATTCATTGAGGCACATTAAAAGCCAAGACAAGCTTAATCGTAGGCATGCAAGGTGGGTGGAATTTATTGAGCAATTTCCATATGTGATACACTATAAGCAAGGTAAAGAGAATACATTTGCAGATGCATTATCTCGTAGGTATACATTGCTTGCTTCTCCCGGTGCTAAAATTCCAAGATTTGAACACATTAAGGAGCTTTATACAAATGATAATGATTTTGGATCTATGTATTCTACTTGTGAGAAAGGAACATTCGATAAATTTTAATGAATGATGGATTTTAATTTAGGGAAAATAAACTTTGCATTCCTAGATGTTCCATACGTGAATTGCTTGTTAGAGAATCACACGGGAGTGGTTTAATGGGGCATTTTGGGGTAGCCAAGACTCTAAACATTCTCAGAGAACACTTCTTTTGGCCACACATGAAACATGATGTTGAAAGAATTTGTTCAACATGCATCACTTGCTTGAAAGCTAAATCTAGAGTGAAACCACATGGTTTGTATATGCCTTTGCCTATGCCTACTCAACCCTAAGTAGACATTTCTATGGATCTTGTTTTAGACTTACCTCGGACCAAGAATGGCTGAGATTCTATTTTTATGATTGTGGACAGATTCTCTAAAATGACTCACTTCACTCCTTATCACAAGATAGATGATGTAAAAAATGTATCAAATTTGTTCTTTAAGGAGGTGATATGCCTTCATGGAATTCCAAAAACATTGTTAATGACCAAGACGTAAGATTCCTTAGTCACTTTTAGCAAGTGTTATGGGGTAAGTTAGGCACTAAGTTGTTGCTTTCTACCATATGTCATCCATAAACGAATGGTCAGACCAAATTTGTCAACCATACCTTAGGAACCATGTTATGAGCAATTAAGAAGAATTTGAAGTCTTGGGAATAATGTTTACCATTTATTGAATTTGCATACAATAGATGTGTGCATTCTTCAACTAAATTTTCTCCATTTGAAATTGTTTATGACTTTAACCCACTAACTCCTTTGAAATTATTGTCTTTGCATGTGAATAAGATTTCAAGTTTGGATGGTAAGCACAAATCAGAGTTGGTTAAAAAAATACACGAAGAAACACACAGAATCATTATGGAGAAAAATGAAAAGACTGCAATTCGTGCAAATAAGAGGAGAAAACAAGTTTCTTTCCAACCTAGTGATCAATCTGGATCCATTTTGGAAAGGAAAGATTTTCCAAAAAGCAGCAATCAAAACTCAATACAAGAAGGGATGAACCTTTCACAATATTGGAGAAAATCAATGATAATGCTTACAAGATAAATCTCTCTAACTTTTATCAAATTAATCCAACATTCAATGTTAGTGACCTTTCTCCTTATCTTCTAGGTTTTGATTCAACAGTGAATCCTTTTGAGGGAGGAGGGAATGATGAGGAAGTACATGGACATGAGCTATCGAATGGAAAAGAGATACAAAGTGGGGATCTTCATTTGCCAATCGGTCCTATAACGAGCTCGGGTTAAGAAACTTTGAAAAGTCATTTAAGGCTTAGTGGGCTGTCTACATGAAGAGGAGATCCAGTTGAAATAGTTGGGTTTAGATAAGGAAATCAAAGTCCTCAATCTTATTCAAATCTAACTAGATGAAGGCCCAATTACTTTGGGTTAAGGTATCTTGTTATTTGTTATTGTAATAAGTGTTTTGAATCTTATTTAGATAGTTTTGGACCTGATATATGTTTGGTTACATGTTAGACTTTTGTTTTGAATGTTGATTTTAGGCTTCTGAGACTCTTTTTATTGAAGGTCCAAGGGGGACATATGAAATTAAGGTTTCTTAGGATGACGATCCTTATAAAAATGGTTGCAACTTCTACTTGTAGGCACTTTTGCATCAGAATATATAATTAGTGAGAAATCTCTCTCTTAGAGCTCCTTAGTGATTGCAAGTATTCTTGCAATTCCCAACCCTCTATGAAATTGGTTTTAGCTCCCCATAGCTATGGGATCAATCTTTTTTTTTTTTTAACTGTTAGTGACTCAAGTTGATTCTAAAGTATTGGTATTGGATCTCATGGCATTGTTCGTTGGGGTTTTTATCAAAGATAAACTTTTATATCAAACTTTTATATATGATATAAATATCTTCATTTTAAGCTGGCCCAAATTTCATATTGAGTTAAAGAGAGCTATAGAATGGGTACTTTCTTATTATTATTTTACTTAACTTTATTTTTATATTTTATGATAATTTTATTTTTTATAAATTAATTGTGACAAATTAATTTTTAAAAAATTTTATTTTATGCAAAATTAGTTTCTCATTAATTTAAATAAAAAAAATAATTTTGTATAAATTTAAATTTATAAAAAATTAATTTGTCACAATTAATTTATGAGATCAAATGCAAAAGTGGAGTTGACTTTGTACTTTTCTCTATTGAGTTATAACGTATAATTTATCTCATATAAAATATGTATTTTATTATGTTTTACAGAAGATATAAAACATATCACAAGAGATTATATATGATGATATATTTTTTCATGTGAAAATAAAACTTAAACTTCAATGTCCGAAACCAAAAAAAGAAAAAAAGAAAAAAGAAACCACCACGCTTAATGGGGAATCTTTTTTTCCTCGTCGGAAAGTTACTTTTTTCCAGTGCTAAAGCTTTAAAACTCAATCCTCGAATCAGAGGCTTCGATATCTCTCCACTAGTGAACTTCTTTTAGATGTCCTACAAGTTGCATGCAATAGTTGGAACTCAATGTCCTCCATTATTTATCTTTCTTACATTATCATATCCATGCGAGCAAGCCAACAAAGCTGCAGAATAGAAACAAAATGATGAGTAAATTATCTTCACGTACAACTGCTAACATTTCTTTTGTAACATTTGAAAAAAAAAATGTCAAGCGCTGAATGTGTATCAAAGAGTTTTATATGTATATCACGTTGTTTATATTTTTATTATAATGTTGTTCAATTAATATACGATAAGTGTTTAATTAATTAATATTAATGTATAATTTAATTTAAAAGTAATATAATTATTTATAATAATCATATACATATCATAATATAATTAAATAATTAAACAATTGTCATGTTGTAATGTAAAAACAATTTAACAAAGATAGAAAAAAACTTTATATAAATATTTTTCGCTTGTATTTCTGTGATTTGATGAGAGATTTAGTTAGGCCCATGTAGTTCAATCTGCCTCCCATCAATCCTTGTTAGTGGCACATCATTAATATGAGAGTTAACTGTAATGTTGTTTTTAGTTAGTTAGACACACTTCTCTCAATTTTTTTTAAAATGATATCGATATCTTTTTCATTTTTAAAATTACTTAGCCTCTTTCTTTAAAACATATATAGACATCTCCTAAAATGAAAAGTCATACTATATTTTTGTCTAATTTAAAATTTTGTTGACTAAAACGCCCTTTTTAAAAATTTTTTAAATTAAAGAACATATATATTTAGGTTAGAGATAGTATTTTAGTCTAAAAATTATAAGACTAAAGTGAGGGTAATTTTTTGTTTCAAGAAAAGTTCGTCTATATTTTGAAAAATAGAAAGGATATATGTACAATTTCATCAAAACTCAGATGATGTATGTGTAATTTATTCTTTCTTTTTTTTAACGTGGCATGAAAACTAGTGGTTCTGGCTGTAACAGGAGTATTCAAGTAAATTCAGTTTATAAAAGATAAGTCAATTACGATAATTATATGCACGCACGTGTATTAGAAGCAAATCTCACGAAAAATATGGTTAAAATAATGACTTAGTCTTAAAATAATTCTTTTAGTATAAAATAATGCAAAGATTTTCTGGGACAAAATGATCGTCACAATTTGGTTAAATTCCTCACAATTTTATTTTCAGCTACATATTGAAAGTTGTACATCAAGTACCTACCTTTTCTATTTCTCTCTTTATTTCCAAAATTCTTCATTTTTGTGTTATTTGATCAAGCTCCATCAAACCCCATCCTCCTCTTTTTTTTTTTTTTTTTTGAGAATCCATGTCATTTCTCATTTTTTTTTTCGCAATTTCTGAGGACAAAGAAATAGTGCAAACTTCACTAGGTAAGTGATTATGTCATTTTGTGTTTTTTTTTTTTTTTGGAGAACATCAATTATTTAGTTCTTATATTTTATATAAATTTGTAAATTGTTTCTTATATTTTATTTTTTAAAAATCAGTCCTCATAATTTTAAAACTCGTATATTAATCCTTACCATTAGTTGGTTTCTTAACATCTAAGAAAAGTTGAATGTCAAGTCAGTTCCTAAATTAATGACTATCTCTTCAACATCATCTTGTCTGGTTTTCCTTTACCCCTCCGAAACTTTTCCTCTTTCAATTATTTATACGATTGAAATTTCATTTTGTAATAATTTGTTTGACCTCATTTCCTTTTTGTGTCGTATATGGATAGGGAAATGGATATGAAAGGTTTTGGACTCTTGGTTTGTTCCGCATTTAGCTTAATTCTAGAAATGGGTCTTTTGTTTTAATATGAACAATTTTCTTTCTGGCATTCGGAGAGCAAAATTAAGGATTTCATGGGACATCTGACACTCTCAATGGGATAGCTTTGAGGACTTCATAGCTATCACACTCAGCCTTTATAATTTCGACGTCGCAGTTGTGGGAAAGAAATGAACAAAGCTACAAAACTGGTTACTCCATATAGGTATTTTACAAATGGTGTTAAAGAGACTAACGGCAGGGACTGACTTAAAAATTTCTAAAATTATAAAATTAATTTTAAAAAAATAATATAAGGACCAATTTGTAAATTCATGTAAAGTATAAAAGTTAAATAATTAATTTTCCTTTTTTAAATGATTATTAGATGACACATCATTATTTAAAATATAAAAAAATTATATATGACTTCCATATAAGTAGAAAAATTAACAGTGATAAATTACTAACAGGTTTAACTTAATGAAGTTTTTAATGAAATAAAAATTAAAACATAAGAAATCATTTTAGAACACTTTAAACTTAAGAGACCATTTTAAAATAATAGAGACCATTTTAAAATAATAAATAAAGTTAAGGAATCAAATATTATCTTTTTATGATTATTTTTGTAGATTAAGTCTCAAGTCTAATATTTACTGCCAAAAAAATTCTACTCACTTTCGACTTGTGAATTATAGCAACTGCTATTCTTGAGAACATCATATCAATAATTTCTTCAAAATTTTATGATATTCAATTTGATTCATGGGTTTTTTGTCAATAAAAAAATCATAATAAAGATAAATTACTTGAAAACTTACCAGTTAAAGCACTAATTACATGTTTGAATTCTTAAAAGATTACTTCTAAATAGGGGATTCGAAACCTTCCAGATGAGAAAAACCAGTGTTAGCTCTAGGTTGATCTATGAGTTTTATTTTGTTCATAACCAGCGTTGGTCCTTGTAGCAAGTCCTTGGTTCTTCTTCCCTTATTCTTTCCTTTTTTCCACACAAAGTACAGCCACTTGAGACCACATACAGAAAAAGTGGAGCTACACAGGAAAATCACGACTACGTGGGAGTTCTAGCAAACACTTGATTAATTTAAACAGACTAATCAATCGTTAAGGGGATTTTCAAATGTTAAAGCTGCACCTTGTTCATTCAAGTGGGTAATGACAGAGATCCAACCATAATTAATATAGAATATAGGGGAATAAACTTTCTGATCCTAATGTATTTAGTCAAATGAAAACTTGGAAGTTTTTGTTTAATCCTGTACAAATTTTTTAATAGCACCTAATTTTTCCATATAGGATTACAATAAGGGTGACAATCGACCCCATTTGGTAAGAATCCAAACATACAGCACAACTAACAAATTGGAGATCTATGATGCCATGATAGAGACAAAACATGACTAACCCCATCATCATCATCAAAAGTCTAAGCTCCACTTTCTTTCATTTTTCAATCTTGTCCCCGTATAATTTCTAGGGAAAATGGCAATGCACCACAATTTTGATAAGCTATTTAGCATGGTTCCAACTTTCAAGCGCGGCTGTATGTACCAACTCATGTGCTCACCAGAAATTGGTAAAAATGTTGGCAAAAAATCCTTGTCAGATGCAGGTGAAGTAAAAGAAAAGCTCAGATGCTGTGTCTAGGACTCCTTTTGGGTGTTTTCACCACCAGCAGATCGAGCTGCTTGAAACTGTAAGGCATACTGTCTCTGCAGCTCTCGAAGCCTTTCCAGCAGTTCCTGAAATGTTGGCCGGCAAGCCGGATCACTGGTGGGAATGAACAAAGATACAAGTTAGCAAAAGATATTTGGCAACAGCACCACACTAGATTTCAATCATAATGGAGTATGACTGATAACCACAAATATAAATTAGTGCCTTGAAATGCAAGTTTTGGTGAGTGTCAATTCATTTATTATCTTTTTCATTTTAAGATGATGAGAAAAATTCAAACTTCAAATCTATGCATAATTTCTATAATTCATTTTGAGAGAAAAAAAAAAATGCGGCAAAAAGGAAAATACGGTTCCTTTAAAAGTTCATGTTAAGCCAAACAAGAGTCAATTGTTTACTATAATACTAGCCACCATCAATCAAAGTAACTCATCAAGAACTTCCAAGTACATTCTATATGCATATAATGCTAAAAAGTTCAGGTATGTAACATTAAATTAATAATAAACTCAAGGGCAGTAGCTTTTGTAGACTACAACGCATGGATTATTAGGGAAGCCCTACAATGCCACAGAAAAAGAATATAGGAGAATTTGAGTCTAGCTACCAATAGCACAGCCAAAATCGTCTATTAGACCCAATAGCTTGCATGGTTGTCTCTTTTTATTGCCATTACTTAACTAACACTTTTGTTTTCTTAAAAACTGAACTTGTTTCACCCATCATGTTAAATGTAGCCCATGTTAAAGTTGAATGAAGAAGGGGTAAAAAAATAGATAAAATAAGTATTTCCATCACAAAATTCTATTATGAGAAGCAATACAACAATGTGAAGCCAAATGATGGAACAGCTAATTTGTCATAAATCAGATTACTAAAATGAATTTTGGGCTACTTCATGTATTTTATGTAAATCACAAAGAAATAGAAACTAGAAAGGTATTATGGAAACACCAAGAACCTATTCACCCTAATAGCTAAAACTTTTATGAGAAGGCCTAAGAATGGTTTCTAAGTTTCTATAACACCCCCACGTGCAAAAGCTCTTTGGATTTCAACCTTGCGGTGAAGTTTTAATTTAATTAGGAAAGTAGGGATGATAGGGCTGAAAGTGGTCAAAAAAACTCGTGTTAAGAACCAACTATCCAAAGCTAAAGTTCTTATGAAGAAACTCAAAATATAGATTGTTAAATAGTTACGACTATAATGCAAACACCTCCTCTTCATATGACATTTGTGTACGCAAGCTGGCCAACTGACACAAGTGTTAAATTGATCTTTTACTTTACGAGTACCATAAGATCTATGCTTGTACATATAAAGTTGCAGGGAAAGTATAAAAAAGCGTGACAGAGTGAACAGAATACACACCTATGCCAGCAGCTCTCAATTATAGCAGCCCACTTAGGATCAACATCCTTTGGAATTTCTAGTCGCTGGTTCATGAACCCAACAGCTCCAATCACCTGCAAGTATCCTAGAGAAACATTGTTCATATTTGCACCCACCACAGTATGACAGTTACCATAATAAATATGACAAATTAATAAAATAGGGTATCAGAAGAAATTGTGCAACAAATTAATAATAAAAATTGCAGGCTCCCATTGCCCATTAATAAGAATTTGTTATTCAGTAACTAAATAGGTGACAACATAACAAAGCAAGTTAAAGACCCACTTGCATTCTTCATAGTTTATCTTCAAGAGCTGGAACATCTGATTTATCCAAAAAAGTAGTTCATTTTGCCAATATAAAACAAACTCTTCTGGTGGCTTTCGGTTCAACAAGCTTAGATATCACCTCAATATTTACATTCTTTGTTGTAAGAGTTTCAAGGTTCACATAGATGAAAACAATACCTGCATTGAGTTGAGACTCTCCCAAGGGATTTTTTCAGTTGTAAGTTCCCACAATATCACCCCAAAGCTGTATACATCAGACCTGATGTCCCCAGGAAACAGCAAATATAGATATTTAAAATATGGAAGTTCAGGGAAACACAAGAGAGAGAGAGAGAGAGAGAGAGAGAGAGAGAGAGAATAATTGAGGGTACAAATCAAGCATACTTCTCATCGGAAGGCTCATTACGAAGAACTTCTGGTGCCATCCATTGAGGCTACAAAGCAGAAAATGCTAGAATCAGCATCATTCTTTGTTTCTGTCTGAAATAAAAATGATTCAAACAGTTAAAAGATCTTACGGCCGACAAAAAAGATATGAAAGCCTACCGTGCCCTTTCCTGTCTTGGTTGTGAGATATGTTTCATGCTTTAGACGTGAAAGGCCAAAATCGCCAACCTGTTCCAGCTAATACATGATTAAGATATTGTCTAGCTAAATAAAATACAATGCTAGAAACCCTCAAGCAATCAAAAGAAAGTGTACAACCAAACAAATGAAGATTAAATATTAAAATGACAAGTACAGACCTTAACAGTCCAGTTCTTATCGACTAGAAGATTTGAAGACTTCAAATCTCGATGAATGATAGGTGGGTTGCAATGATGAAGATAGTTCACTCCTCGTGCCTGCAGAAAGAGTAAAAAAAAAAAACACTGCTTCAATCAAAGCAAGAAAAATGTCCAACATAATACTAGAAAGAAAAAGAGAAAACAAAATTGAATATGCCACTATATCAACAAAACTCAGCATCATTAAAATGAGATGTTTTACCCATAACATTACCACAAAATACTCACAATATCTAAGGCCATATGAACTCGCCTTCTCCAGTCAAGTTTGGCTGTATTTCTCTGGAGTAAGCGAAACAAGCTTCCACTGAAATGAATTACAAATAAATGCAAGAGTAATTTGCCAAACAAGATTTTTGTAACACAGGGCAAAAGAAAAAACTAGATAGAGGGTTTAAAAATTGATTCTGAACAAACCGTGGGAGAAACTCTGTGACAATGCAGAGACGTTGAGGTGAAGTCACTGCCCCCATGAAAAGAAGAACATTTGGATGTCGAAGTCTTTTCATAACAGACACCTATAAATAAAAGACACTGTCAAATCAGTGTCATATACATATGGATTGTTTAAAAAAGAGGGTCAAAACTCTCGGGAACAACCTTGTGTATAACAGATTAAGTGTAAAACGAAAATAGAAGAAAAAAATTATCAAAGAGGACACATAAAAAAGTGGAAGAACAATCACTTGCATAAACAACTCCAGATTGGTTACAGTCTAAGATATGACAATGTTAGACAACTATGGCTCCACTCAATAACTAATCAAGTTTATCTAATGTTCCTATTATTAGTTTTGCCAAGTTTTTTAATTAAAAAAAGGTAGCATTTAGGTGCAATTTTTAGGCATTTGCTAACAGGTCCTTCAATAGAATTATGACATCTGGTGGAAGGAGTCAATCATGAGGTGCTAGGTTGTAAAAAGTTTCTCATGTCATAATTTTATTGGAGAACCTGTAGCATATACCTAAAGAACTTTACCCAGATTATTTCCCTAAATTAAACACATGTATACACTATGAGACGATAGTTAAAAAAATATAAATTGAAGTGACCAATATAATGCGGTCCCGGGAACAAAAACAGTTTGTATCCAAACAATAAAGTTAAACTGCAGTATAATGTTACTATCATGATGCAAGGAACAAATATGACAAAAAGAATAGCCTATCGAGTAATGCAAATACAATGGGCTTATTTACATTTTGGTTATCCTTATTCACATATTTAGAGCCAAACAAGCTTAATCTTATTCAACCAGTTATAGTATGACAGCCATACATTTACCTCAGATTTCTGGCTTTGCATCATTTGCCAATAATGTCTATACAAGAGCATGGTACTATGACACACGGATGGTCATGTTTCTCTTTACATCAATCATAAACTTCAAGTTAGTAGTATAAGCCATATTGATCTCCATTTTGGTCAACAAATGATTAGTAGTCCTTATCAAACATAATTAAAGTCAATGAAGCAATTCCGCAATTATAGTTGGTGGATGGAACCAGGTTCACATATTTAGAAACCAACACCCTGGCATCTAACGTGGATGTAGTTTAGTGTTTTAATAGAAAAGTGATAAAGATAAATCATTGAGCAAATATCAGCAAAGTAAAATCCCCCAAGGGAAAGCTAGCATATTAGATTGTTTCTCCCAAGTACATTAGCTTTTTTCCTTATGGCCAGAAAGCATACCTCTTGTCTGAAGGACATTATTACATCCTCTGAGTATTCTTGTTTGGAGAACACCTTCACAGCAACATCCTGCAGAAATGTGGGCGTTAGTTGGCATCACATGGTAGCCAGAAATGGTTTATCACTGCATAAAAGCCACATCCAAAATGAAACTCCTAGCAATCGGGCTTGCATTTGCCATATACATTTCACTGGCCTTTCAGAAATTGCATGACCTCTTAATGAAATTGTTTGAAATCTAAAATGTTACAGGACTTGCCAGTAATTTGAGTTGCAACCTAATCATAATTTGTATAATATATAAGAAAACTTTAAATTCATTCCTAAACACCAAAAAGTGGAGAATAGAAAGAAGGATAAGAATTCTCTAACATAGCTATGGCCACCAGTTATTTCAATATCCTGTTTACAGTACATGAACTTAAAACTATAATTTGCAGGAAGAGCAAAGAACATACTGATCCATACCACAGAGCATGATAAACAGTTCCACATGATCCTGCAATGCAACAACACATAGGTAAATAGGAAATAGATATAACATACCAAGCAAACTCACATCAAATTCAACAAAGAAGGAATGATAATATCAGGCAATGGTAGGGGAGTTAATAAAACTAACCAATCCTATGCATAACAACCACTGATAACAAGATATTTCCATTTGTAAAGCAATCAAATTTCAAAAATAAGAAATTCTAAATACAAGTAATATTTTACGTTTTTTTTTTTTAATGAATACTTGTTTTTCTCTTAATACATACATAATTCCAAGACCTTATTATACCAAAGCATGCACCCCCTTGGTAAAAAAGTTAACTACCTTGCCCAATTTGTTCTCCAATTGTCAAGTCCTCCCACAAGATTTCATAATCCAAGCAATCAGAATCCATATCCACTTTATTATTGACAGCACAGCTGCTGGCACTCCCACAGCTGCTGGCACTACTTGTGCTGTTAACATTGAAAGAGGAGGACCAGGATCCTGATGCTTCATTATTAACAGGTCGATTACTTTCTACTGTCTGGCTTTCTGGCCTCACACCAGAAGGAGTTTTCCGCTGAACTGGCTCATTTTCTTGATCATTCTGCAACCAAGGCCAAGCAACACGGACATTTCTTGCCTCTGACCCATCTCGCTCATTTGCTTTCCATGGCCATGACATTGTTTTCTTTTGAATCCATGCTTCAGCTTTAGAGGTTAAGCTTTTATGTATAGGTTTTCCTTCACCCTCATCACCAGAATCTCTCAATTGTTTTCCTTGGTATTTGTCTTCCATGTGAGAGCATACACCAAAGGGAGATGGTTGCACATCTCCTCTGGGTGTGCTAGCACCACTTGAAGCAGCATCTTCTCTCTGGTCATAAAGAACAGAATCTGAGAAGCTATGTTCAGAATGATGACTTTCGGCACTCCCACCTTCACGATCTATATTATTGTCTCCTGTTCGGATTCTTGACTTCATTTTGTTACTCACCTTGGATGCCTATTTCAATGGTTCTAGTATCAAGATATGCCATGCTATACTAAATTAAAGAAACATAAAATATTAGAGACTAACCAAATTTGATAATTTTGATGCTAGATTAACTTGAAGAGGCTGTTGAGAGTCGAGACCCAGTTTAGCTGTAATGCTACTTTTAAGATTGCTGGAGCCTGAATCTGTTTCAAATTGCTTTACACCTGAGAATGGAACTCTCAATTCAAGAAAGGGTTGTGAATCACTTGAGACACAAATAATGCCAACCAAACTTCCATCATCATCATAGAAAGGAGTATTGGTTGCTACAGCCAAAAACTTCTCTCCCATCTTATTTTTGGCAGGGAACTGCCCCATCCATTTCTCTCCCATAGTGACCCGCTTGACTATATCATTGGCTAGGGCAAAATCTCCGGGCTCTACAAGCAGCTCAATGCCATCCTGATTAAGGGCTTCCTCTGCTGGATAACCATATAGATTTTCAGCACTACGGTTCCTGCAAAATTATTTCATAAACTTTGCACGATTAAGCTTTTGATGTAGGTCCCAGAATTCATTTAATCAACAGTACAGGACATTTTATGCTAGAAATATATACAGCTCAATACACACCCGTATTAATCTGAGAACCTATCATCTCCAACAGCCTAATTATAGAAATTCAATTACAACTTATATTTTTATCTCCATTTGCCACCAAATAAGATCCCACAAAATTAAACTTCATAAACTAACATTAAGAAATTAAACAAACGAAAAACTTAATGTAGAACTAAGCTATTCACCAGTATATTATGCGACCGTTAAGATCCAATACGTGAACAGACTGTCCCATTGACTGCAAAATATTCAGATACTGCCCGTCAGTAAAATTCACAGCTGAAGGGCCCCTTCCAACGCCACCTTCTACATCCTTTTGAGGATCACTGCTACGGCTTTCCCTCTGAAGCGGTGACGAATGTTTAAACGAAGACGACCCTTTCTTCCACGAAGCTGGTCCGTCGAATCCCCCACCACCGGCTCTCCTCCTGGGCGCAACAAATCTCGAACGCTGCGGCGATATCGAGTGCGACCTCTGGCGATGATGGCTCTGCTCGGCTCTAGCATCGGTCGCACCCGAGAGCTTGAGCTTGGACATTTCTTGCTTGAGATGAGCGTGACCCACCTCGAGGTCCTCGATCTTCTTGAGAAGCTCTTCTGCTGGTGGAGTTCCCATTTTGCTGCCAAAATTGAGCTATATCCAGAACAGAATCTTCAGATATGTTCAACGCGACGAGCTAAGAATACGACTTCACGAATAAGATTCATCACCCTCTTCGTCTCTCTCCCTCTCCCTCCCACACAGCCAAAAGCTCCCGAGGTTGATTCACTCTCTCTCTCTCTCTCACGCACACACAGAATGCTACAAAAACAGAAGATAAACTTCTTCAAGGACAGCAACAGCTACGGGTTGAAATTGATTAGACAGAAAGATTTATAAAATTTTCAATTCAAGGTCTTATCTCTGTGTGTCTCTCTCTTCCGCAGTCAATAGCTCAACGAAAGAGAGATTGGAGCTTCGAGGGGTTAAGAAGCTGCTTTTGCCTTCTCTCTCTCTCTCCTTTTTTTTTTTTTTTGGTAAACTCAACTTCAGCTTCCTTCTCTTTCAGGTCATGCTTATTATTATTCCTCTGCTCTCTTTCTATATGCGGGTTTGGTATCTGTTTTGTGAAGTACTTCTCACAATTCCAGCTATTTGACCAAGAGACAGTAATTACATCATAACCCAAAAAATATCACCGACGCGCTAACGTACCTGTGTTAAATAACCGCCGATAGTCGTGCCGGATTCTATACTATCGGTCCAATCCTCGGAGCGCGTCTTACTCAATGTCCTCGGAGCGTTTTTGCTGGAGTTTAATTAATAGATTCTTTCCTTTTCAATTTGAGATAAAATACTTTAACTTTTTCCGTAAAAATTCATATAAGCCCCTCTCAAATAAGAAAATTTTGGGAAAATATAAATCCAGAAAGTCTATCTATAATAGACAGATTGACATGTATAAGGTTCTTCAATTATATTCTTAAAATGTATGATTTTATAAGAGAAAGGGAGATATTGTACATTACTCAGTTGTTTTAAGAGTAATAATATTATGAATTTAGAAATATTATATTTTTTTTTACGGTTTAATTATTAAATATACAATAATATATTATTACTTTTTTATTTTTTATTTTAAAAAATTAACTTATTTAATCATTACTAAAATCAATTTATTTTTGTAATGAGTACAATTCTGATAATAAATATAATATAATAGAAAAAATATTATTTTATGAATTATATAACATTTTTTCTTTAAATTCGATGTTGTATTCATTTATGGCAAAAAAAAAAAAAAAACCGCTTTATTCATTACATTGCATCGTTTTTTCAGTTTTTTTTTTCCAAAAAGGAATTTGTCTTTTTTTTTTTCATTAGTTTTTTCTTGCCTCCGGTATACTCCACGAGTACACATTAAATTCCGACAATAACGGAGACACTTTTTCCCCGCCGGCAAATTTAGTGAGAAAAGTTTCGAAAATAATTTAAATAATATATCAATATCTATGTCCAAAATAATAAATAAATCAATAAAAAAAAAAACAATGAACTTTTTCTCCGAAGGGCAAAAATAAAAAAAGAAGAGAGAAATAAAGAAACTATCGCTTCATGGTTCAATTACTTAATTTGCAGTAGCATATATTGTCCAATGGATTGACTTAGATTCAGTTTGAAGGCCCAAAAGAGTCATTGGATACACGCATGGAAACTATACAAATTTACTATTTTGTCCTTATAGTTATGTATCTATTTGTAGAAACTGTCACATTGATAAAGATTACCTGCTTCCGTAACTGACGAGTACACTCAGAAGAAAAAAGAGAAACCGTGACCATGCAATGAAGTATAAACTTTGGTATATCATGAATTTTAACGTTGTTAATAATTATTGAGCATAAAATATTATTTCATTAAATATGTTTTGTTTTCTTATGTAAATATCAAAATATTCAATCATTACTAATTTTTAATAGAATTAATTTAATTTTCATGTAATGATAATATAATTATAATAACCAAATTTTATTTTATATTTAATAATTATTATATCATAATTGAAATTTATAGTACACTTAAATTAATAGCCTCGTCGCCCATAAAAATTATGAGCAAATTTATATATAATGAATTTGGTTTGATATTTGAAGGATTGAAAAAGTCATTTACAAACTAAAATAAGGGTTTATTTTACAAATAATTTCATTAATTTGACCTTAAATTTTTTTGTAAAATCATTTTTGTCCTTCAAAAGCTTGTTTATGTGGACATATAAAAACAAAACAAAACTTATTGTTTGCTTTAAATGAACTATTTTAATTATCAAACTCAATTTTTATATAAAAAATTTTAATATAAATTACCATCATGCAAAATAAAATTTACAAAATTAAGTTTATATAATTCTAATCCAAACACACACTTACTAGTCAGACATTGTAAAATTTGTTATCAGCATATTATATTAATTTTTGAAAGATATACTAGTAGGAGGCAAGCACCAAAAATGTGCAATTCCAGGGGTTATATAAAATGCCATGGCTTCCTTGTTTTACACTTAAGATTTACAAAAGTGAAAGTGTCAAAATGGGTTAGTTCGAGTGAGCTTATGGGTTAAAAATTTTAATTTTTTTCACCTAATTGGTTAAGTAGACTGACTCATTTAATTCATTTAAAAAGTTATAAAAATTTAAATGTGTCTTTGTTTAAGTATATATATTGTTTAATTAATTAATTTCTATATCAGTATAAATAAATAAAAAATAACTAAAATAAAAAGCAAGTTTCAATGAATTAAAATAAGTAAAGAAATATAATAATTTAATGATTAATTAATAATAAGAATATGATTATGAGCAAAATATTCAAATTTAGCAAATTATAAAATAATAAAGACAACACAACACATACATTAGAGTTAATTTTTTTTCCCTTAATAGAAAAGTGCAATAAATTAAGGTGTTAAGTTGAATGAGTGGAAAATAATTAAAAAAAAAAATAAACTGTTTAACCTGCAAGTTAACTTGTTTAACTCGCAGATTAAATAAATTAGGTTAATAATAATATACTAAATAAGTTCTTAAAAAAATTTTTCAACCCAACTCAACCCTTAAATTAATTAAACAGGCTTGACCTATTTCAACGCCTCTAAATGAAAGTAATAGCAAGGCCATTAATAGGTGCCAGATATAGGGTGGCTAAAGTTCATTGTGAAGGGTTTTGTTGCCACGGGAAGAAGTGATAAACTAAGTATAATATTTGTTTAATAAATAAAAAATTATTTTGAGTATTATAATTAAATAAAATTAAAATAATATTTTTGTAATAAGTAAAATATAAAATTAAAAAAAATACTTTTCCCTGTAAACATAGTTTTTTAGTTTCAAAATGAGATGAAGCCGCCATAGAAGTGAAGCTTCCATCTAAAGGGGGCAAACATGTCAAAAGGAAATGGAAGCAGAAGAGGGTAGAAAGTGTCTACATCAAATATAGGCTGCGTTCACTTTTTTTGGGGGTAAATCTAAGGAGAATTATACCATAAAAGCACCATATCTGTGTGTCCCTTCTTTTTCCTTTTCCTTTTCCCAATAACTAACGTTTTCAATTCATCGAATCCTCTTTTCCCCTTTTTGTTGGTTGAGATTTATTGGCTGTGAAGCGTTTTAAACTCAACATACAACCAGCTTGCCCACATTTAAATTTTCTTTTTTTTTTATCAAAAAAATTATAGTCAAGGAGTATAGGTTTAAAATATTTATTATTTAAATTGTAAGATTGTGCTTAAAAGATGAATAAACTTTTTTTTTTTAATTATGAAGGACCATGCTCTAAATTTTGAAAATACATGATAAAAGGGGCTTAAAACAAGATCAAATTCTTTAGAGTAAAAAAGAATATTTTATTCAGTCATTTAAAATCATTTTAAAATTTAAAGTCATTTGCCATAAATATATTAAATTTATAATCCTTAACTATAATTTTCTTAAAATTTTTTTTAGACTACCTATGCTTTCATCTTCTAAATATGGTTACATAATTAATTATTATATATATGATTAAGGATGAATATTTTAGACATACTCTATAGAAATTAATCATAAAAAATTTTCATTTAAATTATGATATTTATATATTTAACTTACATAAATATCTCATAAATAATTTTTCAAGAAAATTCATACTTAAAAAATTTCATGCACATATATGAATGCATAATCAAAGTCATTATGATAGTATCTTTATTCATTCTACTATTGATTTATGGTAAAATCTATTGTGTGCATCAAGTTATAATGTAACAATATCATTTCAATATAATAATATTATAATTATATCTCTACATTATAATTGAATGTCATGTGCATAAAAGATAACACATTTATTTATTTATTTTTGTAATTTGGAGACATAGACATTTAAATTTTTCATCTTTGGCACATTATTTAAATTTCTCGTCATTTGAGTACATTAACTCTATCTGAAAATTTAGGACCTTTCAAAAATATTCTATCATAAGTATATATTTTGAAAAAATTTTAAATATTATTTATACATGAATTTAATAACATTTATTGTGAGTAACATTTTAATTAATATGTTCAAAAGATGTCATTATGAATAGTTTGAGTAATTAAAATTCCAAAAACAACTATTATTAAATCAAATGAATCATTTCAAATATAAGAATGACAATAATTTTAGATATATAAGATATGTTAAAGTGCATAATTTTTTTTTTACTGTCATACCAAATTTCTAAATTGCATTCTCAGAAGTCTAAAGCACTTATCAATTTTAAAATATACAAGTAGATTTATATTTAACAAGTTTTATCAAATAATGAATTGTTTATAATTTTGAGTATACACTAAAACTAAAAATGACTACATTTTCAAATTTTGTCCTTAATAAAAGTAATTGAGGAAAGATTAGAGAAATAAGGAAAGTAAATGGTACATGAATGATATCTTTTCTTTGTAACAATTCCTCCATTTGCTGGATGAAAATTGGAAAGAAGGTAAAATAATTTAATATTTTATTTCTTTACTCATTCTTTAAGTAGACAGAGGATAATAAAATAATTTAATATCTCATGCATATGTATTTCTTTTCTTTTCTTTGATCAAACCAAATAAAGGGAAAACAGATTTTTACAGTAATGTAAAATTTGCAGTAAAAATATGGACCACATATAATTTAATTTACTTAATATGTACAGGAAAATTATAAACTGTTGGATTTCACAACAATAATGTAAAATTTACCTTAATGCTGGAGATTCAGAATTTAATAAAGGAAGGGTCTCCTCGTTTGTATTTGTATGACTTTAAACAAAACCATAACTTATTTACTTTTTTTTTTTTTTCCATTTCTTTTCCTTCTATGACACCCAAAAAAAAAAAGCATAAAATTGTAAGGAGAGAGCTATACAAATCGCTTTATTATTACATTTTCGCATCCACTCTACTAAATGTGAAAACTATATCATAAAAGAAAAGAATCCTTAATTTATTGAATATATATAGTGTATCAAAATGGTTATGTGTTGAGTTAAAAGTGGAAGATGGTTTCGTGCAAAGCAAGAACAAGAGCGTGCACGCACACTACTTGGGAGGCATTGAAAGAGACAATGGAGAAGATAATGGAATCTTTTTAATTTCATAACGAAGAGATTATATAAATAAATAAATAAATAAATATATATATATATATATATATATATATATTTACACATATACATAATTACAAATTCATATTTTTAAAGGCAAAGAAAGCGAGAGCTTCATTGCTTTCAAGGTTTTGATGTCAAAATAGAAAAAGAAAGCCAATATTCACTGAACTGGGAACGCAAATGCATTTGCATTATCATATCCAACCTTATCCGTTGTTGTCCCTCAATGCCCTTTGTACGAGCAGATAACGTAAACCAGAGAGCCCTTTACACTTTGGCAAGTGGCAACTCGACATTGAACATTAATGTATAGTGCATACCCTCTCACCCAACCTTACTTCTTGGTTTTAACTTTAAATTTGATTTTGCAGTGCATCATTAGATAAAAATTTAATAATTTATATTTATATTAATATAATATAATTATTAATAGTTATATTTTTTATCTATAAATTTAAATTATTATATGTAATAATTTACTATAATTAAATATAATTTTATACTCTCGTCCAATCATGATGAATATTAATGTTTTTTGGCCTTTAGAATTATTTGTATATGTTAGCGCATAGTCTGTCGTTGGAAACTTGTCAATAAATTAAATGTTCATGGAACTTTTATAAGGTTTTAACTTTTCAAATGTTTTTGGCGTTTAGAATTATTTGTAAACGTTAATAATTTTTAAATTTTGATTGTTATGGTCTGATTTGAATCCCCTGTAGATTGTGTGCCAATTACAAGATACAGTTAAATTAATAATAATTGTTGAATTAAAATTTTAAATTACTTCTAGTTATACGATGAATTTTTAAAAATTATGGATTTTAATTTTTAAATTTAAATACACGATTGTGCAATTATTTTAAAATGAATCATCGAATCATAACAACAAATAAAGGACTAAATAGAATCCAAATTTGCTAACGTAATGCACTACTAATCTTATTTCATAATATTAATGTAAATTTACGTCAAGGTTTAAATGTTATCTGTCCTTTTTCTCATTGTAATGAAAAAATGAAAGTGACAATTTTATCCTGTATCCAAAAGTTAACATTGTAAATATTTTCATAAATATAACATTTGATTTTTTTTTTTATTACCCTTTAAAATTAACATAAAATTAATTCAATGCTTAAATCACTATTTTTCGCTTATTTCTCACACTTGACTTTTTTTTTTTTTTTGTGGACAAATATCAATGGTCATATTATTTAAGTGTTTTTAGAATTTTTTAATTAGGAAAAAAAAATTTTGGGTTATCAAAAGGCCATATACATCCAATTTTAGAGAGCTGGGACTCGCAGGTCTGCCTATTGTCGCTTTATTTGCTGTGATATTTCTTGTTCGTTTCTTGGATTTCTAAACAGAAAATAACCACATTATGTGGTCAGTTTGTAACGGTAGGAACAAGGAATCAGACATTTTAATCAAAGGTCAGCTTTTGGGCAACAGACTATTTATTGTTTTGTTTTTTCTTCCCCTATGATTTCTCTTACAATATATTTTTTTTTTAACCTTTTTTTGTTCTATCAGTGTGCATACAGTGTTTTTAGTCAGAAGGAAAAAAATAATAATAATTGTGCCTTACACTCTAAGGCTATGAGGCAGGTATGCAATTAGAATTTAGAAACATTGCCAGGTCAGATGGGCCAGTTCTCAACTTGGAATTGGAAAGCCTGCTGAATGATGCAACCACCACTACTCCTAAACCTGTACTGTATAAAACGTTGTACAGATAAAATATGAACCATAACATTATCTACATACACTCTATCGGTGCTAGATCATTTCTGATAATTTCCAAGGTACGCCTGGTGGGTATGTATATTAAGCCAATGACATGTGGATGCATAGACATATCAGATGCGACTTTCAGTTGATTTCATGCATATATTTGAGTGTACCTAGGAATTTTTTCATATTTCTTGGAAACCAGTGAAACTTGCTTTCGCTAGTGGTGAATTCAAGAACACAATATTCATGCACTAACAGTAGAGGCAGGCTATCAATTCTAGCCTTCCCCTTCAATCTCCTCAATAATGAATTCACATATGCATTGGATTTGTCTTAAGGATATGCTTGGATTGAAGAAAGGAGAAGGAAAGGAGAGAAAAGATGTGATTTAGATCTAAATCAAGGGAGATATCTAAATCAAATCCAACCGTCCCTTCCAATCTCTTCAATCCAAACATAACTCAAGAGGGTATTCACTCCACTATGCTTTCTGGAACCTGGCAGCTGAAATTAGTTGATCTGTTTGTGTTAAAAGAGAATAACATATCTGCAAAAAGAAAGTGGCATACATATTCTATTAAACATCTCGACTGACAAAAGGCTATTTTCCACAAAAATTTCCAAAATTACAGGACAACCCAGCTTTTATTACACAGAAGAAAGGGATGTACAAATCATGGGAGAAAATGAGATACAAAGTAGAAAGCAACATTTTCAGCAGAAAACTCCTTTAGCAGGCAAAGATTTTACGATTATTCGTGAATTCAGGAACACACGTAGTATAAGTAGTTATATGACTAGACAACAATGGCAGGAGAAGGATGCAGTTCAATTCCAACCACGGAGTCCATAGCAGCTGCTAATCATGGAAGCATCAGCGACAATTTCACAGGACTACCCACTTGGTCATGAAGGTGTACACGGATTGGCAGCAAACCATTCATCCACTCTGCCATAACTTTATCCCTAAGAATTTTACGGTTACATAGGCTACAAATTAACTAGTCACTCACTAGGTTGCTGTACCAAAGATGTTCGGTCAGGGTGGAAGCCTGAGTAACAATCCAACTTGATAGTAGAATTACAACATCTGACCTGGATAACAAGCCAAATCAGCTTACTAAATTGCATGTCCCTTAAAAGTCCCTTGTTAGATGAACTGCATACTCTTGATGATATGACAACGGAAGTATCTACCAGTCAACATGAGAGGTTGCTAAATACCTAGTTTGCCCTATTAGAGTCTTTCCGTGTAACGGGTAGTTCAATAATTATTAAGAAGTAGCATCGATCTGACTCCCTGATATATTGGACTTCACCATTCATTAGCTTTAGAATCCTCCTGCACAGGCTCAGCCCTAATCCTTCTTGAGTTACCCACCGGCTGCTATGGAACATGTCTTGAATTAACTCAGGAGGAAGACCTTCACCAGGACATACCATCCTTCACCAAACGCAAGCGCGCGCGCACACACACAAAGAATAACTCAATTAGCATCCACTTTAAGAGAATAGTAGCCTACTGAATAAATTAAGTAGATGAGGAAATCATCTTGGCAGGAATTTTCAGGTTTCCACATAGAAGAGGCATTGAAATAATGCCATGCATCTAGCTAATAATCAGACATTGCAATGTTTGTTTAACTTTTTCTCCATAGAATCTCTTTCCAAGAGGTCATAAAACGAAATCACTAAGTAACCTCATTTCCAAGGTATGCCAGCATAACATACAGAGAATTACGAGCATTGGGTAGGCTTTCCCCACAACGCGCATTATATTATACATTCACCACACAAGAATTTTGGCTGTCTCTCTCTCTCCTTTTCCAGGGGAAGTTCAGGTGGGCAAATTAAATGTTATCAGCATAGCAATTCAGGAAGGTTATCTTATAAGTCAAAAGCTAACAATCAAGGGTTGAAGAAAGTAGCTGAAATTTAACCCCAAACTCAGACTACTGCTTTTTTGAAGCTCATAATTTACATTATATATCAAGAAGCATCATGTTCCAGCCATTAAATTTTAAGAATTAAACAAGATTTTAAAAACATCTGCCCATAGAAGAGATGCGACCAAAAAATGATCTAACTTGAATGGTCAATTAAACAATTAAGAGATGAAGAATTGCTTAGCCGAAGCATTTACTAAACTTTAAAGTTAAAAAAGCTGAGTAATTTAAACTGCCAATTCTTTGAAGTAGTTTGCAGTTGTGTGCTACTAAAGCATTTTATTTATTTACGAAAAAATAAAAATGAAAAAAAACCATTGACTTGATTTTCATCATATTGTCATACCAAAACAGAATTCAAATCAGGGTGATAATCAGTAGTCATCATCATCTGTAACATAACTCTTACTTGAGGAAAGAAATAACGATTAATGAAATGACAAAAAGTTCATGCCAATGTACCTGAATTCGGCATGGAGAAGAGTAAGTCCATCAGAAATTTGTTTCAATCTTGGAAAAACATGAATTTCTACCCAACCATCTGGAGATGGTGCATAGCGCACCATATTCAATAAGAAATCAGCCAAGACCTGTTGAATCCTCGATTGATCACCATAAACAGCCAAGGTCTTGATTTCTTCAGGAATATCACGAATCAACTGTAAATTTCTTTCTCTTAGCAATAGCATCACTTGGCTAACAACTGCATTTATGACACTCCCAAGAAAAAATTCCCCTTTTTCAAGCTCCAAGGACCTAGATGCCAAAATAGACAGACTTTAATCTTGTCTTTCTCTTGCGGAAATTGATGCAAGGAGTTTTAAGGAAATTATAGCAAGTAAGCACACTAATTACAAACAGCTACAAATTGCAAAAGTAGAACCCCAAGTATTATAGCATGGTAAGAATGATAGAATGGATTTTTTTTACTTCTCATGTCATGAACAATTCCCCATATCAACATAACATAGGAAGAAGGGCAAGACTTGTGTTTTGTCTTGATTAGTTTAGAGACAGCATCTAGAAGACACATAAATGATGAACAATATGACAGCAAGGAAACTACAAATTAAACAGTTGGCTAGCTGATTAAGAATTAAGAGCCTTAGCTCAAGTGGCACACCTCCCCAAGACATAGGTACTAGGGAGTCCTGATGCTAGGGGTTTGACTCCCCACTCATCCCTTCCTCTCCCTGAATTAGGCTCCTATTAGAGTCTCCCTTAAACCCAAAAAAAGAGAAAAAGCTAGATAGCTAAGTATGTTCATAGCTCTTTATCCAGGAATAGACATGATGTGATATCATTTTGGGAGAATTGGCAAACAGTACATAAGTTGCTCTAGCAAGATTACAAAAGAGATAAGCATACTAATAACTTTTCTTTCCACTTTTATCAGATAAGAATTAAATGTATTTTCATGTGCTATTTCCACAAGCATCACTACTATCTGATAGCATCAGGAATATTCTAGAAAACTTGGAAAGTGGAAACCATAACAGGTTTATATCTCCTTTCCATTATCAAAGAGGTAACGGTACAGAAAAGTGTCAAACACCCTGATTGACAACAGTAAATTCAATATCCAATTAATAGGATAGCATATCTTCATGTATCATATTGCCAGCTAAGAAATCACTCAACCTAGAAGCTCCATTTATAAGCAAGGGCCAATGGCTCTTCAAACCTAATATCAGTCGCTCAAAAAATCACTAGGCTTGATATAAGTAAGAAGTATAGACTGAATGTCAGCTATCTAGTACTGAAAGCACACAAAATAATCTATTTATTTCAACCTTAGAATCACTTGGTCAACTTACTCTGAATACCATGCCAAAGATTCATCTAACCTAAAAACTTAAGCTTTCAGGCAAGCCCAAAAATAGTTATTATAAACTATCTTCCAGACTAACCAAAATATTAAAACGATTACTCAGAAAACCCACCCATCATCAATGCTCTCCAGATTTACATCATGTATTATCTTGAGCATCTGCTTCTCACAAGCAGTACTAGTCTCGAGAAACTGCTTTTGATCATCAGTCAAGTCTGTAGCTTCCAAAAGAGAGTTTGTAAAGCGTATGCCATTCAGAGGATTCTTTATTTCTTGACAAATGTAAGCTAATTCTTTCGTCCTAGCAATGCATTTCTTCTCCTGTTGTCTCTGAACTTTCAGAGCCTGTTGAAGTTCAGGACTTGCAATTTGCAAGAAGCAAAAAGCCCCAATAATCTGACCATCCATGTTAACCCGCTTGTTAGCAGTCAGCAGGGCTTGCACATATTTTCCATTTCGATCAAGGAATGAAAAGGGAAATTTATCTGTATCCTGTCCACCAAGTGCATTGTGCAGCACAATCATGAACTTGGTTAGAGAATCTGGACCCTTCAGTCGACAGCAACTACCAAAAACCTCTCCTACCAGCATTTTCCCAAGGATGTCCCCACGGCTCCATCCAGTTAGCTTTTCCATGGCAGTGTTCCACTCTGAGCAGCATGTGTTATCATCCAATGCAAAAATGGGAGGGATCAATGGATTTGGACTGTGTACAATAGCCTTGTAGTCACCTTGTATGTGGATGAATTTGTCCATTACTACTTTTTGACCAGTAACATCTTGACCAACAAAGCATACTCCAACTATATTATTTGTATAATCCTTGCTGGAGCAAGCATTCACCACTATATAAACTGCCTTCTTATGATGTTCAGGGCCAAACGTCCTCATTTTTATTTCAACATTCTTATCTTCTTCACCTGTACTAATTAAATTCAAATTATTAAGGTACAACAAATAATGATAACTGTCTTTATGTCTAAAGACAAACAAAATATTTTATGGCAACAGATTCATTTGAGAATAACAATGGACAATGAATATATTGCTTTTCTTCTTATCCAAAAGAGTAAATGGTCACATTAATCTTTTCTTTAAACTATTATGGACACAAATTTCACCTTCAGGGTCATCTTAGTGTACCTCATTCTCATACAGTTTTTTCTTTTGAACCTAAAACTGCTGTGTGGGTAAGACTTTATCCCATATGGCAGACATCGTCATATTACAAATTACAGGACTACATTGCATGAATAGTCATCCATCAATTGTGCTAGAAATGGAAAAGCTAGTTCTTTATCTTGACGAAACATTCTTTCTTTTACTTGCAGTTCATTCTGTGTTAAAGTACCATTTACACCTTCTTCTAAACTTTTAACTGTTACGTTCACAACTAGAATTACCAGAAAATGAAAAAACTTGAAAGTTCTTCTTTATGTTTAGTCAGAATTTCGTTACCTAATTAATTAATGAATTGACAAAAAATATAGATTTAGACAGAATACCTCTTAAAGCACGAGAAAGAAGCCTATCTACAGTTTCTTCAGATTCCTTATACACAAGGTCATGAACCAAAGACTTCCCCATAGCTTCCTCAACTGAGAGTCCTGTCAATTCTGCAGCCTTTGCATTCCAGCCATTTATGCAGCCATCAACATTTACGGCAAATATCGGAGCAGTAGCAGTTTCAATCAATCTAACCATTTCTCTAGCCACAGAACTCAGCTCATCCACCCCTTGCAATTCTAGACTAGGAAGCTGGGAATGCACAACAGCCTTAGATTTGTTTTGCTCAGAATCTCTAAATGAGTCACGCAAAATAAGCTGCAAAGAGTGTATAGCATCCATTTCAGCATTTTCCCATGGCATACTACGGCTTTTTACCACTTCTAGAAATGCCTTAAATGAAGAACGCGGATGCATTCTCTGGCCATCATCCTTGTCCTCTGGATGATGCTTCGCACCACCCCATTTAATCTCTTTTGCAGTATGGGATCTGAACCAGAATAAATAAACCCTTTCTGTGATATAAGTGACAGCCATCCCACATACTGCATCACCAAGAGAGGCAGCCCCAGAATACCCAGCATCAGCCAGACTATCTGTACTTAGACCTGTTGAGTCTCCGTGGCTTGCCAACAACCACCCTATGATGTCCTTTATCTGGGTCTCAGTTGGAGTGACACCCAATGGGTAGTAGTTACCTTGGTAGTGGAGAGCTGCTCCATCGCACTTTACAAGGTCCATAATATTAGGGCTCTGAGTAACAATGCCAGTAAGAGAGTCCCGAAGCAACATGTCACACAAGAGAGTCTGTGTCCTTAAAACACGTTTTTCCAATAACTGCGAAGCCAATTGAAGTTCCATATTCAGTTGAAGCCCAAAGGCCTGCATAAGGAACTCACAAGCATAGCGTAGAGGGAAAGGAATGCATCGAGCAGATGTGTGATGACAAACAACCAGGCCCCAAAGCCTCGTCGAGTTACGACCACCGACAGCTTCCTCATCGTTCCCATTGATTATGACTGCCATTACCAATGAAGCAATTGATCCCATATTGGCCATATAATGTGCATGACAACCATGAGGAGCACGAAGGGTTGATCCAACCAAGCACAGTGGCTGCATAAGCGCTTCGTCCTGAATTACATTAACAGGAGTGGCATGGCAGTCCACAATCATTCGAACCCTATTCTGCTTGAATAAAAACCTTGAAGCCTGGGGGATATCAGTAGCGGGATAGTGCAAGCCCATGTAAGGCTCCAAGTCTGGCCTCTTACTCTCGGCAACAACCTCACCATGTTCATCCTCGTGAAATTTATACACCATAACCCTGTCATACCCAGTCAGTTCTTTAACACTCTCAACTACAGTATCACACAAAAGGTTAATATCTCCCCCAGGAAGCGACTGCAACTGCGAAATTGCACGCACTGCCAGCTTCTGAGACTGCACCGCCCCAGCAATGGACAGGGCAGGGTCCTCTGTTCTGGCAGGCTCCAAATCAATCACAATTCCTACATCAATTCTATGTAGAATTGCATAAAAGGGTTTCCCGGAATTCTTAGAATGAATCCAAATGGGGTTTAAAAGTGTAATTTCCCGAGCCCCGAATGCCTTTTCCAGTAGTACTGCACTTGAGGGGGTAAATAGCGTCCGAACATCAGCTCCAATCGCAAGAGTTTCAGATATCTCAAGGCTTGGAACCGATTGAGGGGTAATACCCAGCAAATCTCGCGCGTTTTCACTGTACCCAAGAACCCGAAAAGTGGGTTCATCAACGGCAATCATGCAACCAAAGGGTTGAATAAACCCACCTCTTTGAATTCTCAACAGGTAAGCCGTAATCTGTTGCTCGGGAATGGACTGGATGGTGGTTCTTAAGGACTGTGAGTAATCAAAAGACTTACCAGACTCGCCGGATTGCTCAAAGACAGCATGGAGGCGAGCGTCCTCAGTGTACTGAGCAATTGCCTTGCTGACGGACTCTGTATTATGGGTTCTCTTATAGCTTGTGCCCGAAGAGTGAACTTGGGTCAGTGAATTTGCCGCTCTGCCCGCTGAAGCCATTAAAGGGTTAGCTTCTCTTTCACTGCTTTTTACTTATTTATCTCTCAATTCAAGTGGGTTTCCGTTATGAGCACGAAGATCCTGGAGTCCTATCTACGCGAGGAGAGAAAGACTATAAAAAAAAAAAAAAAAGACGAACTTTACCAGAGTGCAGGGCAAGGACTGAAGAAGAGTGACGCGCGGACAAGTTTTTTCCTCGTTTGTTGTCACTTTTCTGATTCTAAATCACCTTCTCTCTTCTCTCTGTGGTCTGAACAGAAACGGAACATTTTTCCTTTCTTTTTCATCTATTTTCTGTCACCCTTTTTTATTATTAAATTAGCGCAGTCCAGTGTTTTCATTCTCATTATTTCTCAGCTGGATTTTCGTGTGGCTGAGGATGCGACCGGGTCTTCATTATTGAGAAGGGCATCACTTGATTGGTGGGGTGGCCATCTTACTGTGGGAATTTGGCTCCGCGTAACTATTTACGCACGCTCTATATGCTAACACCGCATCCTGTCTAGCATCAACCTAGTTTTTGGAGAATTATAATTCGTCACTGTAAAGTATAAAAAGTTTTAAACTTTAAAATTATTTTAGTGACTATACAATTTTTTGAGAACATATAATAGATTTCACAATTTCGAAATTCAGAGTACAAAAATTTCATTCTTTAAAATCAAGTTTACATTCTATAGATTGGACTTCAGCATGACTACAACTGTGAGAAGTGGGATTAGATAAATTATTGAATATAAATTTAATACAATTCTTTTTTGTGTTTAGGATCAAGAAGGATCACTTTATTTTGTTGTTTTCTTGTTGGTATCTCTTTTATATTTTTCTCCACTCGCCACATCCAAATTATATACAATTTTTAAAAGTGAGAGAATAATATAGATAGATGCCATTTTATGTTCGTTGATCATTCAACCAGCAAACAGTATATGGGTAGGAAATTTTACTGATAATGTGGAAACACATTTTAGTGCCTTTAGTAGTGGGTGACAAATGTACGAAAGAGCAATAATTTCATTTTGAAATCCACATGTGAAAATTTTATTAATTTGAATTTTTTTATCTACTGTTATTTTATTTTTTATTATATTTAGAAGAGATAAATATAAAATAAATAAGTATATTATTTGAATAAATCTCTTGTCTTAAGTGGGACTTATCATTTTAATAAGTCCTACTTATTCTATGTGTATTTTCATCAATATAATTACAAAAGAGAAAATCCAGATTCAAATTGTATAAAAATTGGTCTCGTGTTATGAGTACAAGACGTGTTCTGTTTTTTAAAATGGAGTTATTTTATTTTTTTTATTAATTTTAGCAAATAATAATTTTTTAAAACAAATTATTATAATATACAAACATAATATTAGCGTTAACATCTCATTAAAATAATAACAATATGCATTTTAAAATTTAAATACTAAAACTAAAAGGAATTAATGTTATCTTTCTATGTATATATTATGATAACTTTATTAATAAAGATTAATATTAAACAACTCCACATCTTTCGATCTATTTGATATATTAATATTGAACCAAAAAATATACTAAAACGATACCAGTATTTATTCAAAAATAAGATATTAGTATTAAATAACTATTAATATCTTTCCATTTGTACATAATAATAATATATATATATATATATATATATATATATATATATATATATATATATATATATATAACATGTAGATGCTCTGTTTCCAATTTTGTAGATGTGTTCCTTTCGTTCTCTGTACACACATCTGAATCGTAAAGACTATAAGGTCATATACATATACAATACAGATTAATCAAATGAAAATGAAAAGAAAAAAAAGTTCATAGGTATTATATTGATATTTGATAGTAACTCATTCATCTTGAAAATATTTTATATAAATCAATGAGTTTAATTGTGAAAAATGACAATCACAATAAAGACATAATAAATATGATTAGAAAAATAATATTCATATAAACCTTACTATGAATTGATTTAACACAAAGGTATTTTATTCATTTTTTAAATTAGTTTCCCATTAAATTAAAAATAATAATAAATCAATTTATTGATGTAACAAAAACGTCAACTTCATTTTTTAAAACTGTGTTTAAAGTATCAATATTGATATTGTTAGAGTATTTTATTTTATTGAATTATATAGACATTCTCAATAAATCTTATTGAAATTACGAAAATATTTCATCTATTTTTTAAGTATACACTAAATTCTCTTAAAACAAAAAAAAATTGTAATATTATGATAGTTTAATTTTAATTTTTTTTTTACTAAGATACCTTGTTTTAATCTATAAATTATATATAAATTAATAGAGGGTGTTTTATTTAAAAATTTTAAATATTCAATTAAAGTATATATTTTGAAAATTAAAAAAAAGGTCTTTTCATTTTAACAAAAATAATGGAAAATCCATCAAATATACTCTTTTTTTTTATTTTTAGCGATCTTAAAGGTACATCCTCAGTGTTAATCTAGTGCATGAAGAATTCAAAAAATAGTTGTTAAAATATTATATCTAAATTATTAAATAAAAATACTACTTCATCTATTTTTAAAGTATACACTTAATTCGTTTAAAACAAAAAAGTTATAATATATGATAGTTTAATTTTAAATTTTCTGACTAAGATACCTTGCTTCAATCTATAAATTATATATAAATTAATAGAGGGTTTTATATTTAAATATTTTGAATATTCAATTAAAGCATATATTTTGAAAATAAAAAAAGTCTCTTCATTTTTAACAAAAATAATGGAAAGTCCATAAAATATACTCTCTTATTTTAGCGATCTTAAAGGTACATCCTCAACGTTAATCTAGTACATTTAAAATTTACAAAAAAAAATTAAAAACATTTAAACATAAATTATTAAATAAAAATACTACTTCATTTTATATTTAAGATACCATAACACTCACCAAGTACATTAAATAATTGAGAATTGAGAGTGATCCAAGGTGACGTGATGATAAGTACAAGGGTTGAGTGAGACTGAGAGTTTGAATCTGATTTATCAAAAGTAGCATTCTGTACTGAGAGGGAAGATGCATGCAGCAAGACCATGATCAGATAGAATAATTAAAAAAAAAAAAAACTACAACTAAAATTTTTAAGTTCATAAAAATAAGCTTATTTGATAGGTTAACTCGTTTTTCTTTTCTAATATGCAAAATATAATTTTCTTTTGAATAATCATTGTAAATTATTTCGCTCAATTCTCATGTCCAGCTATGTCTAATTTTCAAAAAATAAACTTAATTGATACACACACGTTATTTCATGCATATCATGGTTTATATTTACTCGTTTAATTTTATTGAAGTATTAAATTATATTTGTATTTTTTTTAATATTGGATTGAATTGAATTTGCTATATAATAATTTTTAATTATTAATTTTTGTTTGAGATTTTTTTTTTGAAACCTATTTAGTTTGACAATTCTATATAATATCTATGATACGAAATTTCAAATTTTAAAATTAATTTTAAAAATCTAAAAATTATTTTTTTTTATTACGAAGAACCTCATTAGCAAATTTCAGAACTTTTCTTAAGACCCATTTTATTATAATTTTTTAAAATTCATGATAGAATTCTTTTGAGAAAGAAAAAAAATTCAGTTTTCAGATCATTCAAAATTTATTTATTTTTGTAAATATCTTCTACAATTGGGTGATGGGAAAAGGTGGATGTTGCTAAATGCTGAAAGATATAATGATTTGATTGAAAGTAGTATTTGAAGAGATCTGACAAATGTACGGGAAATGCTGCCCCAGATTTTCAATCTCAATTTCTATCATTCTACTGTTAGAGATTTTGTCAATAAAAACTATTATTCCAATAGATTAACACTTTTTCATGGATTAAGTTAACTTTTTGAAAATCATATTTTTTCTAATTTTTATTCATACAAATATTTAATTTGTATTCACATAACTGGTATAAGAATTTATATTCTCTTGATATTAAATATATTTCAACATCAAAAGGTTGACCTATTCGTTACAAGAAAGAAGAATGTTAGCAATATAAGCATTGTGACAATCAAAAGAAGTCCTCACAAAGAACTGTTCTTATTATAGTTGGGATGACCGTCATAAAATCACTAACCTAACAACGAATAGTTCACTAATTGTCATTAAACCAAGACTCACAACAATAATAATGAGCTGTCGTAAGGCCTAGAAGTAAATCAGATGTGGTCCACTCTTAGAATGACACTTACGACAATTAAATGGGTTGTTGTAAGGCCCAGGAGTCGACAAATTTGAACCATTACAAAAAATAGACTTTATGATGGTTAATGGGTTTATAACAATCACTTCTAATTATCATAAGTGTTTGGATTTAAGACAATTGTAGTTGACCATCATAAGGACATTAATGGAATAAACCATGCATCATCCATTAAAAGGCCTTGTGACAACTAATTCTAACTGTCATAAGTTCGTGGACTTTACGACAATCATGATTGACCGTCGTAAGAACTTAACATTGTGATGGCCTAGAGTGATCGTTATAAGAACTTCATTGGAGTGGACTAGATGGATTGGTCTAAGCCCCTGACTTAACAACATTGCAACACTTATTTTGATATTACAATAACATGTTTCTATAACGATATTAACAAGAGTTTCTTGATCATTGCAAAATTATGTTATCACAATGACTTCTACAATAATTAACAAAAAGCACCGTTGTTTCATTTGTGACAGTAACATTTTCATCAACTATCATATAACTCTTTACAACAATCGAAACTCTCTCAAAAGTCATTAAAAAATTGTTGTAAAAGTCATTTTTTTTAGTGGTTGGAATTATATTGAAACATTACTAGAATGTTTTCAATATTATGATCAAGTAGAGTATTATATATTATGATTTATTTGACTTTTAAAATATAGTATTAATCGTTCTCATCTTTTATTAAAATTACTAGTTTCCATCTAAGTTGTTAATACAATGCACATTTCTTATATTATCTTTATCAAACTAAGCACCGTCAAATTATACAATTGGTTTAATACGAATTGTGAGACTAAAGTTTTACGCAAATAACTTGTATAAAAAAAGTATGTCTTAAACTTTAATTGAATATTTTATATTGGTTATATATATATATATATATATATATATATATAGATATCTATATATATGTTTAATATTTATCATTATATAAGTAATTGATATAAAAACATTTTAATCAAATTAGCATAATTTATTTAAATTTATTATTGATTTACAGTAACATTTTGTCACCAATATGAATTTGCAAGACTCAAATGAGGATCACGGTCTTTAACACGCATGTACCGATCATACTTGCTGTTCATGCATTTATTTGAATTCATTTGTTTGGGAGTTTCTTCACTAACACCCTATAATATTGACATTCAATAATCGAATACTTCCACCATCATTTTTAATTTACCAAAATACTTAAAATAGTTTTTCTTACGAAAATTTTAACATCGGGTGATGGTAGTCAAGCATTTTTTTTTAATAATTCTACACTAATTGCGGGATTGTTCTTCTCGCAATCATGATTAAAATAATCAACCTTTATGCAATGCTAAAATTTTTGGAAAAAAAAAATTATTTTAAACATATCAGTAAATTAAGAATACCAAAAAAAAAAAATTAATTATTAAACGCTGATACTGTAGGGATTTAGTAAAAAAAACCCACTAGTTTGGAGTTTGGATTGCCTACTATAGGCTTTCCAATACTCATTTTGACCATCGATCAAATAATTGATTTAAATATGTTTATTTTAATAAAAATAAAAAATTTTAAAAAATTATAATAATATACTAAAAAATATTAATATTTAAAATTTTTTTTGGTCTATAGAATAGTATCTTATTGAAAAAAAGAAAGAAGAACAATTTTTAACAATTTACAGTCTATCCATCACATCTTAAATTTATTTTTTTGGTATAAGATAGTATCTTATTAAAGAGAGAAACTATAAATAGCTTCTAATAATTTGCAGTTTATTTCTTATATCTTATAATTTATTTTTTTATTTAAAAAAATACAATTTTGTATTGAAAAGATCTCATATATTAATAAATTTATGTTTATTATCACACTTTTTTTAAAAAATTAATTTTTATTGGAAAAATATTACTAAAAAAATTACAAATATATGTTTTTATGTATTATTAATTTTTTAAAAGATTAATTTTGTATTAATATTAAATTAAAAATAAGTACATTGTTAAATGAATCTAATGGTCCTAATAGCTCTTTCAGTCAACGGAGGTCATCCATACTTGCTAGTTTGACACTCTTCCTAAAGTAACCATGAAATTCATCACATTTTAATGCTACAAATTGTGAAAGAAAGCAAACCCACTGCTTGATGATTTCGAATAGGTGATCACTTTCTCTATCCTTTACCTTTGAGTTGCCACAATAATGTAAGTTGGGGCAAAAGGAAAAAGCCAAAATCTTGAGGGAAAAAAAGTCCATATTTTATTGAGAAGTCCATTTTAGAGGAAAATAGGGACCAAACTAAAATAAGGAAGAATTAGAGGTGATAAGCCGAATTGAAGTAAAACAAGTAAATATATATACGTGTCACATTTTATGCGATCTCGATTCTCTTATGCGCAGTAGTTACAGAAGGCAAGTGATATAATATTAAAATTTTAAAGAAGGTAAAGATAAAATGAAGTAAAAGAACGAAGAGATACAAACAAAAATAAATAAAAAAATATTATTTTTGGTATAATTATAATATTAATTATACTGGTATAATTATTATGTGTTACACTATATAAAATAAATATATATATATATATATATATAATAATGTCATATTAAAATATATCGATTATATGTTAATTTAAAATAACTTATATTTATATTTTGACTTTAGTATTTTTAAATCTTTATTATAAACCTAAAACTTCTTAAAAAATTTTCAATTTATCTCTTATGCTTTTTATGTTTTAGTAAAACCATAAAATATTAGTTTATAAATTGAAAATAAAAATAAAATTAGAAAATAGTAAAATTATTTAAAAAATAAAAAAAGTGTAGAGATGAGTTAATGAAATAAATTAATATCTTTGTGTCAACTATTAAATAATAAAACGTAGATGAAGTAAATTGAAAAAATTAAAAAGAATTTTAAAGTCATAAATAAAATCTAAAAATAATAAGATTAAAATATAAATAAAACAAGTTTTTTTATATTGTTATATGTTTACATAATATGATATGTTATTGTTACATTTTTTTTTCAATATACTATGTAATAATTACATTAATATAACTAATTTTATAATTATATTAAATAATTAACTATAAAAAGATTAAAAAGAAATAAGAATCTTTCCACAAATTTACGATGTATAATGGAACGTGACACACGTTGTATGTACTGAAGTGAATGTCATTAAGATCAGCAATACAAAATAGAAAATTTTGTTTATTGTGTATCACTAACCACAAAATATATGTGTTGTGTAGAGTTTTGATCTTCTACTATACAGCTATCTCAATTGTACAGTGAGAACTTTTAAATTAAATGAGATCAATAATTAATTTGTGGACTCTATTAAATTTAACGGTCCTTGCTGCACAGTCAAGATGGCTCTGCAGCAAGTAATTTCTGTTTGTGAGTCTATTTAAAATATATGACATTTTAAATAATAAAAATCAATGATATATATGAAAGCATAATAAGAATACTAGTTTTTGACTCAAATTTTATCAGAAAATAGATGCTCTGAACTAATAGTTAGTAAAATAAATTATAATATTAATCTAACATGATATGGTACATTAATGCACCGAAGAATACTAGTTTTTCAATTTTAATTTTTCATAATTATTCTCACTTTGACCGCAAAATTAACCTCGTTTGGAATTGATGATAATGAACAAAGGATTTCAAGCGCTGTAGAAAGAGAGAACAAAAGCGTCGAAATATTGAACGCGATATGGCTTTTTAGAGCTGTTTGGAGAAAACTGTGTGCACGTGAGTCGTTCATTTATACATTTACAATATTTCGGTAATTAATATTCGTATTTACTGTTTTATTTTTCAGTATTCGATTAAAAAGGGACCCCCAACATTCTCAAGTCAGATGACCTTGTCAATCCACTGACCGTTGATTTGGAATTATTGTAGAATTTCTTCGTGTTTAAATTTGTTTAATAAAATTATGAAAAGAATATAAGAAAATAGACTGTATTTGGGATGAGTGTCAAGTTCATCGATTTAAATATAGCCTACTCTTGATCATGGATTTGTAAGTAAGATTTACGGAGAGACGTATTTATGAGGATTGATAATTTCAACATTTATAAAAATTCAATAAATAAATGTGAAAAAAAAATGATGGTTTTGCAAAATAATAATAAAAATTAATAATTAAATTTAAAGAAATTACACAAAACAACAATCAAGGAAATGTTTTAAAAATATAAAAATCAATTAAATGGAATTTTAACCAAAAATTGAGATACCTTGTTAAGGAATATTTTCATTTTAATTTTTCAAGAATTAATCCTTAATAAAAAGTTAACTCCTTTTTCATAAAAAGATTTAGCAACTTAAATTCATTTTAGTTCATTGGCTAATAAACATTTTTTAATCCAATTTTAATTAACTAACGACATTAAATAAACATTTAAGATTAAATAGTTAACAACATGAAAACTGATAGATTACTAACATCAATTTGTCAAAAATGTGAAACCAATGTGAACAAATTAATTATTATATTTCATCAATATAAAAGAATGAATGGTCACAATCTCTGTATCAAATTTTTACTAATTTTAGTTTAATCAAACAATTACATATTTAACAAAACTAAATGAAAAAAAAAATCATCAAACATAGACCATTTAATCTATTTATTCAAAAATAATACAAATAAATTAGAAATGTAAAATTGAAATAAAGAAACGAAAACTTACATTCCTCGGCTCGATAGAGGAGTTTAGCTACACATGACTAGATGTCTTAAAATCTTCAATCAAAATCATAATTACAAGGTTGAAAAAATACTTTACACAATGTTTCTTTCATTAAACCAAAAAAATGGAAAAACAAGATGAAGAAGAAAGTTATCTAGAGAGAGAAGATAAAATCTAACATAGCGGGCCTTTTTCTTTCTTCCTAACTAATTTAGTAACTTTTCTCTTGAAAGAAATTATAAAATGCGTCGAAAATCCACCAATCTCCCTTTTCTTGCGTGCACATACAATCATTTAAAGTTTGAATTCCTAACTAGAAACATTAAAATTAAAGTCAAAGCAACAATAAAAACAGATAAAAATAACAACCTAACAAATTTTAAAAAGTATTTAATAAATAATTTTATTAATCATTATTGTAGTTAAAAAAATCTTTCAAAAATTACTTTCTACCATTATGTTATTAAAAAGAGCACATGTAAATTTGAATTTATAATTAATATTATTTTGTATGAATGATTTTAAATATCTAATATGGATAATCTTATTTTATTTGATTTTTGGTCGAAGGTAAATTGCATTAAAAATAGGAAGAAACAGAGTACAACACCAGAAACTACAAGGGAAAGAAACACAAGAAAGAGGATCCAAACGAAACTTGAGAATCATCCAATTCCTTGGTGCACAGATACCGCATCATGCCTCAGATGAACACCAACAGTGCCAACTTCCTTGTCTAGAATAGTAAGAAAAATGGATGGGCAGTAAGAACCCTAAACAGAAAGCTAAGAAGCACATATAGTTCTAAACAGGAGACGTACCCATATCGAATATGTATATGATACGATATTTCAAGCGATACACCTGCATAAGTATTAAAATTTTTTTTATAAGATATGTTTCAAAAAACACCAAAATGATATTAAATTGGTTCTTTAATCACTCTTTTTATAAGTTGTGATATTACTTTATTATTTTATTTTTTATTTTAGCATATTTTCCTATCATATTTCATATAATCTTTTTTTATTACTAATTTTATTTGTTAAAATATATATACATATATATACAAATAAAGTCGTACCCGTATCCTAAATTTTTTAAAATTGACATATTTCACGTATTGTATCCGATACTCATACTTGTATCGGTGCTTCTTAGCTAGCCAATCCACTTAAAAGTGTATGAATTAAAAAAAAAGGAAACATAGACAAAGATCCTTGATATAGTTGATGTCCACGCCAGTCAGGACAAAAGGGCCCAATAGTGAAAGCAAATACAAGTTCTTTGTTATCTGATTCTATGATGATATCATTAATCTTCAAATAAAGTGCTTTGTGAAAACCAGCAACAAAAGGTTGTAACTCTGCCATAAATGCCAAAGTTGCTAAGCAGGAGAAGCTACAATTACGAATAATAACACCTGCACTAACAGACTCATCTAATGAGAAGCTCCCATCCACATTTAGCTGACAAACACCAAGAGGTGGAGCAGTCCAGCAAACACCATCAGCAACATTATCTGCAAAAGAGAAATGAGGCATTGTACCATTAACTGCCAGATATTCATCAGTAGCTGAAGTTGCTCTATCCAATGTGATATTTGGATCAACTAGTTTCTGCTTATAACAAAATAAATTCTTGTCTTTCCATATGTACCAACAAACCATGGCAACCATTGAAGCATCCATTTCGGTGAAATTACAGTCAGTAAGATAGGTAAGAAGCCAAATATCAAATCTGGTTATTAAGTAATTAGAGACCAAAAGAGATAATTTACAACTCAACCAAACATACTTGACTCTCTTACATAATAAAGCATACGCTTATGCCGCCGCTGAAGAACCTCCATAGTAGGAAGAAACCTTATACAAGCTTGCCATAGAAAATGCTTAACTTTAGAAGGAACCAGTAATTACCAGATAGTATGCCAAATAACAGGAGGAAATTGATATGATGAATGGGAAAGGGAAGGATGAACTGAAACTTATTGAAGCATATGATATTGGTAGCTCAGCTTAGCTGCATAAACTCCATTTCTTGCACCAGTTTACCACACTCCGTCGTCACATGGAAAATTAAGAAGGGGCACCTGATTGATGGCATGAATTTCACTGGCTGACAGCTTGTTTTCCACGCCTAAGTTCCATCTACCATTTAAAATGAGTTAAAAAACCTTGGTGTACAACAACTCATCAAATGGACGAGCTGAAGATAATTTAGAACGAGGTAACCCTGGGATCCAAACATCAGTCCAGAAGTTAACCATGACTAATCTCTTGCAACAGACCTCAACCTTCAAGGACATCGGATCAAAGTCATGATGCTCGAGCTCCTTCCTATTCTACAAGAAAAGAGCAGTTAGGGAAATAAATACTTTTGAGAATCCTAGCGCACAATTCATTCGAACAAGAGATAATCCACCAAGCTAATTTAGCAAGCAAGGAGAGATTGAAACTCTCAAAATCTTTGAAGCCCAGGCCTCTTCCACTCTTGGAAATTGACAAAGCACGCCAAGATTGCCAATGGATTTGGTTTTCATCCTCCTTTTGACCCTATTGAAAATTAACAATTAATCAATCTAGTTCCTTACAACAAGCTTTAGGAAATTTGAAGCAAGTCATGGAATAAGTAGGTATAGCATTAGCTACTGCCTTGATAAGCACTTAATGCCCACCATGAGAAAGCAATCTTCCCTTCCAACCTTGAATCTTTTGATGAACCTTCTCTTTCATAAAACACAAGGCTTTCGTTTTAGATCTACCTCAAATCATTAGCAAACTAAGATATCCACCAGGAAAAGCTGAAGAGGATATACCCAAAATATTACCCAACTCCTCTTTGAGATACTAAAGGGTGTGTTTGGAAGAGAAAACGCAAGATCTATAAAGGTTGATCGGTTGACCTAAGGCATGGCAGTACTGCAGAAGAAGATCCTTGCTGTTGGTTGCCTTAAGGAAAATAATGAGTCACCTGCCAAAAAAATAGTGAGAGAGAACTGGACAACACTAGCCAATTTAGTACACTGTAAACGCCCCTCTACAACATCATTAGTAATCAATCTAGACAGAACATCTGCTACAATGATAAATGAATAAGGAGAAAGGGGGTCCCCTGACACAAACGCCGATGTGGAACAAGGTGACTTGCAGATTTTCCACCAATCATCAAATTAAAATTAATAGATAACACACATTTTATCACCAAATGAACCATCATTGACTAAATCCAAGCTTCAAAAGAACAACACATAAAATATCCTATTCAATACAATCATAAGCTTTATTAATATCCAATTTAATTGCTAGCTCATGGTAGTGAATGCTACTTTTTGTTTTCAGATAGTGAAAAGCTTCATGTATAATAACAATGTTATCTTAGATTTGTCTTCTTAGAACAAAGGCCCTTTGATTTTCTGAAATCAATTTCACCAACAGGGGCTTCATTCTATTGACCAATATTTTAGAAATATCTTATAAGAGAAGTTACACAAACTGATTGGTCTAAAACTACCAAGTTCATCAGCATTATTAAACTTTGGGATCAAAACTATGTTAGTTTCATTAAGCTGGGTTAATGGTAGTCCAGATTGGAAAAATTCTTGAACCATTGTAGTAATTTCAGCACCAACAACATTCCAATGTTCATGATAAAAGATACCTGAAAACCCATTTGGCCTCGGCGCTTTAAGACCACCAAGATTAAAGGCTGCATTCTGGACCTCTAAATTTGAAATAGGCTGCAAAAGAGCAATATTATCATTTATTGATACGAGATATTCAACCACATCCAAAATGGTGCCAAAATCACGACTATCACATGATTGGAAAAGGTTGGTGTAAAAATCAGCGAAACCTTTAGAAATGGCAGCCTCATTATCTAATCAATTCCGATCAAATTTTTAACATGAACCACCTTATTTCGCTGCTTACACTGAACAGTAGTATATGGAAAAAAACTTAAGGAAAAATTAATCTTTTAGTCCCTATAGTTTACTTGAATTTTTAAATTGATCCCTGTAGTTTTTTTTTTTTTTTAAAATCAGTACCTATACTTCGCAAACCTTCAAGACATAGTCCTCACCCTTTGCTTCTGTTATAACTCTGTCAGTTAATGAGTGATGTGGCAAATTGATTGGCCATGTGTATTAGTAAATCTTAGTTGGCAAGTTGACATGCAAGAGAAAAGCCAAACATGCACCAGCTTGGACATATGTGTTGCCTGCGAGGGTTAAAGGATGACCACCTACTATAATTGCTTCAATTTCTTCGATGGAGAGCGAGAAGGAAGGTTCAGAATCCATCATAGGCATTCTTCTCCTATTCAATTTCTCCTCCAACCTTCTTAGCTTCATTCCATCAATCATGCGACTGACAGGACTCATATCGTTATTGAACTAGTATATACCAATCAGAGGCAAGTAAGTGAGAGTTGGGTGATGGCTTAACGAACTTCATATGCTCTGTTTCAGAACCACAGAACAGGGTAAGAAACGCAGAAAACAAAGAGGGTGTGTGAGGTATTTTGAGTAGAGCTAGACGAGATGAAATGGGAGTGTAGCTACTCTGCTTTTCTACAGTAAAACATAGACAAATTTCTGAAGGCAAAGCAACAAAGCATAAGAATTGAGCCGTTCTGTCGAGTAAGTTTTCTTTCAACTTGGTCTATATATATTTGGCAGAAAGTTTCTGTAACGTCAAGATTAATATTTGTAAGATCATGGTAAGCTTTCTAAATTAGTATAGGTAAAATACTATTATATGCAGAAATTTGATGAAATGCAGTATCTATTTTGGTATATATACAGCTACTATGTGGTAATGTAAATAGGAAGAATGCAATGTGATAATCTGAGCTTAAGATTAATAACTCAAAACTTAGGAAGAATCATAGCCATATCACGGTAGAATAGTATTAAGAGATTTCCCGTAAGATAATGAAAGGATGAAAAGTGAGCCCAAACCATCATATTTGTTCTTTTACTGTTAACATATACTAATGGGCACTATATGTCAACTAGCATTGTAATATATTAGAGACCTATTTATATATATATATATATATATATTCAATTTTAAGGAATCAACATGGAATATTTAATATTTGTAGTAAATTATCATTTCGCCCTATCCCCATACTATCAATTTCTGATTAAGGAGCTTGCTGACATAGAGATGCTAGGTATGCCGAAAATCATATGAGCAATGCATATGCTTGGGTTAGGACAAAGTTATCACATGAGCAACACGATGCATCTAAGACAGAAAATAAAATACTTTTTTTTCTTAAGCTTACTATGAAGTTCTTACGTTGTTTCTGATCATCACCATTGCGAGGAAGCCTTGCCCTTCCTCTTGTCAACGTAGAACAACACAAAAGGGGACAACACTGAGAAAACATTGAACCAAACAAAGCAAATGTCAAGGGTCGCATGGCGTACTGAACCTGAAACAAGTTCATTGTCTTCTTGGCATTCATGGATTGACCATACCCCACTTCGACATCATTGGCATCGAGTGCATGGGCTCTTACAAAGTACAATGGTGTACCTATGCGGCCATGCCTGCTCACAACCACATCAACAAACGAGTACCAAAAAAACTGAGCAAAGGATCCATTTTCATGGCTGGTATGAGAAGAGCATGTAAGAAAGAAAGCTAAGTTTGATAAGTAATGAAATTTTGGCATGAGAGACTCAGGATATATTTGGATGGAAGGTCAGGAAAGGAATAGCAAGGAGTGGAATGGTCAAATTTGAATGAATACATATTTCGATGTTTTTAGGAGGAGAGAATAGAATGGCAGGAGGACTTTTAAGATCCTTTCTAACTATCTAAAATATTATTTTTGTTATTTTCTCAAATTAAGGGTTAAAGATGGAAGGAAGTGATTCATTGATTAAAAATACTATTATACCCTTTCAATTTTTTTAAAATTACAAGTTTATCTAATGTTTGCATCGTGAATAATAAATTTAATTTTTATCCCCTTCTTCTATTGAATCATTAGTTGAAATCTCAAATTTATTTATTTAAAATAATTTTAAAATAAGTAATTTTTACATATTATAAGTTGTTTACATAAAATATGTATATATATATATATATATATATATAATTTTATATCATGATTATGTTGCATTTTGTGAATTAAAAAATTAAAAGAATAGACAGGAAAATGAGTCACATTCCTATTTCATATATTGAATAAAGATAAAATTATTAGTTATATGTTTATGTTATAAAGGGTAATATTAGAAAAAATAATTAATAAGTCATTCCATTCCATTTATTTAATTGTAACTTCCAAACAAAAATTTTAGGAATCCTTTCCTTTCCTCATTAAAACTTCAAAACAACATATCTACTCAAGTTATTCTACTCTGTTCCATTTTATTCCATATCATTCCATTAATGACCACTCTCTTCTATCCTCTATTAAACTTCCAAACATAGCCTTAAGAAGGACAAGAGAAAGGTTAACGAAATTTATATTATGAATATAAAAGTATGAAGGAAATGAAATAATTGGTAAGAAAGGAAAACTCGCGGGACCTATCTTGTGGCAAAATTATGCACGTGGCAAAGTTAGCTCTACCCCACCTCAACATTTCATCTTTCATGTCAGCCATCAATTAACGGTGTTCAGAATTTAACAGTGAGGACTAATTCTTAAACATTTGGAAAGTGTAGTGACAAGTTTTTAAAAAATAAATTATAAGGGTGAATTTAAAAATTAATGTAAACTAAAGGGACCAAAAGATTAATTGTCCCAAAAATTAATGTTTTTATCGTTATGAGTAAGTCATTTAACACATTATCTTTTTACCCAATATTTCTCTTCCTTATCCCAAAGAATTTCTAGCTCATGAACTGTATTGTTTGTCTCAATTGCTATATCATCAGTCCATTCACCAACAAAGCAATCACAATACCAAGAAAGCAACTTCTCAATCTGCTTTTGGTTACTAGGGAAAGTTCGTTGACTCCACATAATCAAGCACTTATGGTGTCTACATAAGTTGTCTAAAAATATAGTTGTTACATCTAATCCAAGATGATGGCATTTCCTTCAACACTCTTCAACAATCTTAGATAAATCAGGATGACCCAACATATTAATTCAAATTTAAAAGGCCTTCTTCCTCTCTTAGAACCATCATTAAGTACAATAACAAGTGGCAAATGATTTGAGCCAATAGGCTCTGCATTGTCAACCAGAGCGTTTGGAAATAAGAATCTCTATGGACAGTTACAAAGTGCACGATTAATCCTCTCCATAATAAATGCTCCTTCAAATCGCTTATTGGACCATGTGAAAAGATTACCATGATAACCAAGATCCATGAACTTAGTGAACAAAATAAATTATTGAAAACATGAAGCTCGCCTCGTACATAAACCTCTATCACCATACTTCTCACAATTAAACAAAACCTCATTAAAATACTAACACAGAGCCAAGGGGTCTCATTACCAGGATTATATGAACTAAGAATGTGCCAAAAAGCAACCTTATCTTTATCTATAAGAGGCCTATAAACAAAGGTAATATAACCTTGTAAAGCTTCGATAGCTCTATTCACACGAACATGAATGTAGTTTTCATCTGCATAAAGATTGAAATGGCCATGTCCTGAGTCCACCATGGACAAAGACATCCACCACAACCTTGAGGATCCACATTAATATGCTTAGTAAAATCTTGGAATCTATGGCATGTCCTCTAAAGCTTCCTTTCTTTCATCCTAGTCCCTATGAGAAACACTAGGGAGGACTTATACTATTTGCACAACTTCTTGAGATTCTCAACTATCGGGGGAGCCCCATTAACCCCTAACAGTTCCAACTGAGAATACTCATGACCCATAGATAGCTTTTAGTAAGTAGCAACTGGACCCCCTAGAAATAGCAACAGATAGATTAGACGTAGACGACATTGTACCTTGAGTAATGATTTTTGCGTCCCCATAACAAACTAAAATATCTGACAAGTTAATCTCCTCACTTATATCAAATGTTGTACTCCATTTAGCTCAACCTTTCCTCCTAGGCTTATAAAGGGATAAGTAACATTAGGAAATTCAGAAACTCCAAAATTTGGAATACCATTAACTTGAGACTTCTTCAGAATAAGACCATTAATATCTGATAAAGTACCATGCTTCAATTGAAGGCTCCCAAGGTTAGTTATCAATGCAAATTCATAAGAAGGTGTAGATTCATAAAATGGTCTAGATGGTTCAAAAATAGTCAATGCACCTTCAACAATCTCCTTATATGGTGGTAGCTTAACTAAATTGAGAGGTGTTAGAAATAACTAGTTTGAAAAATAAGTTATGTATCTATTGGATTAAATAAATCTAATAGCTTAAATTAAATTTTCTAGTTTATTTAAAAAAATTTAAATATGAAAAGATATGACTTTTCATACAAACACAATTCTTCAAAAATTATGAGTTTTCATAAAAGAGTTGTGTTTGTTTGAAATTTAAATTTGAAAAGATAACTTTATGTACTAACATAACTCTTTAGAAAAGATATGACTTTTTATAAAAGAGTTGTGTCTGTATAAAGTCTTATTATAAATAAAACTTGATTACATACTAGAATTTAACTACGATTATTATTAAGATGAGAGTTTGAAATCCTTCTTCTTTATTTAAAACTTCTTAGAGAGTTCTTTAGGAGAGATTTACAAAAGTTGCTGTTAGTAAATCACTAAGTGCTTGAATAACTCCTAGGGATGATTTGCTCTTAATCCTGCAACAAACATAGTGAGGGCATATAACACCTTAAAGACAATATGGTAAACACACGTTTCTAGACACAATTTTCATCTTCTTTATTTTTTATAGATATTTTATTTATCAATCTTAAGGTGATATTTGGAAGATAAAAATTACCTAAAAGTATGCATTTGCCACAACAAAAATATTAAAGTGTAGCTGTGGTTAAAGGAACCATAGCTATGCCATAAGATATTTGTGGTTAGAATTAATTGCAACTAATTTTATTTGCAGTTAAGCTAACCGAAGCTACATAGCTGCGATTGCATCAATAACCACAGCTAAATAACTACGATTAACTTAACCGGTATGAACCACAGCTATTTAGTTGTAGTTAAGTTGAACCACAACTTTAAATAACCTTACTGCACTATGTGACACCATTTTCCCTCCATAAACATCCACTATGTCGTGAAGAGGAAGGGAGATTTGTTACGCTTCTTACTGCCTCACATGCCTCACCAGTCGTTAAAGTTGCTGTCCCTGTCAAAGGTGACCAGCCACCGCGTCGCCGCCTGACCTCTAGTGTTTCACCATTGTTAGCCGTTGTTGGTACCTCTTATCCCTTTTTTTCTATCTCATCATCTTATTCTTCATGCAACCACCACCGTCCACCTCCTTTGCCAATGTCGCCTTGAGCTACTATAAGTGTCACTGTTAAAAGACCAGCCACTTTTGTTGTTGTCTGCCGGTAGTGAAGCCCCCATTTTTTTTTCTTGTAATTTTTGTTTTTTATTTTAAATTTTTGTGTTTTTTACATTTTGGTATATATATTGAGACCTATGATAATATCTTAATAAATTGAACCACATTTGACATGTTATGGCTTTTTTCATAATTTTGTTTTATATAGTCATTGAAAATTAATTTTTATGAATATGTGTATTATTATTTACTAGTGTTATGCATATCTTCTCTTGTTAGCATATCTTCTCTTGTTAGATAATCACGTGAGTATATTGTTATTAATTAAGTATATTTTGGTTATTAATATTGTTTTAGGATGTTGCAAATGTTGTTTAGGGAACTGTTAATTAAAGATGATATTTCATTATAGTTAATTCATGTTTGTTTTAAATCTTATTGTGAAGTACTAAATTTTATTAGAAGATTTTGATATCAAACATATTTTGGTTTGAAATGATGAATAAAACTTGGATAGATAAGCTTTGAAACACCTCAGTGTATTGAGAAGGATTGAATATGTTTTTAGACTTCACATTTGCTAATAGTAGTATTAGGGATAAAATAATATGTCCATGTTATGAATGCAAGTCCAACAAATGGCATAGTAGAGAAGAAGTCTAAGATCATTTGATTATTAAACCATTTCCAAAGGGTTATATTTTTTGGCTTAGACATAGAGAGACAAGTATTGTAAATAGTATAGTTGAAACTCTTACAATCCCACATATGGTTGAAGAAAGGTTTAATGTTAATGATCATATATTGGGCATGGTCAATGATGCATTTGGGAATTAACCAAATAATAAATACATGGACCAAGATGAAATTTTGTCATCACCACTAAATCATCCCACAACAAATGAAAGTGTAGTATTTTTGGAATTAGATAGAGATGGACAACAAAGTTTGTACAAAGGATGTGGAAATTATTTGAAATGATCTTTCTTGGTAAAATTATACCACATAAAGTGTCTGTGCAGAATGACTGATAAGACAATGTTAATGATATTAGATTTATTAGTAAATGCCTTTAAAATAGCTAAAATTCGACCTTCGTTTTATAAGGCTAAGAAAAATATTAATAAACTTAGGCTTGACTATACCAAAATTGATGCATGTCCTAACAATTGCATGTTATAACTGGTAGGGATTAGGGCTGCACAAATAATCGGTGATCCGGTGAACTCGGCCCAGCTCGACCTAATTGGATTGGGCTAGGCTGGTGACGAAGAAGCCACCAGATTGGAAGTTGGAAAAGGGGAGGATGAAAAAGCACCACATTGAGCTGGGTTCGTGAGGGTGGGAAATTCTGATACACCCAACCTGACCTGACCAAGTGAATAATATATATTTTATAATTATTATTTTATATGTTATTTATATTATTTGATTTATTTAATTTTTTTAAAAAATTTTGTATACTCTAACTCTTTCAATCGCTCTAATTCTCCACTTTCCATCTAGAACTCTTGTGTCGTGTCACCTCTCACTGTCTCACATCGTCACTTGCATCGCCATTGTCTCTCTATCGTTGTGTTGTAATCGTCCACCACCATACAACCCTCTTTGCTCATATGTCATCGCACGAAAGCGAGTCCGCCTATCGTGAAGCTCGACCTTTAAGCATTCACTTAACTCGTTCCCAGAGTACATCTTTTATTGTCTGAGTCTTTGTTGCCAGTCGTCACTCATCGGCCACCCTTTAACGTGTGGAACCACCTAGGAAGTTACTCAAGTTGGCCAGTCACCGTGGAGATCAAAATCGTGTGCTGGGTTATTCTTGCCCTAACAAGGTGTTGCATTGTTCTTGCTTACTATGGATAAATTTAAGGCAAGTCAAGGTATGATCATATTCTTCCCAGCATCCTTCATGATTATGGACAGTGTATTGGATTAATTAGTATGAACTATGAACTAATTCCAACTTCACCTCTTTTCCTAATTCTAACTAATTTTAAAGCAGTGAATTGTATATTTTTGTTGAATGTGATAGACTTTTCCATTATGATAACGAATATTTGTAGTTTCCCCTCACTAAATTTACACTCATATTTATATACTTTTCATTTTAGATGTTGCCATCATTTATTCCTTCCTGGTCATAAATTGGTGAAAGAACTTTGGGTACACTAGTTGATTAATGAGCTATTTTAAAGCATTTCAATTGGTTTGTCAGGGAAAGCACATGCACTAAGAGAGGCTACTTTGAAGAAAATGTACTAACTGAGTGCTTGAAAAATCAAGCTAGCATGTGATATGGATTTTAAAATTTTTTACTATTAATTGTTCTGTAATGAATGTGGGTGATGTGTTGTTAGGATAAGGTGTTTTGGTGTTAATTTGTGCTTTACTACTTTGATTAGGGATTGTAGATTGTTTAGGTTGTGTTTGTGCAAGTTCATTGTTCCGTATTGAATGTGGGTGATAACTTGTTAGGATAAAGTGTTTTAATGTTAATTTGTGTTTTCCTTTTTTTATCGGGGATTATGGATTGTTTGGGATGTGTTTCTACAGGTTCATTGTTCCATATTGAAGCTTTTTAATGTTTTGTTGAGTCAAAGGTTATCTTGTTTCTTTAGTCTCTTTGCTATGGTAGGCTCTTTTTGTTTTCAAAGTTATAAAGAAGTGATAGTGATAATTTCAAAGCCTAGTACCTATTTTAGTATTAAACTTAAGTTGCCTATATGGATGTAATGCTGAGTTATTTGTATAAACTTCCAATTTAATATGCTGTTAATTGTTCCAATATCTTACTACTTGGCTAGATGGATTCTAGTAGTCAATAATCCTCAAGAGAAGGTTAATCCCAAGCTAGCAACATGCCTTCTTCAACCTAAACCCGATAGCTACAGGACCTAACAACAAGACCATAGCTCTGACATCTACATTTGTATCTGCTATAGAGTCTACTACGGTAGGTGAGAAGAAAAAACTTTCTCTATAAAAGTCTAATGTGTGGGAGCATTTTACAAAGCTCTTATTAGAAGAGACCAATAGGAAGGTTTGAGCTACCTGTAATTACTGTGGGGCTTCATATGCTTGTAACCCTAACAAACATGGCATGAAATCTCTAAAAAAAGCACTTAGGAAGATGTCAAAAGTATCCTAATAGGGCTTATGAGACATCCCAATCTATGTCAGCCTATCTGACCCCACTAGGTTCATTTCAACCAAGAATATTGGTCCCACACACATATAATGCAGATACGTGCTGAAAAGCTGTGGCTAAATATGTGGTATGTGATGAGATGCCATTTCGAGCCGTGGAGAGGTATGGGTTTAGAAGTCTATTGAATCAATTTGAACTTAGATTTCCTCCTCCATCAAGAATGACCATTATTAAAGATTGTTACAAAATCTACTTAAGGAAGGTGAGGATCTCAAGGCTTTCTTGAAGAACTCATGTAATCATGTTTGTTTGACAACTGATTGTTAGACATTAGTGCTAAACTTCAACTATATATGTCTCACAGCTTCATTGATGAGCACTGGAGGTTGCAAAAAAGGATCTTTAGTTCTTGTCCTATTGAAAATCATAGGGGTGACACCATAGGAAAAGCCATTGAGAAGTGTCTACTTGGGTAGGGGATTGAAAAGGTGTTTACATTGACGATGGATAATGTAAGCTCCAATGACACAACAATTACTTATTTAAAGAAACATTTGAAAAGTTGGAATGGGTTGGTATGTGAGGGAGATTTTTTACATGTAAGGTGTTGTGCTCATATTTTAAATTTAGTCGTAAACGATAGGTTAAAGGATTTGCACAATTCTATTATTGCCATTCAAAATGTAGTGAGATACGTCAGGTCTTCTCCTGAGAGATTGCAAAGGTTTAAAATTTTTGTGAAGACAGAAAAAAATGAGTCAAAAAGTTTAGTGTGCTTAGATGTTTTAACCAGATGGAACTCCACTTACTTGATGTTGGAGCATGTTGTAAAGTTCCAGAAGGTATTTGATAGAATGGAGGATGAAGATGAGGGATTTAATGCACACTTTAGAGAAGATATACATCAAAAAGGTCTGGTAATGCTTTAGATTGGAGTAATACAATTGTATTTGTGAAGTTTTTTAGGTGTTTTATGACATGACATTGAGGTTATCTGGATCATTACATGTGACAATAAATACCTACTTCTATGAAATTGCACATGTTCAGACCTTGTTACTTGTAAGTTCTATACATCAGAATCTAGTTATTGGGGAAATAGCTCATAATATGAAAATTAAGTACGAAAAATATTGAGGTTACTCAGAAAAGTAATAGGGGTAGTATTGGACACTAGATACAACCTTGCATATGTCAATGCCACATTTAAAGACATGTACCCTGATCTTGAAGTATGTGAGAGCATAAAGAAGAGGGTCAAAGACAGTTTGTATCGCCTGTATGAACAATATTTTGATGCGGTTGTTCCAGAATTAGTTGAAACCTTTGGAGATTCAAGTATGGCTTTAGACACTATAGATTCTAGAGGTTTAGATGACCCAAACTTTTTCCTATCTGGTCCACGAGATAAATAGAAGTCTTTAAAAAGGGTAAAGGTTAGTGTAGACCAAAAATTAAAGTTAGAGAAGTATCTGGAAGCTGAAGTACTTGATGATGAATCTGTATTTAATATCTTGGCATGGTGCAAAGAAAATTCCTTAAAATATAAAGTACTTTCTTAAATTGCACATGATGTCTTAGTTGTGCCAATGTATATTGTCACTTCTAAATAAACATTCAGCACTGGTGGACGAGTGCTTGATGTGTTTAGGAGTTCACTGTCACCCAAGATGACTGAGGCACTTGTGTGTGCCCAGGATTGGTTAACCCCTCGAGATTCCAAGTTTGATGATCGTGACTTTGACCACTTTGAAGAATTCGAAAGTGCTGCCTCTGGTAAGCTCTAAGTGAGTTAATATATAAGTTCTCTTTTTATTGTCAAGTTTTAAAAATTAATATCATTTTGTTTGACTTCTATAGATGTTTTTGGAGATTCAAGTGTTACACAGGATGTTATGAACACTTATTAGCATTTAGTGTTTTTTTATTTGCAGTATATGACTAACTAACTATCTGTGATGGACCCTAACAATATATTTCTTAATGTATGTTATTTCTAGCTCATGGACAGAAATGTTATTGGTTTTCATTGGTATGATATTAGTAATTTTTAAATGCTACCACTCTTTGCTTCCTTCGTTTGGCAAAATGAATTGGAATTTTAGCAACAATTATGGTGGGCATCTACTATGTTTATAAATTTCTGGTTTGAGTAAATAACCCAATTTCATGAAAATAATTAATCCATTTTCTTCCCTTTCATTCTGTTCTTCCTAATTTCATTAGTTGGCGGTTTAACATGTATTTTTGAGTCTTAACAGACACATATCAAGCTCTTCAATAATTACCTCCAGACACATATAAATGGTAACTCCCTCTAGACTACAAAGGTATCTATAAACCTATAATCATCTATGAAGGTTTTGGTTTTGTTTTCTCTCTTTCCTCTTAGTGGAAACATTGGTAGGCAATTATGCTTGTTAATACCTTAGCTTGATCCCCTTCCTTATTTTAATATGTTTTATTACTGATGTTGGTCTCTGTAACTTAATGCTTAATGTTACAGACTTTCTCCTATTTGGTAATTTTACTTATTCATTAATCTTGTCATTGTTGCTCCTCAAAAGTTCTAAATTTTGTGATCAATGACACCAACTTTTATACTTTTGAAATGGCTACCAATGAAAGCGTTCACGTGCATGATTGAATTAATGGTGTGGCTAAGTCTCCACAAATTTATATTTACCTTGGAAAGTTCTCTAGTTTCCTTGCTGCCATGCATGGTAATTAAATGAATGGTGTGGCTATATCTTTGATGCATAATGGATAAGCTAATATTCTTTAACCATATTAATTACAAGTCAAATCCTTCATTCTATCCTCTCGGCTTTCTTTCAACAGTTAAGCAACTACATCTAATTAAGGAAGGCCTTGGAAGAATGGAATTTATCAAAGTAACTCATATTTTCTTTCTACAATCAACTACATTTCTTTATGTCATAGATATTCCTAATTATAGAGAGCACTTACAAATTATCTTTGGGACAACTAAAACGACTTTATTAAGTCTCCCTTTTAATTTTGAACTTATCTCCTAGTAGTTTATCTAGTTAGTCACGCATAGGAATGTACTATTATGCTTTATGACAGGAACCTGGAATTCCCTCCTATGAATTCAGTATAAAATAACTTAGTTTTTTTTTTTTAGCCACTGATAACATGACAGCTTAGTTGCAGTAGTAAAAACTAGGTAAAGAAAGAAAGAAGATAAATGAAAATACTCTAGCACATTGAGGTGCTAAGACCACCCATAAGAATACCAAATTTCTTCCAACATTCCACTCTCTCTCAGCCCCATTTTGATCACCACAAGCCTAACTAACTTCTTCTACAACCCCTTTTACTGGCTTGGCCTCCATGTGTCCCCTTCCCTTTCCAGGCAATTTGTTTTGCTTTCTTGCATAGCTTCTCCTAATTGAGGGCATCTATCATTTCACTTTATATGTTGTTCCTTCATGAATTCACAATCTTATTTAGCCTATATGGTATGAAGCATATATGATACTGATTCCAATACATGGCATGACATAGACATTTATATGTTGGGTTTGTCAGGTTGCATAGATATAAAACACAACATGACATGGCATACACAAAAAAAAAAAATTGTTGGCTTGTCTGTCATATCCAAATCCTAGTTTTATAAATATTATGTATAGTGATCTAAAGGAAAACACAGTTGGCACTATCCTATATTCTAAGTACCTTAAAATCTTATTTTCCTAAAATATCTATTGAATAAAATATGTTCAACTATAATATTATATTATGCATATGTACAAAAAAAAAAACATTTTAAAAGAAATTGTCATCTTATTAAGAAGGGGAGTTGTTAGGAGCCTAGTTGTGTCCAAGCTTATTTTATTAGAAACATCTATACATGTCTAACATGTGTTGTAGCAATGTTTTTGTTTGATTGAAAGTCAGCATGTCTATGCTTTAAATAAAATTCTTGTAGAAATTTATTACATTATTATAGAAGTTCATAGCCATCAAGTTGGGTGGCTATGAATAAATCCTAGTTGTGTCTTGTAAGATTTTGGATTCATACCTAGAGATCGCAATTGCAAATGTGGATGTTGTAGTTCACATTGCTAGGCCATTCCAACAGGCTAAATAGTGTAGTGTACTTGAAGCTGCCGTAAAGACCAAGCTGAGAAGAAGGTAACCTATATGTTCAACAATCATTTTTGCCTCAATCTTTGGTATCTCTAATCCATTACAATTTTTGCATATGTATTTGCATATTTCTTGCCTTTAGATACACTTACCTATCTTTTGTTTCTTTTCCTTTTGGTATTTTTCTTGGCACAAACTGCATATATTGATGTTTATGATGACACCAGATATGTAATCCGTGCAAAATCATTATGGAATAAGGCAGTAGTTGCAAATGTTCCAGTTATAACAACTGGAGGAATTTACCCTAGAGTGAGCAATGGTGCTTACTTTTGGCTTGTGAGCATTATTCTAATGTTTTGAACATTAGGCATTTTCAATTTTTTTCATTACTTTTTATTGAACTTTGATATACTGACCCTGGTAATAGGATTATGTCCAATAATGTAACCTATCATGCTAGTCTTTATAATAAGAGTAAAAAGAAACATGAATAGTTGAGTAGAAATTTAGAATGCACTTTCTATGCTTGCTTATCCCATTATTGTACATACTTCATACTGTGTGATAAAGCATAATTTTGTAAATATTAGTGAGTGAATCTTGATAGTATAATGCTTGGTTGCTAGATTCATAGTTATGGATTTTTGGTGCTTATGAACAGCTGAAAGAAACGTGTGCTGACTACTGACATAAACTACTAAACTTTATTACGTAAGATGAATGCTATCTAAAGGCCTATCTCAAATGTTTCATTTGAGTGATGCCTTCACTGCTTTTAGTTGGTAGCCTATCTTGGGATTTTGAATATCTTAGGGATATCTACTAGAAAGCTCAAATCAAGTTGGTACTACAAATATAATAGTAGACCTAGCCCGGCTAGCTTACCAGCCCTAGTGGGGATATCGAACGAGATAGTTGCAAAAAATGTAATACATCAAGGTGGAAAACTAGTGGTAAAGGAATATCAAATACTGGTACGAAATAAAAGAAGTTACTTGTAAAAGTATTAAGATATTTTCCGTTGAAACCTTGGTTGCAAAGGATGTTTATTGTAACACCATTCTTACAAAGTATAGAATTTATTATAAATTTCAATTAAAATTATTAAGAAGCGATAATTATGAAAAATACATTATAATATCTAAAACATAATAGTATAATTATAGATAACAAAAGTTTGTACATATATTTATTAATACATCGATATAGATAATTTAACAAAACTGGAAACAGGGGTATTAGCCCTATATCTATATCTATGTTTGTATCTATTGAAACTAGGCCTAATATTAAGGACTTATTCAGCACTTAAAAAAAAACTAGTGAGATTCATACCCTTTTGTGACGCGAACATAAGTGGTATGGCACGTAAAACCATATCACATCTTATGATCTTAATAACAAACACTTCCCAATTGGTGGGAAGACTTTAAGAGAAATTTGGTAATTCACCATATAAAAATATCATCAACATAATAGTGAGAATAGTATCTCAGTAACATGAAAAAACATATATGATACTCAAAATATTCATAGAATATAATCTTATTTTAAATTATGTTCTTTATGAAATATGTATGGATGTTAGATATCATAACATACAAATATACATTAGCATACATATGGCAAATAGAGGTAGACAATATCCTCAACCATTAGGCATTGAGAAATCATATCTGGATTATTCGAGTTTCACAAATCTTAACATATAACTGTCATACCCAAGCGATCGAGTCTTATAAGCAGATGCTACCCCACCTTTAGCTTAAGCATCCCCCAGTAGGTACTTAGGACAAAGACAGAGAATATAATATTTTTCTTAATATGTAACCTAAGTCATCATGTGGTCAAAATTGGATTAGCTTGAGAGAGAACTATCAAGATTTCTTTTGTAATCCTCTAAACACTGATGTTCTTATGATGGTGATGTATCCCTTTAGTGTCAACTAAATTTAAAATGTTCCCAACAAGGATGCATTTTTCTCCTTTATCTTAAGACCATTTAGGTGGCACAGCCTGCTATTGATCTTAGAATTCAAGTTGTGGCCCAAGAAGTGTAATAACACCATTTTTCTTATAATCATTTAATTGGTATGACCTGTTATAAATTGTAGGATTAATGAGATATAATGCCTTGCTAAGGAACTCATATGGTTCACAATATATATTAAGGCAACATAATCAACCATTATCAAAGGTTCACAATATATATTAAGGCAGCATAACCAATCATTATCAAATGAGATTCCAAACTATCAATAAGTACATAGTGTACAGGAATAGTTTAATCTCACAAAGAGTAGTTCTCTTATCAAACAACCATATTGTCACCCCATCATACAAAGTTAGAAAACACAATAACATAGGTAATTATAGTGCATGAATAATAAAATATTTATGTAAGGATACGTAATGCATATGAAAATCCACAAATCAAAATTGTTAGCATAAAATTGTTATGTCTTATGTAATATTTCCCTAAATATTTCAAAATATTTATCTATCCTCAATCTTATCTAATTTTACCCTTTCTTAGACCTTGAATGAGCTCATGAAAGATCATAGTGATAAAATTTTAAGATAAATGACCCTAGGAGAAAAGGATTACCATGAGGACCATTCAAGAAGAAAAAGAAAAAGAAAAGAAGAGAAATTAGAATATGTTAAATCATGTTACCTAGATACACTCTTATTTCTTGTAATTCTCCTAAAAATTGCCTTATTCCTTCTTGATCTAAGTGTGGTGCCAAAGTGGAGAGGTGAGTGTGAGTGTGAGTGGAATGGGTATGGGGAAAAATATAGGGTATAATGTGAAGAAAATGGGTAAGGTGTAAGGCATTTAAAGAGAATTCAACGGTTAGGATTTAACTATATATTTTTAATCTAACGATTGTAATTCAATCTCAAATTATAAATATCTAAAATATAATTATAGTGTAGGCCCTATGGATATCTAATATTTATTATGATGTAGGCCCCACAAATATCTAATATTTTATTATAGTATGGACCCCGTAGGTTAAGGTAATGTCACATGTCCTGCCATCTAAATTCATTATTTTACCCTTAGCATTTTTTCAAAATGACCATTTTGCCCTTATGCCTTAAAACTAAGCTATAGGTTGTTTTCTTTAAATGATTCAATTGGCCATATTTATTCTTGTTTAATTCCTTCTTATTTCCCCTTAAATAATTTAGCTTATATTAAAAATCATTAAATTAGAGATGTTACATTTATGTCTTCTAAGATTGCTGAACATATGCGATGGTATGCAGTAGACAATAGTAACGATGGCATATTGAGGCATCCTAGGGACTCTAAAGCATGGAAGAGATTTGACATAATACATCCTAAGTTTGCCTTAGAGCCTTGGAATGTATGTCATGGATTAACCACCAATTGATTTAATCCTTTCAACAACTTAAACGCTAGTTACAACATATGACCAATGATGTCTGTGCCTTATAATCTTCCTCCTTATATGTGCATGAAACAAAGTTCATTTCTTTTTTCAATGATCATTCTAGGTAAGAGAGCACAGGAAATGATATAGATGTTTACTTGCAACCATTCATAAAAGAGTTGAAAAAATTATGGGATGTCAGTGTCAAAACATTTAATTCATATAGTAATTAAAATTTCACTATGCATGCAGCTTTGATGTGGACTATAAGTGACTTTCCAGGTCTTGGAACATTATCTAGATGGAACACACATATTAGGTTAGCCTATCCATAATGTAATTTTAACTCAAATCATATGTGTCTTTCACATAGTAAAAAATAGTGCTTTATAGGTCACCGACGCTTTTAAACCAGGGTTATAAATTTAGACTTGCTCGCTCTTGAAGAGAAATTCACCGGTTGTAATTAGTGGTTCAAACATTTTAAGGTAAGTTGAGAATATAAATGTTGTATTTGGGAAAGGTGTGAAAGTTGAAAGCTAGGGACGAAGAACTCATGGAGCTAGTGATTCTAAGGTAGGCTCTTAACAATGGCGTAAGAAAAGTGTATTCTTTTAACTTTCGTATTGGGAGACCAACTTATTGTGTCATTGTCTTAATGTCATACATATTGAAAAAAATGTGTGTGATAACATCCTATTTACTTTGTTAAATGATATTGGAAAATTAAAAGATCACATTAGGGCAAGAAAAGTCTTACAACAAATGGGCATACAATCTGATCTTTGGCCTAACAAAAATGGTAAATATCCGCCTGCATTGTACACAATGACTAATGCAAATAAATACTTATTTCTAAAGATTTTAAAGAATATTACTTTGTTAGATGGTTACTCAAGCAACATTTCTAGGTGCATTGATTTGAGACAAAGAAAAATTAAAGTATAACCATACATCTTAAGCCACGTGACTTATAAAAAATGGGGGATGGAGGTGACAATGCATATTATGAATGTGAGTCATATTAGTATTAAATGTTGGATGTGTTATTTCCAAAACAGGGAAATATATCCTTGGTAAGGTGTTTAATTATACATAGTACTTTTGAATATGTTGCATTCTTGTTTTATTGCATGACTTTATATCAAGATTATACCGTATTTATCTCTAATGCCTCTATTTTAATTGATTTTTCATTTCATTATTAGCAGAAATTTTGAAGATGAAACAACTCTTGAACAAGATAAGTAGTTCACGACATTATCGTGATGCAACTAGCAATGATCCAATACCATTTGGGGATGGTTCTTTAGGATAAATCCCTAACACCTTGATCATTCCTCCTGAGGCAAGGAACATGAATGAACTCCATTTCCCGAAGAATTTCCAACAGATATTGATAATGACAGTGATGAAGAGTTGAATGAAGCACCTTCACAGCCATAACATCCATTGTCACGCAAGAGAGCTTGACTTGTTGATGTGATTGGCATGAATGTTATAAAATTGTAATATGTTTTCCTTGAATAAATCAATTTCATGTACTAAACTTGTGTTCACAGATGTTAATGGCACGGTAAAGCTAAGGACTTTAACCTATAATGATGTTTGGCATCTTCCTAACAGTGAGTGAGTTATGTTAAAATGGAATCCTATTGGTCATCCTATTGAAGATGGAGGTGGTTTGTTGACCAAATCCCTAAGGTCCATTAGTATAGACTTCAAATTATTTCTCATTAGCTATCCTAGTTGGAAAAGAGTTCCAATGGAGTATAAAGATAATGTGTACAACAATACTATTAAGGTAATATTTGTTTACTTTTCAAAATAAGTACGTTTTTGGATGTACAACTATTAACAATAATTCTTTTATCATAAATGCTAAATTTGTAGTTAGCACTGAACTGCACAAGAATTATATTCTGAAATCTATTAGATAAAAATGAAAGGATAAAAGACAACAATTGTGGCAACGTAGGGATGATAGAGTTAGCAGTCGAGATCAATTGATTGTTAAATGCCTTGACAACATTGATAAAAATCATTGAACATTGTTTGTTGGCTACCGTCTTAGCTCAAGGACTAAGGTAACAAATAATATTATCTTAATAAGTTCTTTTCAACCTCACTTATAATATATGACTATATATTTTTTCATTATGAGTAGGAAAGTACTTAAAAAAATAGAGATAATAGAAAGCAACTTATGCTGCACACAGGTGTAATAGAGAGTTTGGCATGGAAAAAAGCTGAGATGGTAATATTAATTTTTAGTGATATGCTATACTCTTCTTTCTAACATACATATGTGTTATTATATACTTTCTAATTGTAGAAGTTAGAGTTAGGTCGTCCAATCAACAGAGAAGTGTGGATAGTAACACATAAATATGCTGATAGGTCTTACGTGAATGACAATGCTAGAATAATAATTATAAGTGTTCCTATACTTTGTTTTGAAAATGAAGTGAGTTGAGCTTTGACGCAGTATAGTCACTTGTAGATACTTGCTTTTTTATATGTAAGAAAATGTTGTTGTACATAAATCTAACTCTATGTCTATGTCTCAAGAAATTTCCACTAAGGATTCTTTAGTCTACGCTTTAGGAAGGCAAGAGCACACGGGTTGTGTACGAGGATTGGGATTAGATCCATATCTATCCCTAGTGTTTAGACGTACTAGTAATTCTAGCAATGGAGCAAGTTCATCTTGTTCTTCTAATATAAAGTTACAAAGTCAATTCAATCAAATGCAATTAGTGATACAAACTCAAAGTAACATCAACTATTTCAAGATCAAGATAAAAAAGTTGATGGCTTGGTGAACTTTATCATACAAAATTTTCAATGTTAATTACCTTCTAAACTTAGGGCATTCCAAACATCACCAGTAATATTTTTAACACAAATAGTGTAGTTTATTTCATATGTTAGATAACTAGCTACAAGTTGGATTACATTGTCTTTGTGTTTTACTATTTTTTATAATCCAAAATAGGTACCTGATCGAGCAAGTGGACATCACTTCAGCATAGCAGATCATTCCCTACATGTTTCTAATGAAGAAAATCCGTAGATTTAGTGATGTTGGAATGTCATAAGAACTATGTTGTTTTGATATTAAACTTTATCATGTTTTCTTTAAGTTGAACTATGGATTAAATATGTTTGGATGTGATATTTCCTTATGTTGCACAATGGATGTGATGCTTTCTTTGTGTTGTAGTATGGATGTAATGTGAGTTGTTGGTACTAATATTATGATGTTTGAATGTAATCATTAGTTGAAAGTGTAAGTAGTTTTGATTAAAAAAAAAACTCCTTATGTAATTTTTTTAAATTTAAAAATAGCATTCAACCGTCGCTATAAGCCTTGCGAATTTAATTATAATCGCAATTCTACCTAAGATACAGCTGCAGTTAGAAAGGGACTGCAGCTAAACACATAAGGAATTAGCTGCGGTTTGTATCGCCGCAGCTAATTTCCTCCACTTACAATAGTTCGATTTATCAACCCCCAGTCGATGGATTTAGCCACCCCCAATTATAGGTGGTGTGGGGAACTGCAGGTAATTCCATTTGTGGCGGTTTTAACCGCCTCTACTGCTAATAGTTAACCACACCTAATGCTGTGTTTTTTTGTTGTGTGCGGCGTGTTTGATAGGTTTTGAAAAACAACCCAGAGATATGTTTTTAAAATAATATTTGGGAATATGATAGTGACTTCACTCCTTCATATTCATCATTACACAGAGTCAATCAAAATCATTTTTCATTGGTAATATACCTGCAACTTTGATTTTCGCATACATAGGGGTAGATCCAACGACGTGAGATGAAAGAAGGCATATGGGCGATATTGCATTCAAAAAGAGGAGGCTAACTTATGGCAATTTCGGAAACTACGTTGCGTAATATATGTATTAAGGTATTAATATTTTTTCGAATATTATATAATATTGGATGAAGAAAGGGTGTAAGCCTTCGGTTGATAATGGCATAATTGCAAATAATGGCATGTGATATATATGATTCTTCATGACTTGGCCGATAGAAACTGAAAAGCATATGGTAGAGTCACGTTGTTTTGTACGGTTGGCCAATGGAATGCATGTTTATTTATATAATACTTTGATGAAGTAATAATGCATTCTTTTAATCATATTTGGAATTCTCATTTCTTGGTCGCTTCTTAATATGGTTTTATATGATTTGAAGAATTGCTTGGATAGCCTTCTAACAACTTCATGTATAATCCCCATAATGTCTTAAAGCCAAGTATATGTTGACTAGGATATTAAAACTTCGAAGGTTATACAAAATGGTGATAGGAATAAATTATCCCAAAAAATAATTAAAAAATATTTTCATAACAAATTTTGAAAAAATAGTCTGGGAGAAGATAAAGCAAGATATATAGTTTTTAGGTAAGAGGATTTTTATGTACAAGACATATCTTATTCCTTTATCTTTTAAGGCTAATAATTATATATTTATATTTGAGTGTCATTTTATCTAATTTTTTTTATGAAATATTAGATATATTTTATGTAGACTCAAATAATGATATATATGTGGTTTATTATAATGTTAATTATCATGTGAAATTCTAATGTTAATTAGAATAATTGATAATTATCTTGTAAATTCTAATTTAATTAGAATAGATAATGGTTGTATTGTGAAATGTTAATTTTAATTAACATTGTTATTAGTGATTTGACAAAATAATGTTGGGATTATATGCTTATAATTTTATTTAAGCATGTTGTTTGTAATTTTATAAATTGTAAAGTTACTATCAATATAATCATATCTAGTGGAGAAACAATTTTAAAATAGTACACTAGATGAAATTATTTCTTATCAATATGTCTCATGGTTTACTAAGTATGTGGAATGATGCTAGATAAGGTGTAAATTAATTATATATTTCTATGCTTAGATATTATGAATAAATACTTTAGAGAAATGAATTTGTGTGAATAAAGGAAGACGTATCTATAAGTTCAAATAATATTTTGAATATTAGATATTATCTTAAATTCAAAATATAAGACATAATGGAGGTTATACATGAAGTTGTTAAAAAAGTTATCAAATTTTAACAACTTGGTTTTAAGATATAAGAATCCCATATAGTGTTTGACACAAGTAAATCAAACAATGGATAGTCAATTGTTTGATTGGTCTTATTGATTTATTGGATTCTTATAGTGTGTATAATTCAAATTGTACTGAAGGTAAATATGTTTTACAATTTACAAACTACAAAAGTTGATATTAAAGTACTAGTTATTAAGAGTTAAGGATTGTCCTTGGATATGTCAAAATAAATAAAAATCTTGGACTAAAATTTAGAAGCTCTCATGTATTTGGTAGGATATATTTTTCACTAGTTGAATTCCTTGTGCATGTAAAATATGGAGTCTATATCATGTTTTGTGCTTATCCATATTTAAAGGATAATTTTTACTCTTATATAAGAAAGGGTGTGTAACTCATTGGACACCATGGACTATAAGTTAGTAATATATAAAATAGTGGACAAAGAGAAAAATGATTGATAAATGAATGAGAAAAGAGTTGTAGACACAACCAAAGCTAATAATTTCTTTATACTGTGTTTACGAAGTAATATATGTCTAATGTATTGTGGTTTTTAACAAACATTTAGACATAATAGCTTAAAATATATATTTATGTTTAATAATGTAATCACAATTCAACATCTCAAACTAAGAAATAAATGGGTTGATATGATATTAAAAGGATTCACAGAAGAAATTGTAAGAGATGTTGAATGGAATGAGATTAAAACTTTTCAAATAGAGTCACTAGTAATGGTAACCCAACCTTTAATTAAACCAAATCTTATTTAAAGGTTTAAAGAATAAATTATTGATAAGTGACTATGTACACTAGAAAATATTTAATCATTTTCAGGTTGAGTGCATAAAATAAGAACTTGAGTGTTTAGGTGAATTAAACTCTTAGTGGATTTAGGAAAGTCTAAAAAGATTCAAACTTAAAGAAATCTACCTATGTGAACATAAGAAGTAGTGTTGCTTCTAGCAAGAATTTGGAGTTGATTATTGGAAATATTAATGAAAAGCCTATGGTGAAGCACATGGCCATATAAGTGCTACAAATTTTATAAACCTATTTAAAGTTATAGCTAAGACTGTGTATGGTATTTCTAGTTTTAATGTAAGAATTGTGATTCAATGCTTTAATCTAACCATCAATTTGTTAAAACTTTGAAGTACTTACACTAATGGTAGGTTCAAGTTAAAATATACATATCTTTATGCATAGCTTTATAGATTAGAGAAGAAATTTAGTTTTCTAAACTAAATGAAGGATTGTTGGAAATAATTAATTTGAAAAACTAAGTTATGTATATATTGGATTGAATAAATCGAGTAGTTCAAATTAAATTTTTTAGTTTGTTTTAAAAATTTAAATATGAAAAGATATGACTTTATATACAAATACAACTTTTTAAAAAATGAGTTTCTATGCAAGAGTTGTGCCCGTTTAAAATTTAAATTTGAAAAAATAACTCTATATACTAACATAACTCTTTTAAAATTATATAACTTTTCATTAAATGGTCATATCTATACAGTCTAATTATAAATAAAAATTGATTATAGACTAAAATTTAACTATGATTATTATTAAGATGAGAGTCTAAAATTCATCTTTCTTTTTTAAAACTTCTTAAAGAGTTTTTTATGAGAGATTTTTAGATGTTGTTATTTGTAAATCTCTAAGTGTTTAAGATAACTCTTAGGATTGTTTTGTCTTTAACTTTGCGGCAAATATAATAGGAATAAATATCTCTTTTAAAACAATATAATAAACACACGCTTTTTAGTATAATTTTCAATCATTCCTATTTTTTAAAAATACTATATTTAACAATTGGCTCAGCCCCTAAAGCTTCAATTTTCCGCCTTAACGGCTGAGACACTGATTGATCCAAGATAGAAGCATCAGACACAGATGGCATCAAGACAGAGCACTCTAAGTGTGGATAATATATTGGTGGTAGAATGGGTCTGATAGGAAGGAAGAAGACAGATTCCTATTTGGGTCCCAGTTTCTAGAAGGCCTAAATTCTTTTCCATTAGAAGGTTGGGAAGTCTTCATTGGTTTTGCAACAATAGTCATATCGTTATTAAGATTTTGGACCGGTCTAAGGTATGGATTGTGTGTAGGAATGGAATTAGTCCCCCTTCATCCCATCAGTTACTGTTTCTCATAAACGTCCACCTCCATATCTAGAAACTCAACGCGCTGGAATGAAGAAACGAACCTTGTCTGCAATCCACGTGCCATCGCAGAAAATCAGGATGTGTAGAAGTGAGTTCGGATTTTTTTTGGGTAATTTTAAATTATTTATAAAATATATTTTTAAAAAAATAAAAATAATTATTTTATAAATAAAAAACATATTAATATTTTATATTTTTTTTATACAAAATGATACTTAGTTAAAAATTAATATACTCTAAGATATACAAAATAAACTGTGATATGTTAAAAATATTTCAATCTTTTTATTTCTTCAACTAAATATTATCTTCTATAAAAAATATTTTAAATATTAATATATATTTATTTATAAAAATATTTATTTTTTATTTTTTGAAAAAATATATTTTATAAAAAAATTAGGGCTATTGGATATTTCATTACTGGAGAAAGATCCCTCATTTCCAAGCCACATTAATAATTTTATAAAATATTTCAATTGAAATAAATATGAATAATATCTAAAATTAAAATAAATATATCAAACTACATCAAGACAAATTCATAAAGATAATAAAATAAACAATAATGAAAAGAATATAACACAATGCGTAAAAAAAAGATAAGGGCTAATTCGCTTATTAATGATTTTTAATTTTTATTTTAAAAATAATATTATACATGTGTTTTTACTTCAACACTAAAGCAATAAATTGTTGTCTGAAAACTGCTTTTGTTACTTGCTTTAAAGGATGTCTGGAATGTTGTCAAATACTACAAAATTTGTAAATTATCATTTTTGGAAATATAAGTTGCTTATTTTAATGAATAAGTATTGCCAAATAGGTTAAGCATAATTGGTTTTACTAACATTAGAATAAATTAAACTAACCTTCCCTGATGTTTGGCAAAATCACATACAATACTTCTCTTATTTCAAAAATTAAATCTAATTCTCTGACATTTTGATATATATTTCACAAGCATTTATTTTCTTAACCTTCCCGTTGATGCAACTAAATTAATATTAAATTTCGTCATAAAAACTTTAATTTTATTCCAACTGCAAACACATTTAATTAATTTTATTTTTGTAATAAATACATTATTTAAAATGTTATTTTAATTGACAAAAAATAAATTAAAGGGAAGCCGAATGTACTTTTTAAAACAAGAGTGTTATTTAACAAAATTGACAAAAAAAAAGTTAGTCTGATACTCATTTCCTTAATTGATAGTAATAATCAATTTATTATCTCTTGTTGTAATTATTATTTAAAATTAACAGTTGGGATTTAACAATAGAAATAACCGAAATTAATTATAAACTCAAAACATACGAATTTTTTCATATATTACATGGAAATATATAGTTAGTTCATTATAGTTGTTATCCTTAGTAATATTAACAAATTAGTTCCACACACACACATATAAATTATAGTGAACAACTATGCATAGGTAATAAGATTTGTCATTATCACCGAAAAGAAATAATATACAAGGTCATGAAGCCCACAACTGGGCCAAATTGCAGAAAAAATGAACAGGAACATAGCTATAATTTCCTTTTGAAAGTTGACACGACAGAACAGAAACCAAAATCTTCACAATGATAAAGGAATAATTTTAGGATTGACTAGGAGTTCTTCCTACAATTTTGGCACAACCTACAAAAGGAAAAATACCCGGCTTGCCCTCAACAGATCGCGCTACACCAACTTAAAAGGCTGATAAAAATAAACATTCCAGCATATCGCAGATGTAAGAAAATTCCATTAATAATTTGAAGCAAGAAACCCTCTCACTTTGTGTAGAGAACATCCTCCCATGGGTGGCGGTAGAGTGGTTGTTTCAGTCTCTTTTGGTCAAAGGTATGCCTGAAAATTATATGCAAGAAACAAGGAATGAGACAAAACCATGATTAAGATTAGGACGAAACTTGGATAACATTTTTCTAGTAATTTCTAATAAAAGCATAATATGCGAAGCAACTTCCCGAAAATAAAAATCAATCATGTAGTGCGTGAGCTATAAAAGATATTCAAGTACCATGTTTTTAGAGGAAAACATAATAGCAAAGCTTAAAAAACTAGAGTTTTGTCCTCGTGATTATGTGTCTGTCAGTTTCTGATTGAAGATGGAGAGATTCAGAGTCGAATTTTGTTCTTTTATCAAACAATACATGCAATAGCAATACTATATACACTTAATCACCAATAGGCACAATCAGTATCAGTGGCCATAGGACCACCTAATTGATAAAAGTGGAATTGTTTGGAGTTTGGACCACCAGAACCTAGCGGATAAAACGGCCATAAAAGAACAAAACTCCAATAACGTGTGACCGGTGGACCTATCTTCATATATATATGAACAAAACAAAGGTCCAGAGGTAAAAAACATGTAGATCAGTAAATCCAACTCACCCAATCAAGCCAATGGAACGAGCCAGCACAAATAGCCCATTCAGATAGCCAATCTCGACAATTTCATCGATCTCTTGCTTGGAGAACATTCCACTGCCGGCAAGAAGATCCAAGAAAAGGGACCCAATCGCTCCATCTACGTTGAGAACGAGGTTATTTGCCTTTGAGAGGGTGTAGGTTTCAACCTGAACGGCGTATTCCATGTATTTTACAGATGGAAAATGTGTTCTTGCGAACTTCTGAAGCATCTCTACTCTCTTATCTTTGTTGTCTCTACTCTTGATCCTTTTTATAGAGCGAAACCAAGCTTTAGACATCTGAAGCTTTAACAGTACGAGCAAGAGAAACAGAATTAGTAGAACAGTAATATCATACCTGTGCCCTATTCCTGGCACTCGGATGCCCTTCTTCTTCATACCTTCAACAAACTCGTAAGGTGTAAGATTCTGACAAGAGATAGCATAGTTTCAATGTTAGTGTTGTGGTAGAGGCCGCCGGAACGAAAAATAAAAAGTAAACTAGCTCCAGTGGCAAAGGCCGATAATCATATACCCTGTCATAAGCATCCTTGAAGTAACGAGCAGCATCATCAATGGCACCCCCAAATCGAGGACCAATTGTAAGTAAACCTGGTTCAGAAGCTTGTTACTCACCATTATATGGGGGGAAAAAGAAAAGCATATACGAACACTCACATGAATTGTTTTTTTTTTTTTTTTGAGCCATTTAACACACTCATTAATTTTTAGCGTGCTCCAGGAGTAGACAGTTTGAGGGCGCACATATTTACCTGATACAAGGCAGGAAACAAGGTCCTTCCCAGCCCTTGCTGTCACTATAGCATTGTGAGCACCAGAGACACAAGGACCATGGTCAGCACATAGCATGATGCATATCTGACAAATTTATGTGTCAGCAACAGAGAAGCTAAAAGATTAAATCGATAGTTTGAATTGCAAGGACATATCTAAATACATGGTACATTGATAGCGCAAGGAAATATCTAAAAAGTTTAGAGCATTGACCAGTTTCACACTAAAGACACGGAGAAGAAGAGGAAAGACAGTAATAATAACCTACCTCAATAAATTGTGTGCAATAACGGGGAAGGCTGCGTTTGAACCAAAGTAGAGATATAACATCACCCACACCAAAACCCTGTTCGATAATGTTAGACATGGGAACACCAGCATAGCATGGCTCCTCCCCTGCAGAAAATTTTGGGAGAAAACTCTAGTTCAACTATCAAGTCTAGGGCACAAAGAACAACTAAACTTCCATGTTACAACATTAAAAGATGATGGATCCCAACATGCCTCTATCATCAGAGATGGTGGATATAATATGAGTTGGAGCACGGACTTTTCCACTCTTAATTGCAGATTTAAGGTCCTCGGGAATCTGTGGAGGAGTAAATTCCTTCACTGGTGTGATTTTCCCTTCTTCCACCTATCAAAATATTAGCCAAAAACATTATAGCTAATTAAGGAAACTAGAGAAATTTCTTTAAGCGCTTCTCGCATTAGGGGTTGGAGAGGGTACAAAGCTCACATTGGTAAAAGCAAAAGTTCAAGATACATGCAAAATTGCAAACTAACCAATTTGTGAAATGTTTCCTTAATTGCAGCTTCAAAAGCTTCATATGAAGAGGGAACAATTGCTCCAGCTTCTCTTAGTGCTTGATTCTTCGCTTGAGCAGACTCCATTTCACCACCACTTTTGGCTCCCTGATATATATGAGGGCCAATAGACATTAGGCATGCTGGCCCTTATAAAATGCTTTCATTGAGAACCTAGTCAAAAACTATGGGGAAGAGACATACAGCATGACCAAATTGTACTTCAGATTTGAAGAGCCGTGCACAGGTTCCACTAACCCAGGCAACAACTGGTTTTGTCACTTTCCCCTGTTTTAGGGCTTCCACTAGGGAATACTCATCACGTCCACCCAGTTCCCCAAGCACTACCATCATTTTAACCTGAGGTTTAACATAAATCCAGATAAATAATCGCCAAGAAACTTGGATACTTTAAATTCTCATTAGCAGCTCATAGCTTGTAGACATGACGTGCAGTCCCCAAAAATAGAGGAAACAGCTTACCTGTGGTATGTTGTTATACCGCAAAATATGATCAGAAAGTGTGGAACCTGGAAAAACATCTCCTCCAATGGCAATGCCTACAGCAAAAACAAGATATAACTCAACTACAGCAATAAGATATTAAGATATAAGGAAATATTAAATTGAAATAAATAGTCAGTTGTACCTTCATAAATTCCATCCGTTACTCGAGCAATAGTGTTGTATAATTCATTGGACATCCCACCCTGCAGTTTGCAAAGATTGTCTTCTCTCAGAAACAGCATTGTAGAAAAGAAATAATGTTCAAACGTAGAATTAAATCAAACCAACTACGGTGAAATAAAATATTTGCAGAGTAACTTGCCATTTGGTACTCTAAATTGCATAATAGTTGGTAAAAGGTTTACTTATGAAATGGAAACTAGTCATCCTAGTTACAGTAACTATTACCATCCTTAATTATTAAGAGAGGAAAGGTTAGTTAATAAGGTTAAATCCTGTTATAGAAGTGTCAATGTGTGTTCATCTTGCTGCATTGCACTCCTCCACCATAATTAAAAGGGTAAACTACACTACCCTCCTCTGACAGATGTCCAAGTTACACGGCCCTTGATTTTATTTCGAAATGTGCTACACTTACCTTCCTTGTAACAAAGATAACCTACACACTTATTCATGCCAAAATACCCTTCTGTTTATTATTTATATCATGTATATTTGACTAATATAAAATAGTCACCTTTTTTAAATTTCAAATAAATTAAATGTATAGTTTTCAACACAAAATAAATTACTTCAAAATAAAATTTTACAAAATATATTTTTAATAGAAAAATATCATCATTGAGGATATATTGGTCATCTTTTAACTTAAAAGAAGTTCGTATACATTGTTATTATAAAGGAGAGGATTGTGTAATTTGGATATCTTTCAAGGGAACACAAAGTAATTTTCCATGATTATTATATCATCATTCAGCTCTAAAATCTAGAATGAGATTGAGTTCAATATTCACCAAAATGTTTAAAGGAATTTAGTATCTTTGGTTTTCTCAGAAACATTGATTAGTAGATTTAGAGATGGGGATGGTTGTGCACTTTAAAAATTGCAGGGTAAGCGACAAACCTATGCTTATCAGCTTATCTTTCAGATTTGTCCTGTTATACTCATCTATTTACAATTATTGCTGCTTGTTCAAAAGTCAGTCAAAAGAATAAGACATCAAGGGCCTGCCGAGAAAGTTAAACTGATTTTGGAGATTTTAGAAACTAAATCATGATGGACAAGTATAACAGGCACAACACAAGATTCTAATTCATGCTTTTCACTTTTCTGAATCTATTGCTACAAATGCACACAGAAAATAGTGCAAACCCATAACAATCTGGGTTTAATAAGTTCCCAGCGGTACAGTAAGTAAAGGACAGGCATGAATATACCAAGTTCAGATCTAGAAGTAAATTGGGCATATTAGTAAACATGTTCAGTAATCAATATACTCTAAACTTCTTTAATACAAAGCTTGGAGGATTATGCGAAATTTCATAAGGGTACTAGCTAAAAAAGTGTATACTGATCTGGTGAAGATGAGAGAAATGTGAAGAAAGGAAAATGAATAACTACATACAGATTTAGAAACAAAGCCAACAGATCCAGGCCTGTACAGCTTGCATTGAATTATATTGTCAATTGTCCCTGCTGTGTCGCCTATCTTAAAAGCACCAGCTTGAATTCCTCCAACGGTGGCTGGGCCAATAACAACCTACCACAGAAACAATACTAAATTAATTTTCTAGAGCCATTTATTTGATTAAGTATGAATTTCCATATCTCCTCTCACCTTATTGTTTGACCGGGCATATGCAATCAATTGCTTGGTGTCGGCCTCAGGTACACCTTCAGCAATAATAGCAATAACTCTAAGTGTTGACTGCTTCAAAGCGGCCATTGATGAAGCAGCAGCACTGCAAGTATATCTTTCTCAGCATACAGTGAAACGAGATACATCAATCCATGATAAAATATATAACAAACACTGACCTTCTAAATGATGCAAAATTGATGAAGACATCAGCAGTAGGATGTGCAGCACAAGCTGCTTCAATGCTGAAATATAAGTCAACATAATGCTGAGAGCATTTTACACTCACAAACTAGTACATCATTTCCAGCAGGTTGATTACTTAGTATTTAGCGGCATGTTGCGAATCATGAAAAGCCCACTTAAAAAAAGGTTAAAGCACAGATTGATTGTGTTCAAGTCACCAAATCCAAGTTTAAAGTAGAGGACAGACAGACTGTAGACAGAAATTAGCAAAAAACACATACGTAGAATGCACTGGGATGGCAATTTCCTCCTGACCAAAAAAGAGCTTTTGAAAACCTTCAGAACCAGGATTAATGATTCCAGCAACTGACGGCGTTTCCCGACCTGTAAATAAAAACTTGGAGTTTTAGTTAGAAATAAAAAGAAAAAAGATTACTTAATAAACCAATATGCTATAGCCAGTCCATTCCAGAAGAATATCATAAAAAACAAACTTGAAAAGAATTGGAACAAACCGCAAAGGAAGTCAAAATCAAGCATCCGCTGGATAGGAAGTTGCTTGTAGTTGTAAAACAATGCTTGTGTAGTGGGGGAGAATAGTTGACCAGTGGCCATCTTGAAGATAACAAAGAGATCTGACGACATACAAATAGATTATATTCTAATTTGCACTTGAACTGGTATTAAGGAATCTTGGAGACACCACAGAGATATTAAAACACTTACTCATACCAAAAGCCGTATTTAATTAGTGATATATTTTTTATATATAACCAAATAAAACAAAGTTCTATGAATATAATACGTTTACTATCTAAGTAGAAATGACAAAGGGAGACTAATGTCTTTCTACTAGAACATACATTAATCAACTAATTTGTGCAGCATATAGGATGATTTCCCCAGAAAAAAATTATGTGATTCTTTGTTATTCATAGCAATAAGCAATATGACCTGTTAATTTCCATCAGCCAAACAAAGGGAAAGTTACAAAAGAAGAAATAGTATTCAAGTAAGAAATTAATCACCAAAACAGACAAGTTTCCAAAAATAAAAGGGGAGAAACCAATCAAACAGATTAGGGGTTGTTATGTAACAAAACCAGGTCGATCAATAAGATTCATTCTGAAATAAAAGAGATCTAGAAATTTTGTGGGGCGTAAAATTATTCTGTTCAAATACATTCAAGAAGTGAAAAATACCAAGAACGGCAAATTGTTTAAAAAACACTCACTCAGTACTCTCGCTTGGAAATTACCGCAAGACAAGTAAATGAATACTATTAACAAAAGAAAATTAATAAAATAGAAAGAAAGAAATGAAGAAAAGGAAAAGGCGCGCTGTCAAAATCAAACTTGTGAATGAAGCAGATTCACCATTCATAGCAAATTCCAACTGCCAAGCAACTACTCCAACGAAACAGACTTGACATTATACCAAACAAATTAAAAGCTAACGCACATTCAACCCACGAACAGTAAAGCCCAACTATCGATGTATCCTGCTGGATCTCCATTATTATTCAGCAGGAAAATCCAAATCTATACAATGTACGTAATTAAATCCATTAAGATAATCTGAAACTTGAATTTCAATAATTGAATGGCGACAAAGCTTCAATTCCCACATAATAAAGAGATCCCACGATCGTAAATCCGCATATGTTTTAAATTTCACAAAATAATCAAGCACCGAATTCGAATGCGCATCGAGCATCCAAGTCGCAAAACTTTAATAAAGATAAAAAGACATAGAATAGGAATCGAACACAAATCGGAGATCCCAGATCGCAAATGTGAACATTGTAAAGAATGGAGAGACTACGGGGTAAAATAGCGTGTACCTGATTTACTGGTCTTGTGAGACCAGCCAGGAAGCGAGTGGAGTTGAAGAGTGAGATTTGGAAGTGGAGAGAGAATGGAAATGGTAGAATTTTGGTGGGGGAGACAAGGATTTATGTTGAGAGAGATAAGAGAGAGCGAGAGATGGTCACGTGACGTAAGGTAGATAGCTCATGGCTAATGCTATGACTGGTAATGTTGCTAGTCATCCATGTCTAGCGGCCTAGCCCGAAGGAGATGGTAGCTGAGCGGCAAATGAAAAATATATGATTATATATTAATGTTAAACCACTAAAAAAAGGAAAAAAAAACAAAAGAGTTATAAAAATATTCGCACGAGTTTCATCAAAATTATTATTATTTTCAGCTACGAACGAACATGAATATTATTTTGTTGCCAATTAATGGGAAAAAAGGGTATGAGTTGTGAAAATAAGAATAATATATAAAAATCTAGATTTTAATTGTTTTATAATAGTCAGGATATAAGGTAAATTTTCTTTGTATAAAGTGTACTTCATGGTGAAATATAAATAACGAAAATTGAATTCAGATTTTACTGTTTATTAACCTATAACCTAATTTCATATTATCAGAGAAAGGACAAGAAAATCAGGAGGATCACCTCTTCTGTCTGGAGAAAAAATTAAAGAAAAATAATATATATATATATATATATATATATATATATATATATAACTGAACGGCATGTATTCATATGGCATTTGGTCCCTCCCCTGGGCTAGAGAATGGCCGCGTTTTGCCACTTTTTATATTTAAAAAAAATTAGTTTTTTATAATAAAAATTACTAAAATTTATTAAAAATTATAAAATTATTTTATATATGATAATAATATTTAAAATTATAATATATATATATATATATATATATATATATAGGAATAGGATCTCGATGTGAATTGTTGTCTATGGGTGTATGTAAATAAAGATGATGTCATAGTTGAACAATGGACGAGTCTTAGTTCCTTCTAATTTTTCAGAATTAATGAGATTTAATTAATATTTATTTCTGAAATGGATTGAGAGACATTCTCTCTTTCCCTCATGTCGGAAGAGAGAGAGAATCCAAAAATAATTTAAACGTCATGTTAGTATTTAAGCTGTCGTATATCATAAACTTGTATTAGTAAAATCATTTTTTAAATAATTTTAAGAGTACAATTTGACATTGGCATCAGAGAAAAATAAATATTCCTTGGATGATTAATATTTTAAAGATTGGAATCTAGACTAATAAACCTAAATATTGCTGTTTTTTTTCATTCGTTTAATATTTGGCTTGCACATTGATGATAGAGGATGGTATTTGTTTTAGAGAAACTTAATTTTGATCCCTATACTTTTTAGTAGTTTTCAATTCAGTCCCTATAATTTTCTTTCAATTCACTACCGTTTAAACCATTATAACGTTGTCATTTGCATGCCTAGGTATAGGATGAAAATTCTATAGCATATTCCACCTAGGCATTATATTGCCAACTTAGCACATGAGTTGGTAAGGTGACAACTAACCATGAAAATCTTAAGAACACTGAAAGCTATTAAACTCGATTGCCTGTGCTCTTAGTTCTTATTTAAGTTCGCATTTAGACCTATGTTTTTCACGCTAAATAGTTGAGTAACTTTTGCATAGGTTTCTCCCATGCAATGTTCGTTATTGTTTATGTTTCTTGCCATTGTCGTCCTTATCCTCCCTCTCTCTTCGTTCAATCCAAGCCCTAAATTTTGTTAGATTCTGGGTTCTGGAATGGATCACTTTCTTCTTCTTTTGACATTATTCCAAAAGAATCAAATCTTTGTCATCATAGAGAGTGGTATGGCTACGCTTTCCCTACTCAAGATCTGACGGTTTCTTGATATCCTTGGAAACATTTTCTTTTGGGTTATTTGAAGCTTCTTGGTCCAGCGGTTATTTAGAAGCAGAGCAATTTGGGTTCATGGGGTGACCCTTGAAGTCATTCATGCTCAGAAGTGAAATTTCTTCTTCTCACTGATGCACAAAAGGAAAGAAGTGCTCTAACAGAAATGAACGTTGAGATGAAAGTGCATAGTCTGAGTTATTACATGAATAGGAAGGAGGAGTATGAATTTCTCTAGAACTCAACCATTATGCGCCACTTGTCTGCCATCAGTGTTTATTTAGGATAAAACAAATTTACCCAAAGCAATTTGTATACGTGGCTCATTTCACATAACTATAACTATGACAAGCATGCAAAACTCAAGTTTTCTCATGGCTTAAGAAGAGATGCCTGGACTTAATAAATAATTAAAGATTATAAACTCAATTTAAATCTTCTGAATGGTACCTTAATTTGGTGACAAGGTAGTACTATTAAAAAGCTTTCGTAATGTATATATGTATATATTTTATGGTAGGTATGTGCTTTGACAGCTTCTGTTCTTGGACATTTGGCAGAGTTCGACGAGGTTACACACGCGTGCTAAAGAAGGCGTTCAGATAGCTAAACTTCATATTATTACTGTCCTTCTTCGTAGAACTTGCCCACAAAATCATATTCTTCTTAACGGTCAAAGTGTTAATCCCACGTATAAGCCCTGGTTTTCGTGGGTTTATTGAACTGGGCCCCATCTTTCACCTAGGTATGAAATTGACAGCGCTATAACAGTTTTAGATGATAAAGACTAATTTTCAAACGGTAAGAAAGTATAAGGAATGAATTGAGAAAAAATAAATAAATTATTGGGACCGAATTAAAAACTACTATAACGTATAGGGACCAAAATTCATCACATTAAATGTGTATTCTAATTGTCGTTGTGTTTGGATAATTTGTAAATTTAACTTTGGTTATAAAAATGAGTTGGTATATTTATTTTTTGAAATTTTTATTTAAAAATTAAGTTTTATAATTAATGGACTTCGATTGATACAAAACAGGATTTATTTTATTTCTATATAAACAAATTTAGAAGACAAGTCCAACGACAATCCAAATGAAATTGACAATGAAGCAAACTTTGTTTTAATATGCATGCAAAGACTTTTTTAACCCTTCAAATATTAAATCAAACTGTCCATATATCATTTGTAATTTTATTTGGTTTATGATTGAAGAATTGAGAACAAACCACTTCAATCAACCAACTATTCTATATATTTTCATATTTTTTTTATAACTTTACATCTATATTCATAAAAAATTATTTGTCATCCTGATATATATAACAATAAGCTGTAAATGAGATATGTAAGAAAATATTTGTCATCTTTATGTTTTGATTTATAAATATTATATAAAGTCTTTTTATATGATATTTTAACGTGAATATGTTTAGTTTAGCCTAACTTCTAAGAACATAAAATATGCTTATTGTTTTTTTTAAGAAAAGCTTTTTTTTGTAAAAACAAATTATTTTACGACCACGTTTGTAAATGAAAAAGAAAAATAGCTTTTTGAAAGTTAGCCAAAGCAATTTTATTTTTATTTCTTGCGGTGGGAAGAATGTTAAAAATTAAAACTTCTCATAAGTGATAATAAATAAATTTTTTGAGATAAAAGTATCCTCACTTTGGCCCAAAGGTACCTCTTCGTGGCTTCAGCCTTCCGTTTTATGTAAATTTATGGTTGGTCCACTTGTTACGGTAGCCCAGAATTATGGTTGCTGCGTTTTTAAAATTCATTTACATATTTATTCATTTTTACAACTTAGATTCTCTCTCAATTCTCGAGATGTGACCGATACAAATAATAAAATTAAAACTAAATTGCTATACTCTCACTTTTGTTAAAAATAAAATTTTTACTTTAAATTTGACAAGTGTTACATAGATGGTTCAAGTGAAAATAAATATTTTATAATTTGTAATCATAATATTTTAAAATAAATGTTAGCATATTCATTAGTGTATAACCTTTTTGCAAGAGTAAAGCTGGTGTTCTTTTGGCCCAACGATCGGAGAGAGACAGTTCCTCGTCTCATCGTCCTATTTTTTCCTAATCAATTTATTTACCCTTTCTTATTTATTACAAAAAATAATTAAAAATAGTAGGAAAAATCTCACTCTCTCTCAGTCACGCAATATTGCATTGACTTTTGGAAGGGACGACGCACATGGCAGCTAAGCAAAGAAAGGAATCTAAACCTTCCAATTGATTTTATGAAACTTATAATTGACCCACGTACTTGCACCTCGTGATACAATAAAATATTGAGCAAACCAACTATTTTCGAAGATGACCAGAAGGGCTTTTAATTGAATTAGAATTTTTTGTATTTGAGATTTTGATTATTATTCTTTATTTAATAATTTAAATTTTAATAAATATTAAATAATTGTTACTAATTTTTAAAATCTGATTATTAAATTTCTATTTAACATTTTAGATCTTATTAACTTTACTTGCATTTGAAAATTAAAATACAAAAAAACTACTTTGCTCTTAATTTTATATTTTAATTGGACATTCATTTTTTAATTTTATCAATTATTATTAGGAGTTATATATATATTAAGACAAAAGAGTTACTATAGATTGCTTATTGTGCAATATAAGGCAGTCTTGTCTTAAAATAATTAGAAGGTGAAGCATAATATTTCAAAAATAATTTAAAATTGCCATACAAAAGAAAGTGATATAAGAAGATTAAAAATAAAAAATGCATATATTTACATTGCTCTTTTTTCTCTTCAATTAATATATAATTATATATACGCTCGATTAGATAATTTCAAATTATTAACAAAGGGGTAATTATGTTCCGGTATTACAAAGTGGTACTTTAATGATTTTACTTTGTTTTATTATGACTAGTTTGTAGTCTTCTTTATGTTGTGCATTGTATCAATTGACAATCAGCTGTATTTAAAATAAATAAATTTAAATTATACCTAATAATAACCCAAAAATATTAACTCATTTATAAAGAAATGGATTTTAGTTTCTACACCGAAAAGAAAATGTACTTTTCCAACAATTTTGTTTGATTTTATGTTTAATTTTTTAAAATTAAATTTATTTGCAATAAATGAAAAAAAATTGTTTTCATGTGAGATAAATTATATTTAAAACGAAAATTTTGGAACATAATAAAAATGCCTACAATATGATGTAATTGGCAATGTGAGACACGAGGAAAGTGACTGCTTATGTAGATTGCGCTTGTGAGGAATGCGTCAAAGTGATGGAGGCCCTTTCACTAATAAAATATGGGTGGGGATTTCCTATTGTAAACGAATTACATGAAATTCTCCTGTAATTCATTTACACCATCGGATCATTACAGCTGTTGAGATTTGGCCATGTGGCACTCCTCTTTTTTTTTAAAAAAAATCTGGTACTCTCTCTCTCTCGGATTGATCTTGTAATCCGTCTGCGCTTAGTATTGTCTTTGCCTCTTTTCTACTAGTGTCTGACGCAACTGCTCTTCTTGATATTTTCATGCTCCATCAAATCAAGACCGTGAAAAACATTCAAAAAAAAAAAAGATTTTTTTTAAAGGAATGAAGTACCTGGGCTTGAAGAAATTGGTCAATTTCATCAGTTTGTTGTTTCATTTGGGAGGCAAAATCTTTGGAAAACAGAGATAAGAAAGCAGAGGAGTGACAGTTATTTTGTGGTCGTTGTTGGTGAAATTGAATTGCTTGACATTGATGGTGGTGATATGCGAAGGAAGACAAGCAAGGGCCAATGGAAACGCCATTGTGTTGCTAGATATGGAGTTGTGAGAGGTATATGAGTTGAGGATTTTGAGATTGCAAAGAGAATGAATTCCCAATGGTAGGGGCTGTCTGAGTGATTCCTGTTACTGGAGATTCTCTTCCTAAAAGGAGTGCCACATGACCAGATATCAACGTCTATAATGATCCGACGGTGTAAACGAATTACAGGAAAATCTTCTATAATTCATTTACAGGAGGAAATCCCGACCCATAAAATACCCAAAGAATGGAAAATGAGAGACCCCACCGTGTTTCAGTTTCCATATAATTTCTTTTTTATTTTGGAAGAAAAAGACTGTAGATTTTTAAATTAGAGGTAAGGTCTTGTAATTTAAATCTTTTTAAGAAAGGAGATTATAATTTATCCACAGAGAAATTATAAGTTTTAAATATTAACTTTTTACTAACATGTATAGCATAGTAGAAGAAATTCAATGATATGGCTTTTTACGTTTATTCAAATAGTCTTAATTTTAAAAAATATAATTTTACTAACATGTATTTTTTTTTTATTTATGATAATCCAAAAGAAAATTTATTACATTTTAAAATTTGTATAACTATATTGACTTAAAGAATTTTAGCTAATGGTTTACTCTTCATGACCATTTGGGAAAATGTATTAAAGTGCATGTTTGAATTTGTATTGGCTGGATGTGATTTTAGATTAATTTAATTTTTAAAATTAATTTGATTCAAACATGTTTTTATACAACTATGATTTATATTTAAAAATTAATTTTTGTCATCTATTCACTTCATTCAATAAAAAAATAATTTTTTTTTTGTTTTACACAAATGAAAGTTTAGAGGATAAATTTGATTTTGAAAAAAATCAAACACAAAACTAAACAATGATATTTAAAAGATAAAATTCAATTTAAGTATTCAAATAAACTTTTAAACTTTTTTGAAACAGTAACTCGAACACGTTAAAAGTCAATGCTTCTTACTTGGAAACTACAGTCTTTCAATACCCAAGTATATTCGCAAAAGAAGGTATACCTTCAGTGGTAATTACCATCATTTGCTTAGTCGAATTAAGAACTTGATCAACTTTGGACGGAGTATTGCTTTCATTAACATGTTAAAGAAAGTTATCGATGTGTTAATTGGATTATTAATCATCGTCTGTCACTTTTTTAGGTGTTTATGAAATTGAAAGACCTCTTTGAAAATTGGTTCTGTTAATGACGGACAACTTTTAAGAGACCCTATTTTTAGTAGTTTTTAGCTTTTTGTGGCGTAGGGACTCATCTATGTTAGTTTTGTTTTTCTAAAAATATTTTTTTACTTTTTTTTTTCCATAAATACTTAACTTCACTTAGCCCCTACATTATCTATTTTTGACGTTCAAAATATACCCAGCTGAGAGTGTTCGACCCAAAAAGAAAAAAATTGAAAGTGGATTGGGGGGGGTGGGGGGGTTTGGATATCGCAATGACAATATACTCTTGTCAGAGTTATATCCCCCCTCTCAAGTTTTATACATATTAATTAGACTTTTTGGATGAGTCAAAATATTTCCTCTCAAATCGCCTCCCAAATATAGTTCTTTCATGTTTATGCTTTCTAACAATTTCGCATAAGCTTCAGTACAAAAAAATCATATGACAGTGTTCTGTGTGAGGACGAAAAGGACCCATTTCATAAAAGCCGTTCGCATTTGCACAAAGGTATCGGTCAGGTACAAAGAGTCAAGAGATAGCCGAATGGGAATGGGGTGTGAAGTTTTATTGAAGTCCCACATCGTGTGGAGAGTAATGCGTGAAGGGAAGAGACGAATATAAATATAGGCGATGCCAGTCGTACAAACTCATACCTTTCTCGGCCTTTTGGCTAAGATCAAGTGTAGTATCTGTTCTTATCAGTTTAATATCTGATACATGGGCCATTGGCCCATATGATATTAAATTAATTTTTTAAGGGGGAGGGCACATTACAATAGCTTGCTATTGGTGTCCTCGAGCGTCGCCCTAGCGTTGCACTGTAGCTTGGGCCTGGCGCACCCCACCAAACCTAGTTTTATGTTTTGTAGTTCGTATTAAATTATTTAAGGTTTAGACTTAGTTGTAGTAAGAAAATGTTGTAACTAGGGTAATACATAAGGAATATTTTGGATTAAGGTTAACTTTGTACTCAGGGCAAATTGAGATAGACAAATGCAATTTTTTCTAACATTGTTATACGAGAAAAATGACATTTCGGTAATTTTTCTTAGTTAAAATTAAGCTAGACGTCCCTTTTAGACCAAAATGAATAGTTGCAATGAATATTAATAAATAATTAGTCGAAGGGGCAAGCCTTTGTACGTTAAATTTCGTTATAAAAACAGATATTTGATATTAAAAAGTTATAGATTTTTTAGTTTAATATGTATACCTATAAGCAGTATGTATGGTATTTGATAACAAGTTTTTCAAACTGTTCAGTACATATTGAAAATGGAATTACAAAGAGAGTGAAAAGAACAGTGTTTTTTGGAGATACAAATTTTCTCGTAAAATACGACCAACGAGTTCTTCCATGGCCAACACATTGGTTTCGTCTTACTCATAAGGCAATTTACTAGTCTATAGATACTTGGACTGAGCATGGTAGATTTTCTTCCTTTAAAAAAATTTACAAAATTTGAAGTTTCAGTATAAGAAATTGGTTGTTTTTAAAATCAATCTTAACTTTTCCAAATATTATATTGATGTTGTGTTTTTGAAGATCAAGAATATGAAAAATAGACTTAAAAACTTCACAATTTAAGGAGCTTCATGAAATGTACTTTCAATCCACTATTTTTCAAACGAATCCCAAAAAGGTCAATTTATTCTTGGTTAATCTTAACATTTAAGAGGTGTAAAAATCATACAATTATTTAAGAAGATTCAATTTAAGTTGATCATACATTCTCTCAAACACATGATGTATGGAAATTGTCATCAAGATAATAATTACCAAAAACAAGTATAAGAAATAAAGATATTTATCGAAGTTATACAACTTTCACATAATTATTGATGAAGGGAATTAAATAATAAAAAAAATTTATAGATAATTTAGGGTAAGAGGTTTACGTACTTTTTTTTATTGTAAAAATTGATCGAATTTTCATAGCCTAAATTTTTTTTCAATGCGATCTTAAAATTATTATTTTACTCTTATTTAATGAACACTCTTTATGAATAAACACTATATGATATTTTAATAAATATAAACTTTAAATATTATACGACATTATAATAATTAAATTATGAGCTTTTTCAAAACCCATTTAAAGCTTTATGGAGTAATTTAAACTCGTGTCAACATCTACTACTGTCTCCATTCCAACCCAAACCTCTTAATTAGAGCTATCTGGTGTGGATAATGTCTTGCCTTGCTTACTACATTAGTCTTTATTAATATTACAAAGTTTGTGTCTTTCTTAGATAATCTAATCTCGTACTGGCTTGATTTCTTCTGCTTAGGTTTCTCTATTTTGGGCCTTCAACTAACGGTTTGATTTGTTTCTATATCCTTATTTATTTCGAATTAACATCTTTTTTCTCGTGTAAATTTAACATCTTTTTCTTCTCCGTAAGAATGAAAATAGGAACCTTTTGTGGAAATGGTGCATTCTTAAAAATGTAACTGTAAATGATTTGATTGAATTTTCGCCAATCAAAATTTTACCATTTCATAAACATTAAATTTTCTTCGGCTAGAACATGGTCCACATAAAAACATGTATCTATGTTATTAATTGATAAGGGGCCTAAGCCCAAAAGAAAAGCTAATCAACTTTTTAAAAAAATACAAGGGTGATGATTAATTCGCAGAATTTATAATAATCCTCTTAAATTGACTTCTATCAACTATGATTCTAAAGAGCGCTAAGAATAAACATTAGAAACATCTCTTTTACATAAATTTATAGTCTCATCATTTTCAAATGAAGCACAAGAGACTAAAGATATATCATAATATTGATTAAAAAAAAATAGTGGAGACTAAACTATAGAGCTAATTCCTCAGAAGTGTCTATATGAGTTTGACAATTGGTATCTCAATTTTTTTAAAAAAATTAAACAATATTTTTATAACATACTTTTTGGGTGGAAAAAATTGAAGAAAATTATCATTTACAGGTACGTCAGTCACACCATGAAACATCACTAACATATATTATTAGAATATGCAAAAGGATGAACGAAACAAATTTGTTATTAAAAATCAGTAAAATTGTAAAAATAGTTATTTTCTTTTGAAAAACAGGAAATGCAGTAAATCTATCATATACATGCTTTTTTTATTACTTCATTTTTTTGGCACCTTGAGATCTGTGCAAGAAAAATGAAATATAAGCTCAAACAAACGCTATCATGGGACAATAAACAATTAAGGAAAACACAATATTATTTAAAATGACAAAATATTTCAAGATTTTCTTAGTAAAATATTTGTGTATTGTTCTTTTCAGGTTAATTTATTCAAACTCCTTTGTTAACATTTGAGCTAACCTTACACTAACAATTTTTTTTTTTATTATGGAAAACCGCAATTTTACATAATAAATTTCAAACAATGAACCAAACTTTTATTTCAGGGGTTGCAAAATATTAGTGCTAAAAGGATTAATAACCGAATAAGTCAAGAGAGTTAATAAAAATTAACTCAAACGCCAATTAATGGCTCTATATGGTGCCATCTTTGAAATGGTAGTTAATGCTTCAAATATTTAACGTCATCTTCCACTCTAACCGTTATCGCGGAATAATGTCTCTCTATCGCCATTTTGGCTCTTATTCCTACAACCTCGGAAGAAGAAAAGAACATTGGACCATAGGAAAAGAAAAGGTCATTTTTATTCCCTTCGGGCAAATTCCTCCCAAGTTATTTTGAATTTCTGGGTTTTTTTTTTTTGTGACGTACTCATAGATATTGTAAATAAAGCCCTCATGCGTCTCCATCGCTCTCAAATGCAGTATTTCTGTTTCTCTTGTCTGAAATTCTTCTCACAGAGTCTCGTTAAGCAATGATATTCAATACTCATCTCTTGTTTTCTCTGATGATTGCATCCTTGATCATAATTGCTAGCTCGAAATCTTCCCGAGATTTAGATTCTTTCGTCATTTCTTGCGGTCTTTCCTCCAACGTGGATACAGATTCTAATGGACGAAGGTGGCGGTCGGATTATGAATTCCTAACCTCTTCCGCTAACACAATAAACTCAACAGCACAATCCCAAGACCCTTCTCTTCCTTCCCAAATTCCTTACATGTTTGCGAGAATCTTCACTTCCCCAACCACATACAAATTCCAGGTCACTCCCGGACATCGCCACTGGCTTCGACTCCATTTTTATCCTTCAGAATATAGCACTCTTAATCCCTCTGACGCCTATTTTGCTGTTTATGCAAATGACCTTACTCTCCTCAACAATTTCAGCTCTTTCGTCACAGCAGAAGCTTTAACACAAGCCTATTTCGTCAAAGAATACTCCCTTCTACCAATCAAATCTGGTGAACTTAACATCACCTTCGAACCCTCTTTGAAGCACAATGGATCGTACGCTTTTATTAATGGGATTGAGATAATCTCTATGCCTGAGATTTTCATGCCTGCCTTGTTGGTTTCTACTGACCATTTTGTTGATGTTGGGAATACTTCGTTGCAGACTATGTTTCGTTTGAACGTTGGAGGACGGTACATAGCACCAATCAATGACTCTGGCCATATGAGCAGGACATGGTACGATGACAGCCCCTATTTGATTGGAGCAGCAATTAGGGTTGCTTCTGCTACTGATAAGAATGTGACAATTCAATACCCTTCTGATATGCCTCACTCCATCGCCCCTTTGGATGTTTATAGCTCTGCAAGATCCATGGGTCCTAATTCCAGTGTCAATCTGAACTATAACCTCTCTTGGGTTTTTCAGGTTGATCCAAACTTTACCTACGTTGTGAGGCTTCATTTCTGTGAATTGGTGTTCACCAAGATTAACCAAAGGGTTTTTAAAATTTATGTTAATAATCGAACAGCACAAGCAACTGCTGATGTTATAGCATGGACAGGATCCAAAGCGGTTCCTACTTATAAAGACTATGCAATTTATGTCAATGATGAACCTGATGATGAAGAATTATGGGTTGCATTGCACCCTTCTGTTTCAATGAAACCAGAATACTATAATGTCATTCTTAATGGGTTGGAGGTTTTTAAGGTTAGTGAAAATAATAGAAATTTAGCTGGGCTTAATCCTACACCATCTAATATGCTTCTCAAAGATGAAGCTAAAAGAATTAGCGCTTCAAAAATCAATCATGCTCCAATCATAGGAGGGGTTGCTGGAGGAACTGTTGGGGTTGCTTTTGTTGTTGCTATCTGCTTTGTTGTCTATAGAAAAAAAAGACATGATTGTGGGAATGACTCTGTTGTTCGGAATTGGTTGCCTTTATATGTGAACTCTCAAACACCAGGTAGCAAATCAACTATTTCTCGTGGTAGCAGCAATCTTTCAACCTTGAGACAAGGGTTATGGAGACTTTTTTCATTACAAGAGATCAGACATGCTACCATGAACTTCAACGAATCGCAGGTTATTGGTGTTGGTGGGTTTGGGAAAGTCTATAAAGGTATCATAGATGGAGGGATCAAAGTGGCTATAAAAAGATCAAACCCATCTTCTGACCAAGGAGTTATGGAGTTTCGGACAGAAATTGACATGCTTTCAAAGCTGAGGCACAAACATTTGGTCTCTCTAATTGGGTTTTGCGAAGAAAATGGTGAAATGATCCTAGTTTATGATCTCATGGTCAATGGAACTTTGAGAGAACACCTTTACAAGAGCAACAAGCCAGCTTTACCATGGAAGCAGAGGCTAGAAATCTGCATTGGAGCAGCAAGAGGGCTTCACTACCTTCACACAGGTGCCAAGTTCATCATCATTCATAGGGATGTGAAAACCACAAATATACTATTAAATGATAAATGGGTAGCAAAAGTTTCTGATTTTGGGCTATCCAGAACAGGTCCTAATCTGCACCAAACCCATGTGAGCACAGTGGTGAAAGGTAGCTTCGGATACTTAGATCCTGAGTACTTCAGGAGACAGCAACTCACAGAAAAATCTGATGTTTACTCTTTTGGGGTGGTACTTTTTGAAGTGTTTTGTGCAAGGCCAGCACTAGATCCTAGCTTGCCTAAAGAACAAGTAAGCCTAGCAGATTGGGCTTTACTGTGTCAAAGGAAGGGGACTCTATATGGTATTATTGATCCTAAACTTAGAGGCGAAATCAACCCTCAGTGCTTGAAAAAATTTGCAGAGACTGCTCTGAAGTGTATAGCTGACCATGGGGTTGAAAGGCCTTCAATGGGTGATGTGTTGTGGAACCTTGAGTTTGCACTTCAGTTGCAGGAGAATCCAGGTGGAGGGGAACATGCAGCGGAAGAGAAGGCAAATGATGCTTATGCTATTCACAATGCCATTGCTATGTTGAACATTGAAGAAGGGAGTACAAGTGCAAGAACCAATGAAACTGATGATTCTAGCGTAGTTTTTTCACAAATTTTTGAGCAAAGAGGAAGATGAGATAAGGATTAAGGACCATTAGTAGATTGGATATATACAAGGAGCTTCTCTTTGACTTGTGTATTTTCCCCTTAAGTCAATGAAGTCATGAGGAAAAACTTAGGAGGTTTATGCAGGGCAACATCTGCTGTCAAGATGCTGCATTTTGTGTATATGTCTAATTGTTTATCCCTCATTTTCATGAGCATGTATGTACCTTTTCCTATGTAGAAACAGCATAGCTATGTACATGTGTTTTAGAGGAAACAAGTTAGTCATTTAGAAGTAATATCTTAGACCAACTTTAGAGGGTGAATCCACATTTGGCTTTCCTTTTTCTTTTCATTTGAAAATTTTAATTTTAATTTAATTAAAAAATAGAGATAAGGCTAGACAATGTTGGATATTTACTCTACATGTATAGTGAATCCCAAGGGTGATATTGGAGACTCTTTTCCAAGTTTTTAATATTTGCTTTCTATTATAGAGTGCGACAATTATTTCCTAATATATTGAATCTTGATTTCTTAATTTGCACTCGTATTTTTGAAAGGACAGGGCTTAATGGGTCCCTTTTTTTTTTTTTTCCTCACATTACAGTTTTTATGATATAAAATTTGAGTAAATTAATATTTTAATTTTTAAAATTATAATTAATATTTCAATATTGTCCTTACTTTAGACCTTTATCAAGTAACTGAAAAAAATAAATGATATGAACCAAATTATGGTTGAAATATGTGAGTATATGACACCATAATACTTAAAGTGGTCATAAAATCAGACTATTTTAATGTCCTGACATGACAAGCTTAAATATTAATTGGCATCACTTTATGTTGTCATCCATTTTTATTAAGTATAAATATTAATAAATTTAATATAAAAATAATATTAAAGACGAAATACTCTTTCAAATACTAAAATAAAATGATTAATTAAACCTTGTGTGAAAAAAAATGCATATTTGGAAGACGAAAATATTAATTTATTGGAAATCTAAATGTAAGCATTAGAGGCTATATAGAGTAAAATACAATTTATTCAGTGACCTGAATTGCTTTCACATTGCTAACCTATGGTTTGAAAATTTGCTACGTGTCTTGTGATTAAATTTTGCTAAATTTTTAATGGCTTTAATCTCGATGAATATAAGATTTAATTTTAAAAAGATAAAAATCTTTTGATCAAATGTTTGAACTAATAAAAGTGAATTCTTATAATTTAAAAGGACAAATTTTTATCAATTTCAAAAACAAATAAAGAATATAACATAAAATTATATATAAAAATTAAAATTCTAAAAATTCAATGGAAGCAACTACAACGCATACTCTTTTTATGTTCTTTATAGAATGACATGACTATTATTTCTCCCCATTCAAATCAAAATCCCTAATTTTTCCATTTTTGTAATTGATATTCCTAACTTTAACTGAAAACTAAGATCAAAATTCAAATTAACTCTCAATCACACTTTTAAATTTCACCCAAGCATTCAATCAAACAGGGTTAAAGATTTCAAAAGATAATTAGGGATTTCTTTTAATCACACCTTTGAATCTCATCCAAATTCTCAACCAGACACTGTTAAAGGGAACAGTCATATAAATACGAACAAATTTGTCTCATATTACTTCAATTGTGATGGATAGGAACCAATTATGTGTGTTTATATCATAAAAATACTCCAAGCCTATCAATTTTTTGTAAATTCATCTCAATTTCATTTTAAGATCTTTAAATTATTTCTTTCCAACCAAACTCCACCCTTCCCAATTCTCCCCTCATTCTTAAATCCTATTTGAATCTCCATTTTTTAAAACAAATTTATCCTAATTTGAGTAATTTCATATAAGAATCCCCAACTCCTCTCTTTCTAATTTTGCCCTGCACTCCCAATATTTGTGCCACCATCCCAAATGGTTTTCTTGATTGTTCAATGTGGCATATCCTATTTCCTCAATTGTCTTCCAATTCCTTGTTAATCGTTTAATGTGTTTTGACTCTTACATGCACGAATACAAGTTAAAATTAAAAAAAAAATTCACTATAAAAATAAAAAAAGATACAAAAATAAAATTTAAGCATAAAAATAAAATGTTACATAATTAGAACAAGACTTATAAATTGTAAGTTGTGTCAAAAACAAAAAATTTAATATAAAATTCAATGATCCATAAAACATAGTTCATAAAATGTCACACATAATAAATCTTAACTAATGTTTTTACGCAATGATGATTGTTACAAAACATAATTACGTAAACTTCTGCAATTTTTGCATTGGCCTAGATTTACTACGGTATACAAGTGTGCCTTTTTGTGTGATAAATATTGTAATTGTTATAGTTATAAAATTAGTAAATATATAAATAAGTGGTTATTATGAATTTCATTTTTACATTGGATGCTAATAAAAAAGAAGTAATAAGGAAAAAAATAAAGCCAAAGTAGAATTTCATTCAAACTAGAGTGAAAGGAGTACACAACAATACATGGCGAAAGAAAGCTACAGATGAAATAACAAAGAAAACATGAAACCAAAAAAACCAAAAGCATCAATTGCCAACACCACTTCCACGCAAAAGGGAAAGATACTCAACCAATGGCCTTTATCCATTCCTCCAGCAGAATAGAGAGTAAGGGGAATGGATCCCATCCAAAGGTGCACATCCCCCTCTCGCAGAACCTAGTGAGCCAATTTGTCGCTAAATTTGCTGATCTTGGAACCCACCAATTCTAGGCAATCAGATTCAATAGATATTAAACAAGTCCCCCAAGTCCTTAGCCATCAACGATCCTTTTCGCATCACAAACATCTCAGCCATAAAAGCATAATCTATAGCCAAAGAAAAACCACAAGAAAACAGCACTTCACTGAGAGGATTCCTTGCTGTGACACCCATGCCACCTTTTCCAGCATCTCAACTAAACGTTCCATCAACATTAATTTTAATACCTCCAGTATCAGGTGGCTTCCAAGAGCCTCTCAAGATGACAGTAGTAAATTTAAAGCTCCAACCCAGCCATTCGCACACCAGAATTCCTTAACCCCCAAAGTAGCATTGCGCACCAGCTTAAGAGGGTCCACAACCTTTCATTCAAAAATTCTGCTGCACCTAGCCTTCCAAATGCTCCACAGCAATTCAACGACTAAAGTCATGTCAAACTCATCATATTCAGCACATCTAAATGCCCAATCCAACCAGTTACTACACGAAGTAACAAATTCATCCACATTGAAACTGAATTTCCTGGAAAACCGTACAACTTTAGCCACTTCACATAATAGTAGAATATGCTCAACGTATTCTACCTTATTTATGCACCATAGACATGAGGGGATAATGATGCCTTCCTCCGACACAAGTTCTCGAAAGAAGGATAACATTTGAACAAACTTTCCATAGGAAATGCCTCACCTTGGGTGGATATTTAAGCCGCCAAATTTTGTTCCATAATTCTTCTGAAATTGACAACGATGGCCATGGTATGCTAGAAGCTTGCTGGAATTTCAACTCCTTAGCCAAACGGTATCGTCTTTTCACTGAGAGAACTTCATTCTTGCCTTTAACCCAAACCCTCTTGTCCCCAACATTCGTTCTGGGCAGAGGAATCCTTTTAATAGCCTTAAACTCAAGATCAGTCAACCATTCCTCCCAATTAAACAGATCCCATCCGTCTCTGTTACTGCATTCAGCCACCCTATACTGTTTAAGTGCTTCACTAGGGTAGGTTGAATGAAGTTTAAAGCCACTTAAGTTGGGAATCCATGGGTCTTGCCATAATAGAATATCATTGCCATTTCCCATACACCAACATAGATCCTTGGCCAACAAGTCCCTCCCCATAAGTAAGCTACTCCAGGCTAGAAAGCTTTACCTCCCACCTTAGCCTTCATGAAGTCTGATTTTGGGTAGTAAATTTCTTTCAGTATTATAAGGAAAAGTTATTAGGCGAAATCACCATCCTCCAACATTGCTTAGCCAATAGAGCCATATTAAAATTATGGAAATCTTTAAAATCCAAACCCCCTTCAAATTTTGCTTTGACTAACTTATCCCAAGCTAGCCAATGAATCCTCCCCTCACTTTGATCCCACCAGAAATTTGCTATAATGCTATCCATTTCTCTACATGTTTTCTTTAGGAATAAAATACAAGCCATTGGAAAGGTGAGAATTGCAATTGCCACTGCTTTAATAAGAACCTTCCTCCCTGTTTAAGATAATAAACTTCCTTTCCATCCCTGGACCTTCTTTCTTACTTTATCTTTTACAAAAGTTAGAGCCTCAACCTTTGATCTCCCCTAAACAATTGGTAACCCCAAGTATTTCCTCAATGATTCATCCAAGAAAATTCCTATAACATGACACACCTCTTACTTCAGATTCTGAGGAGTAGTTTTCAAAAACGATTATGCATGATTTCTCAAAGTTAATACTCTACCTAGAAGCTATATAATATATATCCAAAATTTCCTTCATCACTTCACAATTCTCCTTGGATGCTTTTAGGATGAACAAAGAGTCATTTGCAAACAATGAGTCAAAATAGGGCACCCCCTGGTTCATTTAATACCTTTCAACAAACCTCTAGAATTACAATTAGTCCATCAGGAACCATAATAAAGAGGTATGAAGCCGAAAGATCTCCTTGTTGTAAACCTCTTGGGGACATAAAGCAGCAATTTTTTTTAGCAGAGAGCATCAAATTAAATGGCATAGATGACACACATAGCATAATTTTCTTCACCTAGAAAAGCCCATCTTCAACAACAAAGCTTTGAAAAAATCCCACTCCACTCTATTATAGGCCTTACTCATATCCACCTTCATAGCCATCTCGTGATTATGATTAATTTTAACTTTTAAGTAATGAAAGGCTGTTGTCCTAGATCTATCTACCAGCCACAAAGGCCCTTTGACTTTCTGAAATCCAATTTGGCATCAAATTCTTCATCCTATTAGCTATAGTCTCAGAAATAATCTTGTAGCAGAAATTACATAAGCTAATAGGTCTATAATGATCCACCACCTCAGGAAAATCAATTTTAGGGATTAAAACCATATTAGTATCATTCAAATCAACCAAAGACAGATCAAATTCAAAGAAATTTCTCACAAGGTCACAGATTTGCTCGCCTACAATAGTTCAGAAATGGTGATAGAAAATACCTAGGAAACTATCAGGCCCTGGCGCCTTAAGTCCCCCAAGTCAAAGGCAACTTCTCTAACTTCAGCTTTACTAGTTGGAAAGAGTAAACTTTTGTTTTCATCCTCAGAAACCATTGATTGTACAAAGTCCAAAGCCCAAGACATATTTCTATCCCCATCAGAATTAGACAGATCAGAATAAAATTTAACAAAGCACTAAGCAATTTTCCCTTACCCTCAATTCTTTCACCATTCTCCCCGAATAGACACGCCACTTTATACTACTTCTCTTTTGAATGGTGGTAGTATGGAGAAAGCGAGAGTTTTTGTCTCCAGACTTTAACCATAAGACCTTGGGTCTCTGGGCCCAAAATTTCTCCTCTCTATCCCAAGCCTTCTCAATCCGAGCTATCAACTCATCGACCCTCCTCTTTGCTTGTTCATTCAAAATTTCTCCTCTTTATCCCAAACCTTCTCAATTTGAGCCCTCCTCTTTGCTTTCTCGTTTTACACACCTTAGTAATAAACCTTGAGCTTCTTTAATGTCTCATTAATGACAATAAAATTATTTGGGAACTCCAATTTACTCCATTTAATAAGTACATTCCTTATTCTCTTCAAATTATTCAACAGAGCAAGATTAATGCCAACTCCTTGACTATGTTCCATCACCCAATTATCCTAATTTATTTAGACGTTGTACACATGGTTACTTTGAATTTCAAGTGTCACTGAATTTTTGAAAAATTCAAATGTTATGCGTCAACCATGTATTAAATAATCAAATAGAAAGCAGTGTTTGAGAAAACAAAATAGGAGGGAAAGGAGTTAATATTTTATATGACATGCTTCAAAACTAAAATTTATAAATATAAAAACATAAGAGAAAGCAAATTATTCTTTCTAATATATAGAATTCTTCAATTTCCTACACTTAAAATTAAAAAAAAATTAATTGTTCTTAAAATTTGACTTGATTGGTTATTAGAGTTTATAAATCAATTCATTTCATCACTAAAAAATTAACTTGAAAAAAACTAAGACTTAGATATTTCTTATGAAATTTGGATTTTTTTTTGGGGTCAAATTAGAAGTATCATCTTCGCCTCCAATACAAAAGTCACACGTTTGTGCCTCGTCATCACATATGCTAGGGTTTAAGGATCCCGGGGTTTTTTGGCTCCAAGATATTTAGGGGTTTGTGGTTTTACTGCTTTCATTTCTCACAGAAGGGAGCATACTTCACTGCTTCCTTGCTTCAGCCAGGCAGTGACGATAAGCTCTTCAACTTTATCATCAAATGGAAGTTCCTATTCTGCCAGGGTCCCAGCAGTTACCTTCCTTTTGTCTCTGAGTTTTGCAGACAAAAAAATGGAAGGTTTTGACGATGAGTTTGGTGAACTTTACGCTAATGTTGAAGTTCATAGGACTTCAGCTACCAATGGCGTGCCCGACTTTGCTCGGTTGTACATAGAACCCGAAGAAGATGATGGTAGTGATACAAAGAGCCAGGATGCTAAGCTTAAGGAGGAATTTAACTCCGATGCAATAAAAGTTGATTCAGAGTGCGGCGAATCGACACGTTCTGGCGGTGAGGATTCAGAGTCCAATGGTGGGAAGGAGGTGAATGATGATTATATTGGAAGTGATAGTGAGGATGATTTAAATATTGTGTTGAACGATGATGATTACCCGGGTTTTCCAGTCGCGGGTGTTAGGAACGGGGGAGTTGTGAGAGGGGTTAATTATGATGAGGACGATGAGGATGATGCTATAGTTCTCACTAAGGGGAGCAATTTGGGCAAGAATGGGAAGTGTGGAGATCAATTGGCTGATGGGTCGGAACTGGAGAGTTCCAATGGACTTGGAGGTCAAAATAGAAATGGGCTGACAGGTGGATACAATTCCCAGTTTTTTCACCATAAGGTAGTAGCTCTTTATGGATTGTTTGTAATTCTGAAATATCTGAAAGGTTTTAGTTTGTTTCAGGATAGGAAAATTTAAAAAATAAGTTAGGTTTCGTGAGATATTTATAGAAATTGTTTTTTTTTTTTTAATTAGTAAACATTGTCTTATTAGATTTGATTTAGATAACGGACATAATCCATTAAAATTAGATAGAGATTATGGTGACGAACTATTGAAGAAATCAGCGACATACTTCACATCTGCTCTTCAACTATTAAGAACTGTATTCAGTCTCTTTATATATAATAAATAGCACATAATCAGAGAGAAAGTTATTGATAACAGAAGTAACCACTTACACTTTTTAAGGTTACATATCGTCGATTTAATACAAAGGGGAGTGCTACAATGTAATTCCCACTTACCTTATTCTTTTTTCCCAAGTAAAGGTTTGCGATCTATTTTATTGCTATATCCCGTCATAGGTGCTTATATGGCAATATCTGTGCAGCTGACACTGGAATTTAATGTTTAAGCTTATCAAGTTCAGTTCTTTATTTTGATTCGTTTCTGTAGTATGTAAGGAGAGGTTCCGTATTCCTGAACAATATCAAAGCCAACAAGTCTATGGGGCTGGTTTCCTACTTTTCACCCTTTACTAAAAGTAGGCGAAGTGGTAATGCATCTGTCCAGAAACAGGTATCAAGCTCCTCTCACGGTGCTCACCTATGTGCTGCAGCTAATCCAATGGTGGTTCAATGTGGATTTGGCTCATATCTTCCTTGGCACTGGTCAGTGTATACATATTGACATGATTTGTAGTCTATGCAAGCCTCAGTTCATTTTGCTTCCCCATCCTCCAACCTCTACCTGCCCTCCTTAAAACAAAAAATAAAGGAAAAAAAAAAAAATTATACTATTTCTCAAATTCTTTGAGGAACTGACACTGCATTAGGTTTTATACTGTGGCAAATTTCTATGATCATAAAAAACAATTCTGAAGTTTACAACAGTAGTAATAATTTTGGATGTCATGTTCCATCTGGCATTTAAATATCATAACTTCTTCCATTCTAATTATTTTCTTCCTCACAGGAGTGTATTTGATGTAAACATTGATAAGTTAGAGGAGAAGCCATGGAGGATGTCTGGAGTTGACATTACTGATTATTTCAACTTTGGTTTTGATGAAAACACTTGGAAGCAGTACTGTGCGTCACTGGTGTGTATATTGTGCCTAAAGAATCTCATATTTTAGCACTAATTTGATGCATGTCCCTTCTAGAAGACTAGAGTTTCTGCTGCATTCCTTTATCATTTTTTTTTTTTTTTTGATGTTTCCTTGGAGAAAATAGTGGCATTTTGTTTCCATTTGAAGATTCTTGCAAGGCTTATTTAAATGAATCAAACACTTAAAACTCTTTGCAGGAGCAACTTTGGCAAGCATCTGTGCAAACTAGCATCCCTGTTTATGAATCTCCAAAAATTAATCAGGTGTGTGACAATTTTTGCAGAAAAATGGTTAATAGATCCATTAACAAGTTGTGTTATTGTGATAAAGTTCTCTTGATCTATCCTGCTTACCTGGTAAAGTATTTCAGGAAGCCATGAGAGAGCAAACTGAAAATGCTGTATCAGGGAGCTTACTTTCTCGTTCATTACAATGTGAACTGGTATGCTGATATTAAGCAGAGACTTCTTTCATCTAAATTATATGTTTTATACGTTAATTTAAGCTATCTTCTTAACTGTTGCATGCAAATGCATGCTTGGGCTCTTTTACGGACTGACATTTGGTACTTCAGCCAAAAGGTAGAGCAATTCAGGTTGAGGATAGCATGGGTGAACGCCAACCATCCATGGATGTAAGGCGTCCACGTAGTAGGGATTCTGATGTGGTGATACAGGTGTTCACTATTCTCATTTTTCCAAAATTCTTTTGCTGTGGCTGCCATATGTCCTTGTTTTAACTATGGTTACTTTGGGGCAGATTAAAGTGCTTGATTCTTCTGACGGTCATTCTGATTCTGGCAATAGCAATGTGCATGAATCATCTGAAGAAGGGGAGTTCAATGCAGGCGATAACATGAATGTTCCCAGTTCTGTTAGTGAACATGACAATGAGTTGTCTCAAGAGCTATTGGAAGATGTAAAAAATTCAGAGGACTCTTCCATTGAGGAAAGGTCTGCAGTTTATCAGATGCTGAATTTTAGTAATTCTTTCTTATTTACTAGATGTGGTTGTGGACTCTAGGAAATACTTCTGTTTTGAATTCCTTTATGCATCTTCTATATTCAAAATACAGGTACGTCTATCAAATTTTAAATATAAGGCTGTAAATATGAAAGGGTTTGTTGGTTGTAAAACATGTAAAAAGTCCCTATGCAATAAATTTCATTCTTGAATGTTTATAAAGTTTTAACCCTGCTTGTTCTTCTTTTGTTTCTAGCTTATGCTTTTTGATAATGGCGTTTATGGGACATTGTTTTGAAAAACAGACTGGAATGGCCAGTTTACTAATAAAACATTGAACCGGCTAAGTTTTAGCTGGTGCACTGGTTTGTTGATGGGTCATGGATGATGTGGCTGTGCAATTAAAGCCACCATGTCATCATCTACAAGTACAAATATTGTAAAGGAGTGCCTAGGCAAGATTTGAACCTAAGATCCTTTGAATTGCAAACATATAGCCTCACCACAAAGCTGAAAAGTAAACCACATTTTTTAAGTTTTCTTTGAGGAGTTCAAACCAGTCAAGTTTTCAGAGCATTGACTAGATATGTTTCCCTTGAGAACTCCTCAAGTTTTGTCAATTTCTTGCTAAGATTGTACCCTAGTGGTTGAAAGGAATATTGCATTATTGTAACTTTTCATCCTAATCTAGTGGGTAATTCACATAATGTAGATAATCTTTTCTTCTAAATAGTTGTCAACATTTCGTATTGACTAACTGATCTCAGTTGTAAGTGATTATAGTTTTACTCCTATTGAAACATAAATCTATTATTAAAATTCTTAGCTAAATGATCTCTTTTGGAGGCAAGAATTGGTTAAATAAATTTGCTCATCAGATCCTGAATTTTTTACAGAAATGGTCCAGTTCCTGGTGTAGATAAAAATGAACATCAGGGTCAGATGGAGAAATGTACTGAAGATATTGCAGAAGCATCAGAAGGAGAGTTAAAAGCAGAGGAAGGAGTTGGCTTAGGAACTTGCACTGCTGATCAATGCTTGATTGAATCAGAATTATCGTTTGGTGACCAAGACCTTAGCCTGACTTCCTATTCTGACAGCGAGTCTGAAAACAGTGTACATGCTAACAATGAGATAAAGCATAGCCCTTTAAGAAGGCAATCAGAAAAATCTACCACAGACTTGAAGGAGTCTGCGCCATCTTATCATAAGACCCCTAAGAAAAGCAATTTCAACAGGGAACAAGAAAATATGGATTATTATTCTAGAAATAGAGGTCCAATTCGACATGAAAGGGGGCCTCAAAGCCCTAGGCATAAGCCTGGTTCTAAACTGCATAAATACAATAAGAATTATAATCATGTCTTCTCCAACCACATGTCTGGCAGTAGGGAACTGTCTCTCTTTGATTGTGAAGATTTTAATAATGACAGGTTGAAAGAACTGCAAGATTATGGTAGTCATAAGAGAAGAGATGTTTCATGTCATAAGGATACAGAACACTCCTGCCATTACGATGGGGAAAAGGTAGTTGATGACATGGTTCACACCATTTACACTAAATATTCATATAGGGAAGGTCGAGACAGCTTTAGGGAGAATACAAACCAACATGTCAAAATGAATTGGGATCAGAGGGAGTATGTTTATGAACATAGAACTGTAATGGCAGATGATGACAGTGAGCGAGATTGGTATCATGCTGATGAAGGGTACTCTGCTGATGAATTGAGTCCTCTGTCCTATAGGGAGTCCAGGCAACTTATGTCTAGATATTCCTCTTTTCCTACTAAGGAGAGGGGGGACGTTCATATGAGAAGAACTCATGAGAAGCCCCGTTTTAGGGACAGAAACCATGATACTGATCAATGGTATAATGAGTGTGGGCTTGACTTCATAGACAAAAGCTATAGAATTACTACTTCTATTGAGAGAGATATGGAAGCATTAGATAGTAGATATGAAAAGCAGTTTCTACATATTGATAGAGAACTAAAAAAATCTGCCAGAAGGTGTAGATATCGTGCCAGGCCCACATTGGATTTAAACAGCTTATGGTATGAGAGAATGGAGGATGAAGCTGAGGAATACACTTGTCCTCAGACATCAAACTTGCAGTATTATAGACAGTCTTATCCTGATTCACAGACAAATTATGTGTATGATCGAGTAAATGAAAATCATAGGGTTTGTGGGAGACATAAACATGCTAGAGATGGCAGAGGCAGGGACGGGTATTGTAATAATATTGATGCTACCAAAGATAATGAAGATTTTATTATCCATCCTGCAGAAGAGTGTGAGCTGGGGTGGAGAAGATACAGATCCCCATCTGAGGTTCTGGATTGGACTGAGGATGATGTTATTTTTAGGCATCATGATACATTGCATGCTGAAGAGGCAGCATTTTCATGGCATAAAGGGACTCATGCAAGGTATGAATCCCTGCATGATGAGATAGAAATTGATGACATACAATTGCAGCAGCGTCAGCTACATATGCCAAGGAGAGATAATGACAGTTGTATAGAAAGAAGTTATAGGATCTTCTGTAGAGATAAGCGTGGGCAGGCAAAGCTGAAGTGCAGGAATTCAATTGACTTGGTTAAAGGGGAAGGAAAGGTAAACTTGGGGAACCTATGGTTAAGAACCTGTACTGCTATACTTGTACATATAAGCCACCCCACATCTGCTGGGCTATTTGATTTAATTCTGATTGTTGATTTTATCTCAACCCACTGTACTACCACCTTCACTCTTGCAAATATGTGCTGTATTCTACAGTTTCCTTTTCTCCTTTCTTATATCTTGTTTTCTGCTCTTATACTATATACAGTGACGTGCTTGAGTTTTGGTATTACTCTCAAGGTAAGTTAGAGAGAATCTCCGATAAAGCACCCAAAGAAAATATATTAACTTTTTGGAAGTCTTTATGATAAAAGTCTCTGACTTGCTTTCTATGATAGAATGACTTGGAGGTGCTTCTGTTTAGTCAAATATGTTTGCCTGTTCCTTATATTGGTGAGTATCTTGTTGATATTCATGATACAGCATTCTTGCTTTTGTGATTTTTAATAATAATACTTGTTTTCATGCAGCTTTATTTAGCTGGGCACTCTCCACTTGAATTTGAAAAGATTCTTTGGGTCTTAGATTAAGTTATTCATCTCTTCCCTCCTCTCCCTCCCTTTTTCCAATTTCGCAAGTTTGAATCAGACTGCTAAAAGTAATATGTTGGTTGTGCTGGGCATGCGGGATGTTCTTTTAATGATTGTGATGATTAAGCTCATTGTCATCAACACAGCAAACTAGCATATCTGATCAGGGTCCGCACCATAATTCTTGTGCCTGGAGATTAATCTTGGGCACTTAATGAATGCTTTCTGTCTTATTTGTATGTTTAAGGACATTATATCTTGCTTGCACATTTCATTCATCTTCTAATTTATCTATAATTGGTTAGATTGGGTTTTACAACTGAGCTAACTTGAGCATCCCCATTCAACCAAGTGAGTAAAGAAGTCCCATGAAATTAAAGAAGAATCCTTTACATGTGTAATAACTTATATCAAACGTGAGCAATAAGCAAACAGAACATTTTTCATTGCCTACTATATATTGCCTTTGAAAGAAGAGAAGCAAATAAAGAACTGTATGTTGTAGTTATATTTTGACATTTATGTCTGTCGGCCATATATTGTTTACAAGTAGGCATTCAATATGTACTTGAAAGCTTTTTCCATCTCTTGAGGAGCTTTTGGAGAATAAAATGAAATGCTGGTTTTATATTTTGCATTCTTACTAAGTTATTGGGTTTTCCCCCTCCATTGAGCTTGATTGACATACTTATTCTGCGCTTTATACTAGTCTTACTTCTATCTTTGGAGACAAGGGAGAGAATTGAATGAAACTATCCCACTTTTCAATTTGTCAAGTGCATATTGTGTACATAATTACAATGTTATTAGTGCATGGTCAGCTCAAAGAGTTTTATTATAGTACTGTGCCTTTAGAAGTCTGCATTTGTTCAAGTAGAAGTATATTTCCAGATGAAGACCGGAGTTACAAATATTTGATCCAGTTTTAGGGTTTTCTTAATATTTCGAAGTAAGGGTTTTGGGAATAAAGGATGGTATCTGCTAAGGCATTTTCCTTTCTCTGATTATAGTGCCTGTCTCATAATATGAAGTATGAACTATATATATATATATATATATATATATATATATATATTTATATATATATATTTATATATATATATTTAACTATGTTTGTATATATATGTATCTATATATATATATATTGATTTTTAGCAGGTCACTAATTTCTAGCTTTTGCAATCTGACCATTTTATGTGGTTTTAGTTTAGTTACTTCTTCAGACAGATGAGGGGGGGCCTGCAGGTATATTCTTACCCGTAGATTTGGTTTGGAAAGATGTTGACCTCTCTGATCCCATTTAAATTGGGTGAATCCTGCTTAACGTGATTGGATGATCATGGTTGGATATAAATTTGACAGTTTCATTGTTCTTTTGTATATTGATTTCTGTAATTTCACACAATTGGATTGGTCTTACCATAGAAGAAGCAAAAGAAGAAATTGTTTTGTGAAGTATTTACTCATCAAATGTTTATCAAGGAGTGCACGGAGAGATAGTTTTATCGTCGTAATATATTGTATTATATCAAGCTTATGCTCATAGGCTAGGCAATGTAGTTCATCTGTCAATTCTTGTTTGCAGTTTCCAATATATTTTCTTCTTAGTTCTTATATCTATCGTGCTCTAACTTTGATGACTCGCTACTTCTTATGAACATTATGTTGACTTTCATGCTTATTCTTGGGACTCTTAACTCTGCTACTCACATCCATCATACCTCCTAGTCGCTGTTTCACATGTTATGCATTATATAATGAATGTGTTCAGCACCAGTGGCTGTAATTTATTAGATGTGTTGATATTATTCTGGTGTTTGCTTGATATCCCAAATATTATAAGTTATAAATTTGTGATGTGGTATGACTGATTCTGCAGTCTCATGGAAGAAGTTCCAGAACTAGAAGTGTGATGTGCAATGGTAGGCTTGAAAACTTGGATCAGGGGATTGCCAAGAAGCGGACAGCTTCTATGGGTTTTAATAAATCCCATATTGAGAGAACCACCAAGTCTGAGAGTGACCATAACTGCAGGAAATGGCTTCAGAACATTCCAGAGAAGAGGCTGAAAGATGGTTTGGATGTTGAGGAAGGTCAGATAGTGACAGAAGAACCATACTTAGTGTCTTCTAAATGCAGAAGGGATGTTCCTGAGGGTGCAGCACTGACTGGCAGCGTGAAGAAGAGGATGCTTCATAATGAACATAATTGTGACCAGGATAACAATATAGGTGGTTATGACAGTCAAAGGATTCTTGAGACATTAGCTAAGATGGAGAAACGTAGGGAGCGCTTTAAGGAGCCCATTGCAATAAAAAATGAAGCAGAAAAGAATTTGAAGGTTAATGATGACATGATAGTTGATACAGACGAAACAAAGCAACATAGGCCAGCTCGAAAGCGGCGCTGGGGTGGCAGTTAAATTCTTCCAGCAATTTGAGGGCTCCTTTGTCCTTCATTTTTTACAAAGGGCTGATAAATATTGAGGTGAAAAGCTTGGTTAATCTTCAATTTTGGGTTCCAAATTTTGTTTTCTTGACAAAATGAAATTATAAATGATATGGCATTAGTGTCTTGCTTTGGTAATGAATAAAGTCCTTGTTATCACAGTGAATTTGTTGAAAGCTCTGTATTCTGGGGATGGTAGATAAATCTGACATTCTTGATATAATCACGCCCATTTGTGAATGTCATTGTTTCTTTGCTGTAATATTATTTCATCTACGTATTGTCTTTTTCTCTTCTTTTTTAATCCTTTTCAGTGAAGTTTTGTCATAAAGCTTGCCTTCTTTTTCCTATTGGTGTAGCATCTTGCTGCTGATTCTGAGCTTGGTAAACTGATTAGAGATTTTGGGTTTGATGTATAGTGCATCAACATTTGGGTTGTTGTCCCTTTCTTTTTGCTGCTATAGGCACAATCTGCTGTTAGCATTTTGGTCTAAATTGGAGTCCTCTGGATAATTTGTTCCGAAAACAATTCTACCTTAAAACAATTTTAGAAATGGCGATTGAAAGATTAGTATTTAAAACAAGTTTTAAAAGTAGAAACCCATTATATCACCCACTTATATTTATTTCCTATATTATCTTCTGGTGATATTTGGGTTCCTGATGTTTTGTCTATTTCTAGTCTGGAAGTTACTTATTGGGTTTGTCTTCTTTGGAGGGAGCTTTCAGTAGTATGAAATGCAGAATGGAAGCATGGTATTTATAGAATAGCATGCTTTCATCATTTTGGATGCCCATCGACTTCTCTCTGATGCACCTCTATCATAACATCCTTACCAATCTTTCTGGCTCAAGAAACGATAACAAAGCTTAGCATCATCGCTTTGTTTTGTGAGAGCGTTGAAGGAAGACGGTCATTTGGCCATTTTATATGGTTCTCATGCTTCTCCAACATTTGTTCAATTCCAGTTTCAAATGAACGAGGCATCAGAAAGATATGGGTCTCCTTCTTTACGTCATATGAGCCTATGTGGCACATATCACCAACCCTTTGGTGATATGCAGGCTTCGAATTGGATGCAAGGGAGGAGGGAAACTAAATAATATAGCTAGTGTGGTATGAACCACTGAATTGCTTTTTTAGATAAAGATTATATTGAAAAATAAGAAAAAAAGTGAGAGCCTGAATTTGAAAACTCTCAAGTCCTATATGGAAGGGACAAATCTTCAGAAGAATTTATTGAAATTTCTCTCTGCCCAAATGAAAGCATAGATATATGTATATATACTCCTTAGACAGAAACTAACCTTAGAAACTGACAATATAACTATCTCACTACTACTGCCATTAACATATTAACTGACACCACTACTGCTGACACCATTTCTACCACTATTGCCATAATATCATAACTGATAGAAATAAAAAACTGACACTAACAGAAAAAACTGATAGAATTATAGTGGTTATTCCCCTTTAGCTTTTCCTCTTAGGCCCTTGTATTTTCTTTGAAAATAAGTCCTTAATGGAGGTGCTGTATCATTACTCCCCCCCTAGAAAGCCGACTTGTCCTCAAGGCGGAAAGAGGAAAATTGGGCAGCAATGAGATCATATTGCTCCCAACTGACTTCTTTTAAAGGACGGTCCTTCCACTGTATCAAGAGCTCTAGTTGTTTTTGATTGTAGGAATCAAGCCAGCGATGAGTAAGCACTTTCTCTGGTTGCAAAAGAAGTTCCCAATCTTCATTGATTGGCAGTGGTGCGGGTGGAGTAGGAACTTCCTAGCCAGGGGCTGGGCGTAGCATAGAAACATGAAATACTGGATGAATCCGAGCTGTAGGTGGAAGTTGTAGTTCATAAGCCACTGGTCCTACTCGCCGGAGTACTTTATAAGGTCCAAAGAAACGTGGGAAGAGTTTCTCAAATTTCCTTCGGGCAAGAGACTGCTGCCGATAAGGTTAGACTTGAAGGAGAATAGAATCATCAACTTGAAAAGTGATATCACGGCGATGTGCATCAGCTTGCTGTTTCATTCTAGTTTGGGCTTTTAATAAATGTCCTTGAAGGAGCTTCAACATTTCATCTCTAACAACCAATTGATCTTCAAGATCTGCCAATCTGGTTTCACCACGGACAAAAGGGGTGATGGCAGGTGGATCTCTACCATAAACCGCCTTAAAAGGAGTAGTACCTGTAGAAGAATAAAACCCAGTATTAAAGGAGTATTCAGCCCAAGATAAATAATGGCTCCACTTCTTGGGTTGCTCTTGGGCAAAACACTGCAAGTAAGTTTCAAGGCAACGATTAACCACTTCAGTTTGGCCATTCGTTTGAGGATATGCCGTGCTCATCCTTAATTTGGTGTTACTAAGGCGAAAAAGTTCTTGCCAAAAAGCACTTAGAAAAACCACATCCCTATTTGAAATTATGGATCTAGGAATGCCATATAGGCGTACTATGTCTCTGCAAAACACTTCAACAACAGTTTTGGCAGTATATGGATGATAAAGGGGGAGAAAATGGACACACTTACTCAATCAATCCACCACCACAAGAACAGTGTCATATTTTCCAGATTTAGGCAGCCCTGTAATAAAATCCATTGAGATATCTTCCCATACTCTTTCAGGAATTGGTAATGGCTGCAAGAGTCGAACAGGAGCCAATGCTTCATATTTGGCTTTTTGACAAATAAGGCAATTCTGAACATAGTACTTAACATCATGCTTCATTTTAGGCCAGAAAAAGAAAGATGATAAATGCTTCAGAGTCTTTAGATACCCGCCATGTCTAGCTATCATAAAATCATGCGATTCTGAAATAAGAGTTTGGCGAAGGGTATGATTATTAGGCACCACCAATCTATCCTTGTAATACAACTTTTGATCCATCAATTGAAAGTTAGAAGCACTTGAAGGATTTTTCTGTATTTGTGCCATTAGATCAGATGTGTAAGGATCTTTGAGTAATGCCTCATACCAATTAGAAAAATCCAAAGACACTGGAATGGCTAGAGCCACAAAGTCAGCATGCTGTGGGTTCCTTGATAAGGCATTAGCTCCTATAGTTTCTTTGCCCCCCTATAAATGATAGTAAAATCATAAGGTAGCAATTTCAAAAGGAGTCGTTGCTGCTCATTGGTAGTAAGGCGTTGTTCTAATAGGTATTTGATGCTATGGTGATTTGTCTGAACAAAGAAATGGTGGCCAAGGAGGTAATGACGCCATTTCTGTAATGAAAGAACTAATGTAAGCAATTCCCGTTCATAGGTAGACTTAAATCTGTTTGAAAAGAGAACCCCTTACTAAAATATGCAATAGGATGTTCATCCTAAAGAAGAATCCCTCCAACTCCCTCAAAGGAAGCATCACATTCCATTGTGATAGGCTTTGAATAATCTGGGAGCCTAAGGACAGGGACTGATGTGAGTGCCCTTTTAAGTTGAACAAAAGCTGATTCTGCAGCGAAAGACCAGTGAAATGCATTCTTTTTTGTGAGTGTAGTGAGGGGTCTTGCCAACAATCCGTAATCCTTCACAAATCTGCAATAGTAACCAGTCAAGCCAAGAAATCCCCTTAATTCCTTAACATTGGAAGGGATTGGCCACTTAATTATTGCTTGGATTTTTTCAGAATCTACCTCCACACCTTTGGCTGATACGAAATGACCTAAAAAAGAGATTTTGGTCTGACCAAAAGAGCACTTAAAGAATTTGGCATAATATTGATCCTCCTTAAGAAGAGTGAGAATAGTTTGTAAATGAGTTAGGTGATTTTCCAAAGAGGAGTTATAAACCAATATATCATCAAAAAACACCAAAACAAATTTTCTCAAATGATTCTCAAATGAGGATGAAATAAGTCATTCATGGTTGCCTGAAAAGTAGAGGGAGCATTAGTAAGCCTAAAAGGCATAACAACATACTCATAATGTCTTGAGTGTGTTCTAAATGCAGTCTTATGAATGTCTAACGGATTTACTCTAATTTGATGGTAACCAGAACGTAAATCAATTTTAGAAAAAATTACTGCACCATGTAATTCATCCGCTAACTCATCAATGTTGGGGATCGAGTATTTGTTTGGGATAGTGATTTGGTTAAGCTTACGATAGTCAACACACATCCTCCAGGAATTGTCTTTCCTTTTAACCAAGAGGACGGGACTGGCATAGGGACTAGTACTGGGCTATATAAAACCAGATTTGAGTAGTTCAGTCACTTGGTTTTTAATTTCCATCTTTTGAAAGTAAAGATATCTATATGGTCGAATATTTGGAGTTTTGGAATTAGGAAGGAGAGGAATGGAGTGGTAATGATGGCGGTATGGAGATAGGGTGGTGGGTTCCTCTAATATGACTTCAAATTGGTGAAGCAATGATTGTATATCAAGAGGAACAGAGTTACCTGGAGATATGATTTCTCTGGACATAAAATGGGAGTTACTTGGAGATATGATTTCTCTGGACATAAAATGGAAGCTAGCCGCTGCCTCAGATTTAGGAGGGATGCCTTGGAGCTTATATTTTTTGCCATTCAACTAGAATATTAAGAACATCTTACTCCAATTTGCTTGCACTGTGTTCAACGAGGCCAACCATTTAATTCCCAGAACTAAGTCTGCTGCTGCCAATGAAAAGGGGTAATAATCTTGGATAATTGTGAGATTTGGGAGCTAGACTGATAAGTTAAAGCAAATGCCATTATAGCAAATAATTTCGCCATTCCCTATCTGGATTCCAAAGGTTGGAGTCCTCTGAATAGACAACTTAAACTGTTCCACAAGTTGAATAGACACAAAATTATGTGTTGAGCCACTGTATACTAATATTATGACCTGTCTCCCACCTAGGACACCTTGTAACTTCATAGTGGTGCTGTTTGGATTGCCTAAGATGGCATGAAAGGAGATTTCAGTCATCTCATCACTTGGTTCATCTTCAACAGTTTCACCAATAGCATCATTTTGTGATTCATCTTCTGCCATTTCCATCAATGTTAAGGTAGCAGATTTACATCAATGACCTGGGGAAAATTTTTCATTGCACCTGAAACAAAGTCCTTTAGCAATACGTTGCTGTCTCTCTAAGTTCCAAGGTTTAGAGGTTAAATTTTGATTAGAAGAATTAGGCTGAGATAGACATTGGGTGAACTGGTTATTGGGTTGGGTGTTTTCACATGAGGTATTGGACCAGGTAGTAGATCTGGGGCCACGATTTAAAGAAACTTTTTGTTCATACTCTAATGCTAGGCTCATAGCCTTGTACACAGTCCTGGGCTTATGGATTCGTACTTTAGCTTTTAAATCCTCTCGAAGCCCATTCAAAAAGACCCCCAATAGACAATGCTCTGGCCAATTCTTAACTCTAGTTGCATGTTTAGCAAAATTCTGATGATATTCAAGGACAGTTCTGGTCTGTTTAACTGCACAGAGGTACTCATTAGGATTTGAAAATTCTACTGGACCATAATTCTCCTGTAATGCCTTAACCAGCTCCTCCCAATACAAAAGAGTACGATCACTATTCATCCATGCAAACAGATCCAAGGCATCACCCTCCAGATACATGGCAACAATATCAACTTTGAGTTCCTCTGGAGTTTGATAATACCGAAAATATTTTTCGGCCTTAAGAATCCAACCTTGAGGATCTCCTCCTTCAAAACGAGGAAATTCCATTTTAGTGTGGGCTTTTCGGGAAGGATTCTTGAGCCACCAAGGTAATTCAACATCATCATTAATGTCCTTTGCCCAGGAAGGCTGGGTCCTAACCTGCAATCCAACAAGAAATTCAGGAGTCTTGTGCTTCTGGTCAATAGTAACTGTTGGTGTTGTTGTTTGGTTTTTTAGGACAGCGTCCATGGCTTCCATTCGTGAGGTTAGATATGACAGTTGTTGGAGGATGGCATTCTCAGTAGAGGCAGGGTTGGTGGGAGGCGCAATGATGGGTGGATGACTAGTTTGAGGGGAAAGCTACGTGGGTTGAGAGGGATCAGTGGAGGAAGAGGAGCGGGTAGTGACCATGGCTGGATCAAAATGGCTCCGATACCAAAATGGTATGAACCACTAAATTGCTTGTTTAGATAAGGATTATATTGAAAAATAAGTAAAAAAAGTGAGAGACAGAATCTGAAAACTCTTAAGTCCTATATGGAGGGGACAAATCTCCAGAAGAATTTACTGAAATTTCTCTCTACCCAAATGGAAGTATAGATACATGTATATATACTCCTTAGACAGAAACTAACCTTAGAAACTGACAATATAACTGCCCCATTACTACTGCCATTAACATATTAACTGACACCATTACTGCTTTACTGCCATAATATCATAACTGACAGAAATAAAAAACTGACACTGAGAGAAAATAATTGACACAACGATAACTGACAGAATTACAGTAGCTATTCTCCTTTAACTTTTCCTCTTAGGCTCCTGTATTTTTCTTCGAAAATAACCCCTTAATGGAGGTGCAGTATCATAATGTTACCAATGAGCCTTATCAATTTGATTCAACCAGTAAAAGTGCCGACAAGTGTCTACTTGAGTAATTAGCGCAACCTGTTTTCTGCTGATTAACTTGACTCTCACTGGAAATATGATCAAGAGAATTCTGTGCATTATGAGGAGACCTATATCATAGCCTCCATGATTAGCTGGTGTCTGCCATAGGGCTTAATTACTGCATTTAGCAGGTTGTGGGGATAATTTTTATGTGTATTGGTAACCAGAGGAAGAAAGAAATTACTGATGCAATGAAAATTTTTCCATTCTAGAAAATATTTGCTTCCTAGATTTTATTGACCTTCAGAAATCTACTTCTCTATATAAGAGAACTCTCCAAAAAAAAAAAAAAAACTTGATTTGTTAGTGGTTTTCTCTTTTATTTAATCAGAATGTTACTTTTCCTACTTTATTTTGGGAAATAAAAGCTGGGATGCTAAAAATGTGGAATTCATAGTGACTTCCGGGCTTATGTTTTTCTTTGCTCAAATCTACTAAGACCAATTTCTGAAATGTGCTTCTGCATACAGCAGCGCATAAAATTTGTAGATAATATGCTTCGTTGGCTGTGGGATTCTTAGATATTATAGACTTTACATTCTGCAATGCAGTTTGAAACGACTCGTAAAGCTGGATCAGAATCCGCACATCATGCTACTGCATGCCTGGGATAGTGGTCATGCCTATCGAGTCTCCCCCGGTCCTCTCTCTCTTTCTTGTGTGGCTAGAAGACCGGAAGGGTAGATAGAGATAGGTATGTGAATGTGATATACCTACTTCTCTAAGGCTAATGAGAGGAAATTAAGGCCAATGATTGAAGATTACATGCTGAGGTGAATGCTTTGAATGTGTGTGTGTGTGTGTGTGTGTGAGAGAGAGAGAGAGAGAGAGAGAAAAATAGAATTGCTTCTATGCAGGATCGAACTACAGGCCATCGATTTACAAGACTGACGCTTTACCACTGAGCTATAAGGGCTAGAGGCTAACAACTTGCGAGCAACTTAGTAATTGTAAGAGACAATATTAGTTGTCTAATTCGCAATTACAGTACATTCTTGCTTTTCTTTTTTCCGTCATTCATTGTTAACTATTTTGAAATTCGAACAATTGAACCAAAATCTGAGAAGAATTGCAAACTTTGGAGATGTTAACTCGAGATATATATCAAATATATATTATATATACATATTCGTATATGAGCCAAATTATGACATATACATAGAAGCAATTTAAATTTAGGTCAACTTAGCACCCATAGTAGATGGTTGATATGCCTAAAAATCTCTAGGATCAACAAACACATTGCCCATTTGTCCCTTCGTCAAAACGTCATCATCATTCTGGCCTGAAAGCCTTTTAACATGCCACAAATCATCGATATGGGACATAGAAGTCGTTTGAGGCACAAGCTTAGCAAGAGGATCAGCAAATCCTAACTCAGTTAAAACCACTTGACAATCCTTCATGCTTTCTCCCAACCTTGACGTGAACCTCCACACACATTCCATAAGCTCCCCAAGGTTGTCTCCCTCTCCATGGAGCCCATAGATGAAGAGAAACCCGAAGGGTCTCGAGAGCGAGTCACTCACAGGCATTCTCAGACAAGGGAAGATCTTCTCTCTTGCGTGATTCAGAGTAGTGTGAAGCAGAAGCCTAAGTGGCTTAGACTTTGATCTAACTTGAAGCTTATAGGCTTCGCAAGTGTTCCATATGCTAAATATGATCCAAGAGGTTGGAAACTTAGTGGTTTCATCGATATTATCATCCCAATTACCATCGTCTTTGTAATAGCTTATCCATGTGCCTAGGCTAAGCTTCTCCTTCAAAATAAAGTCCATGTCTATAAGATATAAGTCTTTGTGTTTCAAGGCTCTTGTGTACAAGGAGATGGCTTGGCCTAGGCTCAACTTCTCTATTTTTATCTCTCTGGTGGCGGTGGAGATGTGCTTCTCAGGGAAAGTAGAGGGATGGACAAAAATGTGGAGAGAACTGAGGTTGTAATAGTTGCATTTGAGAGTGAATAGGTTTGTGGAGGCATTGTTGTTCTTCTCTGTGGCTACCCATGAGTACTCTGCTCCATTTCTCACCAACCATTCTTCAACTGAGCTCACTAGTTTTAGTCCAACTCCTTTTCTTCTGCATAGGGAAGAGAGATTGATCCATCAGAGTCTCCAAAATTTTCCCAATAGCTTTGGCTCAAGAGTCAAGCCTACCAAGGTTTCATTCACATAAACTTTTGTGTCACCTTTGTTTTTTTTTTTTTAACAACTTCTTCTAAATTTGCATAAAAAAGAATACGTACACTTTATTACTATGTGATTTGAATGTTTGTATTATGTTATACTTGTAATTTGAACTAGCATAATTAGTACATGTAGTTTCAATCTTTTATCTTTTGGACACAATCCATTAAAATTTGTCTTGAATTCTAAATTTTCACATAAAACACCTAATTTATTATGCATTAAAGATTGGAATTCCTCCCTTAGCTAGTTGAAATCTCAAATTAGACACACAAAACGAATAAATAATTTTCTCAAATTTTGTTGGTTCTAAATGAAAGTATTAATTTTGCCCCTTTTGTCCTAATTTTTTAATTTTTCCTTACGAATCCCAATGCATGCCTATACAATAAAGACTGAAATTCTTCTTTTGGCCTATCAAAAACTCAAAATTCTACACACACAACTAGTATATTCTCTAATTTTGTACCTAAACAAAATCCCCTAATTTTGCTCCAATTCTTAATTTCTATATGAAATCTTTAATTTTGTACGTTGTGAATGATCAATATCCCTCTTCTGACTTATTGAAATTTCTAATTTTCGTACACAAGATTGGGAAATTACAGCAAATTTTGGTCACCTGCCAAATTGGGTAGTAAAATGTCAATGAAAAGTAGCACAGGGGACTAATAATATATATGCTAATAGTTTAAACTACAAGGTACAAAACTGCAAACGTTCAAACCATATAGGATCAAGATTGCAAACGGGCCAAACCACAGTATTAAATATGTAATTTACCCCAATTGAGAAGTGTTTGTTGTATGCGTTTCACCAAGATGTTGATTTTCTTTGGAGCAAAAATACCTCTACTCAAAGTTAGAAAAAAAAAAATTTAAAATATATCATCCAAGGATATCATTTTTGTAAATTTCGTTTGTTATTATTATTATATATATGATGGAAACATCTGAATTTACACTTCCTCATAATTATTTACGCCTCTCACAGGTAAACCGCAATTTGACAGCATAGGTACGTTTATAAAAGATTGACTAAACAATAATTGTTTTTTACTCTCAGAGTACATACTTTTTTGATAAATTAATTTTAAAACTTTAAAATAAAAAGTAAGGAGTTAAAATAATCTATTTTGGAAAACAGCCTACGTACACAACTATTTTCTTTATTATAAATATACGTTTGGATCCTGCGTAAAATCATATGACTAAACCTATCTAAAGGGAGAAGAAGCACTATAGAAAGCAGCAAACAACATGAAAAAGGATATATTTACCATTCTTCCTGCTCTTGTTTTAAATTTTGCTAATTTGTGTACTTATTATGGGATATTTAAAAGATTAGTGAAAATTAAATTAAAAAAATATGATAAAAAATCAATAAAAAAGAAAGTAAAGTAAGAACAGAAATAGTACTTAATCGGATCCGTTTTCATCTTACTTGTTGTGGTCTGAACTCCTTCCAGCTTAAAAACACAACCGTATATATCATTTTGGTTAAAATTTTCTTAGCAGTATAGGTAGCGCTTCATTTTAGGATAAAAGTGGAACACTTTCATTTTGCAAATGAAAGGAAAGACAAAGACAATTTACTGATCTAATTAAAAGAAAGTGGGTGTGTCAGTATCATCACCTATGATTGGGAGAGACCCGAAGGCCAAGTATGCAACCCATCTTCAAGAATGATCCAGAATGAGTCCTCACAGTTTTAATGCATCCTCGAACCACTCCAACAAGCTCACCATTTTCAAGCAGCTCAGCTACCTGCAGTAATAATATATTAAGTATATATGCATGAGGAGTCACTACTCTATATATGTATATATATACACACACATATACACACATAGGCTTTGATCAATATTATATATGTTGTCTTGGTGGAAACAGATACAAGAGGCTAGCTTTTCTTGCTAGAAGAGAAGTAGGGAAGGACCATAATGTAAGTTTTGGAGATAATGTAAAATGGGAAAAGGGGAAAAGGAAAAATGAGTTACTCAGTACCCACCAACATAATATGAAGTGGGTAGAACCTAATCCTAGATAAAGGGTCACCCATCATGTTGGTGAAAATGGAGACTCCCTTTTTAGTCCCAATCTCACAGTTCCTCTCAAGCTTCCCCACCACTTTAACATCTCTTTCTTCATCAAATTCCCTTATCACAACCTTGCTCTCTATGTCATCCATTTCTCTTCTCTACCTTGGCTAAAAAGAAGCAAGTGGTTACTGATTACTACATATACAAGGTGGGAAAGGAAAGGTTTTTACTCTGGTTTCTCCCAACAATCACTTCCTATTGCGTTCATATATATATATATATATATATATATATATATATATATATATATATATATATATATATTTGGTAATTTATTTATCTCTGAGAAATATTCAACTTATTCTATATATCTTTCTTTTTATTATGAAAAATTGCGCCCACCTCTCATTTGAAACTAAAATATGTGTTACACTTACTTCTCTACAACAAAAATAAGGTACACATGTATGATTACTTTTGTTTTTTGTTTTTACCAAAATACTCTTATATTTATTACTTATATAACATAACAAGTATTAAATATATATTTGATCAATATATATAAATCTTTTAAAAGCAATGTTATACAATTAAAAATAAATTAAATTTATAATTTTCAATACAAATTAGTTGAAAGAAAATTTAAAAAGAAAACAACTTCCAGCAAATCAATATTATTTTAAGTCGCATCTTGGTAATTTTTAAAATAAAGAAAAAAAAGATTGTGTAACTCAAACATCCTCGTAAAATAAAAGAATGTGTAGTAAAATGTACCATTATTAGATATGGTACATATAAAGTTTTTTTTTTCTTTTTTTCTTGGTTCACTGATCACATGACATGTGGTGTGAGTGAATGACGTATACAAAATTTACAGCATGTACACAACTTGATGTGTTCGTTGAACTTGAGAGTGGCATTGCCTTGGTAACTTGTTGTTCCCAGAACGAAAGTCGCTTTCATCAGTACACATTCAACACGGGTTGCTTCCAAAAACACAACCATTTCAATCTTTGTTATGATTTTCATCATTTTCGTTGTTCATGTTGCGTCACTTCATATCTTATACTTATCTTCTCATTCTATAACATGCCTCTCTCCTTAAATCATTTCTTTTCTTGTATTTGAAATAATATCTCTGTTTCGAGAATATATATATATATATAGAACCTTTTAGACCAGAAGTTGAATACTTTTGTGAAATGTATAAAGAACCAAATTATTGGAGGAAAGATGAATTTTTGAAGAGGAGATATGGCCTCCGTACTTACTTTCAATCATAAATTACAGGATATATTTTATGCATTTATAAAAGATCACGTTTAAGTATTTAGATATATGATCACATTGTAAGAATATAGACTTATATTCATCTATGTCCAGATTCAAGTTACAACATGGGCATAAAAATATAGCTCATCATAAAAACATCAAGATTCTTCAAAGTACAGTTCATTCATCACTGGAATTGTTAATGAAACTGCACGTGATGTCTTAATTTTTAAGCATGTTATTAGTTATCAGGTTTAGTGACTAATTTATAGTAGTTTGGGTGTTTCAGTTTACTAAAATTTCAATTTCTATGAACTAGAAGTTCAGTCAATCAATAAAATTTTATAAACGTTATTAAACGGTCAAATTTTTATTTGGTGATACTTCTTCATGTATTTAAACACTTGTCATGAATAAAAAATATACAGACTTTTCCAATCATTTTTTTCTTCTCTTGTCACATTATCTACTGCTAACTCTGCAAAAACTCAGTCATCTCCTTATCTCATATAATTAGCTTTATATTAATCAATAGGTCAATCACTTTAAATCACTCGTGCATGTTTGCACTAATTTAAACACATTAAATATATAAAATTTCATTATTTTCTAATGTTATTATATATATATTGAGTTAATGATCCAAATATTTAATTTTTTTTATGGGCGAATTATCTTAAATTGCTAGTCATAATTAGGGATGTATAAAATGGTCAGACCCTAATGAATATTCCTAAATTTTATTCATCTGGGCTTGGCTATGGCTATTATAAAAATGAGTTTAGGAATTCATGACACTCATAATATGTGAGTTCATATAAACGGTTGAGAACTCTGGGATATGGGGCTTCTGAGGATACCCATCACCCCGAACTCAAATTGGGAATCTATATTTGACAACAATCAAAACGTGTTCTAAAAGGTTACAGTGCTAAGCAATGGACCGACAAGCCCTAGGATCCAGGTTAGTCCATTCATACATACGCGCATATACTGTTTATTTGTTTCAACTTTGTTTATAAAAGAAGAAGAGGAAGAATATAACAAATTAAAACTTACAGTGTAATCGTTATATGGCATACAAAGAGATATGTCAATGTATAGTATTATACTGATTGTATAATAGTTTAAAATAATTTTTTATATTTATATTTTAACCTTATTAATTTTAGATTTTATTAATGAATGCAAAATTTTTTTAAAGCTTTTTAATTTACTCTATCTACTTTTTATGTTTTAGAAATTCACATAAAAATATTAGTTTATAATTTTGTTAACTTATTTCTATAATTTTTTATTATTTTTTTAATAACTCCACAATTCCTTAAATTTATTGTTATTTTTAATTTATGAACTAATGTTTTGTGAGTTACTAAAAAATAAAAAGGAGATGGGATAATTTAAAAATTTTTTTATAAAATTTTGGGTTCATAGATAAAATTTAAAAATATTAGAGTCAAAATATAAATACTAAAAATTGTGTTAAGTTGGCATATAATTAATATATTTTAATATATTTTTGTTATATATCTTCGTGTGTCACATAGTAATTATATTAATACAATCAATTTTATAATTGCACTAAAGATAATACCAATAAAATAATCAAGTTTTGAAAATTAAGTTAAGAGATTAAAATAAAACAATAAATTAATTAAGTGACCAAAATGATAGTTAAGTCTTTCTGTTATCACAGTACCAAAAATTAAATATGAAGGCAATTGATAATTTTATTGGGAAAAATAAAAAGGAGGAAAAAAATAAGGATAACAAGTAATAGAAAAGTTATTTAGTAATTTAAACACTGCTAAAATTCTAAATTTAGATGGTTGACAATTTTGGCAATATAACTGATAAATTAGAGGATTGATTATAATTTTTGTTAATTAAAAGACATTGTAATTAAATAAAAAATTAGTGTGAATAAATATAAGAGATAGATTTTGTTTTAGTTTTGCTAAAATTATATGACCACTCCTTCATTTTTTTTTTAAATTTACACAAACTGTTTTTAAAAATAAAAGTGACTTTACAGTTTAGTTTAATTTATTTATTTTTACTTAAATACCATCAATTAACCAAAAAAAATTTTTAACTCAGAAAAATTTTAAAAATAGAAGGCATTTCAGTTAAAAAAATTTAAATTAAATTAAATAATAGAATAAATGGAATAACCATTTATTTCAAAAGAAGTTTATTTGTATTTTAAAATTTTAAAAATACGTATGATCTTCAAAGGAAATTTAATGACACGTCTAAATGGATGACCAATAAAAGAGTGGAATGACTAAATTAGAATAAATGAATCTTTGAAATTTTATTTTAAAATAAAATGAAATAACAAAGAAGAGACTCCAATTTCACTTCCTACCATCTAAAATCTTACTTTTGTTAGTCAAAGATAAAATAAAAGAGTTTAATGACATAATTATTATAATATTTTCATTGCCTAAAAAATTATAATACTAGCATTTTATTTAAAAAAATAATATTATAAAAGTGATAAATAAATCATTGTATTCTATTCCATTAACGTCTTCTTCACCCAATGCCCGAGCGAGGGGGCAACAAGGGGGAACCTCCACGTGAATGAGAAAGGGAACCTGGCTTAACCACAGTGGTCGTCTACCTTCTGAATATTCGCTTCTTTCTTATCACTTCTTCGTACGCTCTTCCTTTTCCACTTTGGTCAATTTTCCTTATAATTGCTTTGTCCTTTTAACTTGTGCTGCAAAATTCGCCATCTCAGGCCCTACCTTTAGGCGTGTATCCGAAGTACCGTAAGACATGGAGGTATGGAAGTGTCAGACCCCAGAATTATTCATCTTCCCCCATTCTATTATTTTACATTTTGTGTGTTAATTTCTCCAGTCTGCAACGCTTTCCAGTGACCATGTTTGCAGAAAATTATGGGCTGCTCAACCTTATTTCTGAACCCATTAATTCAACATGGCAATGACTACTCCAAGAAGGGACTTTCAGAGTTTTTCTTCCCTTCTATTTCTAGCTGTATGTGTTCCATCGAGGTTAGAAAACAATCTATCCAATTAATAATGATATAAATTATTATTACTTCTTAGACTTTCTAGTTTCAATGGCAGAGACTGAGACCGATGATCATGATCATACCATATCAGAGATTCCCTAGTGGAAGAGAATCCAGACATCATGTGGAAACCAAACGTGGGAATAAGCGGAGGAGGGATTTCCATTTCCATTCTATTCCCCTTAGCCCGGTTCTGCTGATCAAACAAGGCCTCACGATATATGAGTTATGTTTGAGACTATAGAGGTTTATTTCACTGGGTTTTGGGGCAGAGCCATGCATATTCATAAGCTTGAAAAGATGCATTTTTATCTTCCCCTCAATTAGCTTTTCTTTTTCCGCACTAATTTGCAATCCTCCGGAGTGCTTAGTTTCCTAGTAAGTTAGTTATCCATAAAATTTAAGTAAATTTATTTCCAAATATTTAAGATTTTAGATTGTTCAATAATATCTTTAGTTGAAAAATATTGTTTTAGTGTCATAAAAGTTGCAAAATTACTGAGTAAAAGCATTTATTTTAAAAAATGTTCAATGCCTTTATCATATGGGATAGACTCAAAATACAAAATATATATATATATTATTGGATTGGATTGAGTCACATAAATAAAGTGCATTAGGTATTGAGTTTACATAAGATCTGATTTAATTATTAATTTATTTTTATTTTATTTATAATAATTTTTAAAATATTAATTTTTTTTCAATTTTAATTACTTTTCACTCCAAATCATATTTTTTATTTGATCTTTTATTTATTTTAAATTTTAAATTTTAAATTTTTTTAAAAAAACTAACTTTCATTAATGAAAAATGTGTTTTTATAATATAATTTTTTCAAAAAATAATATATGGATCAGTCCAACTCGATGATTTATTAGACCAAAATTATGCTAGGCGTGATCAAGGACCTTACAAAATCCAGACTTGACCACGCCCGTATGTTCACCCGTTTACTTTGTTACCAATATATATATATATATATATATATATATATATATATATTTGGCCTACACTTTAATAATATTGACTAAATGATTTCGGAATAACATTAGAGATGGAAGAACATAGTGCCGACAAAAACAATAAAAAATAATTCACACTAATTAATATTAAATATTTTGTTAGATAATAAATTGATTTTTCTTCGATAAAAAATTGACTTGACGGTTTAACGTCATTTCGTAGAAGAAATTGATCTGTCTCTCCTAAGACTGCAGGAGGGTTAAATTTTTGCCTATGGATCACCTCCATTGTTGGAGTAGTGATTTAAAAAATATTTTTTTAATCTAACATATATATATATATATATATAATTTAATATTAATAAAATATTAATTTTTTATTATTTTCCATTACTGGAAATTCTCATGGGAATTTGTTTATTGCATTTTTATGTACGACGCAATATACGGCTTTCATCGTAGGTTTTAAAAAATTATACTGGACTCTTCGGCACAATATAAAAATAAGTGAATGGGTCATAATTCGTTTATTCTTCACTCAAATTTTGTTAAAAACTGACCGAAATAGTAAAAATTAATTAGATATTTAACTGATTATATCTAATTTATTTTATATAAAATATTCTAACTATTTTTTAATTTTAAATATTTATTTATTAATTGATTTATTTTTAAAACATCAAATATATTTATATTTAAAAAAGAAAAAAAAACAACTCGACACTAACTCTACCGTAGTTGAACCATATCTTTTTTCCAATTCAATAATCTACCTGATTTTTAAAACATTAGCTTTTTAATTTTCACTTTCAAAAGACTGGTGGCTGGGGTTGTTGGGTTGGACACTTCATGGCCAAAATCGGTCTGGCACATCGTACAAAATTTTAACAAATGATTCTGCAGCAATATTTTAATTTTTATTCCAAAAAATGGTGCTGTAATATTAGAGAGATGGATGCATGGATGGCCCAGTCTTGTGGGTCCCCGCAGCATCGCACAAGAGAAGGACACAAAATGCACCTCACAATTCACGTTCTCCAGCTCATGTTTAAACCTTCAGCCACTACGACCTGACCTAAAAAGCTGCCTCCAAATTTGGCAAATATGCAGCACAGATAAGACCCTTCAACAACTCGTCATTCCTTGGTACTCCAATGGTGTGCTTTGGGATATTTGGATCAAGCATAATAAAACTGTATTGTAAGTTGTGTAAGACTAGAATAATTAATTATTTATTTTCATAATAAAGCGACAATGCATCAAGTAGAATTTAAATTTTTTAATACTATTTTGTATGTTTAGAATTGTTTTATATATAGTAATATAATTAGCTTTAATATTACTGAATGAACAACTAGTATGACTACAGTAACATTGTTTTTTTACTTGTATGCTCTGTGATAATTGCACCCCAAGAATAATTACTAATATCAATTTAAAGCATAATATTATTAATAATTTAACGATTCACATAACAAATAGTGCTATATAATATAATATGTAATTCAAACTAATGCTTCGAGTCTATAACTCGGTCAAGCTATTACTACTACATCCATGAATTAGCTGGCTTGTTTTGGATCCCATTTTGGCGTTTAAGATTTTGCAGTATAATGAATATTGAGTAGTATTGTATCTTGCTACATATTGGGTGGAACTATTTATGGAGATTTTACTGTTTGAAATATTTTGGCAAACATTAAGTACAGTTTTTTTTTTTAAAAAAAAAACAAAATATAATCTTAAATTCAAATGGATTCTTAAAATTAAATATATTTGTACATTAATGTTGAATGTTGAAATTGGTCCGCAACTCCGCATGGGTCAATCATAGGCAAAAAGCAGAATCTCTTGGTAATGGGCCGACCAATTGGACATTGGGCTTTAGCGCTATTTTGTCATTTACCCATAAGAGGCTCAGAGGACCTCTAGACATGTTTTGTGTTGGCTATAAGGTCTTCATCAATAATTTCTATATCTCATAATTTTGATGATCACAAACCATGGTTAATGAATATAACTGTTGATTAAAACTATTCTTTAAAAGCATTGAATACAAAGCTAATTTAGAGTTGATTTGCACTCATCACATATATTGAACACATTCCTTATTTGACCAGTCAACCATCACCGAGTAGGAAACTACTATCAAGCACTCAGGGTGCTTTTCACATGGGAGTGCTGATTACAAGCTGTATAGGGTTTCTGATTCACCACATGGTCCATTCTTAGAGTATAGCTACCTCTTTTGAAGGATAAGAACTTTTCTTGCGGATGAAGCAACCCCTCCTGCTTCAACAAACGTGGAATGTGTTAGAATATTTTAATATTATATAAATTAACATTAATTATACTATTAAATTAATCTCTTATTATGACTAATTAGATAATTAATATTATAATTAATAAATTAATAATATATTGATTTTATATTCATTATAGATAATCAGTGATGAATTATATTATTCACAAGTTTACTAAATAAATACCTAACATGCAGTTTAAAAATATTAGTAATTATTTTATCATATTGTTAATTAAGAGTTAATTACTAAGAGAGAGTTAATGAGCTTCCTTTATTTAAATAATGAAAGAGAAATATATTTTAAGGGTTTTATTTTGATATTATAATTAATTATTATTATTAAAATAAAAACCTATAAGTTATTTTGATATAAGCCCTAATTTCAATTTGCGATGATAACTCTCTCTTTGGTTGTTGCCTACTCTCTTAAATATTATGGGTTGACATCTTTCTACAAGACTACATTATGTCATATTTAGCATTAGGTCAAATATTTGCATCTTAATATCTCTTAATTCTGTGTTCATGTATTGTGAATTTATTATACATGACATTAATAAAGTATAATATGTAATCATTTGAAATTGCACGTTTATAAATCCTCTGTGATCGTCTCAAATTAATAATTGGTTCTCCCACATTAGCTGTAAGAACTTCTACAATAAGATCAACTAGACTCTCAACAAGAATGTAATTTTTAATAGCATAATCCATAAATAGAGATGACATAATCTTAGAGAATTTAAAGTACACAAAATTTGTCGTAGGTTTATAAATGTAAAACCTTCATTAGTGAGCCAAGAAAATATTGTCAATGGATGGGCAAGTAAAAATCAACCTATAATCTGATTTAGATGAGAGGGGAAAAATTTTAGCATTTTTAAGTGTTACTATTATATATGATCGAGGGTAAAACAAAATTGTTTGTTTGTGAAAATTTATTGTCGCCAGAGGAGGGAAGGTAGGTCTCGTTGACTGTCAAACAAAATATGAATGTTTACTTTTTCTTCATCAACGCTGATAATTGTATATTGCATTGTTAATTGGTTTCTATACTTGAGGTGCAAAATTATCTTTTATATCATTGATGCTTTTCTAAGACATTATGAGTTCTCAGACTTTGTTTTTGCTACTGTTTAAATCATTTTATTGCTATCTTGAGTAATTAAATTATTAATTTCAATAATTAGCTACTGTGTTTATTATGTACAAATATTTAGAAGTTGTAGTTTGTGAAATTTCAACGTACATCTATTTATCTTACTTTTAGGCTATGTTTAGGAATTTAAGGGAATATGTAATAGAGTGATTATGAAGAAAGTGACATAAAATAAAATAGAATGGGGTGGAATATTTTAAATAGATATATTATTTGAAAATTTTAATGAAAAAAGAGATAAACACTTATCAATTTTGTTAGAAATTACAATAATATAAATAGAATTGAATGATTTAGTAATTATTTTTTTAATATTATCTTTTATAACATAAACACATAACTACTAATTTTGTCATTATTTAATACATAATGTTGCATTATTCTCTTATCTATATTTTTTTTATTTTAGTACTAATTATCTTGTCCATATTTTCTATCTAATACATTTATTATAAAAATATTTATGTTGCTTCAAAAAATTTTAAAAGACAAACTTAAAAACCAAAAATGAAAAATTGTTGATAAGGAAAAAAAGTGAAACTAATCTACATTGTAAACTCTTTCATTCTCTTTATTTTATTTTAAAATTTTAAGAAAAAAAAAGAGAGAGGCCATTTTAATAATGATAAAAATTAAATAAAATTGTAATAACTGTAATGGTACTTAGAAGATGATGGGTATATTAATAATAAAATATGAATATATTAGTAATTTAATTTTTTATATTACTTTATTCTATCATTGACTTTATAATTTGAAGAGATATCAAAATTAGAGTTTTGGATAGCGAGTAAAGATCTTTATATCTCTCACTTGTCATTCAATTCTACTTTTTTTAAAAAATTCAAATATAAGTCAAATCTATTTTGATCATTTCATTCTTTGTTATTCATTTTTCAGTCATCTATCTAAACATATTCTTAGTACAACTATCATTATGGTCTATAAATTGTTCCAATTGTTTAAAGCTTCCACTAGCTCCATGGCTTATGATTGCAGGGCATTCGCAAGAGTAGCCACTTCTCTCAGAAGTTGCATTGGACATACTCTATGATGCCTTCCAAAAAAGCTTTGCTCCATTTAAAGGACTTATTTTTTTGGTAAAAAAGTTTCAAAAAAACAGATGAGGAATAATATACTAATCTTAGACCAAAGATGATTATAGAGATACAAGCACACATCCAAACCAAAAACACTACAACACACCAAACAGACTGAAATTATAAGAACATGAACACACAACTAAAGAAAGACAAAAATACACAACATACGAAAACAACAAGGACAACAATTGAACCAACAACCATGGACTCAAAATGCACCATCATATTCCAACGCCTTCCTTACATCTTATAGATGCTATAAGATGTAAGGAAGACACCATTTGTAACTTAGTAAAAAATCTATAAGATGTAAGGAAGACACCATTTGTAACTTAGTAAAAAATGCCATTTGACACCCCACATATATAGAGAGGAACTTCTTCCACTTAAAATAGTAATTGATAACATAGAGAACTATTTATGTAAAATAACTCTTCTCTATCTAAAAGCATTATATCAAGTTCATAAGTTGTTAATTTAGTAATCTAAATTATGAATAAACAATAATTAATATAAATAATTTAAGCAATTAAATAAGTAAAAATATTATGATAGAAAGAAAGATATCTTTGTCAAGAAAAATTTACTTTTACCCACATATGCAAAGAGTGAAAATTGCTCCATTTTAATTTTTAGGGCCAGGCCCTTGTGTCATATCTTAGCCCAGCCCACTGGCCCTCCAAAAATCCAACACCTATTGCAAATGCGAGCCTCTTTGTTTGAAAACCGCGCCAAAGTGGCCATTCAGTCCCGTTTCCATGGGAAAAAGACCGCCATTCTCAGTTCAGTGACAACGGCGCTTTCCTGATTTTCGTTACGGCATGGAGAGAGATTCCGCCATGGACGTCGATCTTCAACATGAAGATGAAGGTAAAGAGAAGGACCTGGAGGAGGATCATTTCCTGAAATTCATCGATTACGCGAGGTCCGAGCTTCTGGAAGACGAAGAAGATTGCGATCCTAATGGCGATGGCGCGGGTACCGATGGACCTGGCTGGAGCTGGATTGTATCTCGGATTCTCAAAACTTGCATAGCTTATTCAAGCGGCGTCACGCCTGCAATACTGCTATCTGAAGTCTATCAGGTTCTCCATCTTCGCCTATACCTTTTTTTTTTCCCAAAGGAAACGAACACTGTATAATATTCTGAATGAATTCACCAATGCGCTGGTTTTGACGTTCTCGTTCTCGGCTATGTGGCTGCTTTCTGATCTACTGTTTTTTGTTCCGAAGGCTTGGAATGAGCAACGCAGAGTCGGGGCTCCAAAGAAGAGGCTGGAATTTATTAAGCACTTCAAGAAGAATCACCGGAGAATGAAACTGCCCAACACTGTTACCATTGATTCAATATATGAGAAAAACTTTTTGTCCTTAAACAGTGTTCTGGAAGCTGTTATCATTGATGCTTGTGTTCTCCCAGGTACTTAGGAATTGAAGCATTTTCCTGACTATTGGGGCTGCCTTCACTGATCATCATTATTAGATTGTCCAGAAATTAAATTTTTGACAATGAGTAGTCATTGGGATCCGCAACTAGGTTGTGAAAAAATACCAAAAAAACTACATATTCGTTTCTGACATTATCATCTGGATTTAAGTTTAAATGAAACATGAAGCAAACAAGCGATAAATAATTATTGATCTCATGGTACCAACTCTCGGAATTATGCAGGGGGCATCAGATTCAGACCTGAATTGCTACTTGCGGGGGCAAGTCTCCATTCGGGAATAATGAATTAGGAGAAAGAACATAGACTAAGAAAGAATTATATATGACAATTAAAGGCATGACAAATGCTAGAGCGTGCATTTATGTGCTTTGATTTTCGATTCAATTATACTTTTTGCATACAGATTGTTCGTCTACATATTGAAAGATAACTCTAAGTTTATTTACAAATTTAATAATATCTGTTTCGATATGTGGAATTTCTTTTACATATTCATTACAATTGAATTTTCTATTAGTTATTTGTTTGTAGTCATAGATGCTTATCAATGTAAACTGCTTTTGTTCAGGCACAAACATCCATATGCTTACATTAGGGGACTATTGGAGTTCCAATATCATTGATCTTTATCTCCATCGCAGGTAACTGCAGTAGGTGATATTGGATCTGTCATGGTCAAAACTAAATTCTTTTCTCTTGTTATTTAAGGAATAATTGATTTTGCTCCCCTCTCACACTGAAAGCTGACTTTTCGTCTAATCTATAATTAGCGGGTTTGCATTCGTTGCTGTATATATTATTGCAACTAATATTCTTGAAAGTCTAGGTACTTTTAATTCATATGTATAAGCTTTCTTTATTCAAGAGAGTCAATCTGATGCTGCGAGCTGGTCTTCTACTGAGGAGATCTGAAGGAAATCAGAGATTATAATTGTAATCCTAGAAGCTTCTGTCCTAAGTCTATAGTGCTTTACATTTCCTTTGATGATAATAATATAATATCTCATCAATTTACCGATATTTGGAAATTTGGTAAAAATGCAAGTCTTGTGACATACATGTAGGCACATTCGCATATGGTGAAATGCAACCAGGGAGGAAAATCTCCCTCCCTTTCTTCAAAATGCAAGTCTTGTAATATACATGTAGCATACTTTGGAAATTTAGTCAAAAAGCTAGTTCTTGGCGTACTCTTAATCTGTTCTTTCGTTTGGGGTTAAACATAACACATTCTGTCTGGCAGATTCTATAACTTGGCAGGCATGCAGAATGGAATTCTGAAGAAAGGGAGGGAGATTTTCCTCACTGGTTGCTATCTTCGAAGTGCCTCTGAAGGTTCTGGTCATCCACGTCTTTTGCCAACGGAGTATCTTGTGATTCTATTGGATGAGGTAAGTTTTCAAAGTTTTTTCTAGAAGGTTCTCATCTTTATATTTAATCAATGGAAGTTTAGATGGAAGTATTATAAGTTCTGAACTAGGTTTCTGCTTCTGAAGACTAGTGCTACCTAGCTTAAAGATAGAAGTTCCAGATTTAGTTTTCCTGATGATTTTTTTCTTTGAAACTGTAGAATCAGGATGATGATGCAATGCTACTTGGAGCTCAATTTTGTTCGGATTCTTTCTCTTCAATATCTCTCAAGGCAGCAGACGAAGGGGTTTCTTATTCACTTTATGCCAGGTAGATCAAAGTTACTTTCAAGTAAATATAAGAGCTGCTATGAAGTCCAACTTCTTTTCTAGCTCGTTGATTTTCATCTACACATGCATTATCACATGGTCCATATTCCTTTTTTCCCCTTAAAGAAAAAGAGCATGGTCTTACTATCATGTCATTTATGGTGTAGGATTGAAAGCATTGGATCAGTGGAAATTCAGGGCAAGTTTGGAAGTGTACAGAGAAAGCAGATTACTCTTGTCGATGGCGATGGTGTGAAGCTACAGTTTCTCTTATGGGGTGAGCAGATTCTCCTTTCCAATCTCTTCAGGTGAATTCTTGCACTGTATCTGACCTCCAAAGTTCGCGTACTGCTTTCGCATTTCGCCAAATATGGTTCTATATATGATTTTTTGTCAGAGTGGGAGGAATGCTTGCACTGGACAAACCATTTGTTTCAAGTTCTATGGAGTGTGGTATTGAAGCAAGTGAGGAACTTTGTCTTGAATATGGAACTGCAACACAATTATATTTGGTGCCTTACATTCAGCATGAAGAACAGGTGAGTCATGGATTTTTGTGTAGCATAGAATTTGCCATATGGCTAAAATGTTTACTTTTTCGCTGATCAGGTGTGCATTTCATTGACACCAAATCGCCATCAAAGTTCAAGGCCCCTGACTTCATATATTCCGAGTCAAAGTCCCAAATTTTCTCAAGTGATCTTGCCCCGTGATTCTTTTGGGACCATTGATTACAGTAATTACCCCTTTCGGGTGAGTTTAATCTCTATCTCTTTCTCCACAAAAACAAAGGCAAGATATTCCTAGTTTCATTTTAGTTCACAAAGGCATTCTATTTTCCTTATTATATTAGAAGTTAGTAGCCTTTGTTTTGATTTTAACAGTTTTATATTACAAATTTGGTTGGAGTTCAAAGTCAAGCAGGATGAACATAACACATACAACCTTTTTTGGTTTACTTTCGACTTTAACCAAGTTATGCTGAAATATATGAAGGGCTCTTCAGGCCGAGGCTCACCCTTGTAGTTTTACTTTGTTGTCCCCTTTTGCCATTGGCAACTACTTTATTTTTTGCTTTTGCCTCTGTTTCTTCCGGAGCTCATTACTATGTGTGTCTCAGTAATTCTTAGTGCTTTCGAATGTAAAAAGGTGATAGGACACCGGTAATTGTGAAGGTCTTCATTATATATGACTGTTTTTTACATACGAGCTGCTAAGCAAATGCCAATCGTGTGGCTATATAAGATTTGGATATCTAGATATTTCGACCATCCTGCATACACAATGTTGGCAAAGTATTTATCTTCCGCATTATGGTTTATTAGTTAACTTTTTTTTCTCGGGTGAAGTTTTGCAGTTGTTTGTGGCCGACCTTCGTGACAAAATGACTAGCATCAGCCTTTATGGCGTTGTTACAGATATTATTAAAGATGGTACCCCAGCAACCATATTCTCCGTAAGAATTGCAGATAGTACCGGAGTGATTTGGGCAAAGCTTCATTTTTCCACATCTTGGTAACGACTGCAAGCAATGCTGGCGTTGCCCTTACCCCATGCTTGGGCAGTTGCCGGTAGACTATTTTAGGGATAGGTCTACCTAAGCCTGAAAATTTCGAAAGAATATAAATGAAGTAGAAAGAAGAGGAGAGGACAAGGAAAGAGGGAAAAGAAAACGAACGATCAGTATTATGAAAAACCATTTGGCATTTTATCTCCTATTTTGCGCTTCTGCTCAATCTTTTGACAATCTTCCCCATTCTTATACTTTTTTAATATCTCAGGTCATTGGGAAGATTAAGTACCGGTCACACAGTTTTCATATCTGGCCTGACATGCTCCAAATCGAAACAAAACCGGTGAGCACATCCCGACTTGGATGTCAGAAAACAGAGCACTTCACCAGTCACTGCCTAAGAAAAAGGATAATTAGTGAAAATGTATAGAATAGGGCTTGGGTCAGTTTCAAACGTCAAGTTTTGTCGAGTAACCTTTCAAGGCGTTCAGTCCATATACTCTGGTTAAAGTATAAACATAATAATATGATCCAGTTGAATGTTTTTGGTTTTCAGCCTGGAAGTATCGTGGTTTGAGAATGATATCGGGGCTTCTTTCATCAACCTCAGTTGCTTGCCAGCATTGATTAACTCAACTTGTCTTCATAAGTTATCACGCCTCTCTGATATAACGAGCCAGACCGGCTACGCGCAAGTATGGTCTCTGTGTTTCTTGTTTTGGTTCTAATTTAGTATTATCTATTTATGTTTTTCATTCCAATTGATTCAGTTACTGTGTATTATGGATATTTATACTTTGTGGTGTCTTTTTTACCATCCTTCGGTCAAATCATAAATGATAGCCATTGCAAAATACATTTATGTCATGCATTTTAGACAGGACAACTGGCAATGAACTTAGATAGCTTTTCTTCCATATCAGACTCCTTGATTAGTCTCCGTAAGGACATGCTCAAGCACAATGTATGAAGCACTGGTGGATATACAAATTCAGGCTAGTAGCAACTACTTCCCCGACCTCTAATTGTAGCACATAACAACCCATAAGAAATAATAGGGAAGTGGGAGGATTCTCAAGAAGATTGAGTTTTTATTACAGAACGGTCACATTCTGTAGTCTCATCTTAGCTATAGCTTATTCATATAGCTCCATCCCGAAAAATGCCCTTTATATACAAGGAAATAAACAGACATAAAGCATGTGGATCACTAAATTTCCATGGTGCTCCATCTTCAGAAAATTTTTGAGGAATGCTAGTCGCTCAACTATTTGTGATACAGGAGACGTACTACTTTGGACAGGCCATTAAGTCTTTGTAGTATGCTCGATCCAACTGCGTGTTTTCTTTTTGTGATACAATTTTAATCGCGTGATAATTGAAACATCATCCATGTTATTATATTGTCTTCGTTATTAGTTTTCCTTCAAGTGACATCCTTCCTGTAATATTATTATTATGTTTCTTTTTCCTTTAAGTGACATCTATCCTTTAATATTCTTATCATGTTTCATTCTTATAAATATTGCAGATATGTCGAGTCTGGCTTGATCCGATGAAACATTTTCGTGTTAATACTAGATTTTCACATTCTCTTTGCGGTCAATTCGTTAACAAGATGCCTAGTGGCCTCTTAGAATGCGGCTTCTGTCAGAACATTTGTGATGCTGAAGTTGTGCGAACGTTCGACTTGAAAATTACTATTGCAGACGAGAGTGCTAAAGTCTTGGCATGGTGTACTGGTCAAACTGCTATGGATTTATTGCAGATATCACCTGAGGAGTTTTATGAACTTCCTGAGGTAACATGTCTAACTGGATATTAATTGTTTCTGTTTTGAAAAATTTATAGGTAGACTTAATTTTTATCATCGCTTTTTCAAAAATCGTAGACTTACGATAAAAATAACTGTGAATGTGTCGAACAATTCACATACTGCATCTCATTTATAGACCGAGTTTTTCGTCTCATATTTTCGAAATAAAGTTGTGCTTATATGACAGTATGGGATACAGAAATGTTGCTAACTGTGCAAAAAGTAGCAAGAAATTATTACGCTGCATAAACATTAAATGATATGCATAAACACTGCATGTCATATTATCGTTACTGGCATTAAATGGTCAGGGCAAGTGTCAAACTTTGTATTTTGATTATACCAAGGTGAAGTGCTGCCATTATCCCAAGCTCCATTAATTGTCAGATGCGAATTTAAGTATCATATTAGTAGCTTTGTTGTTCATGCTAGTATAATATTGTTTGCTGTCTCACATCTGACATCACATGATTTATGATCAGGAAGAACAAGTAATGTACCCTTCGTCGTTAGAGAATGAGAGTTTCATCGTTGCATTAGTAAATTGTAATAGGGACGGCTATGGACTAACAGAAGGCCTGTCGTTAGATGATGCAGTTGCGTGGGAAATCACTCGCGCATACAAGTATGAATAATTGTTGCATGAAACGAAGAATGTTGTATGGACAACGGGGATGGGAATTGTACCAAAGGTAACCCTTGTCCATTTTCTGAAATGAAAGGGTATTTCTATCGGTGTTAAGGAAGAAGATAACCGACGACACTGCCTGCACAGGACGATTCCGAAGTCATCTTCTACTTTGGGATCCAGTTTCTACGAAGGTCAAACAATATATAGCAAACACCGTTTACTCAGAAGGTGCGTCTCTTGCGTAATTTAGCACGAAGCGAGTCCAGTTAATGGCAAATTAAGGTTGCAGGAACTTGGTAAAAGGATAAAAAAAAAATGCCCCATGGTGACGGCGGGTTGTTTTTGCTTTTGTTCACCTCACAACATGATGTTAGCAAGATATGTATGAGGAAGGAATTTTGATAAATTTTATAAACGTCAAATAGGACAAGAGGTCTGCGATGCAGGCTTCTATCATTATCATTATAGTGTAATGTAAGACAAACTTTTGATCATAAGGAAATAATTGGCGGGAAAATTATGATTTACTCGAGTGTCATTTAATTCTTCCATAATTTATTTTGTTATTTAATTATCTTCTGATGTCTTTTCCTAATTTTAATATGAATAATTTGATGAATGTTAAATGAATGAAGTCTTTAGTATTGAAAGAATATTCTATTTAGACATTAAACAATTTCATAATTTTCTAACTTTATTTTTTGAATTAAATTGATATGGGAAAAATTAAAATTGTTCCTTTAGTTTTTGTAATTATTACAATATACTAAATGTTTTACATTCGTAAAACAGGTTTAATAATGAAAATGTTTATGGTTTAAAATTTATGCGATTATTTTACTAAAATTCAATATAAAAGTATCAAATGATAATGAAGTGTTAACAAAATAAATTAAGGAAGTTAAATAATACACTTTAAGTCAAAGTGAGACAAACTAAAGATAAATTATCATTTATCCAAGTTATTAGTCTAATTTGCGTGTACTCATTTGTTTATATATAGGGCTAATGGAATGAACTTTTTTACTTTATATGGTCAAAGAATCTTCCAGCAATAAACCAAATCAGTATTTCTCGACTTTGTTGCTGGATCATTCTTAGTGACAATTTCCTATACAACCCATCCTTCCGTTGGAATTGCGCAATAAAACATTAAAACCATTAAAGATCACATAAAGAACTAAAAAGTAATACTGGCTTTCTAAGTAAATTTTCTTGCCTCCCTAATATAAATAACCAGATCAGAAGGATTCGAGGGGCTGCATTAACTACCTGAATCAGCACTAAGAGCAACAAAACTGGCGGGACATTGGGCTCCTAAAATGATAATAATAACCTGCTTCTTGGCGATGACATGTTACCCTACTCAGTACTCAACATAGTTAATCATTGTTTCTTATACTGCTTTCAGGATAATTCTGCTCGGTAAGCATTTTTAAGACCGTTTGCTAATGCATCACTGTGTATATTGCGAACACAAATTACCAAAACCTGTACCTTCCATTTTCTACTTTACATCTGCTGTCATAGGATCCTCTGATGGTATTTTTTGAAGATGAATTTCATCAACAAAATCCATATATAACTTGGCTTGCTATACAGGACAGTGATAGTGCCAAAGTAGAGAGCACCTGCTTCAATGTGATATCGAGTTTTACTTTTTTGCATACAGCTATACGAGTGCTTTTGTGCTTCTTACACGACATGAATATTGGAACAGGAAATATGAAGTGTCTACGCAATGAAGAATCATGTCATATGTGATAGACATATAAAAGCCGTGTTAGACAGGTGGAACATGAATTTGGCCCAATTTTTGAAATGCATCTGCTTTATGGCTTTTAAATGATAGCTTTATCTGGAATCAATAACATATCCTTTAGAACAACATTTATCTACCTACTTTTGAAAGGAAAAACTTTGCTGTTAATATTTTGCAATGCTATTCTCCATTTTCCATATATGACTGAGAGGAAATCAAAGTGACCCTTCAACAACTCAGAAAGAATATTTGTATGAAGTTAAACTCGTCAAGTGTCAAGTTCAAGCTTTCCCTCCTATAATGTTATTAAGCGAGACGAAATCAAGTTTTGTCCTCCTGTTCTGTCAAAAAGAACTCTTTAAAAATCCCAGTGACCAGAGATTCTGCAGCTGTCTGCAGAGTTCAGCTTCTTGTGCAAAATTGGTCAGAGGAATCTCATTCATCGAAAACACGAAGGAAATGACTGGAAATAACAGAAGAAAGAAGGGGTAACCGTGATTGGTAAATATTCCGAGTTGTACTAATTATAAACAATTCTTGAATTAACTGTCAAGTAATCATCTTTGCTTTACCTCCAACAGGCTTTGCTTTCCGTCGGTCTTCCTGAGCCTTAACTCATGCAGGTTCTGAATAATGACATCGCTGTTCACTTTTTTGTTTTCCCCCTTTCGGTGGTTTACTGCATTCATTAGTTATTCTTACCACTCTCCCCAAGTTATCTTGGATTCCGATCAAGTTTCTTGCTTTAGTCGTAGTAGGTCCACTAGTTTTGGATAGATTTATAAGTTCGGTTGCTAAGGCGTCAATACATGATAGGCCATGGATGCAACAGTTCTTTCAGAGGGTGCAGGGAGCAGGTTAGCACGATAGAGTGATTATTTGTCAACTTGAAAGCTCACATCCAGGTCTGTACTTTTCTTTTTGTTTATTTTATTTCAATAAAAAATCTTTCCATTAATTTTGAAAACGGTATTTAATACATTTTTAAAAATAAAATATTATTTTAAATTTTCACTTAACAGCTATTTTTTAATTTGATCTCTTATTGATTTCTATTTCAGAAAAAACTATTTTCATGATTTTTTCCACACTTCATAGCATTGAGAACAACAGAATTACTAAACAGAAAAAAGGCATTAATTTCAGGTATCAGTGAACATCGTACATATATGGAAACCGGTAGTAACATATCCAAGGAGGCAAATAGAGGCCTTGTATCTTCCATTAAAGAAAGGCTAGAAGCCATTTCATCTTTGAAATCTATCTTCAGAGTGCCAGAGAAACTTAGAACATATAATGCGAAATTGTACATCCCTGACGAAGTTTCCATTGGTCCTTTCCATCATGGCAAGGAGAGCCTAAAAGTCATGGAAGAGCACAAGTGGCATTACCTTTATACGCTACTCAGTCGCAAGCCAAACATGGAATCAACGTTGTACGAATGTGTAAACGCACTGAGAGAGATAGAGCAAACAGTAAGACATTGCTATGACGAACCACTCAATCTCGCAAGCGATAAGTTTGTGGAGATGATGCTCCTTGATGGCTGTTTCATTATCGAGCTTTTCTTCAAATATGCTTTGAAGGGTCTGAGACGCAGTGGTGACCCCATATTCCAAAAGCCAGGGTTGTTCTTCACTGTCAGGTGCAACCTCATTTTGCTAGAAAACCAGATACCATGGATGATTCTTCAGAGTTTGTTCGAGATTGTACCCGTTCCAATGCAGTGTACTCTGAGTGAGCTTGCCTTTCGTTTCTTCAGAAAAATGTTACCAGGAGAACGTGAGTATCTCAGCGAGAAGTTCAGCCAAGAAGGGAACCATCTGCTTGACCTTATACGCCAGTGCTACCTCCCCACATATCCGAAAGTTCTATCAAAAAACGTTGAATTTCCAAAAGATCTTGAGTGTGCAACGAAGCTTCAAAAGGATGGAATCAAGTTCATGAAGTTCACAGCCAGAAGCTTGTTAGACATCAGCTTTTCTGATGGGGTCTTTGAGATTCCCCCTCTGGTAACCCATCAGTTCACAGAGGTGCTATTTGCAAACCTTATTGCACTAGAGCATCATGAGTATGATCATATTCAGCACTTCACATCTTACGCCTTGCTAATGAAAGGCTTCATCCACTGCGAGAAAGATGTCAAATTGTTCAAGCATCACAGAATTGTAGTCAGTGATGATGAGGGCAAGGACAAGGACAATGGCAACAAGGAGAAAGAATCTGGTGAACTCTTTAGCAGGCTTTGCAAGGGAGTGGATGTGAAGGGGTTCTATTATGAAGGAATTGTTGAACAGGTGAAAGAGTATAAAGCAAGGAGATCATGGAGGCAGACACTGAAATGCAGTTGCATTAATTAATTTTTGGTTTGGGACTTTTTACCATTGCAAGTTTGCTCATTCTGCAGAAGATTTTTTTGTGGTCTCCGTGTTTACATTAGTTACAATGTCCCAAAAAAAAAAAAAAAAAAAAAGGAGAGAATGATGAACCCACTTTGAGTGTCATCGGGGTGGTAATAACATAATGGAATTTTGTTGTTTTTTCATTTGGATTGAGGTTAATTTGTGCATATTTAATTGTCAATATTAAAATGAGTATATAAATCTAATACTTCGTATTTAAAACCTAGTTATCATAAATTATAAAAGTCACAAAATCTAGAAATTTAATCCAATATCCACTTTTCAGTCAAAACCGTACTAAATTGGAGGTTCCACGACTAAAATTAAAGGAAAATAGTATTTTGCATACGTAAATTATTAAAAATTAGGACAAATTTTTGTTCACGAGACAATTAATTACTAAAAGAAATCTTAAATTTTAAACTTATTCTAAAAGACTTAATCTTATTTTATAATTTTTTTTGAATAAAATTATCTACTAATTTCACATTTGTATTATTCATAAATTATGTTTGCTTTAGTTATTAAATATTTTTACATTTCTTATTATATAAATTTTATTTTCAACTGATTAGATTAATAAATAACTTACCGAGTTACTACTACTCAAGTTTATTTTACTTATAGATCATATTTTTTCAAATTATTAAATGTTTTTATATTTTTCATTATGTTATATTTAAATGGTTAGATTAATAAATAATTTATAAACTTATTACTATAATAATTTATTATCTATAAATTACATCCACCTTAATTATCGATTTTTTTTTACACCGAAAGTTTATTCTATTCTTCCATATACCCCAACCTTTGTTATCTACTGCACAAACAAATTTTCTGGAAGCAGACTTCTTATTTGGTAGGTTTTTTAGTCAAATGTAACGATGCCAGAATTTTGGGTTTGATAATTATTGAAGCCCATTGCCTGTTTGTGAAGGTTTTTTTAGGAACTAAAGAAGAACATCTATGAACTATTGCATGAAGTACAGATTTACACCATTAAAAAAAAAAAAAACGTACTAGGCTTTTTCACAGTTGTGTATATAAGGAGTAAAGTGTTTGTTTTATACAGATAATATTAAAAAAATAATTTATAAGTTATTTTATTTTATTAATTTAATTATAACTTAAAAAAATTAAAGAGCCTCTCTTTCTTTTAATTAAAATTCTTAAACAATACACTAATCTAAACCCTTATATTTCAATTTTTAAACATAACCTAAAGTATTAAATGAAGTTACAGAGAGAAGAATGATTGAGATTTTTTTGAAATATGATTTACCAGTGTTAGTGAATAGTTAGTAAAGTGTAAAAAATATTACTCAACTGTGTTAGTGTAAAAATGATGTAAAAAAGAATGCAAGTATCATTAATTAAATTAATTAGAAAACATGATATGAGAATATAACAAAGAACATATAATTTTTTTCCCAAATAAAATTTGTATACGGATAATAAATTTGGGTACATTTCTCTTTCGCAGCCAAGCTTGAAAGTTATAATTGTATTCACAATCAGCCACAATTATTGGGCATGCAATCATGTGTGCCAGTAGTGCAGTGAAACTAACCTGATCCATTCGTTTAAATATCAAATCGAACAAATTTTGATTAGTTTTTAAAAATTTTTTTTGGGCATATTCATAAACCAATAAATAGTCAAAAAAAGAAAAAAAAAAGAAAATTTTCTTCTCTTCTTTTAAAATTCTTCGCTATACTAACGTCTTTTACAGTTATATCTGAATTAAAGTTGTATTTATTTTAATTAAATTATTATTATCTATATATTATTATATAATAAAAAACGTATAAAATATATATTTGATCATACAAATAATATATTTTAAATTATAGAATAAATTAGATTTATGATTATTTTTGGAAAATGACATTATAATAAATTCTAAAAATATGAATTTTTATATTTTTTTAAAAAAATGAACATTATTCTTGTTAATAATTTAGTCACATTTTAACTTTAAAAATGTCTATACATATTTCCATAAAAAAAGGAAGTAATTTACTTAAAAAGAAACACTCAAATGAAGTCATAAAGACAGTGGGCCTAAGAATGAAAGGTTTGAACTTTGAAGCTGGGTCAATTCTGTAGACAGCATTTGGTCGGCTTCTTACTATTCAATTCGTGGAATCAGAATTTGGTTCTATCTGTTACTACTTTCGATATTATTAATTCATTTTCCAACGAGAATAGATGGTAGCTGCCCTTTCATGTGCACCATTCGATAGGTAATCATTGATCCCTTCTTGATGATCCATCCAAGGGTCAGAAACAAAGGCAAATTTCTCATTTAGTCTCAGAAGTCTGCCATTTTTCACCATAGAGAGCGTATTCGTTCAGAAGTTGCGGCCTTCGTCATCAACTTTCTCTGTGGAACATTCAGATAAAAAAATCAAACCCCATCTCAGAACGCTGGACTTTACCTTCTTCGTTGCAAAAGCGAGAAATGGCAACTCATAGGAGAGTGGGTGTGGCCGTTGATTTCTCACCTTGCAGCAACAAAGCCCTCCAATGGACTGTGGATAACCTCGTCCGAGAAGGAGATCACCTCATTCTTGTAACAGTTAGCCAAGAAAAGAATTACGAGCATGGCGAGATCCAGCTCTGGGAAGCTACGGGCTCTCGTAATAAATCTCCCCCTTTTGCTTCTGTTTTATCTCTGTTTGTTTCTCGAGAAAATTTTCATGGTCATGCTTGTATAGTATACTTTTGATTATTTTTACGACTTAGATAATTGATATCGACTTCTTTTTGACTTTGCTTCGAATAGTTCACGGTTTGACACTTAAAATTACAGGATCATGTGTTCCTCCTTCTGCTATTGCATATGCCAGAATCGAACTGATTGAAGTAGCACTTTATATATTTCTGTTTGATTTCTATTAAACTGAAATAATGTGCATCGTTTGACTGTTAATTCTAGGACTGAAAAACCTACTGCAGAGAAGCATGGTCATTTTGTTTGTCCTAATTCGTGCTTGTACCAGAATTTCTGGGGTTTTATATCATACGATTACGATCAACCATCGCTTTGCCTTGTATTTATCAAAGAAAGAATATTCTCTAATTAATTCTAAATATTTTAGCCTTACATAATCCTAAATGGTATTTTACCCCTCTTGCAAGGAGATTTGGTAAACTATCAAAATTCCAACCATTAGCCTATATTTATGAGTTAGTCCTCAATGGGTAATCTGTATAATGCAGCTTTGATACCTCTGGCTGAGTTATGTGATCCAGCGATCATGAAGAAATATGGATTGAAACCTGCAGCAGAAGCCCTGGATATTGTCCAAACTGCTGCTAGACAGAAGAAGGTATAAGTTGATTAATTTCTCTGGCATTAAAAGTTGAAGGCGGTGACTGTTCAATGTTCATTAGAGTAATCTTGACTCTTGTTGTGGTGCAGATTGAAATACTGATGAAGATCTATTGGGGAGATCCTCGTGAGAAGATATGCGGAGCAGTTACTCACATACCTCTGGACTGCCTTACTATGGGGAACAGAGGCCTTGGCACTCTCAAAAGGTAAGCTAGCTTGAGTTCCCCTACTAAAGGCCTGTAAATTATTTACAGCACGTGATTGTACATGGAGCATACTTAGAATTTGTCCTAGTTAATGAGTTGATGGTGTCATTGAATTTTGTTTTGTGCTTTATCGATAGGGCTATAATGGGGAGTGTCAGCAACTACGTGGTGAACAACGCCTCTTGCCCTGTGACTGTGGTGAAGACAGACAACCATTGAAGCTGTTTGCTCCTAGTCAAGGAATAAGCTTGTATCGTTCAGCTCCTTTCTAATGTGAACTGTTCTGTAATCCTTATATTTATATTGGATGTATTTTGAGTGTGTGTGTGTGTGTGTGTGCACGGTATTTGTGTTGCATGTTTTAAGATTGGTGTAATGTAAGACAAATTCAGCATTTCATATGTGGCAGAACGCCAATAGAAACATTTTTCCTGTTTTATAAATTTTAATGTAAGTGTTGGAGTCTAGAGTTTAAGGGTTTGGAGCACAAGAAATATTTATTATTTATAATAAATTAATTTTAACTATGAAATTAGTTTATAAGTATTTATTATTATTGGTAATGAATATAATAAATAATTCTTGACTAATTTTATTAATTAAAAATGATTTATTATGGGTAATGAATGAGTCTTAACAGTTGTCTGACTAGCAAAACTCTTATTATATTTATTGCATTTCTTTTTTTAAAAATATCAGAAGCCAAATGGATTTGTTTGATTATGAGTGGCGGTGGTTCAAAAGCAGTTCAATCCAATTTTAAAGTAACTGATCAATTCAAGACTAGCTGAAAGTGACATTTTAATCAAATTAATTGGATGCAACTTTTGCAAAATTAATTTAATGCATAGAATTGTTGATTCAATGCCAACGAAACTATATGAATTAATAATATAAATATTTTATATTATATTCGCTAATTATACTCTTTTTGTTAATTCCTTATTTACTTAAGACTTTTTAATCTTTTTTAATATTCTTTATGAGTATTTTGTTGTAATTCAATGCTTGAAATGTTTATTTTCGTAATTAAAATTAAGTAAAAGTAAAATCTTAAAAAAATACTGCAAGATATTGAAAATTTTCGATGTTAGGTTGGATCAATTTGGTTGCAATAATTTAATTGTAGTTAATTATATTTGTCAGCCACTTTAACTGATTGGATAAGGTGTCCAAATTGGTCCGAAACGAACACTGGAACAATAGAACTAAATCAAGCAAAATTAGATAGTAAACAAATTTAATTGGCCAAATTATATTTAAACGGAATAAAGAACTAGAATAATGCTATATTATTATTTTTTATTAAATCTCTAGGATCATTCAGGTCACAAGGAGGACACCCATCTTATCCATCTCTGACCCGCTGAGAAGGGACGAACTTCATTCGCTTCTTGGCGTTTTGAGTTCAAATTCAGAGGAAAGATTATATTGCAGAATGGCACTCTCGAAAGAAGCTGCTTTTATGCTAAAGCTAAGCTTTCTTTTTCTCCAGGGACCAAGAAATTATGTCTCGCTGGCCCTCGGGTTGTTGCTCTGTACGTTGAGCTTGAACTCTATTCTATATTTGTAGTACTCTTGCTTATTCTGCACGCGCAGAGAGTTTTTCTGTATTCTCCCCACATGGACTTTTCTCCTTGCTTTTGTCCTTAATTTCGTTCATTGCCTTGTAAGTATCTCTAATGAACCAAATTGATTGGTACTGGAGCTTAGAGGTGAGAGAGAGAGAGAGAGAGAGAGAGAGAGAGAGAGAGAGAGAGATGAGAAACAGATATAGTATTGCTCCATCCAATAGCCCCTATCCTCAACCCAACACACCAAGGCCTGTCTTATTATTTTTCTTTCTACTTTGCTTTCCTTGAAAAATGAAGGCAAAAATTGCTTGGACTACTTAACGAGTCAGTGAGAAATTGCCAATCACATATGGGTATAGCACTTCAGCGGCACCTCTTTTGGGTTTTTTTCGATAGACAAGTTGTAATGAGAAAAGTTACTCCAACACTACTTAGGGCTCCTGTAGGATGCGCAAAATCCCTTTTCAGCTCACGTCCACATCCGCCATTGTCATGGCACTTATGTCTGATAGTTTGAGGTAGGAGTCAGCGTGGGGGCATCTTATTTGGCTTTTAGTATGAAAAGGTTTTTAGGATTCAAATCCATTTCCCTTCTTGTAATGCTCCTGAAAGGAAAAAATCTATATCACTCACTAGAGTAGTTGGGAATGCATGTCAAAGAGTTGAATCTCGAGAAATTGAAGCTTAAAGCTCAAACTAATGTTAATAATTACATTACATAATTCAACAGCTTTACACTGTATCACTACTGTTTGCGATTATAATATAACAATTGATGGTTCTTCATATAATAACTTAAACTTTTGAGTTAAAGTAGTATTTTATATTATATCAGAAAAAATTGATTGAGAGAACATGTTAAATACTATATTAAAACTATTTAAAGCCTTCGTTTAACTGCTTAACCTTTTAAGTTGAAGTAGCTTTTGACAGATATTTGCCACCCAGTTATCGGTTGGTTTTTAATTTTCCCATGTAATCAGTTTTCTACAACTAATTTGGTATGTGATAGAGAATAGTTTTGATCTCAAGACGCCTTGCTAACTATCTAAACCCCTGGCCGCTAGAATATACCTAATAGCTTAGTTTTCTGCTACTTTATATCTACTCTTATATGACTATTATCTTTTATGTTTTTCTTCATGATATTTTTTCTCCTTTAATGGATGTAACTCTGTATATTTTATATCTGTATTCTCTCTCTCTCATTTTTCAAATTGTGGCTTGTATGGCTCTATATTGATCAAGAGTACTAAATTTCCACGTAGGCTATGGATACTCGATTTGTCAGCTTAACTTTCCTTGAATGAATCGCTTGAAAAGAGAACTTCTTTTTCTTCCTTTAGAGGTTTTATAAACAATTAAATGTAGGATGAATTTCTCTAGTGTGAGGATAATAATTGCAAAGTATCACTAGTGGGCCTTTTTTTGGAATTTTGTATCGTATTACTTGATCCCAAAGATGTAATTTGTAAGGCTCAAGCCTCTGCTATAGATCTGCTTTCTTGTAATTTTGTTGCAAATTTAATTGTCTTATAACTAATACAACCTAATTCTTGTTAGCAGAACTAATACCACAAATGGAAATTCTTTGTGGGTCTGCACTGGCTGTTAGCTCTGTTAAGACTAGAAAAAGGAGTAGGGTATCACGCAGACCGCAAGATAATCCTGATGCAATGTTTCAAAGCTACTTTAGTTTGCCATCATTTATAGGACCTTATGGCAAACATGATGAGAATGAGATTCATCGAGATATAGTGGTTGCTTCTGATGGATCAGGAGTTGAGAACAAGCTGAAGAAGCTGAAGCTCAAGTTTGGGGGTGTTACTCGTACTATTCATGCGAAGGTAAAGATAGAAATTTTCTCTACCAGTGGTTCTTATGTTTTCTGATGGCTCTAAGTCTCAGGTAATTTGACTGATCTTGTTTCATCAAGAAAGAAAGACTAAGCGAAGACTGATCATGTCAGTTGTTTCTATCACAGCATATTCTAAATTTTCGTTCTAATGAATTGATGATTATATTTTTATCCGTTGAGGTTCAGTGGCTGTGCTATTTACTCAATATTTGCCAACAGCTCTCAAAGTCCAATGAACAATTCTGCAGTATTTAGTCTCAAGATATTGACTTCATACACAGAGAGCGCAGCCACTGTATTTCCTTGTAGTTTGTTATAAAACTTAAAGTCAAGGTTTCTTATTTATAACTGGTCTCCATTGTATATCCTTGTAGTTTGCTAGCACTGTATCTGGTATTACAGCAGAGAATCATCCATGTCAAGGAAAAACATTTGGAGAAAGCTTAACTGTGAATCATGAGCTAGTCTGTAACAGCAAGCGCATTCCTAAAAGACATGCCTTGGATGTGGAATTTAGTGAAGGAGAAAATGAAGATGCAGAACTTCAATTTCTTGAAAGACTTACTGCTTCAAAAGTTGATACTAATTGCAATAAAAATAATTGGGGAACCAGAACAGAACACATGACATGTAAGGTTGCAGAGAGGAGTCAGATAGATGGTCTCAATGATTCTGGAGCACCAGGTTCAACTAAAGATGGTAAAATGAAGTTGAAGTTTGAAAGAGGATACAGAGATCACGGCTATGCAGAAGAAGGAGGTCCAACATCAAATGGCAAGTCTGTATCTGAGATGAAAAAGCCAAAGAAGGAATCTAGTGAAGCCAAAGATGTTTTATCTGGTTCAGATGCAAGCATTATTGACATCTCAGATGGTTTAGTCCCCACATTACCTCAAAGTGAGCATTTTGTTAAACTTTGTATTATTTTAGCTTGGTGATGCTTTTTTAACTGTTTGATTATGTTTGAATTATTGTGTAAATAAGTACAACTTGACTTGAAATACTTGGATAAAGTAGATAACCAATGAGAGACTGTTTTTCGTTTACTATAATGCATTTTTTTGTGTAATGAATTTTGCTTTCAGATGACGTGTGTGAATGTCATCTAGAAATTTGACATTTGTACCAGAAATAAGAACTTCCAAAGGGGGATGAAATTTTGGGGAGGTCTTGTATACTGAGATCCTTCCAATTTATCTTACAATCTTATCAGTGAAGTCAGGGCTTTTATAAGACTCTGGTGTAAGAGAGCCAAATGGCCAATGAATGTGAATTGAAAGCTATAATACACGCTTACTAGATTTCTTAGAGAAAAATATAATTTTGTGGAAGAATGTATTCTCAAGCATTTAGTTTCTGTAATGTTTCCTAATTCATGCTTTTTTACGAAGTATTCACTCATAATGCATTACAGCATTGTATAATTGGATCCCTAATTCAAATTATATTTTTGCGTTTAACCATATATACTATGTTTTCTTGATGATAAGGGAAAAAGGGCAAATTGTCAGAAATGGAGCAGCAACTTAAGAAAGCTGAGGCAGCAGAGACGAAAAATGCAATCAGAAAAGGCAGCTAGGGAGGCTGAGGTTGAATCCATGATTTCTTTCATTATCTTAGATTCAGGAATTGAGATTGTAGGATAGGAATGAGGTGCAACATGCAAATTCTAGACAATATATTCTGATCTGCCCTAAAGGAATTTCCACTATGTGCTTTTGCAGGCTGAGGCCATCAGAAAAATACTTGGTCAAGATTCTGGAAGGAGGAAGAAAGAGGAAAAGATGAAAAAGCAACGGAATGAATTTTCACAGGTCTTGATGGCTCGATGATCTTTCTTGACTGCCTAGCAAGTTGTTTCTAGTTCTAACATTTTCAGTGTGCAGGAAAAGTCTAGTAACTCCTTAAATCTTGGATCAAATACTGTTCGTTGGACTATGGGTCCCTCAGGAACAGTGGTTACTTTTTCTGAAGATATTGGTCTACCAAGTATCTTCCAGATGGTACCTAAAAGGTACAGTGCCTTGGTTTCTCGCTGTCAGGAGTTTGATCACTATTATGCTTAATTTTCTTAGATATATTCAGTGCTTGATATTACGATATACTTTATATACTTCTTTTTCCTTGGATGTTAAAACTAACTTTATGGCTCGTTTCAGCTATCCTCCCCCTCGCGAAAAATGTGCGGGTCCGAACTGCACTAATGTGTACAAGTATCGAGATTCCAAGTCGAAGCTTCCCCTCTGCAGTCTTGATTGTTATAGAGCCATACATGAAAAGATGCAGCGTCTAATTGCCTGCTAATTTTATGCCTTCTTTGCTGGCTTATTTCATTTTGTTGAAATCAGCTAGCTTCATTCTTTAAGATTCAGGGAAAGTAGAGATAAGTAAATGTTACTTTTGAACCATTTTAGCTGAATATACTTACAAAATAGCTTTACTTATTACTTAAAGTAGCACCCTGGAAGCACTGTTGCGAGATTTGCATGTCTTTGTAATTTAAATAAGCTATGGGGAATGCTTATAAACACAATTCATTGCATACCCTGTGGCATGGAATACAAAACGTACACTGAGATGTCTACGTGGGCTGAGGGAAAATTCCCTTCTGGTGCTTCATGAGGTGTCGTATTCTTCTATGGTTCCATCAATAATTTTGGTGGGAAATTTTCTCAAACCAAAACATTCCCTTTTCGTAAAGATGAGAGGTCCAGGAATGATTGCCGCCCCAAAAAGAAGAAAGAAGAGGTTTGGTTTTATCTAAACTCCCTTGGGAAAATGAACCCATCTGCATATGCTTTTGAATATATGCAGTGTGCTAAAGCTAATATCTTGTACAGAGCTTTGTTTTCATGTGTGTCATTGTTCTTTTAATTTTGTTGGGTACTTAAAGTTCGTATTAGTAGATGATAAAACATCCAAGAGAGATGGTTAATCGGGTGATGTACTTTTTGACACTTGTAGGCACAAGTTCAATGTATAAACTAGAAATTTATCGTGCAATATGTAGAGCATGGGTCCCCTCCAGTTTTGTAGGACTTTCTATATGTCATAAAACGATATAAGAAACCAGAACGCAAATAGAATGTTCTTTAAAAACAAAAATACAGCAACGATCAATAGAATACAGTGGATAAATTGTTAATAATACGTTGTAAATGTGGATAGCGCAACAACAATCTGTAGCCGCATTTGGTGTTACTGTTGGAACCAAAGTCCAGAAACCAATATACTCAGCATGTAGGGCAACAATAAAACAGTGATCACAATGATATCATGCACCATCAATATTGATGCTAAATCATGAGTCGTTAAATGTACATGTGTATGTATATATTAACATTTCGCATTTAGTATAGGAAGAAGGCAGTAGCTCAAACATAAAGACAAAGCCAAAAAATTACAACGGCGTACTCGCAGATGCGAAAATATTACCATAATTACAAAGACCCAAGCATAACTAAAGGATCATGGTATTACACATCTTTCGGCTTGGATGAGTTTGACATTTCTATTAACTACGTGAGGCTAAGAATCTTAAGCTCAGAAGCCAGCACGAGCAACGGATACATCTATGATCCATCCATGAAAACTGCAGCATGTTCGACAGATTTAATGAACTTCTTCAGCAAAAGTACCGCGATTGCAATGGTAAGTCCAATTGCAGCCAATGTGAACAAGCGATCATCAGGTTTTTGGACCCTTGTTTCTGGCCTTGGATTCGGAACCCTTTTATCTAAATGTTCGAGCCGCTGGTTGCTTGAGACATTGGATGGAATCTCTCTTGAAGTTTCAACCCCTCTAGTGTGAGGATTAGCATTTGCTGGGAGATCTTCTTCAACTATTCCGTCGACTTCTGCTTGATTCTGAAGCTCCTCTCCGGCCAGTACTGCCTCAGGATTTTGAGAACTAACCTGGGCATCAACCCCCTCATTTCTGGGGTGTTGTTCTTCAGGTTCCTGTGATGGGCTAATTTGAGGAACAGGAGGTGCTTTGCTTAGCATATAATCATGTATCTGGGATAAAAAAATAGAATCAGAACAAGGTAATACTGGAAACATGCACCGGCCCAAAAACAATAGAAAGCAAATGTTACCTCGTCTATCAGTTTTTGACGTTCAGGAGTTCCAAATCTTGGAGGTGCTTCACGAGTTTTAATGGCCAAGGCACGCCTCTCTTCCTTCTTGTAGTCTAATGAGCCCAATGCACCGTTTGGGTTGGTGGGCATGAACGCAATCAATGCAACTAAAGCAGTCCTTACTGCCAAAAGAAATTTACCTCAGCTAGGTCAGAACCTTTGGCCATCACAGGAAAAGTTTAAAGTCTTAAACTTTTAATGGTTGTAATTTATTGTTCTGGACTACGTAGGCAGTTTACTAAAGTAACTTGACAAGAATGGTTAAAATAACACATACATTCCCAGTCTATTAATGATAAAATATTTGAAGTCCAATTACTTAGCGTGATTAGTATTTTTCAATGAAAACATTCCCCCTCTTTACCAGGCTAAGATATAAGCATCAGATATCACAATGCAAGCAAATGAACAGATGTCGCAAGAATCATTACAAGTCAGCTTCTTTCATTTGGGGAAAATCAAGTCCGTAAAGAATATTGCAATGCCAATGCTACATAGGAAAAATCAATATGTCATGAAAATTATGAAGGCCACAATCAAATATCTGAGGCAACCCTATAGCTGCAAAGCAACATGCAACATAAAGCAATAAAACAATCATAGTCTCCCATGTAGCTTTATAATCAAACATAGGGCGTATATGCAATATAGGTTAAAGCAAATCAAGCCACTAACTTTGCTCCCAACATGACTAGCAAAATAATTATATACATGCAGTGCATCAATACTTGGGAATGTTATTTACCACTCCATGATGGTTGCCAATGCTCAGGATGATGATTTGATATGCTCAAGCAAATCTTGGTTTGTGTCTCAAAACGACCATTAGGCTGATAACATAACAGTAAAATTTATAAGCATGTTGAAATTGGGCTTCCAAATTAAAAAAAAAAAAGAAAAAGAAAAAGAGAGTTGATAAAAATTAAAACAGAACAATTTAAAAAGATATTATGCAATAAATGAACCAATCTACTCCATCTGAAGAGAGAAAAATCTTACTGTCAATAACATAAATGAAGGAGGTTTGAATGGATATTCGGCAGGCAACTGGATCCGTCCATGATAAATACCACCCTCAAATTCAGTTTCACGAGGCCCTCTTATTGCAAATTGCCATTCAAATATATTTTCCTGAAAAGAAAAATCATGATATTGAAGTTGCTTAAAGAAAATTTCGAGAAGACAGGACAATGCCAATCCATCATCAAATGCCAAGTTTGAAATATATAAAGAATATAGACAGATGCAGACCATGTGAAAAATATACGCACAACATTCATATAAATTTATGGAGTTGGGGAAAACCTCACAAGAAGAAAAATAGGCATTTGTTCCCTACAGAAGTGGAGGGATGATAAAGTTTAAATGAACTTCCATTAACTTCAAATTTCATCTACAATAATAAAAGGACGTACAGATAAATCTTCTTGGAACATGAAAATACTATAACCACTCTTCTCTTTTTTATTTTTTCCATGCAATTGTAATTCCAAAAATATGTATGTAATTATTTCTTTGCACAAAGGTAAACTATTCAAACGAAGAAATGGTCAAGACACTCTTCGATTCGGTGCCTTAATTACTATTTTATCCTTAACCGCCACAACAAAAATTGTGACACCTCTAACCCTGTCGCTCAAGAGGTCGACTGCACACTTCTGAGGGGGAGCGGCAGGATCTACTAGTTTCTTTCAATTAAAAAATAGATATTTTCCACAAATCATGTAATCGAACGCCTCTCCTCAATTTTCTCAAATCATAAAAAGGTCAAAATTCACAATTTGGCAACAGCCACAAGCTTAATCAAGTAACTGTAATGTGTTGATGGTACAGATTACATCTAAACTTTCACAGCTACCACAAATTTTATTGAATTGCGACAGATACCATAACAATAGGCTCCCTCCGGAGCAAAATGCAACCCCATTGGTGATAATTCCATTGAAAAGCATCAAATATGCCCAGAAATCGAATGGGAGGCACCAAACTTTGAAATTGAAGGACAAAGATGCGAGATCTAGGACCAGAAACCCTAATAGAACAGGAACACAATGAAATTACTAGCGCGAGGTGAAAATACACAATACCTCAAGAGGCAAGCTCATGAAATCATCGGAAGGATTAGATTGCATCTCCTTCACCTCCTGTAGAATCCGCTTCACCGCCGGATTCTTCAGGTTGTACTTCTCCGCCATATCTGTAGACCTCAGACAAAAACGTGCCCAATATTTGAAAGGAAAACTGACAGAACCAAAGGCTCCACGGCCACCACCTCCGATTACGTCTCCGCTGCCGGGTCAATACGACAGTAAACGCCGAGCACTGTACAAGGATTCAAGCGAGTGCATATATACAGGAAAATATCCATATAGGAATGCAATAAAACGGATATATGAAAACGTGGACGTTGGCTCTCGATGGACACGTAATGCGATGCGAGTTTTCTTACGTGTCTGTCTTTTATTGGAAACGATGGAACCGATTTTTGTTTCGGTGGTTGGTTGATGCCAAGTTGTCAATTTATCTTTAATTTATTCTTTTAAAATTTATAATCTAAAATGTAAATACAAAGATATATAGTTAAATGATTTTATCACCCCTTATTAAATATTTTTTATAATCTCTTATATCATTAATTATATAAATTTTTATATATAATTTATTTATATTAATATATATGATTTTACAGTTAATGACATAATAATTATCAAATATTATAAAATGTAAAAAATATTTTGTATGTTTAATAAATTATTATTATAAATATATGTTAATTAAAAATAAATTTATCATTTCAAAAATTTTAATTATTAGTTGATTTAATATTTTAAGTAACTATTTAATAAAATGTTTTTCTAAAAATATTATAGGAGTATTATGTTTCTTGAATGATAACTGTATTCCATTGAAGCATAATTTATTATATTTTATTATTTATTATTTTTAAGTTAAAATTATTATATCGTACTCTAAGTCATATTCCACAATCCTCAACAGATAATTTTGATTTTATTTCTAATAAAAAAATTCAATTAATATACTATTGTTTTTGTCAAATTTATTATATATAATTAAAGTAAGTTTCTATAAACGTGGGAGCTATGTATAAGCAATCACAAGTTTTGGTTAATGAAACTTTCAATTCTTTGTGTAATGATTCTTTAACTACTTTTAATATAATTAATTTATTGATTTTACTATTATATTTAACAACTCTTATATAATGATGAAGACTTAAGAGTCAAGAGCCATTATTTTACATATTCATGAATTAATATCAAGTTCAATATTCTAAGAAACAACCAAATCATTTATGATATGAGTTAATTATTTTTTTTTGCATGTATGAGCTCTGTTTTTTTGGTCAATTATTTTATAGCATTAATTAATATATAACTATACAAATACATCGTATATATTTTATTATTTTTCCTCTTTTCTAGTGCATGTTTCTCACTTTAATTACATTTACCATCTCCATTTATTGTTTTTAAACTTTCTATATTGATAATTTTGAACAAAGAAATTAAATGAATTTTTTTCAATCAAAGAGTTGATTTATCAACTCTTATATAATGATGAAGAGTCAAGAGTCGTTATTTTACATGTCCATGAATTAATGTCAAATTCAATCTTCTAAGAAACAACCAAATCATTCATGAAATGAGTTAATTTTTTTTGGGCATGTATTAGTTCATTTTTTTGTCAATTATTTTATAGCATTAATTAATGGCTAACTATACAAATACAACATATGTATATCATTATTTTTCTTCTCTTCCCGTGCATATTTCTTACTATGATTACATCTACTCCCTCAATTGTCTTTAGATATTCCATATTGGTAAGCAAAGAAATTAAATAAGTTTTCTTCAATCAAATAATTGGTTTAGATCATAAAGACTCAACAACTTAAACCAATTAACATTGTAGTTTGAGATAGACTTTAATGGTAGTACAAAATGGACGTGGAAGGTGGGAACTATTTAAGCAAAATATAACTAGATTTTAAAGTAGGTTAGCTTATATATCTCATTTCAATTTTCTCAGTAGGTGGAACTGCTTCCTTAGTTTTCTTATTTAGTTAGATGGTAAAAACATAATCAATGGTCATCTATTGGCATTCTTAGTTTCGATGTTTCCTTAGTTTTCTTATTTAGTTATATGGTCAAAATTACTAGATGCTTCCTTAGTGAATACTTTCGCATTCCTTATTTTTGTGCATGTGAGTACTGTAGCATTATTGATTTCTGTGTGTCACCCTTATTTGAGGTTTGACTAGTTTGAATACTTATTGATTTCTGCTCCTCTAACTTTTTGTGTGCACGTGCCCTTCTTGTGTGTAACCTTTTATTTTCCCCTACTTCTATGTTGTTTCACGTATTTTTACTTGTCTGACTCTTTATCTATTTTTTTTGCTACTCAGGAAACAACGTGATAAGCAGCTCGAGCAGTCAGAGAAATTAGCTATTTAATTCAATAACTTTTGAGGTAATTCTTTTTTATATTTATATATTTGTAGTTTTCTCTTACGTGTGTGTCACCATTGTGCTTAGGACTTATTTGCAGATTGAATTTACAGAGGCAACATTTCCAGAAGCACTAGGTTCAGTCATTTTAATTGAATCATGTTCTAACCCCACCTGAACATCCATCGTTCCATTCCTTGATATGAAATCAACGACTGACTCGGACTCGTATCTGTACGAACTTTCTCTCTATTCGCCTTCCAATAACCAGCTAATGCATGTTGCTTCACTTTATCTTTTTTTTTTTTTAAATCTTGAGAGAACAAATTTGTTTTAGTTTCCCGGCATATTTATTAATATTTAAAACATTGCGTAGGATATTCCTCTTCCAAGATCAAAATTTAAAGGAAAAAAAGGAAGCCAGCTTGGGCCATAAGTTAGCATTTTTGCATGCTTGGGAAACTGAGAAACTATTGACATATGTTGGCTCTATTGTTGGCATCATTTAACTAGCTGTAATTTGAACCATTTCAATCCACACTGTCAAAGTTTTTGGATTTGTGACTCTGAACAACTACTATTTTGAAGGGGGTTGGGTGTCGATAGGCAAACAACTAAAATATATATGCAATCTATGGAGATCTACTGTAACCATGCTGTACATCATTCATAATCGTAAGCATAACTCATCTATGATTAACATTTATCTGTGAGATTCATTGACTCGTTCCTATCTTCTCTTTTTCTTTAAATTTTCTCTTAGGAGCTATCCTTTATATTAAATATTTTCATATATAATACATAATATCTAATTGCTTATCTTCTGTTTAGTACTTGTATAAATCTGTCCATCTTCTGATGTGTGCTTCTTTGACCGACTTAATGGGTACCTCCAACATCAAGGACACAATCTGGTTATTTTATTGTCTTAGTGCCTTTTTCAGTCCTTGTACAACTACAACTTGCAGAAAATTACCTAGAAATGTTTAAGTTATGCTTTTTAAATGGTGTTTATGATTTTTTGAGTAACAAAAAGTCATGCTTGCTTATAGAGTGAAAGATAGATCTTCTGATACGTTGCACATTTCTCTTCATTAACAGCACAAGTTTTTAACAAAGAATGGATATTAGCCCACTCGCACGCTTATCATATACAAAATTTATAATCTTTTTAACAGTTGACGCCTGAAATATTTTTTCTGGGGGAGCGGTACTGTTGTTACAAGGGAGGGGCCTTTTATTTTTCCATCTTATTATATGGACTGGGTTTCTTGGTTAAAACTCTAAGGATATATATTGCTACATGTTACTTTATTTATTGTGTCTCAGAGTAATTGGATTAGATATAACGTATGGTTTGTCAACAAACAGCTGTGGACAGGCCTTTGCCTCATCCACTAATAATACAACAATCAAAATCAGACCAAGCTATGCTCCCCCAACAAATGAACACCATTTTAAAATTAGGGCAGAGCACCATCTCTGTAATTATGGAATATTTCCCTTGGATGCACACCAATTCTTCTCTGAAACTTGCATCCATGAACTTAGTGTTTAGCATTAAATGCAAGTTTTGCATGTGTATTTAAGAGAGAGAGAGAGAGAGATATATATATATATATATATATATATATATATATATATAAAGAGAGAGAGAGAAGCATAGTAAAATTGAGGAAAACACATACCACTCTATTGTTCCCCTTCCACATCTATTTTGTTTCCTATAACAACAAATGGAAAATTCTCGGGAGCCGAAGGGCTTGCCTATCATAGTGGTCACATATCTTAACAATTACAAAATCATAGTGTAAAATCATTGTTTATGTGTGTGTGCGCGTACGCGCGCAGTGTGCGCACGTGTGTGGGTGGGTGTATGTGTGTGTGCGCTTGTATATATTTTTGTTGACCTACCTTGTTTAGATTTTTAAATTTATTTACAGTTTTTGAGATCTTATCATTATTTTTAATTATATTTTTATACATTACACTAACCTAAAATTTTCAAAATAAGAATATTTAATATTTTAATATTGGAGAAATATAAAAATATGTGTATATAACAAATATATGTTATATATTATTTTATAAAAAAATGTGATAAAAGTCCACTTTTGAACATGTCATACGTGTCAAAACTATGAGACATAAGTTGGAGTTTCGTTATTTTATACTTACTTGGAGGTGGACAAGATCGAATCTCTTCAGATAATTTTAAAATATTTTCTGGTCCAATGCAATTTATAAAAAATAATTTCAAGATTTTAATATGAGTACTCAAATTAATATTTATCAAATAGCATGAAGATGGAATTCAATTGATTGATATTGGGAGTAAACATTTTTGTTTTTAAAAGTCATTTCATCACTGTACAATGATAGACTATTTAAAAATATTTATAGCCTTATATGACATTTGATTCTATAATTTTTTGATTACGTGCTATGGAACTTTGCTGTAGGCCTGTTCAGAGCACAAACATTGAGAGATTGTCAACAATAAGAAATATTTTTAAAAACATTATGCATTCTAATACTTTAGATATATTTGAGAATTTCACATTCATAATAATTAGACTGACTTGGGGTGTGTACTTTACATGTTATTCATGAGCTTTTTGTGATTATAATATATATTTTGTTTGAGCTATTTATTTATTCATGTTAAGCATTACATACAATTGTGCTCATATTGAGTTCTTTGTTAATTCAATATAAGTGCTGATGATTTGTTTGCCAATTGCATACAATAGTATTCTCTGTATTGGCATATATAAAGTCTAAACAAGATACTTCAATCTTATGTAGATTTTCTTGCTTTGGTTACTACTGGAGTGACGGAGCCATTAGCTTAGTAACTACTTAGATATGAACTATATTACAATTTTAGAAAGACCATTTTTGAATCCATTAGTGCTTTTTGTCTATACCTCCCTGCTTTGGGTTTACGTGGAAAGTACTTTGAATTTGTTTGACAACTCACTAACCACTAAATTTAAGTATTGGCTACCATTTGATTGTTATGTGAATTGTTTGATTTTGAATTTAAATTTTCATTGAATTTCATTCTCCTCCAGATTAAAGATGTTATGTGGATTTGTTATTTTATATATAAATTAAGAGCTTTCAACCCATCTTTTTTCCAAAAAGTTTTAAAAAGAAAAGCTCGTATTGATTGCAAACTATCTTTCGGTGCCATTACCTTGCCATCAAAATTAAACCTAACTTTTTGTGGTAATTTGCAAAATTAATTAGTTTGAGTTTTAAATATCTTTACTTGATAAGGAGTTGAAGAGATTAGTGACCCCAAAAGTAATCATCTTCAGTAAATTATATGTTATTTGGAAGTCTATTTGGTGTGACTAAAAAACTATAGACTATTGGGATTTGCTAGTCTATTCTTTCCTAGGATGTTTTGATTACCATACTTAACAAGTTCGGTGACAGACAACCTTACTTTCAAAATTTTTTCCAACAAATATTTATATGCATTTATGTTTTAATGGCAGAGAATCAATGTTGAAGCTGCATGTAAATGCATTATCGTATATGCTAAAAATATTTTTCAGTTATTTTGTGACTTTACAATATAATGCTTAAAGATATATATCAATGCTTTGGTTGATGACATGTAACTCTAGTTATATATGATGGTGGATGATCCCTTTATCATTTTATAATTTTTAAATCTCATTAAGTGAAGTTTCATGTATTTAAAGCATGTTCATTGTGCTAGACACATTTATGGAATTTCAAAGCCCTTTCCTTCTTTTGGACAGATGGTCAACGACATGTAAAGTATAAATCATGATATCTTTGTACAATGATATTTAGTTTTGTGTATTACTTGCCTCTTTAGAAATTGAAAGCATGTTTAGAATGCGTGATGGGCATTTTTCCCCCTTGAATTTGATGGATTGCAGGACATGGAGCACAATGTATCCTTACATAGGTAACCAACAAAATAACAAGATTGCGCTGGCGTGCCTATTTAATTTCACTTTGTGGTGATGGAAATGGACGCTTGCCTTACTTGCCGATGATGATTAAATGTTTAGGTGGGCACTCTGTTTCAATTCATCTTCTAAATCATGCAAGTAAATTTGTGACAATTGACTATCTCATAATTGTCATCCTTAATTATTGCATGTTATGTATTCTCCATTGCACTTTAATGTCATTCAAAGGTTTGCCTCTCCCACTTTAAATGCAAAAATTCATAACAAAACAGTACTTACATCTTCCTAATTTCATTTGGCAAGAAGTAGGAGGAGAAAGTTGTTAGATTTAAGGAGGAGAGAAATGTCCATAAAACAGGAAGCTAGAAATGTTGATTACTTAGAGCACGAAGATGCAGCTTGAGCAATCCAGTTCCAACTGGCAAGAGCTCGAAGAAGACAATTGCTAGATGCAAGGAGGAAAGTTATCCATTTGAGTAAATCAAGTCCTAGTTGCAAACAAATCATTACCCAATAGTCTTCTTCTTTTACATCTTGTGAATCAGTAAATTTACTTTTGTGTATTCCCCACAACATGTTGAGCTTTGACGTTTTAGGTACTTCAAATTGTGGCCAAAGAATGAAAGGCCTAACGTTCACTATAAACATCCCGACAGGTTCATCAACAATTATGCATATTTACACCAAAGAGAGAATAACATACATGGTATATGAATTCATTGAAGTGAGAATGAATGAATATAAACAGTTTCATTTATTGTAGATCATTCACACACTGATAGTAGCATGCCCTCTACCATTTACGTGGAAGATCCACTTTTCACATGTCTATGCAACCCATATAATTTCTGAAATATTATCCATGACTTTCTTTCAGCATATCATTCTTTTACAAAAATTTATTGGTTTGTCTTTAACCTTTCACAATTAATCTATCGATTATAGCATAGACTATTTCTAAGCCTTGGAATTTTAGGAGACCAACATGCATCTGTGAGTATTGTGGTGCTTTACATTTGTATGAAGATAGGACAGAGAAATACAGGTAGCCAAGGAATCCAAAATTTTCCATGAGCTATTTGGAAGGGCATGTTTAATTGCTGTTTTGAAAAATCCTCCACCCTTGCTGAATAAATTGCTTGATTATTAAGGAGGTCAAACATTTATAGAATAGAGACATTTAATTTGGATGTGCAACTTAATTTTCTCTTTTACATCTATAGGAGTGAAAGTTGATAGTACCATAAACAAACAAGGTAGATTATACACTTTCTGTCTAAATGGCCAAAATTTCCACCTTCTAGGTAGAGCCGTCAAAACATGTTCGACCCACTGGGTCGAGCCCATTTAACCCACCTAAGAGGTGGATTGGGTTGAGGGGTTTCTTTGAGAACCCGTTTAGTATACTTCTATCAACTCGACTCGTTTAACCTGCGAGTTAAACGAGCCAGCTCGTGGGTTAAATGGGTTGCTTTTTTTTTTAAAAAAAAAATTTTCACTCACTCAGTCTAGCACTCCAGCCCACTGCACTTTTCTATTTTAAAAAATTAACCATAATATATGTGTTGTGTTGTCTTTATTATTTTGTAATTTGCCATAGTTGAATATTCTGCTCATAATCATATTCTTATTATTAATGAATCATTGAATTATTGGATTACTCTACTTGTTTTAATTTGTTTAAACTTGTTTTTTATCTAGTTATTTTTTTGTTTATTTATATTGATATAGAAATTGATTGATTAAATAAGATATATACTTAAAAAAAGTCTCATTTAAATTTTTATAATTTTTTATTTTTATTTTTATTTTTTTTTTAATTTTTTGGTGGGTTAAACGGGTCAGCTCGCTTAACCCACTAGATGGGGTGGGTTGAGATTTTCAATCCACCACCTTATGGTGGGTTAAACGGGCTGACTCGTTTAACCCACCAACTTGGGTGGGTCAGCTCGGGTGGGCCAGGTTGGCCCACTTTGACAGTTATACTTCTAGGTTCCTTGCTATCACTAGCTAGTGTCAAAGATATTTTTGCTCAACTATATGCCCATGATACTAAACAAGAAGTTTCAAATAGGTTTGTTGTCCTATATGGAGAAAGTGAAAAAAATGCCCTCAATGAAAAGTTAATAATATATCTTCTCAAAATACTTGAGAAGCATAATATTTTGGTTAAGCCATTTAGGATTGCTCGAGATAGGTTTTGAGATAATGGTTGTGGAGAGCTAAAGCTATGTCTAATTCCCAACAAACAAACATATGGTAGGCAGTATAACTTGTTTTAATGCTCCAAAGTAGTAGTACTTATGGTGGGTGATTTGAGTAATAAAGAAACTCATTGTGACATCATAGTACAATATGAAATAGAAGGTTTGTAATGTGTTACAGAATTGCACCCCAGCTTTATGGCTTTGCAATATCCATTGCTTTTCCTTTATAGAGAAGAAGGATTTAGATTAGGAATAAGCCATTAGAATCCAAACATAAGGAGAAGTTACAAAAAGGACACTATCATTGGAATCCAAACACAAGGAGAAGTTACAAAAGGATATTGTTATTGTGAGCCAATATTATGCCTTCCATTTACAATAGAGGCTTGAAGAAGGGCAAACATTGTTGCGTGTAGGGAGTCTACTCCAGTAATTTCTTGCAGATTCCTATGCTTGTATTAAGGAGAATAGGTTAAACTGGATAATGAGCAACCAAAAAAAAGTGTAGGTAAACTTTACTTGGGATTTAAAGATATAATAAGACAAAATGAAGTGATAAGTGACGATGTCGGGTGATTAATAGTATTATTTTCTTCACACATAAGGGGTCCTTACTATCGTGTGTAGAATTATCAAGATGCCATAGCAATTTGTCAAGTAATCAGATATCTTGACCTATTCCTTACTTTCACATGCAACCTAAAATGGCCAGAAATAGAGTACTTCATTGAAGAGATTGATGACAAAAAGAGTGATGACAGAATAGATGTAATTAATCAGGTATACTCTATCAAACTGTGAGACATACTTTTGGCATGACTCTCAGAGGTAATTAGCCTTTGCTTCCGTTACAATCATTCCATGAATAGAAATTTAATTTTTTTATGTTAACATTTCTTAAGAACAAGCACAACCATCCACCTCAAATTTATCTTTTCTATAGAAAAATAATATAGTTAAAATTGATTTATAGCAATATGCTCTAACCACATTCTTTCACATTAGCTTAACTATGTCTTACAATGATTTGATTATACATACTTCATTTCTCTTACAAGCTCTGATCTATTATATATGTCAAACAATATCTTCTCCCACCCATATTTATGACATTTTACCTTGGATTGTTAGAATACACAAGACTAAAAATAAAGTAAATATTGCATACTCCAATACAATTTCCTTTTCTTTTTTCCTCATATTTGTAAAGATTATCATATGTTAAAATTTGTATAATCAATTAATATAAAAAATGTTCTACGTTGACCAGGCATTGACTGAACAATGTTCACTAAATGGTTGAGAATAAATTTAGAGAATGAAGATGCATGAGAGCTCACGTATGCAGAATTCTCTACAAAATGGGTATTGAAGAAGATTGATAAAATCTGGACAAGGAGAAGAAGTAGGGTCTGCATCGGCAGAATGTTCAATGCACCTCCCACAAGTGGCGAGAGATACTATCTGCGTATTTTACTTAACATAGTTTGAGGAAGTCATTCCTATGAGGAAATAAAAACAGTCAATGAAGTTATTTATCCAACTTTCAAAAAGGCTTGCTATACTCTAGGTCTTTTGGAAGATGATAAATAATGGGATGACTGCTTAAAGGAAGCTTTGTTATGGGGTACCGGGACATAACTCTATTAACTTTTTTGCACCATTCTACTTCATTGTGAGGTTGTTAACTCAAATGCATTGTCGACATCAAACTAGAAGATATTGTCAGAAGATATATTGTACAGACAATGATGACTGTGTAATTTTCCAAACCTTTGCCTATCAAATGAGTAGATCTATAATTATGCACTTTTAGAAATTAAGAAAATCCTAAGGAAGGTTGGGAAATCATTAGAAGAGTATGATGGAATGGAAGTTCCCGATGGCACTATGTTGAAAAATATGGATAACCGTCTCATTAGTGAGGAATTATACTATGATTGCCATAAGTTAAAGCATGAATACTTCCAACTATTAGGTGGATTGAATTAGGAACAACAAATTATTCATGATAGGGTTTTGCACTTAGTAAATATAGAGGAATAACACTTTTCCTCATCTATGGCCATCGAGGAATGGTGAAAAAATACTTGTGGAGAACTTTGATTTCAAAAATCAGGTTTGATATCTCATGTTTTATTAAATTAATTATATATATATATATATATATATATCTGAAACTATTTTTGATATTCGATTAATTGATAAATAAATATTTAATTATGGAGTTTCATCAGGTCTGAAGGAAAGATAGCTCTTGTTGTAGCCACTTCAGGTATAATTGCTTTGCTTTTACAACTTACTTAGCTGATCATTAAAACCTCATTGACAATATGGGATGAAGCCCCAATGGCAGATAAACGATGTTTTGAAGCTGTTGACCAGACTCTTAGAGACATTATAAGAACCATAGACTTTACGCTTCTAACAGACCATTTAGAGGAATCACTACTGTCCTCACAGGTGATTTCAGGCAAATACTTCTAATTATTCCTAAATGTTGAGATTGTTTTGATGATGACAAATATGTGAAAAATATGACTTACAAATATAATAGTAATATGTGCTTAATTGATTAACCATTTGGACTAACTATTTGGTTTGCAAGTTGAATATCTATTATGTGTAGGATTGTCCAAAGAAGGAAGAGGGAGCATTGAAGTGAAAAGAATGAAATATCAATATCATGCCCTCTAAGCAATAAAGAAGCTAAAGATTTGAAGTTTGGATGCATCAAGATAGTTAATAAATTGAATAGGTATAATTATCATAGGATAAGTATTATTTCGTGAAATTTAATGATTTAGATTTGCATTTATTGTCTAAGATATTTTGGTTATCAAAATATAAGTTTGGACTTAAAAGATAGTGAGATATAGATTTTATTTATAATTGTTTTTGACCTTTTGTCACTATTTTACTTATACCTCACAAACCATATGGTATTTTGTTATGAAAATTATTTCATTAGAAAATAGACTCAAAGAGATTTACAATGATATGTCATTAACTTAAAACAAAGTTTAAATGAAAAATCTATGACCTTATAAAATTTAGTGGTGAGATGTAGATTCTACATAAAACTATATTCTGACCTTTGGTAACTATTTTAATCGTATCTCCAAACATTTATTGAGTTTTGATATGAAACTTATTTCATTGGAAAATAGACTTAAAGATCTTTCGAAAAATAGGTCATGCACTTAAAATAAACTTAAAATGAGAAATTTATAACTATTTTAATTTGGGACTACGTCACTGTAAGTAACCAGTTGACTGGTCACCTATGGCAAGTCGAATGGTACAGAAAGTGGGCAGTCGAGTAGTCAACCGGTGAGCCCTCGATAGTCGACTGTTTAGTCCCAAATTTAAAGTAACGATCATATTTTGAAGAGCAGTTAACTGGGAGGCCCTTGTTAGTTGATTGATCGCTTCTAAAAAGTATTTTCAAAAGTAAATAACAACTCTTTTGAGTATTTAACCGCTATATCTAATCTTGATTTATATATATGGCATTCCAAACATATTTTTAAGAAGAACCAAATGCTAGAATGTGATATTTAACTTGTTATACCATCTTTGAGAGAGAAACAAATATTATTGAGCCAAAACTTGCAAATTCTCTGTCTTTATCTTGTAGATATACTTCTTTGAGAGAGATTATTTTTCTGTATTCCTTTCTTCTTTGAGAGAGAAAAGTTCAAGGAGGTGAAGGAGTGTTTGGATTGAGCGGGAGGTTCCCCTGTTTAAGTGCAAGAAAAAGGTTCTTCTTGGGATTTGTAATTAAGGGAGAGGTTCTCTGTTGTTGTTGTTATAATTGATTATTGAGATAGTGGAAAATTCTAAGAGGTTGCTTACAGACTGGACATAGGCTTAGATTAGAGTTAAACTAGGATAAATCATTAATTTTTTTTTCTCTATCTATATATTCTTTTTATTTTGAATTATCATATATATGCTCTGTATTTATTGTTAATATTACACTTGAAGTGTTGATATATATATATATATATATATATATACCCCAAGTATTTACATTAAGCTTCCATTGATTCATATAATTGTTACTTTATATTATACTCTTTCAAGTATAATTCATAACAAAGATTTCTGTGAAGCAATTTAAAAAAAATAGAAATTTTATAATTTCAATTCACCCTTCTTGAGTGTTGGTTGCCTAAGCTAACACTAAAAGAGGTAGAGAAAACACCATTGAAGCATACATCAATTGATCTTACCTATGGCAAAAATGCAAAGTGCACAAGTTGCAAGAAAACATGCGGTTAAAGTAGAAAACTATGGACTTCGTAGAAAAGCAACAACTTCAAGCTTTTGCGGACTGGATATTAGAAATTGGAGATGGTAAACATTGTCATGAAAATGCTGAATCATAGATTCCAATACCATCTGACTTAATGTTACATGGAAGAAATGATGGTTTAGTGGAGATAGTCCAGACCACTTATCCATATTTTGAAAACCATCTTTTGGATTCCAATTACCTTGTGAGTCGTGCTATTCTCACTCCATTCAATGACACTGCTGAGATTATCAATGATCACATAGTGGACAAATTTCCTGGTGAAGAGAAGCTTTATCGATCTTTTGACACAATATGCAAAAGTGATGTAAACAATGATGAGCAGAACCTCGATTATTCTACAGAATTTTTGAACACTCTTAAATCTTGAAACTAAAGATTGGCCTTCCAGTTATGCTTTCGAGGAACTTGAATCAAGGCGCAAGTTTATGCAATGGGACGAGATTGAAGATCACACAACTTAGTAAATGGGTTGTGGAGGGAGAAATTATTAGTGGATCAAATGTGGGCGAAAAGGTTTTCATACTTAGAATATCTTTAACTCCATCAGAGTCCAGGTGGCCTTTTGTATTAAAAAGACGGCAATACCCTCAAGTGATATGCTTTGCTATGACTATAAACAAAAGTCAAGGGCAATCCCTCAAGCATGTTGGCCTATACTTGCCAAGACAAGTTTTTACTCATGGTCAATTATATGTTGCTGTCTCTAGAGTTACCAGCATACAAGGTTTGCGAACTCTAACAACTGATGAAGAGCAACCAAAACAAGACATGGTAAAGAACATTGTCTATAAGGAAGTATTATGAGCGAGCAACATATCTTCATTCTCCTTAATCATTAACTCTTAGGTAAATCATCATTTGCAGTAGAAAAAATTACTATCTAGTTTATATTTTAGCTCCTTCCAAAATAGGGTTTTCTTAAATAAAATTAAAAATTTTTATGCAGATCAACATCACTGGGTCGAAGGTATCTACTACATTTATGTGGATGACCAGTTTGCTTAATTTATGCCTTCAGCATATCTTATTTGGTCTTGCAATAAAAAATCTTATTAAGACTAACGATAAAGATAGTACTGTTTTTATGATCGGATGTGCTTCACTTCTTCCAATAGGACTTCCTTTTCCCATATGCGATGTTCGAAGTGAAGCTATGAGCTTTTACAATTGCTTCATATGTTGCAAAAACATTTCAATTGATTTCATATCAACCATATGACTCTATGCACATATTTAGTACTCATACTGTATAAGGTGAAGTAAAGTATCATATAATTTAACCCAATGTCAACACTGATTGTGGCTTTATCCACTATAGGATACTTACTAATTCGATCAAGAAATAATATATAAATATATATAGATATTAATGTCATATTCATAATTTATCCCTAATATATTTATATTAAATTTATTTATACACATTTTTTATATTTTAGTGTACGAAATTGAAATATATTATGAACAATCAGTCCAAAAAAATAAATATAGTATGAACTAATAAAAATATTTTAATAAATTACAGAAACATGATATATTCAGTCCGTTAACTATAATATATATTAATTAGTTATAGCATGGTTATATATTGAATAAGTTACTGTTAGATAAGTTTGCCTTACCTCTTTGTTCAATTACACAAAATATACAAGTACATAAGACGAATTTGATACCTAAATTTAAAGATTCTCTTAATCAAATCTTAATCTTAAATTAAATGAGAATAGATTAGCCAGAAAGAATTATACTTGGATAGTATGGACTAATAAAGTTATATTAATAAATTACAAAAACATGATATATTTAGTCCGTTAAGTATAATATATATTAATTGTTTATAGCATTGTTATATATTGAATAAGTTATTATTAGATCAGTTTGCCTTACATCCCTGTTCAATTATATAAAATATACAGGTACATAAGATGAATTTGATACTTAAATTCAAAGATTCACTTAATGAAATCTTAATAATAAATTAAACGAGAATAGATTAGCCAAAAAGAATTACACTTGGATACAAAATCTCATACACACACAAGTATATATATACACACATGGTTAGTGTTAAGTTCCTCAAATATTTTGACAGTTGGTAAGCTTTTGGACTATAATATAAATTCTCATTCTTTTTACTAAATGAAAAAAAAATGGCAGTTTAAGTCATCTTATTATGATCATGCTTATTACATTAATTATTTTTAAACGTATTTTATATATTAATAATGCTTAATTTATGAATTAAATTTAATTTCTTATTTATACCATTAATGTACTCTAAAAATGGAATGAACTTATTAAAGTGTTGAGACAAGAAAACGAATTTCATCGATCAATTACTCTTGACCAAAATTCATAAATAATCAATTCTTTTCAATCCACTAAACTAATTGTTTTAAAAATTTTGGTTCAACAATGACTATCTAAATGTACAATTACTCAAAAATAAAAAAATGCTCACTCTCATTATGTGAAATAATTAATTTAATAAATTTTCTTAATCACTTCTTTCTTAAAAAATTCACACTAATTGATCTTCATGGATTGTTACAAAGTAATAACCATATATTAATAAATTACTAAAACATGATATATGTTGTACGTTACCTTTAATATGTACTAATTATTTATAATATTATTATATGTTGGATTAGTTACTTTTACATAAAAATGACTTAGCTCTCTCCTCTATTACATAAAATATATATAAATGAACTTCATTATATATTTTATTATCAGTTGTTATTTTCCTTGAATATTGATTAGATAGATTAAATTTGACGATGACGTAAGTGTAGAGTAACAGGAAGGTACACCAATGAGAACACTAAGTGATAATGAAGCTAGAGAAAACAAGGTAGACAATGAGACTATTTTATTTCTTTATTATTAACTTCATTTAAAATTATACATGAATATAGATATAATGATTGAAAATATTATTGCACAACCTCACATATATTTAATACATTATGCTAAACTTTTCCTATACTTATTATTTATTTGTACATATTTTGTGAATGCAGTGAATTTAATGAACTGCTAAGACAATAAAACAAACTTTATCAATCAATTATGCTTTACCAAAATTTGTAAATAATTAATTTATTTCAATCAATTAAATATTTAGTGTTTTCAATCAACTTAGTTCAATCACACATATTTAAATGTACACTTATTCAAAAATTCAAAAGTTTAATGTTCATGAATGTGAATAAATAAATTTAATAAATTTTTTTAATCAATTCCTTCTTCCAAGACTCACACCAATTAGTGTGCATGGATTATTATGAAGTAATAAATATATAATAATAAATTTTTAATCATCACATACTTTCTATGTTAACTTTAACATATATTATAGCATTATTATATATTGGTTAAGTTATCTCTCTCTTATATGACATAACTTATACACGAACTCAATTAGATATTTTTATTAAGGTTGTTCTTTTTCCATGCATATAACCTTATCATACCTTGTACAGCTGCCATGTAAATTGATTTATTAAAACTATGTTGCAATTTGGTAAGTTCCCATCATGTTAGTTATACCCCACCCTCAACCACTCCACGTATGTTGGCGTTATTTTGAAATGTTATTTGTTTTGAAGATATATTTCAAAATAAAGTATTATTATTTGGTAAAAAAAAGTATTCTTTAATAATGTCATAATTTTAACAACAAAACACATAAGGAGCGACTCAAACATATTCAGTGCCTTAGCGTGTAACTTTAACACAAAACCTTATAGTTACTTAATTAAATAATAAAGTATTTTATGTAAAACTATTTTTGAACATCTTGGGATGCAAAGTTATTAATTAAATTCTTAATATCAATTTCTTCTACCATTTCATTTTTAGTTTATAATATGGCTAATTCATTTAATTTTTTGAGACATTGTTATTCTTACATAAGATTGATCTAGTAATTTTAATTTTGAAAAACTTCTTTCGTCAGAAGTTACAATTATAGGAATTGTTAAAAGAATTAAGCCTCTTTACATGATTAAGTTTGTCAATTAAAATAGGGAAAATTTAACATAAGGTCCTTGTGGTCTGCAGCTATTTTCAATTAGGTCCCTATAATTTATTTATTTTTTCTTTAAATTAACTCGCTATACTTTCGAGGCGTAAAATTAATATGTCAATCCATTATCAAGATCAATAAGCATGTAAATTTGACTTGAAATGTAATGGGGGAGATTTGAACACAACAAACAAGCTTGAATAGCAATTTTCAACTTGGTTGTACTTGGAAGACTTGGCTATAACTAAGTTTTGACAAAATTCGTTAAGTATTAAGTGCAGTTGGATTGTATATGTCAAAATAACTAGTTCATATATCATAGATCTTGCTAAATAACAAAAGTAATTAGTTCAAAATTTCCAAAAAAGAAAACTATTAAAATAATGATTGAAAGACAAGTGTATTTTTAAAAGCCATCAATAGTAACAAATGAAAAAAAAATTATCAAACAAGAAGACATTATGTAATAAAATAATTACTTGCATTATATAATATTTACATATCTAGCACATGATTTAATATGACATGCTACAATATGCATTCTAACATTTTCCCATTAAATTTCAGGAACACCAATTCACGCTATTGTAAGAAAAAAATCTCATAAACAAGTTCAAACCACTGTTGCATGAGGTAAAGATCTTCAACATTAAAAAATTCAAAGTTATGGTGATAAACGACAATTACAGGCCAGTTGTTGGGATGTCGGAATCATTATTTCTTCTCACAACCTTTGTAATAGAGGACAATGAACCCTCTATTACAATTCTAACACAGTACTTTGAATTTGCTTTCTTCAATCAATTGGAAAATATAGTGGGAGAAAGATTTATTTTAACAGGTACCTTTATTACTTTTCACATATCTACATGGAGTAAAAATAATTTTTTCCCGTTCAATTCCAACAAGGGTTCTTGTCCATTTTTAAGATATAATTGGGAAACTCATTGGATTGAGCCAACCTAAGAAAATTGTCTCAAACAAGAAGTTGACCAAGATAAGAAGAATGAAGCTCCTTCTCAAAGAGTAATTACCTCATATACATACCAACAAATAACCACTCTTTACCATTTACCTAACAAACACCTTCTTGTTAATAGGAACAAAATCATAAAGGTAACATTATGGAGAAAGGCAGCACTCGAAATTGATGATCATGTTCATGACAACATTCAAGGACCATTTGTGATGATCATCACATCTACTCTGGTAAAAAAATTTAAAGGTAAATAAATTCCTCAACTTCTTATTACATAAATTACCATTACTTCCCTTAGAAGTCCCTCACAAATGTTGTCATAATATCATGCTCCCTTACAGGTGAATTGTCCTAAACTCAATAACAAGCACAAAAATCTATGTCAATTTGGAAATCCCAAAAATTGTAGACATACTCAGAGGTAATATTGTATCTACCAAAACATATGCACAAAATTTATATAATCAACTTCATAACTACTTGTCATACATCCAAGCATGGAAAAGATGACATAGAATGGAGAATGTTCGCAAACGGAAGGTCCTTACAAGATATATTAGACATGCAGTGGGAATCACGTAACTAGGTCTTATATCATGTCATAAATATACTTACAAGATTATTTCTTAGAAATATATTTTGTTGCCTACAATCAAACATATGAAGGAGAAAAACTTCATTGTTCAAGCAAACATTTATGGAATCAATGACCATTATAATTAGTGCAATATAGCTTGTGAAATGTGTATGAGAAAGATGACACAAAAACAAGACCACTACACTTGCAGAGTATGCAAACGACCTTCCAAATATCCCACTGCAAGCTCAAGTATACTTTCAACTTAATTGCATTGATAAATCAAACTTCAACATGCTAATAAAAACAAACAAAATACCTTCCCTCTTATGGGTTCAAATTGCACTTGAAAGCTTCGATGTTACAGCATCCACAACCTTCGCCATGTTCCACAGAGATGTTCAAAAATTGCTTAGCACAACAATATCAGAGTTACCGCTTGTTCTAGATGGAGATTCTCGAAGAACTTTACCACAACTTTGTAACCAATGTGAATGTACTTTCATATTTGAAATTAGATTTGATGATCGCAATCTCAAAGAAGGCTTGCAAAACTACACCATCTCAAAAGCCTTTCTTCCCCATCCTTTTCTGGAACAACATTAGCACAACCTACTTAAAGAGGTTAGTTTCCACATCCTCATCTTCTATTATTACCATCCTCATATAAATATTATTAAACTCAACTTTCTTCACAAATTTTATAATTCACAAAGTGTAGTACAAGCTTCTCAACAAGTGACATTTAGCTCACACCTTCGCAAAAGGGCTAAGGAAAAAGAACTTTTTTTGAACAAAATATACATAGCTCAAACCCAAAAACATCAATGAAGAACATCGCTTTTCAAGATAATGATAATGATAATGTATTGAAAGTTTAAAAGGCAATTCTCTAAAAAATGTAGACAACATTAATTATATATATATACATATAAAGCACAACAGACTTATACAATTATAATTATATGTATAACTATTCAATATTATTAGTATTACTAATGAATTTATATTTTTTAATATACAATGTTTTATTATATAATCTCAACTATCAGTATTATCAATAATTAAATAATAAATTCAATAAATTAAATTACAAATCATATAATAAAATTAATAGATGTCAAATTATAATAAATTACTAAATTTAATTCTATTTACTTTTTCCAATCTAAAATCATAACACGTCAAATGGCAATACATTAATAAATTCAATTTTCTATTTACATGCAAATACTATTATTGTACAATGCATAAGTGTATAGCAAATTAGATTAATTTGCACGGACAAATCAACTAGTTCTTCAATCAAGCCAGCATCAAGATAAATTTATAGATAAAATGAAAGATTAGATGAAACAAAACATAAAAGAATTTGTAGAAAAAACAAATAAATAACTAAAGAATACGATTAATTGGCCCAATCTATGTTTCGTGAAAATTATTTGGGACTTGAATTCAGTCAGTCCCAGTCTTCAAATTTATAATATTAGGTCGTATTAATGTAAATGACTACAAAGCTTTCACTTGAGCGTTTTTTTTATTTTTTCTTTTAATGGGCCAATTGAATCCACATTCCCTCGTAATAATGTTATTTCTTCATTATAATATTGTTATTTTAGTTAAATTTAATTTAATTTTTAATATGAAATAAATTGATAGTTAAAAGAGTTACATCAAATGACAAATAAAAGCCCCATAGTGACAGTAAAAAATTACACGTTAACTCAGTAAAATCGTAAATATTAATAATATTATTTATCATCTGATATAACATAATGGGCCTTCCCTCACACAGTCATAAGGTCTTAGCTCACGAAAGGAAAGCCCATTAAAAATGCCAGGTGTGGTGATGCATGAGACTCAGCGTGTGATCCGTTTTGGCATTAGTCCGCATAATGACACGGAGACTTCGAGCCCACTACTTGTGAGTTGTGACCCCCAGAAGCAACGGGAAAGTCATACATAGGCTTCAAATTCCGGGGACTTCGAGACTACTATCGGTGACATCCAGAAGCCACGGGGAAGACATTATATAGTCTTCAAATATTGGTGCGACCAGCAGAGGCTACTAGCAGCTGAGAGGAAGAGAAGATGGAAGAGAAGATGAGGGCAGAGGAGAAGAAGTTTGGGGTATTGGAGGCGTGGTTGAGGAAGCATCGACTGCAATACATTGGAGCCACCAGGCACCCTTTCATCCTCTCCATTCGCGATGGCACCATCGATATGGCTTCCTTTAAAACATGGCTGGTATGGGTTACCCCACTTCCTTTTCTGGGTTATTGCTCTCATTTTAGTTGCCAATTGTTTTAGACTTCTTTTGCCCAGGTGATTTTCTGGTTTTCCCTATCTAATTGCAATGTTGCCTGATTCTAACTTGACTTGCTCTGCTATGAATTGCATGCAAATTCCAAGTGAGGAAGTGTTTGTTGTAGTACTCAATTTACCTTCTTGATTAGATGGTTGGACACTGACCCAGGCTTGAATTTACTGTTTTTAACCTTGTTGGCCAGATGGGTTTCTGATTTTGTTACCGAGAGAAAATGTCTTTCCTATTTAACCACATAATATATGATGCAAATTTGACTTGCTCTGTAAAGAATTGCTTGCAATTTTTTCAATTAATTAAGGAAATGTTTCTTACAGGACACTGACTGAGTCTTATACGAACCGTTTTAGCCTTGTTGACGTGTTCTAATACGGACACCCTCTTTGAGTATGGGCTGAAACTGAAGATGAGACTTATAAATTTTGCTTGTGTGTTTTATGCAGGCACAAGATTACTTATTTGTCAGAGCGTTTGTCCCATTTGTGGCCAGTGTACTGATAAAAGCTTGGAAGGAATCAGATGACAGTTCCGATATGGAAGTAATATTGGGGGGGATGGCTTATCTGAAGGATGAGATATCATGGTTCAAAAGAGAAGCCTCCAAGTGGGATGTTCCACTTTCTGACGTTGCTCCTCAGCAAGCAAATATAAACTATTGCAGGTGAGGTTTATTAAACCATTCATCATCTCGCTCAATTTATGTGAATTACGTTGTCTACTACTTTCTTAAAAATTCTGCTTTTATGGGTATGGCTAGTGAAGCAATTTTTTGGTAACAGAGGATCATGAGACTGATGGGATAGCTGCATTTAATTTGAGACAAGAATCCTAAGAACACAGACCTTGCCTTTGGTGTAGGCCATTAGATCGGCTAACCTATGTTATTAATAGAACGCTAAGTAATTCAATGGCTCATTATGCAGGGCTGTATGTAGTATCGTGGCCAAATTGGGTGCGTGATTAGCATTTACTGTATGATTTATGACTTTGGGATCACAAAAGGCCTTGAAAATAAATATGGATTTATTGTGGCAAAATATGAAGTTTTAGTAGTGTATACAATTTAACTTCCTCATACACACACAGCAGGTATACTGTCTGGTCATACAAGGAAGCACTTCTTACATACATTAGGTTTCTTGAAAGTTTCTTGGCCACATCTTTCCTACATATTACAAATATAGGTGAATCATGGCTGACTTGCAAATGCCTGCCAACTAGTAAGTTTGTCAAGGAGGGTCTTATTGAAAAATACGTGTTTACATATGTTCAAATTGCCTTGATCTACTTATTTTGGTATCTTGTCAATGAAGGACTTGAATCTTAAAGTTCTGAGAAAGAAATAGACACAAATGGCGGAGGGAGGCCTACTGAAGTGGGTCTTTCTCTTCATATCATTCATTAAATGCATGTTGTGGTGTGACAGGTTCTTGGAGAGTTTAATGAGGCCAGATGTGGAATATGCAGTAGCGATGACAGCATTTTGGGCCATAGAAGCAGTGTATCAAGAGAGCTTCGCGCACTGTCTTAAAGAAGGTTCTGAAACCCCTCGAGAACTGAAGGAGACATGTCAAAGATGGGGAAATGAGGAATTTGGTCAGTATTGCCAATCTCTGCAAAAGATCGCTACTCGGTGTTTGCAAAGGGCTTCGGATGATGAGCTCAAAAAAGCTGAAGTTACGTTGCTGAGTGTTCTTGAGCTTGAGGTTGAGTTTTGGAATATAAGCCGTGTAAATGCCTAAAACAGTAGCACATAACGCGTTAAGCTTTAGTGTGCTTCTTTTTCCTCTAATTATACCCTGTGTGCTTTGCCTTTTTTTTTTTTTTGTTTTTAATAAAATGAAATTATATGTTTAAAAGAATGGGTGTGAATGGAAGGCAACTCTTACATGTTTACGCGAAAACAGGGCAAATGGAAAGGAAAGGACGAAGGAATGATCAAATTAGCCTTTCCTTCTTTCCATTCCAATATTGATGGAAAATGTTGTAGCTTGGGGGAATGGTCAGCTTATTTACCAGATTACCCTCATAGAAAGCAGAACAATTACTCGGATCAAGTCAAGATGTGAAGCAATGGCAGTATTTTTTTCTGGCCAGCTTTTTTTTACCAATAATATATATATATATATATATATATAAAATATTAAATAAATATAATTTAGAATTAGAATATATTGAATATGCTAATCTTGAACATTATTCTAATATATAATATACAATCGAAAAGAAAATTCTATTAAATATATATAGTCCAAAAAATTATACATTTTTATTATAATTTTATTTATTTCATATTCTTTAATTTGTTTAAAATATATTTTTTTATTTTAAAAATTTAATAATTATTATATTTTAGAGTATATATATTATAATAATAATAATTTTTCGTTGGTAATTTGTTTTGTCCATCTTTTTTTTTTTTTTTCTTTTACTAGCTCATCAAATTAAACTAAATATGACAGTCACTTTGTTATTTTTTTTTATATGCAACTAAATATACTTACTTACTTTTCCATTTCTTCTTTTATTTTAATTTTAATTTTATTTTTATTTTTATCACACACATTTCTCAAACAAGGTATTAGTGAGAGAGATCTCACTAAGATGTGGGATGAGTGCTAATATTTCAGTTATTTACGTCTAAGTTTTTTAATATTAATGTTGTGTTAGAAATTATTAATGGACATTAATGTGTCTAACACAACTAATGTGTCTTTCTTTTAACGAAACATCAATATAAGCTAATAAAGAGAAGATTCTTTTCGCATTCAAAATCATCACTGGATTCAAAACATATTTCCCAACCCTCCACAAATAACATTGATGGACATGGATTCCCTTGTGCAGCAAATCTACGCAGTTTTTATTTTAAGAAAATTATACTGTTACTATATAACAATTTAACAACTATATAGTAAATAACTAATTAATTAAAATTAGAATCATATGGAGTGCAAAATTAGTTAACTAGTTACTTAACTCTTTGCAATTAATTAATATTGTAGTTAGAAAAAGATAGATTGTAGAGAAGATTGTATAAACCTGGGAGGAAAAAACTAAAGTAGAAACCTAATTTTAATGAATTTATATTGAATAAACTACTCATTTATAGTTTAGTAGTTCAAAACTAAACTAGTATAAAGATTGAATGAAAATCTTCTTAATTTTCGAATACAATTCGCATACATTTTTCAAAATATTCGCAGTTAAGGTTGTTAAATTTGCGAATTTAGATAAACTCATAAGAGAGAGGTAAATTTGTAATGTGGACTAGTAACGTAAATTCGTAAGAGTTTGTATTGATTAATAAATAGTTATCAAAATATGTAATTTTATGGTTTAATATAATATATACATTAAAAAGTTATTCAAATGTAATTCAAATTATACTTAATCAAACAAAAGTTATTCATATTTCATAATTTGTAATAATCAACATGAATATTTTAAAATGATCATACATAAATAATTATTCAATATAACTAATTAAATAATATTTATTTTATTTTATTTAATAAGTACATATTAAATATAATTTTATTATTTTTTATGCATATTCAAACTTGTGATAAAATAAATTGTAAAGACTTCATGAAAAAGAAGTTGTCTATATCTTATTTAATCTTGAGTTTAAATTATTATATTGTTGACTTTACAAGTTAGTTGACACGTTAAAATCGTAAACTTGGTAGACTTAGTAAGTCAACTCATGAATTTACCCTGATTTATACTAAGTTCGAATTTACAACAAGTTAATTTGTTTTCTTTATATATAATCATAAACTCGTAAACTTGAATAATAAAACTGTGAGTTTGACAACTATGTTTGCAATGTCATGTGAATAGTGAAAATAAGAGGAGAGTAGCATGTTATTATTTCTTCATTTATTTTTAAAATATTAAGATATTTATTCTTAATTAAAAAACAAAACTATTTTTTATATATTTCTTAGTCTTGTTTGATACGCAATTTTTGCTGGCATCTTGGCCGATCTGCTTTGGAATTTTGGGGAAGAAGGGTCCGCTAGCTGTGAGGAGATCATTAAAATATGAAGTCGATTGAGAAATTAAAACATTTAGACAAGATTGCAATAACATTCCTGCTGTCTCAGCTTAACTACACATATACCCTTTTATTTTTAATTACATTTAATTTCTCTTCAATTCAGTTTTAGTTAATATAATTAATTTTTCACGTAATATATGTTTTTTAAAAAAAAATTATTTACCTATCTTTACATAGTTTCATATTAAATTTATACATCGACTTAATTATTTTGTGTTATATATATATATATATATATATATATATATATAATTTTAGTAGACAGAAGAACATAATTTACTCATACATTTATATACATTCTTTCCTGCAAATGGCTACGTGCAACTTAGATTGTTGGAGGCCAAGGTGCTGGCCACATTGATTATATCGTCCCATCAACATCCATATCACCGTATGCGACAAATATCCGTAAGAATTAGTCAAGTTTATCTTAGAATGATCAGAAAATTATCTTTAATTTTGATATATATATATATAGTTTTATCAGGAAGAAAAAAAAAACAGCTACGATAATAATGATTAGACTTCTTGTCCTTGTTAAATTACGTACATATAGAACTCTTCATAGTTTAGAACAGAGAACCTAAGAGCGTCTGGAGATGGCAGACTTGTGCCCTTTCAGCGAGTTCAGTTTTGGTGCTGTAGTTGGGGACAAATATAGTTCATCCAACAACGTTCTCTGGAACACATCAGAAAATCATCATCATCATCATGAAGTACTGAAAGACGTTCAGATTTCAGGAGCAGAAGATTGGGGAGACTCAGGTGGGATGGATTCCCTTTGCTCTATCAACAATTTCGGGTTCTCCTCCGATCATGAATATCCATCACCAGGAGACTACCTCTTATCCAGTATTAATCAACCGAAGGAGCAATTATCGTTTCTGGATTATTGCCCCTTGGATGATCTTCGGTTTGACATGGTTGTCTCTTCACCGTTCGATAGCGTCACCAAGTTTGATGATCAACCTCCAGACATGGTTGATCTCTCCCCACCCACCAAGTTCGACAAGAATTACCAGAACCAGAACCAGGACCTTTCATTCCCTATAGCCTCGCTTGAGCTTCTCAACAACTATGGCAATGGATTCAGACGTTTACACGGTGAAACTGAAACTGAAACTGATCAGAGGAATGTTCAGCTTCAGCCGATTGATGATTTGACAGTAAGGAAGCTCTCAACTGAGGATGTGATGAGACTAGCAGGATCAAGGTTCATCAAATCATCTTCTTCAAATCAATCAGAGGGCTTGAATTCTTTAATTTCCCACCCTTATCATGATTTCTCTCTCTGTGGTCTCTCCGACGAAGAGAAAGAGGACGTGGAGCTCGCGGAATCCCTTCTTGCTTCTGCCGAGAAAGTCGGGTTTCGGCAATTCGAACGAGCAACCAAACTTCTTCACCGCTGCGAATCCATGTCTTCCAAGACCGGGAACGCCGTGAAACGCATCGTTTCGTACTTCTCCGAGGCTCTCCGTGAAAGGATAAATAGAGAAACAGGAAGAGCAAGGGCTCCATTTTCTCTGGTTGGAGAAATTCCCGATCATTATCATAAATACATAGAAACTCCATCCTCATTATTCGATCTTGATAAGTCATTACTGAATTCATGCCCTGCCGCCATCGCATGCCACGAAGAGCTTCCTTTCTCTCAGGTTGTAGAGTTCGCCGGAATCCAAGCCATAGTAGAAAAATTAAACAATTCAAGAAGGATTCACATTATCGATATCGGAATCAAAAGGGGATGGCAATGGACAATTCTTATGCAAGCTCTTCAATCTAAACGTGAATGCCCCCTGGAGCTTTTGAAAATAACAGCAGTAGGAACCACAATGAAGGATGTACTTGAGGATACGGGTAAGAAACTGACGAGTTTTGCTGAGTCCATGAACATATCATTCTCGTTTAACATAGTTGTGGTATCCGATATGCTTGAGCTGAAGGAAGATCTGTTCGAGCTAGATGGCGAGGAAACAATTGCAGTTTACTCTAAGTTCGCACTAAGGTCTATGATCCCACAGCCAGATCAGCTAGAAGCTGTGATGAGAGTGATCAGAAATTTGAACCCGATTGTGATGGTGGTGACGGAGCTTGAAGCGAACTTGAACTCTACGTCTTTCGTGAACCGTTTTACGGAAGCTCTTTTCTTCTTCAGTGCTTTTTTCGATTGTCTTCAGACTTGCATGAAACGGGACGATCCGAACAGGATGGTTTTGGAGTCCTTGTATTTTAGTCATGGGATTAAGAACATTGTAGCGACGGAGGGAGAAGAGAGGAAGGTGAGGAGTGTGAAGATTGATGTATGGAGGGCCTTCTTTGCGAGGTTTGGGATGGCGGAGGAAGAACTGAGTATTTCGTCGTTGTACCAGGCGGAACTGGTGGCTAAGAGATTTGCTTATGGGAGATTTTGTACGTTTGAGATGAATGGACGTTGTTTGCTTTGTGGGTGGAAGGGAACAGCACTTCAGTCTCTTTCTGTGTGGAAATTCCTTTGATGAGAAGTTGTTCGGATCTCCTAGAGAAATTAATGAGCATAATTAGAGAAAGAAAGATTAAATGTAATTGGACAGACAAAAATTGTAAGTTTCCAATGTGTGAGGGAGCATCTGACGTTTGAGTTCGGAATCTCTCTCTCCATCTACACCTGTGCAATACTACAAGAGTACAAGCAATTCAAGCTCTGGTGAGAATAGCCACTGAAATGCTTTCCTAAGGTTTAGGGTTGGTGAGATTAATAGCCACTGGAAGTCTGAAAGGCTTGTGTCAAATGGTCTAATTACTTAACTTGGTGTTGTGTGATATTACTCATAACAGATGTCTTGGGATATTATATATTCTGCTTCTGCTAGACTTCATCATGTGAAAGCTTTGTGTGGTCAACGTTGATGGTTTTTTTAAATAACGTAGTTGTGGGGCTTTTTGTTGATATTAATCATGGGGATCGAACGAAAGCTGACATTTAACAAGTATACAGAAGAAGAGAGTAAAAATTCCGCACGTACTCTATCATTTCAATTATTTATGCTTTTAGTTATTGCAGAAATTTTCTGAACAGATTATGACATGTAGTTTTAGATATTTATAATATAATTTCCTTCATGAGGTTTTGGAATTTGAATGGTGTAAATATCTTAGAAAGTTAGAGTGAGACATTTTAAGCCTAATATAATAAAAATAATAAACAAAAGTCCAAAATTCACCTCTGACAAAATTATTTAATTCAAATACTTAATTTGTATTTTTTAAAAAAAATTAATATAGCAATTCGCCTTCTATGAAAGCCAATCAAAGCCACCAAAAAGAAAAACAAAACTTCTATTTTCAATGTATATAATTTTATTTAATTTTTCGTTTTGGTCCCTCTAGTTTAAAAATTTGTAATTAAATTCTTACCATTTATAAATGTACCAATTTACTTCCTAACATCAAAAAATTTGTTAACATTATGCTAAATTTATTAAAGTAATTAATTGTATACTAACTTAACACAATGAATGTGTATGATTTATGTTAATTAAAGAGATAAAAATAGATAACAAAATAAAATTACTTTATATATATATAACGAAATACTGGTAAAAATATAATGAAAGAGATAAAATTAAAAATTATTTAAACTCTAAGGATTTAATTACAAAATTTTAAACTATAAGAATCAATTTAAAAATTTTTATGAGGTTATTTTTAAAAAGAGGCTCAATTAATCACATTATTTTTAGACTTTGCTTCTTATATACATATTTTGTATAGCCAACTAATATAAGAAGGCAATAGAACTTTACTAAAATTGTTGAATTTGTTCCAAATACTTAAAATTTTATTTTTAAAAAGATTATTTAAACCATTGTCGACTAATTCAATCTCTCAATCTTCACCCTAATTAACATAAATGAGATAAGTACAATTTGAATGTGATTATAAAGTTGTAAAACCTACTCATAAAAATTTTATTTCTAATAACATATTTTCAGCAAAATATTTTTTCTTCCCATCATCTTATTATGTTATTATTAATTTTTGAATTTAAAATATTATTTTTTATTATTCTCATAATCCAATATATTTAATAATGTAAATAATATTTAATTTCGTGTTTAAAATTTAATTAATTTTTTCATTTTTTTAACTTATCGTTTTATATTTTTTGGCACCTCTTATGCATTTGAAGAAAGATGTAGTTTGACAACCAATATATATATATATATATATATATATATATATATATATGTAGCGACTAAAATAATAGAAAGGGGCCAGAGTATAATTTTTCTCGCAACAAAAAACAAATTAAGTGAGGCCAAAAAGGCGGAAATGCACCCCTAATGGGAGCAAATCAAGATTATTATAAAAATATAAAAATGTCTTTTGCTCGAAATTTTATGCATGGTTTGACTTCAATAAGAATGAATGAGTCACATTTTAAGCATTTTGATATTTAAACACGAGACATGGATTTTAAAAAAATATTTAAACTATAATATTATGTTCAAATTTCTGTTAGTGCCATTTAGTGTCAAGAATAAGGTTTAGAATTGAAGAGTGAAATTAAAATTAGACCTTACAATTTTAATTTTTTTTGTTTAGGTAATCTTTCATAATCATATTTCTAATTTTATATATTAATTCTATGAAATTGAAATATATTTAGTAAAAGTCATTTCTAATTTTTATCTCCAACTTCAAAAATTACAATTCTAAATATTATAATTGAAGTGAAACTTTTCTCCTTCTGACCAACACTTTATATTTTTAAAAGTCATTGCTAACATTTAACTTTGAATGTTATATTTTTAAATTTTAATATTAATATAATTATAAAATAATTGATTTTTTTTTATATATTTTAATTAATAAAGTACACAAACATATACACAAATAATACAAGCGCACGTTTATATTAGCCAAGGTGTATGTCAGCAATTGTCCCATGGCGAAAGCCCAAGTGTGGGACTGAGTCATAATCGAAACATGGTGCTTGTACTAGGTTATTGTTAAGGAAATAAAGTTGCGCCTTAACTAATAACTATAACTTTTAGTTTAGTAGCAAGTGTTTGATCATATTAAACATGTAGCACATACATGCACACATATAAACACAACAAAAATGTAATGTAAACACACACACATCTCGAGATACAAACATAATATATAATGAATATGTTACATATATACACATGCACATGTAGGCGAACACACGCGTGTGCATACACATATATGTATGGAATATGTAACATATGCATGTGTACATCCACCTGCATGTATAAATATAAAATACATGTATGATAAATTTGTTATACATACATACAGATACATACACGCATGCATATATGTATATATATATTGAATATGTAAAACATACACATACACAAAAATACATATAATGAATATGTAATATAAATGTGTGCATACACATATCTATACACACAAATATATATACAACCATATGCATATCCGTATGCGTACACACACACAGAGATAAAGATAGATATATATATATATATATATGATATAACACAACATGGCACACGTATATTTTACACATCCATAACAAAACATTTATCGCACACATAACATGTTAAATGATTTTTTTTTAAAATATTATTTTACATGCTAAATATAATGTGATGTTATAATTATTGAAAAGAGTCTCTTATATCGTCTAATCTAAATAAAAAAAAATATTTTTTAAAAAGTAAATTATAAGTTATTTTTAATATATTATCCACGTTTATTATTTTAAAAAAATATTTATCTTTTATTTAAATAATAAAATTATAATTAAATTTAGAATTACAATTATATATTCTAATTCTGTACTGACTCAAATATAAATTTTAAAATTATAAATTAATTCCAATTCTAGTAGAATTGGAATTATAATTTTATATTCTAATTCTAATTCCAATTCTTGATATCAAATGGAGTATAAAGCCAAAAAGACTTGATTTTGAAGATTAATTTGTTAGAAGGATGTCAATATTACATTCCTTTCTTTCTCATAATTATTTTGTTGGTCATGACTTCCCAAAAGTATTAATTATAGATATGTTAAGGGAATCTTTGCAATCATATACACACAAGTTTGAAATTTTTTTCAGCCTTATGAATTTATATTTGTGATCATTCTTTCTCAGAAGAGACCTCTTAATTAGTACACTCTATTTTCGAAGCAAGCTAAGTTCGTCTTCTGATTACTAAATAAAATTGTCAAATAAATGATGAAATACCCAAAATTGTAACAATTTAGAAGACATGAACTGTGTCAGATCAGATAACAGCATCAGTTTATTCAACTTGGTTTTTGCAATATAACATCATATATTATATATCGCTAATCATCTTGTGAAATGCTGCATGATCCTTCTAAGAAAATTTAATTATTTACAAACTAGACTAGGACACCGTCATCAACAAAGTGGCTGTAGTTTAGTGGTAAGAATTCCACGTTGTGGCCGTGGAGACCTGGGCTCGAATCCCAGCAGCCACATTTTTGGTCGATTCAATTATTCTCCACTGCACATTTTTGGGTTGGCAGAAATTGATCACTCTCTTTGTCCATGATGGGCTTTAACTAAACCCATATAAACCTGAGCTAAATAAGAACATGGAAGCCCAATTATAGTACGATTTAGCCCATACGAGTAAGCCCTAAGTTCCCTTTTTTTTTTGGGCAACAATTGTAGTATGTTCTAGCATAATTTATTATTTAAATGATAGTAAAATTTTTGGTGTACTTATAATTTTAAGTATATTGGTACACTCAGTTATAATGTAATTATATAATTTTAAGATTATTATTATTTGGGTTAATATTTAAAATAATAAAACTATATAAATTAACATAAATACACTGATGTACACAAAATTGTGAGTGCACGAAAGATGATACCTTAAATAATTTAACTCCTTATATGATGACTTTTTACCCTTTTCATACATATATCAAGAATTATTTGAAATGCATAAATTTTTTGTAGTCAATGAGAAAAATAATGAAGTAATTAATTAATAAATAAATTTTTTAGAATAATTTTTAATAAATTAATTAACCACTTTTTAAATTGATAGTTTTATGAAGTGTAAGAATTTTTTTAAAGTGAATGAGAAAAATAATGAGTTCATTAAATGAATAATTATAAATATAATTTGACATGGTCTAAAATAAAAATAAGAGAAAATACTATATGGTTGAATTGTTTATGATATTATTATCTCAATAAACTCATTGTCATTACTTCTCTATCACCAATCTCATGTAACCAATTTTATAAGCTTTCTTTAATTTATTATTTTTTATATCATAATATATTATTAAATTTAATTTTTTACTAACACTTATAAATATTGTTGATTTAAAATGTATTGATATATAATAAAATAAACTAATTATTCTTTAAGATCCATGCAATGTGCAAGTAAGTAAACTAATTTTGTATTAAAAGTATGACATCTAAAAGATAACATAGAAACGAAATTATATATTATATATTGAAATAATAAAAACAATTTTAGGGTATCAAATTTATATATTGTGTACTATTTAGCTTATAGCAGACAAAACTTTTGTCTTCCTTTCATTATTGACATGCTCATTTCTTTAGTTTTGAGCTACTATGCAATTTTAGTTGAAGAGGAAATACACGAAGTCAGTCTCAACTATATTATAATTTAGTATTTAAAATTTAAGACGTTACACAATATTTTCAGTATCATAAAAAGTTGAAATTGCAAAGAAAATAAACACCAAATAGAAGCAAAATTATAACAAATAATTTGAGATGACTCATAGATTTTTACGTGGAAAACCCTAATAGGGTTAAAACTACGGGACAAGGAAGAAATGACTTCAATATGAGAAAAATAGGAGTTATACATTTTCTTTATATAACAAGAATAATACACTATTTTTTATATCTCTTGCCAATGAGAGAATACTAATATCACAACTCTTTATATATCTCACAATTCGCTCTCTCCATATAGGATTGCTCCTTTCTTGGATGTAAGAAATGATGTTTTGAAGCTCTCTATTTATAGGGAAGGATGAAGGACTTCAATGCAATTTCGAAAGACTAAATTGCAATTATAGGAATTTCCCCTTTAATTTCTATGATTGGTCACTAACCAAGAAGAAAATGTTTTCTTTGGTAGGTGTCTCATTCTTTGACAATCTCCCACTTGAATATTTGATTGAGAATTAATCGATCTTCTTACCATTCTTCCTTCCTTGCAATTTCTTGTTGCTCACATCTTTGCTAGGCCAATAGAAGATCTTTACCATATGAACTTGTCATTGTTTACTGGTTTTGTCAGTGTATTTGCTAGGTTATCTTTAATATAGACTTTCTGCATATCCACATTTCCTTCTTCCACCTTTTCTCGAACAAAATGATATTTAACTCGTATGTGTTTAGTTTTAGAATGGAATACCAGATTCTTCGCCAAGTGGATTATCACAAAATAATGTAATCTTCCCAGGATTGTAACTGAGCTCTTCCAATAGTATCTGTAACCAAATTGCTTCTTTGTTAACTTAAGTTGCAGCAATATATTCTGCCTCTATTATTAAAGTGATCACAATAGGTTATAATTTTGAAACCCTGCTTATAGCTCTACCTACAAGAGTAAACACATAACCACTAGTAGATTTGCTATTGTCAAGATCACTTGCAAAATCTATATATGTATAGCCTTTGATGGTGAAATTTAATCCTCCATAATGTAATGCAACATTCGTGGTCCCTTTAATGTATCTTATGACCCTTTCTATAGTGTTCCAATGCTTTCGACCAACAGTCACCATATATCGATTGACCACTCCAATTGCTTGTGCAATGTTTGGCCTTGTGCAAATCATAGCAAACATTAGGCTACCCATTATTGATCTGTACAGTACTTGAGACATTTCCTTCATCTCTTTTTTATTGCTAGGACTTATGCTTGAGGATGACTTGAAATTAATAGGAAGTGGGGTAGAGATTGACTTACATTCATGCATATTGAAGCGTCGCAAGATCTTCTTTAAATAATTCTTTTGGGAAAGCCAAATCTTCCTGTTATTTCTGTCTCATTAAATTTGCAACCATAGAATCTTGTTTTCCAGTCCCAAGTCCTTCATATCAAATTCCTTAGCTAATTGTGCCTTCAATTTAATGATGCGATCTTTGCTGAAGCCTACTACCAACATGTTATCTACATACAACAACAAAATAATGAAATCATTTCTACTAAACCTCTTGATATATGCACAAGAGTTTGCGTTAAGTTTGTTGTATCCAAGGCTCATGATGAAGGAATCAAATCTCTTATACCAGTATCTCGACGCCTGTTTGAGACCATATAAAGATTTGTTCAACCTGTAAACTAAGTTTTCTTTTTCTTTTTCTTCAAACCCTTTTGGTTGGAGTATATAAATTTCTTCTTCAAGATCTCTATGAAGAAATACAATTTTTACATCTAACTGCTCTGGATGTAAGTCAATTATAACACACATTCCTAAAACTACTCAAATCATTGTGAGTTAAATAATAGGAGAAATATCTCATTGCAATCAATGCCTTCTTTTTGAGCAAATCCTTTTACCATTAGTCTAGCATGATGTCGTTCAACTTGATCATCACTAGTTCTTTTAAACTTGTACATCCATTTGTTCCCGATGGCCTTTCATCCTTTTGGTAGTGGAATAAGATCCTATGTTTTGTTCTTATGGAAGGTTTCAATTTCTTCTTGCATTGCTGTTAACCACAGAGAAACTTTTGAACTTTCCATAGCCTCTTAAATAATTGAGGGTTCTCCATCTTTTATGAGTAGAGAGTATGCAACATTCCCTTCCATAATGTAATCTGAGTGCCAAATCGATTCTTTCCTCTCTCGAGTTGACTGTTGAACTTGTGAAGTCACAAGATCAGATTGTTCTTGTTCATCGTACTCTAGTGCTGCTTCAGTAGAATCTGATACTTCTATTTTATTTTATTTTCTTTTCCTTTAATATGTACTATAGTGGTATCAACTATTTTTTTTGAAGTGCTATTACCTTTATGTATGTGTTGTTTTTCTTTAGGAAAGATGACATTTCTGCTGACTATAACCTTATAGTTAATGGGATCCCATAGACAGTATGTCTTTACTCCGTTAGCATATCCCAAGAATAAACATCCTCTGGATTTTGGATCTCAGTTTGTAATTTCTTAGGCATTGTACATCACGTATACTGTACGTATGAACAATTCACCATACACTTGAATAATACATGGTACCTTATAGTGGGTGAAAATAATCTTACTTATTTTTTGATGTGGAGGATCCATTGTATCAATGGCAATCACTGAGTATACAATAAGTAGATAATAACACACCTAAATAAGCTATAATACCAATTGTAGAGAAAATAGACACTGGATAGAAGCAAAACTATAACAAATAATCTGAGATGACACACATAATTTTACATGGAAAAACTCCATTAGGGTAAAAAACCATGGACAAAAATGCTTTACTACTTTCTGTATTTCTCTTCGTTGGAAAATGCCATCTTGGTTTGGTTACTCTGTTTTCATTTCACAATTTCTGGGTTTAGAATGCTATCCGTCTCGTAAATATCTACAAGGAAAGGAAGTGACGAGAACTATAAAGCGGTTTTTTTTTTGGGTCAAATGAACTATAAAGAGGTTCACATGATGAAAGAGGAACTATATTTCCATTTCCCCCACTTGATGTCTCTTTTTATCTTTACTCTAATCTACACTCATTTAGAGGTCTAATAAAGGAATGACATAATTTTTTTAGGTCGACGAACAATCTTATTGATGCCTTTTGATGGAAGTTTAAAAAGAAAAAGAAATGGAATTATTGTTGATGACATATAATTAAAAAGTATATATCATTTATTTGAAAATTTAATAAGAGCATAAAGGGTTAATTGATAAAATGAAATGACATATAAATAAATTTTGTGTGTTTATCATAGGCTAATGTAAGTGAGGAATATAGTTATAAAAGAAAAAAGTTCATTAGATGTAAGGAATTTTTATGTTGACAAATAAAAAAACCAAGAATACATTGGAATGAATTACTTGAGTTTTATTGAATGAAACCAACCTTAAGTCTTTACATAATAGTGGATAACATGGTTTTAGCACTCGCATTAACTAATGTCTATCCACTAACCCACTAAGGTAAATGACTTGCATAAATCTCTAATTCCACTAACTCTCTTACTTCCTTGTAATTAGGAACTAGTAAAACAAATTTGAATACAAGATAAGGATAACAATCAAATAAACTAGACTCATAAAACAATGAGCACAACAATCCCTCCTTTAAATTGAAAAATCTAAGACCTTAAGGTTAAATAACTTCATGCAAACCCTCTCTTAATGCACAAACATGTAGTTTTCTCAACTTCATGAACCATGAGAGGCTTGGTAAAAATATTAGTTTGGTTTTCACTTTTGCAACAAATAACTTCTATAATTTCATCTTTTGTAAGATTTCTCCAAAAATGGAATTTCACATCTAGGTGCTTGGTTCTTTCATGCAAGATTGGATTCTTTCAATGGTTTATGATAAAATTGTTATCACATTAAATTAGAGTGGGTTCCTCTTGTGGAAAAGAGATCTTTGCAAGAATGTTCTTCAACTATATTGCTTGACAAGTACATGTAGTGACACCTACAAACTTTGCTTAAGTAGTGGATAGTGACAATTGGTGGTTTCTTAGAAGACCAAAAAATAATTCCTGATCCCAACATAAACACATCTAAAAGTACTTTTTAAGTCATTTATATCTCCAACAAAGTTGCTCAATAACCTAATAAGACTTTTCTTCTTTCTTGTAAAAAATCCTCTAATAAAAAGTGCCTTGAAAATATATGAGAATTTTTTAATAGCAAGAAAATGCATATCTTCAAATGCTCTACATACTTGCTAATAAGTCTAACAAAATGCATAATATTGGGCCTACTAGCCATTAAATATATCAAACTACCCACAAGTTGCTTGTAAAGAGTGTTGTCGATCTTCTTTCATCTTGGATTTTTGTTCAACTTTAAACCCACCGCAATTGATGTCGTGATAGAATTGCAATTCTTCATTCTAAACTTGTCTAAAATTTCTTGGACATATTTCCTTTGTGAAGTGAAAGTTCCACAATTTGATTGTTTCACTTTGATGCCAAGAAAATAATAAATTAAATTAAGATCAGACATATTAAACTCCATCATCATTGATTGCTTAAACATATTAAGCATTTTCTGATCATTTCCAATATAAATCAAATCATTAACATACAAGCACACAATAACAAAATTTCCATCTTCAACCTTTGTGTAAAGCGTATGCTCATATGGGCATTTCTTAAAACTCACAAAATTGAGATAAGCATCTATATGACTATACCTAGTTTTAGGAGCTTATTTTAGTTCATATAGTGCATTTTTTAATTTGTAAACTTTATGCTCATTACTACATTTCACATAACCAAGGGGTTGATCAACAAATACTTGCTCTTCCAACTCTCTATTAGAAAAGCTGACTTCACATCTAGATACGAAATTAGGCATGCATTTTGAGCTACTAATGCCACCATTAATCTAATCATGTTAAGTTGAGTAATAGGAACAATCACTTCTATGTATTCAACACCTAATTATTGCTTGTAACCTCTAGGCACCAAGCATACTTAGTACTTATCAACCTCGCCATTCTCCTTCAATTTGATCTTGTGAATTCATTTGACTCCAGTTGATTTCTATCTTTTTGGAACATCAGTTAACTCTCAAGTGTTCTTCTTTCCAATTGCATTAGTTTCAACATCCATTGCTTTTCACCACTTTAGATCTTTATAGGCATATTCGAATCTCATACGATCATAATTAGAAAATAAAGAAAATATGGTAGAGGATCTTCTTTTTAGATTGATAATTTCCACTAACCTCATCATCATCCATCCATACTAGTAGTTTTTTGAGTTCATTAAGGTCGTCCACTCTTGCCACTTTAGTTGATTTGTTTCAATTGTGGGTTGTTCAGTTAATTGCTTTTTGATCTCATCATCAAAATGTATTAGAATTTGCTCTTTTATTTTTTTTATTTTTTTATTTTCACTTTATGGCCATAATTTTTCTTTGTCTAAAACCACATCTTGATTGATGATGACCCTTTTGTGATAGGATTGTATCGTTTAAAGGCTTTTGATTGGCTATTAATGCTAATAAAAACACACTTTTCTGCTTTGTTATCTAGTTTTGTCCTTCTCTAATAAGGAACATAAGAATAAGTGATACAACCAAAAATTTTGAAGTGATGCTCATTTGGTTTCCTACCACTTCAAGCTTCTTCTAGTGTCATGTTTTGAACAACATGAGTAGGACTTCTATTCAAAACATAAACACTCTAGCACACTGTCTCTGGCTAAAATTCTTTTGGAACATTGCTTCTTTGTAGGAGGCTTTGAACAACATTCAAAATTGTTCCATTCTTCCTTTTGCTCACACCATTTTGTTGGGGAGAATATGATGTTGTAAGCTGCCTTTGTATTTCATAATTTTCACAAAAATTGTCAAATTCTTGTAAAAAATACTCTCTTTTATGATCACTTCAAAGAATTTGAATTGATTTTCTAGCCTTTTTTTTTTTCCTAGTAAGAGCTTTAAATCTTTTAAAAGCAGTAAAAGCTTTGGACTTTTCTTGTAAAAAATAAACCCACATTTTTCAAATAAAATCATTTGTGAACATTATAAAATATCATTTACCTCCATTCGAAGGATTCATTGGTCCATAAATGTTAGAGTGAACCAATTCAAGTTATTGTTTGGCTCTTATGATTTTTGTAACACTTATGGATTTTAGACTTTACATAAATTGTTTAAGGCCTTTAAAAAAAAAAAATCCAAGTAGACTATATTGGTATAAAGTCATGGTGGATGTGACTTAAAAAAAATTAAAATTAAAAATTAAATTAATTAAAAGGAGAACAAAAAGGAAATTAACAATAGCCTAAATATAAATGAAGTAAGAATATAACATGAAGTTGAGGCTAGCATAGTTGGTCTTGTATGTTTTAAGCATTCCTCATGTCACAAGTTCAAAATTGCCCCTTAGCTCTTTTTTTTTTCTCCACCATCACGACTTCTTCATTTATCTCTAGCATGCTCATCAGTAGCCGCCTTCCTCTCTCTTCTTCTCCATATTCCAGTTAAGTCTCATCATGTTCAGTATTCCATCATCATTTTTAGCTTGTCTTTAGCTTATTTTCAGTGTGCATGGGTAAAAAAAAATTATATTTCCACAAGGTATTATTTTTTACATTTTCGTCGGCATCGAAGTGAGATTCAGTGAGTTTATCTTAATTTTCTTTAGGGCTTTACTTCCTCATAATATTTCAGCCCTTTCTCCTCTGATCTATGTGTTCAATATGATGGTTTTGGCACTGAAATTGAAAACCCCTTTTTTAGCATGTTTTTCTTGAAAGTAGGGAATTCTAGCATGATTTGGTGAATTTATGAGAGATTTTTATGGGGCTTTACTTTAAATAGGTAGTTCACTCATCTTTCTCTCATTTCTAATAGTCAATGTCACCTATAAAGCTCACAATTCAAATGCCCCTAGTTTTGGTATTGTTCATGCATGAAAAGTAGGGAATTTGAGCTGAATTCGGTGTAACCTTATCAAATTGAGTTGGAGTTTCACATCTTGGGTAAGTTTCAGACTTATCTTCTTTAGAATCATTTGTCAATTTTAAGTTTTAGTTTCAGAATTAAAAAACCTTAATTTGGCTAAATGTGTGTATACTTGTATGGGAATGAAATTCAAAGTTTTTGGACTCCTCTAGCATCATTAAGCATCAAGGAGAAGGTTTAAGGCTATCGACAATTTTCATTTCAAGTTGTAATTTGAAGATTTTTCTTAATTTTCTTGAATTTTCCCTAGAGAAAGAAATAAATATACATGGAAAACCTCATGGGACTCAATTAAGTTGCCTTAGATGATGAATAATTTTAGAACTTGGTTGGTTGATCTCTAATGCCACATTGATAATATTGATAAATTCTTGAATATGGTATGAAGACATTATAAAGCATACTAGAGAAGATTCAAGGCACTAAGCATTATTAAATGTCATGAATAAATTGGACTAAGAGCATAATTTCTCAAATTATTAAAAAGTAAGAGTTACAAGTGGGGATGGAGATGATTATAGAAAATTTTGTTTAGAAATCAGAGAGTTTAAACATTGAAGCTTATGTTATAGTTCAGAAGCAAATGAATAGCTAAATAAATAAATTGTTAGAACAATTTAAACTATTTCTGGATAATAGAGGCTAAGAGCATGTTGCTTGATGTTGTAGGTATTTAGGACTTATTGTGATCAAGGAAATTGTAAGAGTTAGGAAAAGGTTGGTGTATCCCTCCCCAGGTGAGTAAATATTACTAACTATGCTTATTTTCTGTATTTTTAAATTTTTCTTGTGAATTAATGTATATTTGAACAATTTAGTCCCTTGCTAATAGACTTCTTAGAAGGTATTGTTTTCCTTTGAAACTATATTGAGAACTTTGGCAAATAGTCTAGCAATTTGTTATAAAGTTATTTGTTCCTATTTGTATCAACTATTAAGAAATAGTATGTTATTTAAATGATTTCTAGTAGGATTGAAATGAAAGATTGCTACATGATTTTTGTATAGTGTTTGAATGACATTGGTTATTGTAAACCTTATATACTGAAAGATTATTGTTTATCTATTTAAATTAGAATCATGTTGTTATTAATGAAATGGTTTTCCATGGAAACACATTTAATGCAGAACCTTGCAGCTAACGACAGTAGGCATTAACCATGGTGCACCATAAACTGTATCACTATATTAAGCCCTCGTACTATATTACTAACTAGTTGTGAGCCACCTTGCTTACTATTGAATACTACATTATACTATATTGTCATTGCTAGTAGATGCTAGCACTTGATTATTGATTTATTGTTAGTTATGTGGGATGTCTTCCACCCTTATATGTTTTGAATCATAGTTTGAATGTTTACTAGTTTGCCTTATCTTGTAAATTATCTTTAATTTGCAATAGAACTTTATATTTTTATATGGTGATTTAAATTTTACTGCTTTGCAAATATTTTGGATTATGCTACTTATCAAGTTTTCTTTGAAATGATAAATAATTGCAAAAAACTACTGATCTTGTTTGTCCCTTTTTGCTATAGTTAGTGGTATTTACTCATTAAGTATGTCACCTATTCTTTATTTCTCTTTGTTTTTCATATAGTATTGCTAACCTTGGACCTTCTTTTGCTGTGTATAGTTCAGAGTATTACTTTTCTTTGAGCCTTGCATTGTTCGCAAGGGCAAGAACATTTCTTTTGTTGTTACTTTTGTATATATTGTAATCAAGTAGCTCCAAACGTCATAGGCAAATGTTAGTGTTTGTGTTGTAAATATAATGGGTTGTTTGACTGTAAAGCTTTTAAGAATGAAGCTCTCGTCCTTTGATTCATAGGCCGTGGTTGTGGAAATTTTAGGAAGTCCATAGACTTTATTGAAATTTCCATACAAAGGCTACATGTTTATTTATGATCAATAAGATATTTAAGTGGTGGATTGATGTAATTTAATGATTACTCTTTATGTTGCTTTAATCATCAAACTGATTAGGTTATTTGGTTCATTTTGGTACAGGGTAAAGTTTACTTCGTTTTTCGTGTTAGTCACATTTCTTTAGTTAAGGGTGTGACAATTTTACCTTTGGAAAGTTATCACAAGATTACTTTCTAACAACTCAGTCTTCGTTAATTTTTGAAGGAGGATCAAAATAAGGGAGACCAGTTACCATATTTTGATACAGGATTTGTAGTCCTTCAAAATTTAAATGGACCTATATATAATTCCAAAGCCATGCTAGACTTTTCATTTTTGTTGAAAAATAAAAATAGTTATGTCCAATATCATGAAGATCTAAAGGGAAAAGATTATTCATTGTCATTATGGTTGTAGCTATCAAACCATAGTTTGAATCTTGAATTTTGCGAACTCCATTCTTAATAATCACCTCATAGCTCTTTGCTTGGAGTTAACCCACGTTAAGTAAATTTGTCTTCAAATTTGGAACATATAAAACATTGGAAATAATCTGCACAGTTGAAGACTTTATTTAGATTTTTATCTTCCTTTTTCCTTTGACTGAGATAAGAGAATTATCGCTAAACTTCATTGTTGAACGGATGGTCTCATCCAATTCAGATAATGTAGTTATATTTCCACAGATGATTGTAGCAACCTATATCTATATACCATAAATTGTTATGGGTATCCTCTTATGTGTTACACACCATTAAAAGAGAAAACTCCTCTTCTTTTTCGATTGTTTATGCAAAATTATATTTCTAGACTTTATTCAAATTTGTACAATATGACACCGAAAAAACACTATGTGAGATTTATCTACAAATTTTGATCTCTGATCAAATGAACATTGATCATAACCATTCCTTCTCCAATTTCCCTCTTTATTTTTTCTCCCATCAAATAAATGTTTATCAAGACCATTCCTTCTTCAATGTCCCTTTTAATCTTTATTGAAAAACAAAGATAATTAGGTTTAATATCATGAAGATGTAGAGGAAAAAGATTATTCATTGTCATTTTGGCTGTAGCTATCAAACCATAATTTGGATCTTGAATTCTATAAACTCCATTCTTAATAATCACGTCATAGCCTTTTGCTTGGAGTTGACCCACATTGAGTAAATTTGTCTTCAAATATGGGACATATAAAATATTGGAAATAATCTGCACAGATGATGACTTTGTTTGGATTTTTACCTTCCCTTTTCCTTTGACTAAGACAAGAGAATTATCCCAAAACTTCATTATTGAATGAAAGGTTTCATCCAATTCATAGAATGCAGATATATTTCCACACATATGATTGTTGTAGCCTATATCCAGATACCATAAACTGTTATGGGTATCCTTTTATGTGTTGCACTCCATCAAAAATGAAACCTCCTCCTTTTTCTCAATTGTTTTTACAAAATTAGATTTTTTACCTCTATTCAAATTTGTACGGCATTTAGAATGATAATGGTTGTTTCTATGACATTGAAAACACCCTATGTGAGATTTGTCTATAGACTTCAAGCTCTGATCAAATGAATGTTGATCACAACTATTCCTTCTCCAATTTCCCTTTTTGTCTTTTCTCCCATCAAATGAATGTTGATCAAGACCATTCCTTCTCTAATGTTCCTTGTCATCTTTGTTTGAATTTCTCCCTTTCCTCTTATTCTATCCATACCTGAACCCTTTTGAGGTTGAAATGGCTTGCAAAGCTTGGTCCTTTTTGTCTTGCTGAACAATTTTCTGCTCATGAACCATCAAAGAATTATGTAGCTTATCAAGGTAAAGGTTATTAAGATCTTTTGATGAAATTAAATTTAAGCAACACTAATTGTAAAATTTTCTCAACAATAGTGACATTGTCAAACTTTCCCCCATTAAGTTGCATCTTGTTTGCGATTGCCATTGTACTTGAGAAGTAATCCAAAATGATCTCACCTGACTTCACATGCAAGTTGTCAAATTGTATTCAAAGAGTTGGTAGCAGTGCTTGCTTTGCCCTCATATTGCCTTGGTACTTCTTCATGGAGTCCTAAATTTATTTTGTTGTATCCTTACAAAGAATCATTTCTAAGATTGTACAATCAATTGCTTGGAAAAGATAATTCTTTGCCTTTTAGTCTTTCAACTTTTGTGATTCAATCTCCATCTTTTGTGCATTTGTCAAAGGAACTCCAACCACTGCTTCTTGAATGCCATGTTCAATGATTGACAATATTCTTTTGACCTTAAGAAATTTTCCATCAACATGCTCCAATGATCATAATGACCATCAAAGCAAGGAATTGCAAGTTGAATGAAACTTTCAGAAGCCATGGAATAGTGTTGCGACATTGTAGCATGAATTTGACTACACAAGACACTCTCTCACGGAAGGCTTATGGGTATGCTCTTTCAATTCTATTACCATTTTTGACAAAAATACTAAGAATATATTGGAGGGAATTACTTGAATTTTATTGAATGAAACCAACCTTATATCAGGCTTTGTATAGCATGGTTTTAGTACCCAAAATGACTCACGTCAATATCCACTAACCCACTAAGATAAATGATTCACATAAATCTCTAACTAAACTCCTACTTTCTTGAAATTAGGAATTGATAAAACAAATATAAATAAAATATAAAGATAACAAGTATATAAATTTTTTTGACTTACTATTACATCATAATTTAGAATATCTGTCTATACTAGGGTTTGAGCCTGAGACCCATTTGAATGAGCATGAAAATTTTTATCATTGGGCTACTCCTATTATGCTCAACGGTCGATCATATAAACTTGACTCAGAAATGAACGTGCATAATAACAAGTTAACAACAATTTAAACATCACTCCATTAATGTAATTCTACATATGCAAGGTTTTAATTGGCAAATGAAATTTCGACATTAATATTATAGTAATAGTTTCCATAGTCATAATAAATTATAATTATGTGATTCATAATATTATGTGAAATGTCATTTTTATTCGCAAGTATGACATATCACATTTAGTTGATGAAATACCCATGATTGTAACAATTTAGAAGACGAGACATAAATCACTTGAATTGTGTTAGATTAGATAACAGCATAAATTTATCCTATTTGATTTTCAGTTATCTACTCGTGCATATAACTAAGTGTTTTCTGTGTCAAAGAATTCTTAAAACAGTGGCTGTAGTTTAGTGGTAGGAATTTCACGTTGTGGCCGTGGAAACCTGGCCTCAAATCCCAGCAGCCACATGTTTGGTCAACATCCTTTTTGTAAATTTTTCATGTATAAGTTAAAAAAGAAAAAAAGAAAAGAAAAAGAACAAGGATGGCTTTACCTGAACCCATGTCAACCCTGAGCCAGAGAAGAAGATGTCGGATTAAAATGGAAAAGAAAAATGGTGCATTAGAAAAGGAAAATGTAAGATGCAAGTAGTGTTGAGAAAGGGGAGTTTGGACGGAAGAAGCAAGGAGAAATAAGCTTGTGTGAAAGTTACAGAGAGTTGGACGTTAGATTTAACTACAAGTAAACTATTTTACATTTTATGATACTTGTTGTTGTACTTTAAAGTTGTGATTAGACTCTAATTTAATTAAGAGGACTAAGTATGTATTTTCCTTAATTATTTGTAAAACTACATTTTTTTTTAAAATTTGATTTGTATGTTTTTCTGTATCATTCTAACTTTATCCAATATCCTCGAAGGGTCCTATCCTTTAGTATATGTTTCTCCAAAGCTAATGCAGGTGATAAAATTAGGGAAAAATTAAACAATTTCTTTTGATGCAAAACGAAAATTTGACATGGCACTTTATATTTGCAAGGTGTTAGTTGGTGAATGAAAATTTGGCCTTAATATTATAGTAATAGGTTCTGTAGATCCTTTAAATTTATTATCGTGATTCATAATATTATAGTTTCTTTTTACTTATATTGTATTTCTTATTTATTGTAGTTAAAATTATGGCAACTTCAATATTGAGGTACGTTTGTAATTCAAGATCCAAATTGTTGGTTTTCTTCAAGGGGCCTTCTTAATTAAATTTTAAAAAATAATACATTCATTAACATGACACTATATTTTGATTCAAAATCTTAAGATATTATGTCTATAGGTCTTCTCAAATTATATATTCTCTTTATATATATATATATATATAAAAGATTTTATTACACACTCACTTACAAATCACCTCAACACAAATATGAAATAAAAAATAATATGAATAGTGTAAGTGAAGCCTAGTCAAATTTTAGAATAAAGCCAATTATCACCTTTGCATAGATTCCACAAAAATGTACTCAACTTTTAATAAACTTTCCATATAAAACTCATCCGCATCAGGTTCTATTATGACAAACCTTTTTAATAGTTTCTGTAGTTATATTATATTTATGACTGTGATTAATTCATAATATTATAATTAATGTGACAATCCCACTTGAGAAAAAAAATTATTTTCATTCTTTGGTTCTAAAATTATCCAAATCGATCTGGCCTGATGTGACAACCCCAATTGAGAGAACAATACTTTTTTTTTTTGTTCTTCTCTTTTGTTAATTGGGGTCCATAGAGAATCGGATACCCATAATGTTGAGAAGGAAAAACGTCCAAGCCAAGAACCAGTTTAGGAGAAGTACAATTCAAGCTTCAATTAAATCAAATAAATATATAAGTATGTCAAGAATAAGTTTCGTTGAAAAGAATACATAATATCCAACGCTTTGTACACATGCCTTGTATATGATGTTTACTTCGTAAGCTCTCTTGCTCAGTTATTCCTTCTCCTTCATCTATAAAAGGAAAACTGTTCTCTAATTACCTAATAACATATATCCATTCTAATAATATCATTGTGACTGTGAGGAGCTTAAAAACTCAATCAGAAAAATGGCAGGTATTGTTCCTCCTGGAGCTCCATCTAACTCTGTGGGAACTGAGTATTTTGGTGCAGCTCAACCAGCAGTGCAACCCCAACCCTATTATTCTAATTACCCTAACAATAGTAGTGTACCAGCAGCACCAGAGTACCGTTACGACCATTTCCAGAATTCAGGTTTGCAGTATATTAATGGAGTTACTAATCAGATCGGTATAGTGAAGGGCCACGGCAATGGAGCCACCGTCTATGGCTCCTTCGTCGTTCAGTAAGCATGAATCCCCAGATTTGCAGAGCTGTGTGAAACACATACATATACTTACCTATGTATTGAAATAAGTGGTTTGTATCGATCAAATATTGATTAATGTAATCCGTGTTTTAGAGTTATGAACTTTTGTTTCTATGAATATTTTCTTTCTTGCGTTTTGGGGAAATTGAGAGTTCTTTAAACCAACTCGTACTTCCAGAGAGAACGGAAGGAGGCGAGATTGATGAAGAAAGAGAGACCTAGGGAGTACTTTTCTTGAAGTAATAAAGTTTTCTTTTCTCCATTAGTGAGATGCAGGGAAGGATGCGTACGTTATGACATTAATTATCATCACTTTCATATAAAATATTATTTAGACTAAAATGTTCTCTCGTTTTCTACAAGACAAGTTGATCGCGAATTCCTTTCCTCAATTATGAAAACTGGTCATCTTAAATCAAGAGAGAAACACCGCATAGTCCATATAACCTATTTAATTTTAATATATAACGGTTAAAATTAGAGTTATTATATATTGCCATAACAGATGTTTAGGCTAAGATAATGTGTAAATTTAGATGAACTGGTTAGATATTATTGAATAGTTTACATATAACGTGATAAAATGGTTGTATACTAGACTTTCTCATTCCCTTACTAATATCCAGCCATAGCCAACGCCACTGGCTGTTTGGATTAATGAATATAGATGCTCACTATTGATAACTTTTCAAGTCACTAATAGCTTGCACTATGCTTTTAATATAATAAGCAGAATGATTAATCAAATTAAAAAGAAGAACAAGAAAAATGATAATTAGATCCATTTTTAAACTGTTTGCTGACTCTGACTCTGAGTAACTTTTTTCTTTTATAAAATAAAAATCCAACTACATGAATGATACATATGAGGGCATTATACTAAATTAAAAATAATAGGGACAAGTCTTTGACGAGGAGATAACGGTGATAAACAGTTTTGTCAATGACAGACTAAAATTGATTTAGTGGCAGTGAATTTTTCTTTTTATAATTTCAGGAGAGATACTTATATATTTTCTTAAAAAAATGTTATATACAAATCATCTGTCACCAGAAAAGAAGTATCTATTTACTCTAAAATAAACTTCGAAGATACTTTAGATGCTGTTTTTGTAATTATAACGCTGGTTTAATTAAATGTTTGTTACATAAGGCCATTTGATAAAGAGTTGAGAGTGCCCGGGAAACATTGATAACATTTATACTAGATTGCAAAAGTAGAAAAAGAAAATATATTAGCAAACTCTTGATTTTATTAAGCTATTATTGCCAAAAGACTTAAAGAGTAAATTATTCTTATTTTTTCTAATTCTTTTTAAAATTATACGAAGTTATGTTTTTAAATTTTAAAATATAGACAGACTATATTTTAGTTTTAAATTAAATTTTTTGACTAAGTTACTCTGCATTAAACTAATTAAATACATAAGGGGTGATTTTTAAGTTAATAATTAATAGAGGATCTTTTGATGGAAAAAAATTTAAAATTAGACTAAAGTGCATATTTAAATTAAAAATAAAAATAATCTATGTAATTTCAGCAAAAATAAAGATAAATAAGTACAATTTACTTACCAACTACTCAATACAAATTATTTACCTATACTTTTTTTTGTGTTGATATGTATATTTACAAAAAATAATAATAATCTAGGTAATTATAGAGTTATAGACCTATTTCTGAAGATTCCTTAAAGTCGTTTCTGGCAGTGGAAACTGAATATATACATCATATATGCAATGAACAATATAAGGAATAAAGAAGGATGCTACATTATCTACTATTATATTCCAAGACTATCTCTGACTCTCACTTTCCAAAATGTAAGAATCTTACATGCCATATACGGTGATATACTGATGAATGGAGGAACCCCACTCTCAGCACTCGATACCGTTTCCATTGTCCAACAAGCAAAAGCTGAACCACTAACACCCTCCTACATCTATAAAAAGAGATACAATCTTCTGCTAATTACCCAACGCAACATCAAGTTAAGCTCGTCTCAACTAGCTAGGACAAAAGCAAACCCAAAATCTCAGTTTAAGAGACTTTGATTTTCGATATATCAAAATGGCAGGCGGTTTTACAGGATATGCAGGGATTGCTGCTGGGGGCTACAGTGCTCAGCCTCAACAAGTGCAACCTCAACCTCAACCTCAATACATTCCTTTTCCTTACGGCTATTATGGCATTCCAGGAGGTGCAGTGCCTGCTGCCTCTGACCAATATCATAATTCCGGCACTCAAACACTTCAAGGTGACACCGTTCAGACCGGCACCTTCAAGGGCCACGGTACAGGAGCCAAGATCCAGGGTGGCTTCACCGCTTCCGGTAGCATTCAGTGATCATATCAAACATGACGTACGTGAAATGTGCAACAGTACTGGAAGCTATCAACGCAGTTGGAGATGATATATTATATATGCACTGTGGTATTGTGGTTTAATACATTTAAATAAGTGCTCCTCGGTTATGGGACAATGGTATAATATATATATATATATATATATATATATATATATATAGAGTATATAATATCTGCGTTGCCTAGAGGTCTTCTGTTATTTATTGTGGTTTAATATATTCAACAAGCTCAAGGGACAGATTCTCGAATTTATGAGTGTACGTTAATTTGAATTTGATATATTTAAAAGAAAGTATATAAATTTAACGATTAATGTTAAAGGAATTGTGTAATTTGATAATTTAAATTAACAGTTTAGATTTAAGAAATTATATAATTTAATGGTAAATAATTTTTTTAAAAAACTATTAATAATCTAAATTCAAGTGTTATAAAAACAAGTTAATTATAAATTGAGTTATATATAAGAGAAAATGTCGCTTACTGAAAATAAAAAGACTGATTAAAATGGAATAGAAAAATAAAAGATATATATATATATATATATATATATATGTGTGTGTGTGTGTGTGTGTGTGTGTGTGTGTGTAAAATCGCGTGAGAATATCTGCGAGATGTTGAGGAGAAAAAAGATGATTAAGAAACCAGAAAAACATTGTAAACTCCTTGGTCTGCAAAAATTATCAACTTTGCATCTATTCAGTGAAAGTGAAACATTACGTGAAACCGTGGTGAAATGTTTGATTCAAAGACGAAATTGGAATGGAAGTTAAAATTGTAAGCCCCAATTAGTGGGCATGGATCTTTTTTTCCCTTTTTTTCACCCTAATGGAATAAACACTCGATGGGAATATATAAGGCGAAAAAATATACGTACTGTGAGATCATAAAGAAATTCCTAAAATGATGTCACCGCCAACCTAATTAAATTCTGAAGCTTACTTGCTTTGCATTGAATCAATGAAAATGGCTTAAGATAATGATGGCCTACGCAAATTGAAAGAAGATTCATCCTCATCGCTGTTTCTTTGGTAACATGCCTATAATACTGAGCACTAGATACCCTCACTTCGACAAATTAATATTCCTCTTCCAACCGCTATAAAAGGTACCCTCCTGTAGTTTGCCCATATACTCATAATATATATCTTTCAAGTAAACAATATTTTAAACAAAGAGAGTTAAATTCCAATGGCTGCAGCTGCAGGTGCTGTAACTGGAGTTGCAACGAATGGTGGAGGCTACGTTAACCTAGTTGTTCGTCAACCAACACTGGCACAACCTCCTCCTCAACCCAAAATTTATGGCTTCTAATAAAATAATAATATTTTATTAATATTAAATTAATAAAAAATAATATTATATTACACGATTCGCCCGTGTTTCCGGAGCGGATCCAGACGCACATTTATGCCACAATTTTTATAACAGCAGAGTACCGGCAAGACAGTGATTACAACTTCATAGGTCCCCAGGAAATAGGTGTTACGAACCAGACAGGGATCTTCAATGGTAACGGTAACGGAGGCCCTGTCCGGGGCTCCTTCCAAGTTCAGTGAGCACGCAGCCTTATTATACAGGCGATATCATGTCATGACATGATCACACGTCAGGAAAAGTACTCGAACTTTATAAAAGCAAAGTTTCTTCTCTTGTATTAAATATAATCATATAGAAGTAACCGTCCTTAATAACTATGTTAATTATACGAGGTTTATAGACCGTACATTCAAGTTTCAACTTTGTCGCAGAAAGTTTGAATTATGTACTTTTATTAGTATATAGTTAGATTAATCTAAGATGTTGAAAGCATCATGCTCGCCATTTTACTGGTACATGTCTCGTTATTTAAATTTACGAGCATCTTACGCATATATCCAAATTTTTATAAAATTAATAATTATAACATTTTTAAAATTTGATATGGTATAAAGTCTCGTAAATCATTAGTGTGCAGAATTTATTAATTTAGAAAGGCGAGTACATGTTGTATCTAGTTAGATGTAACGTGTCTATATACTCACTACACTAGGTGATAAGATAAAATCAACTGGTGAAAAGCCTGAATTGCCTTAAACAGGAAAAGTAAAATTCTCATGCCAAAATGCCGATACCATCAATATTATTATTTTTACTTTTAACTTTCAACATATTCTTTTTTAGTATTTATTCTTATTTTCAGATTGTAACACAAACACAAACCAAATTAACTAACTAGCAAAATTTGAGGCCAACATTTTACAATTATTTATCATGATACTTTGATCGTCCTACAGCGCATAGATATCTAGCCAATAATGGCAAGCTTATATTCAGATGGCAGGCTAGTATGCCATTCGATATTTCTTGGGTAAAATAAAGACGATTCGGTGATCTAATATTATAAAGAATAAGACATAATAAAGAAAAAAGATGGTTGGACCAAAAGGAAAAAGAAAAAGATGGAGTTAACGGCCGATATAAAACAGAGTTTTTAAAATTTCATGCTTTTCTCAAGTACGTACATAATTATTTCGAATAATTTATTTGTGGAATAATGAATAGTATATATGCCTATGTTTTAGCTTTGCATTAATTCCATCAAAATGGATCCAATTAATGGGCCATTTGCTAAGTAGCATCTCCATCTGTTTTCTAATTTCTTACGTAAAATCCCCGCTACATAGTCGAGAGCACCTAATGCTTAATTATGCCAATCACTGTATGTTCATACAAGCAAATTAATTAATTATTTGCGTATTAACTTTCCCCTGTGTCTATAAAAGAGACTTAAAAAATATATCATGCTGAGCTACAAGGGAGAAAACCAAGTCACTAATTGTACTTATCACAAATTAATGGGCAATAAATCTGCCTCGCAAGCTACGCAAGCTCAATCCAACGATAAAGTACAGGCTCCCAAGTGCAACCAAGAAAACAAAAGTTGCAAGCAAGATGTTAAAGGATGTGGTGCTGGTGATTTTGGCTCTCAATCTCAAACCAAAGATATCAAAGGTAAAACTGAAAGCTCTCAAAAGGCAGACTTTAAGGGACACGGCGCCGAATCAAGGGTTCAGGGCCGGTTCATCGCCTCTGGTGACATTAAGTAAAAGATGAATGATTTTGTGACACGCAGAACGGTGGAAGAAGGCAACCTATATGTGTATTGAATAATAGTCTCTGCGTTGTCTATGCTATTATGTTTGTCATAGCTCAAATTTTCTCATACTGGCCCAGAAAAAATCTTATTATAAAAGTTATTACTATTTCATAATTACATCAGGTATATAATTGCATTTGCGATATGTCACATACAGTATCATATCATGTTTGTCTCTGTTTTCTCTACATTCTACAATGATCATTGCACAATTTAAGATTTCTTATCTGAGTTTATGTAGCTCTTAATAATTTGTCCCGTTTCTGCATATATAGTATTATCAGAGATGTCTGTCTATACTTCACCTTTTTCGGTCAAAGATGTTAATTAAACTATACACACAAAGACACATATGTGCACTATTGACATTTGCCAGAGATTAATGACTACCCCAATATGGGAAAAGCGAGCACATAACTATATATGTGATTGTGTAATACAACATCGAATTCTAATTTTACTAACTTTTGGGATCACATCACAAATATTTATTTTTGGGTAATGAATCTCTAAGTTCTATGCAAATGACTTCAAAAAAGTGAGAGTTGATGAATTAGGATTTGAGATTCGAAAAAACTGATCTAGACACAATATAATAGAGCAATACTCTGGGAAATTAGATTACTAAGTATCATTTCTCTTGTGCAGATGTGAAGATAATTATTCCACGAGGTTTCCTAATTTTCCTATAGTGGAAGATTTAACATGCATGCACTTACTTGATGTGTTACAGTTACATAAATTATTGAGACGTATCCAGTAAATATATATATATATATATATATTATGAATTATTTGAACATATCTGGTAAATAGATATGGGTACAATGATCTTGGTTCTTTTCTTGATACCCGCTTCATATAAAATTATACTATCAAAACTTGCTATTTGTTAAAAATTCTAAGGACTCTATTATTTTTTTTTTTCGCTTGCTTTGTTATTTATTCATTCATTAAGTCAGTGGTAGACTTACACCTCTCTCTTTAATATTTTTCATATCAGTAAGTGCTAGTGAAATTGCCCTCAGAATTTTCTTATTGTCCAGACTTTTTGGTATATCAATCTGGGTTAATCACTGTGAACGTTTGACTCCAAGGTGGTGACTACTAGATGCCTATTTGTTTAGGATTTTGTGAAGTGTTGTAAGCCTTGTGTGGGCTATTTCCTTATTGTACCAAATATATATATTGTGAAATTGTTGAATTACATTTCAAAGTGTGTCAAATGGTTATCATTGATGTTTTTTTTTGAAAATGTAAGTGAAAAAAAATGGATTATTTTAAATTGGCTAGGCTAAGATGATTTAGCCTATGTGTCAGTCATGGCTAATGAATTTGGGACGTGACAAAGTTGGTATCAGAGCTTGGTCTGACTAGATTTGTCTAGGTCCTAGTAGCCATTGGGTTGGGAAGTAATGGAATCTTGTATGTAATTGTGTAAATTGGCCATCATACCTTACATATAGGAGGCTATTGTTACCAAATCCACATCATGGAGTCTTTAAACATAGGAAATGTGTCATCCATATTTAAGTAGTTATAGAAATGATTAGAATAACCATTTGAAGCCAAATTACTTATCTCAGGTAAAGAATGCCACCAAGGAAGAGGATGACTCCTAAGAGGTTTGTTCTTGATGAGGCTTTGTCTCTACCTCGTAACACTATTTTGGCTTCTAGAGGCCGAGGGCATAGGGGTAGCAGAGGCCATGGACATAGCAGTAGACTAAAACGTGGTCAAAGAAAAGAGATCAATAGAGAGGCTGGATATGAATTGCCTAAAAATAGGTAAGAAAATGTGATAGTAGCTGATGTAGTTGCTGGAATGCACGATATGCAGCAAACAATGAGAGAAATGATAGGCATGACGATGCAGCAACAATAACAGGATAAAAGACATCATATAGACCCCAAGCCTTAACGAGAGGCTAGACCAGTTAGAGGACAACCAAGTTCCCAATGGAGGGGCATTAAGGTTCAGTTATTAGACTTTATGAAACTCAAGCCTCCTTCCTTTACTGGTGCAGAAGCAATGAAGGACCCGTAAAACTTTTTAGATAAGGTAGGCTAGCTTTGTAGGGCACTTGAGTGTTCCTCCACTAGATCAATAGAGTTAGTAGAATTTCAACCTTTGGGAGTAGCTTGAACTTGGTTTGAAACCATGACGTAGGGAAGACCTTTAGATTTTCCTCCTTTGGAATGAGAGGTATTCGCACAATTATTTTTGAGGAAATTCCTCCCTCAATCAATAAGGGACACAAAAGCCAAAGAATTTAAGGTCTTGAGACAAAGAGAAGACCAACTCATTGGGCAATATAAAGTGATATTTACTTAGTTGTTACGGTATGCTCCACACTTGGTGAAAATTGAAGACATGCATGCAAAGCATTTTGTCCATGGGCTTTTAAATTATTTATATAAATTAGTGGCCAAACCATGATATGATTCCTATAAAGATGGGGTTGATAGAGCAAAACTCTTTGAAGCTAGATTTAGAGGAAGCAGAAATATGCAGGAGTACAGCAACGTACTAGAGGTAATCAAAGTGGTCAACTTAGTTGTGGGGGTAACAACAATGGTAGAGAGATCATAGTGAGTCATTAAGGCTATCAAAGGATTTCTCACTAACGGGGAGGCCACAGTGGTCATTCTTATAGTATTATGCAAAGTAATGGTAGGAGGGGATCATTTGTGTCCCATCCTCCTTGCCCCACTTGTGGAAAGATGCATATTGGTATTTGTTTAGTGATTGGAAAAGAATGTTACTAGTGTGGTCAACAAGGTCACTTTAAGAAGGATTGTCTTATTTATCTACACAACCATTCTCTAGTCAAGCTTCTTCTTCTACTGTGCTGCCATCATCTCCAATACCAGTAGTACCCTTGATCAAATTAAGGGTCCTACAGGTCATGGATCTAGTAGTTCACAAATTAGAGGTAGAGGTTCAGGGGGTAGGAATAAAGGATATATGGGGAGAGGATAGGCTCGTGTTTTTGCTATGACCCATCAAGATGCTCAAACATCTAATGTTATAGTTGCAAGTATACTTCTAGTTTGTTCTTTTAACGCATATGTTTTGTTTGATCCTAGGACTGTGCATTCCTTCATGTCCCTATCCTTTGCATTACGATTTGGTAAGAATGCAACACTCTTAGCTACACCTTTAGTGGTATCTACACTTGTTGGAGATCCAGTCATCGCTGATCGTATGTATAGGGAATGTGAAGTCTTAATAAAATGAATTTAATTACTAGTTGATTTGATAGTCCTTGATATAATGGATTTTGATGTGATTTTGGGCATGGATTGGCTATCTTTATGCCATGCCACACTTGAATATCACAACAAAGTGGTGAAATTTGAGCTGCTAGAGGGGAAAAAGTTTACATTTTATGGAGATCAAAGTTTAGCACCTAATAATTTAATTTCTGCTTTTAATGCTAGTAAGTTGTTAAAAAAGGGATGTAAGGGATATTTAACGATGGTTAAAGACACACATGGGACAAAACAAAGCTTTGAACATGTACTAATAGTGTGTGAGTATCTCGATATTTTTTCAGAAGAGTTGCTAGGTTTACCTTCAAATAAGGAGATCGAGTTTTGCATAGACTTGATTCTTGGTACTCAGCCTGTGTCTATACCTCCAAACCGTATAACCCTGTAGAGCTTAAGGAATTGAGGGAGGAATTGCAAGATCTTCTTGACAAGGGATTCATATGCCCTAGTTCTTCACTATGGTGTGCTTTGGTATTGTTCATGCAGAAGAAGGATGGTTCCATGAGGTTGTGTATTGATTATAAGCAATTGAACAAGGTGACAATGAAAAAAAAAATCCATTGGCACGAATAAATGACTTGTTTGATCATCATCAAGGGGCCTAGTGTTTCTCTAAGATTGACTTGCGATCAGGGTATCATCAGTTGAAGATTTGAGGGGAAGACATTTTAAAGACAACTTTTAAGAGTCGTTATGGGCACTACAAATTCTTGGTTATGTTGTTTGGTCTTACAAATGCTCCAGCAGCTTTTATAGACTTGATGAATTGAGTCTTTAAGCCATACTTAGATAATCTTGTGATCGTCTTCATTGACAATATCATTGTATACTCAAAAAGCAAGGAGGAACACACGAGTAACACTTGAGGATGACTTTGCAAACTTTGAGAGAAAATCGGCTATATGCCAAGTTCTCTAAGTGCGAGTTTTGGCTGGATAGTGTGGCTTTTTTAGGGCACACAATATCCAAGGATGGGATTAGTGTAGATTTAAAGAAAGGAAAGGCGGTTCAGAATTGGCCTAGACCCATAACAGTAACTGAGATATGTAGTTTTCTCATGTTAGCTAGTTATTACTGTGAACAACTCATCCCAAAATAAAATTAATTAAGAATAAAAAATAATGATTAATTCATTATGTCATTTATTAAATAAATGTGGAAGGGGCAAATCATAAAATCAAAAATGAGAAAAAAATAAAAAAAGAAAAATTCAAGAAATGAAAAATAACAATGATTAAAAAAATGGGAAAAATTTGAAAATATCAATTTTTTTTTATAAATACAAGAAAGTAATAATATAAAACATGAAATATAAAAAAAAAAATCAAAGAAAAGACATAAATTTTAAAATATCGATATGTTAATAAGAGGATTAAAAAAGGGGAGAAAATAAAAAGAAACATAACAAAATCAACTCGTCTTCAAATAAAAAAGAAAAGTAAAAAATTAGGAGAGAGCACGTGAGAAGATGATGTGTGGAGAGAATCAATCACTTTAACTAAGTTGGAAAAATAATAATGAAGGACATATGTGAAATTAGTTGGGTAGAAAGAAGATGAAATGATGAAACTAGAAGAATAAAAAAAGGAATTAGGGAGCATATGGAATAAAATAAGAGGGAAAGTGGTCAAAAGGTGAGAAAATTGGAGACAATAGTGAGTGAAAGGTGGTAGATGATAGGAAAAAGAATAGGAAGGGCGATTGAGTTTTCCGTATAAATAGAGGAGAGGAAAAGGGAAGAGAGGAGAAGAAGGTTAGAAAGAGAGGTTTTTGAGAAGTTAAGAAATATTAGAGTGAAGGAGGCAAGGAAGGAGGAAAGAGGATAAGGGAGAACTCTAGGTAATTCTTCATAACTTTTCTTCAATTTGGTTCTCTTTGTTTTAATTTTTTTTTCCTTTGGTTGAAATTATCATGGGTTAGGTTTCAATTAGTCACCATGGAGGTGTTGATATGGCAGTGATTTTTTCTTTCTTAAGAGGATTGATGAACATTTTTGTTCACTTTATATATCCATTTTTTAGGTTCTATATGGCTCTTGTGGACTTTGTGAATTTTCTAGTACCTCATATGATGCCATTCTACCTTAAGATTTGGTGTCAAAGTTATTCCATATGTTTAGATATTTGATGAATTTTTCCACCAATTATTATCTCGGATTGGCATTAGATAAGTGGTGAAATTTTGTGCTTGTCATGAACATAATTTGTTTTTACGAATTTTACCATGGATCATCTTGTTGACTTTTCTGAGAAATTTGCATGCACAATTTTGAGTTGAAGTTTAGAACACATGCTTTTGTTATGTTACCATTGTGGTTGAATTTTTATGGGATTTATAATGACTGTTTGATATGTTATTTGTGTAACTTTGTGCACGTAACTCTGTGACTTGACAACATAGGTATAGTGAACTTTGTGAATTTTTTGGTATTTCATATGATGCCATTTTACCTAAAAATTTTGTGTCAAAGTTATTTCATATGTGTAGAGTTTTAAATATTTTTCCACTGATTTTTTTTGGGTCACGGATTGGTAGTAGATAAGTGGTGAAATTTAGTGCTTGTATTGAACATGTTCTGCTTCAACGAATTCTACCCTGGGTCAAATTATTGAATTTTATGGTAAGTTTATATAAATAATTTTGTGTTGAAATTAGGTATACATCTGTTTTGGTATGTCAATATTGTCTTAGAATTTTTATGGAATTTATAGTGATATTTTAGTATGCCATTTGTACAACTTTACACACACAACTTTGTGACCAGACAGTTTGAGTGCAGTCAACTTCATGAATTTTCTGATATTGATCTAGAAAGTATCTTGTGCTGATTTTTGAATATGTGAACCCTCTGTATGTATAGGTTTTAGGATAAATTGGAATTGGGGTTTTAATTTTTGGATATAGTACATTTCTACTAATTTCATACCTAACTTAGCACCAAGAGAAAATAGAGCAGTGGAATTCACTCTTATTTCATTTTGAGTTGAATTTCATCTCCCAAGATGGTGTAGATGACTGTTCATTTTAGCTAATATGATGGTGTCATATGGAGTTTACTTTGGTATGAAACCTTGGGCTTAATTGTGTCTTTTATAGTGCCATTGTTATTGTGACATGATTAACCTTTGAGTTGCTCAATATTGGTGATGTTTAATGTGTGATCTATTGGTTGTCCAAATGATATTGGATTATGGTGAGCCTTACACTTGAGAATCATGACTAAAAGGCATTCAAATCAAGGTGTAAGAGACACACAAGCAAGGATGACATATTGAAAGACTAGTATGGTTAAGTTATCAAATTTCTTGGAGCTTAATTGTAATTAATGTATTCATAGTCCTTTATGATCACCATGTATTAAATATGTAATTGGACACCAACACACACCACACCCATGAATGTTTTACTTAACACTAACATATATCACACTCATGGATGATTGATTAAACACCACACACACCAAATACCAATGCTTAATATTTTAAAAAATGTGCCATGTGAGGTCTAATGTCTCTATAGGTACTCTCATTCGGTTCTCTTGCCATGTGAGGTCCAACGCCTCCATAGGCATATTTTACAAACATATATTTTTATTAACATCAACGTTGTCGTGTGAGACCAGTGTCTTCATGAGCAACTAATGATTTACCAATGGGGCCATGTGAGATCCAATGACATAGGCATATCTTGACACTAGTTGCACATGTTTAAAAATAATTTTGGGTCCCGATGGCCATTCCTAATTGTTTATGTTTTGAATAAGTTTTAAATTCCAATGGCCCATTACATGCGTCTTTCAAATAATCAAAATTTAAAAATAAATAAAATAGTATTTTCCTCTTTTCCAAATAAAGCATAAATAAATCATTTTTTCAAAACTCCAAAAAATGAAGAGAGTAAAAAAGTGAGACTAAACTAATTTCGTAAACTAAAACACATTGACAAAATCTTAAAATTGTTTTGTTTGTAAAAATTAGTTTAATTTCAACTATTTTTGTATCTTAAAACAAAAAACTTACTATGCATCTTTTTGGTCAAACTACGTCATCATTTGTTTTTGTAAATATCCATTTGTTTGTTTTCATCATTGTTGTTTTTGTCTTCTTTGTTTAATGTGCACGCATGTTAGTAAGGGCAATTGAGATAAATTTAAGGTCATATCACATTAATTTCATTTGACTAGTTTAGGGTAACTGTCTTTATAGACGGGTGTTGTGGGGTGCCTAACACCTACCCCACACTCAAATACACTCCCGAACCATTTATATTTTCGCAGATTACCTTGCCTTTTCCTTTTATTTTAAAATGGTTTGCCAAAATTTTCCTTTAAAAAAATTTTGGTGGCGACTCCAGTGAATCAATTTTCAAGATTTCATTTTTGGAATCAATATACCTCTCTCTTTTTTTATTCTTTTTGCTAGAAGGTCGGTTATGACAATTACTATAGATTTGTAAAATACTTTTTCAAGCTTACTGCTCCTTTAACTAATTTAACTAGAAAAGGTGTGGAGTTTCAATGGACAAACACTTGTGAAAAGAGTTTTCAAAAATTAAAGGAATTCTTAACTTCAACACCAGTATTGACTCTTCCTTTAGGAAGTGGTGGGTTAACTGTGATGCCTTAAGAGTGGGATTGGGTTATGTATTGATGCAGCATGGATAGGTGATAGCCTATGCATCCAGGCAACTTAAAAAGCATGAATAGAATTATCCCACTCACGATTTAGAAATGGCTATGGTTATATATGCCTTAAAGATATGGAGACACTACTTGTATGGTGAAACTTATGAAATTTACACTGATCACAAGAGTCTTAAGTATATATTTCAACTAAGGGACTTGAACTTAAGACAAAAGAGATGGGTGGAACTCTTGAAGGACTGTGATTGCAATATTTTGTACCACCCAGGGAAGGCTAACATAGTTGTTGACGCTTTGAGTAGGAAGTCTATGGGTAGCTTGGCTCATATAGTTGGGAGCAAGAGGCTGATTACAAAAGAATTTCAAAAGCTTATTGAAAAGTGGAGTACGATTTGAGATATCAAGGCTTGGCTCACTACTAGCCCATGTGCAATTGCATTTTACCTTCATGGATAGAATTAAAGCAGTACAAGACCAGAACATTCAGTTAAAGAGGATTATGGAAGAAGTCCATGAAGGGTAGGTACATGAGTTTTCACTAGATGATGAAGGTGTTCTATGGTAGGATTATACCGCATAAATGGTCACTGGTATGTGGGGTTATTATATTTTCTTGTTAGGAACATTTTGGAATCAAACCATTTTAAAGGCTCCTGGATCAATTTGAACTTAGAAAAGCGGAAACTAAATATTCAATAAATTTTAATATATAAAGGGAATTCCAAACTATCAAGAGTATTAAAATTATTATTATTATTTTAAAAAGACTAGACACTCAACAAGATTTATGAATTCTATATCTGACAAATAAGGCATAGATGCCAATGATTTGTAGATTCTCAAGTGATCTGAATGCAAGTTCTTTTTCAATCCTTTATATTATTGTCACTTCATTCTTAATTACTCTTTATTTTATTTTATCTTTAGAATTATTTTTATTTAAATTACTTTATGGTAGTAAATATATTTACACTCTTCAATGAATTTTATAATTTAGAGGATAAAGGGGAATTCATATAAGAACCTTGTAGCCATTAGCAAGGGTAACGACTTTGGTGTACCTTGTTGAAATGAATTATTAAAGAGGTATCTAGTAAAAGGGATACAAGTATAAATTATTGAGGTGTATCCAGTGAAGGGATACGATGTGAGATATTGAGTCGTATCTAGTGAAGGGATACAAATATGAAATATTGAGATGTATCCGGTGAAGGGATACACATATGAATTATTGAGACGGATCTGGTAAATGGATACATTATGAATTATTGAAACATATCTGGTAAATGGATATGAGTATAATGATCTTAGTTCTTTCCTTGATTGGTACGCTTCATATAAAATTATATTATCGAAACTTGTTGTTCGTTAAAAATTCTAAGGTCTCTATTTTTTTCCTTTCCACTTACTTTGTTATTTATTCATTCACTTAGTCAGTGGTAGACTTACACCTCTCTCTTTAATATTTTTCAAATCAGTAAGTACTAGTAAAGTTATCTTGAGAATTTTCTTATTGTCCAAACTTTTTGGTATGTCAATCTGGGTTAATCACAATGTATGCCTTACTCCAAGGTGATAATTACTAGATGTTTGTTTGTTTAGTATTTTATGAAGTGTTGCAAACCTTATGTGGACTATTTCCTTATTACACTAAATACATATATTGTGAAATTATTGAACTACATTTCAAATATATGTCAAATGTTTATCATTGATTTATTTTTGAAAATGTAAGTTAAAAATAAAGATTATTTAAGGCTGGTTGGGCTAAGTTAATTTAGCTTATAACAAAGAATCTTTGCCACGCTCTACATTCCTCGTTGCCTTTGGCATATATACTATTCACTTGACCATGTGGCAGAGGAAGACCACTTTCACTTAGATGGGATGCATGTCAAATATAATGTTGGAGTGATTTTAAATTTTTTGAGTATATAATTATTAAAATGATTAATATAACAATGAGTTTTGTATAAGAAACTCATATTAATCGTTAATATTTATAGTGATATTATATGAATTGAAGGTAATTAATATCAGTGTTCATAAGTCACTTGGCTTCCTGGGTCATTGCGCAAATAAGATCTACTGCCTTTGTTTCAAAAATTGTAGTTGCTCCTAATGCTTGAAAGCTTGCCATATTACAAAGGGATTATGGTATAATAGCATATGCTGACTCCACCTTACCACTGATCGCTTCAATTAGTCATATTTAATTTATTTAGTTTACCGGCAGATTTCTTTTTGTCGTAAATGGATTCATCATTAACTGCAATCGATAATATGTGATTAATCAATAATTTCATCCATAAATATAAAAAAAATCCCACCCATTAATATAAATTTAATCCTAAAATTATTCAAAATATGTATTACAAAAATATTTAATAGTTTATCAAACGGATTACCAAAGCCTATGTAAAGTTGAAATAATATTTTATTAATGTCTAATAATTGCCAAATTTCTACTTGAAAAGTTATAACTTTAATTATATTCTAATTCCTAAAATTTGCGGTAAAATCATACAAAAAATTTGTTATTAATATACAGTGACGGATAATGATTTATCTGAAATATTTGACAATATATATATATATATATATAAATATATAAAGCCAAGCCTTGCTTTGCGCTGATATTTCTGATGGCCAGAACCACCTCCCACTTGATTTGAGAGCATGGGAACCTAAGATGAGGACGAATATATAGCCAATTGCACCCAAGATGTATCTCGTGATGGGGTTTTATATTCCCACTCACGCCCAAGACTGCGTATAAAAGGGGATCGGAAACCTACTTTAACTTAACCCCATATCAAGAAAGCAAGAGAAATCAAGCTAGTTTCATTCATATACAGGAGTATAAATATCACTGCTCTGAAACTCACAAGTTTTTATCAGTAATGGCGGGTCTCAACGCTGGGGGATATGCAGGGTTTGGTGCTGGTGGGCCTCAACCTCAATATCAGTACGCTTCAGCACCTCCTCAACCTCAATATCAGTACAATCCAGTACCTCCTCAACCTCAATATCAGTACAATCCAGTGCCTCCTCAACCTCAATATCAGTACAATCCGTATGGTTACGCTCCTGCTGCATCTGCCCCTGCACCTGCACCTACTGGCCACCACCAAAATTCCGGTACGCAAAGCATCGGCGGCAAGACGGAGCAAAGTGGTACCTTCAAGGGCCATGGTACTGGAGCTTCCATCCAGGGTGGCTTTACTGCCTCTGGCTCCATCGCCTAAGCCTCATCAATATATCTATTCAACATGAATCCAACCTAGCTATCTGCCTGTACTCTCAATAATATACGAATAAGAGCTTTATAACTTAATGTAATGATCTCAGCATATCATAAGACCCTTCGGTTTCATGATAAATGACAATATTTATATATTTAGTCTTTGTTTACATCTTATGATCAAGGTTCTAAATTAACTGCAATTGTGATCCTCCTATTATTATTGTTACAGTAAGTTCTGCCATACGTGAGGAATATTTTCGATATATTTAGAGAATAATAATCGATACTATGAATATCATCAACTTTAATTATGATATAGTTATAATTTTTATATTTTAAATTAGGCATAGTTTGCACTATACACGCAAATTATGAATAAAGGAAGAGCGCGGCATAATTATGACTCTATATATATATATATATATAGGGTTTTATAATTTAATTGAACCTAGCTGCCTTTCCGTGATCTAGCTATTAGTTGTATTTCTTCCATGATATATTGTGGTGATTTTAAAAAGACGAAAGCCTCCTAACAAGGCCAATTGAACTTCATGGCAGACACAGGGTGAATTCGACGTAATAAGGATATAATTATAATTACAAGATCATTTAATCTGTACATCTACATACTAATTTAATTAATTTTTACTGTTATTGCTGATGTGTGATATAAAATTATTGGTCAAATAAACATCTTAATTATAATATTGGGTGAGATTTAATACTGCCTGAAAGATATTGATATATATATATATATATATATAATATTATATTATATTTGAAGTGAAGTGATGATTCCATGAATGTGAAAACATTAGCCTTTTAATTATAATATAATAATTACTATTTGCATTTTATTACATTTATTGCTATAATCATAATAAAATTACTTAAAATAAAATAATCATATTAAAAATTATAAATCATTAAATAAATTATTATTTTAAGTAATAATATAATTAAATTGATTTTATATTTAATAATTATTACATCACAATTATAATAATAGTATCACATTCTATAAATTATTGTAAGGTATCTTAGTGGATTTTAAATTTCAGTACTCTATAATTTATTGCACTTGGACTATTCTATCAGAGAACTTGATACCTCTTGTGGATAGGCATATATATATATATGGAGCGAAAGGGATTCATCGCTGTACAGCGAATCATAACAGTGGTGATCTGTTAATCAAAAAAATTTCAACAAATAAAAAAAAATTATTGGGTTAAAAGCTGTAAAGTAAATGGAACACTCAAACTCGAGAATTTTCCTCACCGTCCATATTCCTCAATCTTTATATCGATCTTTTCACAAACCACGATGCATCACCAGCTTTATATTAAGCCGAGCTAGCTAGACAAAACCAGCAGCTAAATATAATTGTACAAGGTCCAAATTAAAACACACTTTCATACCAATGGCCGGTCTTAATGTTGGTGGATATGCAGGAGTTGGCGGTGGCTCTCAAACTATCAGTGGAAGCACCAATCAACATGGGGAATTCAAGGGCCATGGCATCGGGGCTCAGGCCCAGAGCTACTCAGGCGGGCCCAATCCTCTTCCGGTTCCGGCTATTCCCAGGCCACCGGTGCCGCCGGCCGCCGAACAGGTCCCGTGGTGGTTCAACCAATATTACAATTATGGTACATCAAGCATTCAAGGTGATACCAAACAAGACGGTACCTTCAAGGGCCATGGCGTCGGAGCTTCCATCCAGGGTGGCTTCACTGCTTCCGGCGACATTAAGTGATTGATCAGCATCTTCTTAGATTTGTTAACTTTTGGTGAAATAAAAAGAACCATATATGCACGTACCTATATATAATATATTAACAGTAATTACATATTAATGTGTTGTAGCGCTGCCTGCCCATATATAAAATTCATTCTTATTGTAATCTTGAGATTATACAATTGAAATAACAACGCCATGACAATGCTACGAGTTCAGTTACTGCAGAGCCTAGGCAAGTGATTGAAGTCTGTTAGACGCCAATGCTATAAATATATGTAAGGTGTATAATGACCAGGTACTCAAAATACAATTCAAACTTTCTGAAACATTTCATATTTAATTGATAACTTCTAAACCGCCAAAAAGTGTCATGAGTTAGAAAAGTATTGGGTTGTCTCACATGTTGAATTAATTTTAGTTTGACTTAGCATTAATTCATTATTAGTTAAATTACGTAGAGATATTGAGTACAGTAATTTGTTTTAGTCTAACTCTAAACCAGAACGAATTTTGTATTCGTAACTCGTTTAGTAGAAGCTCAAACTTGTAAGTCGTCGGTAGTAAGTTGGTTTCTTATATATCACATATTGACGAAAAGAGAAAAAGAATTATTAATTAATGTTGCAGTTATAAGAGTGGGCAGTTAATCCTTTTAATTGTGCTTTTGGAACTCCCAATTTTGGAATAAAATATTGTTTTGGTTCCTCACTTATTAGTTAAGTCTCAATTTGGTTCTTCACTTATTTTTAATTTCAATTTGATACCCCACTTATGAGTTTAGTTACAATTTGGTTCCTTATTAATATTCAGTTTCAATTTAGTCAATTACTTATGAGTTTAGTTACAATTTTGTCCTTCACTAATATTGAATTTCAATTTAGTCCCTCACTTATGAGTTTAGTGTCAATTTAATCCTTTACTGATATGAAAGAAAATACGTTAAATCCCTCATTTTCAACTAAATTTAAACTCAATATATTAATATTCTTATTGGTGAGAAAACAAATTGAAACTGAACTCCTAAGTGAGGAATCAAATTGAGACTAGATTTATAAGTGGGAGGACCAAATTGAGATTAAAAATTAATAAGGGATTAAATTGTAATTGAAAATTAATAAAATACTAAATTGAAATTAGATTCAAAAGTAAAGAACAAAATTGTATTTCACTCCCAATTTTGTGCATTTTTTTCATCAAATGGCATCGAAATACATACTCACGTAAAGCTTTATGAGTTTTACATAATTGCTCTGTTCGTAAGATTTATCACATAAGAATAAAGATATTAATCTCGTTAATGAGATTCTTTGAATATTTTAAAAAAAGAAAATAAAGACATCGATAGGCATAAATATATTACTTGATGCTTATTTTTTCAAAAAAAAAAATCCTTTTTTTAATGAATTTCCTTTTTCTGGATTCTTCTGCAATTGTGCAGACGAAGATTTTTCAATGATCAATATTCAATATCATTAAAGTAATAGACTTCATATCAAATAGAAAATGACTAAAGTATTTTTTAATACAAAAATCATTTAAATAAGAACAAATTAATTAAGTATCGAAAGAGGGAACAAAATCAAGAGAAACGATCTTTGTCGCCTTAAGAAAAGCATTAGTTCCAGAAAAAGACAAGTTAAGAGGAACCGTGTATTTACCACTTCAGTGTTGGGTCACACAATATTATATTTTCATCAGCCAATTATATATATTATGGGATGAAATAAATTTATTAAAATAAAAAGAGATTGATTATTTTCTTAAAAACAAGATGAAAACTGAACCATTAATTAGATATAATGAAAAGTAGTAAAAAATCAAGGGTAATAAACGCTCTTTACCCAACCTAGAAAAAATTCTTCCAATCACTTTACTGAAAATTTCAAATCTAGTCCCTTGCCTTTAGGGGGTGATATTTTTAGGTATATGTGCTAAATAATATTTTAAAAATTTGTTAGCCAAGCTGCATGACAATAATTGTCCTGTGATAAAGGCTTAGGTGTAAGGTTGAATCACAGTTAAAACGTGATGCTTGTGATAAATCATTAATAAGGAAATAAAGTTATGTCTTAACTAACAGTTATAGTTTTTGGCTTAATGATAAACGTTTTATCTTACAAAATTTATCTACTTATAAATTTAGTGTTGTGTTAAAATTAAATCTTGAGCTAAATCTAGATGTAAATTTCGTGAATTTCATTATATATAAAGATTATGATATTGGTTATGTTACATTTTTTGACTATGCATGTAGTCTCTCATGTTGACTAAATTTAATTAATTTTAGTTTGAATTAGTATTAATGAATTATTATAGTCCAATTACAGATTTAATTGAACAAATAGTTTTAGACTAACTTTAGATCTATAATAAATTTGGTCATGATTAACAGTGAGTAATCTTGATATGTTAAATTATTGGCAAACCCATTAAATAGAGGTCTTAATTAACTTGCAATATGTTGGTAATCAGTTAGTTTTCCATTGCATTCATTATTAACTATAACTAAAATGGAGAGAGTTATTTGTTAATGGCCTGTCCTTTTGCCCCCTCCCCCGTTTCAGAGTATGGATCAAGTGGAGGGGATTTTCTCCAATAGATAATGGGTGCCATTGGATCTAGTGGCTCTCAATTTTTTTTATAAAATATATATTTTAAAATATGAAAAATAATTATTTTTTATAAATAAATATATATTAATATTTTAGATTTTTTTATACATAATGATATCTAATTAAAAAATAATAAACTTTAAAATATACAGAATAAACTGTAAGATGTTAAAAACAGTTTAGTCTTTTTAGTTTTTTAACTACATATCATTTTCTATAAAAAAAAATTAAAATATTAATATATATTTATTTACAAAAAGAATTATTTTTTATTTTTTAAAAATATATTTTATAAAAAAATTGAGGGCCATTGGATGCCCCTATTTTCTACAGGAGAAAATCCCGGAGGGGATCCATACTTCCCGTTTCTTTGTTGATTTTGTAAAAGAGTAAGAAAATTAAATGCCATCAAACCCACGCAACATTTTTTTTGTGATTTTTGAATTTAGTTCTTTTAGTAATAATTTTGAAACTTTGAAGCTTCATCTATTAACAAATTAAATCCTACAAAACACATGAAATTAAGTAATCATAAATTATTTAAGATTTAACCAAAATTCAATACTTAAACTTGGTTCAAACTAAAGCTAATATACGTACTAACTTTTATTCCATAAAACTAAAACAAAATTATACTTAAGTCCGAATAAATATAACAAAATAATTGAATTATTGGACCTAACACTCCCTGATATTAGACCTAGAATATATATATATATATAATCTTAAAGATTTTTGGTTCCCAATTTCTAATGATTCGATTATTCTGAGCAGATTAGCTTTGCAGTACTGATGAATGCTGATTCCTTGCCCCATGACGAGACTTTAATCCTCATCCGTCAAACATGAAAGGAGCTAGCACTAGATTCCTTCTTGATAAGTGAAATTATCCCAATATTCTTCTTCTAGTGCGTGGCCCTCCAATTACAGTACAGTTCTCGCTGCATATGTATATACATAATCTATAAAAAGCAAGCTGAGCAACAGAAAAACAAAACAACCAAGGAAGGCTACATATATCCATAGTTTTTTAAGACTCGATCATTCTGAATATGGCAGGCGTCGTTCATGGTGTTGCAGGTCTTGCAGTTAGCATTGGGGCTCAAGCTCAACCTGCGAACCCACAGTATGGTTACTATACACCTTCGCCACCAGTGCCCACTCAGTATCACACCAATTCTGGCACACATTCCATCCAAGGTGATCTCAAGCAAGATGGAACCTTCAAGGGCCACGGCACTGGAGCCAAGATCCAAGGAGGCTTTACTGCCTCTGGTGACATTCAGTGATCAACCATATCACTGATCAATGCTTCTGAGATATTGAACACAGCACAATAATAATCGTGTTACTGTTACCTATGGAAATAAGTGCCTCTCACCTATGTAATCACATTAACTTGAGGTTTATAGATCTCGTTGACAATGGATCAAATGTTTGGTTAATTTGGCTTTCCTTAGTTTGTATGATGCAATATATATATATATATATATATATATAAAATTAAAATATCGTATGATATTTAAGGTTTAAATATGTTAAAATATTATATAGTATCCACCTATAAGGAGTGTTCATTAAGTAAGTGTAAAATAGTAATTATATAAATTACTTGTCATAATTGACCTTTTGATGAGAAAGAATAAAAAAGTGTTAAATTGATTCCTAAAATGAATTTTGAAAATCAATTTATTGGAGTTGCCACCAAAATTTTTAATGGAAAACTTTGGGAAACCAATTTAAAATAAAAAGAAAAAGGCAAAATGGTCTGCAAAAACATGGATGAGTTTAGGAGTCTGTTTGAGTGTGAAAAAGGTGTTAGGCACTCCACGACACCCGTCCGTAAGGATGGTTACTTTAAACTAGTCAACTGAAATAGAATATGACCTTAAATTTATCTCAGTTACTCTTTTATTGGTATGGATGCATGTTAAACCAGGAAGACAAAAACAATAATAATGAAATAAACAAATAGATATTTATAAATGGCGGACTTGACCTAAAATGAAAGTTTAGGGCCTACGTCCGCGATAGGGATCAAAGTCCACGTAGTTCGACCAAAAGGGTGTGTCTGTTAGTTGATGATTTGTAATTTTTGTGATGAGAATAGTAGAGTTCAAATTAAACAGATTTTCATAAACAAAATGAGATTGAAATTTGATTTGTGTGTTTTAATTCACAACAACCTGATTAATCTAACTCTCTTGATCTCTTCATTTTTTCTCTTTATAATTTTTTTTTTTATTTTTGGAATTTTAATTTTAATTTTGAAATTTAAATGAAATGATTATGGGATAAGATTTTTAGGATTTTTGGGAGTTTATGTTTTTTTTAATTGAAATGTAATTATAATGAAAAGAATATTTTTGAATTTATTTATTTTTTTGGATTTTCATAATTGGAATTTATCGTTGAAATTAGGATGAAAATAAAACAATTTTTAGATTTTTGAATTTATATATTTTTTTGGGTTTTTGAATATTTGTTTTAGTTTTGAGAATGATTTTGTTTATTTTTGGAATTTTAATGTTTATTTTGAAATTTAAATGAAATGATTATGGGCTAAGATTTTTAAGATTTTTGGGAGTTTATGTTTTTTTGGAATTGAAATGTAATTATAATAAAAGGAATATTTTTGATTTTTTGAATTTATTTATTTTTTGATTTTGAAAATTGGCATTTATCGTTGAAATTAGGACGAAAATAAAACCATTTTTTGGATTTTTGAATTTATATATATATATTTTTGGATTTTTGTTTTAATCTTGAAAATGAGTTCATAATGATGAAAGAATTTTTTAAGATTTTAATTATGAATAATAGGGAAAATAAACCCCCCCTTTTTTTAAATATATATTTTTGGAATTTATTTTATTTTAACATTTTTGACAATGGGCATTAAATTTCAAGGTTTGAGGAGATTAAGGATCCCACACGGTCTCTACCGCTTTATTCACAAGCACTTGAGGAGATTTTGGATCTCACTCTACGATTGTTTATATATATATTATATTATATAATGAAAGGAATATTTTTGAATTTTTGAATTTATTTATTTTTGGATTTTTTAAAATTAAAATTTACTGTTGAAATTGCAACGATTTTTATGATTTTTATATTGTATTTTTTATTATTTTTATGCATGTACTTTTTCCATGTGAAATTAAAATTTATTTTAAACTTAGCGTAAAATGATAATGAAAAATATTATTATGACTTCTGAATTTATGATTTTTGCATTTATTTTCAAAATTAGCATTCACTCTAGACTTGAAGTAAGACTAAAAAAGATATTTTTCGAACTTTTGAATTTTATGATTTTTGTATTAATTTTTTAGATTACGATTTTTTAAATTAATTTTTGAGATTTAGAGTTTACTTTAGGTTTAAAGTAAAATTAAAATATTTTAGAAATTTGAAATTTATGATTTTTGTATTTATTATTATTTTTTGAAATTGGAATTTATTTTAATACTTAAAGTAAAACTAGAATGGAAAAATATTCTTAAGATCTTTAGTTACATAATAGGTGGGACAAATCTCCCTATTTTTTTAATTAATTCATCTCAATATTTTAAATATTAATTTTTGAAACATGAGGAGATTCGAGGTCTCACACGGTCTCTATTAATTAACCTTTGGGTGCTTGAAGAGATGAGCGATCTCACGTAGGAACCCAAAATATGGAATAAAATATTTGAGAATTCTTGAGATTTATTTTCACATTTTTAAAGATTTTGAAATTAAAATTCTTTTAGCCTTGTTTTAATAGGATTGATTCCCCGGAGCCTACAAAGACCCAAGTCCCACATGTCACTTTTAATTAGTTAAATTTTATAAAATCCCGACCTAATCATTTTGTAAATAATTTAATTAAAATATTTGTTTTTACATTATTATTATTTATGTATTTATCATTATTTTTATTATTTTTTTAAACAAGTATGTACTAATTTTCGGGGTCTAAGGAGATTAAAATCTCACATGATCCCAAGCACTTAAGGCGAATAATATTCTCACACGATGATGACAAGGTTTTATTTTTATGTATTTTTAAGAGTTCTAAAATTGGAATTATTTTAGCCTTATTTTTAACAAGATCGATTCCCTTAAACCTATAGAGACCCAAGTCCTATATGGCATTTTTAATTAATTAAATTTTATAAAACACCGACACAATCATTTTGTAGATAATAGAAAATATTTAATTTATATATTTATTTTGGCATTGTTATTATTTATTTATTTTATTATTATTTTTTTAAACAAGTATGTATTGCATTTCGAGGTATAAGGAGATTGAAATATTCTCACACGAGGATTTTCTTAAAACCTTACTTAGAAACAAGATTAATCTTATGTAAAAAAGCAAATGAAATAATAACAATAATAATCAAACACCCAAAAAAAAAAAATTGACGCCATACGTGAGCCTAGACGTGGAGAGAAAGCAAAACATATGGGGTATGCAATGGTAGCTCACCTGGCTTTTGATCAGTGTTTCGCACCTTACCGTCGGCGGTCCTCCTCTTCTCCTTTCTCTCTCTACTCTCTCTCTCTCTCTCTATTTGGTGGTGCTGTGTATACTCTTTCTTTCTTTACTTCACACTCTTTCTTTTCCTTTCTTCTTCCTTTGCTCACCCTTGTTCATGGAGCTTGAAACACGGTGTGAGTGGTTTGATTGAACTCCATAAGTAGCAACCGACGATGCCGGAACACCATGAGCAGTGGAGTTGTTGGACCACGAAGCAGCGACAATTTGTGCAACCCCAATGTTATTGCAATTTCTTTCCATTAGTGACAGCGTTGAGGTGAGCAGTGAATTGTCCTTGGCCAAGCTTCTCAAACCTTAGAGCAGTAGAGAAATAAGGATCTGAACGGCATTTGAAGGAGGAGAAAACCTTAGCACAGCTCGAAACGACCATTTCCAGCGATTCACAATTGAGTCCTCTCTCTCCTTTGGTTGTGCTTCCCTCTCTTTCCTTTTCCAAAATCTTCTTGAAGACACTATTCGTTCTCCACCCCCCCTTTTTTTGCTCTCTTTTATCCTCTTCAAGCTCATTTCCCTTCCCTTCAAAAGCTCTGCTCCCAGTAGTGCTTTTTCCTTCTTTTAGCCTTTTTTGCTTCTCAGTTTATGGCTTTTTGCTTCTTCGTGGTTTTTAGCTCAACCCTCCTTTTCTCCTCTTCTTCTTCTCCCTTTTCTGAGCTGCTTCACGTGGAGACTTCACGTCCCCTCCTCCAGCTCATTTCTTTGGTTTTTTCTTTCAAGCTCCCCTCCCTGTCTCTAGACCTCTAGCCTTCTTTTCTTTTTTTTTAGTCTTTGAAAACTCCACTGCTCTGCCCCTCTGCCTGACAACATTGCAACCTTCCCTCCAGCTCTTTCTGTAGTTTTTATCATGAAATAGGTTCCAATGCCCTCTCCCCATTTCGTGTTAAGTTGCTCTCATTATAAGTATATATATATATATATATATATATATTAATTTTCATTACTTACCATTATTATTAATTAATATTTTTTAAGTTTTTAATTTTCTATTTTTGCTTTCTTATATTTATATATATTTTTATTTTTTATAATTTTGCTTAGGTTTATTATAATTATTTTAATAACTAATTTTATTTTTGGGTTTCAAGTTTATTTAATTGTCTCCCATTATTTATGTTTAATTCCAAATTGTCCCCAATTGAGAATGTCATTTTTTATTTTTCTTATTTGCTTAATTATTAATTAATTGGTGTATCAATTAATTAGATAATTAAATAATTAAGGATGGGGTGTTCACATTACTACTAAATTCTAACCCTAGCTAGCCTTTATAAAATGGTTAAACTATTATACAATAGAAGAATGAGATATAAAGAGAACAGTCTATAGAGACTTGAGATGCTCTGAGAGAAATACTTGCGAGTATTCTGTAGTTGATATTTTAGAGGAGATTTAGGCTGTGAAAACTTGAGATACACCCAACACATTGTGGGTATCTCATGCGATCAGTGATTCCAGCTAGTGTCTGATCAACTTTCGCAATAAGGAGAAGTATGTAAGTCTCCTAACTTGAATTATTTATGAATGTGTTTAGTATTTAATTCCTTCATTGGTATCAAAGCTATTTGGTTGGTTTCTTGATCACTTATATAATTTTATTGGGATATAAAAATTAATATGGCTTTATTAATTAGGGTTTTAAAGTTCCAAAAAAAAAAAAAATCCTTCCTAAATTTGATTAGTATCCAGAAGTGCTCTCTTTTAGAACCTCTTTGCATTTTGCCACTATGCTTTGAACAACATCTCCCACTTGTCCTATTCACTATCACCAATGATAATGGCCACCAGCGACACATGACAATCACCCCTAGCTGGAATACATTGGCCTTCTTCCTTCTATTGTCATCTCCCACGACCCATTCTTCTCTTCCTTCTAATCAAGTAGTAACAGTGAAGGAGATGAGATTCTACGAAGGCTGCTGGCAGTGATGTCTCCTCTTTCTCATGATGGCTAAAGGCCATCGGCAAAAATGCACGGAAGAATACAAAGAACAAGAAAATAAAAAGGCTCCCTTGTTGCTACTCTATGATCCTTGTCGTTGCCTTCTCATGTTGGCCAACGTTGTGTCACCGCTGCCTATTAATAGGTAGTCGGCCAACAGCAGTAGGGCCATTAGTGGTGGCAGCGACAAGGAAGAAGAGGAAGGAAGGGGAAGAAGGATCTAGGATTTCATCTAGGTTTTGCATTTTTTTTTATAAAAGGAAAACTTTCAAAAATTAAAAAAAATTCAAAAACCTTAATTTTTTTATAAAGCCCTAATGTTTTTTTTTTTTTGCTTATTAGGCTTGTTTAGAGATTTGAGCTTTTGATTATTTTAAGGAGCTTGTTTTGGGCCTTTGAAATTCTGAAACAAAATAGGCCTTTAAAGATTTTTTTTTTGTCTATTTGATTTATAAAAGGATTTTAGGCCTCAGATTCTTAGAAGAATAGTTTTTTTCTTTGGGTGGGCTTTTTCATTTTTTTTGGAAGAAGAGTTGGGCTTTGTTCTTTTAATTAGGTATATGACCTATTTCAAAATAATATTTAAGGGTCTAATGTATAAAACCCCTAATTAATGATTATTTAGACATATTCAGAAATGTAAATTGTGTATTTATATTTTAGCCCTAAATAAAAAGCAATTAATTTTTGTATTTCAATCAAGTAATATGTGATTATTTCTCATTATGTTAATTAGTTTAACATAGTTTTTATTAAATTGTTTTGTCAATTTTCTTCCTATAGAAAATTTAGAAATATAATGTTAATTAGCTTAACATTATGTATTTAATTTATTTGTGTTAATTTGTTTAACTTGTAATAAATTTATTCATTAAAGCATTAATTGCATATTTTAAATGTGTTAATTAGTTTAACATGTTTATTGATATATGTTAATTAGTATAACATGCTTATTGTTAAATGTTAATTAGTTTAACATTACATAATTGATTTATTATGTTAGTTTAACATGTGATAAATTAATTTGTTAAACATATGCTAGTTTAACATAATATATTTACTAATATGTTAATTAGTTTAACATGTTAGTTAACAAATATTAATTTGTTTAACATTTGAAAAATCATGATTTACAATTTGTTTGTAGCATGATTAGGACACTTAGTTGTGTTTTGATTTCGTTGATTTACACATTGCATACAATTTTAGGACTATGATTGACACTTTGTGCTCTTTCGACTGCAAGTTATACATCGATTAATTAGCTTAATTATATGATACTTAGTGTTATAATTTGTAAGCATGGTGAACATTAAATCTTGTGTGTTTTTTTTAATAATATGATCCTGATTCATGTATATTTTTCTTTTTATGTAAAAAATGACTACAACTTCCAAGAATATTGTTGCTGACCTTAACCAGGGGTTGAAGCTAAATGGCAACAATTATGAGATCTAAAGTATGAAAGTCTAATATCTCCTAGAAGAGCAAGAGGCTCTTGAGGCTCTTAATAATGTCATGGAAGAGCCAAAAGTTGGTAACATGGCCCAGCATAGGCAGGACTGTGAGATTTATGATGCTTGGAAGAAAAACAACTCCACTGCTTGCATTATATTGTTGGGCACTCTGGAAAATGACATCCTAAGAGAGTTCAAGAACCACCAAAGCACTATAGAGCTTTGGAATGCTTTGAGAACTAGATTTAAAACTATGTTCGTATCTAAATTGCGTTATCTGACGATCAAATTTGGCTCATATAAGAAATACCTAGAACATTCAATGAGGAAACATCTGAGGCTGATGTCAAATATGATCGCTGAGTTAAAAGATGTTGGAAATGTCTTAATAGACAAGCAGCAAATCCAAGCAATCATTTGTTCTTTGCCTAGTTCGTGGGAGCATATGAAGATACATCTCACTCACAATAACAGAATCACGACTCTGGAAGATGTTTAGAGGCACCTTGAACTTGAGGAAGAAAGGCTTGAATTAACCAAGCTGATACCTGAGTTGCACATAACAACTTTGTGGAAGATGTAATTCAAAGAGAAAGAGTTAAGGAAAGAATAAAGGACCAGCTCAACCTAAAAAAAAGCCAAAGACTAATAAGCAAGGCAAAAAGAAGTAGCGAAAGGTGAATATGGCAAAAGTTAAGTGCTTTAATTGCCAGAAAAATAGACACTATGCGAGTTATTTGCCTTGAGCCTTCTAGAAAGGTTACCTATGTTGCTTATGCTAATGAACTTTGTGTTTCTAGCTCTTTTATGCTTACTAAATCTTATCCTATGTGGATTGTAGACTCAGGAGTCACGCACCACATAGCGAGGGATCGTGAAGCCTTTGTTGACTTCTGATGAGTTCCTTATAGAGCATTCTAGATATATGTGGGTAACAATGCCAAGGTTGCTGTTAAAGGGATCGAAACTTGCAAGTTAGTTCTACATGGTGGTCAAGACCTAATCTTACATGATGTCCTTTATGCACCTTAAATTTATTGGAATGTTATTTCAGTTTTGGTTTTACTTAGGCTAGGCTATGATTTGTATTTCCATGACAATTGTGTTAAACTGAGTTATGACTTAGTTTTTTATGGTTTTGGTTATGTAACCAGAGGTTCTATTTTTATGGATTTGAATGACGAATCTTACCTTAATAATAATATTAATTTTTCCATGTTTGCCTCTACACATGATTATGATCATAATGTAAATATATGGCATGCTAGACTTGGTCATATAGGCTAACAAAGAATGTAATGGTTAGCAAAAGAGTGTTTGCTTCTCGGCATTGAATGAGTATATTTGTCTATTTGTGAATCTTGTCTAGCAAGAAAATTTGTAGAAAGCCCTTCGGTAAAGCAACTTGAGCTGATTTTCCATTATAGTTGGTTCATTCTGACATCTGTGGGCTTATGAATGTCAGGGCCAGGCATAGAGTGAATTACTTCATCACATTCATTGATGATTATACTCATTTTGGTTATGTATATTTGATTTCTATAAGTTAGAACCATTGAGCTACTTCAAAAACTATATGAAATTAGGTGAGAATCAATTAGATAAGAAGATTAAGGTTTTTCGAACCAATCGAGGCCGAGAATATTTTTCAGCCTAATTCAATGAATTATGTGATGAGAAAAGGATAGTTCATTAGTTGACTATTCTAAGTACTCCACAACAAAATGGTGTTGCGGAAAGAAGAAATAGAACGCTCCTTGAAGCTTTGAATATCATTTTGAATATAAAACAAACTAATGAATATATTAGGGGAACCATGTACTACATGTATTCCTGATAATGCAATCAATTTTTGGGTTTCTCCCACTATATAAGTCTCATTTGTCATGTATTGTAGCTTGGGTGTATGATTTTTATACAATCAATTTTTTATAGAAAATTTCTCTTATTAGTTAAAGAAACAAGATTAAGAAGAAAAAGTTGCTTAATTAACCGTTCCCTACACACTATAATTCATTCTCATCAAATAAAGTCATGAGCAAAAACTACTAAATGAACTTAAAAAAAAAATGAATTTTCCACCCACAACAAATCCAATCTAAAAAAAGAATTTAAAAAAATAAATTTTCAACTAAAAATATATTTAAAAAATCTAATTATTGTAAAAGAACATACCTTACTTGAGTGGGGCTCCCAATGACAAGCTAGTTCAGTGGCAGACAACCAAGAACAGTGGCGGAGGCTTAGCTGACCAAAAACATGAACCACGAACAATGACAAAATGGGAGATTTAAACTGGAAAATAAGGTGCACGAATGAGGGACGCATGAATGGTTGATGACATATTACTCACTGAAAGAGTAGAAGATGGCCAGCGAAGGTGGATGACAAATGACAATGAGTGGGCTAGGAATCACAGAGCAAACTAGGGCATTGAGAGAATGCATTTGAAATGTTGATCTCAGATGGGATTTTAAATGCCCTAACGACGGTTGATTATTTGACTATTGTAAAGGTAAGGTTTTATGACAGTTAGAAAATAGCCATAATAAAACCAAAGTTGGAGGTCCACCGGAGTGGCCCTCAGGCAAAGTCCACTCCAGTGGACCTTAAGACGATCTAGAGTGACCTCGTTGTGCTTGAAACAACTATCATTATGTCAAGCAGCACGACGGTCCTTTTAGACTATCATAAGGTCCACTAGAATGGACCTCATTTGAGGTCCACTTCATATGGTCCTTACGACGGTCAAGTTGTGACCATCATAGTGTCTTGCATTAATAACGATCTTATTTGTACCATCATTGGAAGTTAAGTGTGGACCTTAAAAGAGGTCCACTCTTTATTTAACCTTACAATGCTCATATTTTAACCATCGTAAGGTTGTGTTATTACAACAGTTAGCTGATGACCGTCATAATGGTATTGTGTCAACAATGTTTTCCATAACTATAGTAGATGATAGGTTCTGTGACAGTCGATGTTGACCGTTGTAATAACCCTTTTTTTTTTTTTGTAGTTTTTCCTAAATTCCTATTAAACAAATTATTTGTTAGTGAAGGAATGTAATTAAAACAAATGGGAAATAATTAATCAATAAAAATGAAGAGTTTACTTTTCTATAAGGTACACCCATCTATATTGTACTAGACCTCCAAACTTTGCTTCTTCAACTAGGTGTACAATCAAATGAACTATGATAGTAAAAAATGAAGGTGGAAATAATATCTCCAAATGGAATAATGTAAGAACAACCCTATCTTGGAGTTGGTCAATGTCATTCACACTTAATACTTTACTACGCAATTTTCTAAAGAATGCATACAAGTCAATAAGAAATGCTAATACTTCTTTAGGAAGTGTCTTCTTCATCGCTAAGGGTAGGAGTTGCTCTATAAGAACATGAAAGTCATGACTTTTCAACCTTCCAATCTTACATTGTCTCAAGTTAATGCACCTAGAAATGTTACTTGAATAACTACATAGGACAATGATACTATTCAAAATCCAAAGAAAAATATCTTTATTTGCATTTGTCAAGGTGAATAAAGCTGGAAAATATCTCACATTATCATTTGGCCAAAGTTTAAGCATAATATTCATTTCTTGCAAGTCTTTGTGTGCATTCAAATGGTCTTTTGAATGCCTAAACTCATTCATCAGAGCGAAAAGCACATTGTCACATATATTTTTCTCAATATACATCACATCTAGATTATGGTGTAATAAATGGTTCACACAATAAGGAAGTTGGAAAAATATACTTTTCTTATGCCATTGTTGAGTGTCACCATCAATGCCACCAACTCCTCTAGTTCTTCTTCCGCAAACTTCAATTTCCATGTCTTTCCTAAATACCACATCAACATCTGCAAGTTGCTCTAAAATTTCTGAGATAGTAATTGCCTTTGGAAGATTTCTCCTATCCTCCCTTCCATCAAACTGATGTTAGGCCAATATAAATTTATGCCCTAGGCTCAAATAACAATGATGACCATAAAACACCATTTCTAACTATGAGGAAGACGAAAAGGAGTTGAGTCAAAATTGCAATTGGGACATGCTAAACTAGTGTGGACATTCCATCCAGATAAAGTTCTAAGTCCTAAAAAATCACTAATGGTCTATATCAATGCAGCACACATATTGAATACATCATTAGTGAAGGAATCTTATGTTTGTACTCAAACATGCCACAAATCCTTTAACTCTTTTATTAATGGTTGTAGATATATATCTACATCATTTCTTGGTGTTCTTTTCCCTAAAATAATTATTGAGAGAATAAAAGAACTTTTCTTCATAAACATCCAAGGCAGGAGATTGTGAGGCCTTAAAACCATTGGCCAGATGTTATAATTTGTACTTAAATTGATAAAAGGGTTAAAACCATCTGTGGCCAAACTCAGGGGCATATTACATAGATCTGAGGCAAAATAAGGATTTGCTAGGTCAAATCTCTTCCATGCCTTAGAATCCCTTAGATGTCTCATCATGCCATCATTATTCTTATCTAATGCATATTGTCTCATGAGCTTAGTAGTTTTGAAAAACATAAACAACTTTTGTAACTGTGGCATTAATGGAAAATATCTAAGTATTTTTTCTAGTTGATTATTTTACTTTGTACCCTTACCTTTTAATTTCCATATAGAGGTATTGCACCTCTTACACACTTCCCTATTTTCATCCTCCCCCCAATATAACATGCAATCATTAGAACAAACATGAATTTTCTTGTACTTAAGCCTTAATTTGTTTATGACTTTCTTGTCCTTGTAGAAAGATGGTGGAATCTTGGCATGCTCAAAGGTATGAACCAATAATTCTAGAGTCATTGAATCAGCCTTTTTACTTGTTCCACACGGATGCTTGATGTAATACAATTTCACTAAAAAGGATAACTTTAAGTACTTCTCACAGCCTTTATACAAATTTTGTTATCCATTCTTAAGCAAATCACAAAATTCTTGCACACCAATATTTAATGTCTGGTTTAATGTTAAGGCTAGACCATCCCGTTCATTCACAACTTCATTATCATTATGAACCCCAAATGCATTACAAAACATATTCTATATAAGGTTATCCTTACAAATTGATTAATCTCCAACTTGTGGCCTTACTTGAAGTCCTACCTCATAAGGTGCTTCATTAGTTTTTTTCCTAAAGCCTAAGTCAAAAAGTGTATCCTTGTGGAAAATGTTTAATAATGAAGCAGTCACACACAACTTGCCTCACTTGTCATTTCTTGAACCTACATTTAGGGCATGGATATATTATCTTTCCTCCAACACTCTTATTTGCAAATGCAAAATTTAAGATTCCATTCAATCCCTCAAAATATTCAAGAGTATTTTGAGGCTTAACAATCTAAAATTTATCTATTTCCCAAAGCAAAAGAAAGAATAACAAAATGGGTTACCAAAGTCAAATGCCAAATTTTGCTAAATATATCTCTTAGGATACAATGAGGGAAAAAATAAATACTAAAAGTTTTGTTTACATATTTAAAAACTCCAGACACAATCATTGTAGCAGTTGGGATGTTAAAAGCCCATACAAAATTCAACAAAATAATTTTCCCAACAATCATATAGATACCTATAAACTTCAATATCATCACGAATTATATATATGCAAATCAAATCAATTAAACACGTATAACAAATGGTTTTAAGAGAAAAATTCTTCTCACTTAAATTTAAGTGAATCTGACTCATAGAAATGTAATGAACTTAGATTAAACTAAACAAACCTATAATAATATTCAGAACACAATAATAATTAAACATAATAACAATGCAATGATAAAAAAAAAAAACAATAAAATAACAATTATAACAACTCCAACTATACCAATAATATATGCATCTCAAAGAAAAAAATAATAAGAACCTAAAAAGAATGCACAATGATGTATTCCATTCAGATTTTATATAACTCATTCAAATTTAAAAAATAAAAAAATATAATAATATTAATAAATTAAAAAACTGAAAAAATGTATTAAGAAAATGAACCCAATAAAAAAACCATATAAAAGCAAGCTTCACATTCTGAAAATGGCAAAGAAAAAAAAAAAAAAACCTTCCAGCTAGCTAAAACAACAACAAAAATTGAAAGAAATGAAAAAAAAAAAAAACTAATTTAGAGGAGCTAAAATGTTGATCATGGGTGCCCTCTCATTGGAGGAGCTAAAATGTTTGCCAATAGATCTAACCACAATAGTTTCAACCGTGGTTAGTTATTGGTTTAGCCACAGTTTTGTCAACCATGGCTAAACCACTGTGGTTAGATATTCCATAATTTTTTATGGTGATACTTTTTAAAAAAACCTTTCATATTAAATTGATAACTTTTATATAATTAAACTGCATAACAGATCATGAGCTAGAAAATAATTGGGTTCTCTCACATGCTGAATTAATTGTAGTACGAATTAGCATTAATTAATTAATAGTTAAATTACGTTCAGATATATAGTAGAATAATTTTAGTCTAACTCTGAACCAGAATGGATTTTGTACTCACATTTCGTTTAGTAGAAACTCAGACTTGTAACTCGTTGGTAGTAAGTTGGTTTCTTATATATCACATATTGACTAAAAAGAAAAAAGAAATATTAATTAACTAATTAGTTAATTAATTAACGTAGCGCAGTTATAAGAGTGGGCAGTTAATCCTTTTAATTGTGTTTTTGGATCTCCCAAATTTGTGTATCTTTTTATCAAATGGTATCAAAATACATACTTATGGAAGCCTTTAGGAGTTTTATATTTTAACTGCTCTGTGCGTAAGATTTGCCACATAAGAATAAAGATTTTAATATCGTTAATGAGATTCTTTGAATATTTAAAAAGAGAAATTAAAGACGTCAGACATAAATATATTACTTGATTCTTTTTTTAAAACAAATAAATCTCTTTTTTTTTTTTTTGTAATAAATTTCCTTTTTCTGGATTCTTCCGCAATTGTGAAGACGAAGAGTTTTCAATGATCAATAATCAATATCATGAAAGTAATAGACTTTTTATTAAATAAGCAAATGACAAAAGTATTTTTTAATACAATAAAAATCATTTAAGAAGAATAAATTAATGGAGTATCGAAAGAGGGAACAAATTAAGAGATACGATCTTTGTACCCTTGAGAAAAGCTTTAGTACCAGAAAATACAGGTTAATAAGAGCCGTGTATTTACCACTTTAGCGTTGGGTCACACAATACTATACTCTTATCAGCCAATTATATATTATAGGATGTAGAATAGTACCAGAAAAAGAAAATTCTTCCAATTACTTTATTGGAATTTTCAAATCTAGTACTTTCATGCTTTCAGGGGGTGACATTTTTAGGAATATATGCTAAATAATTTTTCGAAAATTTATCTACGTATAAATTTTATGTTGTGTTAAAATTAATTTTGAGCGTAATCCAGATGCAAATTTCGTTAATTTCATTATATACAAAAATTATGATATTGGTTATGTGAACTTTTTTCACTATGCATGAAGTCTCCCATGTTGACTTAATTTAATTAATTTTAATTTGAAATAGTATTAATCAATTAATTATTATAGTCTAATTATAGAAATAACTGAATAAGTAGTTTTAGACTAACTCTAAATTCAGAATGGGTTTGGGCATGGTTAACAATGAGTAATCATGACAAATTAGATTATTAACAATCCCGTAAGGGAGATGTCATAATCAACTTACAATATGTTAAGTACAAGTCATAACTAACTTGCAATATGTTAAGTAGAGGCCAAAATTAACTTGCAATATGTTTATAACTAAAATGGTGAGAGTTATTTGTTAATGGCCTGTCCTTTAACCCCCACCCCCTTCTTATTTGTTGATTTAGTAAAAGAGTAAAGGAAAATTAAACGCCATCAAACGGACGTGACTTTTTATTTACCAAATTGTATTTTTTTTTGGGTGGATTTTGAATTTGGTTCATTTGATAATGATTCGGGAATTTTGAAGTTTCATTTATTATAGCAAATTAAATCCTACAGAACATATGAAATTAATTAATTAAAAATTACTTAAGATTTATCCAAAATTCAATTTTTAAACTTTTTGAAAAATACTTAAATTTATTTACTAAACTTGATTCGAACTAGAGTTAAAAGTACTCACTTTTATTCCATGAATTAAAATGAAATCATATTTAACTCCTGAAAATATGACAAAATAATTGAATTATTTAGAGTTAACACTCCCACTTTAGTAGACCTATAATATAATATAATTATATATATATATATATATATATAAAGAATAATATTAAAGATTTTTGGCTCCCAATTTCTAATAATTCAATTATTCTGATCAGATTACCTTTGCAGTAGTGATGGATGCTGATTCCTTACCCATGATAAAACATTCATCCTCATCCGTCAAACATGAAGTGATTGCCCCCACTTTCAAGCTGAAAAGGAGCTAACACTAACTAGATTCCTTTTTGATAAGTGAAATTCTCCAAAAATATCTTCTCTTAAAGGCCCTCCAATTACATGGTACAGTTTTCGCTGCATATACATCATCTATAAAAGGAAGTCACTTACTTGCAATCCCAAAGCAAGCTGATCAGCAAAAGAAAAACCAAACAACCAAAGAAAACTCCATAGTTTTAAGAGTCGATCGTTCTTAATATGGCAGGCGTGGTTCATGGTGTTGCAGGTCTTGCAACTAGCGTTGGGGCTCAAGCTCAACCTGTGAACCCACAGTATGGTTACTATACTCCTTCGCCACCAGTGGCCACTCAAGCTCAACCATATGTGAACCCACAGTACGGTTACTATACTCCTTCGCCACCAGGGGCCACTCAGTATCACACCAATTCTGGCACACATTCCATCCAAGGTGATCTCAAGCAAGATGGTACCTTCAAGGGCCATGGCACTGGAGCCAAGATCCAAGGAGGCTTTAATGCCTCTGGTGACATTCAGTGATCAGCCATGTCACTGATCAATGCTTCTGATATTGAACACAGTACAATAACAGACCGTGTCACTGTTACCTATAGAAGTAAGTGCTACGTAATCACATTTGGGGTTTGTAGATCTCTTTGATAATGAATAAGATGTTTGGTTAATTAATTTGGCTTTCCTTAATTTGTACGATGAAATATACATATATATATATATATGTGTGTGTGTGTGTGTGTGTGTGTGTGTGTGTTTGGGATTCAGAAATAAAGCAAATTATTTTATGAAATAATAGTGGACAAATTGGAGTGTTACCAAATTACATGCCTATTGCTACAGCCGTTGGTATTTTGAAAATACACCTTAATAACCAATTAATGGCTAACAAACCATTTTGATCAATTGATTTGATATGATAATATGAAATTATAATTTGTGAAAGATTCATGTCAAAGAAAGGTTTCATTAACTCTTAAGTCGTGTCGAGTAAATTCAGTTGTTGCAAGAATTCTTTAATAATGAATCGAATGTTTGGTTAATTAATTTGGCTCTCCTTAGTTTGTATGATGCAATATATATATATATATATATATATATATATATGTTTGGGATTCTAAAATGAAGAAAATTATTTTATCGGCTAATAATAGACAAATTGATGTATTACCAAATTACGCACCTATTGCTATAGCTGTAGAAATACACCTTAACGACCAATTAATGGTTAAAAAACCATTATGATTAATTCATTTCGTATGATAATATTAAATGATCAATTTGTGAAAGATTCATGTAAAAAAGAAAAGATTTTATTAACTCCTAAGTCATGTCGGATAGATCTAGTTGTGAGAATTCTTAATTGATAAGTTAGAGCGAGGGATTTATGTCACCGCAACAGAGGCTGAAGCAAGTGTCTGTATGCTTGCTTGGGTTAGACCTTTTATTGTTGGTTTTTGCATACTTGCTTATAAGTCAAATGGGCGGTTTACATAACTTTGTAAAAATGTGGATAAATTCGTTGCGTAAATTAATAGAAGTTCAGCCTCTGGAAATAAGGATATGGAATGACGTAATTTTCAATAAAGTTCATTCACACACACACACACACACACACACACACACACACACACACACACACACACATATATATAAACAGTCGTTCAACATAACTAATTAAGTAGTATTTTTATTTTATTAAGTATATTTCAAATATAATTTTATCATTAATTTTTTAATTATATTTGTATATGATTTGGTAACTAACAACTAATAGTATATAAATTTTTAAATACAAATTAACTTTTAAAACAAATAACTAATTTAGAAATTAAGTTAAATTGTAAAAACCAACAAAATAATTTAACCAAATAAGCAAATATGAATATTCTTATAAAATAATTATGTAATAACCTTTTTTAAATAACATTAGAAAAATAAAATAAAATTTTATGGACTAAAATGAAAGGAGAAAATAATATTTAGGGTACGAATTATAATTTTAACTATTTTTAGAGACTAAAATGAAAAGAAAAATATTTTATGAGATAAAAAAAATATAAATTTAACTATTGCATGGTAACTTGTATAATAAATATCTGAAAAAATGTGTGGATACTGTGCAAATTTCGGTTGAAAACACGTGGTTACTATTTGCGTAGTATTAAATACTAACCTATATAGTAACTTCAAAATTTCTATAAATAGCATGAACATTTCTTAATTTTCACATTTAAATTGGAAAGAAAGGTCGAAGGAGCATTCATATCTGTGTGAAAGGTAGTTTTGAGGAAACCTTTATATCCAAGTTATGTTGTAAGAATAGGGAATCTCTATTATTGATCCTTATCGATGAGTGCATAATTAGCAAAATAGTATTTTCCATTTTACTGAATGTCTTTTTTCTTGTCCAACTTTCAATTTCTTTATTTCTATATGAATTATATATAGATATATATATATATATATATATTCTAAACTAGTCTTTTAAGAGTATCACTTTTATACAACAAATTTACTACATATTATGCTCATGATAGTGGTTGAATCCCATTCAATAGATTAAGTAGAATTAAGACACTAAAATGAAATTTAATAGTACCTTTATGGAGTCTTATGGACTTTGTATAAGTAAGACTATGACAGCTACTTAAATGACTTATTTAAATTTTATGAGTTTTTTAGCAAAATAATTTATCTCATAACTTCTCAGATCTATGGCAGGATTATATCATCTAAATGGTCACTAGTACATAGGGTTATTATATTTTCTTCCTAGGAACATTCTGGAATCGAACCATATTAAAGACTCATGGATTAATTTGGACTTAGAAAAATGAAAACGAAATATTCAATAAATTTAAGACAAAAGGGATTCTAAACTATCAAGAGTATTAAAGTTATTATTATTATTATTATCACTAAAAGACTATATATGAAGGAATTAAATAAAGAACACATTCATAATTTAATTCAAGTTGGGTGTGTCTCATGTTTTCACAACCTAAATCCCCTATCAAATTCCAACTGTAGAATACTCGTAGGTATTCTCTCAGAGCGTCTTAAATCTCTATTGAATATATTTTCAGTATATCCATGCTCTATCATATAATAGTCTAGCCCTTTTATAAATGCTAGCTAGGGTTAAAGTTTTGTAATAATTCCTGTAATTACTATTTTATCCTTACGTAATGAACACCCCTTATGGGTGGACACTGTATAATATCTTAATAGATTTAAACTCTAGATATTATACGATATTTTAACATCTCCCACTCACACATAATAGGAGTGCTCATACGCTCTAAACCCAAGAAACATATTCTCGGTAAATCAACAAAACACTTTCTCTTTATAATCTGTAGTTGTTCATGCAGGGAAAGTAGGTTGTGCAACCAACATACTATGAGAGTATTAATGCTATACATCAGTTACGAATATATAGCCTCTCATCAAAATCACAATTGCACGTAGATCATAAAGTATGCATGTATTCTAGATCATAAGAATCACATTCAGATATCTCTCAATGATCTCATTTATCATAATATCTTGTATTCACAATCATGATACACAAGTCATAAGTGGTATATCGGTGAATATAGAATAATGAGATTCTCTTTATGATCCTCCTCTTCTCACGATCCTATCAACACAGACTTAGCTCACTTTTTTATACATGTCCCACTAAACTAAATCATTACTCATAGTCCATAGGCAACATGATAAGGTAGCGAACACCAAGCTACATCTAAAGTACCTGATCAGAGTCCAAGGGTACAAATATAAAGCCAATGTAAAGGCTCAAGGGTATCACACAATCATGAGTTAAGATCGCATTCATGTTAACCCATATGGTTGGCATTTGCACATATGGTATGAAACATGTGCTATAACATTCCTCCTTTTCTCGTGGAGTGTATGTCAATTTCATAAATAATGCTGTACAAATGATATTTTAGACACCACAAGTCTAAAATTGAGTTCCTTGATCTACACAATGTCTTGAACTCACATCTGGCAACTAAGGTAGACTAGAAATGATGAACTTATTTCATTAAATTAATTATAATGATCATATATCATCAATTAGACGACTTAAATAATTTTAAGTATTGTTGCTATCAAATTATCCTCCTCATAATTTCTCTTAAAATCTTGTCTTATATCCAATGTCACAAAGGCACTGAAGCGGTTACCTATATAAGAAGGCTAACCCTTTTGTCTACCCGACATACTTAACAATAAATAAGAATGTACACTACATTCAAACAAACATATGTAGGCATGGAACTCTGTATGTGAACAATGAAAAAATATTAAAAATACAAATGAAGTATGCTAAATTATACACAATCATAAAGATTTAATGTGTCTTATAAACACATCTCTAAAAATAAGCTTGGTTAGCGGATCTATCAGCATCTCATGCGTAGATACATACTTTATGTTCATAGTCTTACGTGCAACCATGTCCTTCACATAGTGATACTTGATATCTATTTGTTTGGTTTTGCAATGATACTTTGGATCCTTGTGTATGCGATCATAGCCTTACTGTCACACTACACTAACACTGGTTTAATGTTTTCTACTTTGCATAACAATTGATCCAAGAACCTCTTCAACCAAAAAGCCTCCTAAGCTGTAGATAAGGATACACATGATTGTTTCTTACTGCTCCATGATATGACACCATCACTGAGTAAGAAAACATATCATGAGGTAAACTTTCGCTCATCTAAGTCTCCTCTATGATCAGCATTAGTGTATCATACCAATCGTAAACCTTTGCCACCATGATAGTAGAGCGTATAATCAATAGTCACCTTTAGATATTTTAAGATCTTTTTTACAGTCCCAATGTTTAGGACCAGGGTCGGTTTGATATCTACTCACCAAGCCAACTGCTTGATAGATATCAGGTCTAGTACACATCATAGTGAACATTAGACAACCGACTTCATTCCTATATGGAGTTCGAATCATATGCTCTCTTTCCATGGCAATCTTAGAACACATTTAAGCACTCAAGGTTTAGCTTATGTTGATAGGAGTGTCAGCAAGTTACAACTTTCCATACTAAAACATTCCAAAACCTTTTTGATGTAATTATCTTGCGAGAGATACAAGAATTTTTTAGAACGATTTCTTGAAATCTTAACTCCAAGAATGTTTGTAGCTTCACCTATATCTTTCATCTCAAAGTGAGATGACAACCAGGTCTTTACCTTGTTGATAAACTCTATATCATTTCCAGCTGTGAGTATGTCATTAACATATAATGTCATAATCATATACTTGTCCTTAGATCTTTTAGTATATACACAATTATCTTCACCCATCACAGTGAAACCACAAGAGATGATTGTATTGTTAAAACAAATATACCACTACCTTGAAGATAGTTTAAAGCCATATATAGATTTCAAAAGTCTACAAACTTTTTCTTCTTGGCCCTCTTTAATGAAACCCTCAGGTTGTTCCATATAAATTTCTTCATTTAATTTTTCTTTAAGAAAAGTAGTTCTTACATCCATCTAATGTAATTCAAGATCCAAACAAGCCACTATAGCTAAAAGCAAGCGAACAGAGGTAAATTATACAGCAGAAGAAAAAGTCTCCTAATAGTCAATTTCTTCCTGCTATGTATACCTCTTTGCTACTATTGAAGCCTTAAATCTTTCAATTGTGCCATTGGCTCTTTTCTTGATTTTGAGAATCTACTTGTTCTCAATAGCCTTGCGTCCCTCTGGAAGATCAATAAGTTTCTAAACATTGTTGATTCTTATAGACTCCATTTCCTCTTCCCTAGCTTTAGTCCATTTATCCTTAGAAGGAGATAAGAGAGCCTCTTTCAGATTTCTTGGCTCATCTTCATTTTGTAGGAGTATAGTAAAAAGTTTACCACCTTTAGTCTCATATCGTCAGCGAGGAGTCATTTTACATGAACCACGTCTCAGTTGTGATTCATTATATCTTACTTTATTGATCCCATTTAGATCAATATTGCTCCTACTTGGATCAAGAACGATGGTCTTACTCCCACTGGGAATGAGATCCATTTGGTCACTCTTACTTGCAGCAACTGGCTCAAGAACACTTTCATTTGCATCTAATGACGAAGAAGGTTGTTGATGAGAAACTAATTCATCATCTGCTATAACCCTCCCACTCGAATAAAGTGGTCCTAGTGCCCCTTTATCTCAAATAAGGATAGGTTTTGACCTACCTCACTCTTCTTAAGATATTCATTCTTTAAGAGTGTAACATCTCTAGATTCAAATTTAGTTACGCTCCTACTATCTTGCTAACCTATAAACACATAACCTTTTGAGGTTTTTGAGTATCTAATAAAGATATTTCTCTTTCTTCTCTGGCCCAATTTGCTATACTTATGAGAGGAATCATGTGTATAGGTAGCACATCTCAAAGGTGTCAAAACACTTAGGTCAGCCTTTTATCTAGTCCGTAACTCATATGGAATGGTTGCAACTGATTTCGTAGGCATAAGGTTTAGTACGTAGGCTGCAGACATCAATGCATCACCTCAATAGGTGATTGGCAAGTTAGCCTATGCCATCATGGACCTAACCACCTCAAGGAGCGTTCTATTCCTTCTTTCTACAACACCATTTGGTTGTGGAGTACTTAGAGTAGTCAACTGATGAACTATCCCTTTCTTATCACATAATTCATTAAATTGAGCTAACAAATATTTTCTGCCTCGATCGGTTCAAAGAGCCTTAATCTTTTTATCTAATTGATTCTTAACTAAGTTCATATAGTTTTTGAAGCAGCTCAATTCTTCTGATTTATGAGAAATCGAATAGATATAACCAAAATGAGTATAAATCACCAATGAATATGATGAAGTAATTCGCTCTGTGTCTGGTCCTGACATTCATAGGTGAATTAACTGCAATGGAAAATTGACTCTAGTTTCTTTATCGAAAGGTTTTCTAGCAAATTTTCTTGCTAGACAAGATTCACAAGTAAATAAATTTACTTGTTCAATGTTGGGAAGCAAACACTCTTTTGCTAATCGTTGTATTCTTTGTTGGCCAATATGGCCAAGTATAGCATGTCATATATTTTTATTTTTTAAAAAATTGTATATCTAGGAGGACCATGAATTTTTACCGGAAAAAAGTTAGATCCATTCCAATACAATGAGATATTATGACCTATATATTAAGGATCTATTTTGTGACTATCC